>CM060920.1:626926042-628200042 GCA_030737875.1 Allium sativum
CAACTTCCCCGTAAAGGAAAGCGTCGGATAGTTCGAGAACAAACCACAACAGAACACATATAAAAGAACGTTTCATTGTATATTACAACAATGCATCAGATTACAAGAATATACAGAGTATAAATGAATATTACACAGAAATATCAGAGATTTAAATTACATTTAAATACATCGCAGCGGAAAATAATACAATACACAACTAGAAGAAGATATACGGATACAAAGCTTTCCGGATATCGTTCCAGCTGTAAACCGGGATCCTGTGAATATAAATCTGCAAAACCAAAACTACTAGCTGCCCGTGTCAAAATAAGGGCACCCAGAGTTTAGGTTAAAACAATAAACTCCAGGTCAGTCATGTGACTGGTGTGAGAACTAAAAACAGTTATTATCTTTATTTTCAAAGTTAGGTAAATCAAGGGACCACGCCGTATAACACGGAACGGGTTTCCTCCCAAGAATACCAGTGCATAAAACAAACAGCGCAATGCTAAATAAAGAAAAATGAAGCTGTTATAAGACCCAGGTCCCATCACACAATGCAACGCAGTCGAGGATAGGGTTTTCCCTTATAACAGCCAAAGAATGCTTGATACGTTTAAAACAAATCATTTGATACTATTATAAGTGCATAATGTATAAAACACTTCAAATCATAAGTATCAATCATAGGCGGCATGAGCGCCCCATCCCACTATGTCACCATATATAGGTTTACAAATAAAACCGCAAAGTCACGTATTTGGAAATTGGATTTCCGTCTATGAACCGAGGCCAGGGATCGTCCTCTACCGATTCGAGACAATCTAGCCTACCATGTCTCAGGAACAGCCGCAACTGCCCCCTGGATCGTCAGGGCCGGTCCACCGATGTGGATTATTATGCCTGAACAATACGTCTCCCCGCCCTTTGGGGCGCAAACGAGCCAACGAATGGCTCCATCGGTTCGAGAACGACCGATCAATCCGAGGCGCCTCGCAACAGCAACAACCACATAAGTCAAACTCGTCAGGGCGTGTAAAACCACTGACGCCACTTCTAGCTAGAAAGAAACGCAAGTCCTCCCTGAGGTCCGTCTCCCGTTTTTGGTTCATACCTGGTGTGAAACACGCGAGGTAAACGTTACACAAAGCTACGCCACAAAGGCCGTGCTTTGATCATCACCACAAGACTTTGCTTTTCAACAGAAGCCTTGATCATTTGCATCTTAGCATGCCACACAGGCAAACCATCCTATGCAACCGATATCAGTCACACAGAATGAAATGCGATGTCAGACACACAGTCCATTTACAAGTCCGTTCTGGGTCTGAACGAAACCGGAGGCACCTAGTACCTCGCATATCCATCGATCTCCAAGTACGTCTGGACGATCACTAACTGTTTCCATCTTCTTGGGTGTACAGCCCAATCAAGATCATCAGTTATCACCCAAACGACGTGAAGACCTCCGGTCTTCGACCATCGTCCTCATCTTCGACTTATCGTCGTATCAGTTATTCAGAATGGGATAAACCCGGTCTTTCCGAATAACTCGCGTATATTTTAAATAAGTGTTACACAAACACAACATACGCCTCATTCCAATTCATTAGTCACTAACCGTAAATTAATCAAGAGAATAATTCCCCAAATATTAACCCCGAAGGCCGAAACCAACATCAGATCAATATCCAGAAAACCATTCTGCTTGGCTAACCGACAGTTAGTTTCTAAATTTCACGTTCAAATCTAATTAAAGATTTAACTATCGCCTGGAGCAAAACTGGTGATACTCCATTCTCGATCTTTTCAATCTAATTAAAGATTCATTAAAACTCCACTTAGTTTTAATCTTTTGACTGGGTTAAAGAATCAGTGTCATTTAAAAACACGGTTCACGATAAACCCAAAATCACATTCATTAATCGTCGGGTTAAAGAACGAGTGTTATTTAAAACACTGTCCACGATAAACCCAAAAATCAATATCGATTCAATTCCAATTAAATGTTATTTAATTGGTACACTTCATTAAATCTAAATCAAAAGATTTAATCTTTTCTCAACTGGGTTCAAGAACAGTGTTAGTGAAGACACCATTCACGACAAACCCAAATCACATTCGATATTCAATACAAGGCTCTGAATAGAAAATATATCGGCTTGTATTCAATATCGAATTCTACGACTAACAAATGTCGTATTGGAAATAACGATATACATATATATCTTTCAAATTTCCATAACAACACCTGTATAATCACGAATTCCAACATCGAAACATTCCGAAGACAATTTCGATTCAAATCCACTCCAATGCAATCATTGGAATTTTTGGTTACTTTTAAAACCCTTTTCGAATTCAATTTATTTATTTAAAAATAAATAGAATTATAATTCTAGTTCAAAACTAGTTCATTTCGATAAAAATCCATTTTTATCTTTTCAAATATGGAGTTTTTCATCCCAATTCTTCACAAATCATTTCTTATGATTTTACACAAATTATTACTATTTTTAATAATTTTATCAAGGCCCGTACAGTCGATTTCCATCAATGGCCATCGAACTGCACTTACAGCGACCTTTTTCGAATTTGATTTGGACGTATCTCCAAATCCAACCGTTAGATTTCAAATTTCTAACATTCGTTAGAAAGCTCTTTTCGATACGAACCCAACGATTCCGGTTTTAGGAGAATCCGACGGTCGAATCTCCCGCAATGTCCGTTTGAAATCAATGGTCGAAATTCGCGAACTGCCGCGGCGCGGCACGTTCTATTCAGGCCATTATATTATATATATAATATATATAATATATATTTCGTCGATTTCTATTTAAAACGAATTATATAAATAGTTTTGAATTCGTTTCAAAATCTATTTCAACTTCCATTTCAATTCAAAGCAAAATTGAATTCTTCTCTATAAATTCGTTTTAAAATTTATTTCTATTCAATTCAAATTTCAATTCAATTCGAATTCGTTTTCAATTCACTTTCAATTCAATTCGAATTCGTTTTCAATTCAATTCATTTCGAAATCGTTTTCAATTCAATTCATTTCGAAATCGTTTTCAATTCAATTCATTTCGAAATCGTTTTCAATTCAATTCATTTCGAAATCGTTTTCAATTCAATTCATTTCGAAATCGTTTTCAATTCAATTCGAGATTACTTTTCAATATTCATTTTAAAATGAATAAAATCGATATAAATATCGTTTACGTCAAAATGGCGTAAATCTAATTAACACGGCTTCATAAATTTCTATTTTCAAATATTTTATTTCAAATATTTCCTATTATCAAAATATTCTTTATTATCAAAATATTCTTTATTTTCACGATTGGAATGAGGCCCAATCAATTACCATATAAAATTAATTATATGGATTTTCATACAACACATGTATATAATAACATTGAAAATAATCAACCATCAACCAAAGTGCACTACACTGTATAAGCATCAAATATAGATATTCAACGCTCATAACAGCCTGTCAATCAATCGATCGACATATTTAATCAATCAGGATGAGTGAAATTCATATTTCATCCCAACACCCGTGTGGGGTTTCAAACAATCAAACACAGATTTTAGTTGTGCAGTTGGGCGATGTGTAAAATTTATCGTCTCAATCAATGTCATTCAAATAAGTGTACATAAACAAACCATCTGGTTTGTAAATGAATATTTATTTATTCACTTCACTATTTTCATATTCACGTTAAAAATTATATTTTTAACGATAAAACATTTTATTTCAACCTATGAATTTCTATTCAATTCATTTATTCAATAAAATGATATTTTTATTTTTCTAACATATTTTAGAAAATTTCGGCGGCATAACGGCACGATACTAGAAACGGGACAAGGCCTAGCCTTATCCCCGGTCTAGTGAAGGCCCACGCCATTCACATATCAATTTTAATCAATTTCCAATTCAACCAATCAATCAAATCCAAATCAAATAATCTAACCAACTACACAACCAAACAAACAAGTCCATGGTATGTGGACGGGTGTCGGGTGCTTCTAATAAGCACCGTCTGCATCCTAGTATATATATATAACTAGAAAATAAATTTGAAAGGTGAGAAATTCTCACCGATTAGCTATCCTAGCTCCACGGCTCTTCTAATGCAGGAAATCTTCGCCAACTCGCTTTTTGTTGCTTTTCGTTGTCCGCTTTCACTACATATGTAAAAATCGAATTTTACTTCGTTATTCAATATATAAAAATCATATTTTTATTTTGCTTCTCAATATATAAAAATCATATTTTTATTTCAAAGTTCCATATATAAAAATCGAATTTTTATTTCAAAGTTCCATATATAAAAATCGAATTTTTATTTCGCCATTCAATATAAAAAAAACTAATTTTTATTCTTCGCTTTCATATATAAAGATCTAAATTTTCTTCTATGTAAACAATATAAAGATCATATTTTTATTTCGATTTAAACAATACAAAATTTATATTTTCAAAGCAAATTCATTTATAAAAACCATAGTTTTTTATTCAAAGCAAATTCATTTATAAACCATAAAGTAAAATCAGTTTATAATCTTCTAAAAAAAAAAAAAAAAAAGAATCAGTTTTAAAACTTAAAAAAAAAACAGTTTTCAAAACAAAAATAAAATAATCAGTTTTCAAACTTTAAAACAAAATCAGGTTTACATTTTTAAAATAATCAGTTTTCAACATTTCTGTTTTTAAATAAAATAAAAATAAAATAAATTAAAAAAACTTACAGGGGCTGAGGGGTAGCAGGTCGGAGCTGATGGTGGGGGTGCTCGACGGCAGGGTAGGGCGGCGTCAGGAGGCGAAGCGGGGCTGGAACGGCGGCATCGGTTGAGGAGGAGTGGTTTCTGGTCTTTTCGTTAGAAGAGGAGGGAACAAGAAGAAGGGGAAGGATCGAGGGGGGGCGCCATCACCTGGGGCGGAGCGACGGTGAGGCGGCGCCTCGCGCGGCGACGGCCTGGGCTAGGGCTTCGTGCCCTTGTTTTTTTCTTTTTTTTTTTTTTTTTTTCCTGAAATTCATTTTAACGGGGGAGAGAAAATATAGAGGGGGGGGGTGTTTGTGAAGAAATATATATATATATTATTATTTTAATTAATATTTAATTCTATTTTTTTTCTTTTAAAAAGGGAATTTTCATTTAAACTCCAAATCAAACCGAACCAGTGTCGCCCCTAGCTAACTACCCCCATCCCGGACACAATGAAATAGGTTTCGTAAGCCATTTCGACTGTTACAGTCAGTTTCCGTAAAATTTAAAATATAAATCTTTATATTGAATTTTAAACGTACATTTCAAATTACCGGGGCCACATACTAACTCTAAAAATTCTCGAAAAATATTTTCTAGCTTCGTATTGACGATACGGTCCTAACAAAACTAGTTTCGTCGAATTCTGAGACCGTTGGAAAAATGGCCAATTTCCAGTCGATTAAAATCAACTGAAACTGGTCAAACGCGTTTTCCTTTGCCACGCTCACATATTGATTCAAAAAATTCTGAAATTTGGAATCTAGCAATAACTCGACATCACGGACCCAACAAAACTGGTTTCGTCGAAATCCGAGGTCGTTTGCAAAATGTCCATTTTTAAGGGCTATATATTATATAAAATATATATAAATTCCACAGCGACTATTCTGAATTTTCTACTGGACATATCTTATCATTTCTAAAGTGAAATCTCAGTTTGTCAACTTCGTTACAAAGATATAGTTATACAGATTCAAATATTTCTTGTTTCGTTCAATTCTGACTTATATTGAATTCTGTATATTCATTTGAAATTAGAAATCGAATTTTCGAACTACCGCGCCATTTTCAATTCCTTTTATAATTATATATAATTATTTTTATTCTAACGACGACGCGTATAATATATACGTTCGAATTATATTCAAAATAAATTTATTGTCGATATTATTTAAAATAATTCATATTAAATAATCAAAATTCGCTAAAATTGCAAAAATAAAATTTTTAAACTGGCCCAGATTTTACGGGTTGTTACAATCTCCCCCACTTAAAACTTTTCGTCCCCGAAAAGGAACAAAGTCGAAAGTGGTTTGATTAATCAACTCTACGCTCGATCTAACTTCCATTCTCCAACTTTTCAGTTTCTGAGAATTTTCAAAATTTCAAAAATTTGGCTAACACCCTAAATTTTCGAAAAATTTCGCCATAACCTCCCCTGCACCGGGAGCATCGGGGAATTTCAAATAGCTTCCCCGGTCCTTCAGATCTCAAAAAGAAAAAGAAAAAGCCAAGCGGCTAGCCAATAGGCTCACAAAATCATCATCACCCAAACAAAACAGGAAATTATGTAGTAAACATGTACCTATTTGTCGGGCAAACAAATTTTATTCTCTGGCTCTAGCCTCCTTGCTATGACCTGTTCAATGATATATATGTATATGCAAGCAAACGCGACCAATTTTCAATATAATTCAATATGTGATTCAATTAGGCATAATTGGCTAAAAATTAGCAAACAAATGAACAAACAACACAAACATCAATCAATTAGTGAATTAGAGTTTCAAATTCATAACTTTTGATACATATAAAGAAAATCATGTTTTGATGCCAATTCACAACAAAGTGTTCTAACTATATTAGTTTTGGTTCTCACACCAGTCTAATGGAAATATATAGAAATCACACCTTCGAAACACGAATATAAATGTTGATGATGCGATCGCTATCATCAATATCATCTTCGGGCGACTAGAGTGTGTTGCTATATCTATCCAATATATTAAAATTTCAAATACACGTGGATCAGACGTATACGCAAAATCTTTATATACTGGATTGTCCAACTCAATATAAACTAAATAATCAAATACGAATAATTGATTTTAAATTTCAAACAAAAATTTGTTTTCATTTTCAAAAATATACTCTTCACACTCGTTCTAGGATACTACTGATCCCATCTCTAACGAGTCATTCTAATTGGATATTACTAATCCCATATCTGATGAATCCTTTCGTATGGTTCTAATGTGCCTTGTTCTCTAAGCCTTGTAAACCAAAGCTCTGATACCACGTGTAAAGACCCGCAACTTCCCCGTAAAGGAAAGCGTCGGATAGTTCGAGAACAAACCACAACAGAACACATATAAAAGAACGTTTCATTGTATATTACAACAATGCATCAGATTACAAGAATATACAGAGTATAAATGAATATTACACAGAAATATCAGAGATTTAAATTACATTTAAATACATCGCAGCGGAAAATAATACAATACACAACTAGAAGAAGATATACGGATACAAAGCTTTCCGGATATCGTTCCAGCTGTAAACCGGGATCCTGTGAATATAAATCTGCAAAACCAAAACTACTAGCTGCCCGTGTCAAAATAAGGGCACCCAGAGTTTAGGTTAAAACAATAAACTCCAGGTCAGTCATGTGACTGGTGTGAGAACTAAAAACAGTTATTATCTTTATTTTCAAAGTTAGGTAAATCAAGGGACCACGCCGTATAACACGGAACGGGTTTCCTCCCAAGAATACCAGTGCATAAAACAAACAGCGCAATGCTAAATAAAGAAAAATGAAGCTGTTATAAGACCCAGGTCCCATCACACAATGCAACGCAGCCGAGGATAGGGTTTTCCCTTATAACAGCCAAAGAATGCTTGATACGTTTAAAACAAATCATTTGATACTATTATAAGTGCATAATGTATAAAACACTTCAAATCATAAGTATCAATCATAGGCGGCATGAGCGCCCCATCCCACTATGTCACCATATATAGGTTTACAAATAAAACCGCAAAGTCACGTATTTGGAAATTGGATTTCCGTCTATGAACCGAGGCCAGGGATCGTCCTCTACCGATTCGAGACAATCTAGCCTACCATGTCTCAGGAACAGCCGCAACTGCCCCCTGGATCGTCAGGGCCGGTCCACCGATGTGGATTATTATGCCTGAACAATATGTCTCCCCGCCCTTTGGGGCGCAAACGAGCCAACGAATGGCTCCATCGGTTCGAGAACGACCGATCAATCCGAGGCGCCTCGCAACAGCAACAACCACATAAGTCAAACTCGTCAGGGCGTGTAAAACCACTGACGCCACTTCTAGCTAGAAAGAAACGCAAGTCCTCCCTGAGGTCCGTCTCCCGTTTTTGGTTCATACCTGGTGTGAAACACGCGAGGTAAACGTTACACAAAGCTACGCCACAAAGGCCGTGCTTTGATCATCACCACAAGACTTTGCTTTTCAACAGAAGCCTTGATCATTTGCATCTTAGCATGCCACACAGGCAAACCATCCTATGCAACCGATATCAGTCACACAGAATGAAATCCGATGTCAGACACACAGTCCATTTACAAGTCTGTTCTGGGTCTGAACGAAACCGGAGGCACCTAGTACCTCGCATATCCATCGATCTCCAAGTACGTCTGGACGATCACTAACTGTTTCCATCTTCTTGGGTGTACAGCCCAATCAAGATCATCAGTTATCACCCAAACGACGTGAAGACCTCCGGTCTTCGAGCATCGTCCTCATCTTCGACTTATCGTCGTATCAGTTATTCAGAATGGGATAAACCCGGTCTTTCCGAATAACTCGCGTATATTTTAAATAAGTGTTACACAAACACAACATACGCCTCATTCCAATTCATTAGTCACTAACCGTAAATTAATCAAGAGAATAATTCCCCAAATATTAACCCCGAAGGCCGAAACCAACATCAGATCAATATCCAGAAAACCATTCTGCTTGGCTAACCGACAGTTAGTTTCTAAATTTCACGTTCAAATCTAATTAAAGATTTAACTATCGCCTGGAGCAAAACTGGTGATACTCCATTCTCGATCTTTTCAATCTAATTAAAGATTCATTAAAACTACACTTAGTTTTAATCTTTTGACTGGGTTAAAGAATCAGTGTCATTTAAAAACACGGTTCACGATAAACCCAAAATCACATTCATTAATCGTCGGGTTAAAGAACGAGTGTTATTTAAAACACTGTCCACGATAAACCCAAAAATCAATATCGATTCAATTCCAATTAAATGTTATTTAATTGGTACACTTCATTAAATCTAAATCAAAAGATTTAATCTTTTCTCAACTGGGTTCAAGAACAGTGTTAGTGAAGACACCATTCACGACAAACCCAAATCACATTCGATATTCAATACAAGGCTCTGAATAGAAAATATATCGGCTTGTATTCAATATCGAATTCTACGACTAACAAATGTCGTATTGGAAATAACGATATACATATATATCTTTCAAATTTCCATAACAACACCTGTATAATCACGAATTCCAACATCGAAACATTCCGAAGACAATTTCGATTCAAATCCACTCCAATGCAATCATTGGAATTTTTGGTTACTTTTAAAACCCTTTTCGAATTCAATTTATTTATTTAAAAATAAATAGAATTATAATTCTAGTTCAAAACTAGTTCATTTCGATAAAAATCCATTTTTATCTTTTCAAATATGGAGTTTTTCATCCCAATTCTTCACAAATCATTTCTTATGATTTTACACAAATTATTACTATTTTTAATAATTTTATCAAGGCCCGTACAGTCGATTTCCATCAATGGCCATCGAACTGCACTTACAGCGACCTTTTTCGAATTTGATTTGGACGTATCTCCAAATCCAACCGTTAGATTTCAAATTTCTAACATTCGTTAGAAAGCTCTTTTCGATACGAACCCAACGATTCCGGTTTTAGGAGAATCCGACGGTCGAATCTCCCGCAATGTCCGTTTGAAATCAATGGTCGAAATTCGCGAACTGCCGCGGCGCGGCGCGTTCTATTCAGGCCATTATATTATATATATAATATATATAATATATATTTCGTCGATTTCTATTTAAAACGAATTATATAAATAGTTTTGAATTCGTTTCAAAATCTATTTCAACTTCCATTTCAATTCAAAGCAAAATTGAATTCTTCTCTATAAATTCGTTTTAAAATTTATTTCTATTCAATTCAAATTTCAATTCAATTCGAATTCGTTTTCAATTCACTTTCAATTCAATTCGAATTCGTTTTCAATTCAATTCATTTCGAAATCGTTTTCAATTCAATTCATTTCGAAATCGTTTTCAATTCAATTCATTTCGAAATCGTTTTCAATTCAATTCATTTCGAAATCGTTTTCAATTCAATTCATTTCGAAATCGTTTTCAATTCAATTCATTTCGAAATCGTTTTCAATTCAATTCGAGATTACTTTTCAATATTCATTTTAAAATGAATAAAATCGATATAAATATCGTTTACGTCAAAATGGCGTAAATCTAATTAACACGGCTTCATAAATTTCTATTTTCAAATATTCTATTTCAAATATTTCCTATTATCAAAATATTCTTTATTATCAAAATATTCTTTATTTTCACGATTGGAATGAGGCCCAATCAATTACCATATAAAATTAATTATATGGATTTTCATACAACACATGTATATAATAACATTGAAAATAATCAACCATCAACCAAAGTGCACTACACTGTATAAGCATCAAATATAGATATTCAACGCTCATAACAGCCTGTCAATCAATCGATCGACATATTTAATCAATCAGGATGAGTGAAATTCATATTTCATCCCAACACCCGTGTGGGGTTTCAAACAATCAAACACAGATTTTAGTTGTCCAGTTGGGCGATGTGTAAAATTTATCGTCTCAATCAATGTCATTCAAATAAGTGTACATAAACAAACCATCTGGTTTGTAAATGAATATTTATTTATTCACTTCACTATTTTCATATTCACGTTAAAAATTATATTTTTAACGATAAAACATTTTATTTCAACCTATGAATTTCTATTCAATTCATTTATTCAATAAAATGATATTTTTATTTTTCTAACATATTTTAGAAAATTTCGGCGGCATAACGGCACGATACTAGAAACGGGACAAGGCCTAGCCTTATCCCCGGTCTAGTGAAGGCCCACGCCATTCACATATCAATTTTAATCAATTTCCAATTCAACCAATCAATCAAATCCAAATCAAATAATCTAACCAACTACACAACCAAACAAACAAGTCCATGGTATGTGGACGGGTGTCGGGTGCTTCTAATAAGCACCGTCTGCATCCTAGTATATATATATAACTAGAAAATAAATTTGAAAGGTGAGAAATTCTCACCGATTAGCTATCCTAGCTCCACGGCTCTTCTAATGCAGGAAATCTTCGCCAACTCGCTTTTTGTTGCTTTTCGTTGTCCGCTTTCACTACATATGTAAAAATCGAATTTTACTTCGTTATTCAATATATAAAAATCATATTTTTATTTTGCTTCTCAATATATAAAAATCATATTTTTATTTCAAAGTTCCATATATAAAAATCGAATTTTTATTTCAAAGTTCAATATATAAAAATCGAATTTTTATTTCGCCATTCAATATAAAAAAAACTAATTTTTATTCTTCGCTTTCATATATAAAGATCTAAATTTTCTTCTATGTAAACAATATAAAGATCATATTTTTATTTCGATTTAAACAATACAAAATTTATATTTTCAAAGCAAATTCATTTATAAAAACCATAGTTTTTTATTCAAAGCAAATTCATTTATAAACCATAAAGTAAAATCAGTTTATAATCTTCTAAAAAAAAAAAAAAAATCAGTTTTAAAACTTAAAAAAAAACAGTTTTCAAAACAAAAATAAAATAATCAGTTTTCAAACTTTAAAACAAAATCAGGTTTACATTTTTAAAATAATCAGTTTTCAACATTTCTGTTTTTAAATAAAATAAAAATAAAATAAATTAAAAAAACTTACAGGGGCTGAGGGGTAGCAGGTCGGAGCTGATGGTGGGGGTGCTCGACGGCAGGGTAGGGCGGCGTCAGGAGGCGAAGCGGGGCTGGAACGGCGGCATCGGTTGAGGAGGAGTGGTTTCTGGTCTTTTCGTTAGAAGAGGAGGGAACAAGAAGAAGGGGAAGGATCGAGGGGGGGGCGCCATCACCTGGGGCGGAGCGACGGTGAGGCGGCGCCTCGCGCGGCGACGGCCTGGGCTAGGGCTTCGTGCCCTTGTTTTTTTCTTTTTTTTTTTATTTTCCTGAAATTCATTTTAACGGGGGAGAGAAAATATAGAGGGGGGGGGGTGTTTGTGAAGAAATATATATATATATTATTATTTTAATTAATATTTAATTCTATTTTTTTTCTTTTAAAAAGGGAATTTTCATTTAAACTCCAAATCAAACCGAACCAGTGTCGCCCCTAGCTAACTACCCCCATCCCGGACACAATGAAATAGGTTTCGTAAGCCATTTCGACTGTTACAGTCAGTTTCCGTAAAATTTAAAATATAAATCTTTATATTGAATTTTAAACGTACATTTCAAATTACCGGGGCCACATACTAACTCTAAAAATTCTCGAAAAATATTTTCTAGCTTCGTATTGACGATACGGTCCTAACAAAACTAGTTTCGTCGAATTCTGAGACCGTTGGAAAAATGGCCAATTTCCAGTCGATTAAAATCAACTGAAACTGGTCAAACGCGTTTTCCTTTGCCACGCTCACATATTGATTCGAAAAATTATGAAATTTGGAATCTGGCAATAACTCGACATCACGGACCCAACAAAACTGGTTTCGTCGAAATCCGAGGTCGTTTGCAAAATGTCCATTTTTAAGGGCTATATATTATATAAAATATATATAAATTCCACAGCGACTATTCTGAATTTTCTACTGGACATATCTTATCATTTCTAAAGTGAAATCTCAGTTTGTCAACTTCGTTACAAAGATATAGTTATACAGATTCAAATATTTCTTGTTTCGTTCAATTCTGACTTATATTGAATTCTGTATATTCATTTGAAATTAGAAATCGAATTTTCGAACTACCGCGCCATTTTCAATTCCTTTTATAATTATATATAATTATTTTTATTCTAACGACGACGCGTATAATATATACGTTCGAATTATATTCAAAATAAATTTATTGTCGATATTATTTAAAATAATTCATATTAAATAATCAAAATTCGCTAAAATTGCAAAAATAAAATTTTTAAACTGGCCCAGATTTTACGGGTTGTTACATGTATGACACATATTGCTATGTTGTGCAAGTTAAACTTGATGTTGTGAGCATAAAGCTCCAAGCTTTATATCAAAGGTTGCATTTTGGCAACATGAAAGTTATCATATCCCTTATGATAACTTGCATGTGAGGCTAAATGCGAACTTCTAGCAACTTCTACATGTCATTTATCACCATGTATCACTCATATGCTAAGTTTGGTTTTATGCATGCTTTTGAAGCCTAACAATGCAATATGCAAGTATATGAACATATGTACATCTCATTTGCCACCATGATAAACTTGTGGCTTCAACACCTTTTTGTCATGATTATGCCAAGTTCCCTATTTCACCCTTTATGCGTTGTTGCGATTATGTAAACGATGGGATTACGTTGGGGTTGGGTAAAATTTTGACATGAATATGATTTTTATAACATAACGTGATATGTTAACTTGTAATTATGTTTTGGAAACATAATGGACATGACACTTAGAAAATATGAGTGTGGCCAACTCGAGGTTGGGTTGAGTTTGTAGCACAAATCTACCCGGACCCGCCCGGCTTAACTAGTGGCTACAAACAATAGGACCCAATGTGAGAAGTTGGTCATGTTGTGCTCGAACCCGAGGTTAAACCAAGTTGTGGTGTAAAGCTACACGGACCCGCCCGGCTTAACTAGTAACCACAACAAAGTCTAATGTGAGAGGTTAAAGCACATTAAGTTAATTAATGCCTCCTGATTAGGGTTAAGTCATGGTCCACTTAATACTTAATCAATTTGGGCTGGATGGGTTAATCGAGGTTAAGTCACGAACCTTGGGTATACTTAACCAATTTAATCCACGTTTGGATCGGGTTAACCACATTTAACCCGTTAAGGAAACCCTAGTTGCGTGGTCCTTTTCAGCAGTAACCCTCTTGATAGTATCATAAGACCCTAGGACTAGGCTAAGGTGGGGCACGATTACTGGGCTGACATGTAAGCGACCAAAACGACGGCTGAGTAGGTACGCCGGTGTAGGTCCATGCGGACTATGGTCGTGCACATAGTCTGGAGTTGGAGAATCAGGCACGGGTACCAGTAGATCTAGACTGCGCATACTTGATTCGTGTGTGAGGTTGACACCCTAGGACTTGATACACCCTAGGGTGTACCTAGCGCAGTTTAACTACATTGCGTGTTTGGGCCGTATGACACCGACACTTGACGAGTTAGGCTTATAGGGAGCCGATCGACTAGACCGTGTAGTTGGACCTTAATTTAGGTCACCTCATGATGATGGGCCAAGCTTGGGCCAAGGGATCAATTCTTGTTTTTGAAAAGTCGAGTGTGCACGACTTGTGCAGGATCTATAATATGGCTATGCGGAATGTATGTGATAATTTAAGCTATTCAATAGTTATGCGAATAAATATTCGCAAACAATATATATATCACAAATAATTATAAGTGCAGTAAAGTAAAGTAGAGTAGAGTAATGACACCAGGATTTTTATACTGGTTCAGACCTCCAGTCCTACGTCCAGTCCCGAAGCTTCTCTTCGGCTTTTCACTAAACAACACCCTCGCTTCACCCGGAGGAACAGGTTCACAACTACTTGATTTACGGGCTACAAGTTTACCCACTTGATTTCACGGGCTACAAGCTTACCCACTTGATTTCACGGGCCACAAGCTTACCCACTTGATTTCACGGGCTACAAGCTTACCCACACAGGACAATTACAAGAGTTTGACTTCTGATTGTGTTCTTCTTTCAACACTGATTTGCCAACAATTGAGTACACCCTTCCTATAATCTTATCCTCAAGTATATGGTTTGAATGCAAAGATTTAAGGAAGAAAGATTGCTTGTTGAATCAAATGATATAAAACTGATTCAAGGATTCAACAAGTATTGAATATTTGAGAGAGCTTTTAGAATGCAAGAGAGTATAGAGTTAAGATCAGAAAATAGAAGAAGATTCGGTGATTTGAAAGTATGATTTCAAGTCTATTTATAGTGTAGAATAGTTGCATTCCTTCATGAAGAGTTTCTATAAAGAATTGTGTCCATTTCTCTTGAAATTGAATAGAAATCTCTTCACAAAAAGAAGCATCCTTTCAGAAAAATTACAGCAAGAAAAAAGGTCGACAGGTCGAAATTAACAGGTCGACAGGAATTTGAAAAAATAGCCGTTATGCACAAAAGACAATAGGACCGGTCGACAGGTCCTTTTTGGGCGGTCGACCGTTTTCTTGCTGTGGACCAGAGGACCTCGGTCCACAGTCTATATCACTCTGCACTCTTTCCCGGTCGAAGCCTGGACCGTTTGGGCTTTTTCTGTGACTTTTCAATTCCTCAAATATACAGATTTCAGCCCCAGTTAATTTCAGTTTCTAAATTGTTTTGTGCATTCATGTTATACTTTGAGGATAGATTTTAACATAAATATAACACGACTCCATACCTACATATATATAATCTTAGCTCCATGTCATGATTTCCATTGATCTTCACTATGATCTTTATTGATTTCCACTTTGATAAATATGAATTCAGCTCGTCAATGATCTCTATTTCTGTGTTGTCATTAATCAAAATCTTGTGTATCAACATTCTCCCCCTTTTTGATTGATGACAATATCTTGCATATATTTTTGAGATACTGAGTAGCTCCCCCTGAATATATGCTTATATATATTTATCTCCCCCTGTCTAAAAGCTTTCTGCACATTTTGTTAGTATAATAAAAACTTACTGTTTCCTGTAACAAAATGTTAGTGCATATAAAATGAATATATATATATATATATATATATATATATATGCATATTTCTCCCCCTTTGTCATCGATTAAAAAGAATAAACATCATGATAGAACAGTAATCGAACATAAGACATAAATTAAAGTACCTTCAGGAGATATTGGATCATGTGCAATTTGATAAACTGAATTTTGTTTTCAGAGACATTTGGAGAAATCAAAATCGCCTTCCTTTTATTGTGGTGTACTTGCAAAAAAATAGAATATATATACTTTGGTACCCACTTGCTTTGTTTGGGTCCATGGGTTAGATGGATGGTAGCCATACCCAAGAGGGTTTAATGGAACCTTTAAAGATAAAATTTTCATTATTAACTACCGAATCAAAATAATCATCGATATATTTTTCTCTGTTTTTCCAACTTACAGGAACCCAAATACTTAAGTAATCTCTATTGATATTCCTTTTCGTACTTCTAGATCTATTATACAGATCTCTAGTCATAGAAGTATTCGAATTTCTATAATAATTGGATCTAGGATGAGCATTAGTACTAGCAGTAATATTTTTATTGTACATGAAAGCATATCTAGTACTATTTCTAAGATTAGTTTTATTATATCCTAAACCACTTTTGTCATGTAAAGGTCGAGATCTAGATAAAATCATATTTAAATCATTTTGACCTTTATTAAATTTTGCGAACTTATTTGCACTTTTATCAAATTTATTTCCAAAGTCGCTATTGACATTTTCAAAAGAAATTTTGTTATTCTTTAAATCATCAATTTCCTTATTTAATTCAGAATTTTTCCTTTTTAAAGTACCATTCTCTGTTTTGAGACATAAAATTTGAGATTCTGAATTATCTAAAGAAGATTGTAACTTTTCAAAAGTTTTCTTTTGAGTCAGAAATTTCATTTTGCAAAATATTATTATTCATCTTTAAAAACTCACATTCTTTAGATAGTTATAAATTCTTTTCAGTTAAAGCTCCATTCTCTTTTTCCAGAGACGAAATTAAAGAACTAGAATTATTTAAAGAATCTTCTAATGATATATTTCTATTTTGCAAAAGATCGATTTCCTTTAAAAGAACATTGTTTTTATCTTCTAGTTGCTCATTTTCTTTTTGAAGGAAATCTTTTTGAGAAACAAGCTCTTCTAAGGTATCTTCAAAACATTTGGCTTGTTTTACCAAACGATTGTTTTCTTCTTTTAATTTGGAATTTTCTTCCTTGTACTTTTTTGACATAGCTAAAACAATTTTATGGAGTTTCAATAAATTTTCATGGTCTAACATAAGATCTTTATATAATGAATCTGTACATACCGATTGTGATCTGACTTTAGCCATGAGACATTTGTTTCCTTGCTCTCCTGATTCTGCTTTGTGGCTCTTCCATTTTCTATATCCCTGACTAGATTTCTTTATTTCCATTTGTTCTAAGATGTTGTTACGATCTCTAGAACAACCTTGCTCTGATACCAATTGAAAAGTCGAGTGTGCACGACTTGTGCAGGATCTATAATATGGCTATGCGGAATGTATGTGATAATTAAAGCTATGCAATAGTTATGCGAATAAATATTCGCAAACAATATATATATCACAAATAATTATAAGTGCAGTAAAGTAAAGTAGAGTAGAGTAACGACACCAGGATTTTTATACTGGTTCAGACCTCCAGTCCTACGTCCAGTCCCGAAGCTTCTCTTCGGCTTTTCACTAAACAACACCCTCGCTTCACCCGGAGGAACAGGTTCACAACTACTTGATTTACGGGCTACAAGTTTACCCACTTGATTTCACGGGCTATAAGCTTACCCACTTGATTTCACGGGCCACAAGCTTACCCACTTGATTTCACGGGCTACAAGCTTACCCACACAGGACAATTACAAGAGTTTGACTTCTGATTGTGTTCTTCTTTCAACACTGATTTGCCAACGATTGAGTACACCCTTCCTATAATCTTATCCTCAAGTATATGATTTGAATGCAAAGATTTAAGGAAGAAAGATTGCTTGTTGAATCAAATGATATAAAACTGATTCAAGGATTCAACAAGTATTGACTATTTGAGAGAGATTTTAGAATGCAAGAGAGTATAGAGTTAAGATCAGAAAATAGAAGAAGATTCGGTGATTTGAAAGTATGATTTCAAGTCTATTTATAGTGTAGAATAGTTGCATTCCTTCATGAAGAGTTTCTATAAAGAGTTGTGTCCATTTCTCTTGAAATTGAATAGAAATCTCTTCACAAAAAGAAGCATCCTTACAGAAAAATTACAGCAAGAAAAAAAGGTCGACAGGTCGAAATTAACAGGTCGACAGGAATTTAAAAAAATAGCTGTTACGCACAAAAGACAATAGGACCGGTCGACAGGTCCTTTTTGGGCGGTCGACCGTTTTCTTGCTGTGGACCAGAGGACCTCGGTCCACAGTCTATATCACTCTGCACTCTTTCCCGGTCGAAGCTTGGACCGTTTGGGCTTTTTCTGTGACTTTTCAATTCCTCAAATATACAGATTTCAGCCCCAGCTAATTTCAGTTTCTAAATTGTTTTGTGCATTCGTGTTATACTTTGAGGATAGATTTTAACATAAATCTAACACGACTCCATACCTACATATATATAATCTTAGCTCCATGTCATGATTTCCATTGATCTTCACTATGATCTTTATTGATTTCCACTTTGATAAATGTGAATTCAGCTCGTCAATGATCTCTATTTCTATGTTGTCATTAATCAAAATCTTGTGTATCAACATTCTCAACAGTTTTTACTTGACATGTTAGAATGCTAGTACACCCGTGGTGCAAAACTTGACCTTAATTATGGGATGACACCTTTATCTATCTTGTTAGTTAATCATCATGCCAGTATGTTGTTATCCTTATGTTCATCTCAGCTTCTCATGCCAGTTAACTTTACTAGTTCATAGACAGATAGTAGTAGGGCTTACCAGTCTTCTTGACTGACCTGTTTTCTTTCGCCTCTTTTCTTCCGTTCCACCCCCCCCCCCTTTAGGTTCTCTGGGTGGGAACATTGGAGCTTAGCTTGGATCTTTACAGCTTGCTTACTGGATTTGCTCATGTACGGTTTTGGACATTGAGCTAGCTATGGTTTATCACTTCATTTTGGGGATAGTACTTTATGTATTTCAGTTTTTCAGTTTATGCTTTTATCTAGACTTTGTTGTTGGAAAATAATGACCAAGTACTTTGTTGTAACATGACTATGGTTTTGAAATGCTAAGTTTTATCCGCTACTTTACTACTCTGTTTTACTTATATGTTCTGTCTTGTGATATCTGCATGCATGTTTACCTTGTTTAACGACCCTCCAAAGCTAATGTCCTTGCAAGAGTGGCATTGGCGGAGGTGGGGTGTTACATTTGGTATCAGAGCCAGTTTTACAAGATTTGAGCAAAAGTGTTTTTGAAACTTACCTTTTGGAAAACTATTTTCAAAACCAATTAAGTATTTTCCAAGAAAAGTCTAGTTATTTTAAAAAGGCTATTCCCCAAAAGCCGTAGCACTATCCTTCGTTTCTTCGTTCTGAATCTATCTTTTTCCTTTTTCAGTATGGCCGATCTTAACCTTCCCGAGGGAGTGACCATTCCCGGATGGTTCCGGAGATACTTGGAAGCTAGGGCCAACGATGTGGGCCCAGCAAATACCCCCAATATAACTGAGGTTCCTCCTCCTCCTCCTCCTCCTCAGAACCCGCAAGCAGATTTCGCTAAGATTTGCAAAGACTTTAAGGTGATGGGTGGCAAGAACTTTATTGGGATGGAGACTTTTGTGGAGGCAAGAAATTGGTTGAAAGAAACTGAAGATCTCTTCGCCATCTTTGATGTGCAAGATCATAGAAGGGTTCTGTTGGCAGCATGGTTATTGAAAGAAGAAGCTGCTTATTGGTGCGAGGTCACCAATGCTACGAGGCCTATAGAGACTTGGGCCGACTTTAGGACAAGATTTGGGCTTAAGTTTCTATCATCAGCTGAGGCAAATTTGCAATTGGAGAAGTTTATATCTTTGAAGCAAGGAGACATGACAGTGAGGGAGTACGTGAATGAGTTTAACAAGCTCGCCCGATTTGGTTTGGACATGATTAATACTCCCTAGAAAAAGGCTTTGCGCTTTGCACGAGGGTTGAATGAGCCACTACAAGGTTTAGCCCTATCTCATATACCTATGGGGGCCACTTTCGAAGGTCTAGTAGACATGGCATTGCTTCAAGGAGACGATAAGAATGGCAAGAAGGAAGTGAATGCTAATGAGACCCAAGCCAAGAAGACAGACTCCAAGTGGGGAGGAAATCAGAGCAATCAGAACAACAAAAACAACAAGAACAACAAGGGCAACAAGGCCAAGGCAAAGGACCCAAGAAAATGCCACTACTGTGGGAATGTAGGGCACATAGCTAAAGACTGTAAGAAAAGGAAGAGGAAGTCGGGCGAATGCTTTCATTGTGGAGAGACCAAACATTTTAGCAAGGATTGGCCCAAGAAGCAAGGGCAGAATCAGCGTGCAGGACCTTCTGGAGGGCAAGTGCATGCTCTCAACGCCGCTCCAGTTCAGGATCGAGGTAGCATTTCTGTAGAAAGTCTTGTTTATATTTCTGATTATCCTGTTCGCACCTTATTTGATTCTGGCGCATCGCATAGTTTTATTTCTTCTGACATTGTTGAAAGTTTGCACCTAAGTACTAGCTTAGTTGAGGATCCCATTTGTGTTTCAAATCCAATTGGGGGTTCCGCCCATCTATCTATGATTTGTGTGGATTTGAAGATTTCTATCTTGACTGTAGAATTCGCGTGTAATGCTTATGTTCTCGGATTCACGGGATATGGGTTAATCTTGGGCATGGATTGGTTGTCCAGTTATGGAGCCATTCTCGATTGTGAACATAGGGTGGTGAGGCTCATGACTCGCCTCGGTAATACCCTAGAAATTTCTTGTAACCCTAGAGGTCCCGTCATGTTATGCTATCTTGAATCTCTCGACTCGTCCATCGATGATCTGCAATCTGTAAGGGTGGTCCGAGACTATCCTGGTGTCTTTGAAGAAGTTAAGGGGTTACCCCCTAAACGAGAGATAGATTTCCGCATTTATCTAGTCGATAATGCCAAGCCAGTATCATTGCCCGTTAGGCACATGGCCCCTCGTGAGAGAAGGGAGCTCAGTAAGCAAATCAAGGAGCTGCTTGAGAAGGGTTTTATTAGACGAAGCATTTCCGAATGGGGTGCTCCGGTGGTATTCGCTACTAAGGCGGATGGTTCGCTTCGTCTATGTGTTGATTATCGAGAATTGAACAAGATGACAAAGAAGAATAGGCACCAGTTACCGAGGATTGATGATCTCTTTGACTAGCTTGTAGGTGCTTCTGTTTTCTCTCAGCTCGATCTAGCCACCGGATTCCATCAGCTTAGAGTAGCTGAGGATAGCATTGATAAAACTGCGTTTAGGACTCCGGATGGATTATTTGAATGGCTTGTCATGCCATTCGGATTGACTAATGCACCCGCCTACTTCGTAGACTTGATGAGTAGGGTGTTCAGGGAGTTCCTCAACAAGTTTGTTGTTGTCTTCGTGGATGATATTCTGATCTTCTCAAAGAACAAGGAAGAACATGCCAGACATCTCAAGGAAGTGATGGATACGCTTAGAGCGCATCAGTTGAAAGCCAAGTTCTCCAAATGTCATTTCTGGAGAAGGGAAGTTCAGTTTCTTGTACATATAGTTTCTAAGCAAGGCATAGCGGTGGATCCCACGAAAGTGGTTGTGGTTCAAGATTGGAAGACTCCTAGGAATGCGACCTAAGTAAGAAGCTTTCTCGGTTTGGCGGGCTACTATAGGAAGTTCATCAGAGACTTCGCTAAGATTTCGGCCCCTCTCACTAAGTTGACGAAGAAGAACTTAGTCTTTGCATGGGACTTGGATGTGAGCTTGCTTTTCAAAAGCTCAAAAGAGCCCTTACCTCAGCTCCAGTTTTGGCATTACCCGATAGTGGTAAGATGTTTACCGTGTACACAGATGCATGTGGCACGGGGTTAGGAGCTGTTCTAATGCAAGAGGGAAGAGTGATATGTTATGGGGGTAGGCAACTTAAAGTTCATGAGAAGAACTATCCCACTCATGATTTGGAGTTAGCGGCGATCGTCTTTGCACTCAAATCCTGGTGCCACTATCTTCTAGGCGAAAGGTTTGAGTTGTATACTGATCACAAGTCACTCAAATACCTCTTCTCGCAAAAAGAT
Source organism: Allium sativum (assembly GCA_030737875.1). NCBI lineage: Eukaryota > Viridiplantae > Streptophyta > Magnoliopsida > Asparagales > Amaryllidaceae > Allium > Allium sativum. The sequence continues at coordinate 626,948,174 of CM060920.1, forward strand.
CTGAATCTAAGGCAGTAAAGGTGGATGGACTTTTTGGCATCTTATGAATTCGAGATAGCTTATACCCCTGGCAAGGGTAATGTTGTGGCGGATGCACTAAGCAGAAGGAGATTGACTTTAAGCCCCTTGTTCATTGAGATGAAGAACTTGGAATTCTTGGCAACCTTTGATTTCACGACGGCTGTTGAGTTGATGATGGGTTCATTAGCATCCCTTGAGCTTAGACCCACACTTCTTGATCAAGTTGGGGCTTCGCAGAGGGAAGATCCACAGATAGTCGAAGTTATGGACAAGTTGATTCGGGGTGAGACGTCTAGTCACCTTGCCAGATATACTATTGATGATAAAGGATGGCTAAGGCGTGATGGGAGATTATGTGTTCCTCGGGTGGGAGATTTGGTCCATAGAGTTCTTGAAGAAGCGCATCACTCGAAGATGACTATACATCCGGGAGGAGATAAGATGTATAGAGATATGAAGCGCAGTTTCTTTTGGGATGGAATGAAGAAAGATGTGGCAGAGTATGTTTCAAGGTGCATGGTGTGCCAACAAGTGAAGGCCGAGTCAAAGAAACCAGGAGGTCCCACAATGGAAGTGGGAGAGTATTTCTATGGATTTTGTGGATGGATTGCCTAGGTCAAGGAGAGGGAACACAAGCATATGGGTCATAGTTGACAGACTTACGAAGAGTGCTCACTTCATCCCAGTAAAGAGCAAGAGGACCGCATCAGGGCTGGCGTCTATTTATCTCCGAGAAATAGTGCGGTTGCATGGAGTTCCTTCTAGCATAGTTAGCGATCGTGACCCGATTTTCACTAGCCAGTTCGGGAACAGTTTGTAAGAAGCGATGGGTACGCGATTGAATTTGAGTACAGCCTATCACTCCCAGACGGATGGCCAAACCGAAAGGGTGAATAGAGTGCTAGAAGATCTCTTGAGGCTTTGTGTTCTCGACTTCAGTGGTACTTGGGAAGACCACCTTCCTCTTGTAGAATTTTCTTATAATAATAGCTATCAAGCCAGCATAGGGATGGCACCATTTGAAGCTTTATATGGGAGGCCGTGTAGGTCACCATCTTGTTAGTGGGAGACAACAGATAGACTTATACTTGGGCCCGATATGATACGAGACACATCCGAGAAAGTTGAATTAGTAAGAAGAAGGATGAAAGCGGCCCAAGATAGACAGAAATCCTATGCTGACAAGCGAAGGGTAGATTTGGAATTCGAAGTGGGAGACATGGTTTTCGTGAAGGTTTCTCCTTTGCGAAATGTGGTACGTTTTGGAGCAGCGGGGAAGCTGGCACCAAGGATCGTAGGACCCTTCCCTATCATAGAGAGAATTGGAAAGATAGCCTATAAGGTGGGATTGCCCGAGAAGCTAGCTGGAGTGCTTAATGTCTTTCATGTCTCGCATCTCCGAAAGTGCCTACATGAGTCCGTTGAGGTGGTTGAACCAAGCATTCTTGAAGACATTGAGGTAGAGAAAGAAGCAACCTTGAGAAGAGCTCTGATTCGTATCTTGGGAACAGAGATCAAGAAGCTAAGGAATCGAGAGGTCAAGTTGGTGAAAGTTCAGTAGGGTGAAGCCGACGAAGATGCAACTTGGGAAACCGAGGAGAAGATGCGTGGGCTTTATCCATTTCTTTTTGAGGGTACATTCTCGATCTCTTTTCCTAAGTAGCATATCTTTCTTTTTATCTGCGTTTATCTAGTTTATCTGGTTTCGTAGATCTTGTCATGAGAACCTTAGGTAGAAACCCTTGGTTGAAACATGTATTTGAAACATGTTATGCTTGATGGTTGCAAGTGGTTGCAAGTGTTTGCACGTGGATACTCGTGGATGCATGATACGCATTAGGCACTAAGATCGGCTCACACACTTTCATGTTGCATATGCATGAGTGCTTATACTTATTCATGGATGAAACTTGTTGAGCTATCACGTGGATGTTGCATATGGATGAATATTATGTGCACTCATGTAGAGATTATAAATTATGTTAGGAATTTGCATACATATGGACTCATTTCACTAACATATTTTGCATTAAGGAGGTTTAATGTATCAGTAACCGCCTGATTTTTGCATTAGATAAGTACATATACACACACCTTTGCATATGATCATACAACATTTAGAATCCTTTAAGGACAATGACTGCACGTGGATGATGTTTTGAGTAGATGGATGATGGATAGTAGGATACGTTCTTCCTAACTTGGAGATTTCAGGGACGAAATTCTTTAAGGAGGGGAGAATGTAACACCCCGTAATTTGAACATAAAAATTCACAAATTAAAGTATACTTAATTAAGTGAAATGGGTTGCGCAGAGATATATATATATATATATTGATATATATATATATATAATTGAAAATTAAATAAATAAATATGCAAAAATGTTCAAAACAGCGAATTGGGAGAGGGGAATAACCGAACCGGCCGATTTTTGAGGTCGACCCGAGCTCGCTGGGTCGACTAGGGGTTAATCCAGGGTGTTTCGCTGTCAACCCGAGGGCCGATTCGCTCAAATGCAGATTTTGCATTTGAATGGTTCTCATGGTTCAACTTTAATCTAAAGGCCCTAGATGGTTCCTACACTTGACTTCTTCCCCAAGACATGCTTTGATGGCTTGGATTGAATCTAGGGTCAATCATATGGCTAATACTATCCTAATCTTCTATAAAAAGACCCCTAAACCTAGCCTAAATCACCATTATTCAATCCTACAACTAAACTATGTCAAATTTGTTCCTCTCATGGCCTCCACTCTCATGCTAAAATTCCTAAGCCTATTTCTATGAGAGATTGTGAGTTCATACAAATGCTTTCAAACTTGTATGAGTGTTCTTAGTTTGCATTCAAGTCAAGTTGCAACATTTCTATTTCAAAGCAAGGATTTTTATTGATTTGGCGCAAGGGTTTTTCAATTGGGGATTTCATATTTTGGTGCTTGCATAAGGGCTTCGTCTCAATCTTTATAATAAATATTCATTTGTTTCTTCATAGCGTAGTAAGCCCTTTTCTACTTTCTTTTTATTGAACTCTAAAGTTAAATGAATGATGCAAGTTTGGGGTTGATCATTATGATATGCAAGTTTGGTTGATCATTATGATATGCAAGTTTGGTTGATGATTATGATATGCAAGTTTGGTTAATCATTATGCTATGCAAGTTGGTTTAATCATTATGTATGACACATATTGCTATGTTATGCAAGTTAAACTTGATGTTGTGAGGATAAAGCTCCAAGCTTTATATCAAAGGTTGCATTTTGGCAACATGAAAGTTATCATATCCCTTATGATAACTTGCATGTGATCAATATGCAAGTATATGAACATATGTACATCTCATATGCCACTATGATAAACTTGTGGCTTCAACACCTTTTTGTCATGATTATGCCAAGTTCCCTATTTTACCCTTTATGCCTTGTTGCGATTATGTAAACGATGGGATTACGTTGGGGTTGGGTAAAATTATGACATGAACATGATTTTTATAACATAACGTGATATGTTAACTTGTAATTATGTTTTGGAAACATAATGGACATGACACTTAGAAAATATGAGTGTGGCCAACTCGAGGTTGGGTTGAGTTTGTAGCATAAATCTACCCGGACCCGCCCGGCTTAACTAGTGGCTACAAACAATAGGACCCAATGTGAGAAGTTGGTCATGTTGTGCTCGAACCCGAGGTTAGACCAAGTTGTGGTGTAAAGCTACCCGGACCCGCCCGGCTTAACTAGTAACCACAACAAAGTCTAATGTGAGAGGTTAAAGCACATTAAGTTAATTAATGCCTCCTGATTAGGGTTAAGTCATGGTCCACTTAATACTTAATCAATTTGGGCTGGATGGGTTAATCGGGGTTAAGTCACGAACCTTGGGTATACTTAACCAATTTAATCCACGTTTGGATCGGGTTAACCACATTTAACCCGTTAAGGAAACCCTAGTTGCGTGGTCCTTTTCAGCAGTAACCCTCTTGATAGTATCATAAGACCCTAGGACTAGGCTAGGGTGGGGCACGATTACTGGGCTGACATGTAAGCGACCAAAACAACGGCTGAGTAGGTACGCCGGTGTAGGTCCAGGCGGACTATGGTCGTGCACATAGTCCGGAGTTGGAGAATCAGGCACGGGTACCAGTAGATCTAGACTGCGCATACTTGATTCATGTCTGAGGTTGACACCCTAGGACTTGATACACCCTAGGGTGTACCTAGCGCAGTTTAACTACATTGCGTGTTTGGGCCGTATGACACCGACACTTGACGAGTTAGGCTTATAGGGAGCCGATCGACTAGACCGTGTAGTTGGACCTTAATTTAGGTCACCTCATGATGATGGGCCAAGCTTGGGCCAAGGGATCAATTCTTGTTTTTACTTGACATGTTAGAATGCTAGTACACCCGTGGTGCAAAACTTAACCTTAATTATGCGATGACACCTTTATCTATCTTGTTAGTTAATCATCATGCCAGTATGTTGTTATCCTTATGTTCATCTCAGCTTCTCATGCCAGTTAACTTTACTAGTTCATAGACAGATAGTAGTAGGGCTTACCAGTCTTTTTGACTGACCTGTTTTCTTTCGCCTCTTTTCTTCCGTTCCCCCCCCCCCTTAGGTTCTCAGGGTGGGAACATTGGAGCTTAGCTTGGATCTTTACAGCTTGCTTACTGGATTTGCTCATGTACGGTTTTGGACATTGAGCTAGCTATGGTTTATCACTTCATTTTGGGGATAGTACTTTATGTATTTCAGTTTTTCAGTTTATGCTTTTAAGTAGACTTTGTTGTTGGAAAATAATGACCAAGTACTTTGTTGTAACATGACTATGGTTTTGAAATGCTAAGTTTTATCCGCTGCTTTACTACTCTGTTTTACTTATATGTTCTGTCTTGTGATATCTGCATGCATGTTTACCTTGTTTAACGCCCCTCCAAAGCTAATGTCCTTGCAAGAGTGGCATTGGCGGAGGTGGGGTGTTACATAATTGTTTGTTGCTTGTTTGGTTGTATTCAATATTTTTGTGCATCTTAAATATATTAGTTATTTAGGCTTGGTGGTTGCTATATATATATATATATATATATATATATATATATATATATTGGTGGTTGGATTTCCCGCAGTATCATTAGCGGATGCCCGCGGTACCATTAGCGGATGATTACCCTATACTCTCTACACTATGTTAGTGGATGACCTTCTATACAGTGATATCCTGTCTCGAAGCAGGATGGGTATTATTTCTGTTGACTAACGCCTATGGATGTAGGAAAAACAGGTTGGAGGGATCCAACCGGATTCCTCAAAAATATATTATCTGTTTGTTTATTTGTTTGCACATATACTGTCATATATGATGTGTTAGAAAACCGGAAATAAATAATTGGTTGTGTGGTGTTTAAATATCACTGGGCTTAAATGTTGATATTTTAGAAATATCGAAAAAGGAAATTTCCAGAGTTAAAAGGGGAAATTCTATTTTTCTAAAATAGAAATTTGAAATGTGAATAGAATAAAAATATTAACTTGTTTAAAAGAATAAAAACAAGTAGTTCCTTATAAACGAAGTTTATAAGTAGCTCCTTTGTAACCGAAGTTTATAAATGAAGTAAAAGGAATTAGCATTAGATAATTCAGGAAATATAAACACAGGTGAGAATTTAGAAAAGGGGAGATTTATTTTTTTCCAAAATAGAATTTAATTTCAAAAATGAATTTGAAACCAAAACTTGTTTAAAATATAAACAAGTAAATTAAATGATGTTATAAAGAAAGGTGGAAACTTATCATTGATAATTTAAATGTTTAAATTCGAATATGAATTTGAAAATGAGAATTTGAATAAGAGATTTCAAATGGAATTTGAGTATAGAATTTGAACATAGAAATTAAAATTGAATTTGAGTATAGAATTTGAAATAGAATTGATATAGAATTTCAAAATAGAACTCGAAATAGAACTTCAAAATAGAACTCGAAATAGAACTTCAAATAGAAGTGAAATAGATCGGAAATACTATGTTGAATTGGAAAAATGTATTTGATACATACATACATACATACATATATATATATATATATCAAAATAGAGTTGAATTTATTTAAACGAAGTTTAAAAGTTCATATATATAAATATAATTAAAACGAACTCGCCGCAGCGTTGCAGTTCGTAAATTGGCGATTCGAACTTCAATTGCGTATATAGAACTCAACTGAAGTCGGAATTCTTTGAAACCAGAATCGTCAGGACCGATTAGATAATAGTTTTCTAATGGAAGAGAAAATTCTGAATTTCGTCGTATATATTTTGAGTTATGTCAATATCAAATTTTCAGAAAAACAGCGCCATAACAATTTAAAAACCATAACGGTTTATTTAATTTTATAAAAGGATTTTAAGCGAATAAAATCCGAATTTCTATTTAGAAAAATTCAGATTTTGAGTTGTAAATTATATGTGAACTCAAGTGGAGTAACAAATTGTTTTTTTGAAACAGAAATCAGATTTTTGATATTGAAAAGAATTAACTAATTAGAATAGTAATTAGTTAATGAGATTTTGAATTGATATTGGGCTTTGAATAAGTGAATTCGATTTGAAAATTTATATTCGAATTCGAAAAGGAAACTAGAATTGAAATTGGAGTTCAATTTGGTTATAAGCAAGTTAAATATTTTATTTGAATATGTTATGTTCAAACAAAGAAGTGGAATAGCAAAATAGCTAATTAAAGAATAAATGGGCGAAACTGAATTCAAACGAATGGATTGAGTTGAATTGAATTGAAAACAGGTGAACATATGTTGCACAGTTATGGGATGAAGTATATGAAGATTTTAATTTATGTGTCCGACAAAAAGGTACACGTTTAAATTCCATATGGGGTTTTATGCGCCGTATCGGCTAGCCGCTTGGCTTTTTCTTTTTCTTTTTGATTGGAGAGGCCTGTGTGGTGGTTTGGGGATTTTCCCGATGCTCCCGGTACAAGGGAGGTTATGGCGAAATTTTCCGGAAATTTAAGGAGTTAGAATATTTTTAAGAAAATTTGATAGTTATAAATCAATATATCAATATATATTGAATTCAATAAGGAAACGAATTTAAAATAGAATATTGTAAACAAAAAAAAGGAAATTGATAATCTGGTAATAGAAAGAGAAACATATATACGTTTAAAAATGAATAAGTGTGGACCTTTCGAGAATAATGGTTTTGTCTGTTTTGAAGTTAAGGATGTTTTCAGTCAAGGTCTGAGAGGCAGTTATACCACAACTTGATTGATTTCATTTTTAATTGATAAATAGCAAGATCCAGTCTCGAAGAGAAGTGTTTGAATAAGAGTTGGTTGAATAAAATATTTTGGGTTGTTGTAACGTTGTTTTACACAGCATTCGTTTTAACCCAAGTGGTGGAATTTTGGGAATATAAAAGAAAATATTTCCTGAGTATAATTAAAGTAGTTGGGAAAGAGATAAGTGATTGAAATTGTTTTCAATTGCAAATAGAGATATTTTCTAAATATAGAAAATAAAAGAAGTTGATATTTAGAAATGTTTTCCAAATAACGTAAGAGACCAATAAGATTATTGAAAATATTTAGCTAATGAGTATTGATAAAGGAAGTGGAGAAGTGATTTAATTAATGAAATATTAATAAAATGGCCTAGTTATTGTTTGATGTTTTGAATGGATGTTTGTTTTTCTTCGATAGTTAAATAACCGACTATCGAAGTGTTTGCCAATATCGTTGTCAATATGGAGAGACCGGTTGGATTATTATCCGTGAACCACTTCGTATTGGCAGTAACATTGCGAATCATATTATATGAAGAAAATCGAAGACGGATTAAAGTGCAAGGGATTTTTCTATTGCTAGAAATTGTGCCTTCGGTTTCGTTCAATCCCAGAACGAACGTAAATGGACAATGTTTGACAAAGTATTTCCAATGATCGAATATGTTGGTCTGTATATATATATATATATATATATATATATATATATATATATATATATATATATATATGGTGGCAACGGATTTATTCCCTTAGCATAATATCCAGAATACATTTGTGCAAATCAACTAGTGATTAACGGATCTGACGATGTGGCATTCAAAGTGATTGTGCTATCAATGAATAGAAAGTAATCGTAGCCTCAGTCCTCAACAAGCAGGAAATGACAAAAAATCGGGCAGGCAGCATGGCTATGTGGGTCACTCCCATTAGGGCGTATAGTCACCTATCTAGAGATTCATTTAATTCCTTATTCTATTCAATGTTGTCCCATTCGGGAAACAGTTGCTGATCCCAACCGTTGGTGATATACATTCGATACACTCAAGCGAAATGAGTAATCGGTCATGTGTGGGCCGATTTGCAAGGCGTACTTGTTGAACCCAGTGTATTCCTCCCTAGAGATACACTATCGGATGGTGGTTCCATACCTTGTCATGTTGGAAACCCAATCCCCTATAAGCGCCCTACGGTTTTTCATTTTATAGTATATATGGAGCGTGAGATTGTGACGACCCAAACTTCCCCGAAAAGGAAAGCATGGATTGCTTTGAGAACAATACACATTAGAACATAAACTGAAGAACATTTTATTGTTGATTATGAGACGACTCGAACTTCCCCGTGAAGGAAAGCACGGATTGAATTGAGAACAAGGCACATCGGAACTCAAACAGAAGAACATTTCATTGTTATTTCAACAATTTCATCAGATACAAGAATATACAGAGTATGAATAAATATACATTCGACAAATATCAGAGATTACAATAAATTACATAGCAGCGGAAAAATAATACAACACACAACTGAAAGTAATACACGGATACAGAGCATTCCGAGTATCGTTCCAGCTGTAAACCAGGATCCTGTGAATATAAATCTGCAAAACCAAAACTACTAGCTGCCCGTGCGGAAAATAAGGGCACCTAGAGTTTAGGTTAAAACAATAAACTCCAGGTCAGTCATGTGACTGATGTGAGAACTAAAACTGTTATTAATCTTTAATTTCAAAGTTAGGTAAGTCAAGGGACCACGCCGTAAAACACGGAACGGTTTTCCTCCCAAGAATACCAGTGCATAAAACAAACAGCGCAATGCTAAATAAAGAAAAATGAAGCTATTATAAGACCCAGGTCCCATCACACAATGCAACGCAATTCGGACGATAGGGTTTTTACCTTATAACAGCCAAAGCATGCTTGATACATTAAAACACATTATTTGATACTATAATAAATGTATAATGTCAATTCAATGTATAGTTTTATTAATTTTTCAGGTGTTTCATTATATCCCTTTAAATTTATATGGAAATCTAATTCTACACCTAAAGCAAAATTTTTAATGTGGTTGATTTTGCATAAGAAGCTTAATACGATTGAGATGTTAAAAAGGAAAAATGTTATTTTTGACCGTAAATGTTGCTTTTGTAATACTGTAGAGGAGGATGTAGATCATCTATTTTTCTCTTGTAATTTTACCTTTTACATTTTTAATATAATTATTAGGATTTTTACCTTCGACTGTTTTAATTCTTGTAATAGTTGTTTTGATTATTGGAATTATCATAGACTTCGATTAAATCCTAAACAGCAATACATTTTAGATACATTAGTAATATTCATATGTTGGTTTATTTGGGTAGAGCGGAATCAAAGAATCTTTCAATCAATCTATGTTCCAAAGGATAAGTTAATAATTAGCATAGTAAAGTTTTGTTTGCTTTGGATGTCTAATTCGTGTTTTAAACCATTTGGCAAAGTGCAAATTGGGCATTTTCTTTTCAGGGTTAGATTAAATCTGAGCTTATTCATTCGTATTAATAGTTATTTTAGATGCTCTAGATATCGTTTGGCTTTTTGATTTCTTATACTTGGGGTGATAATTATTTTTTGATTATTAGCTTTATGTTTTTTTACTACACACTTATATAAGAATATATGTCCATTTATATACTTATATATATGTATTATATACACATATATATAAATATATAAATAGTCATATTTTCATATATAAGTGTAAGTTACTGATATTTTGTTTTTAGTTTATCAGGCTACAGGTTGTAGATGTGATGGGGGAGCGCTTGGAGTTGCTGTTCGGATTGTTCATCTTTGGCTAGCTTTGGATGTATTAGTGTATGAGGAGTAGTGTTGTTATTACCTGTTTTGGGGTTTTGTACCATCATTTTTTGCACGTAGTTTGTTATATGTAAGGGAATAGATATACTTCTTATCGGGTGGTGGCCTTGCCGGAATTCGATAATGAAGTATGATGGGTGGTGGCCTTGCCGGAACTCATCTATCTATTTCCCTTACATTACTGTGTGAGTTTTCTGTTAGTTTGGGGGTCTGTATTTGGATATTGTATCACTTCATCTATTTTTCTTTATATATATATGTGTGTGCTCTCTTCCTATCGGAAAACCACACATCTTTTGCTCAAAAAAAATAAATGTATAGTGTCAAAACAATTTCAATCATAAATATCAATCATAGACGGCATTAATGACCCATACCACTATGTCGCCATACTAGGTTCTACAAATAAAACCGAAATATCACGTATTGGAAATTGGATTTCCGTCATCAGTCGAGACAATGGGCAAGCTCCTCTCCGATTCGAGACACTCTAGCAAATGTCTCAGGACCCCACTATGATCCTTGGATCTTCAGGGCCGGTCCTCTCTTACTTTTGAGGATTGGCAATTCCTGAGCACACGTTTCCCGGTCCTAACAGACCTATATCCGAGGCGCCTCACATTCCAACAACCACACAGGTGAAAAGTATATAAATGTCAGCCAGTTTAAGCACTGACACCACCACTAGCTAGAAAGAAACGTCGTGCTCTCCCTGCAGTCACTATCCCGTTTTTTGACTCATACCGAGGTGTGAGGCTCGCGAATTCACGTTATACACAAAGCTATGCCACACAGGCCGTGCTTTGATCATCAACCACAAGACTTTGCTTTTCAACAGAAGCCTTGATCATTTGCCACTTAGGCATGCCACACTAGCAATTCATGCCATGTGACAGATGTCCATCGATATACAACCTCTGAGCTCGTACGTCTCAGAGAAGGGCGTTAAGCAAGAGAATAAATTCTCTGCCGCCAAACAGATGTATATTTAATAGAGATCAATCAACACAAAATAAAATCCAATGTCAGACACACAGTCCATTTACAAGTTCGTTCTGGGTTTGAACGAAACCGGAGGCACTTTCCTCGCATATCCATAGATCTCCAAGTACGTCTGGACAATCACCAACTGATTCCCTCCTCTTGGGTGTACATCCCAATCAAGATCATCAGTAATCACCCAAACGATGTGAAGACTTCCGGTCTTCCACCACCGTCTTTATCTTCGACTTATCATCGAATCGGTTATTCAGAATGGGTATAAACCCGGCCTTTCCGAGTAACCCGCGTATATAATAAACACGTGTTACACAAACACAACATACGCCTCATTCCAATCCAGAATATTCTTTTATTCAAATTTTCACATTCCTAGGGAAAGGTTCCCATTAATTTTATCAAAGATAAATTCTTCTAAATTTATTCTTTAATCTTCCTTTGGATATCATTTTAAACCGTATTATGGTTTTCCAAACTGGTCGGGATTAGCGAATCACACCGAAGTAATTATTTATTTTATTTCCCAATCCCAACCTATTCATCCCACGGAGAAAAACTGGTAATACTGCATATCTAACACCACGGTGTTATCAGTAAAAATTAATTACCATTTCACGTTCAAATCTAATTAAAGTTTTAATTATCGCTTTGGAGAAAAACTGTTGATACTCCATTCTCGATCACTTTCCAAATTTGATAATTTCAATTATCAATTCACATTTCAATTTAACTACAGATTCATTAAAACTCCACTTCGTTTTAATCTTTACCCCAAATCAATATCCTGTCTTTAACTGGGTTAAAGAACCAATGTCACCTAAAACACGATTCACGATAAACCCAAAATCACTTTCAAATTCAATTCCAATTAAATATTATTTAATTGGTACACTTCATTAAATCTAAATAGAAAGATTTAATTTTTTCTCAACTGGGTTTAAGAACAGTGTTAATGAAGACACCATTCACGACAAACCCCAAATCACATTTGATATTAAATACAAGGCTCTGAATAGAAAATATATCGGCTTATATTCAATATCAAATTCTGAAACCAACAAATATCGTATTGGAAATAACGATATAAATATATCTTTCAAATTCCCATAACAATATCTGTATAATCACGGAATCCAACATCGAAATATTTCAAAGACAATTTCGATTCGAATCCACTTCCACTTTAAACATATTGGAAATTCTGGTTATTTTCAAAACCAATTCAAATTCAATTTATCTATCTAAAAAAAATTTGATTTTAATTCTAGTTCAAAACTAGTTCATCTCGATAAAAATCTATTTTTATCTTTTCAAATATGGAGTTTTTCATCCCAGTTCTTTCCAATTCGCATATTATGATTTTACACAAATTATTAATATTTTTAATAATTTTATCAAGGCCCGTACAGTCGATTTTCATCAACGGCCATCGAACTGCACTTACGACGACCTTTTCCAAATTTGATTTGGACATAATTCCAAATCCAACCGTTAGATTTCAAATTTCTAATATTCATTGGAAAGCTCTTTTTGATACGAACCCAACGGTTCCAGTTTTAGGAGAATCCGACGGTCGGATCTCCCGTAATATCCATTCGAAGTCAATGGTCGAAATTCGCGAACTGCTATGGCGCGGCGCATTCTATTCAGGCCATTATATATATATAATATATATTCCGTTGATTTCCTTTCAAAACGTATTTTATAATTCGTTTTAAATTCGTTTTCGAAACAATTTCAATTTCATATTCAATTTCAAATCGAAATTGAATATTCCACATCATCGATATACAAATGAAAATATTTTCAAAACATTATATTTTGAAATCACTTCATTTTCTATAATTATTATGAAAACGAATATAATCGATATAAATATCACTCACATCAAAATGGCGCATCTCTAATCAACACGGATTTATATATTTCAATAAATTCGTTATTCTATTCAACAAATGAATATTTATTCTATTCAACACATGAATCAATATTCTTTCAACACATGACTAATCTCGACACATGAGTACCGTCAACACATGACTATTCTTGTTATGTAATATATTTTATAAAATTATGGTATCTATCGTTTGATTTTTAATCAGACTCCAACCATAAAGTAGTTTCTAATCTTAAATATGATAAAGATGTAAATTTTATTGTTAAAATATTTTACTCAAAACATAAATAGTTTCAACACATGAATATTCTCAACACATGAGCATCGTCAACACATATTTTTATATTCTAATATTCTTTATTTTCCCAATTGGAATGAGGCCCAATCAATTACCATATAATGTTAATTATATGGATTCCATACAACACATGTATATAATAGCAACGATAAACAATCAACCATCATCCAAAGTGCACCACACAACTGCATAATCATCAAATATAAATAATTAACGCTTACACGGCCTGTCGACCAATCGATCGACATACAATTAAATAATTGGGATTAGTGTACGCCAAATATCATCCCAACACCCGTGTGGGGTTTCAAATCAACAAACACTGAATATTATTTGTGCAGTTTGGCGATGTGTAAAATTTATCATCCCAATCAATATCCTTCAAATAGGTGTACATAAACAAACCATCCGGTTTGTAAATGAATATTTATTTATTCACATTCACGTTAAAAATGATATTTTTAACGATAATTAATTTATTTCAACCATCTACATTCTATTATCGATTTCACATCAACATCACAAAAAAAATTCACAACACATCAAACAAGCATACAAGCCGTCCATGGTCTGTGGACGACGGGTATCGGGTGCTACTAAGCACCGTCTGCATCCTAATATATAATTTAAACTAGAAAAGAAAATTTAAAGTGAGAAGTTCTCACCGAATAGCTAAACCAAACGCCACGACTCTTCTTATGTAGAAATCTTCGTCGTGCTCGCCTTTTGTCAATTTCATCGCCCGTAGCCACTACATATATAAAAATCACATTTTTATATCTATGCTATATGGATAAAAATTCTATTTTTATACCGCTACTATATAGATAAAAATTCTATTTTTATACCGCTACTATATAGATAAAAATTCTATTTTTACACCGCTACTATATAAATAAAAATACTATTTTTATAACGGTATCCATATAATGAAGATTACATTTTTATCACGCTATCCTCTATATAAAAATTATATTTTTATATATATAAAGATCGTATTTTTATATCATGGCTTCATATGTAAAAATCACTCCTTTACAACGCTACTTCCATGATAAAAACTATATTTTTATCTTGCTAGCAATATAATAAAAATTATATTTTTATTACTCTACACGAATAAAAATCATATTTTTACATCTTCTACATAATAAAGATCGAATTTTTATTATCTAAATAATATAAAAATCGTATTTTTAATATTTCTACTATATAAAAAGAATATTTGTATACTTCACATATGATAAAAATCATATTTTTATTATCGTACATATATAAAAATCAAATCTTTACTATCTATATATTATAAAAATCGTTTCTTTTCATGAATAAAAAATCTTAACTTCTCTATTTCAAAAGTATAATCTTTATATATTAAAAACCCTATTTTTCATACATAGAAAAATCATAACTCTATAGTTAAAAAATCACATCTTTATAGTGTTATTCACATAAAAATCACACCTTTTCTTATTCCTATCATATAAAAATCTCATTTTTATTTATTCTAGGTCAGCTTTATATATTTACAACATTAAATAAACTAATTATTATATAAAATAAAGTAAAACTCACCCAAAATCGAATTCCTTTCAGTCTCGTTGGAGGTGGAGGCGCTCTCGCCGGAGTTCGACGTCGGAGGGTTGCGCAGGGGGGTTCGGGTGGTGCGCGCTGGCGCAGTGGAGCGGTGGGTGGAGGGGAGTGGCACGGCGGGTGCCCATTGGCCGAAGGTGGCGCTTCTTGATCGATTGGGGATTGGTTACGGGTTGGTGCTGAGAGATAGAGGAGAAGAAAGGAGCGTAGGGGGGTCTACGTGGCGGGGCGTGCTCCGGCGGAGGCGCGATCGACGGCGAGCAGAGGGGGCAGAGGGCGCGATCGTAATTTGTTTTTTTTCATCTGAATCGGGGAGAGAGAGTGTGAGGGTTGAGGGAGTTAGGTTTATATAATTATTTATTAATTTATTTTAAACTTTGAATCCAAAAAGTAACTTTTATTTTCGAACTTGAAATCAAACCCACCGACTGTCATCCCTGGCTAATTACCCCCATTCCGAACACAATGGGATATGTATCGTATGCTTAATCGATCGTTTTGATCAGTTTTCGTCAAAATCAACATATAACTCTATATATTGAATTTGAACGCGCATTTCAATTTATCGGGGCCACATACTAACTAGAAAAATTCCAGAAAAATATTTTCTAGCTTCGTATTGACGATACGGTCCTAACAAAACTAGTTTCATCGAATTCTAAGACCGTTTGAAAAATGGCCATTTTCCAGTCGATTAAAATCAACTAAAACTGGTCAAACGTGTTTTGCTTTGCCACGCTCACATATTGATTCGAAAAATTACAAATTTTGGAATCTAGCAATAACTTTACATCCCGGATCCAACAAAAGTGGTTTCGTCGAAATCCGAGGTCATTTGCAAAATTTCCATTTTTAAGGGCCTAAATTCCATAGCGACTATTCTGAATTTTCAACTGGACATAACTTTTTATCCCCGCTATGAAATTTCAATTTTTCGGATTCGTTGGAAAGATATTCTCAATTAGATTCATATATTTTCAGTGTCGCTAAAATCTGGTTTATTTTGCACTCGGTACATTCATTTGAAGTTTAAAATCGAATTATCGAACTACCACGCCATTTTCAATTCCTTTTATAATTACATATAATTATTTATATTCTAACGACGATTCAAATATATATATGTTCTAATTCTATTCAAATTAGATTTCTTGTTGAATTATTTAAAATAATTCATTTTAAATGTTCAAAATTCACTAAAATTGCCAAAATAAAAATTTTAAATTGGCTCGCATTTCCGGGTCGTTACAGATTACAACAATTACATCAGAGTATAAGACAATAACAGAGTATGCATACTTATTACATAATTGAAATACAATAATATCAGAGATTTAAATTGCATTTAAATAGCAGCGGAAAAATAATACAAATATACAACTGAAAGGAATACACGGATACAGAGCTTTCCGAATACCGCTTCAGCTGTAAACCAGGATCCTGTAAATATATCTGCAAAAGCTACTCGACTGCCTGTGTGGAATATATGGGCACCCGAGTTTGCCAGTGAAACAAACTACAGGTCAGTCACGGGACTGGTATGAGAAATCTTAACTTAACTTGTCTAATAATAAGGCTAATCACAGGACCACGCCGCTAACACGGAACGGGTTTACTCCATTGGATTGCCAGTGCATAAAATAAAGTAAAACGTTAAACAACGCAATGCTTTTTAGGAAAATGCAACTATTATAAGACCCAAGCCCCATCACATAATGCAACGCAAACCGGAGGATAGGGTTTTACCTTATAATGGTCAAAAGATGCTTGATACGATAAAACGGAATTAATATTAGTATGTATATCTATTGGTATATATATTTCAAAAAAAAATTCAATCATAATGTATTAGTCATAGACGGCATAGTACCCCATCCTACTATGTCGTCATACTAGTTCTACAATCAAAACCGCAAGGTCGTATTGGAAATTGGATTTCCATCATGAGTCGAGGCTAGGGATCGTCCTCTCCGATTTGAGACACTCTAGCAAATGCCTCAGGATCACACCTATGGGAAACCCTTGGATGCGTTACGGCCGGTCCCCACCGAACGGTAGTGGATTGTCAAATCCTGAACACACGCTTCCCGATCCCTTTGAACCTATAGTATGACCACTAACAACCTATAAAAATCCGAGGTGCCTCAAAAACCATCATCCACATAAGTAAAATGTTAGCCAGTTTAAGCACTGACACTATCGCTAGATAGAAAGAAACGTGTGCACTCCCTACGGTCCATATCCCGTTTTTGACTCATACCGGGGTGTGAGGCTCACGAAGTCACGATATACACAAAGCTATGCGGTAATAGGCTATACTTTGATCATCCCACAAGGCCCTGCTTTTCAACAAAAGCCTTGATCAATTGCATCTTGGCGTGCCACATTGACAATTCACGCCATGCGATCAATCACTACTAATATTTACCAGGGTGTTAAGCAGAGAATAAATTCTCCACCACCAATCAGATATACATTAATAAAAATCAATTTAATTCACATGGAACGAAATCCAATGTCAGACACGCATCCATTTACAAGTCCGTTCTGGGTCTGAACGAAACCAGAGACACCTGAGAGGTCCTCGCATATCCGAAACAATCAACAATAGTCCGGATGGATACCACTGATGACCCTTCAAGGTAGCTACTCCCATCATGGGTCTCAGTAGAAACACATCCATTCGATGTGAAGATCATTGGTCTTCAACCATCGTCTTCATCTTCGACTCTTCATCGTCGTAGTAATTATTCGGAATGGGTTAAACCCGGTCTTTCCGAATAATTCGCGTATTTTTATAATTAAAAATCAAGTACTATAAAAGCACATCCAACGCCTCATTCCAATTCAGAATATTCTTTTAAATAAAATATTCACATTATCTTATCAAAGATGAATTCTTTAAATTTATTCTTAAATCTTTCTCTTAAAGATTTATTAAAACCCCAATTTGGTTTTAAATGTCAAAAACCATTATTCACTGATTATTCAAATTTAAGAAATTAATCTTATCTTTACCTGGGTTAAGGAACTAATGTCATTTAAAACATAGTTCACGGTAAACCCAAAAATCATGTTCCGTATAACATGGAATTTCCACAAAAATCAAATCAATAAATAATTGTTATAAATTTTTGTATCCGACCAATAATATAAATGGAATAATGGCAAAGCCTCTTAAATTCCATATGTAGTATCAGTCTTCTTTTACAGAAGCTTATCTCGGTTATTATTAATTCGATTTCCATTCAACTCCAATTTAATATATTAAATTGGAAAACTTGTCTTTTGGAAAATTCCCATTTAAATCTTAATAAAAAATTTATAAATTCCAAATTGTATTTTCACTGTTAGTTGGGTTAAAGAACAAATGTCGCTTAAAAACACGGTTCACAATAAACCCAACTCACATTTCATCTTATTTCAATTACTAAATATAATTGAAAACTTTAATAATCTAAATTAAAAGATTATTCTTTTTCATACGGGGTTTAAGAACAGTATTATTTAAGACACTATTCATGACAAACCCAAAATCCATTTCATTCAATTTAATTTCAATTAAATATTAACAAATTGGAGACTTCATTAAATCTAAATTTAACGATTAATTCTAGTTGATAACTGGTTCATTTTAATAAAAATATATTTTTCAAAAATATATTCTTTTCCTAAAATATACTCTTTTTCTAAGACATTTTTCTTTTTTTAAGATATATTCTTTTTCTAAAATACATTCTTTATTAGAACGTGACTAAATCAACAACCATATATTGCATGTAATCAACAATCATGATAAATAATTATCAAGCATCCAAATAACAACCAAAGTGGATTCTACACTAAATATTGGGACTAGTGTAGATCAAATATCATCCCAACACCCGTGTGGGGTTTCATCCAACAATCAAATAATAAATTATTTGTGCACTTGGGCGATGTGTAAAAATTATCGACCCAATCACATAAACAAGTCGGATAACTTGTAAATGGAAGTGTAATATTCAGTTTGAATATACTAACCTTATATTTAACACATCAAAAATACAACATCATAGACAAACGTCTCAATTCTTTTTATTGTGAACAATTTACAATAAAAATCCTAACTCTTATTTATTTACCAAAATGCATATTTTTGGTCTCATTCATTTTCATGACAAAATGAATATTTTACTATCTCCTTTGAAATGACAAAAATGTCTCTTTCTAATTCATCCTTTTAATATGACAAAAATAATCCTTTTTATCTTAATTTACATTTTCTAACATAATGTACTTTTTATTCCAATATTCATTTTCTAGCGAAATGTATATTTTACTTCCTAACAAAAATTATGTTTAACTCTAATTCATTTCAATGTAAACAAAATGCCAGTTTTGTCTAATTCATTTCAATGTAAACAAAATGAGTATTTTTACTTCACTCTTTTTAAATGATAAAAAGAATGTTTTTTTTTTCATTCTTTACATTTGACAAAATGGATAATTTTGTCATTCTTTTACTTTTGACCAAAAATGCATAATTTAGTCTAATCTTTTCAATGTACGAAATATGATAATTTTGTATAATCTTTTCAATTTTACAAAATATGATAATTTTGTATAATCTATTCAATGTTACAAAATATGATAATTTTTTCCACTAATCAAGTTTTGACAAAAATGTCATTTTTTTTATAAATCAAGTTTTGACAAAAAATGTCATTCTTTTTAATGTATAAAAATATAAATTTTCTACTCATTCCTTTTTAATGTAAACAAAATATGATTATTTTGTTTAATTCTTTTAATGTAAACAAAATGATAAATTTTGTCTAATCCTTTTTATTTTAAACAAAAATGTGAACTTATGTCTAATCTTTCCAAATAAACAAAATGAATACCTAGTGTAATCCTTTTTAAATGACTAAAAAATGAATATATTACTTCATTCTTTTTATTTTGCTAAAAAAGAGCATTTCATATTCATTCTTTTTTATTTGACCAAAAATGTCCTTTTCATATTCATTCTCTTTTTATTTAGCAAAAATGTCCTTTACATATTCATTCTCTTTTTATTTTACAAAAATGTCCTTTACATATTCATTCTCTTTTTAATGTATATAACTTTAACTAATTCTTTTCAATGTATAAAAATGTCCATTTTATATGCATAATATATTTTCCAATAAAAACGTTGTTTTTATTTTTCTAACAAATTTCTAGTCAAAAGGGTCATTTTTGATTTGCATAATATATTTCAAATAAAAATGTTGTTTTTATTTTCATAACATGTTTCTAATCAAAAATGTTATTCTATTTCACTAACCGAGTTTTGACCAAAAATTGTTATCCTAATCGCTAATCAAGTTTTGACCAAAAAAAAATGTTATTTTAATCACTAATCGAGTTTTGATGCAAAATGTTATTTTTATTCACCTTAACATTTTATAATTAAAATGTTATTTTCCTTTACTTTAACATTTTATAATTAAAATGTTATCTTTATCTAATGCCACATTTTAAAATAGAAATGTTATTTCTTTTGCTAATGTCACATTTCATTTAACAAAGATTGATACTCTTGTTACAACAATTATATTTAACAAAAATTGATATTTTTTTAATTTCAACAATTATATTCAAGAAAAATGATTCTTTGGTTTTGTTACAAATCTAGTTCAACAAAATGTTAGTTTTGTTTTGATGCAAATATAATTCAACAAAATGATAGTCTTGTTATAACACAATATGATTCAACCAAAAGGACATTTTTTGTTGACACAAATATGATTCAACAAAAAGTATGATTCAACAAAAAGGATATTTTGATTTTACACTATTTTATTTAACAAATGTGAAAAATTTGTTTACACATGACATTTTTCTGTTTAACAACAATGAATACTTTTAGTCTAAGATAACATTGGCTAATGAACTGATATTTTCACTCTACATGAATATAATTCACCAAATCATCACAAACACAATCCATCAGTTAATCTAGATTTTATACATAGCATGTATGTTTCATATGACATGTATATATTTAACATCACAAGCAAGATCTATTTTAAATAAATAAATAAATAAATATATATATTTATTTTAAAATTTTAAAACTGGGAAATCTCACCGAGCTTTTATGCCTTCTGGATTTTCTGTTCTAAATTAGATCATGTTCACAATTTTCTGAATTTCCAATGTACTCATTTTCAGATCTGGTTAGCTTCGTGCTGTAGTGCTCGGAAATACGAATCCAACGAAATCAGTTTCGTCAGTTTCTGATTTGATACGAAGAAGTTATCATAGTTTGAACGTTAATCACATTAATTAATTAGTTAATTTAATTAAAATATTTAATTACCCCTTAAACCAAAACCAGGCCGCACCCCATTCTTCCTCTTCTTCGTCGTTCTTTCTGCTGAAACAAAACCCATCTCAGAAGCTAGGGCTCGCCGCCATCATCACATAGTTGCACTGGAACATGATCCATCACATCCTCATGAAACGCCTACACGCCGCCTCTACATCCCCCCCCCCCCCACCAACGGCCGCTCGCACCCTCGCCTTGGCCAGTAATGGCGTTCGAACACCCCATGTTTGACTCAGAATTTTGGGCTCAATACAAAACTAGAATTCATCAAATCGGTATGAAGTGGAAGGCCAAGAAAATCTCTATGATAATGGTTTGAAGTTTTGATCTAATTCAAGGTAAATTGAAAAGCGATTTCGAATTGAAAAGGGGAGAGTCTCGGCCATTGCTTCAAACATACGGAGGCTGTGGACTTTGGACATTAGGGTTTGTTTAGGCCGTATTTTATACTGTATTTATACTGTGTATTTCCATTTTATTTAATCCTTTTATTTCAAAAATTCATGTTAATCAATACGAACTCCAAATCAAACCCAACGAGCGTCGCCCCTAGCTAATAACCCCTGTCCCGGACACAATGGAATATGTTTCGTAACCCAATTCGGCTGTTACGATATGTTTTTCTTTAATTTAAAATATAAATCAATTTATTTTAAATTTAAACGTACATTTTAAATTATCGGGGCCACACAAGGACTTTAAAAATTCCAGAAAAATTATTTTTAGTTATGGTTTGACGATACGGTTCTAACAAGACTATTTTCATCGAATTCTGAGACCGTTTGAAAAATGACTATTTTCTAGTCGATTAAATTTGACTAAAATGGAAAAAACACATTTTCTTTTGCCATGCTCACATATTAACTCGAAAAATTCTGGAAAATTAAACTTAACAATAATTTGGCATTCCGGTCCCAACAAAAGTGGTTTCGTCGAAAACCGAGGTCGTTAGCAAAATGCCTATTTTTAAGGGCCATATATTTAATTAAAAAATATATAAATTATACAACGAATTTTCTAAATTTTAAACTGGACATATCTTTTGATTTTTAAAATGAAATTTCAATTTTTCAGATTCGTTAGAAAGATATAATCAAACAGATTTAAATATTTCTCATTTCGCTCAATTCTGATTTAAAATAAATCCTGTACAATCAGTCAAAGTTCAAATTCAAATTTTCAAAGTGCAGCACTGTTTTATACTCCTTTTATAATTAAATTGAATTTATTCGTTTTTAAAATAAATTTTTCATCGTTTTTATTTAAAATAAATTATTTTAAACATTAAAATCCATTAAAATTTCTAAAATAAAAATTTTAAATTGGCCCCAAAATTCCGGGTTGTTACAGAGATGCAAGCGTTCCGCTAGATTGTTATTTATTTGATTTAGACATTATTATAATATCACTGGATTTTCGCATCAAGATATTTTCGGTTATAGTAAGGTAAAAAACGTCTATGTTTATGTGTGGATTGGTCTTACTATTATCCTTTCTTTCGAAAGGATTTTGAAAGTTAAAAAAATGGTTGGAGTTTACTCACACCGGTCCCATGACTGACCCAGAGTTTATTTTGTTTGTTTTCCCTAAACTCTTGGGTGCCCAAATTTGTATGGGCAGTCAAGTAGTCGGGATTCTACAGATTCACTTAGAAGAGCTGGAAGCAGGAGGCTTCACCAGTTAGCTATAGACTATCATATTTCTGCTGTGTACTATGTTGTATCTGGAAACAGGTATTTATAATTGTTCCAGGAATAACTGTTGTGCTCTGATAATGGTATGTGTATTCAAAACATATTTTTGTATTTCAAAGGTTATGTTATTTAATATATTTTATTCGTTCCGCTGTGAGTTTGTGATCTTCGTTTTTTTCTTCTATTCTAATATTTCTTTCTTTCTATTTCTCATCCTCTAACTTCTTGCTAATAATGATTCGTATTTTATGTGCAATTTGGGTTGGACGTGTGGTGATATTAGTCAACTCAGATAGTACGGATTTGCAGGTCGTTAAACATCTCCTCATGGAAATCACTCCCTAAACCACCAGCAAACAGCCGTCCAGCTTATTGAACCCACTTGACTTCCCTTTCCGTAAGAAATTTTTTCCCATCACCACCTTCTCTCACCATTCTTTTCCAACAATTTTTCCTTCCTGAAACCATTCGTTTCCAACTCCACCAAGTTTCTGCACACTACCTGATCCTCCACCTATATACGTCAAGACTTCGGAGCCCCACCAGAAACACCTGAACCCACTGACCCGACCGGAGTTACACCACCGGACCCCCGCGACTCCATCGCATAAGCTTCTCCTCCACTCGCCTGACGTGGCGAGATCCATGTCGCCAGAAAGTAGTTTGAACCCACGTGATTGCTCGAGTTTGATCACCCGAGAACATTGTTTTTGAATTTTATTAAGTACTGTGTATTTGCTGAAGAGGATATTTTCGTTGGTGGAATGAATTCATCTGAGTCATTTTGGGAAAAAGAATCAGCAATGGTTTAATATAAAGACGGAAGGATTGTTGATGATAATACAGTATTCCTTTTCAATAGAGTATGGACACAACAAATTGTTTTCAACGTAGAGTAATGGATAATCTCTTTTCAGTATGTTTAGCCATACCCGCATTGATTTTGAAATGAAATGTGCGTGAGTGCACGTCTGTAGGCATGGGAGAAGGAATGGCTTAAGTGTTTTAGGGGTAAAAATTTTTCAGTATAGCTTAGCGTATTTGCACATGGTAAGGTTATTTAGTTTTTCCCGTTAACGGACGTTCAATGCTCTATATTCGTAACGATATTTATGAACTCTAAACACAACGCACATACACATACTGTTATGTCTGGTCGTTCTGATCCAAATAAAATTAATTTTGTTGTAAACGGACTCTGTTTGCACAACGGTTTTATTTTAATTTATCGTTTCGCCTTTAAATTGCGCGCACCGGTAAAAAAACTCCAATTGGCTGCAAACTGGAAATATTGCAATAACTAGCCGTATGTTTTCCAATAAAACTTGTTTCGTTGGAAACGGAGGTCGTTTGAATAATAATCCCTTTTCACATGTTCAATGTACATTAAAATAAATCAATTAAAATACCTCAATAATATAATAATCTAGATATTATTATTATCCGCCATGCTTGACCAGAATTTCACATATTTTTCAAAATAAAATATTACGGGTTGAAATCCGGGCCAAGGCGATATTCAACAAATTAAAAACAACTTCGTTTATATAATAAAATCGTTATATATTATTAACGAATTCATTATTATATTTCCAAGTAAATATTAATAAAATAAATTCCATATCTTACTACAGAAAATACAGGACGTTACATACCTTCCCCCTTAAAAGAATTTCGTTCTCGAAATTACTAAGGTAGAAAGAATGCTGCAACCCATTATCTTTACAAATAAAACTTCAAATTCATTTCCAAAACTAATATGATTGGTTTTAAAACCAATTTATTTCTAATAATAAATTTTCCAGTAAATTTTCTAACACCTTAAATTTTGGAAAAAAATTTGCAGAGTTTCCCCTGTATGAAGGACTTCTGCAATATTGCAGGTTCAAGAAATATATATACATCGACTCGTATGGTTGGAAAAATTCAAAATCCCATCTCAGAACCCCGAATAAAAACCAAAATTTTATATTTTGCGTAGGCGTACCTTGTTGCGAGCGCTCTTAAGCGATTAGCAATATATTATACTCGCGTCTTCTCAATTATAATGCAGCTCTAAGAAAACTGGATTCAATTCGCTCCAGAACTCAATCCCATATGGGCTAAACTAGTCTTGCACCTTTTCTTTACTCAAACGAGCTTTATTAGTTTCAAAACAATGTCAGTGAGGTCAATATCCATATCGTCCATTCCAAACAGTTTCCCATACAACCCAATCATTTCTATATATGGTCCAATTCTCATGGATTTCATTTATAATCACCTCTTAACAATCCATTTTAAATATCCATACAGATTCATAAAATATGGTCAGTTCTCAATCAAGTTTTAAATCTATACCCATGCAATTAGTCACTCAATCCAAATATTTTATGTAAGGACCAGAAACTTCCCCGGTCTCCAAAGACCGGGAAAGTTTTGGGTCCCTACAGTGGTATCAGAGCTTTGTTTTACATAGCTCGGAGAACAAAACACATTAGAACCAAACAAAAGAATTCATAAGAGATTGGATTGGTAATATCCAACAGGAATGACTCGTTAGAGATGGGATCAGTATTATCCCAAAATGAGTCGAAAGAGTGTTATTTTTGAAATAAAAATGAAAACAAATTTTGTTTTGAAAATTTAAACTTTATTATTCGTATTTGAATATTTATTTTTGTATTGAATTTGGACAATCAAGTATATAGAGATTTTAATATACGTCTGATCCACGTGTATTGAATCCTCAAATATACTGGATAGATATGGAATCAAACTCTAGTCACCCGAGGATGATTTTGATGATGGAGCTCCATCATCAATAATTATGTTTGAGCTTCGAAAGTGAGATAGCTATATATTTCCATTGACTGGTGTGAGAACCAAAACTAGATAGGGTTCATTGTTGTGAATTGGCATCAAAAACATGATTTTCAATATGTATATCAAAGTTATGCATTTGAAAAAGTTAATCCACTAATTGATTGATGATTGTGTTGTATTATCATTCCTTTAAACCAACATGTGAACGAAAGGTAAATTTAGCCAAATTGTATCAAATATTGAAATAAATTGAAAATTGTTTGAAATTGCAAACATGTACATGCATATGTATTGAACATATCATAGCAGGGAAGCTAAGCAGAGGTTTAAAATTGTTTGCCCGACAAATAGGTACATGTTTATTGTATTTCTTAGGGTTTTTGATGATTTTATGAGCCGGTTGGCTAGCCGCTTTGTTGTTTCTTTTTCTTTTTGATTGGAAAGGCCTATGTGGTGGTTTGGGGATTTTCCCGGTACTCCCGTACAAAGGAGGTTATGGCGAAATTTTTCGAAAATTTAGGGTGTTAGCCAAATTTTTGAAAAATTTGAAAAGTTTTTAGAAACTGAAAAGTTGAAGAACTTAAGCCATAATTAAAATAAGGAAAGTTGAGTTGATTAGTAAAACAACTTTCAGCTCCATTCCTTTTCGAGATTGAAAAGATTTTAATTGGGGGAGATTGTAACTACCCGAAAAATCCGAACCAATTTAAAAATTTTATTTTGGCAATTTTAATGAATTTTGAATATTTAAAATGAATTATTTTAAGTAATAATAACGAGAAATTAATTTTGAATAGATTTAGAATGTATATATTTATATAAATCGACATTAGAATATAATTATTTATTTTTAATTATAAAAGGAATTGGAAATGGCGCGGTAGTTCGAAAGTTCGATTTCAAATTTCAAATGAATGTATAGGATTCGAAATAAACCGGATTTTAGAAAAACCAAAAATTTTAGAATCTAATTGAAAATATCTTTCCAACGAATCCGAAAAATCAAATTTTCATAGTGGGATTAAAAAGTTATGCCCAGTTGAAAATTCGGAATAGTCGCTATGGAAAATATAGCCCTTAAAAATGGAAATTTTCCAAACAACCTCCGTTTTCGACGAAACCACTTTTGTTGGATCTGGGATGTCAAATTATTGCTAAATTCCAAAATTCATAATTTTTGGGGTTAATATGTGAGCATGGCACAGGAAAACGTGTTTGAACAGTTTCAGTTAATTTGGATCGACCAGAAAATGGTCATTTTTCAAACGGTCTTAAAATTTGACGAAATTACTTTTGTTAGGACTGTATCATCAATACAAAGCTAGAAATAATTTTTTGGGAATTTTTAGAGTTAGTATGTGGCCTCGGTAAATTGAAATGTGCGTTCAAATTCAATATATAGATTTATATTTTGATTTTAGGGAAAACTGATCGAAACAGCGGAATCGACTTGCGATACATATCCCATTTTGTTTGGAATGGGGGTAATTAGCTAGAGGCAACCGTCACCGGGCTCGATTTGAAGTTCGAATGAAAGGTTAACACTTAAGAGAATAAAATAAAATAATAATAATATATGTTTTGACATAAATACCCCCTTCTCTTTTATTTCCCCTAAACATAAATCACGCCCCAATTCTTCTGAGCCCGACGTTCACCCAAATCGCCGCTCCTCTCCCTGGCGGATAGCCAGCGCCACCTGGCTTCGCCCCACCCTCGTCGCCTTCTTCCTTCCCCCGCGACGCCTGACCAAGGTCCCCCTCTCTCCTCCCACAGCTCCCTCTTCTTCTCCTTCTCCCTCCTCGCAAAATCCGAAGGCCAAGGCCCCCACGACGGAAAATCGCACCTCCGACCATCCCCTGGCCCACTGCTCGCCTGAGCCGCCTCCCCCAACCTCCAAATCGCCTCCTCCGGCTGATTAAACCCCCTCCTTCAAATAAAAATGTGAGTTTTTAAATATTTATTTACATTTCTTTGTTTTTCAGTTTTTACATATATTAGTTTACATGGAAATGTGATTTCTTTGTGTATATAAAAAGGAGATTTTTATTTACAAAAGATTGGATTTTAAAGATAATAAAAATATGATTTTTATATTAGTGAGATAATAAAAATATGATTTTTATAGTATAGTGATAATAAAAATATGATATTTATTATCTAGGAAGCAAAGTAAAAATAGGATTTTTATATGTATGAAAGTTAAATAAAAATACGATTTTTATTATGAAGTTAGCGAAGTAAAACTACGATTTTTATCATTTGAATGGCATTGTAAAAATATGATTTTTATATATTCATTAACGATAGAAAGATTCGATTTTTATCTATATAGTAGCGGTATAAAAATGTGATTTTTATCTATGAAGCGTTGTTATAAAAATATGAAATTATTTTTAGAAAGATAAAAATATAATTTTTAGCCTATGTATGTTATTTATAAAATAATCATACAAAGAAAAAATTATTGATTTGTTAAAAATATAATTTTTAACGTAGGTATACTTCATAGATCGACAATCATAGCATGGCGAAGTGGAACCCAAAGGTGAGGATTCCTCAGTTTAATTTATTTTCTAGTTAAAATATATACTAGAGTGCAGACGGTGCTTAGCAACACCCGACACCCATCGTCCGCAGACCATGGACGACTTGTTTTTTTGTTTGACTATGTTGTGAAAATTGATTGTGTGATGTGGAATGGTATAAAATATTTTATAGTTAAAAATATAATTTTTAACGTGTGTTTGAATAAAGTAAATATTCATAAACAAATCGGACAATTTGTTTATGTACACTGATTTAACTGATATTGATTAGGACGATAAATTTTACACATCACCCAACTGCACAAATAAAATTTCATTATTTGGTGATTGAAACCCCACACAGGTATTGGGATGATATATGACATACACTAATCACAATAATTAGCTGTATGTCAATCGATTGGTTGACAAACTGTGTAAGCATTGAATATTTTTATTTGATGCTTATGCAGTGTAGAATGCACTCTGGATGATGGTTGAATGTGTTTGATCGTTGTTGTGTACATGCATTGTATAAAATCCAAATAAGCACGTTATGTGTAACTGACTGTGTCTAATTCCAGTTCAGAATGAAAATATATTTTAAAATAACAGTTATTTTAAAATAATGAATATTTAAAAATAATAATCAGTAAAAGATCAAAATTTGATTTTGATGTCCGATTTCGGATGGACACGAACATATTTAAATATATAAAGCCGTGTTGATTAGATTAACGCCGTTTTGACGTGAACGATATTTATATTGATTTTATTCGTTTTTTTAATGAATATCAAAAATGAATTGATTTCAAAATCTAATGTTTTGAAAATACTATCATATATATATATATATATATATATATATATATATATATATATCGATGATATGGAATATTCAATTTTGATTTGAAATTGAATATGAAGTTGAAATCGTTTTGAAAATGAATTTAAAACGATTTATAAAATACGTTTTAAATGGAAATCGACGAAATATATATTATATACATTATATATATAATATAATGGCCTAAATAGAACGCGCCGCGCTACGGCAGATCGCGAATTTCGACCATTGACTTCGAACGGACATTACGGGAGATCCGACCATCGGATTCTCCTAAAACCGAAACCGTTGGGTTTGTATCAAAAAGAGATTTCTAAAGAATATTAGAGATTTGAAATCTAACAGGTGGATTTGGAATTATGTCTAAATCAAATTTGGAAAAGGTCGTTGTCAGTGCAGTTTGATGGTCGTTTATGGAAATCAACAGTACGGGCCTTGACAAAATTATTAAAAATATAGATAACTTGTGTAAAATCATAAATAATGATTTGGAAAGAATTGGGATGAAAAATTCCACATTTGAAAAGATTAAAAGGTATTTTTATCGAAATGAACTTGTTAAGAACTAAAGTAATAAATCCAATGTTTTTAAATAATTAAATTGAATTTGAAATGGTTTTAAAAATAACCAGAATTTCCAATATACGAATTGGAATGGATTTGAATGGAAATTATCTTTCGAATAATTCGATATTGGATTCTGTGATTATACGGATATTGTGGAGGAATTTGGAAGATATATATATCGTTATTCCAATATGGTATTTGTTGATTCCAGAATTTGATATTGAATATAAGCCGAAATATTTTCTATTCAGAGCCTTGTATTTAATATCAAATGTGATTTCATTAACACTGTTCTTGAACCCAGTTGAGAAAAGATTAAATCTCTTTATTTAGATTTAATGAAGTATACCAATTAATTGATATTTAATTGGAATGGAATTGAAATTGGTCTTTGAGTTTATCGTGAACGGTGTTTTAAATAACACTTGTTCTTTAATCTGATTAACAATGGAATAAGATTTTGGGTTTACAGGAATGGTATCTTTATTAATACTGTTTTTAGACCCAATGGAGTTAAGAAAATAAGAAACTAACTGGAGATTAGTTAAGCTGAATGGTTTCCTGGGTATTGATCTGATGTTGGTTTCGGCCTTCGGGGTTAATACTTAGGGAATTATTCACTTGCTAATTTACGGTTAAATGCTGATGGAATGGAATGTGATTTTGGGTTTATCGTGAACCGTGTTTTAAAGGACATTGGTTCTTTAACCTAGTTAAAGACAGGAATAAGATTTTGGGTTGTCGTGAATGGTATCTTTAATAATACTGTTCTTAGACCCAATGGAGTTAAGAAAATCAGAAACTAACTGCAGATTAGTTAATGTTGTGTTTTTATAGCACTATTTTATTATATACGCGAGTTATTCAGAAAGACCGAGTTTACCCCATTCTACATAACAGATTCGACGATATGTTGTAACAATTGGGAATTTCACTCGATCTAAATCGATCGCTAAACCGACCAAGGCCGTTCGAAACCCCTGATTGTT
The DNA here is from genome assembly GCA_030737875.1 of Allium sativum. NCBI lineage: Eukaryota > Viridiplantae > Streptophyta > Magnoliopsida > Asparagales > Amaryllidaceae > Allium > Allium sativum. Next base: position 626,978,935 of record CM060920.1, read on the forward strand.
TTGAGAACACGACAAATTGGAACACAAATAGAAGAACGTTTCATTGTCTATTACAACAATTCCATCAGAATACAAGAATATACAGAGTGAATAAATAAAATACATTCAATAAATATCAGAGATTTACAATACATTACATAGCAACGGAAAATAATACAAGACACAACTGAAAAGAATATACAGATACAGAGCTTTCCGAATATCATTCCAGCTGCAAATCAGGATCCTGTGAATATAAATCTACAAAACTAAAAGTACTAGCTGCCCATGTGGAAAATAGGGGCACCCATAGTTTAGGTTAAAACAATAAACTCCAGGTCAGTCATGTGATTGTTGTGAGAACTAAAACAGTTATTAATCTTTATTTTAAAGTTAGGTAAATCGAGGGACCATGCTGTATAACACGGAACGGGTTTCCTCCCAAGAATACCAGTGCATAAACAAAAACGCAATGCTAAATAAAGAATAATGAAGCTATTATAAGACCCAGGTCCCATCACGCAATGCAACACAAGCCGGAGGATAGGGTTTTAACTTATAATAGCCAAAGAATGCTTGATACGCTAAATTTCATCTTTTATTATTACTATAAGTGTATAGTGTCAAAACAATTTCAATCATAAGTATCAATCATAGACGGCATAAGTGCCCCATACCACTATGTCGCCATACTAGGCTCTACAATCAAAACCGCAAAGTCACGTATTGGAAGTTGGATTTCCATCTGTGAACCAAGGCCAGGGATCGTCCTTACCGCTTCAAGACTGTCTAGCCCGAGTCTCAGGAAAAGCCGCAACTTCCCCATGGATCGTCAGGTTCGGTCCACCCGATGGTGAATTATAATGCCTGAACACTGCATTTCCCCACCCTTTGTGGCGTAAATGAGTCCTATGACTCCATCGGCTCCACATAGTCACCGATATATCCGAGGCACCTCGCAATCCAACAACCACACAGGTGGAAATAATATAATTGTCAGGGCTGGTAGGTCACTGACACCACCCTAGCTAGAAGGAAATGCATGCCCTCCCTGATGTCCTCTCCTATTTCTGGTTCACAAGCAGGGTGTGAGGCTTGCAAATTAACCCTACACAAAGCTATGCCACAAAGGTCGTGCTTTGATCATCAACCACAAGACTCTGCTTTTCAATAGAAGCCTTGATCATTTGCATCTTAGCATGCCACACAGGCAAACCACTCCATGCAACCGATATCCATCAATCACATAGAATGATATCCAATGTCAAACACACAGTCCATTTACAAGTCCGTTCTGGGTTTGAACGAAACCAGATGCACCTTGTACCTCGCATATCCATCGATCTCCAAGTACATCTGGACGATCACCAACTGATTCCCTCCTCTTGGGTGTACAACCCAATCAAGATCATCAGTAATTATCCAAACGATGTGAAGACCTCTGGTCTTTGACCACCGTCTTCATCCTCGACACATCGTCGAATCAGTTATTCAGAATGGGATAAACCCGGTCTTTCTGAATAACTCGCATATATAATAAACAAGTGTTACACAAACACAACATACGCCTCATTCCAATTCAGAATATTCTTTTATTCAAATATTCTTATACTTTGGGAAAGGTTCCCATTAATTTTATCAAAGATAAATTCTTTAAATTTATTCTTTAATCTTCTGTTGAATATCAATTTAAATTATGGTTTATCCAATCTAGTCGGTGTGACGATCCCAAAACCCCGTTACACGGTGTTAAGGATAATCATTGGAATATAACACATTAATCATCATTAGCATATCACAGATAATAGCATAAACATAAAATAGAATAATTTACACACATATGACAGTGGAATCATATAGATATCACCACATCAGAGAGCACAATGCAGAATACAACTTAGTGCATAATAATACATAATCAGTCACCATCGCCAGAGGCGGAGTCATACATAAAGAGTACACAAAATAAATATCAGTCTACATCGCCAATGGCGGAATCATAATACATATACTGTAATGGCGGAAAGAGTTAAAGTCAGCACGGTGTAGTCAAGCCTCGCCATGAGCCAAAAGTGCACCAGATACCTGTAACTAGGCTGCCCGTGTGAAAATGAGGGCACCCGAGTTTGCAAGGTGAAACAAACTACGAGTCAGTCATGGGACTGGTATGAGAAACCTACTTAACTTATTAACAACAATAATAAGGCAAATCAAAGGACCACGCCACTTTCGCGGAACGAGTTTACTCCAATGAGTGCTAGTGGATGAAATAAAGTAAATGATTAAATAATCGCAATGCTTTTTTATAAAATGAAGCCATTATAAGACTCAGGTCCCATCACACAATGCAACACAAGCCGGAGGATAGAGTTTTACCTTATAATGGCCAAAAATGCTTCATATGAATAAAACAAAAGTGTTTGATATTATTACTAGTGCATATATGTTTCAAAAGCGATTTCAGTCATAAATATCAATCATAGGCGGCATAAATGACCCATACCACTATGTCGCCGTACTAGTAATACAATCACGTCCGCATATTTCGTATTGGAAATTGGATTCCTTCATGAGTCGAGGCAAGGGGCAAGCTCCGATTTGAGACACTCTAGCAAATGTCCCAGGACCCCACTATGATCCTTGGATCTTCAGGGCCGGTCCTCTCTTACTTTTGAGAATTAGTTATTCCTGAACACACGTTTCCCGGTCCTTACAGATCTATATCGAGGCGCCTCGTATTCCAACAACCACACAGGTGAAAAGTATATATAATGTCAGGGCTGGTAGGTAACTGACACCACCTTAGCTAGAAAGAAACGTCGTTCTCTCCCTGCAGTCACTATCCCGTTTTTGACTCATATCGAGGTGTGAGGCTCGCGAATCCACGTTATACACAAAGCTACGTCACCCAAACCATGTTTTGATCATCAACCACAAGACTTTGCTTTGCAACAGAAGCCTTGATCATATGCCACTTAGGCGTGCCACACAGGCAATCCACTACATGCGACTGATTTCTATCAATACATAACCTCTGAGCTCGTACGTCTCAGAGAAGGGGGTTAAGCAAGGGAATAAATTCTCCGCCACCAAACAGATATATATTTAACAGAGATCAATCAGCACAGAACAAAATCCAATGTCAGACACACAGTCCATTTACAAGTCCGTTCTGGGTTTGAACGAAACCGGAGGCACCAATTCCTCGCATATCCGTACAATCAACAGTATGTCTGGACGGCTACTACTTCAGCTCCTTCACGGTAGCTACTCCAATCACGAGCATCAGTAGCGCCCATCCATCCAATATGAAGATCGTCGGTCTTCAACCGTCTTCGACTCTTCGAGTTCTCAACGTCGATCGATTATTTGAAATGAGATGAACTCGGCCTTTTCAAATAACCACTTATATTTAGATTTTCAAATCAATTTATCACATGGTTGGACTATTCAACATTCACATTTCAGTTCTTTAGTTATAATTTTCATGTTAAATACATTCAACCATCGCATATCAAGCAAACACAACAAAATTGGCTTATTTCCACTCTATATCGTCTATAGTATTTTATAGCGATATATCGCCATTTTTATTTATTTAAAACGGCCATATTTAACTAAACGACGATTCAGGTCGTGTCGATGCACTGGCGCTGTTTTTCACTAAATTTGTTTTACACATATCTGAAAATCTAACCGTTGGATCTTCACAAATTTTATGTCATTAGAAAGATCATTTCAAAACGAATCCAACGGTTTCAGTTTTGGGAAAATCCGACGGTCGGATCTCCCACACTAGCCATTTGTTGTTACGATTTCAATTTACGAACTGCAGCATCGTTATTCGATTTAATTTAATTATATTTATATATATAAATATAAATATAATCGTTTCTGGCGCTGTTTTTCTTCAGATTTGAATTAAACATTCCAGACAATCCAACCGTCGGATCTTCACAAAGTTGGTGCCGTTGGAAAGATATTTCCAAGGCGAATCCAACGGTTGCGGTTTCGAGAAAATCCAATGGTCGTATTTCCCGCACTAGTCATTTGAAATCACGGTTTCAAAACACGAACTACACGGCCACGTTTCGTTTTAATTTTATTTATATTTATATATTTATATAAATATAGTTAATTCAAAAATTCCTATATCGTTTTCACTTCAAATATTTCACTAACGCCTTTAAATTTTGGAAAATTTCGCCATAACCTCCATTGCACGGGAGTGGCTGGGAAAATTCCCAAATAGCCACACGGGCGTCTCATGTCAAAAAGAAAAAGAAAAAGCCAAGCGGCTAACCAACAGGCTCATAAAATCATCACCCAAACAAAACAGTAAATGTGTACCTATTTGTCGGGCACAAAATTTTATTCCTCTTCTCTAGCCTCTTTGCTATAACCTGTTCAATAAATATGCATGTACATATATGCAATTCTTATCACTTATCATTTTCCATTCAACTTCATATTTGATTCGATTTGGTTTAAAAACACCATTCATTCTAATGTTGAATGCATAGGCAAAAATCATATCATTAGCTAATTAATGAATATTTCAACTCATGCATATTTATTTGAACAAGTGGCTATTTTTAACACTTCACATTTCAAAATTGATAATTTTGGCGAACTAAAATATATTTCAACACATGACTATTTTATTTAGTTCCTATGCATGTTAAAAATAATATCTCTTTCACAAATATTTATTTCAACGCTCGCATATCTTTAGCATATCACATATATGATAAAAATGATATTTTTATCATTCAAAATATTTATTGAACACATGAATGTTTTTAACACTTCATAGTTTCAATAAAAATGTAATTTTTATTGTTCAATCTTTTTATTCAACACATGAACTGTAACAACCCGAAAATCTGGGCTAGTTTAATTTTTTTATTTTGGCAATTTTAGCGAATTTCGATTATTTAAAATAAATTATTTTAAATAATAACGACGAGAAATTTATGTTGAATATAATTCGAACGTATATATTATATACGTCGTCGTTAGAATATAAATATTTATTTTAAATTATAAAAGGAATTGAAAATGGCGCGGTAGTTCGATAATTCGATTTCAAACTTCAAATGAATGTACCGGGTGCAAAACAAATCGGATTTTAGTGAAACCAAAAATAATGGAATCTAATAGTGACTATCTTTCCAATGAATCCGAGAAATCAAAATTTCATAGCGGGAATCAAAAGATATGTCCAGTTGAAAATTCTGAATAGGCGCTATGGAATTCAGACCCTTAAAATGGGAATTTTGCAAACGACCTCGGATTTCGACGAAACCACTTTTTTTGGGTCCGTGATGTAAAGTTATAGCTAGATTCCAAATTTCATAATTTTTCGAATCAATATGTGAGCGTGGCAAAGGAAAACGCGTTTGACCAGTTTTAGTTGATTTTAATCGACTGGAAAATGGCCATTTTTCCAACGGTCTCAGAATTCGACGAAACTAGTTTTGTTAGGACCGTATCATCAATACGAAGCTTGAAAATATTTTTCTGGAATTTTTCGAGTTAGTATGTGACCCCAGTAAATTGAAATGCACGTTCAAATTCAATATACAGAGTTATATGTTGATTTTGATGGAAACTGATCGAAACGATCGAATCAGCTTACGATACATATCCCATTGTGTTCGGAATAGGGGTAATTAGCTATGGACGACAGGCGGTGGGCCTTGTTTCGAGGTCGAATGGAAAAGCTACCTTTTGGGATTAAAATAATATAAAATTATAATTAAAAATAAATCCCTCCCTCTTCATTTAACTTCTCAGGCCCCAACGTTCATTATTTTACAAATAAAAAAAAACCTTGTCGAGCTACCCAGACCCCCCCTCCATCGTCGCTGCCGCCTCAGGCACGGGCCCCCCTCCCCTCCTCTTGCCGCGAGCCACCCAGACCCCCTCCCCTTTCCTAATCGTTGAGCGATTCACACCCCCCTCCTCCTCTGCCTCGCGCCGAATACCCCCCCCCCCCATGCTGCCGCCGACGATCTGAATCCTCCCCTTCCCCTGTAAGTTTTAGTTTATATTTATTTACCTTTATTTATTTAAAGTAATTAGTTTTTTTATATATATAAATCAGTTTTTATATAGCATAAAGAAAAAACAGTGTTTATATTTTATAAAGGTATGATTTTTATAGTGTAAAAGCAAAGAGCTTTGATTTTTGTTTAGGAAAGGGTAGTGATTGTTAACAGAAAGATCGTATTTTTAAATATAGAAAGGTCGGATTTTTATATATTTAATAGCGAAGTAAAAATTCGATTTTTATATATTGAATAGCGAAGTAAAAATTCGATTTTTATATATTGAATAGCGAAGTGAAAATTCGATTTTTATATATTGAATAGTGAAGCAAAAATTCGATTTTTATATATTGAATAGCGAAGCAAAAATTCGATTTTTATATATTGAATAGCAAAGTAAAAATTCGATTTTTATATATTGAATAGCGAAGTAAAAGTGTGATTTTTACATATATAGAGAATACGGGCAAAGAAAGTGACCAGAGGCAAGAACGACGAAGATTTCTACCTAAGAAGAGTCGTGGCGTTGGATTAGCAATTCTGTGAGAACTTCTCACCTTTCAATTTAATTTTTCTAGTTATATATATATATATATATATATATATATATATATATATTAGGATGCAGGCGGTGTTTAATAGCACCCGACACCCGTCATCCACAGACCATGGATGGCTTGTTTGTTTGATTTTGATGTGTAGTTGATTGTGCGATGTGATGTGAAATAAAATATTTATATAGTTAAAAATATTTTATAGTTAAAAATAGAATTTTTAACGTGCATATGAAATGAAATAAAAATAAACAAATCGGACGATTTGTTTATATACACACATTGGACTAATATTAATTGGGACGATAAATTTTACATATCGCCCAACTGCACAAATAAAATCTGTGTTTGATTGTTTGAAACCCCACACGGGTATTGGGATGATATTTGACGTACACTAATCCCGATTGTTTAGTTGTATGTCGATCGATTGATTGACAGATTGTTATAAGCGTTGAATATCTATATTTGATGCTTATACAGTGCAGAATGCACTTTGGATGATGGTTGATTATTCATCGTTGTTATTGTATACATGTGTTGTAGAAAATCCATATAATTAACATTATATGGTAATTGATTGGGCCTCATTCCATATTTGAAAATTAGAAACATTTGAAATAGAAATATTTAAATTAGAAACATTTGAAATAGAAATATTTGAATTAGAAACATTTGAAAAAGAAATATTTGAAAAAGAAATATGTGAAATAGAAATATTCGAAATAGAATATTTGAAAATCGAAATATATGAAGCCGCGTTGATAGATTGACGCCATTTTAACGTGAACGATATTTATATCGATTTTATTCAAATTGAAGTGAATATTAAAGTGAATTGAAATTCGAATTTAATTGAATTGATTTGAAATTCGAAATAGAATTGAAATCGTTTTGAAATGAATTCGAATAGAATTGAAATCGTTTTGAAATGAATTCGAATAGAATTGAAATAGAATTGAAATAGAATTGAAATCGTTTTGAAATGAATTTGAATAGAAATGAATTCGAATTGAAAATTGAATAGAAATGAATTCGAATTGAAATGAAAACGAACTGAAATTGGATTAGAAATCAATTTGAATTGAAATCGATTTGAAATGAATTTAAAACGAATGTATATTGGAATGTTCAGTTTTGATTTGAAATTGAATATGAAGTTGAAACCGTTTTGAAAACGAATTTAAACGATTTATAAACTACGTTTTAAAAGGAAATCGATGAAGTATATATTATATATATAATATAATGGCCTGAATAGAACGCGCTGCGCCGCGGCAGTTCGCGATTTTCGACCATTGACTTCGAATGGATATTGCGGGAGATCCGACCGTCGGATTCTCCTAAAACCGGAACCATTGGGTTCGTATCGAAAAGAGCTTTCTAACGTTTATTAGAAATTTGAAATCTAACGGTTGGATTTGGAGATACGTCCAAATCAAATTTAGAAAAGGTCGTTGTAAGTGCAGTTTGATGGCCGTTGATGGAAATCGACTGTACGGGCCTTGATAAAATTACTAAAAATAGTAATAATTTGTGTAAAATCATAAGAAATGATTTGTGAAGATTTGGGATGAAAACTCCATATTTGAAAAGATAAAAATAAATTTTTATCGAAATGAACTAGTTTTGAACTAGGATTAAAATTCTATTTATTTTTAAATAAATAAATTGGATTTGAAATGGTTTTGAAAATAACCAGAATTTCCAATAATTGCATTGGAATGGATTTGAATCGAAATTGTCTTCGGAATATTTCGATGTTGGATTTCGTGATTATACAGATGTTGTTATGGAAATTTGAAAGATATTTATATATCGTTATTTCCAATACGATATCTGTTGGTCGTAGAATTTGATATTGAATATAAGCCGATATATTTTCTATTCAGAGCCTTGTGTTTAATATCAAATGTGATTTGGGTTTGTCGTGAATGGTGTCTTCATTAACACTATTCTTGAACCCAGTTGAGAAAAGATTAAATTTTTTTATTTAGATTTAATGAAGTGTACCAATTAAATGATATTTAATTGGAATCGCATTAGTATTGATTTTTGGGTTTATCGTGAACAGTGTTTTAAATAACATTTGTTCTTTAACCCGATAATTAATGGAAGGTGATTTTGGGTTTACCGTGAACCGTGTTTTAAATGACACTGATTCTTTAACCCAGTCAAAGATTAAAACTAAGTGGAGTTTTAATGAATCTTTAATTAGATTGAAATAATCGAGAATGGAGTATCACCAGTTTTGCTCCAGGCGTTAGTTAAATCTTTAATTAGATTTGAACGTGAAATGGTAATTGAATTTACCGATAACACCGTGGTGTTAGATATGAAGTAAGACCCGTTTACTTCATGGGATGAATAGGTTGGGATTGGGAAATTAAAACCAATGATTACTTCGGTAAGGTTCATTAATCTCGACTAGTTGAATCGAAATTCAAAAGGAGATTAGAGAATAAATTCAAGGAATTTATCTTGGATAAAATTAATGGGAACCTTTCCCTATGAATGTGAAATTTAGAAACTAACTGTCGGTTAGCTAAGTAGAATGGTTTTCTGGATATTGATCTGATGTTGGTTTCGGCCTTCGGGGTTAATATTTGGGGAATTATTCTCTTGATTAATTTACGGTTAGTGACTGATGAATTGGAATGAGGCATATGTTGTGTTTGTGTAACACTTATTTAAATTCTACGCGAGTTATTCGAAAAGACCGGGTTTATCCCATTCTGAATAACTGATACGACGATAAGTCGAAGGTGAAGACGGTGGTTGAAGACCGGAAGTCTTCACCTTGTTTGGGTGATTACTGATGATCTTGATTGGGCTGTACACCCAAGAAGATGGAAACAGTTGGTGATCGTCCAGACGTACTTGGAGATCGATGGATGTGCTCCGGTTCCGTTCAGACCCAGAACGGACTTGTAAATGGACTGTGTGTCTGACATTGCATTTCATTCTGTGTGACTGATATCGGTTGCATAGAGTGGTTTGCCGGTGTGGCATGCCTAAGTGGCAATTGATCGAGGCTTCTGTTGAAAAGCAATGTCTTGTGGTGATGATCAAAGCACAGCCTGTGTGGCACAACTTTGTGTAACGTGAATTCGCAAGCTTCAAACCCCGGTTGTGAACCAAAAACGGGAGACGGACCTCAGGGAGGGCATGTGTTTCTTTCTAACTAGGGTGGTGTCAGTGACCTACCAGCCCTGACATTTATATACTTTTCACCTGTGTGGTTGTTGCTGTTGCGAGGCGCCTCGGTTTGATCGGACGATCCGGGTCCGATGGAGTCATTCGTTGGCTCATTTACGCCCCAAAGGGCGGGGAAACGTAGTGTTCAGGCATAATAATCCACATCGGTGGACCGGCCCTGACGATCCAAGGGGCAGTTGCGGCTGTTCCTGAGGGGCGGGCTAGAGCATCTCGAATCGGTAGAGGACTATCTTTTGCCTCGGTTCATAGATGGAAATCCAATTTCCAAATACGTGACATTTGCAGTTTTATTTGTAGAGCCTAGTATGGCGACATATTGGGATGGGGCGCTTATGCCGCCTATGATTGATACTTATGATTTGAAGTTGTTTTATACACTATGCACTTACAATAGTATCAAATGATTTGTTTTAAACGTATCAAGCATTCTTGGCTATTATAAGGTAAAACCCTATCCTTCGGCTTGCGTTGCATTGTGTGATGGGAACTGGGTCTTATAATAGCTTCATTTTTCTTTATTTAGCATTGCGTTGTTTGTTTTATGCACTGGTATTCTTGGGAGGAAACCCGTTCCGTGTTATACGGCGTGGCCCCTTGATTTACCTAACTTTAAAATAAAGATTAATAACTGTTTTAGTTCTCACACCAGTCCCATGACTGATCTGGAGTTTATTGTTTTGACCTAAACTCTGGGTGCCCCTATTTTGACACGGGCAGCTAGTAGTTTTGGTTTTGCAGATTTATATTCACAGGATCCTGGTTTACAGCTGGAATGATATCCGGAAAGCTTTGTATCCGTATATCTACTTCTAGTTGTGTATTGTATTATTTTCCGCTGCTATGTATTTAAATGTAATTTAAATCTCTGATATTTTTGTGTAATATTCATTTTTACTCTATATATTCTTGTATTCTGATGCATTGTTGTAATATACAATGAAATGTTCTTCCGTCTGCGTTCTATTTTGTCGTGTTCTCAAAACAATCAGGCGTTTCGAACGGTCTGGATCGGTTTAGCGACTGATTCGGACCGAGCGAGATTCCTGATCGTCACAGTTGGTATCAGAGCTTTGGTTTACAAAGCTCAGAGAATAAGACACATTAGAACCGAACGAAAGAAGTCATCAGATGATTGGATTAGTAGTATCCAATGGGGATGACTCGTTAGAGATGGGATCAGTATTATCCTAGAACGAGTGTGAAGTGTATATTTTTAAAGTAAAAACAAGTTTTGTTTTGAAATTTAAATCAACTATTCGTATTTGATTATTTATTCTATATTGATCGGGACAAATCCGATATATAAAGATTTTGCATATATGTCTTGCAAATGTGTATTCGAAGTTTTAATGTACTGGATGGTTATAGAATCATACTCTAGTTGCCCGGGGATAATTCTGGTGATGGGGCACTATCGCCAGTATTTATTTTCGAGTAACGAAAGTGAGATTTCTATATATTTCCTATTGACTGGTGTGAGAACCAAAACTAGATAGGATTTATTATTGTGATTTGACATCAAAAACGTGATTTTCTGTATATGTATATGTATCAAAATTATGAATTTGAAGCGTTAATCCACTAATTGATTGATGGTTGTGTTGTTGATTATTGGTTGATTAATTAAAATTTGTATTATATAGCCAATTTGATCAAATATTGAATTGTATTGAAATTTGGTCGCATTTGCTTGCATATACATGTACTTACATTGAACAGGTCATAGCAAAGAGGCTAGAGCAGAAGAATAAAATTTGTTTGCCCGACAAATAGGTACATGTTTACTACATAATTTACTGTTTTGTTTGGGTGATGATGATTTTATGAGCCGATTGGCTAGCCGCTTGGCTTTTTCTTTTTCTTTTTGAGATCAGAAGGCCTATATGGCAATTTCGGGATTTTCCCGTGGCTCCCGGTGCAGGGGAGGTTATGGCGAAATTTTTCGAAAATTCAGGGTGTTAGCCAAATTTTTGAAGAATTTGAAAATTCTCAGAAATTGAAAAGTTGGAGAATGGAAGCCAGATCGAACGTAGAGTTGATTAATCAAACCACTTTCGACTTTGTTCCTTTTAGGGGACGAAAAGTTTTAAGTCGGGGAGATTGTAACAACCCGAAAATCTGGGCCAGTTTAAAATTTTTATTTTGGCAATTTTAGCGAATTTTGATTATTTAAAATAAATTATTTTAAATAATATCGACGAGAAATTTATTTTGAATATAATTCTAACGTATATATTATATACGTCATCGTTAGAATATAAATATTTATTTTAAATTATAAAAGGAATTGAAAATGGCGCGGTAGTTCGATAATTCGATTTCAAACTTCAAATGAATGTACCGGGTGCAAAACAAACCGGATTTTAGTGAAACCAAAAATAATGGAATCTAATAGTGACTATCTTTCCAACGAATCCGAGAAATCAAAATTTCATAGCGGGAATCAAAAGATATGTCCAGTTGAAAATTCTGAATAGGCGCTATGGAATTCAGACCCTTAAAAATGGGAATTTTGCAAACGACCTCGGATTTCGACGAAACCACTTTTGTTGGGTCCGTGATGTAAAGTTATAGCTAGATTCCAAATTTCATAATTTTTCGAATCAATATGTGAGCGTGGCAAAAGAAAACGCGTTTGACCAGTTTTAGTTGATTTTAATCGACTGGAAAATGGCCATTTTTCCAACGGTCTCAGAAATCGACGAAACTTGTTTTGTTAGGACCGTATCGTCAATACGAAGCTAGAAAATATTTTTTTGGAATTTTCGAGTTAGTATGTGACCCCAGTAAATTGAAATGCGCGTTCAAATTCAATATACAGAGTTATATGTTGATTTTGACGGAAACTGATCGAAACGATCGAATCAGCTTACGATACATATCCCATTGTGTTCGGAATGGGGGTAATTAGCTATGGACGACAGGCGGTGGGCCTTGTTTCAAGGTCGAATGGAAAAGCTTCCTTTTAGGATTAAAATAATATAAAATTATAATTAAAAATAAATCCCTCCCTCTTCATTTAACTTCTCAGCCCCCCCTTCATTATTTTACAAATCGAAAAAAAAATCTCGTCGAGCTACCCAGACCCCCCCTCCATCGTTGCCGCCGCCTCAGGCGCGGGCCCCCCTCCCCTCCTCTTGCCGCGAGCCACCCAGACCCCCTCCCCTTTCCTAATCATTGCGCGATTCACACCCCCCTCCCTCCTCTGCCTCGCGCCAAATACCCCCCCCCCATGCTGCCGCCGCCGATCTGAATCCTCCCCTCCCCCTGTAAGTTTTAGTTTATATTTATTTAGCTTTATTTATATAAAGTAATTAGTTTTTTTATATATATAAATCAGTTTTTATATAGCATAAAGAAAAAACAGGGTTTATATTTTATAAAGGTATGATTTTTATAGTGTAAAAGCGAAGAGCTATGATTTTTGTTTAGGAAAGGGTAGTGATTGTTAACAGAAAGATCGTATTTTTAAATATAGAAAGGTCGGATTTTTATATGTTGAATAGCGAAGTAAAAATTCGATTTTTATATATTGAATAGCGAAGTAAAAATTCGATTTTTATATATTGAATAGAGAAGTAAAAATTCGATTTTTATATATTGAATAGCGAAGTAAAAATTCGATTTTTATATATTGAATAGCGAAGTAAAAATTCGATTTTTATATATTGAATAGCGAAGTAAAAATTCGATTTTTATATATTGAATAGCGAAGTAAAAATTCGATTTTTATATATTGAATAGCGAAGTAAAAATTTGATTTTTATATATTGAATAGCAAAGTAAAAATTCGATTTTTATATATTGAATAGCGAAGTAAAAGTGTGATTTTACATATGTAGAGAATACGGGCAAAGAAAGTGACCAGAGGCAAGAACGACGAAGATTTCTGCCTAAGAAGAGTCGTGGCGTTGGATTAGCAATTCTGTGAGAACTTCTCACATTTCAATTTAATTTTTCTAGTTATATATATATACTAGGATGCAGACGGTTTTTAGTAGCACCCGACACCCGTCATCCACAGACCATGGATGGCTTGTTTGTTTGATTTTGATGTGTAGTTGATTGTGTGTTGTGATGTGAAGTGAAATAAAATATTTATATAGTTAAAAATATTTTATAGTTAAAAATAGAATTTTTAACGTGCATATGAAATGAAATAAAAATAAACAAATCGGACGATTTGTTTATATACACACATTTGACTGATATTGATTGGGACGATAAATTTTACACATCGCCCAACTGCACAAATAAAATCTGTGTTTGATTGTTTGAAACCCCACACGGGTATTGGGATGATATTTAACGTACACTAATCCCGATTGTTTAGTTGTATGTCGATCGATTGATTGACAGACTGTTATAAGCGTTGAATATCTATATTTGATTCTTATACAGTGTAGAATGCACTTTGGATGATGGTTGATTATTCATCGTTGTTATTGTATACATGTGTTGTAGAAAATCCATATAATTAACATTATATGGTAATTGATTGGGCCTCATTCCATATTTGAAAATTAGAAACATTTGAAATAGAAATATTTAAATTAGCAACATTTGAAATAGAAATATTAGAATTAGAAACATTTGAAAAAGAAATATTTGAAAAAGAAATATTTGAAATAGAAATATTCGAAATAGAATATTTGAAAATCGAAATATATGAAGCCGCGTTGATAGATTGACGCCATTTTAACGTGAACGATATTTATATCGATTTTATTCAAATTGATGTGAATATTAAAGTGAATTGAAATTCGAATTTAATTGAATTGATTTGAAATTCGAAAGAGAATTGAAATCATTTTGAAATGAATTCGAATAGAATTGAAATAGAAATGAAATCGTTTTGAAATGAATTCGAATAGAATTGAAATAGAATTGAAATCGTTTTGAAATGAATTTGAATAGAAATGAATTCGAATTGAAAATTGAATAGAAATGAATTCGAATTGAATTGAAATGAAAACGAACTGAAATTGGATTAGAAATCAATTTGAATTGAAATCGATTTGAAATGAATTTAAAACGAATGTATATTGGAATATTCAGTTTTGATTTGAAATTGAATATGAAGTTGAAACCATTTTGAAAACGAATTTAAAACGATTTATAAACTACATTTTAAAAGGAAATCGACGAAGTATATATTATATATATTATATGTATAATATAATGGCCTGAATAGAACGCGCTGCGCCGCGGCAGTTCGCGAATTTCGACCATTGACTTCGAATGGATATTGCGGGAGATCCGACCGTCGGATTCTCCTAAAACCGGAACCGTTGGGTTCGTATCGAAAAGAGCTTTCTAAGATTATTAGAAATTTGAAATCTAACGGTTGGATTTGGAGATACGTCCATATCAAATTTAGAAAAGGTCGCTGTAAGTACAGTTCAATGACCGTTGATGGAAATCGACTGTACGGGCCTTGTTAAAATTACTAAAAATAGAAATAATTTGTGTAAAATCATAAGAAATGATTTGTGAAGATTTGGGATGAAAAACTCCATATTTGAAAAGATAAAAATAGATTTTTATCGAAATGAACTAGTTTTGAACTAGGATTAAAATTCTATTTATTTTTAAATAAATAAATTGGATTTGAAATGGTTTTGAAAATAACCAGAATTTCCAATAATTGCATTGGAATGGATTTGAATCGAAATTGTCTTCCGAATATTTCGATGTTGGATTTCGTGATTATATAGATGTTGTTATGGAAATTTGAAAGATATTTATATATCGTTATTTCCAATACGATATCTGTTGGTCGTAGAATTTGATATTGAATATAAGCCGATATATTTTCTATTCAGAGCCTTGTGTTTAATATCAAATGTGATTTGGGTTTGTCGTGAATGGTGTCTTCATTAACACTATTCTTGAACCCAGTTGAGAAAAGATTAAATCTTTTTATTTAGATTTAATGAAGTGTACCAATTAAATGATATTTAATTGGAATCGCATTAGTATTGATTTTTGGGTTTATCGTGAACAGTATTTTAAATAACACTTGTTCTTTAACCCGATAATTAATGGAAGGTGATTTTGGGTTTACCGTGAACCGTGTTTTAAATGACACTGATTCTTTGACCCAGTCAAATATTAAAACTAAGTGGAGTTTCAATGAATCTTTAATTAGATTGAAATAATCGAGAATGGAGTATCACCAGTTTTGCTCCAGGCATTAGTTAAATCTTTAATTAGATTTGAACGTGAAATGGTAATTGAATTTACCGATAACACCGTGGTGTTAGATATGAAGTAAGACCCGTTTTACTTCATGGGATGAATAGGTTGGGATTGGGAAATTAAAACCAACGATTACTTCGGTAAGGTTCGTTAATCTCAACTAGTTGAATCGAAATTCAAAAGGAGATTAGAGAATAAATTCAAGGAATTTATCTTGGATAAAATTAATGGGAACCTTTCCCTATGAATGTGAAATTTAGAAACTAACTGTCGGTTAGCTAAGCAGAATGGTTTTCTGGATATTGATCTGATGTTGGTTTCGGCCTTCGGGGTTAATATTTGGGGAATTATTCTCTTGATTAATTTACGGTTAGTGACTGATGAATTGGAATGAGGCGTATGTTGTGTTTGTGTAACACTTATTTAAATTCTACGTGAGTTATTCGGAAAGACCGGGTTTATCCCATTCTGAATAACTGATACGACGATAAGTCGAAGGTGAAGATGGTGGTTGAAGACCGGAAGTCTTCACCTCGTTTGGGTGATTACTGATGATCTTGATTGAGCTGTACACCCAAGAAGATGGAAACAGTTGGTGATCGTCCAGACGTACTTGGAGATCGATGGATGTGCAGGGTACTAAGTGCCTCCGGTTTCGTTCAGACCCAGAACGGACTTGTAAATGGACTGTGTGTCTGACATTGGATTTCATTCTGTGTGACTGATATCGGTTGCATAGAGTGGTTTGCCGGTGTGGCATGCCTAAGTGGCAATTGATCGAGGCTTCTGTTGAAAAGCAAAGTCTTGTGGTAATGATCAAAGCAAAGCCTGTGTGGCACAGCTTTGTGTAACGTGAATTCGCAAGCCTCACACCCCGGTTGTGAACCAAAAACGGGAGACAGACCTCAGGGAGGGCATGCGTTTCTTTCTAGCTAGGGTGGTGTCAGTGACCTACCAGCCCTGAAATTTATATACTTTTCACCTGTGTGGTTGTTGCTGTTGCGAGGCGCCTCGGTTTGATCGGACGATCCAGGTCCGATGGAGTCATTCGTTGGCTCATTTACGCCCCAAAGGGCGGGGAAACGTAGTGTTCAGGCATAATAATCCACATCGGTGGACCGGCCCTGACGATCCAAGGGGCAGTTGCGGCTGATCCTGAGAGGCGGGCTAGAGCATCTCGAATCGGTAGAGGACTATCTTTTGCCTCGGTTCATAGATGGAAATCCAATTTCCAAATACGTGACATTTGCAGTTTTATTTGTAGAGCCTAGTATGGCGACATAGTGGGATTGGGCGCTTATGCCGCCTATGATTGATACTTATGATTTGAAGTTGTTTTATACACTATGCACTTAAAATAGTATCAAACGATTTGTTTTAAACGTATCAAGCATTCTTGGCTATTATAAGGTAAAACCCTATCCTCCGGCTTGCGTTGCATTGTGTGATGGGAACTGGGTCTTATAATAGCTTCATTTTTCTTTATTTAGCATTACGCTGTTTGTTTTATGCACTGGTATTCTTGGGAGGAAACCCGTTCCGTGTTATACGGCGTGGCCCCTTGATTTACCCAACTTTAAAATAAAGATTAATAACTGTTTTAGTTCTCACACCAGTCCCATGACTGACCTGGAGTTTATTGTTTTGACCTAAACTCTGGGTGCCCCTATTTTGACACGGGCAGCTAGTAGTTTTGGTTTTGCAGATTTATATTCACAGGATCCTGGTTTACAGCTGGATTGATATCCGGAAAGCTTTGTATCCGTATATATACTTGTAGTTGTGTATTGTATTATTTTCCGCTGCTATGTATTTAAATGTAATTTAAATCTCTGATATTTCTGTGTAATATTCATTTTTACTCTGTATATTCTTGTATTCTGATGCATTGTTGTAATATACAATGAAATGTTCTTCCGTCTGCGTTCTATTTTGTCGTGTTCTCAGAACAATCAGGCATTTCGAACGGTCTGGATCGGTTTAGTGACTGATTCGGACCGAGCGAGATTCCTGATCGTCACAGTTGGTATCAGAGCTTTGGTTTACAAAGCTCAGAGAACATGACACATTAGAACTGAACGAAAGAAGTCATCATATGATTGGATTAGTAGTATCCAATAGGGATGACTCGTTAGAGATGGGATCAGTAGTATCCTAGAACGAGTGTGAAGTGTATATTTTTAAAGTAAAAACAAGTTTTGTTTTGAAATTTAAATCAACTATTCGTATTTGATTATTTATTCTATATTGATCGGGACAAATCCGATATAAAAAGATTTTGCATATATGTCTTGCAAACGTGTATTCGAAGTTTTAATGTACTGGATGGTTATAGAAATAATACTCTAGTTGCCCGGGGATAATTCTGGTGATGGGGCACTGTCGCCAGTATTTATTTTCGAGTAATGAAAGTGAGATTTCTATATATTTCCTATTGACTGGTGTGAGAACCGAAACTAGATAGGCTTTATTGTTGTGATTTGGCATCAAAAACGTGATTTTCTGTATATGTATATGTATCAAAATTATGAATTTGAAGCGTTAATCCACTAATTGATTGATGGTTGTGTTGTTGTTTATTGGTTGATTAATTAAAATTTGTATTATATAGCCAATTTGATCAAATATTGAATTGTATTGAAATTTGGTCGCATTTGCTTGCATATACATGTACTTACATTGAATAGGTCATAGCAAAGAGGCTAGAGCAGAAGAATAAAATTTGTTTGCCCGACAAATAGGTACATGTTTACTACATAATTTACTGTTTTGTTTGGGTGATGATGATTTAATGAGCCGATTGGCTAGCCGCTTGGCTTTTTCTTTTTCTTTTTGAGATAAGAAGGCCTATATGGCAATTTTGGGATTTTCCCGTGGCTCCCGGTGCAGGGGAGGTTATGGCGAAATTTTTCGAAAATTCAGGGTGTTAGCCAAATTTTTGAAGAATTTGAAAATTCTCAGAAACTGAAAAGTTGGAGAATGGAAGCCAGATCGAACGTAGAGTTGATTAATCAAACCACTTTCGACTTTGTTCCTTTTCGGGGACGAAAAGTTTTAAGTGGGGGAGATTGTAACAACCCGAAAATATGGGCCTGTTTAAAATTTTTATTTTGGCAATTTTAGCGAATTTCGATTATTTAAAATAAATTATTTTAAATAATAACGACGAGAAATTTATGTTGAATATAATTCGAACGTATATATTATATACGTCGTCGTTAGAATATAAATATTTATTTTAAATTATAAAAGGAATTGAAAATGGCGCGGTAGTTCGATAATTCGATTTCAAACTTCAAATGAATGTACCGGGTGCAAAACAAACCGGATTTTAGTGAAACCAAAAATAATGGAATCTAATAGTGACTATCTTTCCAACGAATCCGAGAAATCAAAATTTCATAGCGGGAATCAAAAGATATGTCCAGTTGAAAATTCTGAATAGGCGCTATGGAATTCAGACCCTTAAAAATGGGAATTTTGCAAACGACCTCGGATTTCGACGAAACCACTTTTGTTGGGTCCGTGATGTAAAGTTATAGGTAGATTCCAAATTTCATAATTTTTCGAATCAATATGTGAGCGTGGCAAAAGAAAACGCGTTTGACCAGTTTAAGTTGATTTTAATCGACTGGAAAATGGTCATTTTTCCAACGGTCTCAGAATTCGACGAAACTAGTTTTGTTAGGACCGTATAGTCAATACGAAGCTTGAAAATATTTTTCTGGAATTTTTCGAGTTAGTATGTGACCCCAGTAAATTGAAATGCGCGTTCAAATTCAATATACCGAGTTATATGTTGATTTTGACGGAAACTGATCGAAACGATCGAATTAGCTTACGATACATATCCCATTGTGTTCAGAATGGGGGTAATTAGTTATGGATGACAGGCGGTGGGCCTTGTTTCGAGGTCGAATGGAATAGCTACCTTTTGGGATTAAAATATTATAAAATTATAATTAAAAATAAATCCCTCCCTCTTCATTTAACTTCTCAGCCCCCCCCCCTTCATTATTTTACAAATCGAAAAAAAACCTCGTCGAGCTACCCAGACCCCCCCCTCCATCGTCGCCGCCGCCTCAGGCGTGGGCCCCCCTCCCCTCCTCTTGCCGCGAGCTACCCAGACCCCCTCCCCTTTCCTAATCATTGCGCGATTCACACCCCCCTCCTCCTCTGCCTCGCGCCGAATACCCCCCCCCCCATGCTGCCGACGATGATCTGAATCCTCCCCTCCCCCTGTAAGTTTTAGTTTATATTTATTTAGCTTTATTTATATAAAGTAATTAGTTTTTTTATATATATAAATCAGTTTTTATATAGCATAAAGAAAAAACAGGGTTTATATTTTATAAAGGTATGATTTTTATAGTGTAAAAGCGAAGAGCTATGATTTTTGTTTAGGAAAGGGTAGTGATTGTTAAAAGAAAGATCGTATTTTTAAATATAGAAAGGTCGGATTTTTATATATTGAATAGTGAAGTAAAAATTCGATTTTTATATATTGAATAGCGAAGTAAAAATTCGATTTTTATATATTGAATAGCGAAGTAAAAATTTGATTTTTATATATTGAATAGCGAAGTAAAAATTCGATTTTTATATATTGAATAGCGAAGTAAAAATTCGATTTTTATATATTGAATAGCGAAGTAAAAATTCGATTTTTATATATTGAATAGCAAAGTAAAAATTCGATTTTTATATATTGAATAGCGAAGTAAAAGTGTGATTTTTACATATGTAGAGACTACGGGCAAAGAAAGTGACCAGAGGCAAGAACAACGAAGATTTCTACCTAAGAAGAGTCGTGGCGTTGGATTAGCAATTATGTGAGAACTTCTCACCTTTCAATTTAATTTTTCTAGTTATATATATACTAGGATGCAGACGGTGTTTAGTAGCACCCGACACCCATCATCCATAGACCATGGATGACTTGTTTGTTTGATTTTGATGTGTAGTTGATTGTGTGTTGTGATGTGAAGTGAAATAAAATATATATATATAGTTAAAAATATTTTATAGTTAAAAATAGAATTTTTAACGTGCATATGAAATGAAATAAAAATAAACAAATCGGACGATTTGTTTATATACACACATTTGACTGATATTGATTGGGACGATAAATTTTACACATCGCCCAACTGCACAAATAAAATCTGTGTTTGATTGTTTGAAACCCCACACAGGTATTGGGATGATATTTGACGTACACTAATCCCGATTGTTTAGTTGTATGTCGATCGATTGATTGACAGACTGTTATAAGCGTTGAATATCTATATTTGATTCTTATACAGTGTAGAATGCACTTTAGATGATGGTTGATTATTCATCGTTGTTATTGTATACATGTGTTGTAGAAAATCCATATAATTAACATTATATGGTAATTGATTGGGCCTCATTCCATATTTGAAAATTAGAAACATTTGAAATAGAAATATTTAAATTAGAAACATTTGAAATAGAAATATTTGAATTAGAAACGTTTGAAAAAGAAATATTTGAAAAAGAAATATTTGAAATAGAAATATTCGAAATAGAATATTTGAAAATCGAAATATATGAAGCCGCGTTGATAGATTGACGCCATTTTAACGTGAACGATATTTATATCGATTTTATTCAAATTGAAGTGAATATTAAAGTGAATTGAAATTCGAATTTAATTGAATTGATTTGAAATTCGAAATAGAATTGAAATCGTTTTGAAATGAATTCGAATAGAATTGAAATAGAATTGAAATCGTTTTGAAATGAATTCGAATAGAATTGAAATAGAATTGAAATCGTTTTGAAATGAATTTGAATAGAAATGAATTCGAATTGAAAATTGAATAGAAATGAATTCGAATTGAATTGAAATGAAAACGAACTGAAATTGAATTAGAAATCAATTTGAATTGAAATCGATTTGAAATGAATTTAAAACGAATGTATATTGGAATATTCAGTTTTGATTTGAAATTGAATATGAAGTTGAAACCGTTTTGAAAACGAATTTAAAACGATTTATAAACTACGTTTTAAAAGGAAATCGACGAAGTATATATTATATATATTATATGTATAATATAATGGCCTGAATAGAACGCGCTGCGCCGCGGCAGTTCGCGAATTTCGACCATTGACTTCGAATGGATATTGCGGGAGATCCGACCGTCGGATTCTCCTAAAACCGGAACCGTTGGGTTCGTATCGAAAAGAGCTTTCTAACGATTATTAGAAATTTGAAATCTAACGGTTGGATTTGTAGATACGTCCAAATCAAATTTAGAAAAGGTCGCTGTAAGTGCAGTTCGATGGCCGTTGATGGAAATCGACTGTATGGGCCTTGATAAATTTACTAAAAATAGTAATAATTTGTGTAAAATCATAAGAAATGATTTGTGAAGATTTGGGATGAAAAACTCCATATTTGAAAAGATAAAAATAGATTTTTATTGAAATGAACTAGTTTTGAACTAGGATAAAAATTCTATTTATTTTTAAATAAATAAATTGGATTTGAAATGGTTTTGAAAATAACCAGAATTTCCAATAATTGCATTGGAATGGATTTGAATCGAAACTGTCTTCGGAATATTTCGATGTTGGATTTCGTGATTATACATATGTTGTTATGGAAATTTGAAAGATATTTATATATCGTTATTTCCAATACAATATTTGTTGGTCGTAGAATTTGATATTGAATATAAGCCGATATATTTTCTATTCAGAGCCTTGTGTTTAATATCAAATGTGATTTGGGTTTGTCGTGAATGGTGTCTTCATTAACACTGCTCTTAAACCCAGTTGAGAAAAGATTAAATCTTTTTATTTAGATTTAATGAAGTGTAGCAATTAAATGATATTTAATTGGAATCGCATTAGTATTGATTTTTGGGTTTATCGTGAACAGTGTTTTAAATAACACTTGTTCTTTAACCCGATAATTAATGGAAGGTGATTTTGGGTTTACCGTGAACCGTGTTTTAAATAACACTGATTCTTTAACCCAGTCAAAGATTAAAACTAAGTGGAGTTTCAATGAATCTTTAATTAGATTGAAATAATCGAGAATGGAGTATCACCAGTTTTTCTCCAGGCATTAGTTAAATCTTTAATTAGATTTGAACGTGAAACGGTAATTGAATTTACCGATAACACCGTGGTGTTAGATATGAAGTAAGACCCGTTTTACTTCATGGGATGAATAGGTTGGGATTGGGAAATTAAAACCAATGATTACTTCGGTAAGGTTCGTTAATCTCGACTAGTTGAATCGAAATTCAAAAGGAGATTAGAGAATAAATTCAAGGAATTTATCTTGGATAAAATTAATGGGAACCTTTCCTTATGAATGTGAAATTTAGAAACTAACTGTCGGTTAGCTAAGCAGAATGGTTTTCTGGATATTGATCTGATGTTGGTTTCGGCCTTCGGGGTTAATATTTGGGGAATTATTCTCTTGATTAATTTACGGTTAGTGACTGATGAATTGGAATGAGGCGTATGTTGTGTTTGTGTAACACTTATTTAAAATCTACGCGAGTTATTCGGAAAGACCGGGTTTATCCCATTCTGAATAACTGATACGACGATAAGTCGAAGGTGAAGACGGTGGTTGAAGACCGGAAGTCTTCACCTCGTTTGGGTGATTACTGATGATCTTGATTGGGCTGTACACCCAAGAAGATGGAAACAGTTGGTGATCGTCCAGACGTACTTGGAGATCGATGGATGTGCGGGGTACTAAGTGCCTCCGGTTTTGTTTAGACCCAGAACGGACTTGTAAATGGACTGTGTGTCTGACATTGGATTTCATTCTGTGTGACTGATATCGGTTGCATAGAGTGGTTTGCCGGTGTGGCATGCCTAAGTGGCAATTGATCGAGGCTTCTGTTGAAAAGCAAAGTCTTGTGGTGATGATCAAAGCACAGCCTATGTGGCACAGCTTTGTGTAACGTGAATTCGCAAGCCTCACACCCTAGTTGTGAACCAAAAATGGGAGACGGACCTCAGGGAGGGCATGCGTTTCTTTCTAGCTAGGGTGGTGTCAGTGACCTACCAGCCCTGACATTTGTATACTTTTCACCTGTGTGGTTGTTGCTGTTGCGAGGCGCCTCAGTTTGAACGGACGATCCAGGTCCGATGGAGTCATTCGTTGGCTCATTTACGCCCCAAAGTGCGGGGAAACGTAGTGTTCAGGCATAATAATCCACATCGGTGGACCGGCCCTGACGATCCAAGGGGCAGTTGCGGTTGTTCCTGAGGGGCGGGCTAGAGCGTCTCGAATCGGTAGAGGACTATCTTTTGCCTCGGTTCATAGATGGAAATCCAATTTCCAAATACGTGACATTTGCGGTTTTATTTGTAGAGCCTAGTATGGCGACATAGTGGGATGGGGCGCTTATGCCGCCTATGATTGATACT
Organism: Allium sativum; assembly: GCA_030737875.1. Classification (NCBI taxonomy): domain Eukaryota; kingdom Viridiplantae; phylum Streptophyta; class Magnoliopsida; order Asparagales; family Amaryllidaceae; genus Allium; species Allium sativum. Next base: position 627,003,368 of record CM060920.1, read on the forward strand.
TTTGATTTGAAGTTGTTTTATACATTAAGCACTTACAATAGTATCAAATGATTTGTTTTAAACGTATCAAGCATTCTTGGCTATTATAAGGTAAAACCCTATCCTCCGGCTTGCGTTGCATTGTGTGATGGGAACTGGGTCTTATAATAGCTTCACTTTTCTTTATTTAGCATTGCGCTGTTTGTTTTATGCACTGGTATTCTTGGGAGGAAACCCGTTCCGTGTTATACGGCGTGGCCCCTTGATTTACCCAACTTTAAAATAAAGATTAATAACTGTTTTAGTTCTCAAACCAGTCCCATGACTGACCTGGAGTTTATTGTTTTGACCTAAACACTGGGTGCCCCTATTTTGACACGGGCAGCTAGTAGTTTTGGTTTTGCAGATTTATATTCACAGGATCCTGGTTTACAGCTGGAATGATATCCGGAAAGCTTTGTATCCGTATATCTACTTCTAGTTGTGTATTGTATTATTTTCCGCTGCTATGTATTTAAATGTAATTTAAATCTCTGATATTTCTATGTAATATTCATTTTTACTCTGTATATTCTTGTATTCTGATGCATTGTTGTAATATACAATGAAATGTTCTTCCGTCTGCGTTCTATTTTGTCGTGTTCTCAAAACAATCAGGCGTTTCGAACGGTCTGGATCGGTTTAGCGACTGATTCGGACCGAGCGAGATTCTCGATCGTCACATGAACTTTTCCAATACACACACTTCTCAACACATGAGCACCTCCACACATGGATATTTTATATATGTTGTTCATATAAGAAAGATGAAATTTTTATTGTTGAAAGCTATTTATATATAAGGCGAATATTTTACATGCTTCATATATATTATAAAAATGTGATTTTTATTGTTTAAACACTTCATTCATTCACACATGAATTTAATTTTCACACATCACTTCTCAACACATGAGCATTTCCACACATGGATATAGTTTCAACACATGATTTTAATTTCAACGCATGAAGATAATTTCAATATATGAAAATAATTCTAACACATGAATATTATTCAAAATTTCGGCAGCATAACGGCAGGGTAGTTAAAACCGGCACCGTCCCTGGTACGGCTCCTCGCTCTACCTTAAAACCTCGCGGTTTTTGACCATGGGGATTCATGCATCTAATTCGCACGCAGGCGGCATGTTTTATTTTTATTTACACAATTGTTTCCAATTCATTTCAATCACCAATGGGTAATTTTCAACCATAACCAAACAATATCAACCACAAACAATTATTCAACCATTCGCATTTTCATCCAATATTTCACACCAATACACAACAATAATTATCGTCCATGGTTTGTGGACGAGGGGCGTATATATATATATATATAATTTCTATATTCCACTTGCATTTTAACACATATATCAATTATTCTATGCATGTATAATTCATACTTCGCTTATATAGCTTACACCACGCATGTACATGAGGTATACAACACGTGTGTAATTTATATTTCGCTTATATAATTTATACATGACATTTTCCATTCAAATTCACTTAATTTAGATTTCTCACATTGGTTTTCGGAGTGCTAAAAATCGTAGATGACTCAGAAAAATCCGCAGTCTCTTCTATGTGGTAGAGAGCTTCCTTGCGGTCCCGATGTTTCCTGTTTCATCGAATTTCGTCAACACACCATAAAGATATGATTTTTCAAAGTGCGAACATCAAAAAGAACTCACCTTTATCGATGGTTCAAAACTAGGGTTGCAGTTTTCGCGAAAACTGAGGCACGATAGGATGATCAGAGGTGATGACGTGGAAGAGGGAGGAAAGGGGAGTCGGCGCAGGGTGGTTTGAGGTGGTTCGGTGGTCGGTGGCGCACGTGGTGGCGGTGGGAAGAGTCCGACTTTGGGTCCACGGTTCTAGCGATGGAGGTGGCGATAGGGGTCGGGGTAGGGTCGGATTGGAAGAGGAGAGGGAGGCGCGTCGACTGGGGTAGGTGGCGGCGGCTGAAATCGCCTGTGGCGGCGGCGATTTGGAGGGAAAGGATTGAACGACGTCGATCGTCGATCGGGGGAGAGAAATGAGGGTTTCTGATTTTTTTTATTTTTTAAAATAATGAATGAAAATTTCTGATTGGCCTATAGTTTTAATAAATTTTTAAATAGTGTTTCTCCACACGGACACCAATTCAAACCCAACGACTGTCGTCCCTAGCTAATTATCCCCATCCCGAACAGAATGGGATATGTTTCGTTGGCCAATCCGACTGTTACAGTCAGTTATTTTTCAAATTAAAGTATAAAACATTTAATTTTAACTTTGAACGTACATTTCAATTTGCCGAGGCCACAAACTGATTCGAAAAATTCCAGAAAAATAAATCTAGCTATGTTTTGACGCTACGGTCCCAACAAAACTAGTTTCGTCGACTTCTGAGATCGTTTGATAAATGGCCATTTTCTGGTCGATCCAATTTAACAGAAATTGACCAAACACATTTTCTTTTGCCACGCTCACATACTAGCTTCAAAAATTATGAAATTTGAAACCTAGCAATAGTTTGACATCCCGGACCCAACAAAAGTGGTTTCGTCGAATTCCGAGGTCGTTTGCAAAATATCTATTTTCCAGGGCTATATATTCTATATAGCGACCTTTCTGAAAATTCATTTGGCCATAACTTTTGATTCCCGTTATGAAACTTCAATTTTTCAGATTCGTTAGAAAGGTATTGATAAACAGATTTAAATATTTTTGGTTTCGCTAAAATCCGTTATATTTTCCACCCTGCACAGTCAGTCAAAGTTTGAATTCAAATTTTCAAACTGACTCACTATTTCTAATTCACTATTTTATTGAAATGTTCTATTTCAATTGTTCAAATTCCTTTGAAATGACCAATTTAAAATTTTTAAATTGGCTCGTATTTTCCGGGTTGTTACAATCTCTCCCACTTAAAACTTTTCGTCCCCGAAAAGGAAACAACAGTAAAGTAGGAAACAAAATGCAAAGTATTGTAAAGGTACCTTGCACCGGAGTTAGTCAGAGATATCCACTCTGCATTTGGGGTAAGCTTGCTTAATGCTTTTCTCAGTCTCCCAGGTACAGTCTCGAGGATCACTACTCCACTGCACTTTAACTAAATAAACCTTTTTGCTTCTTAGTTCTCTAGTTTCTTTGCCAACAATCTTTAATGGCTCTCTTCTGACCGCTAATTCTGGAGTTATGTCTATATCCTGTTGCGCTGCTTCTTCTACAACAAGATCCGGATCATGCACATGTCTTCTAAGTTGTGATACGTGAAATAAATCATGCACTCCAGGCAACCAATCTGGTAATTGAACCCTATAAGCAAGAGTTCCAATTCGTTCAAGTATAGGAAAGGGACCAATAAATCTCGGTGCCAACTTCCCAGTTTTGCCAAATCTGATTACCCCTTTCATCGGAGAAACTTTCAAATAAACATGGTCACCAACAGCAAATGTCAAATCTCTTCTTCTAGAATCTGCATAACTTTTCTGTCGGCTTTGTGCGGTTCTCAATCGCTTTTTGATGAAGTCGACTTTATCAGATGCTTCTCGAATCATATCGGGTCCTAACACAAGTCTATTGCCAGGTTCTACCCAACATGCTGGAGATCTGCACGGTCTGCCATATAATGCTTCAAATGGCGACATTCCCAAACTTGCTTCATAGCTATTGTTATATGAGAACTCTGCCAAATGCAAGTGATCTTCCCATGACCCACCAAAATCAATTATACAAGCCCGCAATAAATCTTCTAGAATTCTATTCACCCGCTCAGTTTGGCCATCTGTTTGAGGGTGATAAGCAGTGCTCATATTCAGTTTCGTTCCCAATTCTGTCCGGAATGCCTCCCAGAATTTGCTAGCAAATATTGGGTCTCTATCACTGACTATGCTAATGGGAATTCCATGCAGCTTAACGATTTCTTTGAAATATATCTGCGCTAGACTTTGAGCGGTTCTATTGGATCTGACAGGTATGAAATGGGCAGTCTTCGTGAAGCGATCTACGATTACCCAAATGCTGTCATTACTTTTCCTAGTTCGCGGAAAACCATCTATGAAATTCATGGAAATATGTTCCCATTTCCAACCTGGGACTTCCAACGGTTGCAACAATCCAGCTAGCTTCTGTTGGCCGCTCTTTACTAATTGACAAGTAGGGCATCTGCTAACATACAAAGAAATATCCCTTTTCAATTCCTTCCACCAGAAAGTGCGTTTGATATCGTTGTACATTTTACTCACACCAGGATGAATGCAAAGTTTGGATTTATGGCATTCATCTAGCACTTCTCTTTTGAGCTCAGGAATGTCGGGAACACATATTCTTCTATTCAATCTCAGAACTCCCTCACTATCCACTTGGAAACTGGAGCCCTCGCCCCTTTGAATCCTTCTTATCATCTCTTTCACAAAATTGTCACTTTTCTAAAGAAAAGATATTTTATCAATCAATCCTGGCGTAATTATAAGATTGGCAACGATTGCGGTTTTTCTACTAAGCGCATCTGCTATAACGTTAGCCTTTCCCGGCGTATACAGGATATCAAGATCATACGCTGCAAGAAATTCTAGCCAACGCTGTTGTCTCAAATTCAGATCTTTCTGGGTGTATAAATACTTCAATGATTGATGGTCTGTGTACAATACAAATTTCTCGCCCAATAAATAATGCCTCCAGATTTTCAACGCAAAAACGATAGCTAGCAAATCAAGATCATGAGTTACATAATTCTTCTCATGTGGTTTCAGTTGGCGGTTTGCATAAGCGACTACTTGGCCTCTTTGCATTAACACTGCACCAAGACCTCTAATAGAAGCATCTGTCCAAACCGTTAAATCCTGATTGCCATCAATAATGGTTAACACTGGAGCTGTTGTCAGTTTCGATTTCAATTCCTGGAAAGCTTCTTCACAGTCGGAAGTCCACTTAAATTTCTCATGCTTCTTCGTGAGCTTCGTTAACGGACCGGATATCTTCAAAAAATCCTTAATGAAATTTCGATAATAACTAGCCAACCCCATAAAACTTCTAACTTCTGTGGGTGTAGTGTGTTGTTTCTAGTCTTGAATCGCTGTTATTTTGCTTGGGTCTACAGAAATCCCTTTCTTTGACACAACATGGCCAAGAAACTTTACTTCTTCTTGCCAGAAGACACATTTAGAGAATTTGGCTTTGAAGACGTTCTTTCTTAGAATCTCCAATACTTGTTCTAAGTGTTTTTCATGCTCGGGTTTTGATTTGGAGTAGATTAAAATATCATCGATGAATACGAGGACAAATTTATTCAGAACTCCCCTGAACACTCTATTCATTAGATCGACAAAGTATGCTGGAGCATTGCACAGGCCGAACGGCATTACTAACCATTCATAAAATATGTCTGGACCTCTGAAAGCTGTCAAAGGAACACACTCCTCTACTATTCTCAATTGATGAAAACCTGTAACTAGGTCCATTCAGGAAAATACTCTCGCCCCATTTAATTGGTCTAGCAGATCGTCGATGCGGGGTAATGGGTATTTGTTTTTGAGCGTCTGTTTGTTGAGGTCTCGGTAATCAACACACAATCGAAGAGTACCGTCTAACTTTGGGACAAACACAACAGTTGCACCCCAATTAGAAAAGCTAGGTCTGATTAGACCCTTCCGCAACAGTTGACGAGTTCGCCTAATTCTCCTTTTTCCTTTGGAGTCATTCTGCGAATTGGATGTACCACTGGCCTGGCATTGGGAATTAGATCGATTCTGAATTCTATTTCTCTTTGCGGAGGTAAGTTTTCAACTTCTTCAAACACATCCGCATAGTTTCTAACAATCGGAATCTTTTCTATGGAAGTGGGGATAACTTCTAATGCATACCAAAATTCTTCTGTATTTGGATTCGAACCATGGCATGGTACAGTAATATATCCAAGCTTCGTTCGAATTTTGACGATTCTTTCCGCACAATTTACTTCGGCTTCGTATTTCGTTAACCAATCAAGCCCGAGAATGATATCGAATTCGGGAAAATCCATGATAATTAAACTGAAAGAAAATTTGTAGGAAGAATAAGAGATTGGCACTCTACAACATGAACTGAGAATAAGAGATCCTCCTATCGGGTTGTGTACTTCAACCGATTCTTTAAGCTTTCTCTGTTTTAACTTTAATTTGTGCACTGTGTTACTAGCGATAAAACTACGTGATGCACCCGTGTCAAACAATACAGAGACAGAAATATTTTTAATTGTAAGGGTACCTGCCAAAACATCGGGTTTACCTGCTCCTTCGGAAGCAGCTGACGGGCTCGACCCGTCATACACGGGAGCTACTGCGGCCTTCTTCAGCAAAGGACAGTCTTTGACAAGATGATCCGTCTTGCGGCAATTAAAGCAAGAGCGAGGGTTCTGAGAACCCTGGCTTGAACCTTGTGAATTTGTCTTCTGCCTCTTCGGGGCTGTGCAAACATTAGAGAAGTGCCCCATTTTGCCACAGTTATAGCAGCTTCCTTTTGGCGGCTTGCCAGTTTGTGGTTTCAAGGATGTTGCTTGGCTTGACTCAGCTTGATTCGCAGCAGGCTTGCGTTTGTTTCCGGCTTGACTTTTAGCGCGATCCTGCTCCAAGTGCCTTTGGTCAAGGTCTTCGTAGTTGCATGTCATTTTCACCAATTCATTAAATCCCAGCTTGACGTGTGCCATGGCTCTATCATGATACTGTCGCTTCAGCCCGAGGATAAACCTCTTATTTTTGGACTTTGCAGTGGCGACAAGCTCCGGAGCGTAGGGTGACAACTGTGTAAATTTATTCAGATACTCCTGCACTGAAAGATCCCCCTGCTGGAGGTTGGCGAAGTCATCGTGCATGCGTTCTAGGGCTTGTTCCGGGACATATTTCTCTTTGAAGAGTTCTTTGAATCCGTCCCAGGTTCTTCCAGCTTCTCTATTCCCGGCGGTGAGAGATTCCCACCATAGCTCAGCTTGTTCCTGCATAAGCCAGGCACCCATAATAGCTTTATCTTGATCTCCAAGCCTTAGGCCTTCTAGTACCTTCTCGCATGTTTTGAGCCATGCAAGGGCCTCTATTACTGTGCCAGTTCCCGAGAAGGTCTTGCCTCCTAGGTTTTTGTATCTCTTAGCTACGCGGTACAGCTCGAAGTATTGAGCGGCCGGGGGTTGTATCAAGGGTCCTTCTTCAACTGGGGCTTCTCCCCGTCCTCTGCCACGGCCAGCACGACCTCCTCTAGCGGCGGCTGCTCGGGTAGCGATTTTTCAAGTTATGTATAAGGAAGAAAAGAGTCAGCTTACAGAAAAGATAATTTATTGCATGGTTAAGCAGAAAATTTAAGGAAAGATAACGATGGACTGATCAAATTGTTTTTGCTATTCTGCTTGGCTCATTCTAGGACTTTACTAGTCCTATCTCTAATGAGCTACTCGCCCTAGAATACTACTGATTCTATTTTGATGAAGTGTTTAATGTGTTAGACTCCAAAACTAACGTTAACCAAAGCTCTGATACCAGATGTGACGATCCCAAAACCCCGTTACACGGTGTTAAGGATAATCATTGGAATATAACACATTAATCATCATTAGTAGATAACAGATAATATCATAAACATAAAATAGAATAATTTACACACATATGACAGCGGAATCATATAGATATCACCACATCAGAGAGCACAGTGCAGGATACAACTTAGTGCATAATAATACATAATCAGTCACCATCGCCAGAGGCGGAATCATACATAAAGATTACACAAAATAAATATCAGTCTACATCGCCAATGGCGGAATCATAATACATATACTGTAATGGCGGAAAGAGTCAAAGTCAGCACGGTGCAGTCAAGCCTCGCCATGAGCCAAAAGTGCACCAGATACCTGTAACTAGGCTGCCCGTGTGAAAATAAGGGCACCCGAGTTTGCAAGGTGAAACAAACTACGAGTCAGTCACGGGACTGGTATAAGAAACCTACTTAACTTATTAACAACAATAATAAGGCAAATCAAAGGACCACGCCACTTTCACGGAACGGGTTTACTCCAATGAGTGCTAGTGCATGAAATAAAGTAAATGATTAAATCATCGCAATGCTTTTTATAAAATGAAGCCATTATAAGACTCAGGTCCCATCACACAATGCAACGCAAGCCGGAGGATAGAGTTTTACCTTATAATGGAAAAAAATGCTTCATACGAATAAAACAAAAGTGTTTGATATTATTACTAGTGCATATATGTTTCAAAAGCGATTTCAATCATAAATATCAATCATAGGCGGCATAAACGACCCATACCACTATGTCGCTGTAATAGTAATACAATCACGTCCGCATATTTCGTGTTGGAAATTGGATTCCTTCATGAGTCGAGGCAAGGGGCAAGCTCCTCTCTGATTCGAGACACTCTAGCAAATGTCCCAGGACCCCACTATGATCCTTGGATCTTTAGGGTCGGTCCTCTCTTACTTTTGAGGATTAGTTATTCCTGAACACACGTTTCTCGGTCCTTACGGACCTATATCGAGGCGCCTCGTATTCCAACAACCACACAGGTGAAAAGTATACATAATGTCAGGACTGGTAGGTCACTGACACCACCTTAGCTAGAAAGAAACGTCGTGCTCTCCCTGCAGTCACTATCCCGTTTTTGACTCATACCGAGGTGTGAGGCTCGCGAATCCACGTTATACACAAAGCTACGTCACACAGACCATGCTTTGATCATCAACCACAAGACTTTGCTTTGTAACAGAAGCCTTGATCATATGCCACTTAGGCGTGCCACACAGGCAATCCACTCCATGCGACTGATTTCTATCAATACATAACCTCTGAGCTCGTACGTCTCAAAGAAGGGCGTTAAGCAAGAGAATAAATTCTCCGCCGCCAAACAGATATATATTTAATAGAGATCAATCAACATAGAACAAAATCCAATGTCAGACACACAGTCCATTTACAAGTACGTTCTGGGTTTGAACGAAACCGGAGGCACCAATTCCTCGCATATCCGTACAATCAACAGTATGTCTGGACGGCTACTACTTCAGCTCCTTCACGGTAGCTACTCCAATCACGAGCATCAATAGCGCCCATCCATCCAATGTGAAGATCGTCGGTCTTCAACCGTCTTCGACTCTTCAACTTCTCAACGTCGATCGATTATTTGAAATGAAATGAACTCGGCCTTTTCAAATAACCACGTATATTTAGATTTTCAAATCAATTTATCACATGGTTGGACTATTCAACATTCACATTTCAGTTCTTTAGTTATAATTTTCATGTTAAATACATTCAACCATCACATATCAAGCAAACACAACAAAATTGGTTTCCACTCTATATCGTCTATAGTATTTTATAGTGATATATTGCCATTTTTATTTATTTAAAATGGGCATATTTAATTAAACGACGATTCAGGTCGTGTCGATGCACTGGCGCTGTTTTTCACTAAATTTGTTTTACACATATCTGAAAATCTAACCGTTGGATCTTCACAAATTTTATGTCATTAGAAAGATCATTTCAAAATGAATCCAACGGTTTCAGTTTTGGGAAAATCCGACGGTCGGATCTTCCACATTAGCCATTTGAAGTTACGATTTCAATTTGCGAACTGCAGCGTCGTTATTCGATTTAATTTAATTATATATATATATATATATATATATAAATATAATCATTTCTGGCGCTGTTTTTCTTCAGATTTGAATTAAACATTCTAGAGAATCCAACCGTCGGATCTTTACAAAGTTGGAGTCGTTGGAAAGATATTTCCAAGGCGAACCCAACGTTTGCGGTTTCGGGAAAATCCAATGGTCGGATTTCCCGCACTAGTCATTTCAAATCACGGTTTCAAAACACGAATTGCACGGCCACGTTTCGTTTTAATTTTATTTATATTTATATATTTATATAAATATAGTTCATTCAAAAATTCCTATATCGTTTTCACTTCAAATATTTCACTAATGCCTTTAAATTTTGGAAATTTTCGCCATAACCTCCTTTGTACGGGAGTGGCTGGGAAAATTCCCAAATAGCCACACGGGCGTCTCATGTCAAAAAGAAAAAGCCAAGCGGCTAGCCAACAGGCTCATAAAATCATCACCCAAACAAAACAGTAAACGTGTACCTATTTGTCGGGCACAAAATTTTATTCCTCTTCTCTAGCCTCTTTGCTATAACCTATTCAATAAATATGCATGTACATATATGCAATTCTTATCACTTATCATTTTCCATTCAACTTCATATTTGATTCAATTTGGTTTAAAAATACCATTCATTCTAATGTTGCATGCATAGGCAAAAATCATATCATTAGCTAATTAATGAATATTTCAACTCATGCATATTTATTTGAACAAGTGGCTATTTTTAACACTTCACATTTCAAAATTGATAATTTTGGCGAACTAAAATATATTTCAACACATGACTATTTTATTTAGTTCCTATGCATGTTAAAAATAATATTTCTTTCACAAATATTTATTTCAACGCTCGCATATCTTTAGCATATCACATATATGATAAAAATGATATTTTTATCATTCAAAATATTTATTCAACACATGAATGTTTTTAACACTTCATAGTTTCAATAAAAATGAAATTTTTATTATTCAATCTTTTTATTCAACACATGAACTTTTCCAATACACACACTTCTCAACACATGAGCACCTCCACACATGGATATTTTATATATGTTGTTCATATAAGAAAGATGAAATTTTTATTGTTGAAAGCTATTTATATATAAGGCGAATATTTTACATACTTCATATATATTATAAAAATGTGATTTTTATTGTTTAAACACTTCATTCATTCACACATGAATTTAATTTTCACACATCACTTCTCAACACATGAGCATTTCCACACATGGATATAGTTTCAACACATGATTTTAATTTCAACGCATGAAGATAATTTCAATATATGAAAATAATTCTAACACATGAATATTATTCAAAATTTCGGCAGCATAACGGCAGGGTAGTTAAAACCGGCACCGTCCCTAGTACGGCTCCTCGCTCTACCTTAAAACCTCGCGGTTTTTGACAATGGGGATTCATGCATCTAATTCGCACGCAGGCGGCATGTTTTATTTTTACTTCCACTATTATTTCCAATTCATTTCAATCACCAATGGGTATTTTTCAACCACAACCAAACAATATCAACCACAAACAATTATTCAACCATTCGCATTTTCATCCAATATTTCACACCAATACACAACAATAAATATCGTCCATGGTTTATGGACGAGGGGCGTGTATATATATATATATATATAATTGCTATATTCCACTTGCATTTCAACACATATATCAATTATTCTATGCATGTATAATTCATACTTCGCTTATATAGCTTACACCACGCATGTACATGAGGTATACAACACGTGTGTAATTTATATTTCACTTATATAATTTATACACGACATTTTCCATTCAAATTCACTTAATTTAGATTTCTCACATTGGTTTTCGGAGTGCTAAAAATCGTAGATGACTCAGAAAAATCTGCAGTCTCTTCTATGTGGTAGTGAGCTTCCTTGCGGTCCCGATGTTTCCTGTTTCATCGAATTTCGTCAACACACCATAAAGATATGATTTTTCAAAGTGCGAACATAAAAAAGAACTCACCTTTATCGATGGTTCAAAACTAGGGTTGCAGTTTTCGCGAAAACCGAGGCACGATAGGATGATCAGAGGTGATGACGTGGAAGAGGGAGGAAAGGGGATTCGGCGCAGGGTGGTTTGAGGTGGTTCGGTGGTCGGTGGCGCACGTGGCGGCGGTGGGAAGCGTCCGACTTTGGGTCGACGGTTCTGGCGATGGAGGTGGCGATAGGGGTCGGGGTTGGGTCGGATTGGAAGAGGAAAGGGAGGCGCATCGACTGGGGTAGGTGGCGGCGGCTGAAATCACCTGTGGCGGCGGCGATTTGGAGGGAAAGGATTGAACGACGTCGATCGTCGATGGGGGGAGAGAAACGAGGGTTTCTGACTTTTTTTTATTTTTTAAAATAATGAATGAAAATTTCTGATTGGCCCATAGTTTTAATAAATTTTTAAATAGTGTTTCTCCACATGGACACCAATTCAAACCCAACGACTGTCGTCCCTAGCTAATTACCCCCATCCTGGACACAATGGGATATGTTTCGTTGGCCAATTCGACTGTTACAGTCAGTTATTTTTCAAATTAAAGTATAAAACATTTAATTTTAACTTTGAACGTACATTTCAATTTGCCGGGGCCACAAAATGATTCGAAAAATTCCAGAAAAATAAATCTATCTATGTTTTGACGCTACGGTCCCAACAAAACCAGCTTCGTCGAATTCTAAGATCGTTTGAAAAATGGCCATTTTCTGGTCGATCCAATTTAACAGAAATTGACCAAACACATTTTCTTTTTCCACGCTCACATACTAGCTTCAAAAATTATGAAATTTTAAACCTAGCAATAGTTTGATATCCCAGACCCAACAAAAGTGGTTTCGTCGAATTCCGAGGTCGTTTGCAAAATATCTATTTTCCAGGGCTATATATTCTATATAGCGACCTTTCTGAAAATTCATTCGACCATAACTTTTGATTCCCGTTATGTAACTTTGATTTTTCAGATTCGTTAGAAAGGTATTGATAAACAGATTTAAATATTTTTGGATTCGCTAAAATCTGTTATATTTTCCACCCTGCACAATCAGTCAAAGTTTGAATTCAAATTTTCAAACTGACTCACTATTTCTAATTCACTATTTTATTGAAATATTCTATTTCAATTGTTCAAATTCCTTTGAAATGACCAATTTAAAAATTTTAAATTGGCTCGTATTTTCCGGGTTGTTACAATCGGGGTTAGCGAACCTTACCGAAGTAATCACTTGTTAAATTTCCCAACCCCAACCTATTCATCCCATGAAGTAAAACTGGTCATACTTCATATCTAACACCACGGTGTTATAGGTAAATTCAATTACCATTTCACGTTCAAATCTAATTAAATATTTAACTATCGCCTGGAGCAAAACTGGTGACACTCCTTTCTCGATCATTTCAATCGAATTAAAGATTCATTAAAACTACACTTGGTTTTAATCTTCCCAAAAATCACTATTAATGATTATTTAACTTGGCAAATCATATTTTGTCTTTAACTGGGTTAAAGAACCAATGTCATTTAAAAGACAGATCACGATAAACCCAAAATCAGATTCTATTCCATCAGCTGTAACGACACGGATTTCGCCCGGACCTAATCGATCGCTAAACCGACCAAGACCGTTCGAATCCCGTATACGCTAACTTTGGGTATACAACACATCAGAACAAATAACAGAAGACTTCAATAAACATCATAATAATGTTACATCAGAGTACAGAACATCAGAGTATATCGAAATATAATACACAGCGGAAGATAAATTTACATAAATGTAAAACAGTGCACAGCGGAAATATAAACTACACAACCAAACAAACAAGTCCATGGTATGTGGACGGGTGTCGGGTGCTACTAAGCACCGTCTGCATCCTAGTATATATATATATATATATATATAACTAGCAAAAGAGAAATTTTGAGTGAGAAGTTCTCACCGAAAGCTATCCAACTTCTTGACTCTTCTTTGATAGAAATCTTCATTGTTTTCGCATCTTCGTCAGCTTCGTCGTCCGTAGCCACTACATATATAAAAATCGAATTTTTTACTTCGCTATTCAATATATAAAAATCCATTTTTCTATCGAAGTTCAATATATAAAAATTCTATTTTTACTTCAAAGTTTAATATATAAAAATCGACTTTTTATCGCTATGTCAAATAGATAAAAATTATATTTTTATCACGCTATTTTCCATATATAAAAATCGAATTTTTTATTCCAAAGTTCAATATATAAAAATCGAATTTTTTTATTTCAAAGTTCAATATATAAAAATCGAATTTTTATTTCAAAGTTCAATATATAAAAATCGAATTTTTATTTCAAAGTTTCCGCCTTTTCCATTTCAAAGATCTAATCTTTTCTTTTACTTTTTAAAGTTCAAATCTTTTACCTTTTAAAAATTTAAATCTTTTACCTTTTAAAAATTCAAATCTTTTTAAACCTTTTCAAAAACCAGTTTTTAAACCTTTAAATAATCAGTTTTCAAACTTATATAGAAATCAGTTTTCAACTTATTTAGAAATCAGTTTTCAAACTTATATAGAAATCAGTTTTCAAACTTATATAGAAATCAGTGAAATCAGTTTTCAAACTTATTTTAGAAATCAGTTTTCAAACTTATTTTAGAAATCAGTTTTCAAAATCAATTTCAAATCAGTTTTAAAAATCAACATAAAAGTAAAAATAAATAAAATAAAATAAAAAAACTACCAGGGGGGCGCTGTCGGCTTTGTCGAGGGGGGGCTTTGCTTCGTTCAGGTGGTCGCGGCTCACGGTGGCGCTGGGGAGGGCTGTCCGTCGATTGAAGAGAGGGGGGGGGGGGTTTCGAGGGCGTCGGTCTTCGTCAGAGGGAGGAGGAGGGTGGTGCGACGGGGCTAGGCGATGGTGGCGGAGGGCTCATCGTCGGCGGAGGCGGTCTGAACAGGGGGGGGGGGGGCGATCGCGATTCCATTTAGGGTTTTTTTTTTTTTTTTTCCTTTCTTCTGTTAAATTGAAATTCGAACGGGGGGGGGGGGGGGGCTTAGTCAACGTAGGAGGAGAGAGAGAGGAGAGTTATTCTCTTTTTTTTTTTATATATATATATTTTTATTTTAATTTCAACCTGGTTGACTTTCCATACGAACACCGAATTGGGTCCAACGACTGTCATCCCTAACGTAATACCCCCATTCCGAACACAATGGGATATGTATCATAAGCTGATTCGAACGTTTTGATTAATTTCCGTTGAATTTACATTTAAATCACTATATTGATTTTTAAACGCACATTTCAAATTACCGGGGCCACATACTAACTAGAAAAATTCCAGAAAAATATTTTCTAGCTTCGTATTGACGATACGGTCCTAACAAAACTAGTTTCGTCGAATTCTGAGACCGTTTGAAAAATGGCCAATTTCCAGTCGATTAAAATCAACTGAAATGGTCAAAACACGTTTTCCTTTGCCACGCTCACATATTGATTCGAAAAATTATGAAATTTGGAATCTAGCAATAACTTAACATCACGGACCCAACAAAAGTGGTTTCGTCGAAATCCGAGGACATTTGCAAAATGTCCATTTTTAAGGGCCTGAATTCCATAGCGACTATTCAGAATTTTCAACTGGACATATCTTTTGATTCTCGCTACGAAATTTTGATCTTTCGGATTCGTTGGAAAGATATTATCAATCAGATCCTAATGTTTTTGGTTTCACTAAAATCCGGATTGTTTTGCACCCGGTACATTCAATTGAAGTTTGAAATCGAATTATCGAACTACCGCGCCATTTTCAATTCTATTTATAATTATATATAAATATTTATATTCTATCGACGACGCGTATAATATATACGTTCGAATTTCTATTCAAAATAAATTTTACGTCGATATTATTTAAAATAATCTATTTTAAATATTCAGAATCCGCTAAACTTGCCAAAATAAAAATTTTAAACTGGCCCAGATTTTCCGGGTTATTACAATCTCCCCCACTTAAAACTTTTCGTCCCCGAAAAGGAACAAAGTCGAAAGTGGTTTGATTATTAAGCTCTACATTCGATCTGGCTTCCATTCTCCAACTTTTCAGTTTCTGAGAATTTTCAAAATTTCAAAAATTTGGCTAACACCCTAAATCTTCGAAAAATTTCGCCATAACCTCCCCTGCACCGGGAGCATCGGGGAATTTCAAATAGCTTCCCCGGTCCTTCAGATCTCAAAAAGAAAAAGAAAAAGCCAAGCGGCTAGCCAATAGGCTCACAAAATCATCATCACCCAAACAAAACAGGAAATTATGTAGTAAACATGTACCTATTTGTCGGGCAAACAAATTTTATTCTCTGCTCTAGCCTCCTTGCTATGACCTGTTCAATGTAAGTATATGTATATGGAAACAAATGCGACCAATTTTCAATATAGTTCAATATTTGATTATATTAGGCATAAATGGTTAAAAATCAGCAAACAATTAAACAAACAACACAAACATCAATCAATTAGTGGATTAGAGTTTTAAATTCATAATTTTGATATATATAAAGAAAATCATGTTTTTGATGCCAATTCACAATAATGTGTTCTAACTATATTTAAGTTTTGGTTCTCACACCAGTCGAATGGAAATATATCGATATCACACCTTCGTTACTCGAACATGAATACTAATGACAACTAGTCAATCATCAGAATCATCTTCGGGCCACTAGAGTATGATTCTATATCTATCCAGTATATTAAAACTTCGAATATACGTTCATGACGCGTATATGCAAAATCTTTATATACTCGATTGTCCATATTCAAAATAAATACATAGTCAAATACGTTTAAAATGGTTTAAATTTTCAAAACAAAATTGTTTGCATTTGAAAAATATACTCTTCACACTCGTTCTAGGATACTACTGATCCTATCTCTAACGAGTCATTCTAATTGGATATTACTAATCCAATATCTGATGAATTCTTTCGTATGGTTCTAATGTGCCTTGTTCTCGAGCTCTGTAAACCAAAGCTCTGATACCACGTTGTAACGACACGGATTTCGCCCGGACCTAATCGATCGCTAAACCGACCAAGACCGTTCGAATCCCGTATACGCTAACTTTGGGTATACAACACATCAGAACAAATAACAGAAGACTTCAATAAACATCATAATAATGTTACATCAGAGTACAGAACATCAGAGTATATCGAAATATAATACACAGCGGAAGATAAATTTACATAAATGTAAAACAGTGCACAGCGGAAATATAAACTACACAACCAAACAAACAAGTCCATGGTATGTGGACGGGTGTCGGGTGCTACTAAGCACCGTCTGCATCCTAGTATATATATATATATATATATATATATATATATATATATATATATATAACTAGCAAAAGAGAAATTTTGAGTGAGAAGTTCTCACCGAAAGCTATCCAACTTCTTGACTCTTCTTTGATAGAAATCTTCATTGTTTTCGCATCTTCGTCAGCTTCGTCGTCCGTAGCCACTACATATATAAAAATCGAATTTTTTACTTCGCTATTCAATATATAAAAATCCATTTTTCTATCGAAGTTCAATATATAAAAATTCTATTTTTACTTCAAAGTTTAATATATAAAAATCGACTTTTTATCGCTATGTCAAATAGATAAAAATTATATTTTTATCACGCTATTTTCCATATATAAAAATCGAAATTTTTATTCCAAAGTTCAATATATAAAAATCGAATTTTTTTATTTCAAAGTTCAATATATAAAAATCGAATTTTTATTTCAAACTTCAATATATAAAAATCGAATTTTTATTTCAAAGTTTCCGCCTTTTCCATTTCAAAGATCTAATCTTTTCTTTTACTTTTTAAAGTTCAAATCTTTTACCTTTTAAAAATTTAAATCTTTTACCTTTTAAAAATTCAAATCTTTTTAAACCTTTTCAAAAATCAGTTTTTAAACCTTTAAATAATCAGTTTTCAAACTTATATAGAAATCAGTTTTCAACTTATTTAGAAATCAGTTTTCAAACTTATATAGAAATCAGTTTTCAAACTTATATAGAAATCAGTGAAATCAGTTTTCAAACTTATTTTAGAAATCAGTTTTCAAACTTATTTTAGAAATCAGTTTTCAAAATCAATTTCAAATCAGTTTTAAAAATCAACATAAAAGTAAAAATAAATAAAATAAAATAAAAAAAACTACCGGGGGGGCGCTGTCGGCTTTGTCGAGGGGGGGCTTCGCTTCGTTCAGGTGGTCGCGGCTCACGGTGGCGCTGGGGAGGGCTGTCCTTCGATTAAAGAGAGGGGGGGGGGTTTCGAGGGCGTCGGTCTTCGTCAGAGGGAGGAGGAGGGTGGTGCGACGGGGCTAGGCGATGGTGGCGGAGGGCTCATCGTCGGCGGAGGCGGTCTGAACGGGGGGGGGGGGGGGGGGCGATCGCGATTCCATTTAGGGTTTTTTTTTTCTTTTCCTTTCTTCTGTTAAATTGAAATTCGAACGCGGGGGGGCTTAGTCAACGTAGGAGGAGAGAGAGAGGAGAGTTATTCTCTCTTTTATATATATATATATATATATATATATATATATTTTTATTTTAATTTCAACCTTGTTGACTTTCCATACGAACACCGAATTGGGTCCAACGACTGTCATCCCTAACGTAATACCCCCATTCCGAACACAATGGGATATGTATCGTAAGCTGATTCGAACGTTTTGATTAATTTCCGTTGAATTTACATTTAAATCACTATATTGAATTTTAAACGCACATTTCAAATTACCGGGGCCACATACTAACTAGAAAAATTCCAGAAAAATATTTTCTAGCTTCGTATTGACGATACGGTCCTAACAAAACTAGTTTCGTCGAATTCTGAGACCGTTTGAAAAATGGCCAATTTCCAGTCGATTAAAATCAACTGAAATGGTCAAAACACGTTTTCCTTTGCCACGCTCACATATTGATTCGAAAAATTATGAAATTTGGAATCTAGCAATAACTTAACATCACGGACCCAACAAAAGTGGTTTCGTCGAAATCCGAGGTCATTTGCAAAATGTCCATTTTTAAGGGCCTGAATTCCATAGCGACTATTCAGAATTTTCAACTGGACATATCTTTTGATTCTCGCTACGAAATTTTGATCTTTCGGATTCGTTGGAAAGATATTATCAATCAGATCCTAATGTTTTTGGTTTCACTAAAATCCGGATTGTTTTGCACCCGGTACATTCAATTGAAGTTTGAAATCGAATTATCGAACTACCGCGCCATTTTCAATTCTATTTATAATTATATATAAATATTTATATTCTATCGACGACGCGTATAATATATACGTTCGAATTTCTATTCAAAATAAATTTTACGTCGATATTATTTAAAATAATCTATTTTAAATATTCAGAATCCGCTAA
Source organism: Allium sativum (assembly GCA_030737875.1). Lineage (NCBI taxonomy): Eukaryota > Viridiplantae > Streptophyta > Magnoliopsida > Asparagales > Amaryllidaceae > Allium > Allium sativum. The sequence continues at coordinate 627,022,470 of CM060920.1, forward strand.
ACTTGCCAAAATAAAAATTTTAAACTGGCCCAGATTTTCCGGGTTATTACATCAGCCTTTAACCGTAAATTAGCAAGTGAACAATTCCCTAAGTAATAACCCCGAAGGACGAAACCAACATCAGATCAATACCTAGGAAACCATTCAACTTAAATAATCTTCAGTTAGTTTCTGATTTTCTTAACTCCATTGGGTCTAAGAATAGTATTATTAAAGATACCATTCACGACAACCCAAAATCACATTCTATTTACAATGAAATCTTCATGGAAAAATAATCGATATAAACTTCCATATCCGACTAATAATATAAATGGAATAACGTCAAAGCCTTTTAAATTCCAGATATATTAGTTGCCTTCCTCCACAGAAATTCACTTCGATTATTACCAAATCAAATTCCATTCCATTCCAATTTATTTTATTAAATTGAAAAACTTTACTTTGGAAAAATCGCCTTTAAATCTTAACAAAAGATTTATAAATTCCAAATTACATTTCACTGTAAATCGGGTTAAAGAACGAATGTCGTTAAAACATAGTTCACGATAAACCCAATTCACATTCCATTAATTATCGGGTTAAAGAACAAGTGTTATTTAAAACACCATTCACGATAAACCCAAAAATCAATTCAAATTCAATTCCAATTAAATACCATTTAATTGGTATACTTCATTAAATCTAAATAAAAAGATTTAATCTTTTTCTCAACTGGGTTTAAGAACAGTGTTAATGAAGACACCATTCAAGACAAACCCAAATCCCATTTGATATTAAACACAAGGCTCTAAATAGAAAATATATCGGCTTATATTCAATATCAAATTCTACGACCAACAAATATCGTATTGGAAATAACGATATAAATATATCTTTCAAATTTCCATAACAATATCTATATAACCACGAAATACAACATCAAAATATTCCAAAGACAATTTCGATTCAAATCCATTCCAATTCAATTATTGGACATTCTGGTTATTTTTAAAACCCTTTCAAATCCAATTTATTTATTTCAAAAATAAATGGATTATAATTCTAGTTCAAAACTAGTTCATTTCGATAAAAATCTATTTTTATCTTTTCAAATATGGAATTTTTCATCCCAATTCTTTCCAAATCATTTCTTCTGATTTTACAAAAATTATTGCTCTTTTTAATAATTTTATCAAGGCTCGTACAGTCGATTTCCATCAACGGCCATCGAACTGCACTTACAACGACCTTTTCCAAATTTGATTTAGATATAATTCCAAATACAACCGTTAGATTTCAAATTCTAATATTCGTTAGAAAGATCTTTTCGATACGAACCCAACGGTTCCAGTTTTAGGAGAATCCAGCGGTCTGATCTCCTGTAATATCCTTTCGAAGTCAAAGGTCGAACTTCGCGAACTGCCGCAGCGCGGTGCGTTCTATTCCGGCCATTATTTATATATATATATATATATATATATATATATATTATATTATATATATTTCGTTGATTTCCTTTTCAAACTTATTTTATAAATCGTTTTAAATTCGTTTTCAAAACGATTTCAACTTCATATTCAATTTCTAATCAAAATTGAATATTTCATATCATCGATATATAAATGATAGTATTTTCAAAACATTGTATTTTGAAATCAATTCCTTTTCGATATTCATTTAAAAATGAATAAAATCGATATAAATATTGTTCACGTCAAAATGGCGCATATCTAATCAACATGGCTTTATATATTTCAATAACTTCGTTATTCTATTCAAAAAATGAATACTTTCTTCCACACATGAATTTTCTTTTATTCAACACATGAATATATATTTTATTCAACACATGAATTTTCTTTTATTCAACACATGAATATATATTTTAATCAACACATGAATTTTCTTTATTTTCCAACTTGGAATGAGGCCCAATCAATTACCTTATAATGTTAATTATATGGATTCCCTACAACACATGTATATAATAGCAACGATAAATAATCAACCATCATTCAGAGTGCATTCTACACTACATAAGCATCAAATATAAATATTTAATGCTTATAACAGTCTATCAATCAATCGATCGACATACAGCTGATTATTGGGACTAGTGTATGGCCAATTTCATCCCAACACCCGTGTGGGGTTTTCAAACAATCAAACACAGGTTTTATTTGTGCAGTTAGGCGATGTGTAAAATTTATCGTCCCAATCCATATCAGTCAAATGCGTGTACATAAACAAATCGTCCGATTTGTTTATAAATATTTATTTTATATACACGTTAAAAAATTATACTTTTAACCATAAAATAATTTATTCCATTCCACATCACACAATCAATATTCACAACACAAACAACAAACAAACAAGTCGTCCATGGTCTGTGGACAATGGGTGTCGGGTGCTGCTAAGCACCGTCTGCATCCTAGTATATATTTCAACTAGAAAACAAATTAAAAGTGAGAAGTTCTCACCTTGGGTTCCATTCCGCCATTCTTTCCTTCTGAACGGTTTGGATTTTCCAGAAATTCCAACGTAGCCTTTTCTACGTTGTTCATATTAAAAATCACATTTTTATTTCAATGTTATAAAAATCACATTTTTATTTCACTATATATGTAATAAAAAATAAGATTTTTATTTCGTTACATATATAAAAATCATATTTTTATATCCTCTATTATACAAAAATTGTATTTTTAATCTGCTACTCATATAAGAATTATAATTTTACTTTCTATATAAAAATTATATTCTTATAAGTCTACTTCCTGGGCAAAAATCTTATATTTATCGCCAGTTCATACATAAGAAACTTATTTTTATATAGCTACCCTTATAATAAAAATCATATTTTTATTTTTACATACAATAAAAATTATATGTTTATTCTCTACATACAATAAAAATTATATTTTTATTCTCTACATACATTAAAAATTATATTTTTATTCTCTACATACAATAAAAATTATATTTTTCTCATGAATAAAAATATATTCATTACTATAAGAATCATTTTCGATATTCAATGCTTCATATAAAAAAAGTATACGTTGATTTAAAACTACAATTTATATAAATTAAAACTTGCAGTTGGATTCGGGAGAAGAAGGGGGGTTTCACTGCCAGCGGTCAGAGGTGGGAGAGGCCATCAGGCGGTCGGAGCTCGCGGTCAGATGGTGGCTAGGGCGTGTGTGATGACCCCAAAACCCCGTGGCACAGTGTTAAGGATAATCATTGGAATATAACACATAAATCATCATTAGCAGATCACAGATAATACCATAAACAAGAAATAGAATAATTTACACACATATGACAGCAGAATCATATATATATATATATATATATATATATATATATATATATATATCACTACATCAGAGAGCACAGTGTAGGATACTACTTAGTGCATAACAGTACATAATCAGTCTACATCGCCTGTGGCGGAATCATACATAGAGAATACGTAAACTAAACACCAGTCTACATCACCAGTGGCGGAATCATAATACATATACAATAGTGGCGGAAAAGTCACAATCATCACAATGTAGTCAAGCCTCGCCATGAGTCCAAAAGTGCACCTCTACTGCTGTGCCAAGGCAAAATATATCAGCTACCTATAACTAGGCTGCCCGTGTAAAAATGAGGGCACCCGAGTTTGCAAGGTGAAACAAACTATGAGTCAGTCATGGGACTGGTATGAGAAATCTACTTAACTTATTAAACAACAATAATAAAGCAAATCAAAGGACCACGCCACTTTCGCGGAACGGGTTTACTCCAATGAGTGTTAGTGCATGAAATAAAGTAAATGATTAAATCATCGCAATGCTTTTTATAAAAATGAAGCCATTATAAGACTCAGGTCCCATCACACAATGCAACGCAAGCGGGAGGATAGAGTTTTACCTTATAATTGCCAAAAATGCTTCATACGTATAAAACGAAAGTGTTTGATATTATTACTAGTGCATATATGTTTCAAAAGCGATTTCAATCATAAATATCAATCATATACGGCATAAATGACCCATACCACTATGTCGCCATACTAGTAATACAACCACATCCGCAATTTCGTATTGGAAATTGGATTCCATCATGAGTCGAGGCAAGGGGCAAGCTCCTCTCCGTTCGAGACACTCTAGCAAATGCCTCAGGACCGCACACAGCAATCCCTGGATCTTCAAGGCCGGTCCTCTCTTACTTGTGAGCATTGGCAATTCCTGAACACACGTTTCCCACTCCTTACAGACCTATAATCGAGGCGCCTCGCATTCCAACAACCACACAGGTGAATAGTAGATATAAATGTCAGGGCTGGTAGGTCACTGACATCGCCATAGCTAGAAAGAAATGTCATGCTCTACCCGTAGTCACTATCCCGTTTTTAACTCATACCGAGGTGTGAGGCTCGCGAATCCACGTTATACACAAAGCTACATCACACAGACCATGCTTTGATCATCAACCACAAGACTTTGCTTTGCAATAGAATCCTTGATCATATGCCACTTAGGCGTGCCACACAGGTCCATGCGACTGATTTCTATCGATATATAACCTCTGAGCTCGTACGTCTCAGAGAAGGGCGTTAAGCAAGAGAATAAATTCTCCGCCGCCAAACAGATATATATTTAACAGAGATCAACCAGCGCAGAACAAAATCCAATGTCAGACACACGGTCCATTTACAAGTTCGTTCTGGGTTTGAACGAAACCGGAGGCACCAAATTCCTCGCATATCCGCATAATTAACAATACGTCCGGACGGCTACTACTTCAGCTCCTTCAAGGTAGCTACTCCAATCACGAGCATCAGTAGCGCCCATCCAACCAATGTGAAGATCGTCGGTCTTGAACATCTTCATCACTTCGACTTCTCACCGTCGATCGATTATTTGAAATGAGAATTAACTCGGCCTTTTCAAGTAATCCACATGTATTTAGATTTCAAATCAATTATTCACATGGTTAAATTACTCAGCATTCACATTTCAGTTCCTTAGTATAATTTTCATGTTAAATACATTCAACCATCACATATCAAGCAAACATAACAAAATTGGTTTATTTCCACTCTATATCGTCTATATTATTTTATAACGATATATCGCCATTTTTATTTATCCAAAAAACGGCCATATTTAATTAAACGACATTTCAGGTCGTGCCGAGGCACTGGCGCTGTTTTTCACTAAATTTGTTTTACACATATCTGAAAATATAACCGTTGGATCTTCACAATTTTTATTCCATTAGAAAGATCTTTTCAAAATGAACCCAATGGTTTCAGTTTTGGGAAAATCCGACGGTCGGATTTTCCACACTAGTCGTTTGAAGTTACGATTTCAAAATACGAACTACAGCGTCGTTATTCGATTTAATTTAATTATATTTATATATATATAAATATAATCGATTATGGTGCTGTTTTTCTTTAAATTTGAATTAAACATTCTAGAGAATCCAACTGTCGGATCTTTACAAAGTTGGAGTCGTTGGAAAGATATTTCCAAGGCGAACCCAACGGTTGCGGTTTCGGGAAAATCCGATGGTCGGATTTCCCGCACTAATCGTTTGAAATCACAGTTTCAAATCACAAACTGCACGACCACGATTCGTTTTAATTTTATTTATATTTATATAAATATAGTTCATTCGAAAATTTCTATATCGTTTTCACTTCAAATATTTCACTAACGCCTTTAAATTTTGGAAAATTTCACCATAACCTCCTTTGTACGGGAGGGGCTGGGAAAATTCTCAAATAGCCACACGGGCGTCTCATCTTAAAAAGAAAAAAGAAAAAGCCAAGCAGCTAGCCAACAGTCTCATAAAATCATCACCCAAACAAAACAGTAAACATGTACTTATTTGTCGGACAAACAATTTTAATCCTCTTCTCTAGCCTCTTTGCTATAACCTGTTCAATAAATATGCATGTACATATATGCAATTCTTATCACTTATCATTTTCCATTCAACTTCATATTTGATTCAGTTTGGTTTAAAGACACCATTCATTCACATGTTGCATACACAAGCAAAAATCATATCATTAGCCAATTAATGAATATTTCAACTCATGCATATTTATTTGAAGAAGTGGTTATTTTTAACCTTCATTTCAAAAATGATAATTTTGGCGAACTAAAATATTTTCAATACATGACTATTTTATTTAGTTCCTTTGCATGTTAAAAATAATATTCCTTTCACAAATATTTATTTCAACGCTCACACATTTTTTTAGCAAATGACATATATGACAAAAATGGTATTTTTATCATCTAAAATATTTATTCAACACATGAATGTTTTTAACACATCATAATTTCAATAAAAATGTAATTTTTATTGTTCGATCTTTTATTCAACACATGAACCTCTCCAACACACACACACACACTTCTCAACACATGAGCATTTCCACACATGGATATTTTATATAGTTTGTTCATATAAGAAAGATGAAATTTTTATTGTTGAAACTATTTATATACAAGGCGAATATTTTACATACTTCATATATATTATAAAAATGTGATTTTTATCGTTTAAACACTTTATTCATTCACATATGAATTTAATTTTCACACATCACTTCTCAACACATGAGCATTTCCACACATGGATATAGTTTCAACACATGACTTTAGTTTCAACTCATGAAAATAATTTCAACATATGAAAATAATTCTAACACATGAATATTATTCAAAATTTCGGTAGCATAACGGCAGGGTAGTTAAAACCGGCACCGTCCCGAGTACAGCTTCTCTCTCTACCTTAAAACCTCTTGGTTTTTGACAATGGGGATTTCATGCATCTAGTTCGCACGCAGGCGGCATATTTTATTTTCATTTCTATAATTATTTCCAATTTGTTTCAATCACCAATGGGTATTTGTCAACCACAACCAATCAATATCAACCACAAATAATTATTCAACCATGTGAATTTTTTTCACCCAATTTTTCACACCAATTCACAACAATAAATATCGTCCACGTTTTGTGGACGAGGGGAGTGTATATATATATATATATATATATATATATATATATATATATATTATTTCTATATTTCACTTGCATTTCACACACATATCATTTATACAATGCATGCATAATTTATACTTCGCTCGTATAGCTTACACAACGCATGTACATGAGGTATACAACACGTGTATAATTTATATTTCGCTTATATAATTTATACATGACATTTCCATTCACATTTCAATTTAGAAATCTCACATTGGTTTTTGAAGTGCTAAAAATCGTAGATAGATCAGAAAAATCCGCGGTCTCTTCTAAGTGGTAGAGAGCCTCCTTGCGGTCACAATTTTTCCTGTTTCATCGAATTTCGTCAATACAAGATACGATTTTTCAAAGTTTTGCAACACTTAAAAGTGTTATTTTCTGTAATAACCCGAAAATCTGAACCAGTTTAAAATTTTTATTTTGGCAATTTTAGCGAATTTTGAATATTTAAAATGAATTATTTTAAATAATATCGACGAGAAATTTATTTTGAATATATAATTCGAACGTATATATTATATACGCCGTCATTAGAATATAAATAATTAAATATAATTATAAATAGAATTGAAAATGGCGCGGTAGTTCGATAATTCGATTTCAAACTTCAATTGAATATACCGGGTGCTAAACAAACCGGATTTTAGTGAAACCAAAAACATTAGGATCTAATTGAGGATATCTTTCCAACAAATCCGAATAATCGAAATTTCATAGCGGGAATCAAAACATATGTCCAGTTGAAAATTCTGAATAGTCGCTATGGAATTCAGGCCCTTAAAAATGGACATTTTGCAAACGACCTCGGATTTCGACGAAACCACTTTTGTTGGGTCCGTGATGTTAAATTATTGCTAGATTTCAAATTTCATAATTTTTCGAATCAATATGTGAGCGTGGCAAAGGAAAACGCGTTTGACCAGTTTCAGTTGATTTTAATCGACTGGAAAATGGCCATTTTTCCAACGGTCTCAGAATTTGACGAAACTAGTTTTGTTAGGATCGTATCGTCAATACGAAACTAGAAAATATTTTTCTGGAATTTTTCAAGTTCGTATGTGACCCTGGTAAATTGAAATGCGCGTTCAAATTCAATATATAGAGTTATATGTTGATTTTAACGGAAACTGATCGAAATGGTCGAATCAGCCTACGATACATATCCCATTGTGTTCGGAATGGGGTAAATAGCTATGGACGACAGGCGGTGGGCCCCGTTTATAGGTCGTATGTAAAAGTAAACTTTTTTTTTAAAAAGGAAAATTTAAACCTTTCTCCCCTTATAAACCGTTGGCCCCCCTATTCTCCTTTTTCCTCAAATCGAGATTAAATAAAAAAAATGGCGAACGACGGGGGGGGGGGGGAAGGATCCGCCGCCGCCGCATCTGGCGGAGCGCCGCCGGCCTCCCATCGCATCCCCCCTCTCTCTCATCTCCTTCTCCATCGCCTTCCCCGACTCCCTCCTCTGTCGCTCGAACACCGATCCCCCCTGATCAAATCGTCACCGCACCTCCACCCCACCACCGCAGCGCCTCTACCCAAGCCCACCTTCCCCAATCGCCCTCCCTCACCTCGACGCCAGCGAGCACCCTCCCCCATTTGCCCCAAATCCGAACCCCAGCGTCACCCGCCGTCCCACAAACCCTAGCCGACGTCGAGCGCCACCCTGATGACCCTCTACCGCCTGCAGCTCCGGCGCGAGCCACACCAGCGCCCCCCTGATCCAGAAACGACGTTGAACCCCTTCCTGCCGATTAAAAATGTAAGTTTTTATAAATAACTTTATATATTTAAATATATATATGTGATTTTAAAAAAAAAAAAGTTTTGATTTTTTTTTAAAGCGAACAAAATTTTCGGATTTTTAAAGTAAACAAAGTATAGATTTTTATGTAGTAGAAAGAATAGATTTTTATTGTATGTAAAGGTTGGATTTTTAATTATGCAAAGAAATAACTTTTACAAAGGAAAAGTTTTGATTTTTAAAAATTGAAAAGGTGGAATTTTTATAATTGAAAAGGCGGAATTTTTATAATTGAAAAGGCGGAATCTTTATAATTGAAAAGGCGGAATCTTTATAATTGAAAAGGCGAAATCTTTATAATTGAAAAGGCGGAATCTTTATAGTTGAAAAGGCGAGATCTTTATATAGAGAATAGCGAAGTAAAAATTCGATTTTTATATATTGAATAGCGAAGTAAAAATTCGAGTTTTATATATTGAATAGCATAGTAAAAATTCGATTTTTATATATTGAATAGCATAGTTAAAATTCGATTTTTATATATTGAATAGCATAGTAAAAATTCGATTTTTATATACTGAATAGCGAAGTAAAAATTCGATTTTTATATATTGAATAGCGAAGTAAAAATCTGATTTTTATATATTGAATAGCGAAGTAAAAATTCGATTTTTATATATTGAATAGCGAAGTAAAAATTCGATTTTTATATATGTAGTGGCTACGGGCAGCGAAAGTGACAAAAGGCGAGAACGATGAAGATTTCTCTAAATGAAGTGTCGTGGAATTGGGATAGCTTTGGTGAGAACTTCTCACTCTTCAATTTCTTTTTCTAGTTATATATATATACTAGGATGCAGACGGTGTTTAGTAGCACCCGACACCCGTCATCCACAGACCATGGATGGCTTGTTTGTTTAATTGTTTGGTTGTGTATTTGGTAAGATTATTTGGTTTGAATTGAATTGTTTGGTGAAATGGAATGGATTTGATTGATGTGTGAATGGCGTGGGCCTTCACTAGACCAGGGATAAGGCTGGGCCTTGTCCCGTTTCTAGTATCGTGTAGTTATGTCGCCGAAATTTTCTAAAATAAGTTAGAAAAATAAAAATACCATTTTTACTTTGTAAATGGACTGAATAGAAATTCATGTGTTAAAATAAAATGTTTTATCGTTAAAAATATAATTTTTAACGTGAATGGGAATAAATAAATATTCATTTACAAACCAGACGGTTTGTTTATGTACACCTATTTGAAGGACATTGATTGGGACGATAAATTTTACACATCGCCCAACTGCATGAATAAAATCTGTGTTTGATTGTTTGAAACCCCACACGGGTATTGGGATAATATACGACATACACTAATCCCAATAATTAGTTGTATGTCGATCGATGGATTGACAGGCTGTTATAAGCGTTAGATATCTATATTTGATGCTTATACAGTGTAGTGCACTTTGGTTGATGGTTGATTATTTTTCAATGCTATTATATACGTGTGATGTATGAAAATCCATATAATTAATATTATATGGTAATTGATTGGGCCTCATTCCAATTTAGAAAATAAAGAATATTATAATATAAAGGTTCATGTGTTGACTGTACTCATCCGTTGAGATTAGTCATGTGTTGAACGAAATATTTTAACAATAAAATTTACATCTTTATCATATATAGAATTAGAAATCAACTGGAAAATAGATGAGATGAGTGGTCTCTTGGATATTCATCTGATGTTGGTTTCGGCCTTCGGGGTTAATATTCAGGAAATCGTTCTCTTACTAATTTACGGTTGGAGTCTGATTCAATATCAAACGATAGATACCTTAATTTTCATAAAATATATTAAATAACAAAAATAGTCACACGTGGACAGTACTCATTCGCTGAGATTAGTCGTGTGTTGACAAAGATATAGAGTCGTGTATTGAAAGAGATATAGATCCATTTGTTGAATAAAAAGTCGTGTTGATTAGTGATGCGCTATTTCGACGTGAACGATATTTATATCGATTATATTCGTTTTTGAATTTAAAACAAATTTGATTTGAATTGAAAATGATTTCGAAATGAATTGAATATAAAACGATTTCGAAATGAATTGAATATAAAACGATTTCGAAATGAATTGAATATAAAACGATTTCGAAATAAATTGAATATAAAACGATTTCGAAATGAATTGAATATAAAACGATTTCGAAATGAATTGAATATAAAACGATTTCGAAATGAATTGAATATAAAACGATTTCGAAATGAATTGAATATAAAACGATTTCGAAATGAATTGAATATAAAACGATTTCGAAATGAATTGAATATAAAACGATTTCGAAATGAATTGAATATAGAACGATTTCGAAATGAATTGAATATAGAACGATTTCGAAATGAATTGAACATAGAACGATTTCGAAATGAATTGAATATAGAACGATTTCGAAATGAATTGAATATAAAACGATTTCGAAATGAATTGAATATAAAACGATTTCGAAATTAATTGAATATAAAACGAATTCGAATTGAATTGAATAGATAACGAATTTGAATTGAATTGAATATAAAACCAATTCGAATTGAATTGAAAACGAATTCGAATTGAATTGGAAACGAATTGAAATGAATTCAAATTGAATTGAAATTTGAATTGAATAGAAATGAATTTTAAAACGAATTTATAAGGAAAGATTCAATTTTGATTTGAATTTGAAATGGAAGTTGAAAATGTTTTTGAAACGAATTTAAAACGATTTATAAAATTCGTTTTGAATGGTAATCGACGAAATATATATTATATATATTATATATATATATATAATATAATGGCCTGAATAGAACGTGCCGCGCCGCGGCAGTTCGTGAATTTCGACCATTTATTTCAAACGGACATTACGGGAGATCCGACCATCGGATTCTCCTAAAATCGGAACCGTTGGGTTCGTATCGAAAAGAGCTTTGTAACGAATATTACAAATTTGAAATCTAACAGTTGGATTTGGAGATACGTCCAAATCAAATTTGAAAAAGGTCGCTGTAAGTGCAGTTCGATGGCCGTTGATGGAAATCAACTGTACGGGCCTTGATAAAATTATTAAAAATAGTAATAATTTGTGTAAATTCATAAGAAATGATTTGGAAAAAATTGGGATGAGAAACTCCATATTTGAAAAGATAAAAATAGATTTTTATCGAAATGAACTAGTTTTGAACTGAAATTAAAACCCATTTATTTTTAAATAAATAAATTTGATTTGAAATGGGCTTAAATATAATTGATTCAGGGGTTTATCGTGAACTGTGTTTTAAATAACACTAGTTCTTTAACCCGATAATAAATAGAATGTGATTTGGGGTTTATCGTGAACTGTGTTTTAAATGACATTAGTTCTTTAACCCAGTAAAAGGAGTTTTAATGAATCTGCAATTAGATTGAAATGTGAATTGATAATCTGAATTATCAAATTTGGAAAATGAGCGAGAATGGAGTATCACCAGTTTTGCTCCAAAGCGATAGTTAAATCTTTTATTAGATTTGAACGTGAAATGGTAATTAATTTTACCGATAACACCGTGGTGTTAGATATGGTGTATTACCAGTTTTGCTTCATGGGATGAATAGGTTGGGATTGGGAAATAAAATAAATAATTACTTCGGTACGGTTCGCTAATCTCGACTAGTTTGGAAAACCATAATTTGGTTTTGAAATGACATCCAAAGGAAGATTATAGAATAAATTTAGAAGAATTTATCTTGGATAAAATTAATGGGAACCTTTCCCTAAGAATGTGATTTTGTGAATAAAAGAATATTCTGAATTGGAATGAGGCGTATGTTGTGTTTGTGTAACATTTATTTTAATATACGCGGGTTGTGTAAAGACCCGCAACTTCCCCGTAAAGGAAAGCGTCGGATAGTTCGAGAACAAGCCACAACAGAACACAAACAGAAGAACATTTCATTATATATTACAACAATGCATCAGATTACAAGAATATACAGAGTATAAATGAATATTACACAGAAATATCAGAGATTTAAATTGCATTTAAATACATAGCAGCGGAAAATAATACAATACACAACTAGAATGAGATATACGGATACAAAGCTTTCCGGATATCGTTCCAGCTGTAAACCAGGATCCTGTGAATATAAATCTGCAAAACCAAAACTACTAGCTGCCCGTGTCGAAAATAGGGGCACCCAGAGTTTAGGTTGAAACAATAAACTCCAGGTCAGTCATGTGACTGGTGTGAGAACTAAAACAGTTATTAATCTTTATTTTTAAATCATTAGGTAAATCAAGGGACCACGCCGTATAACACGGAACGGGTTTCCTCCCAAGAATACCAGTGCATAAAACAAACAGCGCAATGCTAAATAAAGAAGAATGAAGCTGTTATAAGACCCAGGTCCTATCACACAATGCAACGCAAGCCGGGGGATAGGGTTTTCCCTTATAACAGCCAAAGAATGCTTGATACGTTTAAAACAAATCATTTGATACTATTATAAGTGCATAGTGTATAAAACAACTTCAAATCATAAGTATCAATCATAGGCGGCATGGGTACCATATATCATGTCGCCATATATAGGTTTACAAATAAAACCGCAAATGTCACGTATTTGGAAATTGGATTTCCATCTATGAACCGAGGCAAAAGATAGTCCTCAACCGATTCGAGACTGTCTAGCCCGAGCCTCAGGCAAGTACTCTATCAAGCCTTTGGATCCTCAGGGCCGGTCCACACGGAGTGGATTAAAATGCCTGAACATGCGTTTCCCCGCCCTATGGGGCGTAAACGAGCCAACGAATGGCTCCATCGGTTCGAGAACGACCGATCAATCCGAGGCGCCTCGCAACAGCAACAACCACATAAGTCAAACTCGTCAGGGCGTGTAAAACCACTGACGCCACTTCTAGCTAGAAAGAAACGCATGCCCTCCCTGACGTCCTCTCCCGTTTTTGGTTCATACCGGGTGTGAAACACGCGAGGTAAACGTTACACAAAGCTACGCCACAAAGGCCGTGCTTTGATCATCACCACAAGACTTTGCTTTTCAACAGAAGCCTCGATCAATTGCCACTTAGGCATGCCACACAGGCAATTCACTCCATGCGTTTGATATCCATCAATATATAACCCCTGAGCTCGTACGTCTCAGAGAAGGGCGTTAAGCAAGAGAATAAATTCTTCGCCGCCAAACAGATATATATTTAATAGAGATCAATCACACGGACTAAAATCCAATGTCAGACACACAGTCCATTTACAAGTCCGTTCTGGGGCTGAACGAAACCAGAGGCACCTAGTACCCCGCATATCCATCGATCTCCAAGTACGTCTGGACGATCACTAACTGTTTCCATCTTCTTGGGTGTACAGCCCAATCAAGATCATCAGTTATCACCCAAACGACGTGAAGACCTCCGGTCTTCGACCATCGTCTTCATCTTCGACTTATCGTCGTATCAGTTATTCAGAATGGGATAAACCCGGTCTTTCCGAATAACTCGCGTATATATTATAAAAGTGTTACACAAACACAACATACGCCTCATTCCAATTCATTAGTCACTAACCGTAAATTAATCAAGAGAATAATTCCCCAAATATTAACCCCGAAGGCCGAAACCAACATCAGATCAATATCCAGAAAACCATTCTGCTTGGCCAACCGACAGTTAGTTTCTAAATTTCACATCCGTAGGGAAAGATTCCCATTAATTTTATCAAAGATAAATTCCTTGAATTTATTCTTTAGTCCATTTTTGAATATCAATTCAAACTAGTCGGGATTAGCGAACCTTACCGAAGTAATCATTTGTTTTAATTTCCCAATCCCAACCTATTCATCCCATGAAGTAAAACTGGTAATACTTCATATCTAACACCACAGTGTTATCGGTAAATTCAATTACCATTTCACGTTCAAATCTAATTAAAGATTTAACTATCGCCTGGAGCAAAACTGGTGATACTCCATTTTCGATCTTTTCAATCTAATTAAAGATTCATTAAAACTCCACTTAGTTTTAATCGTTAACTGGGTTAAAGAATCAGTGTCATTTAAAACACGGTTCACGATAAACCCAAAATACATTCCATTAATTATCGGGTTAAAGAACAAGTGTTATTTAAAACACTGTTCACGATAAACCCAAAAATCAATATCCATTCAATTCCAATTAAATATTATTTAATTGGTACACTTCATTAAATGTAAATAAAAAGATTTAATCTTTTCTCAACTGGGTTCAAGAACAGTGTTAGTGAAGACACCATTCACGACAAACCCAAATCACATTCATTAATTATCGGGTTAAAGAACAAGTGTTATTTAAAACACTGTTCACGATAAACCCAAAAATCAATATCAATTCAATTCCAATTAAATATTATTTAATTGGTACACTTCATTAAATCTAAATAAAAAGATTTAATCTTTTCTCAACTGGGTTCAAGAACAGTGTTAGTGAAGACACCATTCACGACAAACCCAAATCACATTCATTAATTATCGGGTTAAAGAACAAGTGTTATTTAAAACACTGTTCACGATAAACCCAAAAATCAATATCAATTCAATTCCAATTAAATATTATTTAATTGGTACACTTCATTAAATCTAAATAAAAAGATTTAATCTTTTCTCAACTGGGTTCAAGAACAGTGTTAGTGAAGACACCATTCACGACAAACCCAAATCACATTTGATATTCAATATAAGGCTCTGAATAGAAAATATATCGGCCTATATTCAATATCAAATTCTACGATTAACAAATGTCGTATTGGAAATAACGATATAAATATATATCTTTCAAATTTCCGTAACAACATCCGTATAATCACAAATTCCAACATCGAAATATTCCGAAGACAATTTCGATTCAAATCCACTCCAATGCAATCATTGGAAATTTTGGTTATTTTCAAAACCCTTTTCAAATTCAATTTATTTATTTAAAAATAAATAGAATTATAATTCTAGTCCAAAACTAGTTCATTTCGATAAAAATCTATTTTTATCTTTTCAAATAGGGAGTTTTTCATCCCAATTCTTTCTAAATCATTTCTTATGATTTTACACAAATTATTACTATTTTTAATAATTTTATCAAGGCCCGTACAGTCGATTTCCATGAATGGCCATCGAACTACACTTATAGCGACCTTTTTCAAATTTGATTTGGACATAATTCCAAATCCAACCGTTAGATTTCTAATTTATCACATTCGTTAGAAAGCTCTTTTCGATACGAACCCAACGGTTCCGGTTTTAGGAGAATCCGACGGTCGGATCTCCCGTAATGTCCGTTTGAAATAAATGGTCGAAATTCACGAACTGCCGCGGCGCGGCGCGTTCTATTCAGGCCATTATATTATATATATAATATATATAATATATACTTCGTCGATTTCTATTTAAAACGAATTATATAAATAGTTTTAAATTCGTTTCAAAAGCAATTTCAACTTCCTTTTCAATTCAAATCAAAATTGAATTCTTCTTTATAAATTCGTTTCAAAATTCATTTCTATTCAATTCAAATTTCAATTCAATTTGAATTCATTTCAATTCGCTTTCAATTCAATTTGAATTCGTTTTCAATTCATTTCAAAATATTCGATTTCGAAATCACTTTTCAATATTCATTTTTAAGATGAATAAAATCGATATAAATATCGTTCACGTCAAAATGGCGTCAATCTAATCAACACGGCTTCATAAATTTCTATTTTCAAATATTCTATTTCAAATATTTCTTTTTCAAAATAGTTGTTATTATCAAAATATTTCGTTCAACACATGACCAATCTCAATGAATGAGTACTGTCAACACATGAACTTTTATTTTATAATATTCTTTATTTTTCAAATTGGAATGAGGCCCAATCAATTACCATATAAAGTTAATTATATGGATTTTCATATAACACATGTATATCATAGCATTGAAAAATAATCAACCATCAACCAAAGTGCACTACACTGTATAAGCATCAAATATAGATATTCAACGCTTATAACAGCCTGTCAATCAATCGATCGACATATTTAATCAATCAGGATGAGTGAAATTCATATTTCATCCCAACACCCGTGTGGGGTTTTCAAACCATCAAACAAATATTTTATTTGTGCAATTGGGCGACGTGTAAAATTTATCGACCCAATCAATGTCCTTCAAATAGGTGTACATAAACAAACCGTCCGGTTTGTAAATGAATATTTATTTATTTACATTCACGTTAAAAATTATATTTTTAACGACAAAACATTTTATTTCAACATATGAATTTCTATTCAATTCATTCTTTAAATAAAATGATATTTTTATTTTTCTAACATATTTTAGAAAATTTCGGCGGCATAACGGCACGATACTAGAAACGGGACGAGGCCTAGCCTTATCCCCGGTCTAGTGAAGGCCCACGCCATTCACACATCAATCAAATCACTTTCGTTATGCAAACCACAAAATTTGGAGTAAGGATCTAACCTAGCCTTACTCCTTCGCCTTATAACGGCGCACGTCTAATCCTAACCAATTTATCGATTCGATTTTTCACACCACAAACCACATTCAAACCAATATCGCAATCAATCACCAAACAGCCAAACAAACAAGTCCATGGTCTGTGGACGATTGTGTCGGGTGCTACTAAGCACCGTCTGCATCCTAGTATATATATATAACTAGAAAAAAAATTAAATTGAAAGGTGAGAAATTCTCACTAATAGCTATCCACTTCACGACACTTCCTTTATAGAAATCTTCGCCTTTTGTTGCTCTCGCCCGTATTCTCTACATATGTAAAAATAGAATTTTTACTATGTTATTCAATATATAAAAATCGAATTTTGACTTCGCTATTCAATATATAAAAATATGATTTTTACTTCTGCTTTCAATATATAAAAATACGATTTTTACTTTTGCTTTCAATATATAAAAATACGATTTTTACTTTTGCTTTCAATATATAAAAATATGATTTTTACTTTTGCTTTTAAAATCAGTTTTTTCCTTGCTTTTAAAATCAGTTTTTAACTTTTAAAAATTCAGTTTTTATAACTTTAAAAATCAGGTTTTAAAATTCTTTTAAAAGAAATTAGTTTTTACTTTCTTTACGAAAAAAAACCAATTTTAAATTTCTTATCTAAAAATCAGTTTTTAACTTTCTTTAAAAACAGTTTTAACTTTCTTTAAAAACAGTTTTAATCTTTTTAAAATCAGTTTTATACTTTAAACAAAATCAGTTTTATACTTTAAACAAAATCAGTTTTATACTTTAAACAAAATCAGTTTTATACTTTAAACAAAATCAGTTTATATATAAAATAAAATAAATAAAAATAAAAATAAAATAAAATTAAAAACTTACAGAGGAGCGGGGGGTGTTTTCGCAGACGTCGGAGGCGGGGGTTCTCGAGGGTGGCGTTGTGGCTGTGAACGGGGGAGGCGCTTCAAGGGGGAGGTGGCGCGACGTCTTCGCGAGGGCTCGAGGGCTTCCAGGGGGGCGGCGATGCTTCGATCGATGTAGGGGCTTCGGGGCTCGAACGAGGAGGCGGTGGGCGGCTTCGGGGTGTCGATCGCCTGCTTAGGGTTTTTTTTTTCTTCTGTTTGTAATCGAATGAACGGGGGGGGGGGGGGGGGGGGGCAGTACGAAGGAAAAGGGAGGGAGATGATTTTTTTTTATTATTTAATTATTAAATTTCGCAAAAGGTTGACTTTTACATATGACCTCGAAACGAGGCCCACCGCCTGTCGTCCATAGCGTTTTACCCCCATTCCGAACACAATGGGATATGTATCGCAAGCTGATTTGATCGTTACAATCAGTTTCCTTTTGAATTTACATTTAAATCACTATATTGAATTTTAAACGCACATTTCAAATTACCGGGGTCACATACTAACCAGAAAAATTCCAGAAAAATATTTTCTAGCTTCGTATTGACGATACGGTCCTAACAAAACTGGTTTCGTCGAAATCCGAGGTCATTTGCAAAATGTCCATTTTTAAGGGCCTGAATTCCATAGCGACTATTCAGAATTTTCAACTGGACATATCTTTTGATCCCCTCTATGAAAATTTGATTATTCGGATTCGTTGGAAAGATATTATCAATTAGATCCTAATGTTTTTGGTTTTACTAAAATCCGGATTGTTTTGCACCCGGTACATTCAATTGAAGTTTGAAATCGAATTATCGAACTACCGCGCCATTTTCAATTCTATTTATAATTATATATAAATATATATATTCTAACGACGACGCGTATAAATATATATACGTTCGAATTATATTCAAAATAGATTTCTCGTCGATTTTATTTAAAATAATCTATTTTAAATAATCAAAATTCGCTAAAATTGCCAAAATAAAAATTTTAAACTGGCCCAGATTTTACGGGATGTTACAGGTTGTTCGGAATGTCCGGGTTTATACCCATTCTGAATAACCGATTTGACGATATGTCGAAGATGAAGACGGTGGTTGAAGACCGGAAGTCTTCACATCGTTTGGGTGATTACTGATGATCTTGATTGGGCTGTACACCCAAGATGAGGGAATCAGTTGGTGGTCGTCCAGGCGTACTTGGAGATCGATGGATATGCGAGGAAAGTGCCTCCGGATTCGTTCAGACCCAGAACGAATTTGTAAATGGATTGTGTGTCTGATATTGGATTTTATTCTGTGTTGATTGATTTCTGTTAAATATATATCTTTTTGGCGGCGGAGAATTTATTCTCTTGCTTAACGCCCTTCTCTGAGACGTACGAGCTTAGAGGTTATATATCGATAGATATCAATCGCATGGCATGAATTGCCTGTGTGGCATACTGAGTTGCATGGATCAAGGCTTCTGTTGAAAAGCAAAGTTTTGTGGTTGATGATCAAAGCACGGCCTCTGTGGCGTAGCTTTGTGTATAGCGTGGATTCGCGAGCCTCACACCTCGGTATGAGTTAAAAACGGGATACGGACCGTTGGGAGAACACGACGTTTCTTTCTAGCTTTGGTGGTGTCAGTGACTTACCAGCCCTGACATTTATATACTTTTCACCTTTGTGGTTGTTGGAATGAGGCGCCTCGATTATAGGTCTGCAAGGACCGGGAAACGTGTTTAGGAATAAATAATCCTCTAACGTAAGTGAGGACCGGCCCAACCGATCCAGTGGCCTGCCCAGAGTACGTAGTCCTGAGCATTTGCTAGAGTGTCTCGAAGCGGAGAGGAGTTTGCCCCTTGCCTTGACTCATGACGGAAATCCAATTTCCAATACGGGATATTGTGGTTTTAATTGTAGAACTAGTATGGCGACATAGTAGATGGTAGCTATGCAGCCTATGATTGATATTTATGATTGAAATTGTTTTGACACTATACACTTATTATAGTATCAAATGATTTGTTTTAAACATACCAAGCATGTTTGATTATTATAAGGGAAAACCCTATCCTCCGGCTTGCGTTGCATTGTGTGATGGGACCTGGGTCTTATAATAGCTTCATTTTTCGAAAAAGCATTGCGTTGTTTATTCTATGCACTAGTATTCTTGGGAGGAAACCCGTTCCGTGTTATACGGCGTGGTCCCTTGAATTACTCTCTTTTAAAGTAAAACTTTAAATAACTGTTTTAGTTCTCACACCAGTCACATGACTGACCTGGAGTTTATTGTTTTAACCTAAACTCTGGGTGCCCCTATTTTCCGCACGGGCAGCTAGTAGTTTTGGTTTTGCAGATTTATATTCACAGGATCCTGATTTACAGCTGGAACGATGCTCGGAAAGCTCTGTATCCGTGTATTACTTTCAGTTGTGTTTTGTATTATTTTTCCGCTGCAGTACTGTATTTAAACCCTTGATATTTATTGAATGTAATTTATTCATTATACTCTGCATATTCTTGTATCTGATGGAATTGTTGTAATAGCAATGAAATGTTCTTCCGTCTGCGTTCTGTTTTGTCTTGTCCTCACAGTAATTCGTTCTTTCTCATCTCTTTGGAGACCGGGAAATTTCAGGTCGCTTCATTTGGTATCAGAGCTTTGGTTTACAGAGCTCGAGAACAAGACACATTAGAACCATACGAAAGAATTCATCAGATTTTGGATTAGTAATATCCAATTAGAATGACTCGTTAGAGATAGGATCAGTAGTATCCTAGAACGAGTGTGAAGAGTATATTTTTCAAATGAAAACAATTTTGTTTTGAAAATTTAAATCGTTTTATTAGTATTTGATTATTTATTTATTTTGAATTTGGACAATCCAATATATAAAGATTTTGCATATACGCGTCATGAACGTATATTCGAAGTTTTAATATATTAGATAGATATAGAATCACATTCTAGTCGCCCGGACATGATTCTGATGATGGCGCGCCATCACTAGTATTTATTTTCGTGTTTCGAAGGTGTGATTTCTATATATTTCCATTAGACTGGTGTGAGAACCAAAACTTATATAGATAGATTCATTTGTTGTGATTTGGCACCAAAACATGATTTTCTGTATATATATCAAATTATGAATTTGAAACGTTAAATCCACTAATTGATTGATGTTTGTGTTGTTTGTTTATTTGTTTGATAATTTTGAACCATCTAGCCTAATTGCATCAAATATTGAACTATATTGAAATCGGTCGCATTTGCTTGCATATACATATACTTAAATTGAACAGGTCATAGCAAGGAGGCTAGAGCAGAGAATAAAATTTGTTTGCCCGACAAATAGGTACATGTTTACTATATAATTTACTGTTTTGTTTGGGTGATGATGATTTTATGAGCCTATTGGCTAGCCGCTTGCATTTTTCTTTTTCTTTTTGAGATCAGAAGGCCTGTATGGCAATTTCGGGATTTTCCCGTGGCTCCCGGTGCAGGGGAGGTTATGGCGAAATTTTTCGAAAATTCCGAGTGTTAGCCAAATTTTTGAAAATTCTCAGAAACTGAAAAGTTAGAGAATGGAAGCCAGATCGAACGTAGAGTTGATTAATCAAACCACTTTCGACTTTGTTCCTTTTCGGGGACGAAAAGTTTTAAGTGGGGGAGATTGTAATAACCCGAAAATCTGAACCAGTTTAAAATTTTTATTTTGGCAATTTTAGCGAATTTTGAATATTTAAAATGAATTATTTTAAATAATATCGACGAGAAATTTATTTTGAATATATAATTCGAGCGTATATATTATGTACGCCGTCGTTAGAATATAAATAATTATATATAATTATAAATAGAATTGAAAATGGCGCGGTAGTTCGATAATTCGATTTCAAACTTCAATTGAATATACCGGGTGCTAAACAAACCGGATTTTAGTGAAACCAAAAACATTAGGATCTAATTGGGAATATCTTTCCAACGAATCCGAATAATCGAAATTTCATAGCGGGAATCAAAAGATATGTCCAGTTGAAAATTCTGAATAGTCGCTATGGAATTCAGGCCCTTAAAAATGGACATTTTGCAAACGACCTCGGATTTCGACGAAACCACTTTTGTTGGGTCCGTGATGTTAAATTATTGCTAGATTTCAAATTTAATAATTTTTCGAATCAATATGTGAGCGTGGCAAAGGAAAACACGTTTGACTAGTTTCAGTTGATTTTAATCGACTGGAAAATGGCCATTTTTCCAACGGTCTCAGAATTTGATGAAACTAGTTTTGTTAGGACCGTATCGTCAATACGAAACTAGAAAATATTTTTCTGGAATTTTTCAAGTTCGAATGTGACCCCGGTAAATTGAAATGCGCGTTCAAATTCAATATATAGAGTTATATGTTGATTTTAATGGAAACTGATCGAAATGGTCGAATCAGCCTACGATACATATCCCATTGTGTTCGGAATGGGGGTAATTAGCTATGGACGACAGGCGGTGGGTAGAGGTTGTATGTAAAAGTAAACTTTTTTTTAAAAAAGGAAAATTTAAACCTTTCTCCCCTTATAAACCATTGCCCCCCTATTCTCCTTTTTCCTCAAATCGAGATTAAAAAAAAAGGGCAAACGACGGGGGGGGAGGGGGGGTGATCCGCCGCCGCCGCATCTGGAGGAGCGCCGCCGGCCTCCCATCGCATCCCCCTCTCCCTCTCATCTCCTTCTCCATCGCCTTCCCCGACTCCCTCCTCTGTCGCTCGAACACTGACCCCCCTGATCAAATCGCCACCGCACCTCCACCCCACCACCGCAGTGCCTCTGCCCACGCCCACCTTCCCTAATCGCCCTCCCTCACCTCGACGCCAGCGAGCACCCTCCCCCATTTGCCCCAAATCCGAACCCCAGCGTCACCCGCCTTCCCACAAACCCTAGCGGACGTCGAGCACCGCCCTGATGACCCTCCACCGCCTGCAGCTCCGGCGCGAGCCACACCAGCGCCGCTGTAAATACCCGTAACTTCCCCGTAAAGGAAAGCGTCGGATAGTTCGAGAACAAGCCACAACAGAACGCATACAAAAGAACATTTCATTGTATATTACAACAATTCCATCTAATACAAGAATATACAGAGTATTAATGAATATTACACAGAAATATCAGAGATTATAATAAATTACATTTAAATACATCGCAGCGGAAAATAATACAATACACAACTAGAAGAGATATACAGATACAAAGCTTTCCGGATATTGTTCCAGCTGTAAACCAGGATCCTGTGAATAAAAATCTGCGAAACCAAAACTACTAGCTGCCCGTGTCAAAATAAGGGCACCCATAGTTTAGGTCAAAACAAGAAACTCCAGGTCAGTCATGGGACTGGTGTGAGAACTAAAGCAGTTATTAATCTTTATTTTTAAAGTTCGGTAAATCAAGGGACCACGCCGTATAACACGGAACGGGTTTCCTCCCAAGAATACTAGTGCATGAAACAAACAGCGCAGTGCTAAATAAAGAAAAATGAAGCTGTTATAAGACCCAGGTCCTATCACACAATGCAACGCAAGCCGGGGGATAGGGTTTTCCCTTATAATAGCCAAAGAATGCTTGATACGTTTGAAACAAATCATTTGATACTATAATAAGTGCATAGTGTATAAAACAACTTCAAATCATAAGTATCAATCATAGGCGGCATGAATGCCCCATAACACTATGTTGCCATATATAGGTTATACAATCAAAATCGCAAAGTCGCGTATTTGGAAATTGGATTTCCGTCTATGAACCGAGGCAAAAGATAGTCCTCACCGACTTCGAGACTGTCTAGCCCGAGCCTCAGGGTCAGAGCGCATCGACCCTTGGATCCTCAGGGCCGGTCCACCGATGTGGATTAAACTTAAATCCTGAACATGCGTTTCCCCGCCCTTTGGGGCGTAAATGAGCCAACGAATGACTCCACCGGACCCGGATCGTCCGATCAAACCGAGGCGCCTCGCAACAGCAACAACCACACAGGTGAAAAGTATATAAATGTCAGGGCTGGTAGGTCACTGACACCACCCTAGCTAGAAAGAAACGCATGCCCTCCCTGACGTCCTCTCCCGTTTTTGGTTCACAACCAGGGTGCGAAACTCGCGAAGTAAACGTTACACAAAGCTACGCCTCAAAGGCCGTGCTTCGATCATCAACCACAAGACTTTGCTTTTCAAAAGAATCCTTGATCATTTGCATCTTAGCATGCCACACAGGCAATTCATTCCATGCGATTGATATCCATCAATATATAACCCCTGAGCTCGTACGTCTCAGAGAAGGGCGTTAAGCAAGAGAATAAATTCTCCGCCGCCAAACAGATATATTTTAAATAGAAATCAATCACACAGACTAAAATCCAATGTCAGACACACAATCCATTTACAAGTCCGTTCTGGGTCTGAACGAAACCGGAGGCACCTAGTACCCCGCATATCCATCGATCTCCAAGTACATCTGGCCGATCACCAACTGTTTCCATCTTCTTGGGTGTACAGCCCAATCAAGATCATCAGTAATCACCCAAACGACGTGAAGACTTCCGGTCTTCGACCACCGTCTTCATCTTCGACTTATCGTCGTATAAGTTATTCAGAATGGGATAAACCCGGTCTTTCCGAATAACTCGCGTATATTTTAAATAAGTGTTACACAAACACAACATACGCCTCATTCCAATTTATCAGTCACTAACCGTTAATTAATCAAGAGAATAATTCCCCAAATATTAACCCCGAAGGCCGAAACCAACATCAGATCAATATCCAGAAAACCATTCTACTTGGCTAACTGACAATTAGTTTCTAAATTTCACATTCATAGGGAAAGGTTCCCATTAATTTTATCCAAGATAAATTCCTTGAATTTATTCTCTAATCTTCTTTTGAATTTCGATTCAACTAGTCGGGATTAACGAACCTTACCGAAGTAATCATTTGTTTTAATTTCCCAATCCCAACCTATTCATCCTATGAAGTAAAACTGGTTATACTTCATATCTAACACCACGGTGTTATCGGTAAATTCAATTACCATTTCACGTTCAAATCTAATTAAAGATTTAACTATCGCCTGGAGCAAAACTGGTGCTACTCCATTCTCGATCATTTCAATCCAATTAAAGATTCATTAAAACTCCACTTAGTTTTAATCTTTAACTGGGTTAAAGAATCAGTGTCATTTAAAACACAGTTCACGATAAACCCAAAATCACATTCATTAATTATCGGGTTAAAGAACGAGTGTTATTTAAAACACTGTCCACGATAAACCCAAAAATCAATATCAATTCAATTCCAATTAAATATTATTTAATTGGTACACTTCATTAAATCTAAATAAAAAGATTTAATCTTTTCTCAACTGGGTTCAAGAACAGTGTTAGTGAAGACACCATTCACGACAAACCCAAATCACATTTGATATTAAATACAAGGCTCTGAATAGAAAATATCCCGGCTTATATTCAATATCAAATTCTACGACCAACAAATATCGTATTGGAAATAACGATATACATATCTATATCTTTCAAATTTCCATAACAACATCTGTATAGTCACGAAATCAAACATCGAAATATTCCGAAGACAATTTCGATTCAAATCCATTCCAATGCAATTATTGGAAGTTCTGGTTATTTTCAAAACCATTTCAAATTCAATTTATTTATTTAAAAATAAATAGAATTATAATTCTAGTTCAAAACTAGTTCATTTCGATAAAATCTATTTTTATCTTTTCAAATATGGAGTTTTTCATCCCAATTCTTTATAAATCATTTCTTATGATTTTACACAAATTATTACTATTTTTAATAATTTTATCAAGGCCCGTACAGTTGATTTCCATCAACGGCCATCGAACTGCACTTACAACGACCTTTTTCGAATTTGATTTGGACATAATTCCAAATCCAACCGTTAAATTTCTAATTTCTAATATTTGTTAGAAAGTTCTTTTCGATACGAACCCAACGGTTCTGGTTTTAGGAGAATCCGACGGTCGGATCTCCCGCAATGTCAGTTTGAAATAAATGGTCGAAATTCGCGAACTGCCGTGGCGCGGCACGTTCTATTCATGCCATTATATTATATATATAATATATATTTCGTCGATTTCTATTTAAAACGAATTATATAAATAGTTTTAAATTCGTTTCAAAAGCAATTTCAACTTCCATTTCAATTCAAATCAAAATTGAATTCTTCTTTATAAATTCGTTTTAAAATTCATTTCTATTCAATTCAAATTTCAATTCAATTTGAATTCATTTCAATTTGTTTCCTATTCAATTCGAATTCGTTTTCAATTCAATTCGAATTCGTTTCGTTTGCTATTCAATTGAAATCAAATTCGTTTTCCATTCAATTCGAATTCATTATATATTCAATTCATTTCGAAATCGTTTTATATTCAATTCATTTCGAAATCGTTATATATATCAATTCATTTCGAAATCGTTATATATTCAATTCATTTCGATTTCATTATATATATCAATTCATTTCGATTTCATTATATATTCAATTCATTTCGATTTCATTTCAAAATATGCGTTTTCGAAATCACTTTTCAATATGCATTTTAAAATGAATAAAATCGATATAAATATCGTTCATGTCAAAATGGCGTCAATCTAACCAACACGGCTTTATATATTTCTATTTTCAAATATTCTATTTCAAATATTTCTTTTTCAAATATTTCCTTTTCAAATATTTTTATTACAAATATTTTATTTCAAAAATTCTATTTCAAATATTTCTTTCAACACATGACTAATCTCAACGAATGAGTACAGTCAACACATGAACCTTTATTTTATATTGAATTCATTTCTAAATTGGAATGAGGCCCAATCAATCACCATATAATATTAATTATATGGATTTTCATACATCACACGTATATAATAGCATGGAAAAATAATCAACCATCAACCAAAGTGCACTACACTGTATAAGCATCAAATATAGATATCTAACGCTTAAAACAGCCTGTCAATCAACCGATCGACATATTTAATCAATCAGGATGAGTGAACTTCAAATTTCATCCCAACACCAGTGTGGGGTTTCAAACAATCAAACACAGATTTTAGTTGTGCAGTTGGGCGATGTGTAAAATTTATCGACCCAATCAATGTCCTTCAAATAGGTGTACATAAACAAACCGTCCGGTTTGTAAATGAATATTTTATTTTATTCACTTCCACGTTAAAAATTATATTTTTAACGATAAAATATTTTATTTCAACACATGAATTTCTATTCAGTTCATTCCTCAAATAAAATGATATTTTTATTTTTCTAACATATTTTAGAAAATTTCGACGGCATAACGGCACGATACTAGAAACGGGACGAGGCCTAGCCTTATCCCCGGTCTAGTGAAGGCCCACGCCATTCACACATCAATCAAATCCATTCATCTCACCAAACAATTCAGTTTCAATCAAATAATCTAACTAATTTTTGCAATCAAACAAACAAGTCCATGGTCTGTGGACGATTGTGTCGGGTGCTACTAAACACCGTCTACATCCTAGTATATATGTATAACTAGAAAAATTAAATTGAAAGGTGAGAAGTTCTCACCGATAGCTATCCTAACTCCACGACACTTCCAATGCAGGAAATCTTCACTGTTCTCGTCTCTTATCACTTTCTTCGCCCGTAGCCACTACATATATAAAAATCGAATTTTTACTTCGCTATTCAATATATAAAAATCGAATTTTTACTTCGATATTCAATATATAAAAATCGAATTTTTTACTTCGCTATTCAATATATAAAAATCGAATTTTTACTTCGCTATTCAATATATAAAAATCGAATTTTTACTTCGCTATTCAATATATAAAAATCGAATTTTTACTTTCTATTCAAAATATAAAAATCGTATTTTTACTTTCTATTCAAAATATTAAAATCGTATTTTTACTATCATAAAAATCTATGTTTTACCGCTATAAAAATCTATTCTTGATTAAAAATAAAATAAAATAAAAATCTAAATTTGATTTAAAATAAATCAGATTTTGAATAGATAGCAATAATAATAACTTACAGTTAAACAAGGTGAAGGGGGAGGGATGGTTTGTTGCGTTCATCAGTGGTGCGCGGCCTTCATTGTCGGACTGGGGTTGCGGTTTTGAATTAGAGAAGGGGAGGAGAGAGAATCGACTGGGAGGGGGAGTTGTGGGTCGTCTGAGAGGGGGGGTCGGAGATGGGGTGGCGCAGGCTAGGGCGTGGCTTAGGGTTGCAGGATATGGCGTCGGGGGGTCTCGCAGGTCGAGGTAAGAGAAGGGGGGAAGAAGAGGCGCAGCACGATGGCCTAAGGAGGAGCGGACCTTCCTTGAAGCGGTGGCGGAGGCACGACACCCCCACGAGGAGGAGCGACGATCGAGCAATCGATTTAGGGAGGTTTTTTTTAATTTTTGTTTTTTTTCTTTTTGAACGATGTCAACGATAGCGGGGGTTTAAGGAGAAATATAAAATTTATTTTATTATTTAATTTAACCCCAAAAAGCAACTTTTTATTTCGACCTCGAAACGAGGGCCACCGACTGTCGTCCATAGCGTATTACCCCCATTCCGAACATAATGGGATATGTACTGCAAGCTGATTCGACTGTTTCGATCAGTTTCCGTTAAAATCAACATATAACTCTATGTATTGAATTTGAACGCACATTTCAATTTACCGGAGTCACATACTAACTCTAAAAATTCCTGAAAAATATTTTCTAGCTTCGTATTGACG
The DNA here is from genome assembly GCA_030737875.1 of Allium sativum. Taxonomy (NCBI): domain Eukaryota; kingdom Viridiplantae; phylum Streptophyta; class Magnoliopsida; order Asparagales; family Amaryllidaceae; genus Allium; species Allium sativum. The sequence continues at coordinate 627,051,495 of CM060920.1, forward strand.
ATACGGTCCTAACAAAACTAGTTTCGTCGAATTCTGAGATCGTTAGAAAAATGGCCATTTTCCAGTCGATTAAAATCAACTGAAACTGGTCAAACGCGTTTTCCTTTTCCACGCTCACATATTGATTCGAAAAATTATGAAATTTGGAATCTAGCAATAACTTGGCACTGCAGATCCAACAAAAGTGGTTTCGTCGAAATCCGAGGTCGTTTGCAAAATTCCCATTTTTAAGGGCCTGAATTCCATAGCGACTATTCAGAATTTTCAACTGGACATATCTTTTGATTCCCGCTATGAAATCTTGATTTTTCGGATTCGCTGGAAAGATATCATCAAATAGATCCTAATGTTTTTGGTTTCACTAAAATCCGGATTGTTTTGCACCCGGTACATTCAATTGAAGTTTGAAATCGAATTATCGAACTACCGCGCCATTTTCAATTCTATTTATAATTATATATAATTATTTATATTCTAACGACGACGTATATAAATATATACATCGAATTATATTAAAAATAAATTTCTCGTCGTTTTTATTTAAAATAATTCCTTTTAAATAATCAAAATTCTCTAAAACTGCCGAAATAAAAATTTTAAACTGGCCCAGATTTTCGGGTTGTTACAATCTTCCCCACTTAAAACTTTTCGTCCCCGAAAAAGAACAAAGTCGAAAGTGGTTTGATAAATCAATTCTACGTTCGATCTGCCTTCCATTCTCCAACTTTTCAATTTCTGAGAATTTTCAAATTCTTCAAAAATTTGGCTAACACCCTAAATTTTCGAAAAATTTCGCCATAACCTCCCCTGCACCGGGAGCATCGGGGAATTTCAAATAACTTCCCCGGTCCTTCTAATCTCAAAAAGAAAAAGAAAAAGCCAAGCGGCTAGCCAGTAGGCTCATAAAATCATCATCACCCAAACAAAACAGTAAATTATGTAGTAAACAGGTACCTATTTGTCGGGCAAACAAATTTTATTTTCTGCTCTAGCCTCCTTGCTATGACCTGTTCAATGTAAGTATATGTATATGCATGCAAATGTGACCAATTTTCAATACAATTCAATATTTGATTCAATTAGGCTAAATGGTTCAAAATTATCAAAAAAAAAAAAAAAAAACAACACAAACATCAATTAATTAGTGGATTAGAGTTTCAAATTCATAAATTTTGATACATATACAGAAAATCATGTTTTTGATGCCAATTCACAACAAAGTATTCTAGCTATATTAGTTTTGGTTCTCACACAGTCTAATGGAAATATATAGAAAATCACACCTTCGAAACTTGAACATAAATGTTGATGATGCGATCGCTATCATCAATATCATCTTCGGGCGACTAGAGTGTGATGCTATATCTACCCAATATATTAAAACTTTGAATATACATTTGCAAGGTGTAAATGCAAATTCTGTATATACTGAATTGTCCAAAATCAATATAAGTAAATTATTCAAATACGAATAGTTGATTTAAATTTTCAAAACAAATTTGGTTTACAATTTTAAAAATATACCCTTCACACTCGTTCTAGGATACTACTGATCCTATCTCTAACGAGTCATTCTAATTGGATATTACTAATCCAATATCTGATGAATTCTTTCGTTCGGTCCTAATGTGTCTTGTTCTCTGAGCTTTGTAAACCAAAGCTCTGATACCAACTGTAAATACCCGTAACTTCCCCGTAAAGGAAAGCGTCGGATAGTTCGAGAACAAGCCACAACAGAACGCATACAAAAGAACATTTCATTGTATATTACAACAATTCCATCTGATACAAGAATATACAGAGTATTAATGAATATTACACAGAAATATCAGAGATTACAATAAATTACATTTAAATACATCGCAGCGGAAAATAATACAATACACAACTAGAAAAGATATACGGATACAAAGCTTTCCGGATATCGTTCCAGCTGTAAACCAGGCTCCTGTGAATAAAAATCTGCAAAACCAAAACTACTAGCTGCCCGTGTCAAAATAAGGGCACCCAGAGTTTAGGTCAAAACAAGAAACTCCAGGTCAGTCATGGGACTGGTGTGAGAACTAAAGCAGTTATTAATCTTTATTTTTAAAGTTCGGTAAATCAAGGGACCAAGCCGTATAACACGGAACGGGTTTCCTCCCAAGAATACCAGTGCATGAAACAAACAGCGCAATGCTAAATAAAGAAAAATGAAGCTGTTATAAGACCCAGGTCCTATCACACAATGCAACACAAGCCGGGGGATAGGGGTTTCCCTTATAACAGCCAAAGAATGCTTGATACGTTTGAAACAAATCATTTGATACTATAATAAGTGCATAGTGTATAAAACAACTTCAAATCATAAGTATCAATCATAGGCGGCATGAATGCCCCATAACACTATGTCGCCATATATAGGTTATACAATCAAAATCGCAAAGTCGCGTATTTGGAATTTGGATTTCCGTCTATGAACCGAGGCAAAAGATAGTCCTCACCGACTTCGAGATTGTCTAGCCCGAGCCTCAGGGTCAGAGCGCATCGACCCTTGGATCCTCAAGGCCGGTCCACCGATGTGGATTAAACTTAAATCCTGAACATGCGTTTCCCCGCCCTTTGGGGCATAAATGAGCCAACGAATGACTCCACCGAACCCGGATCGTCCGATCAAACCGAGGCGCCTCGCAACAGCAACAACCACACAGGTGAAAAGTATATAAATGTCAGGGCTGGTAGGTCACTGACACCACCCTAGCTAGAAAGAAACGCATGCCCTCCCTAACGTCCTCTCCCGTTTTTGGTTCACAACCGGGGTGCGAAACTCGCGAAGTAAACGTTACACAAAGCTATGCCTCAAAGGCCGTGCTTCGATCATCAACCACAAGACTTTGCTTTTCAACAGAAGCCTTGATCATTTGCATCTTAGCATGCCACACAGGCAATTCATTCCATGCGATTGATATCCATCAATATATAACCCCTGAGCTCGTACGTCTCAGAGAAGGGCGTTAAGCAAGAGAATAAATTCTCCGCCGCCAAACAGATATATTTTTAATAGAAATCAATCACACAGACTAAAATCCAATGTCAGACACACAGTCCATTTACAAGTCCGTTCTGGGTCTGAACGAAACCGGAGGCACCTAGTACCCCGCATATCCATCGATCTCCAAGTACGTCTGGCCGATCACCAACTGTTTCCATCTTCCTGGGTGTACAGCCCAATCAAGATCATCAGTAATCACCCAAACGACGTGAAGACTTCCGGTCTTCGACCACCGTCTTCATCTTCGACTTATCGTCGTATCAGTTATTCAGAATGGGATAAACCCGGTCTTTCCGAATAACTCGCGTATATTTTAAATAAGTGTTACACAAACACAACATACGCCTCATTCCAATTTATCAGTCACTAACCGTAAATTAATCAAGAGAATAATTCCCCAAATATTAACCCCGAAGGCCGAAACCAACATCAGATCAATATCCAGAAAACCATTCTGCTTGGCTAACTGACAATTAGTTTCTAAATTTCACATTCATAGGGAAAGGTTCCCATTAATTTTATCCAAGATAAATTCCTTGAATTTATTCTCTAATCTTCTTTTGAATTTCGATTCAACTAGTCGGGATTAACGAACCTTACCGAAGTAATCATTTGTTTTAATTTCCCAATCCCAACCTATTCATCCCATGAAGTAAAACTGGTTATACTTCATATCTAACACCACGGTGTTATCGGTAAATTCAATTACCATTTCACGTTCAAATCTAATTAAAGATTTAACTATCGCCTGGAGCAAAACTGGTGCTACTCCATTCTCGATCATTTCAATCTAATTAAAGATTCATTAAAACTCCACTTAGTTTTAATCTTTAACTGGGTTAAAGAATCAGTGTCATTTAAAACACAGTTCACGATAAACCCAAAATCACATTCATTAATTATCGGGTTAAAGAACGAGTGTTATTTAAAACACTATCCACGATAAACCCAAAAATCAATATCAATTCAATTCCAATTAAATATTATTTAATTGGTACACTTCATTAAATCTAAATAAAAAGATTTAATCTTTTCTCAACTGGGTTCAAGAACAGTGTTAGTGAAGACACCATTCACGACAAACCCAAATCACATTTGATATTAAATACAAGGCTCTGAATAGAAAATATCCCGGCTTATATTCAATATCAAATTCTACGACCAACAAATATCGTATTGGAAATAACGATATACATATCTATATCTTTCAAATTTCCATAACAACATCTGTATAGTCACGAAATCAAACATCGAAATATTCCGAAGACAATTTAGATTCAAATCCATTCCAATGCAATTATTGGAAGTTCTGGTTATTTTCAAAACCATTTCAAATTCAATTTATTTATTTAAAAATAAATAGAATTATAATTCTAGTTCAAAACTAGTTCATTTCGATAAAATCTATTTTTATCTTTTCAAATATGGAGTTTTTCATCCCAATTCTTTCTAAATCATTTCTTATGATTTTACACAAATTATTACTATTTTTAATAATTTTATCAAGGCCCGTACAGTCAGTTTCCATCAACGGCCATCGAACTGCACTTACAACGACCTTTTTCGAATTTGATTTGGACATAATTCCAAATCCAACCGTCAGATTTCTAATTTCTAATATTCGTTAGAAAGTTCTTTTCGATACGAACCCAACGGTTCAGGTTTTAGGAGAATCCGACGGTCGGATCTCCCGCAATGTCAGTTTGAAATAAATGGTCGAAATTCGCGAACTGCCGCGGCGCGGCGCGTTCTATTCAGGCCATTATATTATATATATAATATATATAATATATATTTCGTCGATTTCTATTTAAAACGAATTATATAAATAGTTTTAAATTCGTTTCAAAAGCAATTTCAACTTCCATTTCAATTCAAATCAAAATTGAATTCTTCTTTATAAAGTCGTTTTAAAATTCATTTCTATTCAATTCAAATTTCAATTCATTTTGAATTCATTTCAATTTGTTTCCAATTCAATTCGAATTCGTTTTCAATTCAATTCGAATTCGTTTCGTTTGCTATTCAATTGAAATCAAATTCGTTTTCCAATCAATTCGAATTCATTATATATTCAATTCATTTCGAAATCGTTTTATATTCAATTCATTTCGAAATCGTTATATATATCAATTCATTTCGAAATCGTTATATATTCAATTCATTTGGATTTCATTATATATATCAATTCATTTCGATTTCATTATATATTCAATTCATTTCGATTTCATTTCAAAATATGCGTTTTCGAAATCACTTTTCAATATGCATTTTAAAATGAATAAAATCGATATAAATATCGTTCACGTCAAAATGGCGTAAATCTAACCAACACGGCTTCATATATTTCTATTTTCAAATATTCTATTTCAAATATTTCTTTTTCAAATATTTCCTTTTCAAATATTTCTATTACAAATATTTTATTTCAAAAATTCTATTTCAAATATTTCGTTCAACACATGACTAATCTCAACGAATGAGTACAGTCAACACATGAACCTTTATTTTATATTGAATTCATTTCTAAATTGGAATGAGGCCCAATCAATCACCATATAATATTAATTATATGGATTTTCATACATCACACGTATATAATAGCATGGAAAAATAATCAACCATCAACCAAAGTGCACTACACTGTATAAGCATCAAATATAGATATCTAACGCTTAAAACAGCCTGTCAATCAACCGATCGACATATTCAATCAATCGGGATGAGTGTACTTCAAATTTTATCCCAACACCCGTGTGGGGTTTCAAACAATCAAACACAGATTTTAGTTGTGCAGTTGGGCGATGTGTAAAATTTATCGACCCAATCAATGTCCTTCAAATAGGTGTACATAAACAAACCGTCCGGTTTGTAGATGAATATTTTATTTTATTCACTTCCACGTTAAAAATTATATTTTTAACGATAAAATATTTTATTTCAAAACATGAATTTCTATTCAGTTCATTCCTCAAATAAAATGATATTTTTATTTTTCTAACATATTTTAGAAAATTTCGGCGGCATAACGGCACGATACTAGAAACGGGACGAGGCCTAGCCTTATCCCCGGTCTAGTGAAGGCCCACGCCATTCACACATCAATCAAATCCATTCATCTCACCAAACAATTCAGTTTCAATCAAATAATCTAACTAATTTTTGCAATCAAACAAACAAGTCCATGGTCTGTGGACGATTGTGTCAGGTGCTACTAAACACCGTCTGCATCCTAGTATATATGTATAACTAGAAAAATTAAATTGAAAGGTGAGAAGTTCTCACCGATAGCTATCCTAACTCCACGACACTTCCAATGCAGGAATTCTTCACTGTTCTCGTCTCTTATCACTTTCTTCGCCCGTAGCCACTACATATATAAAAATCGAATTTTTACTTCGCTATTCAATATATAAAAATCGAATTTTTACTTCGCTATTCAATATATAAAAATCGAATTTTTTACTTCGCTATTCAATATATAAAAATCGAATTTTTACTTCGCTATTCAATATATAAAAATCGAATTTTTACTTCGCTATTCAATATATAAAAATTGAATTTTTACTTTCTATTCAAAATATAAAAATCGTATTTTTACTTTCTATTCAAAATATTAAAATCGTATTTTTACTATCATAAAAATCTATGTTTTACCGCTATAAAAATCTATGTTTTTATATGATAAAAATCTATTCTTGATTAAAAATAAAATAAAATAAAAATCTAAATTTGATTTAAAATAAATCAGATTTTGAATAGATAGCAATAATAATAACTTACAGTTAAACAAGGTGAATGGGGAGGGATGGTTTGTTGCGTTCATCAGTGGTGCGCGGCCTTCATTGTCGGACTGGGGTTGCGGTTTTGAATTAGAGAAGGGGAGGAGAGAGAATCGACTGGGAGGGGGAGTTGTGGGTCGTCTGAGAGGGGGGGGGTCGGAGATGGGGTGGCGCAGGCTAGGGCGTGGCTTAGGGTTGCAGGATATGGCGTCGGGGGGTCTCGCAGGTCGAGGTAAGAGAAGGGGGGAAGAAGAGGCGCAACACGATGGCCTGAGGACGAGCGGACCTTCCTTGAAGCGGTGGCGGAGGCGTGACACCCCCACGAGGAGGAGCGACGATCGAGCAATCGATTTAGGGAGGTTTTTTTTATTTTTTTATTTTTCTTTCTGAACGATGTCAACGATAGGGGGGTTTAAGGAGAAATATAAAATTTATTTTATTATTTAATTTAACCCGAAAAAGCAACTTTTTATTTCGACCTCGAAACGACGGCCACCGCCTGTCGTCCATAGCGTATTACCCCCATTCCGAACACAATGGGATATGTACTGCAAGCTGATTCGACTGTTTCGATCAGTTTCCGTTAAAATCAACATATAACTCTATATATTGAATTTGAACGCACATTTCAATTTACCGGGGTCACATACTAACTCTAAAAATTCCTGAAAAATATTTTCTAGCTTTGTATTGACGATACGGTCCTAACAAAACTAGTTTCGTCGAATTCTGAGACCGTTAGAAAAATGGCCATTTTCCAGTCGATTAAAATCAACTGAAACTGGTCAAACGCGTTTTCCTTTGCCACGCTCACATATTGATTCGAAAAATTATGAAATTTGGAATCTAGCAATAACTTGGCACTGCGGATCCAACAAAAGTGGTTTCTTCGAAATCCGAGGTCATTTGCAAAATTCCCATTTTTAAGGGCCTGAATTCCATAGCGACTATTCAGAATTTTCAACTGGACATATCTTTTGATTCCCGCTATGAAATCTTGATTTTTCGGATTCGCTGGAAAGATATCATCAAATAGATCCTAATGTTTTTGGTTTCACTAAAATCCGGATTGTTTTGCACCCGGTACATTCAATTGAAGTTTGAAATCGAATTATCGAACTACCGCGCCATTTTCAATTCTATTTATAATTATATATAATTATTTATATTCTAACGACGACGTATATAAATATATACGTCGAATTATATTTAAAATAAATTTCTCGTTGTTTTTATTTAAAATAATTCCTTTTAAATAATCAAAATTCGCTAAAACTGCCGAAATAAAAATTTTAAACTGACCCAGATTTTTGGGTTGTTACAGCCGCCCTGATCCAAAAACGACGTTGAACCCCTTCCTGCCGATTAAAAATGTAATTTTTTATAAATAACTTTATATATTTATATATATAAATGTGATTTTTAAAAAAAATAAAAGTTTTGATTTTTTTTTAAAGCGAACAAAATTTTCGCATTTTTAAAGTAAACAAAGTATAGATTTTTATGTAGTAGAAAGAATAGATTTTTATTGTATGTAAAGGTTGGATTTTTAATTATGCAAAGAAATAATTTTTACAAAGGAAAAGTTTTGATTTTTAAAAATTGAAAAGGCGGAATTTTTATAATTGAAAAGGCGGAATTTTTATAATTGAAAAGGCGGAATTTTATAATTGAAAAGGCGGAATCTTTATAATTGAAAAGGCGAAATCTTTATAATTGAAAAGGCGGAATCTTTAAAGTTGAAAAGGCGAGATCTTTATATAGAGAATAGTGAAGTAAAAATTCGATTTTTATATATTGAATAGCGAAGTAAAAATTCGATTTTTATATATTGAATAGCATAGTAAAAATTCGATTTTTATATATTGAATAGCATAGTAAAAATTCGATTTTTATATATTGAATAGCGAAGTAAAAATTCGATTTTTATATATTGAATAGCGAAGTAAAAATCCGATTTTTATATATTGAATAGCGAAGTAAAAGTCCGATTTTTATATATTGAATAGCGAAGTAAAAATTCGATTTTTATATATGTAGTGGCTACGGGCAGCGAAAGTGACAAAAGGCGAGAACGATGAAGATTTCTCTAAATGAAGTGTCGTGGAATTGGGATAGCTTTGGTGAGAACTTCTCACTCTTCAATTTCTTTTTCTAGTTATATATATATATATACTAGGATGCAGACGGTGTTTAGTAGCACCCGACACACGTCATCCACAGACCATGGATGGCTTGTTTCTTTAATTGTTTGGTTGTGTATTTGGATAGATTATTTGGTTTGAATTGAATTGTTTGGTGAAATGGAATGGATTTGATTGATGTGTGAATGGCGTGGGCCTTCACTAGACCGGGGATAAGGCTGGGCCTTGTCCCGTTTCTAGTATCGTGCCGTTATGCCGCCGAAATTTTCTAAAATAAGTTAGAAAAATAAAAATACCATTTTTACTTTGTAAACGGACTGAATAGAAATTCATTTGTTAAAATAAAATGTTTTATCGTTAAAAATATAATTTTTAACGTGAATGGGAATAAATAAATATTCATTTACAAACCAGACGGTTTGTTTATGTACACCTATTTGAAGGACATTGATTGGGACGATAAATTTTACACATTGCCCAACTGCACGAATAAAATCTGTGGTTGATTGTTTGAAACCCCACACGGGTATTGGGATAATATACGACATACACTAATCCCAATAATTAGTTATATGTCAATCGATGGATTGACAGGCTGTTATAAGCGTTAGATATCTATATTTGATGCTTATACAGTGTAGTGCACTTTGGTTGATGGTTGATTATTTTTCAATGCTATTATATACGTGTGATGTATGAAAATCAATATAATTAATATTATATGGTAATTGATTGGGCCTCATTCCAATTTAGAAAATAAAGAATATTATAATATAAAGGTTCATGTGTTGACTGTACTCATCCGTTGAGATTAGTCATGTGTTGAACGAAATATTTTAACAATAAAATTTACATCTTTATCATATATAGAATTAGAAATCAACTGGAAAATAGATGAGATGAGTGGTCTCCTGGATATTAATCTGATGTTGGTTTTGGCCTTCGGGGTTAATATTCAGGAAATTGTTCTCTTACTAATTTACGGTTGGAGTCTGATTCAATATCAAACGATAGATACCTTAATTTTCATAAAATATATTAAATAACAAAAATAGACACACGTGGACAGTACTCATTCGCTGAGATTAGTCGTGTGTTGACAAAGATATAGAGTCGTGTATTGAAAGAGATATAGATCCATTTGTTGAATATAAAGCCGTGTTGATTAGTGATGCGCTATTTTGACGTGAACGATATTTATATCGATTATATTCGTTTTTTGAATTTAAAACAAATTTGATTTGAATTGAAAATGATTTCGAAATTAATTGAATATAAAACGATTTCGAAATGAATTGAATATAAAACGATTTCGAAATGAATTGAATATAAAACGATTTCGAAATGAATTGAATATAAAACGATTTCGAAATGAATTGAATATAAAACGATTTGGAAATGAATTGAATATAAAACGATTTCGAAATGAATTGAATATAAAACGATTTCGAAATGAATTGAATATAAAACGATTTCGAAATGAATTGAATATAAAACGATTTCGAAATGAATTGAATATAGAACGATTTCGAAATGAATTGAATATAGAACGATTTCGAAATGAATTGAATATAAAACGATTTCGAAATGAATTGAATATAAAACGATTTCGAAATGAATTGAATATAAAACGATTTCGAAATGAATTGAATATAAAACGAATTTGAATTGAATTGAATAGATAACGAATTTGAATTGAATTGAATATAAAACCAATTCGAATTGAATTGAAAATGAATTCGAATTGAATTGGAAACGAATTGAAATGAATTCAAATTGAATTGAAATTTGAATTGAATAGAAATGAATTTTAAAACGAATTTATAAGGAAAGATTCAATTTTGATTTGAATTTGAAATGGAAGTTGAAAATGTTTTTGAAACGAATTTAAAACGATTTATAAAATTCGTTTTAAATATTAATCGACGAAATATATATTATATATATTATATATATATAATATAATGGCCTGAATAGAACGTGCTGCGCCGTGGCAGTTCGTGAATTTCGACCATTTATTTCAAACGGACATTACGGGAGATCCGACAGTCGAATTCTCCTAAACCCAGAACCGTTGGGTTCGTATCGAAAATCGCTTTCTAACGAATATTAGAAATTTGAAATCTAACGGTTGGATTTGGAGATTCGTCCAAATCAAATTTGAAAAAGGTCGTTGTAAGTGCAGTTCGATGGCCGTTGATGGAAATCGACTGTACGGGCCTTGATAAAATTATTAAAAATAGTAATAATTTCTGTAAAATCATAAGAAATGATTTGGAAAAAATTGGGATGAGAAACTCCATATTTGAAAAGATAAAAATAGATTTTTATCGAAATGAACTAGTTTTGAACTGAAATTAAAACCCATTTATTTTTAAATAAATAAATTGGATTTGAAATGGGCTTAAATATAATCGATTCAGGGGTTTATCGTGAACTATGTTTTAAATAACACTAGTTCTTTAACCCGATAATAAATAGAATGTGATTTGGGGTTTATCGTGAACTGTGTTTTAAATGACATTAGTTCTTTAACCCAGTAAAAGGAGTTTTAATGAATCTGTAATTAGATTGAAATGTGAATTGATAATCTGAATTATCAAATTTGGAAAATGAACGAGAATGGAGTATCACCAGTTTTGCTCCAAAGCGATAGTTAAATCTTTAATTAGATTTGAACGTGAAATGGTAATTTATTTTACCGATAACACCGTGGTGTTAGATATGGAGTATTACCAGTTTTGCTTCATGGGATGAATAGGTTGGGATTGGGAAATAAAATAAATAATTACTTCGGTACGGTTCGCTAATCTCGACTAGTTTGGAAAACCATAATTTGGTTTTGAAATGACATCCAAAGGAAGATTATAGAATAAATTTAGAAGAATTTATCTTGGATAAAATTAATGGGAACCTTTCCCTAAGAATGTGATTTTGTGAATAAAAGAATATTCTGAATTGGAATGAGGCGTATGTTGTGTTTGTGTAACATTTGTTTTAATATACGCGGGTTGTTCGGAAAGTCCGGGTTTATACCCATTCTGAATAACCGATTCGACGATATGTCGAAGATGAAGACGGTGGTTGAAGACCGGAAGTCTTCACATCGTTTGGGTGATTACTGATGATCTTGATTGGGCTGTACACCCAAGATGAGGGAATTAGTTGGTGGTCATCCAGGCGTACTTGGAGATCGATGGATATGCGAGGAAAGTGCCTCCGGTTTCGTTCAGACCCAGAACGAACTTGTAAATGGATTGTGTGTCTGACATTGGATTTTATTCTGTGTTGATTGATTTCTGTTATATATATATCTGTTTGGCGGCGGAGAATTTATTCTCTTGCTTAACGCCCTTCTCTAAGACGTACGAGCTTAGAGGTTATATATCGATTGATATTATTCGCATGGCATGAATTGCCTGTGTGGCATACTGAGTTGCATGGATCAAGGCTTCTGTTGAAAATCAAAGTTTTGTGGTTGATGATCAAAGCACGACCTCTGTGGCGTAGCTTTGTGTATAGCGTGGATTCGCGAGCCTCACACCTCGGTATGAGTTAAAAACGGGATACGGACCGTTGGGAGAACACGACGTTTCTTTCTAGCTTTGGTGGTGTCAGTGACTTACCAGCCCTGACATTTATATACTTTTCACCTTTGTGGTTGTTGGAATGAGGCGCCCCGATTATAGGTCTGCAAGGACCGGGAAACGTGTGTTCAGGAATAAATAATCCTCTAACGTAAGTGAGGACCGGCCCAACCGATCCAGTAGCTGCCCAGAGTGCGTAGTCCTGAGCATTTGCTAGAGTGTCTCGAAGCGGAGAGGAGCTTACCCCTTTCCTCGACTCATGACGGAAATCCAATTTCCAATACGGGATATTGCGGTTTTAATTGTAGAACTAGTATGGCGACATAGTAGATGGTAGCTATGCCGCCTATGATTGATATTTATGATTGAAATTGTTTTGACACTATACACTTATTATAGTATCAAATGATTTGTTTTAAACGTACCAAGCATGTTTGGATATTATAAGGGAAAACCCTATCCTCCGGCTTGCGTTGCATTGTGTGATGGGACCTGTGTAACACCCCGTATATTTTATAACAGTGAAATTCACAAATTAAAATATAGTAAATCTCAAATCAAAGTATTAAGGGAAACGGGATATGCCATTGCATTCGTCTCGGAAAAATACGCGAAATAGAGACCGAGTTTTTGAAAAACGGAGCCCGTATGACCAAATTATGGCCCGATGAAGTTTCAGAAAATTCAAATTTCGAAAACAGAACTGAATTTCAGCCCAATCAGAGTAGGCGGAAAAATTCCCGCCCAAACCCACCAGGTCGACCTAGGGGTCGACCCTAGGGTCGACCTGCCAGGCCAGGTCGACCTGGGAGTCGACCTAGGTGTCGACCTGCCCCAGGCAGGTCGACTCTAGAGTCGACCTGGGGGTCGACTGGGGAGTCGAGCTGGCCCCTGAGCCAGGTTGAACCCAGCCCACCCTGGCTGGCCTAGTCTGTGTTTGGTCGATTTTCTGAGCCTTGCCTTGTCACTAGGGCTAGGTGTCAGCTCCTGGTTAGTCTCTCCTTTGAACGAACGGCTATTATTGAACCAAGCTTCATCGACGGTCTAATCCAACTCACAAACTCTATAAAAAGGACCTAAGACTAACCCTAATTCACATAAACTAAAATGGAGATGAGACCATCATGCTGCTGAGGAGAGACTGAGGATAGCCGTCAGAAATAGAGAGACAATTAGGAGATAAATCAAAAGCTTAAAGCAACTTTAATCAAATCAAGCAACGCCTACAACAAAGGATAGCATCTCCAAATTCAGAATTCAGATTCCTGAATTGAAGATTCATCATACGTTGTAAGTAGAGTGCTATTCCGATGTGAATTAAATAATTGTGTTGATTTGTGTAAAGTAAGAAATGGAATTGTGGCGATAATAATCTATATTTGTACGTTGCTTTGATGCTAAACGATTAGGGAATATTATGGTATACGATTGGATATTTGCAAGTACGCGATTTGCGTTGGAAGTTAACAACGAAATGGAATTATGGCGATAATAACTTATATTTGTATGTTATTTTGATTCTAAACGATTTGGCAATGCTATGATGTACGATTGGATTCATACAAGTATATGGTTTATGTTGACAACCACATGTTGTGGAATTTTAATTGGGATTCATGCAAGCATATGATTCATATTGAAAACTACATGTTTGTGGTAGTTATTTACAACACCCATTTGATAATTGCAAGTATATGATTCATGTTGAAAATAACAACTATGTGTTGTAATAGTTTATTTGAAATTCATGCAAGTATATAATTTATTTTTATGCCAACATGATGTATAATTCTATGGTCATCTTTAGTGTAATTTGGTCCATTTGAGTATTATGATTCATATGAAGTTATGTTGGAATTGGCATTATAGTTCAAGTTTAAAAATCATGCTTTTGTGATAGTGACAAAAGCAAGTGTCTTTGTAAGCTTGTATTAATTTTATGAACATGACTAAACTATGTTTGTTATTATGCCTAGTTGAAAAACATGTTTTTAGGCTTATGTTGTTATCATAATCATATGATAATATATGTGACGCATAAGTTACATTGGAATTACATTAGAATTACATTCCACTTGCAAGTTTACATAGATAGAATAAAAACCATAATTTAAGTTTAGGTATGTTTATGCTATAATTCTATAAATGGATTAAAAACCATGATTCATATAAGAATTAGGTTGGGATAATTCTAGTTGAACCATACTTTTGTATTAGTGACAAAAGTAAGTACCTTTTTGTTAGCATGTAGCGATTTTATGAACACAATTAGTTTATATTATGCCTAAATAAAAATATAGGCTTATATTTCTAGTCAAGACCATGCGCCAATAATAATGATATCTAATTTAGTTAGAGTCTTAATTTTAAGTTTACATGGTTAGTTGAATCTATGATTCATGTTTAAGTATTATTTATGCCATGATTACATGAATAGAATGATTCATGTTTAATGCCATAATCATCTAGAATGATTCATGTTTAAGTATTGTTTATGTTATAATCATACGAATAGAATGATTCATGTTTAAGTATTGTTCATGCCATAATCATATGAATAGAATGATTCATGTTTAAGTATTGTTCATGCCATAATCATATGAATAGAATAATTCATGTTTAAGTATTGTTTATGCCATAATCATATAGAATAATTCATGTTTGAGTATCGTTTATGCCATAATCATATGAATAGAATGATTCATGTTTAAGTATTGTTTATGTCATAGAATGATTCATGTTTAAGTATTGTATATGCCATAATCATATGAATAAAATAATTCATGTTTAAGTATTGTTTATGCCATAATCATATGAATAGAATGATTCATGTTTAAGTATTGTTTATGCCATGATTATATGAATAAAACGATTCATGTTTAAGTATTGTTATGCCATGATGTTACAATTGTAAGTTCACATTTGCCTACTTTATGTTAATTGAATCGTTCGTTGCAAGTTCATGCGTTCACACTCCCCTTTTTCATGTTATCTTATAAACACCATGTTATAAGCCTCCCCTTTTCATTTGGCTAAATTGGGTTTAAGTATTAAACCCAACACACCTTACATTGGAACGAACGTATAAAACGGGGGTAATGACGTTTGGGCTAAAATATAGAACACATGTGTTGGCATGTTTGACGCATGCCAACAACCTTGAAAAACAATTAAGTGGCATAAATAAATCTTAATCAATAAAGATGAATTTGAATAATGGGCCGCAAATATCTACATTAAAAAGAAAAGAGACAAAATATGTAAATGTAGAAAATACGATGTGTTTAACCCGAGGTTGGATTGAGTTGTGATGTAAACCTGCCCGGAACCGCCCGGCTGTCCAGTAGTCACAACAATACCTATCCAATGTGGGTGGTTAAACACGGAGCCCAATAAGGACCCGAGGTTAGACTGAGTTGTGGCGTAAGACTGCCCGGACCCAACCGGCAACAGGCAGCCACAACAATACCTGTCTAATGTGAGAGGTCAAGGCTTTAATAAGACAATTAAGGTTGAGTCAGGATTGATAGGATTAAGTGAATTAAGACTTAATCAAAATGGAACATGCTAAACTAAACAGACTGATTGGGGGTTAGGTTTATAAAACACTTAACCAACTTAGCATGTTGGCTAGAAATAGAAAAACCTAGTAGCGGGGGACCCTTTTCAGCAGTAACCCTACAAGGTATCATGATACCCTGAAACTAGGCAGGGTGGGGCACGATTACTGGGCTGACTGTAAGAGGTTAAATCGACGGCGGTGGTGCAGCAGTGTAGGTTCTAACGGGGTGCGGGCGTGCACACACTCCGCCGCAGAAAAATAAGGCACTGGGCACCAGAAGCGTACCTGTGCATTCTAGGATTGTGTCGGGCCGCCACCATGGGACTTGATACACCCTATGGTGGGACCAGCATAGGTAACTACAACATCGGGGGCCGTAAGACACATGTAACTATACGAGTAGGAGCCGATCATCATAAAATGGATCACTTCACCCTGATTATGGGGTGCCTGTTGGAAACTAGTTTATATGGGTACAGAGATTAATATGGGGTACGATAGTATATTCGACCCTAGACAACTTAACTTAGTTTATGGTGCTTTCCCATTTCTAGTTTATACTTATCATACCCAGTTCTTTATTCATAGACTGAATAGTCCTAGACTTACTCCGGCTTTATGTCTGACTCTACTTTTCTTTCGTCTTCTTTTCTTCCGTTCCCCCCAGGTCCATAGAGAGGGAATACCGCAGCTTGACCAGTCTTCTTATCCAGCTTAAAGAGAAAGAATGTATTGCTTGGATCCTTTCCATTTTGGACTATGGCTTTGGACAGCAATTATGGGACTTTTGCAGTTTATTTATGTTTTCTTTATGCTTCTTTAAATAATGTAATCAAGACAGTTATGAAGATGTTATGTTTTTGAAAGTATTGTAAGACAATTATGGCATGGCTTGTGTAACACGTATTTTAATGAAATAAAAGTTGTTGTTGGTTTCCGATGTTCAAAAATATGTGTTCTTATATCTGTCTTGTATATCTGTGACTCATACTTATAAACCTCCACCAAAATTAGAGCATTCCCTTTGAGAGTGACCCTAACGGAGGTGGGGTGTTTCACTTGGTATCAGAGCATAGGTTTACTGGATAAGATAAAAAGTTTTGAAAATTTATTTTTCAAAAAGAAATTTAAAGAAGCATTTTTAAAAGATAAAATATTATTTTATTTTAAAAGGCAAAGTCCCCCAAAGCCATAGGTACTATCTCTTATCCTTCGTTTTGAATCTATCCTTTCTGTTTCAGCATGTCTGGAGACCTTGCTCCCCAGCTGCTGACGCTTTCACTCCTCCTCCTCCACGTAAACCAGCAAGCGGAAGAGTTCCAGAGTAGGAAGACGAATAATAGTCAAACAAGAAAGGATCGTAACAGTAATGACAAGAAACGTGAAAAAAGGAAATGTTATTTCTGTGGAATTCTTGGACATCTGGAGGGAGACTGCAGGAAGAAGAAGAAGAGGAGGATGAGTGCTACTTGCTTTCAGTGTAGGGAGACAGGCCACTGGGCTAGGGACTGCCCAAGGAAGAAGGAGACAAAGGCGGAAAGCTCTCAAGGGAAGAAAGAGGGTTTACAGCTTAAGAAGACAGACTTTAAGAAGGGCGGGAAAGACAACAAGTCCCAAGAGAAGAGGAAGTATAAATTCTGTGGCAAAGTGGGGCACTTAGTGAAAGATTGCCGGAAAAAGAAGGCCAAGATGAATGGTGGGTGCTTTTCTTGCGGTGAGACAGGCCATATGGCTAAGGACTGCCCAAAGAAACGAGGACAGGGGCAGAGGGCTGGATCCACCTCAGGGGCACAAGTTCATGTGCTAGAGGCGCCACCTCTGCAACAGCGAGGTATAAATACTTCTGTAGAAAGTGTAGTTTATCTTTATGATCACCCCGTTCGCACTTTATTTGATTCTGGCGCATCACACTCCTTTATCTCGTCTGCTTTAGTAGAATCTCTGCACCTAAAAACTAGTATGGTAGAGGACCCCTCAATTGTTTCAAACCCAATTGGGGGCCCAGCTCATTTGTCTATGATCTGTTTGGGATTGAAAATTTCTATTCTAAGCGTAGAATTTAAATGTAGTGCCTTTGTTTTGGGCTTTTCGGGATATGGTTTGATTTTGGGCATGGATTGGCTATCCAGTAATGGGGCCATCCTTGATTATGAGAAAAGGGTTGTTAGGCTCCTAACCCAGCTCGGTAATACTTTGGAAATTTCTTGTAATCCCTCGTATGCGGTTATGCTTAGTTACCTTGAATCGCTAGATGCCTCCGCTGAAAATTTGCAATCGGTTAGAGTGGTCCGGGAATATCCGGATGTCTTCGAAGAGGTGAAGGGCTTGCCTCCGAAGCGGGAGATAGACTTCCGCATATGCCTTGTAGATAAAGCAAAGCCCGTTGCGTTGCCCGTTAGACACATGGCTCCACGGGAAAGGAAAGAGCTTAGTAAACAGATTAAAGAGCTTCTAGAAAAGGGGTTCATTAGGAGGAGCATTTCAGAATGGGGCGCTCCAGTGGTGTTCGCCACTAAGGCAGAAGGTTCATTTCTCTTATGCATGAGTTGTGGAGAATCACCTTAGTAAGTACATTTGGCAACATGGTTGGCATTTATTTCCGAGAGATAGTTCTTCTACGTGGAATACCTTATAGTAAGTGGACGAGATCCAAGATTCACTAGTGAATTTTGGAGAGCTTGCATGAAACCATGAGTACGCCGTTATGTTTGAGCCGAGTATACTAGAAGTAGAGTAAGTGAAAGAGGAACGAGAGGCAACAATGAAATAGGTTCCAACTCAAATTTTGGAAACAAGAATTAAGAAGCTATGAAATTGTGAAGTTAAAGACGGATAAAGCATAATGGAGTTAAGCTCAAGGAGATGCGACTTAGAAGATTGAAGACTAGATTCGTGCATCATATCTCTTCTTAAGAGTATATCTTTGATCCCTCTCTTCCTGTAGAGCTTACTTGCATGCTATCTTTTGTGTATATCCTCTCGGTCCCATTCTCAATCCAATTTCTGTTGCAAACCCCATAGGGAGTACGACTCATCTGTTAGCAACACATGTTGGGGCTTGAGGGTGTTCGTTGGTTTGACTAAACTTTTTGGGTTTTATAGGTTGGTCTTAGGAAGGGACTCCCTTATGACCTAAAAGGAGTCCACCATGCTTAGTTTCCTAGAATCTAGTGGTTGGGTTGAGTAATTCTTTGGGTGTCAGTCCGATGTTGATTTCGGTCTTCGGGGCTGATGCTTAGAGAGTTCTTCTCCTAATCAATAGATATGTGGCATAGATTTCCAGTTTTGACATTGCCTAATGGGCACAAAGTTTTTACTTGCTTCTATCATTCGACTATACCTTTAGTGTAACACCCCACCTCCGTTAAGGTCACTCACAAAGGGAATGCCTTAACTTTGGTGGAGCATTTTAGTAAACAGGACAGAAATTACAAGACAGATAAAACAGTACTTGAAATTTTTTGACTTTATTACAGCGGAAACAGAAATTAATATGGTTACATCCTTTCAATTTTAGAATTCAAGTACAAAATATCAGTCTTGTACAAAAGCCTTCAAAATGCATAGTTTAAAATCATAATCCCCATGGAACGGAAGCTATACAGAGCCAAGCCATACTTTAAGCACTTCAAGCAAGGAGAAATCCGGATCAAGCTAAAGTATTTCCCTCCTTGGATAACCTGGGGGGGGGGGAAACGGAAGAAAGGAGGCGAAACAACAAGGGTCAGACAAAAAGTCTGGCAAGTCCAGTGACTTTCAGCATATGAACAGATAATAATAATATGATATGAACATAAAACTGGATGTGAGATAACTATAACAGGTGTAGCAGATATAACAGAAAAACAGAATGATATAAACTATTGTTTTACACTTCTCTGCACTAATACTAGTATAGCAGAATTAGGTGTCTCCCTAATGTCTAAATTGAAGCAGGAACGGGTACAGAATACTTTAACAGAAACAGAATGCTAATAATGGGCCTTTACTACCCGATCAGAAACAGACAGAAGCAGAAACAGATTTATCTCTACGGAAACAGAATGTGGAATTAGGTATACACTAGTAATGGGCCTTTACCACCCGAACAGACGGTACCACACAGAAACAGACAGGTGTTACCACCCAACAGAAACAGACGGTACCAACAGAAACAGATAGAACTAAGTGTACCCTAAAACCCTACCCCAAGTGATCGGCTCCCTAATACATAAATATCCTGTGTCGGCCCCACAGTAGGGTGTATCACTCCCTAAAGTGACAACCAATTGGCACAGACCTATTTACAGATGTCACGGCGTCTTACATCCTCAGAGGCAGACCGGGATCCATGCACGCACATGACCCGGATGGAACGCACCATCAACACCCCTCGCCATTATCAGAATGAACCACTTATAATTAGTTCAGTAAGCGTGCCCGGACCCTACCTACTGTTGGGTCAAAGTTTTGATACCAGAAAGGGTTACTGACTAATATGGGTCCCAAACAACAGATGACACAAGTAATTCCCCTCCTAACCTTGTGTCCCCAGACTAACAGATTTCAGATTTATTTGTTTACAAGTTCAGACATACAGAATTCAGATTTACTAGTTCACAAATTAAGTTAACAAGTTTTCAGACTAACGGATCAGATGTACAGATTTTTCAGATTTGTCTAACTTTGTATTGGACGGGTTTACTACACCTATTAATCCCGTTGGTTTATCCCTATTTTCCCCAATACGTTTTAGACGTCATTCTTATCTTAGATTTGCATTAATTAATTATTAATGCCCAGACCTCTCACATTAGGTCGCTAGCTTGTGGCTGCTGGATGGGCCGGGCGGTTCCGGGCAGACTTCTGCCACAAGCCAGACCTAACCTCGTGTCTTAAGCAGGTTATGACTAACTTCTCACATTAGAACCTATTGTTTGCGGCCACTGGATGTGCCGGGCGGTTCCGGGCAGAATTACGCCGCAAACTCATTCGAACCTCGAGTTAGTCACGTTTATCTTTGCGGCCAATTAATTAATAATTTACCGTTTATGCGCACGCCCAATATATATGCTAATTCAGATTATATCAATAACAGGATGATTATATCAACACAGCAGATAACAGACTTTAGCAAATAACAGATTTTATATGACTTAACGGATTTAACAGATTTAGCAACTTAGCAGATTTTGGCATATAACAGGTTAGGCATTTCAACCGACAATTTTAACAAATTAGGCATTTCAATCTAATTAGCAGTCTAGGCAATATAACAAAACTAGCAGTTTAGGCAACTTGGCAAATTAGCATATTTAGCAAATTTAATATTTCTAAAGGTTTTATTTACATGCCTTGCCTAATCATAAATTGGCCTAAATTCATATGCCTAAATAATTGTCATGATTCACAATAAGATCATATACTTCCATGTTTGCATACCTTTACATAGCGCAGAATATGGACATAATTTACCCTATAACATATGTTCCAATTTTTGTTAAACTAACCTTATACAGCAGATTCACATATAAATTATACCCAATATGATCATTAATTACAGTGCATGGCATATACGCAAAATTCCCTATTTAGGTGTAATCACAATAGTAGAGATCCTAATTAATGTAAATCTTTTACACCTACGTTTCCATATCCTTCTTCTTATTAAGTCATGAATCATTATGCAAAATATACCCAACAATCTAAATCATATCTTCTAAAAAATCAGATCTTGACTTTTATATGCATTTTGTCCAAAGTCTCAAATCATATGTAATCATACAATGGTTCCTCTTTTCTTCTATCATAGAATATGCATAGATCCAAATCTAGTTTACAACATATGCTCATCTTTTTTTCTAATTAATTACAGATCTAAATTACAACATAACTATGCATACAACATGCATAAATTATATGTTCATAGTCAAATTTATGCATATGTCCAATATATTTTATGCCTCAGACCTAAAGTCATACATTAAATTTAGTCTTGTCAAATTTCGCATCATTCATCCCAAAATTTGCGTTCAAATGTTCATCTCTTATGAGATTAGGCACAGGCTCGTGGTAGCCTGGCTATAGAAACAGAAAAGAAGAAAAAGGGATACAGAACAGTCACAGAAAAACAGATCTGACAGAAGAGAATATATATACAATCTCAGATTCAGAATTAAAAACATATCAAAATTATAATTAACGTTTATAGCGGAAAATAACTGTACTTGCCTTAATTGGATTAAAGAAAGAACTTTAGTTGTTACAGATTTGTTGCAGAAGCTTTTATCTCAAATTTGAATTTAGGATGATGTTGATTGACTTCTAGTTTTGATTCTAGCAGAGTAGCGACGCCATTTTTATTTTTAATTAGAAGAAGAGAGCAATGGAGGCTAGAGAATTGTGTTAGAGACTTAGGTTAGGTAGAGTCTAGGGCCGTTTTTATAGAGTTTATGAACTGATTAGGACCATCGATGTTGCTTGGATTGATCGTAGCCATTCATTCGAAAGAGAGACCAATTAGAGCCTGCCACCTAGCCCTAATGACAAAGCATGCTTCTGAAAATCGACCAACATAGACTAGGCCAGCCAGGGTGGACTGGGTTCGACCTGGGTCTGGACCAGGTCGACAGCCCTGTCGACAGCCCTGTCGACCTGGCTAGACCAGGTCGACAGCCCAGTCGACCTGGGTGTCTTAGGCGGGAATTTTCCCGCCCTGGCCAATTGGGCCCCATTTTTAATTTTAAACTTAATTCAGAAACTTCCGGAGGCTATATCTTCTTCATACGGACTCCGTTTTTCGAAAACTCGGACTCTATTTCGCGTATTTTTCCGAGACGAACGCAATGGCGTATCCCGTTTCCCTTAGTTCTTTGATTTCAAATTAATTATACTTTAATTTGTTAATTCCACAGTTATAGAATACACGGGGTGTTACATTCTCCCCCACTTAAAAGGATTTCGTCCCCGAAATCTTCAAGTTAAGAAGAATGTGTCCTACCATCCAATCACCCATCTACTCAACCATCATCCACAAGCATCCATTGTCCTTAGAAAACTTCTAATGTTGTATGAACATATGCAAAAGTGTGTGTATATGTTCCTTATCTAATGCAAAGATCAGGCGGTCTACTGATTCAGTTGACCTCCTTAATGCGAATTATGTCAGTGCCATGAGTCCAACATGTATGCAATAGAATTCTGATGATATATATTATTTCTATATGAGTGCACAACCATTCACTCAAATGCAACATCCATGTGCTGAATCAACCATTTTGCATCCACAAGAATTGAAAAATGCTCACCCATCCATATGCAGTATGAGAGTGTTTTCGAGCCGATCTAGTGCCTAGTGTGTGTATATGCATCCACGGGCAACCACTAGCAACCACTTGCATCCACTTGCAACCATCAAACATAACATGTCTCAAACACATGTTTACACCCATTAGTTTCTACCTAAAGTTCAAATATTCGATCGATAGGATAAAGTCGAATTATGGAAGCGAGTACAGATAGAACGAAAATTTGGTTCCCATTAGACATGGGTCCTAAGTATCGGCCCCAAAGACCGAAACCAATATCAAATTGACACCCAGAGGAGTACCTTCTTTAGACAATGTCAAAACTGGAAATCCTATAAAAAGTATTTAGATATTTACAGACTACTGGTACAGATCAGGTTCCCTAATGATTCTTAGGAAGCTAAGCATGATAAAATCATACCCTACGAAAACTCAGAATGTATGCGCCATACTTGACGCCTAACACAGATATCCCTCAAACCCCAATCTCAAACAGATGATCCATAACCCTTATGGGTCTGAGTCTATAGCGGAATTCAGAAATAATACTAGCATTAAAGTGCAGAGTATCGATTACAAAATCAAAATACCAGAATCAGAAAAAGTCACAATCAGATAAAGAAATTAAACCTACTATAGAAATTTTCCTATTTCTATCCTAGCCACTAGCCTCAAGAGTGTTCGCCTGCCCTCCTTGTCCTCGTCTCTTCGGGCAGTCCCTAGTGAAGTGTCCCATCTCCCCACAGTTGAAGCAAGCGCCCTTCCTTTTTCTGCAATCCTTGTTCAGATGAGTTGAGCTCCCACAAGTAAAGCACTTTTTCCCCTTCTTATCTTCAGACTTCTCATCCTTCTTTTGTGTTTCCCTTTTGGGCCTCGCTTTTTTATTCTGTGGTTCTTCCTTCTTTGTCTCTTTCGGGCCCTTGTCTTCCTCGTGCAGTAGTGCCATATCCACCAATTTCTCGTAAGTTGCCCCCATGGGTACATGGGTCATGGCTAGGCTGTGCAGTGGCTCATTCAATCCTTTAACAAAGCGGAGAGCCTTTTTATGCTGAGTGTTGACTAAATCCAATCCGAATCTTGCTAGTTGGTTGAACTGGTTGACGTATTCCTTGACCGTCATACTTCCTTTCTTAAGAGACAAGAACTTTTCCAATTGTAAACTTCGTTCAGCTTGCGAGAGGAATTTTGTCTCAAACCTTGTTCTGAAATCCATCCATGTCTCAACCGGCCTCTCGGCGTTAGTGACTTCCCACCAGTAGGAAGCTTCGTCTTTGAGCAGCCATACTGCCAACTGTACCTTCTGCCTATCGTCCACCTCGAAGATAACGAATAGATCCTCAGCTTCTTTGAGCCAATTCCTTTCTTCTACGAATGATTCAGTTCCTTTGAAATCCTTCCCACCCATGGCCCTAAAATCTCTACAGATCTTTGAGAAAGTAATTGCACGAGGAGGGGGTGGAGGAGGGGGATCATTTGCTGGACCTGCAGCGGCGGTCCTAGCCTCAAGATATTGACGAAACCAACCGGGTACATGAACACCCTCTGGTATCTCAGATGCTTCAGACATGCTGGAACGAAAAAGGAAAGGTTCAATACAAGAAGGACTGAAAGAAAGATATATGGCTCTTGGGGATCATGTTTTTCAAAATAAGCTTTATTTTTGAAGATACTTCCTTTCAAAACCTTTTTTTTTTTTGAAAATAATTTTTCAAAACTTTTTTTTTATAAAATCTGGTAACCTTCAGCTCTGATACCAAGTGTAACACCCCACCTCCGTTAAGGTCACTCACAAAGGGAATGCCTTAACTTTGGTGGAGCATTTTAGTAAACAGGACAGAAACTTACAAGACAGATAAAACAGTACTTGAAATTTTTTGACTTTATTATAGCGGAAACAGAAATTAATATGGTTACATCCTTTCAATTTTAGAATTCAAGTACAAAATATCAGTCTTGTATAAAAGCCTTCAAAATGCATAGTTTAAAATCATAATCCCCATGGAACGGAAGCTATACAGAGCCAAGCCATACTTTAAGCACTTCAAGCAAGGAGAAATCCGGATCAAGCTAAAGTATTTCCCTCCTTGGATAACCTGGGGGGGGGGGAAACGGAAGAAAGGAGGCGAAACAACAAGGGTCAGACAAAAAGTCTGGCAAGTCCAGTGACTTTCAGCATATGAACAGATAATAATAATATAATATGAACATAAAACTGGATGTGAGATAACTATAACAGGTGTAGCAGATATAACAGAAAAACAGAATGATATAAACTATTGTTTTACACTTCTCTGCACTAATACTAGTATAGCAGAATTAGGTGTCTCCCTAATGTCTAAATTGAAGCAGGAACGGGTACAGAATACTTTAACAGAAACAGAATGCTAATAATGGGCCTTTACTACCCGATCAGAAACAGACAGAAGCAGAAACATATTTATCTCTACGGAAACAGAATGTGGAATTAGGTATACACTAGTAATGGGCCTTTACCACCCGAACAGACGGTACCACACAGAAACAGACAGGTGTTACCACCCAACAGAAACAGACGGTACCAACAGAAACAGACAGAACTAAGCGTACCCTAAAACCCTACCCCAAGTGATCGGCTCCCTAATACATAAATATCCTGTGTCGGCCCCACAGTA
The DNA here is from genome assembly GCA_030737875.1 of Allium sativum. Classification (NCBI taxonomy): domain Eukaryota; kingdom Viridiplantae; phylum Streptophyta; class Magnoliopsida; order Asparagales; family Amaryllidaceae; genus Allium; species Allium sativum. The sequence goes on from CM060920.1 coordinate 627,077,538, forward strand.
GGGTGTATCACTCCCTAAAGTGACAACCAATTGGCACAGACCTATTTACAGATGTCACGGCGTCTTACATCCTCAGAGGCAGACCGGGATCCATGCACGCACATGACCCGGTTGTAACGCACCATCAACACCCCTCGCCATTATCAGAATGAACCACTTATAATTAGTTCAGTAAGCGTGCCCGAACCCTACCTACTGTTGGGTCAAAGTTTTGATACCAGAAAGGGTTACTGACTAATATGGGTCCCAAACAACAGATGACACAAGTAATTCCCCTCCTAACCTTGTGTCCCCAGACTAACAGATTTCAGATTTATTTGTTTACAAGTTCAGACATTCAGAATTCAGATTTACTAGTTCACAAATTAAATTAACAAGTTTTCAGACTAACGGATCAGATGTACAGATTTTTCAGATTTGTCTAACTTTGTATTGGACGGGTTTACTACACCTATTAATCCCGTTGGTTTATCCCTATTTTCCCCAATACGTTTTAGACGTCATTCTTATCTTAGATTTGCATTAATTAATTATTAATGCCCAGACCTCTCACATTAGGTCGCTAGCTTGTGGCCGCTGGATGGGCCGGGCGGTTCCGGGCATGCTTCTGCCACAAGCCAGACCTAACCTCGTGTCTTAAGCAGGTTATGACTAACTTCTCACATTAGAACCTATTGTTTGCGGCCATTGGATGTGCCGGGCGGTTCCGGGCAGAATTACGCCGCAAACTCATTCTAACCTCGAGTTAGTCACGTTTATCTTTGCGGCCAATTAATTAATAATTTACCGTTTATGCGCACGCCCAATATATATGCCAATTCAGATTATATCAATAACAGGATGATTATATCAACACAGCAGATAACAGACTTTAGCAAATAACAGATTTTATATGACTTAACGGATTTAACAGATTTAGCAACTTAGCAGATTTTGGCATATAACAGGTTAGGCATTTCAACCGACAATTTTAACAAATTAGGCATTTCAATCTAATTAGCAGTCTAGGCAATATAACAAAACTAGCAGTTTAGGCAACTTGGCAAATTAGCATATTTAGCAAATTTAATATTTCTAAAGGTTTTATTTACATGCCTTGCCTAATCATAAATTGGCCTAAATTCATATGCCTAAATAATTGTCGTGATTCACAATAAGATCATATACTTCCATGTTTGCATGCCTTTACATAGCGCAGAATATGGACATAATTTACCCTATAACATATGTTCCAATTTTTGTTAAACTAACCTTATACAGCAGATTCACATATAAATTATACCCAATATGATCATTAATTACAGTGCATGGCATATATGCAAAATTCCCTTTTTAGGTGTAATCACAATAGTAGAGATCCTAATTAATGTAAATCTTTTACACCTACGTTTCCATATCCTTCTTCTTATTAAGTCATGAATCATTATGCAAAATATACCCAACAATCTAAATCATATCTTCTAAAAAATCAGATCTTGACTTTTATATGCATTTTGTCCAAAGTCTCAAATCATATGTAATCATACAATGGTTCCTCTTTTCTTCTATCATAGAATATGCATAGATCCAAATCTAGTTTACAACATATGCTCATCTTTTTTTATAATTAATTACAGATCTAAATTACAACATAACTATGCATACAACATGCATAAATTATATGTTCATAGTCAAATTTATGCATATGTCCAATATATTTTATGCCTCAGACCTAAAGTCATACATTAAATTTAGTCTTGTCAAATTTCGCATCATTCATCCCAAAATTTGCGTTCAAACGTTCATCTCTTATGAGATTAGGCACAGGCTCGTGGTAGCCTGGCTATAGAAACAGAAAAGAAGAAAAAGGGATACAGAACAATCACAGAAAAACAGATCTGACAGAAGAGAATATATATACAATCTCAGATTCAGAATTAAAAACATATCAAAATTATAATTAATGTTTATAGCGGAAAATAACTGTACTTGCCTTGATTGGATTAAAGAAAGAACTTTAGTTGTTATAGATTTGTTGCAGAAGCTTTTATCTCAAATTTGAATTTAGGATGATGTTGATTGACTTCTAGTTTTGATTCTAGCAGAGTAGCGACGCCATTTTTATTTTTAATTAGAAGAAGAGAGCAATGGAGGCTAGAGAATTGTGTTAGAGACTTAGGTTAGGTAGAGTCTAGGGCCGTTTTTATAGAGTTTATGAACTGATTAGGACCATCGATGTTGCTTGGATTGATCGTAGCCATTCATTCGAAAGAGAGACCAATTAGAGCCTGCCACCTAGCCCTAATGACAAAGCATGCTTCTGAAAATCGACCAACATAGACTAGGCCAGCCAGGGTGGACTGGGTTCGACCTGGGTCTGGACCAGGTCGACAGCCCTGTCGACCTGGCTAGACCAGGTCGACAGCCCAGTCGACCTGGGTGTCTTAGGCTGGAATTTTCCCGCCCTGGCCAATTGGGCCCCATTTTTAATTTTAAACTTAATTCAGAAACTTCCGGAGGCTATATCTTCTTCATACGGACTCCATTTTTCGAAAACTCGGACTCTATTTCGCGTATTTTTCCGAGACGAACGCAATGGCGTATCCCGTTTCCCTTAGTTCTTTGATTTCAAATTAATTATACTTTAATTTGTTAATTCCACAGTTATAGAATACACGGGGTGTTACATTTAGGTAGGACCATTCCCTATTATTGAGGAACAATTGGGAAAATGGCCTATAGATTAGAGCTACCCGAAAGATTGGCCGGAGTTCACAACGTCTTTCACGTTTCACATCTCCGAAAATGTCTACATGAGTCTGCTGAAGTGGTAGAGCCAAATATCCTAGAAGAAGTTGAAGTGGAACGCGAAGCAACCGTAAGGAAAGTTCCAACCCGCATATTAGGAACGGAAGTGAAGAAGCTACGCAACCGCGAAGTCAAGCTCGTCAAAGTTCAGTGGAGCGACGCCGAGGGAGACGCAACTTGGGAAACTGAAGCTAGAATACGCGCTGCCTACCCTTTTCTTTTCGAGGGTACATCTTTGATCTTTCCTTTTTCCTTAAGTTGCGCTTTTATCTATCTTTTTAGGTTTATCTCCTCGACCCTATCTTTTAGGTAGAAACCCTTTGGATGAAAACATGTAATTGAAACATGTTATGGATGATGATTGCAAGTGGTTGCAAGTGATTGCTAGTGGTTGCTCGTGGTTGCATATACACACACAATCTAGGTTTTAGATCGGCTCAATCACTTCATATTGCATATGCATATATGTTTGCATTCGTATATGGTTGAAATTTAATGTGTTGTCATATGGATGTTGCATTTGTATGAATGATTGTGCACTCATGTAGAATCATGAATAGGAGGATTTGCATAGATAATGGATTCATAGCACTTACATAATTCACATTAAGGAGGTCAACTAAATCAGTAGACCGCCTGATTTTGCATTAAATAAGTACATGTACACACACACTTCGCATGTTATCATGAAGCATTAGAAGTCTTTTAAGGACAATGAATGCTCGTGTTTGATGGATGAGTAGATGGATGTTTGGATGATAGGATGTACATTCTTCCTGAACTTGAAGATTTCGGGACGAAATCCTTTTAAGTGGGGGAGAATGTAACACCCCGTATATTTTATAACAGTGAAATTCACAAATTAAAATTTCGTATATTTTATAACAGTGAAATTCACAAATTAAAATTTAGTAAATCTCAAATCAAAGTATTAAGGGAAACGGGATATGCCATTGCGTTCGTCTAGGAAAAATACGCGAAATAGAGTCCGAGTTTTTGAAAAACGGAGCCCGTATGACCAAATTATGGCTCGACGAAGTTTCAGAAAATTCAAATTTCGAAAACAAAATTGAATTTCAGCCCAATCAGAGTAGGCGGGAAAATTCCCGCCCAAACCCACCAGGTCGACCTGGGGGTCGACCCTAGGGTCGACCAGCCAGGCCAGGTCGACCTAGGAGTCGACCTAGGTGTCGACCTGCCCCAGGCAGGTCGACTCTAGAGTCGACCTGGGGGTCGACTGGGGAGTCGACCTGGCCCCTGAGCAAGGTCGATCCCAGCCCACCCTGGCTGGCCTAGTCTGTGTTTGGTCGATTTTCTGAGCCTTGCCTTGTCACTAGGGCTAGGTGTCAGCTCCTGGTTGGTCTCTCCTTTGAACGAACGGCTATTATTGAACCAAGCTTCATCGACGGTCTAAATCAACTCACAAACTCTATAAAAAGGACCTAAGACTAACCCTAATTCACATAAACTAAAATGGAGATGAGACCGTCATGTTGCTGAGGAGAGACTGAGGATAGCCGTCAGAAATAGAGAGACAATTAGGAGATAAATCAAAAGCTTAAAGCAACGTTAATCAAATCAAGCAACGCCTACAACAAAGGATAGCATCTCCAAATTCAGAATTCAGATTCCTGAATTGAAGATTCGTCATATGTTGTAAGTAGAGTGCTATTCCGATGTGAATTAAATAATTGTGTTGATTTGTGTAAAGTAAGAAATGGAATTGTGGCGATAATAATCTATATTTGTACGTTGCTTTGATGCTAAACGATTTGGGAATATTATGGTATACGATTGGATATTTGCAAGTACGCGATTTGCGTTGGAAGTTAACAACGAAATGGAATTATGGCGATAATAACTTATATTTGTATGTTATTTTGATTCTAAACGATTTGGCAATGCTATGATGTACGATTGGATTCATACAAGTATATGGTTTATGTTGACAACCACATGTTGTGGAATTTTAATTGGGATTCATGCAAGCATATGATTCATATTGAAAACTACATGTTTGTGGTAGTTATTTACAACACCCATTTGATAATTGCAAGTATATGATTCATATTGAAAATAACAACTATGTGTTGTAATAGTTTATTTGAAATTCATGCAATTGAAATTCATGCGAGTATATAATTTATTTTTATGCCAACATGATGTATAATTCTATGGTCATCTTTAGTGTAATTTGGTCCATTTGAGTATTATGATTCATATGAAGTTATGTTGGAATTGGCATTATAGTTCAAGTATAAAAATCATGCTTTTGTGATAGTGACAAAAGCAAGCGTCTTTGTAAGCTTGTATTAATTTTATGAACATGACTAAACTATGTTTGTTATTATGCCTAGTTGAAAAACATGTTTTTAGGCTTATGTTGTTATCATAATCATATGATAATATATGTGACACATAAGTTACATTGGAATTACATTAGAATTACATTCCACTTGCAAGTTTACATAGATAGAATAAAAACCATGATTTAAGTTTAGGTATGTTTATGCTATAATTCTATAAATGGATTAAAAACCATGATTCATATAAGAATTAGGTTGGGATAATTCTAGTTGAACCATACTTTTGTATTAGTGACAAAAGTAAGTACCTTTTTGTTAGCATGTAGCGATTTTATGAACATGATTAATTTATATTATGCCTAAATAAAAATATAGGCTTATATTTCTAGTCAAGACCATGCGCCAATAATAATGATATCTAATTTAGTTAGATTCTTAATTTTAAGTTTACATGGTTAGTTGAACCTATGATTCATGTTTAAGTATTATTTATGCCATGATTACATGAATAGAATGATTCATGTTTAATGCCATAATCATCTAGAATGATTCATGTTTAAGTATTGTTTATGCTATAATCATATGAATAGAATGATTCATGTTTAAGTATTGTTCATGCCATAATCATATGAATAGAATGATTCATGTTTAAGTATTGTTCATGCCATAATCATATGAATAGAATAATTCATGTTTAAGTATTGTTTATGCCATAATCATATAGAATAATTCATGTTTGAGTATTGTTTATGCCATAATCATATGAATAGAATGATTCATGTTTAAGTATTGTTTATGTCATAGAATGATTCATGTTTAAGTATTGTCTATGCCATAATCATATGAATAAAATAATTCATGTTTAAGTATTGTTTATGCCATAATCATATGAATAGAATGATTCATGTTTAAGTATTGTTTATGCCATGATTATATGAATAAAACGATTCATGTTTAAGTATTGTTATGCCATGATGTTACAATTGCAAGTTCACATTTGCCTACTTTATGTTAATTGAATCGTTCGTTGCAAGTTCATGCGTTCACACTCCCCTTTTTCATGTTATCTTATAAACACCATGTTATAAGCCTCCCCTTTTCATTTGGCTAAATTGGGTTTAAGTATTAAACCCAACACACCTTACATTGGAACGAACGTATAAAACGGGGGTAATGACGTTTGGGCTAAAATATAGAACACATGTGTTGGCATGTTTGACGCATGCCAACAACCTTGAAAAACAATTAAGTGGCATAAATAAATCTTAATCAATAAAGATGAATTTGAATAATGGGCCGCAAATATCTACATTAAAAAGAAAAGAGACAAAATATGTAAATGTAGAAAATACGATGTGTTTAACCCGAGGTTGGATTGAGTTGTGATGTAAACCTGCCCGGAACTGCCCGGCTGTCCAGTAGTCACAACAATACCTATCCAATGTGGGTGGTTAAACACGGAGCCCAATAAGGACCCGAGGTTAGACTGAGTTGTGGCGTAAGACTGCCCGGACCCAACCGGCAACAGGCAGCCACAACAATACCTGTCTAATGTGAGAGGTCAAGGCTTTAATAAGACAATTAAGGTTGAGTCAGGATTGATAGGATTAAGTGAATTAAGACTTAATCAAAATGGAACATGCTAAACTAAACAGACTGATTGGGGGTTAGGTTTATAAAACACTTAACCAACTTAGCATGTTGGCTAGAAATAGAAAAACCTAGTAGCGGGGGGACCCTTTTCAGCAGTAACCCTACAAGGTATCATGATACCCTGAAACTAGGCAGGGTGGGGCACGATTACTGGACTGACTGTAAGAGGTCAAATCGACGGCGGTGGTGCAGCAGTGTAGGTTCTAACGGGGTGCGGGCGTGCACACACTCCGGCGCAGAAAAATAAGACACTGGGCACCAGCAGCATACCTGTGCATTCTAGGATTGTGTCGGGCCGCCACCATGGGACTTGATACACCCCATGGTGGGACCAGCATAGGTAACTACAACATCGGGGGCCGTAAGACACATGTAACTATACGAGTAGGAGCCGATCATCATAAAATGGATCACTTCACCCTGATTATGGGGTGCCTGTTGGAAACTAGTTTATATGGGTACAGAGATTAATATGGGGTACGATAGTATTTTCGACCCTAGACAACTTAACTTAGTTTATGGTGCTTTCCCATTTCTAGTTTATACTTATCATACCCAGTTCTTTATTCATAGACTTAATAGTCCTAGACTTACTCAGGCTTTATGTCTGACTCTACTTTTCTTTCGTCTTCTTTTCTTCCGTTCCCCCCCCCCCCCCAGGTCCACAGGGAGGGAATACCGCAGCTTGACCAGTCTTCTTATCCAGCTTGAAGAGAAAGAATGTATTGCTTGGATCCTTTCCATTTTGGACTATGGCTTTGGACAACAATTATGGGACTTTTGTAGTTTATTTATGTTTTCTTTATGCTTCTTTAAATAATGTAATCAAGACAGTTATGAAGATGTTATGTTTTTGAAAGTATTGTAAGACAATTATGGCATGGCTTGTGTAACACGTATTTTAATGAAATAAAAGTTGTTGTTGGTTTCCGCTGTTCAAAAATATGTGTTCTTATATCTGTCTTGTATATCTGTGACTCATACTTATAAACCTCCACCAAAATTAGGGCATTCCCTTTGAGAGTGACCCTAACGGAGGTGGGGTGTTTCAACCTAGGTCTTATAATAGCTTCATTTTTTGAAAAAGCATTGCGCTATTTATTCTATGCACTAGTATTCTTGGGAGGAAACCCGTTCCGTGTTATACGGCGTGGTCCCTTGAATTACTCTCTTTTAAAGTAAAGCTTTAAATAACTGTTTTAGTTCTCACACCAGTCACATGACTGACCTGGAGTTTATTGTTTTAACCTAAACTCTGGGTGCCCCTATTTTCCGCACGGGCAGCTAGTAGTTTTGGTTTTGTCAATTTATATTCACGGGATCCTGATTTACAGTTGGAACGATGCTTGGAAAGCTCTGTATCCGTGTATTACTTTCAGTTGTGTTTTGTATTATTTTTCCGCTACAGTACTGTTTTTAAACCTCTGATATTTATTGAATGTAATTTATTCATTATACTCTGTATATTCTTGTATCTGATGGAATTGTTGTAATAGCAATGAAATGTTCTTCCGTCTGCGTTCTGTTTTGTCTTGTCCTCACAGTAATTCGTTCTTTCTCATCTCTTCGGAGACCGGGGAAGTTCGGGTCGCTTCATTTTCAGTTCAAAGAAAACAAAGCCGATACCTTTCAAATTTGTTTGAACTAGGGTTTGGATTTTGTGGCAAATCCGTGGCTTGTGGTCATGATCGGGATACACTACGACGTAGAGAGGGGTGAGGCGCTTGGATCGATGGTCGGAGGAGGGTGTTCGGTGGTCGGATCTGGTCGGGGCGGCGGTGGGAAGGTTCGAACTTCGTGGGCCTCGTTCTCGTCGATGGGGAGGAGGGAGAGGACGATGGTGGGTCGGATTTGAAGAGGAGGGGAAGGGCTGTCGAGATAAGGTGGCGGCGGCGTCTGAAAGCGACTGAGGCGGCGACGATTGGGTGGGAAGGGGCGAAGCGGGTTATCGTCGATCGCGAGGGAGGCGGCGAGGGTTTCTGAGGGTTTTTTTATTTTTAAATTGTGAATTGAAATTTCCTATTGGCCGATGTTTTACTAAAAATTTTTAAATAGTGTTACTCCATACGAACACCAATTCAGGCCCAACGACTGTCGCCCCTAGCTAAATACCCCCATCCCGGACACAATGGGATATGTTTCGTATGCCAATTCTATTGTTACAGTCAGTTATTTTTCAAATTAAAGTGTAAAACATTTTATATTCAATTTGAACGTACTTTTCAATTTGCCAAGGCCACAAACTGATTCGAAAAATTCCAGAAAAATTAATCTAGCTATGTTTTGACGCTACGGTCCCAACAAAACTAGTTTCGTCAAATTCTGAGATCGTTTGAAAAATGGCCATTTTCTGGTCAATCGAATTTAACAGAAATTGACCAAACACATTTTCTTTTGCCACGCTCACATACTAGCTTAAAAAATTATGAAATTTGAAACCTAGAAATAGTTTGACATCCCGGATCCAAAAAAAGTGGTTTCGTCGAATTCCGAGGTCGTTTGCAAAATATCTATTTTCAAGGGCTATATATTCTATATAGCGATCATTCTAAAAATTCTTTTGGCCATAACTTTTGATTCCCGCTATGAAACTTCGATTTTTCAGATTCATTATAAAGGTATTCATAAACAGATTTAAAAAATTTTGGTTTCACCAAAATCCGTTATATTTTGCACCCGGTGCAGTCAGTCAAAGTTTGAATTCTAATTTTCAAACTGCCCCACTATTTCTAATTCACTATTTTATTGAAATGTTCTATTTCAATTGCTCAAATTCCTTTGAAATAACCAATTTAAAAATTTTAAATTGGCTCGTATTTTCCGAGCTGTTACAATCTCCTCCACTTAAAACTTTTCGTCCCCGAAAAGGAAACAATAGTAAAGTAGGAAACAAAAATGTAAATGCAAAGTATTGTGAAGGTACCTTGCACCGGAGTTAGTCAGAGATGTCCACTCTAATTTGGGGTAAGCTTGCTTAATGCTCTCCTCAGTCTCCCAAGTACAGTCTCTAGGATCGCTACTCCACTGCACTTTAACTAAATGAATCTTTTTGCTCCTTAGCTCTCTAGTTTCTTTGCTAACAATCTTTAATGGCTCTCTTCTGACTGCTAATTCTGGAGTTATTTCCAAGTCCTGTTGTGCTGCTTCTTCTACAACAAGATCTGGATCATGCACATGTCTTCTAAGTTGTGATACGTGAAACACATCATGCACTCCAGGCAACCAATCTGGTAATTGAACCCTATAAGCAAGAGTTCCAATTCGTTCAAGTATAGGAAAGGGACCAATAAATCTCGGTGCCAACTTCCCAGTTTTGCCAAATCTGATTACTCCTCTCATCGGAGAAACTTTCAAATAAACATGGTCACCAACAGCAAATGTCAAATCTCTTCTTCTAGAATCTGCATAACTTCTCTGTCGGCTTTGTGCGGTTTTCAATCGCTTCTTAATGAAGTCGACTATATCAGACGCTTCTCTAATCATATCGGGTCCCAACACAAGTCTGTTGCCAGGTTCTACCCAACATGCTGGAGATCTGCACGGTCTACCGTATAATGCTTCAAATGGCGACATCCCCAAACTTGCTTGATAGCTACTGTTATATGAGAATTCTGCCAAACGTAAGTGATCTTCCCATGACCCACCAAAATCAATTATACAAGCCCGTAGTAAATCTTCCAGAATTCTATTCACTCTCTCTGTTTAGCCATCTGTCTGAGGGTGATAAGGGGTGCTCATATTTAGTTTTGTTCCCAATTCTGTCTGGAATGCCTCCCAGAATTTGCTAGCAAATATTGGGTCTCTATCACTGACTATGCTGATGGGAATTCCATGCAGCTTAACAATTTCTTTGAAATATATCTGTGCTAGACTTTGAGTGGTTCTATTGGATCTAACAGGTATGAAATCGGCTGTCTTCGTGAAGCGATCTACGATTACCCAAATACTGTCGTTACCTTTCTTGGTTCGGGGCAAATCATCTATGAAATCCATTGAAATTTGTTCCCATTTCCAACCTGGGACTTCCAACGGTTGCAACAATCCAGCTAGCTTTTGTTGGTTGCTCTTGACTAATTGACAAGTAGGGCATCTGCTAACATATAAAGAAATATCCCTCTTCATTGCCTTCCACCAAAAACTGCGTTTGATATCGTTGTACATTTTACTTACTCCAGGATGAATGCAAAGTTTGGATTTATGGCATTCATCTAGCACCTCTCTTTTGACCTCAGGGATGTCAGGAACACATATTCTTCCACTCAATCTCAGAACTCCCTCACTATCCACTTGGAAAATGGAGCCTTCGCCCCTTTGAATCCTTTCAATCATCTCTTTGACAAAATTGTCGTTTTTCTAAAGAACAGATATTTTATCAATCAATCCTGGCGTAATTATAAGATTGGCAATGATTGTAGTTTTTCTACTAAGCGCATCCGCTACAACGTTAGCCTTTCCCGGCGTATACAGGATATCTAGATCATACGCTACAAGAAATTCTAGCCAACGCTGCTGTCTCAAATTCAGATCTTTCTGGGTGTATAAATACTTCAATGATTGATGATCTGTATACAGTTCAAATTTCTCACCCAATAAGTAATGCCTCCCAATTTTCAAAGCAAAAACGATAGCTAACAACTCAAGATCATGAGTTACATAATTCTTCTCAAGTGGTTTCAGTTGGCGGCTTGCATAAGCGACTACTTGGCCTCTTTGCATTAACACTGCACCAAGACCTCTAATAGAAGCATCTGTCCAAACCGTCAAATCCTGATTGCCATCGATAATGGTTAACACTGGAGCAGTTGTCAATTTCGATTTCAATTCCAGGAAAGCTTCCTCACAGTCGGAAGTCCACTTAAATTTCTCATGCTTCTTCATGAGCTTTGCTAACGGACAGGATATCTTTGAGAAATCCTTAACGAATTTTCGATAATAACTAGCCAACCCCATAAAACTTTTGACCTCTGTGGGTGTAGTTGGCTGTTTCCAGTCTTGAATTGCTGTTATTTTGCTCGGATCAACAGAAATCCCTTCCTTTGCACAACGTGGCCAAGGAACTTCACTTCTTCTTGCCAGAAGACACATTTAGAGAATTTGTCTTTGAAGACGTTCTTTCTTAGGATCTCCAATACTTGTTCTAAGTGTTTTTCATGCTCAGGTTTTGATTTGGAGTAGATTAAAATATCATCGATGAATACGAGGACAAATTTATTCAGAACTCCCCTGAACACTCTATTCATTATATCGACAAAGTATGCTGGAGCATTGCATAGGCCGAGCGACATTACTAACCATTCATAAAATATGTTTGGACCTCTGAAAGCTGTTAAAGGAACACACTCTTCTGTAATTCTCAATTGATGAAAACTCGTAGCTAGGTTCATTCGGGAAAATACTCTCGCCCCATTTAATTGGTCTGCTTAGATCATCGATGCGGGGTAATGGGTATTTGTTCTTGAGCGTCTGTTTGTGGAGGTCTCGGTAATCAACACACAATCGAAGAGTACCGTCTGACTTTGGGACAAACACTACAGCTGCACCCCAACTAGAAAAGCTAGGTCTGATCAGACCCTTCCATTGCAGTTGACGAGTTTGATCGCCTAATTCTTCCTTTTCCTTTGGAGTCATTCTGCGAATTAGATGTACTACTGGTCTGGCGTTGGGAATTAGATCAATTCTAAATTCTATTTCTCTTTGCGGAGGTAAGTATTCGACTTCTTCAAACACATCCGAATAGTTTCTAACAACAGGAATCTTTTCTAAGGAAGTGGGGATAACTTCTAACGCCGACCAAAATTCCTTTCTATCTGGATTCGAACCATGGCATGGTACAGTAATATATCCAAGCTTCGTTCGAATTTTTACTATTCTTTCCGCATACTTCACTTCAGCTTCATATTTCGTTAAACAATCAAGCCCGAGAATGATATCGAACTCAGGGAAGTCCATGGTAATCAAATCAAAAGAAAACTTGTAGGAAGAATAAGAGACTGGCACTCTACAATATGAACTGAGAAAAAGAGATCCTCCGATCGGATTATGTACTTCAACCGATTCATTAAGCTTTCTTTGTTTTAACTTTAATTTGTGAACTGTGTTACTAGCAATAAAACTACGTGATGCACCCGTGTCAAATAATACAGAAACATGAATATTTTTAATTGTAAGGGTACCTCCCAAAACATCGGGTTTACCTGCTCCATCGGAAGCAGCCGGCGGGTTCGTCGCGTCATACACGTGAGCTACTGCAACCTACTTAAGCAAAGGATAGTCTTTAACAAGATGATCTGTCTTGCGGCAATTAAAGCAGGAGCGAGGGTTCTGGGAGCCTTGGCTTGAACCTTGAGAATTGGTCTTCTGCCGTTTCGGGGCTATGCAAACATTTGAGTAGTGCCCCATCTTGCCATAATTATAGCAGCTTCCTTTTGGCGGCCTATAGTCTGTGGTTTCGAGGATTCCGCTTGGCTTGACTCCGCTTGATTCGCAGTGGGCTTGCGTTTATTCCCGGCTTGGCTTTTAGCACGATCCCGATCCAGGTGCCTTTGTTCCAGGTCTTCATAGTTGTACGCCATTTCCACTAATTCATTGAATGCCAGCTTGATGTGGGCCATAGCCCTATCTTGGTACTGTCGCTTTAGCCCGAGGATGAACCTCTTATTCTTGGACTTTGCTGTGGCGACGAGCTCTGGAGCATAGCGGGATAGTTGTGTAAACTTGTTCAGATAATCTTGCACCGAGAGATCCCCCCTGCTGGAGGTGAATTCGTCATGCATACTCTCAAGGGCTTGCTCTGGGACATACTTCTCTTTGAATAATTCTTTGAATTCGTCCCATGTCCTACCAGCATTTCTATTCCCTGCGGTGAGAGCTTCCCACCATAGTTCGGCTTCTTCTTGAAGGAGCCAAGCGCCCATGAGAGCTTTGTCTTGATCACCCAGCCTTAGGCTTCTAAGTATCTTCTCGCATGTTTTCTGCCATGCAAGGGCCTCAATTACAATGCTCGTTCCAGAGAAGGTTTTGCCTCCTAGGTTCTTGTACCTCTTAGCCACGCGGTCCAGCTTGAATTGTTGAGCGGCCGGGGGTTGTATCAAGGGTCCTTCGTCAATTGGGACTTCTCCTCGTCCTCTGCCACGGCCTGCTCAGCCTCCTCTACCAGCGGCTGCTCGGGTAGCCATTCTTCAAGTTATGTATAAGCAAGAAACGAGTCAGCCTACAGAAATGATAATTTTATTGTATGGTAAAGCAGAAGAACTTAAGGAAAGACAACGATGTACTGAACAAATTGTTTTTACTATTCTGCTTAGCTCATTTAAGGACATTACTAGTCCTATCTCTAATGAGCTACTCACCTTAGAACACTACTGATTCTATTCTGACGAAGTGTTTAATGTGTTAAATTCCAGAACTAAGATTAACCAAAGCTCTGATACCAGCTGTGACGACCCCAAAACCCCGTGGCATGGTGTTAAGGATAATCATTGGAATATAACACATAAATCATCATTAGCGGATCACAGATAATAGCATAAACAAGAAATAGAATAATTTACACACATATGACAACGGAATCATATATATATATCACCACATCAGAGAGCACAGTGCAGGATAGTACTTAGTGCATAACAGTACATAATCAGTCTACATCCCCTGTGGCGGAATCATACATAGAGAATACATAAACTTAACATCAGTCTACATCACCAGTGGCGGAATCATAATACATATACAATAATGGCGGAAAAGTCACAATCATCACAATGTAGTCAAGCCTCGCCATGATTCCAAAAGTGCACCTCTACTGCGGTGCCAAACCAAAATATATCAGCTACCTGTAACTAGGCTGCCCGTGTAAAAATGAGGGCACCCGAGTTTGCAAGGTGAAACAAACTACGAGTCAGTTATGGGACTGGTATGAGAAATCTACTTAACTTATTAAACAACAATAATAAGGCAAATCAAAGGTCCACACCACTTTCGCGGAACGGGTTTACTCCAATGAGTGTTAGTGCACGAAATAAAGTAAATGATTAAATCATCGCAATGCTTTTTATAAAAATGAAGCCATTATAAGACTTAGGTCCCATCACACAATGCAACGCAAGCCGGAGGATAGAGTTTTACCTTATAATTGCCAAAAATGCTTCATACGTATAAAACGAAAGTGTTTGATATTATTACTAGTGCATACATGTTTCAAAAGCGATTTCAATCATAAATATCAATCATAGATGGCATAAATGACCCATGCCACTATGTCACCATACTAGTAATACAATCACATCCGCAATTTCGTATTGGAAATTGGATTCTATCATGAGTCGAGGCAAGGGGCAAGCTCCTCTCCGTTCGAGACACTCTAGTAAATGCCTCAGGACCGCACACATCAATCCCTGGATCTTCAGGGCCGGTCCTCTTTACTTTTGAGGATTGGCAATTCCTGAACACATGTTTCCCGGTCCTTACAGACCTATAGTCGAGGCGCCTCGCATTCCAACAACCACACAGGTGAAAAGTAGATATAAATGTCAAGGCTGGTAGGTCACTGACACCACCATAGCTAGAAAGAAATGTCGTTCTCTCCCTGCAGTCACTATCCCGTTTTTGACTCATACCGAGGTGTGAGGCTCGTGAATCCACGTTATACACAAAGCTACATCACACAGACCATGTTTTGATCATCAACCACAAGACTTTGCTTTGCAACAGAAGCCTTGATCATATGCCACTTAGGCGTGCCACACAGGCAATCCACTACATGCGACTGATTTCTATCGATATATAACCTCTGAGCTCGTACGTCTCAGAGAAGGGCGTTAAGCAAGAGAATAAATTCTCCGCCACCAAACAGATATATATTTAACAGAGATCAATCAGCACAGAACAAAATCCAATGTCAGACACAAGGTCCATTTACAAGTTCGTTCTGGGTTTGAACGAAACCGGAGGCACCAAATTCCTCGCATATCCGCACAATCAACAATACGTCCGGATGGCTACTACTTCAGCTCCTTCAAGGTAGCTACTCCAATCACGAGCATCAGTAGCGCCCATCCAACCAATGTGAAGATCGTCAGTCTTGAACATCTTCGTCACTTTGACTTCTCACCGTCGATCGATTATTTGAAATGAGAATTAACTCAGCCTTTTCAAATAATCCACGTGTATTTAGATTTCAAATCAATTATTCACATGGTTAAATTACTCAACATTCACATTTCAGTTCCTTAGTATAATTTTCATGTTAAATACATTCAACCATCACATATCAAGCAAACACAACAAAATTAGTTTATTTCCACTCTATATCGTTTATAATATTTTATAACGATATATCGCCATTTTTATTTATTCAAAAACGATCATATTTAATTAAACGACGTTTCAGGTCGTGCCGAGGCACTAGCGCTGTTTTTCACTAAATTTGTTTTACACATATCTGAAAATCTAACCACTGGATCTTCACAATTTTTATTCCATTAGAAAGATCTTTTCAAAACGAACACAACGGTTTCAGTTTTGGGAAAATCCGACGGTCGGATTTCCCACACTAGTCGTTTGAAGTTACGATTTAAAAATACGAACTTCAGCGTCGTTATTCGATTTAACTTAATTATATTTATATTTATATATAAATATAATCGATTCTGGCATTGTTTTTCTTCAGATTTGAATTAAACATTCCAGATAATCCAACCGTCGGATCTTTACAAAGTTGGTGCTGTTGGAAAGATATTTGCAAGGCGAACGCAACAGTTGCGGTTTTGCGAAAATCCGATGGTCGGATTTCCCGCACTAATCGTTTGAAATCACGGTTTCAAAACACGAACTGCACGGCCATGATTCGTTTTAATTTTATTTATATTTATATATTTATATATTTATATAAATATAGTTCATTCGAAAATTTCTATATCGTTTTCACTTCAAATCTTTCACTAACGCCTTTAAATTTTGGAAAATTTCGCCATAACCTCCTTTGTACGGGAGGGGCTGAGAAAATACTCAAATTGCCACACGGGTGTCTCATCTTAAAAAGAAAAAAGAAAAAGCCAAGCGGCTAGCCAACAGGCTCATAAAATCATCAGCCAAACAAAACAGTAAACATGTACCTATTTGTCGGGCAAACAATTTTAATCCTCTTCTCTAGCCTCTTTGCTATAACCTGTTCAATAAATATGCATGTACATATGTGCAATTCTTATCACTTATCATTTTCCATTCAACTTCATATTTGATTCAATTTGGTTTAAAGACACCATTCATTCACATGTTGCATACACAAGCAAAAATCATATCATTAACCAGTTAATGAATATTTCAACTCATGCATATTTATTTGAACAAGTGGTTATTTTTAACTTCATTTCAATAATGATAATTTTGGCGAACTAAAATATATTTCAACACATGACTATTTTATTTAGTTCCTATGCATGTTAAAAATAATACTTCCTTCACAAATATTTATTTCAACGCTCACACATTTTTTTAGCAAATCACATATATGATAAAAAATTGTATTTTTATCATCTAAAATATTTATTCAACACATGAATGTTTTTAACACATCATAATTTCAATAAAAATGTAATTTTTATTGTTCGATCTTTTATTCAACACATGAACCTCTCCAACACACACACACTTCTCAACACATTAGCATTTCCACACATGGATATTTTATATAGTTTGTTCATATAAGAAAGATGAAATTTTTATTGTTGAAACTATTTATATATAAGGCGAATATTTTACATACTTCATATATATTATAAAAATGTGATTTTTATCGTTTAAACACTTTATTCATTCAAATATGAATTTAATTTTCACACATCACTTCTCAGCACATGAGCATTTCCACACATGGATATAGTTTCTACACATGACTTTAGTTTCAACTCATGAAAATAATTTCAACATATGAAAATAATTCTAACACATGAATATTATTCAAAATTTCGGCAGCAAAACGACAGTGTAGTTAAAACAGACACCATCTCGAGTACGGCTCCTCGCTCTACCTTAAAACCTCGTGGTTTTTGACAATGGGGATTTCATGCATCTAGTTCGCACGCAGGCGGTATGTTTTATTTTCATTTCTACAATTATTTCCAATTTGTTTCAATCACCAATGGGTATTTGTCAACCACAACCAATCAATATCAACCACAAACAATTATTCAACCATTTGAATATTTTTCACCTAATTTTTCACATCAATTCACAACAATAAATATCGTCCATGGTTTGTGGATGAGGGGAGTATATATATATATATCATTTCTATATTTCACTTGCATTTCACACACATATCATTTATACAATGCATGTATAATTTATACTTCCCTCATATAGCTTACCCAACGCATGTACATGAGGTATACAATACGTGTATAATTTATATTTCGCTTATATAATTTATACATGACATTTCCATTCACATTTCAATTTAGAAATCTCACATTGGTTTTCAAAGTGCTAAAAATCGTAGATAGATCAGAAAAATCCGCGGTCTCTTCTAAGTGGTAGAGAGCCTCCTTGCGGTCACAATGTTTCCAGTTTCATCGAATTTCGTCAATACACTAAAAAGATATGTTTTTTAAAAGTTTTGCAACACTTAGAAGTGTTATTTTCAGTTCAAAGAAAACAAAGCCGATACCTTTCAAATTTGTTCGAACTAGGGTTTGGATTTTGCGGCAAATCCATGGTTTGTGGTCAAGATCGGGATACACTACGTCGTAGAGGGGGGTGAGGCGCTTGGATCGATGGTCGGAGGAGGGTGTTCGATGGTCGGATCTGGTCGGGGCAGCGGTGGGAAGGTTCGAACTTCGTGGGCCTCGTTCTCTTCGATGGGGAGGAGGGAGAAGACGAGGGTGGGTCGGATTTGAAGAGGAGGGGAACGGCTGTCGAGATAAGGTGGCGGCGGTGTCTGAAAGCGACTGAGGTGGCGGCGATTGGGCTGGGAAGGGGCGAAGCGGGTTATCGTCGATTGCGAGGGAGGCGGTGGGGGTTTCTAAGGGTTTTTTTATTTTTAAATTATGAATTGAAATTTCCTATTGGTCGATGTTTTACTAAAATTTTTTAAATAGTTACTCCATACGGACACCAATTCAGGCCCAACGACTGTCGCCCCCAGTTAAATACCCCATCCCGGACACAATGGGATATGTTTCGTATGCTAATTTGATTGTTACAGTCAGTTATTTTTCAAATTAAAGTGTAAAACATTTTATATTCAATTTGAACGTACTTTTCAATTTGCCAGGGCCGCAAACTGATTCGAAAAATTCCAGAAAAATAAATCTAGCTATGTTTTGATGCTACGGTCCCAACAAAACTAGTTTCGTCGAATTCTGAGATCGTTTGAAAAATGGCCATTTTCTGGTCGATCCAATTTAATAGAAATTGACCAAACACATTTTCTTTTGCCACACTCACGTACTAGCTTCAAAAATTATGAAATTTGAAACTTAGCAATAGTTTGATATCCCGGATCCAACAAAAGTGGTTTCGTCGAATTCCGAGGCCGTTTGCAAAATATCTATTTTCAAGGGCTATATATTCTATATAGCGACCATTCTGAAAATTCATTTGGCTATAACTTTTGATTCCCGCTATGAAACTTCGATTTTTTAGATTCGTTAAAAAGATATTCATAAACAGATTTAAATATTTTTGGTTTCACCAAAATCCGTTATATTTTGCACCCGGTGCAGTCAGTCAAATTTTGAATTCAAATTTTCAAACTGCCCCACTATTTCTAATTCACTATTTTATTGAAATGTTCTATTTCAATTGCTCAAATTCTTTTGAAATAACCAATTTAAAATTTTTAAATTGGCTCGTATTTTCCGGGTTGTTACAGCGTGGGGTTGGGTTCTTGAGTTGGGCGCGCGGTTGAGTTCTCGAGTTGGGCACAAGGTTGGGGTTTCGAGCTGAGGAGGGTTTGGGAGGGTTCGGCGCCTCTGGCGAAGGTGGGGGAGGGGCTTCGACGAAGGGGCTTCAGTCTTGGGGAAGCCGCGGTGGTGGCTAGGATTCTGCGCTTTTGTTTTTGTATTTTTTAAACCGAACGAAGAGTGACGGGGAGAGAGAATGGAAAAAGGGGTGAGAGAGTTATATATAATAATTATATTATTTTATTATTATTTTTCCATATAAAGTTGACTTTGTATACACACCCCAAACGAGACCCACCGACTGTCGTCCCTAGCATAATACCCCCATTTTGAACACAATGGGATATATTTCGTAAGATAATTCGACCGTTACGATCAGTTTCTGCTAAATTTAAAATATAAATCACTATATTTGATTTTAAACGTACATTTCAATTTATCGGGGCCACATACGGATTCTAAAAAATTCCAGAAAAATTATTTCTAGCTTCGTATTGACGTTACGGTCCTAACAAAACTAATTTCGTCAAATTTGAAGACCGTTTGAAAAATGGTCATTTTCTGGTCGATCCAAATTTACTACAACTGACAAAACACGTTTAGCTTTGCCACGCTCACATACTGATTCTAAAAATTATGAATTTTGAAACCTTGCAATAACTAGCCATCCCGGATCCAACAAAAGTGGTTTCTTCGAAAACAGAGATCGTTTGCAAAATTTCCGTTTTTAAGGGCTATATTTTCCATAGCGACTATTCTGAATTTTCAACTGGGCATATCTTTTTATTCCCACTATGAAATTTTTATTTTTCAGATTCGTTGGAAAGATATTCTCAAATAGATTCTAATATTTTTGGTTTCGCTAAAATCCGGTTTATTTTGAATCCTGTACATTCATTTGAAATTTGAAATTGAATTTTCAAACTACCGCGCCATTTTCAATTCCTTTTATAATTAAAATAAATATTTATTATTCTAACGACGATCTATATAAATATACGTTCTAATTTTATTCAAAATAAATTTCTCGTCGTTATTATTTAAAATAATTCAATATAAATACTCAAAATTCACTAAAATTGCCAAAATAAAAATTTTAAATTGGCTTGGATTTCCGGGTTATTATAATCTCCCCCACTTAAAACTTTTCATCCCTGAAAAGGAATGAAGTTGAAAGTTGTTTAACTAATCAACTCAACTTTCATTACTTTCATTATGGCTTAAGTTCTTCAACTTTTCAGTTTCTAAAAACTTTTCAAATTTGGCTGACACCCTAAATTTTTGAAAAATTTCGCCATAACCTTCCCTGCACGGTAGCACCGGGAAAATCCCGAAATTGCCACACAGGCCTCTCCGATCCAAAAAGAAAAAGAAATAGTCAAGCGACTAGCCAATCGGCTCATAAAATCATCCAAACCCAAGAAATTAGTAAACATGTACCTATTTGTCGGGCAAACAATTTTATTCTTCTGCTCTAGCCTCTTTGCAATGACCTGTTCAATATACACATATATATGTACATGCATACATGCAATTCCAAACAATTTCCAGTGCAGTTAAATATTTGATCAATTTGATTATTTGTTTCAAATTTTAATTAATCAACAAATAATCAAGCAACACAACCATCAATCAATTTGTTGATTATCATTTCATATTCATAACTTTGATATATAGTCAAAAATCACATTTTTTGTGCCAAATCACAACCATAAGCCCTATCTAGTTTTGGTTCTCACACCAGTCAATTGGAATCATATAAATATCCCACCTTCGAAACTCGAACACAGACACTGATGATGAGGCGTCATCATCAGAATCGTCTCCGGGCGACTAGAGTGTGATTCTATGTCTACCCAATATATTAAAACTTTGAATACCCGCGGATCAGACGTATATGCAAAATCTTTATATATTGGATTGCCCAAATTCAATACAAATAAATATTCAAATACGTTGAATAAAATTTAAATTTTCAAAACAAAATTCGTTTTCATTTTAAAAATATACTCTTTACACTCGTTCTAGGATACAACTGATCCTATCTCCAACGAGTCATTCTCATTGGATATTACTAATCCAATCTCTGATGAATTCTTTTGTCTGGTTCTAACGTGTCTTGTTCTCCGAGCTTTGTAAACCAAAGCTCTGATACCAAATGTAACAATTGGGAATTTCGCTCGATCCGAATCGATCGCTAAACCGACCAAGACCGTTCGAAACCCCTGATTGTTTTGAGAACACGACAAATTGGAACACAAATAGAAGAACATTTCATTGTTTATTACAATAATTCCATCAGAATACAAGAATATACAGAGTGAATAAATAAAATAAATTCGATAAATACCAGAGATTTACAATTCATTACATAGCAGCGGAAAATAATACTAGACACAACTGAAAAGAATATAAGGATACAGAGCTTTCTGAATATCATTCCAGCTGCAAATCAAGATCCTGTGAATATAAATCTGCAAAACCAAAACTACTAGCTGCCCGTGCGGAAAATAGGGGCACCTAGAGTTTAGGTTAAAACAAAAAACTCCAAGTCAGTCATGTGACTGGCGTGAGAAATAAAACAGTTATTAATCTTTATTTTAAAGTTAGGTAAATCGAGGGACCACGCCGTATAACACGGAATGGGTTTCCTCCCAAGAATACCAGTGCATAAAACAACAGCGCAATGCTAAATAAAGAACAATGAAGCTATCATAAGACCCAGGTCCCATCACACAATGCAACACAAGCCGGAGGATAGGGTTTTACCTTATAAAAGCCAAAGAATGCTTGATACACCAAATTTCATCTTTTATTATTACTATAAGTGTATAGTGTCAAAAAAATTTCAATCATAAGTATCAATCATATACGGCATAAGTGCCCCATACCACTATGTCGCCATACTAGGCTCTACAATCAAAACTGCAAAGTCACATATTGGAAGTTGGATTTCCATCTGTGAACCAAGGCCAGGGATCGTCCTTACCGGTTCGAGACTGTCTAGCCCGAATCTCAGGAACAGCCGCAACTGCCCCATGGATCGTCAGGTTTGGTCCACCCGATGGTGAATTATAATGCCTGAACACTGCGTTTCCCCACCCTTTATGGCGTAAATGAGTCCTATGACTCCATCGGCTCCACATAGTCACCGATATATCCGAGGCACCTCGCAATCCAACAACCACACAGGTGAAAATAATATAATTGTCAGGGCTGGTAGGTTACTGACACCACCCTAGCTAGAAGGAAACGCTTGCCCTCCCTGATGTCCTCTCCTATTTCTGGTTCACAAGCAGGGTGTGAGGCTTGCGAATTAATCCTACACAAAGCTATGCCACAAAGGTCGTGCTTTGATCATCAACCACAAGACTCTGCTTTTCAACAGAAGCCTTGATCATTTGCATCTTAGCATGCCACACAGGCAAACCACTCCATGCAATCGATATCCATCAATCACACAGAATGATATCCAATGTCAGACACACAGTCCATTTACAAGTCCGTTCTGGGTCTGAACGAAACCGGAGGCACCTTGTACCTCGCATATCCATCGATCTCCAAGTACATCTGGATGATCACCAACTGATTCCCTCCTCTTGGGTGTACAACCCAATCAAGATCATCAGTAATTATCCAAATGATGTGAAGACCTCCGGTCTTCAACCACTGTCTTCATCCTTGACACATCGTCGAATCAGTTATTCAGGATGGGATAAACCCAGTCTTTCTGAATAACTCACGTTTATAATAAACAAGTGTTACACAAACACAACATACGCCACATTCCAATTCAGAATATTCTTTTATTCAAATATTCTTATACTTTGGGAAAGGTTCCCATTAATTTTATCAAAGATAAATTCTTTAAATTTATTCATTAATCTTCTTTTGAATATCAATTCAAACCAAATTATGGTTTATCCAAACTAATCGGGGTTAGTGAACCTTACCGAAGTAATCACTTGTTAAATTTCCCAACCCCAACCTATTCATCCATGAAGTAAAACTGGTCATACTTCATATCTAACACCATGGTGTTATCAGTAAATTCAATTACCATTTCACGTTCAAATCTAATTAAAGATTTAACTATCGCCTAGAGCAAAACTAGTGATACTCCTTTCTCGACCATTTCAATCTAATTAAAGATTCATTAAAACTCCACTTGATTTTAATCTTCCCAAAAATCACTATTAATGATTATTTAACTTGGGAAATCATATTCTGTCTTTAACTGGGTTAAAGAACTAATGTCATTTAAGACACGGTTCACGATAAACCCAAAATCACATTCTATTCCATCAGCCTTTAACCGTAAATTAGCAAGTTAACAATTCCCTAAGTAATAACCCCGAAGGCCGAAACCAACATCAGATCAATACCCAGGAAACCATTCAACTTAACTAATCTTCAGTTAGTTTCTGATTTTCTTAACTCCATTGGGTCTAAGAACAGTATTATTAAAGATACCGTTCACGACAACCCAAAATCCTATTCCATTTACGATGGAATCTTCATGGAAAACAAATCGATATAAACTTCCATATCCGACTAATAATATAAATGGAAAATGGCAAAGCCTTTTAAATTCCAGATATATTAGTTGTCTTCCTCCATAGAAATTTACTTCGATTATTACCAAATCGAATTCCATTTCAATTTATTTTGTTAAATTGGAAAACTTTACTTTGGAAAAATCTCCTTTAAATCTTAATAAAAGACTTATAAATTCCAAATTACATTTCACCGTAAATCGGGTTAAAGAACGAATGTCGTTAAAAAACAGTTCACGGTAAACCCAATTCACATTCCATTAATTATCGGGTTAAAGAACAAGTGTTATTTAAAACACCGTTCACGATAAACCCAAAAATCAATTCAAATTCAATTCCAATTAAATACCATTTAATTGGGGTACTTCATTAAATCTAAATAAAAAGATTTAATCTTTTTCTCAACTGGATTTAAAAACAGTGTTAATGAAGACACCATTCACGACAAACCCAAATCCCATTTGATATTAAATACAAGGCTCTAAATAGAAAATATACCGGCTTATATTCAATATCAATTCTACGGCCAACAAATATCGTATTGGAAATAACGATATAAATATATCTTTCAAATTTCGATAATAATATTTGTATAATCACGAAATCCAACATCGAAATATTCCAAATACAATTTCGATTCAAATCCATTCCAATTCAATTATTGGAAATTCCGATTACTTTTGAAACCCTTTCAAATCCAGTTTATTTATTTCAAAAATAAATGGATTATAATTCTAGTTCAAAACTAGTTCATTTCGATAAAAATCTAATTTTATCTTTTCAAATATGGAATTTTTCATCCCAATTCTTTCCAAATCATTTCTTATGATTTTACACAAATTAATGCTATTTTTAATAATTTTATCAAGGCTCGTATAGTCGATTTCCATCAACGGCCATCGAACTGCACTTATAGCGACCTTTTCCAAATTTGATTTGGGCATAATTCCAAAACCAACCATTAGATTTCAAATCTCTAATATTCGTTAGAAAGCTCTTTTCGATACGAACCCAACGGTTCTGGTTTTAGGAGAATCCGGCGGTCGGATCTCCCTTAATATCCATTCGAAGACAATGGTCAAAATTCGCGAACTACCGCAACGCGGCGCGTTCTATTCAGGCCATTATATATATGATTATATATTATACATATTTCACCGATTTCCTTTGAAAACATATTTTATAAATCGTTTTAAATTCGTTTTCAAAACGATTTCAACTTCATTTTCAATTTCTACTCAAAATTGAATATTTCATATCATCGATATATAAATGATAGTATTTTCTAAACATTGTATTTTGACATCAATTCCTTTTCGATATTCATTTAAAAATGAATAAAATCGATATAAATATTGTTTGCGTCAAAATGGCGCATATCTAATCAACACGGCTTTATATATTTCAATAACTTCGTTATTCTATTCAACAAATGAATATTTTCTTCAACACATGAATTTTCTTTTATTCAATACATGAATATATATTTTATTCAACACATGAATTTTCTTTTATTCAACACATGAATATATATTTTATTCAACACATGAATTTTCTTTTATTCAACACATGAATATATATTTTATTCAACACATGAATTTTCTTTTGTTCAACACATGAATTTACTTTTATTCAACACATGAATATATATTTTATTCAACACATGAATTTTCTTTATTTTCCAACTTAGAATGAGGCCCAATCAAATACCATATAATGTTAATTACATGGATTCCCTACACAACATGTATATAATAGCAACGATAAATAATCAACAATCATCCAGAGTGCATTCTACACTGCATAAGCATCAAATTTAAATATTTAAAGCTTATAATAGACTGTCAATCAATCAATCGACATACAATGAATTATTGGGACTAGTGTATGGCCAATTTCATCCCAACACCCGTGTGGGGTTTTCAAACAATCAAACACAGTTTTTATTTATGCAGTTGGGCGATGTGTAAAATTTATCGTCCCAATCCATATCAGTCAAACGTGTGTACATAAACAAATCGTCCGATTTGTTTATAAATATTTATTTTATATACACTTTAAAAAATTATATTTTTAACCATAAAATAATTTATTCCATTCCACATCACACAATCAATATTCACACCACAAACAACAAACAAACAAGTCATCCATGGTCTGTGGACAACGGGTGTCGGGTGCTGCTAAGCACCGTCTGCATCCTAGTATATATTTCAACTAGAAAACAAATTAAAAGTGAGAAGTTCTCACCTTGGGTTCCACTCCGCCATTCTTTCCTTCTCAACGGTTTGGATTTTCCAGAAATTCGAATGTAGTCTTTTCTACGCTGTTCAAATTAAAAATCACATTTTTATTTCAATGCTATAAAAATCACATTTTTGTTTCACTATATATGTAATAAAAAATCAGATTTTTATTTCGTTACATATACAAAAATCATATTTTCATATCCTCTATTATATAAAAATTCTATTTTTAATCCGCTACTCATATAAAAATTATAATTTTACTTTTTATATAAAAATTATATTTTTAAAACTCTACTTCCTAGACAAAAATCTTATTTTTATCGCTAGTTCATACATAAGAATCTTATTTTTATATAGCTACCCTTATAATAAAAATCATATTTTTATTCTTTACATACAATAAAAATTATATTTTTATTCTCTACATACAATAAAAATTATATTTTTGTTCTCTATATACATTAAAAATTATATTTTTATTCTCTACATACAATAAAAATTATATTTTTATTTTCTACATACAATAAAAATTATATTTTTATTCTCTACATACAATAAAAATTATATTTTTCTCATGAATAAAAATATATTCTTTACTATAAGAATCCTTTTCGATATTCAATGCTTCGTATAAAAAAGTATACATTGATTTAAAACTACAATTTATATAAATTAAAACTTACAGTTGGATTCGGGAGAAGGAGGGGGGTTTCACTACCGACGGTCAAAGGTGGGGGAGGCCATCAGGCGGTCGGAGCTTGCGGTCAGATGGTGGCTAGGGCATGGGGTTGGTTTCTCAAGTTGGGTGTGAGGTTGGGTTCTCGAGTTGGGCACGGGGTTGGGGTTTCGAGCTGAGGAGGGTTTAGGAGGGTGCGGCGCCTCTGGCGGTGGTGGGTGAGGGGCTCCGGGGAAGGGACGTCGGTCGTAGTGAAGCCGCGGTGGCTGCTAGGGTTCTGCTCTTTTTTTTTTGTTTTTTTTTTTAAATCAAACGAAGAGTGACGGGGAGAGAGAATGGAAAAAGCGGTGAGAGAGTTATATATAATAATTATATTATTATTTTCCATATAAAGTTAACTTTGTATACACACCCCAAATGAGACCCATTGATTATCGTACCTAGCGTAATACCCCCATTTCGAAAACAATGGGATATGTTTCGTAAGCTAACTCGATCGTTACGATCAGTTTCTGCTAAATTTAAAATATAAATCACTATATTTGATTTTAAACGTACATTTCAATTTACCGAGGCCACATACGGACTCTAAAACATTCCAGAAAAATTATTTCTAGTTTCATATTGACGATATGGTCCTAACAAAACTAATTTTGTCAAATTTGAAGACCGTTTGAAAAATGGTCATTTTCTGGTCGATCCAAATTGACTACAACTGACAAAACACGTTTAGCTTCGCCACACTCACATACTGATTCTAAAAATAATGAATTTGGAAACCTAGCAATAACTAGCCATCCCGGATCCGACAAAAATGGTCTCGTCGAAAACAGAGATCGTTTGCAAAATTTCCATTTTTAAGGGCTATATTTTCCATAGCGACTATTCTGAATTTTCAACTGGGCATATCTTTTTATTCCCGCTATGAAATTTTGATTTTTCATATTCGTTGGAAAGCTATTCTCAAATAGATTCTAATATTTTTGGTTTTACTAAAATCCAGTTTATTTTAAATCCTTTACATTCACTTGAAATTTGAAATCGAATTTTTAAACTACTGCTCCATTTTCAATTACTTTTATAATTAAAATAAATATTTATTATTCTAACGATGATCTATATAAATATACGTTCTAATTTTATTCAAAATAAATTTCTCGTCGTTATTATTTAAAATAATTCAACTTAAATACTCAAAATTAACTAAAATTGCCGAAATAAAATTTTTAAATTGGCTCGGATTTTCGGGTTATTACATATGTCAAGGATGAAGATGGTGGTTGAAGACCGGAGGTCTTCACATCGGTTAGATGATTACTGATGTCTTGATCGGGCTGTACACCCAAGACGAGGTAATTAGTGGTGATCGTCCAGACGTACTTGGAGATCGACGGATATGTGAGGGCTTCTCCCCTGTATTGGACAAAATGTGGGAGGAATAAGGTGCCTCCGGTTTGGTTCAGACCCAAAACGAACTTGTAAATGGATGTGTGTCTGACATTGGATTTCATTCTGTGTGATTGATAGACATCGGTTGCATAGCGTAAATTGCCTGTGTGGCATGCTGAGATGCAAATGATCAAGGCTTCTGTTGAAAAGCAGGGTCTTGTAGTTGATGATCAAAGCACGGCTTTGTGTAGCGTCAATTTGCGAGCCTCACACCTCGGTGTGAACCAGAAACGGGAGAGGACATCAGGGAGGGTATGCGTTTCTTTCTAGCTAGTAGTGGTGTCAGCGTTTTACTAGTCCTAGCATTTTACTTATGTGGATGATGGATAGCGAGGCGCCTCGGTTATATCGGTCGCTTCGGGGCCGATAGTTTGGTCGGGATATGGCCAGTTTACGCCCTATAGGGCGGGGAAACGCATGTTCAGGCATTTTAATCCACTTCATGTGGACCGACCCTGACGATCCAAGGCTTGCCTGTGCGCTTACCTGAGGCTCGGGCTCGACAGTCTCGAAGCGGTAAGGACGATCACTTGCCTTGGTTCACAGATGAAAATCCAACTTCTGATACATGACTTTGCGGTTTTGATTGTAGAGCCTAGTGTTGGCGACATGATATATGGTACCCATGCCGTCTATGATTGATACATTTATATTTGAAGTTGTTTCCTTCACTTATAGTAGTAACAAAAGATTAAATTTCGCGTATCAAGCATTCTTTGGCTATTATAAGGGAAAACTCTATCCTCAGGCTTGCGTTTCATTGTGTGATGGGACCTGAGTCTTATAATAGGTTCATTGTTCTTTATTTAGCATTGCGCTGTTTGTTTTATGCACTGATATTCTTGGGAGGAAACCCGTTCTGTGTTATACGGCGTGGTCCCTTGATTCACCGAACTTTAAAATAAAGATTAATAACTTTTTTTAGTTCTCACACCAGTCACATGACTGACCTGGAGTTTATTGTTTTCACCTAAACTCTGGGTGCCCCTATTTTCCGCACGGGCAGCTAGTAGTTTTGGTTTTGCAGATTTGTATTCACAGGATCCTGATTTACAGCTGAAGCGGTATTCGGAAAGCTCTGTATCCGTGTATTACTTTCAGTTGTGTTTTGTATTGTTTTCTACTGCTATGTATTTAAATGTAATTTAAATCTCTGATATTGATCAAATGTATATGATTTATTCATGCTCTATATATTCTTGTATTCTGATGAAATTGTGGTAATAAGCAATGAAATGCTCTTCTGTTTGTGTTCTGATTCGTCTTGTCCTCAAAGCAATCTATGCTTCCGCTTATCTTCAGAGACCGGGGAAGTTTCGGGTCCTTACATTTTACATACTTGTTCACTGCTTATGAATTTTCTACGTAACCATTTCTTTCAATCCCTTTGGATACATCAATCAACTCCTTATATCTTATTTAAATTCATTTTCTTAAATTCATCAAATTCCATTCAAATTTATTAACTTAGATTCATTTTAATGGATTCAATTCATTTGTTTAAGATTTTCTTTCAAATCAAGTTTATCCTACAATCCTGCAACCAATTTCAACCATACAATTTACCTGATTATTCAAACACTCTACTTGGATTATTTGCATGTATTTTAATTTTCCAAACCCAAGTCAAATTTTAACACTCGAGTCAAATTCCTTTACCTGATTCATTTAACTCAACATGAGTTAAATTAAATATTCACTTTAATTCATACATTTCACATTGGGAATTCTAATTTCACTCAGATTATATTTGAATTCATCCCAACATGTCCAACTCATTTATTTCAGATTTGTTTCATTCAAGCTTAAATTTATGCTCATGTAATCAATTTCATCCATTTCACTTGGATTTACTAATTTCTATTGACTTGCGTTCAATTTTACTTCAATATTCAAATTTCAACTTATAGCATTCAGTTTAACATAACATAAGTTAAATTCATATTTGGAATCCCATCTTGGTTAAATCTGTTCAATCCCATAATCAAATTTATTCAAATCAACCAATCAAGCTGATACGAGCTTAAATAACCAATCAATGATTTGAGAGAAATATTTTATTTTCTGTATAAAAATAAGTTTCGGTAAAATTATTTCAATTACCCTCTTTAAAAATAATTTTATATCCAAATTACAATTACTCGCTTTTATGTGTATATATATATTCAAACTCAATCTAGCATATTACTAATCCCATATCTATTTAGTTACGCCACAGAGCCAAGGTTATTCCTAAAACATTGCTCTGATACCAACTATAATGGCCGAAAAATTTTCACGCTCGAATTTTCAACAATAATACATAATCCCGTATTACTTGCCAAAAATCCAAGTATCGAAAACTCAGACTGTTAATAGAAAGAAGTTAGAGAATGAGAAAATAAATAAAGAAATATTAGAATAGAAGAATAAGAAGACAAGAATCTCACAGCGGAACGAATAAAATATAATATCAAATGCTTATACAAAAACTGTGTATTACAACATCAGCGTATGCATACATCTCAATTCCATACACAGCGGAAATATATAATACCATGATATGGCTATACGTCTAGAATCCAGCACTTTTTATAAAGCTCGAAGCGAAACCTAACCTGATAATATACTTGGTCTGACCCGAGCACATTGGAAGCAATGCAAAAATCACCCGGATCAGTCTGGAATACCTTCAGTGATAAATTCGTAGCATAAACAACTTGTTTAACTTTGGAAATCCTTTTTGAAAGAAAAGGATAATAGTAAGACCATCCCACATATAAACATGGACGGTTTTTACCTTACTATAACCCAACACATTTTGATATATAAAAATCCAGTGATATTATAATAGTGTCTATCGAATCACAAATAAATAATCATCTAGCAGAACGCTTGCATCTCACGTTCTACATATTTATTAATTAATCAAAAACCGTTTGGTGCTTATTGGAGATTGGACTTCCAACTTGACAAGGTATGGGACAACCTTTCGATCGGTGTACTCTAGAGGGAAATACACCAAGGTTCAACAAGAACGTCTTGCAACCCGACCACGCATGACCAACCAGTCATTTAGCATGAGTGTATCGAATATATTGCCACCATATGGTTTTATGAGCTCACCATAGTTCCACGGAGATACAAAATACGAAAGAAGAACAAAATATGAATTTTCTCTAGATTATGACAATACACACTTCTTGGGTATGACACATCTAGCCATGCAGCCTGCCCGATTTTTGTCATTTCCCAGTTGTGAGGCTTGAGGCTACGTTTATCTTTAACACATCTGGCCATCATTCACTTTGAATGCCACATCGTCAGATCTGTCAAATCACTAAATGATGTCCACAAATATATTATGGGTGTTAGGCAAGAGAATTTCTCCACCACCAAACTGGGTATATTTGTAAAATTCAACGTACGTGACCCTCAGGAAATATTCTGTCAGACATTCATCCATACAAGTCATCCAGGAATAGGATGAACCAAAGGCACCCTCCTATCGCATCCCTATATGGGAATCACCCCAAGGATCACTAGCGAGTAGTCCTTGCAAATCCATAAATTCCAACAACGACAGGACCACAGTGTATCTATGGGAGCTAATCAGAGATTATAAGTACTTCTTCCGCTTCATGAAGATCTACGATCTTCAATGCTCCATCTTCATTTGCTGCACGCTCATTTCGTAAGCGATGTTGATTCGGAGTGGGTTTGGGTCTAGTTTCCATCCCGGTCTCTTCGAAAACAACACAACAAAAGGTCTCATATTATATTCTATTGATAGTCGGGTTTTTACTATCAATTTCAAACAGTATGTTAAGTATTTTGGCAGCTTAGACCCTTATTCTTTAAACCATTAAAATCTCATTACCGGATTATTTAAAACCACTTCATCGATTGAGAATTCAATTCCATTTATTTATCTCGACAATCTTTTTATTATCGTTACATGGAATAAACACCACTTTGCTAATATCGCCATATTTATATAAAACCCTTTTTATTTCCCTTTCTTGAAAATATTACATTATATTCTAAAAACTATTTTAGCCTCCCTTTACTTTGGAAATAACGATATATATAATATTTTTTCAATATTCAATTACCATTTCTTATATGACCCAGAAACAATGTCAAATGACATGATATGCAAACTTCAATGTTTTTAACACATTTCCATATTTTTAAAGAGTTCTCTTCAGTGCGGGTAATATATATCGGATCTTAGTTATTTGTTTCTATTTCTGACTTCGTATAATTCATTTACACTTCTTTGGGGAAAACATAATTTTTTTCTTATCGCTTGGGATAAGTGAATTTCAAACCTTTCTAGTGAATAATGTTATATATAATAATCACGCTTAAGCATGATTAACAACGTTAATTTATTGTTATAGTAAAAATTTGCAATACGCTGCTATATTCCACTTTATAACTAATCTCGACGTCTCTTTCACTTACAACTAATATCATCACTCGATAATAGTGGAGTCGTTCAAGTTAGGGTATTTTATTTACCTTTCAGACCTTAATTGACAATGTTCTTATCTTAGAATAGATATAAGTCCGTAACTCTAACCCCTAATTATTTATAATCCGTCAAATTGTATTTCTTTCTTTATTTTGAATATGGTTTTATGACGCCATATCCTTATTTTGAAAACTCGATTGCTTAAAACTATTTATTTTAAACATAACTCTTTGCTTTGTCTTCATTATACAACTATACTTATAACTTCTTTTACCAAAATCCATTTACGTGCTTTGTCTCTTGAAATTTTACTTTTATTTGAATCATTTACTTAATGCAAGTAACATTTTATTATCAACTCATTACCATATTAAATGAGATCCATTTAAGAAATTATTTAATTAAAAATAATTAAATAATATTTTACCTCATCATTACTGAAGTAAACAGTCTACTTCATCATTAATCTAAAATAGATTGGTTGCTTACTTTATATAAACGCTAATTAATTATATTAGTTCAATAATTATTTAATACCTCATTAATTAAAAAGGGTAATTAATAAGGAATCTTATTAAATTTGATCAGTTTACCTCTAAGTCATTATCATTAGATTAATTGAAGACCAATTAATCTAATAATCATTTTCCAAATAAACAGTTAATTTAATCAACTTCATTCCATCAGTTAATTTGTTAACTATTTTGGTTACTTCTTACCTTTAGATTAATATAATTAATCTAATAATATTTCTTAACTGTTTAACTTAAAATAATTATCCAAATTATTCACTCGTAGGATAATTACAGTTTAATAACTTATTTAAATGTAAAATAATCGTTTATATTTACATTATAAAAATGAACTATAAAATACTAGTTTATAATAGAAATTCTATTATAATTTAAAACTTTGCTTCAATTATAAAATAAAAATTTTATAACTTAACTTCGTTGATTTTCCTGACGGTAGATTAACAAAAAGATAGATTCACGGTCATCTGCAACCAATTCCTTAATCAACATCGTTTATGGATTAAATCACACTAACATCGAATTTCCATTTAACATTAATATCCAAACGGGTTTTTGATGTCATTGGGGTTCACACAGTGCAGATATATCAATAATACAAAACAAATAGTACATAGAATATTTGAGGAATCCGGTTGGATTCCTCCAACCTATTCTGCTCTACGTCACAGTGGTTATAACATTTTATAATAATACATGAAACAGAAATCCCACCCAATGCATTTAATGATGTAAATAAAATTAATGTCAACCGATAACAAACAATTAACATCCATGCATGGCATCCAAATCAATCAATTGGTAATATCAGTGATGGATTTTAACTGTATGAATTTAATCACATCATGAAATCCAGAAAGCGTGAGAATTAACTCGCATTGTTTTTGATTCGACAGTTCAGGTGGTTCGCTTTTAATTTTAAACGGCCGTTTAAAATAAAATAGTAATTCCAATAGCTGCAAGCCAATCCGACCAGCTCGCCAGCATTGTACTCGTTGTTGCGATTTCAAAGCAACTGGCTTCATCAAAAACTATTAATGTAAGCATGGAATATTTCGATTATAAATTAACGATTATATATATATATATAATTAGTTAACTAACTTTGAAACCATAATTAACCATGTCAATTACGTTTGCTTAATTACCGTGCTAATCTCGTTTGTAGTGGCTTAATCCACTGAGCCACACTCCGCAGTTTCATAAACTAACTTGGTCGCAAGTCCCCTTTGCCTCGAACTCCATCAACTCCGGCCATTTCTGTTTAGAGACTTCACTTGCTCCGCACTGAATCCAACCCTGCTATTCTTGTCAACTGCTTCATCATCCACCAAACTCCCTGACTTGCATTAATTTGCCTATCACCTTCACCCATTTAAACAACTCCTCTGGTCATATCAACTTCTTCCCTTACATTAAAATCAATAACTCCACTGTCTCCTCTATGTGCCACTGTGCACAACTACTCTGGCAAACTCTAAAAACCGTCACCCAAAATCTCAACAGACTTCGCCTTGCGGTTGCAACTACATAATACCCTAACCTCTCATGCTAGTATCCCCATGTTCCACCATATTCTTCAGTACTTTGCATTATCCACAACCTGTTGTTTCAATACCTATGCATCCCATCTTACACTGCTCATCTCCTCATGAAAATCACTCCCCAAACCACCGGCAAACAGCCGTCCAGCTTACTGAACCCACTTGACTTCCCTTTCCGCAAGCAAAAATCTCCTGTCACTACCTTCTCTCACCATTCTTTTCCAACCATTTTCCTTCCGGAAACTATTCGTTGCCAACTCCACCAAGTTTCCGCACACTACCAGATCCTCCACCTATACACGTTAAGACTTTGGAGCCCTACTAGAAACGCCTAAACCCACTGACCCGACCAGAGTTA
Source organism: Allium sativum (assembly GCA_030737875.1). Taxonomy (NCBI): domain Eukaryota; kingdom Viridiplantae; phylum Streptophyta; class Magnoliopsida; order Asparagales; family Amaryllidaceae; genus Allium; species Allium sativum. Next base: position 627,113,010 of record CM060920.1, read on the forward strand.
CACCACCGGATTCCCCGCGACTCCATCGCGTAAGCTTCTCCTCCACTTGCCTGAAATGGTGAGATCCATGTCGCCAGAAAGTGGTTTGAACCCGAGCGATTGCTCGAGTTTAATCACCCGAGAACATTGTTTTTGAATTTCATTAAGTACTGTGTATTTGCTGAAGAGGATATTTTCGTTGGTGGAATGAATTCATCTGAGTGATGTTGGGAAAAAGAATGCGCACAATTAAATATAAAGATGGAAGGATTGTTGATGATAATACAGTATTCCTTTTCAATAGGGTATGGACACAGCGAATTGTTCTCAACATAGAGTGATGGTTAATCTCTTTTCAGTATGTTTAGCCATACCCACATTAATTTTGAAATGAAATGTGCGTGAGTGCATGTCTATAGGCATGGGAGAAGGAATGGCTTAAGTGTTTTAGGGGTAGAAAAGTTTGCAGTATAGCTTAGGTTAGTTTTCTTTTTATTTGCATATGGTAAGGTTATTTAATTTTTCCTGTTAACGGACGTTCAACGCTCTATATTTGTAACGATATTTACGAACTCTAAACACAACGCAAATACACAGGCTGCTATGTCTGGTCGTTCTGATCCCGATAAAATTAATTTCATTCTAAACGGACTCCGTTTGCATAATGGTTTTATTTTAATTTATCGGTTGGCCTTTAAATTGCGCACGCCGGTAAAATAACTCCAATTGGCTAAAACTGGAAATATACCAATACCTAGCCGTACGTTTTCCAATAAAACTTGTTTCATTGGAAACGGAGGTCATTTGAATAATAATCCCTTTTTACATGTTCAATGCACATTAAAATAAATTAATTAAAATACCTCAATAATATAATAATCAAGATATTATTATTATCCGCCATGCTTGACCAGAATTTCACATATTTTTCAAAAAATTAAAATGATTTATTAATGAATTTATCCACCGGGCCAAGACGATATTCAAAAAATTAAAAACAACTTCTTTTATATAACAAAATCGTTATATATTATTAAAGAATTCGTTATTATATTTCCAAGTAAATATTAATAAAATGAATTATGTATCCTGTTACAAAACATTCGGGTTGTTACAATTTTGAACATTTAAAATGATTTATTTTAAATAATAATGACTAAAAACTAATTTAAATCGAAGTTAGAATGTAAAAATTTATTTTAATTATAAAACAATGAAATGGCGTGGTAGTTTGAAAATTCGATTTTTAATTTCAATTGAATGTACATAATTCAAAATAAATCGGATTTTAGTAAAACCAGAAGTATTTGAATCTGTTTAATAATATCTTTCTAACGAATGTGAAAAATTCAGATATCATAACGAGAATTGAAAGTTAGGTCCAATTTAAAACTTAAAAAGTCGCTATGGAATTTAATACAATATATAGCCCTTGAAAATAGCCATTTTGCAAACGACCTCCGTTTTCAACAAAACCACTTTTGTTGGATCCAGAATGTCAAATTATTTTTATGTTTCAAATTTCATAATTTTTGGAATTAATATGTGAGCGTGGTAAATTTAAACGTGTTTGACAGTTTTAGTTTGAGTTGGATCGACCAGAAAATGGCCATTTTTCAAACGATCTCCAAATTCAACGAAATTATTTTTGTTAGGACTGTATCATCAAAACATAGATAGATTTATTTTTCTGTAATTTATGGAGTTAGTATGTGGCCTTGGTAAATTAAAATGTACGTTTAAAGTTAATAAAATCGATTTATATTTTAATTTTGATGAAAACTGATCGAAATAGTCGAATTGGCTTACAAAACATATCCCATTGTGTTCAGAATGGGGGTATTTAGCTAAGAGCGATCATAATTGTCTCTCGTTTGGAGTTTGAAGTCGTATCAATGTAATTTGAGAATTTAATATTAATTTAATTATATTATATATATCTTGGACCTAGTTAAAAACCCTTGCCCCTTTCTAATATTATCTGCGCCGCTATATACAATCCGACGGCCAGAGTTATCAAAATTTGGATCATCAAGTTGTCCTCATCCTCTAGGAATTAACTAAGGGTTCTAAAGCAAAAATCGTAGTGCTCCTTCAGATCTTTCCGTATCGGTGTGATCTGTTATCGCATTGAAAATCAAGAAAAATCATGCGTCAAACCTCGCAGGTTCGAGCGCCATTTCAGGCTCATCGAGGAGGCCGAGCTCCACCGTTTCAGGGCGGAGGTGCGTGGCGGAGAGAGCTTCAAGATGGTGTCGTTCGATTTGGTTCAGGTGGCTGGCGTTGGCTCGCGTGAGGGGTGAGATCGAAGCAAGTTGGGTTCGGTTTTCTGGTTCTAGGAAAAGGACGTGAAAGAGAGGAGCGATTAGCAGAAGGCAATGTTCGTTAAGTATTACTTATTGTTAATTACAGTTTAATTAATTTAATTATATAATTAATATATTTAAAGTTTAAACTGTCATATCTTCTCCAAATAAAAACAGAATCTGATGATACCGAATCCGTTGGAACCCTCTAGACGAGCACTACAACACAGAACTGACCAAAATCAAACAAGAGCAAATCAGAATTTGAAGCGAATTTAAATTCAAACAGAACTGAAATTCCAAAATAAAAACTGGCAGAGTGGAAACCGACTGTGAGAACTCTCTCTCACTCAAATTATTTTAAGTTATTATATAATAGTTTGCAGACGGGGCTTAGCAGCTCCTGACACTATTTTTTTGGTACAAACCATGATCGGTTGTTTGTTTGGATTGTGATTGGGATTGATATTATTGTATATAAATTTATTTATATAAAATGTATATAAAAATTATCATGAAAAGAAAATAAATATTCATTTACAAATCAGATGGTTTATTTATGTACACCTATTTATCTGATATTGATTAGGACGATAAATTTTACATGTCGCCCAACTGCACACATAACAATCAGTATTTGTTGTTTGAAAACCCCACACGAGTATTGGGATGATATTTGACATACACTAATCCCAAATTTTTAGTTGTATGTCAATTGATGGGTTGACAGACTGTATAAGCGTTATTTATTTATTTATTTTAATGCTTATATAGTTGTAAAATGCACTCTGGATGTTGTATGAATGTAACGACCCAGAAAATCTGAACCAATTTAAAATTTTTAAATTGGCTAAAATAATGGATTTCAAATATTTAAAATAAATATTTAAATAATGGCAACGAAAAGTGAGTTTGAATCGACAATTGAAAACGAATATAATTAATTATAATTATAAACAAGGCCTGAAATGGCGCTGCAGTTTCAAAAATTGAATTCAAACTTTGTCGCACTGTACCGGGTGCAAAACAAAACGGATTTTAGCGAAACCAAAAATATTTAAATCTGTTAGTGAATACCTTTCTAACGAATCTGAAAAATCGAACTTTCACAGCGGAAAGCAAAAGTTATGGCCGAATGTTTTCAGAAAGGTCGCTATGGAATTTATATAGCCCGGGAAATTGGCCATTTTGCATACGACCTCGGAATTCGACGAAACCACTTTTGTTGGATCCGGGATGTGAAGTTATTGCTTGGTTTCAAATTTCATAATTTTTGAAGCTATTATGTGAGCGTGGCAAAGGAAAATGTGTTTTGGTCAATTACAGTTAAATGGGATCGACCAAAAATGGGCCTTTTTGCAAACGGTCTCAGAATTCGACGAAACTAGTTTTGTTGGGACCGTATCGTCAAAACATAGCTAGATTTATTTTTCTGGAATTTTTCGAATCAGTTTGTGGCCCTGGTAAATTGAAATGTACGTTCAAATTAAATATTGAATGTTATATATTTTAATTTGAAGGAAAACTGGCTGAAACAGTCGAATGGGCCTTCGAAACATATCCTATTGTGTTCGGAATGGGGGTAAAACGCTAGGGACGACAGTCGTTGGGTTTAGATTGGTGGTCGCGTCAGAAAACCCCTTATAAAATCTCCCAGCCAATCAGAATTTAATAAAAAAAAGGAAAATATCGTCTTCTCTCTCCCCGACGAACGACGGAAACGCGTTCGAAACTTCCCGTCCACTTTCCGATCAATCCACGCAAAATTAGCCCCTCCTCCAGTTGAAGATTTTGTAGAGCTCGGAGAGATCTTCAAATCCATATAAGGTTTGGATATTTTCATTGCGTGGTTTGGGAGAACGGACGTCGGGAAGTCATCGCCTTCAGTTCGCCGCCGCCGCCGCCTCCGACCACCGGAGTTCGCCGCTCCACCGCGCGCAGGCGCGCCCCACTTCCCCCTTCGACGCTGTACCCTCCGATCCTCGCATCGCTTCACGGATTTCGCGAAAAATCCAAACCTAGTTTTGAACGAAACAGCTGAGGTACGACCAGTTTTATTTTCAACTGTTTTAACACTTTTAAACTGTTGCAAACTTTGAAAAATCGTATCTTTTTCGTTCTTTAAGGAAATTCGATGAAACAGGAAACATCGTGACCGTGTGGACGCCTTCTACATTTTAGAAGAGACCGCATATTTTTCTGGGCCTTCTGCTATTTTTGGTGGAGTGGAACCCAAGGTGAGATTTCCAATTTATAAACAATATGGAAAACGACGATGTATAAATTATATAGTCGATGTATGAGTTATATAAGCGTTGTACACCTCTTGTATAAGCGTTGTATAAGTTGTATGTTCGATGTATAAGTTATATATGCGTTGTAAAAATTATATATGTGTTGAAATAGAAGTGAATTGTTATATATATATATATATATATATATATATATATATATATATATATATATACGCCCCTCGTCCACAAACCATGGACGATATTTATTGATTGTGATTGGTGTGAAAATTGATTGATAGCGAATGGTTGTTTGGGATTGTTTGTGGTTGATATTGATTGATTGTGGTTGAAAAATACCCGTTTGTGGTTGAGAAATATTTGGTTGAAACCACATAGGATTAGTTTGTGGAAATGAAATAAATATATACATGCCGCCTGCGTGCGAACTAGATGCATGATCCCCATTGTCAAAAACCGCGAGGTTTTAAGGTAGAGCGAGGAGCCGTACTAGGGACGGTCCCGGTTTTAACTACCCTGCCGTTATGCTGCCGAAATTTTGAATAATATTCATGTGTTTGAATTATTTTCATTTGCCGAAACTATATTTATTCGCTGAATAGAAAACCTTCATGTGTTGAATCGATATTCATTCGTTGGTTAGAAATTCATGTGTTGAATGGTATTCGTGTTTGAAATATAAAAATCACGTTTTTATCTATATATAGAAACTATAGAAAACCTTCATGTGTTGAATCGATATTCATTCGTTGAATTGAAATTCATGTGTTGAATGGTATTCATATTTTGAAATAAATTGTTTTACAATAAAAATTACATTTTTATTATATACACGAATTGTTGAAATGTGAAGTGTTAAAAATAGCCACTCGTTCAAATAAATATATATGAGTTGAAATATTCATTAATTAGCTAATGATTTGATTTTTGCCTATACATGCAACATTAGGATGAATGATGTTTTTAAACCAAATGGAATCAAATATGAAGTTGAATGGAAAATGATAAATGATAAGAACTGTATATATGTACATGCATATTTATTGAACATGTTATAGCAAAGGGGCTAGAGAAGAGGAATAAAATTTTGTGCCCGACAAATAGGTACACATTTACTGTTTTGTTTGGGTGATGATTTTATGAGCCTGTTGGCTAGCCGCTTGGCTTTTCTTTTTTCTTTTCGACATGAGACGCCCGTGTGGCTATTTGGGAATTTTCCCATCCCCTCCCGTACATAGGAATTTTTGAATGAACTATATTTATATAAACATATAAATATAAATAAAATTAAAACGAAACGTGGCCGTGCAGTTCGTGTTTTGAAACCATGATTTCAAACAACTAGTGCGGGAAATCCGACCATTGGATTTTCCCGAAACCGCAACCGTCGGGTTCGCCTTGGAAATATCTTTCCAACGGCACCAACTTTGTAAAAATCCAACGGTTGGATTGTCTGGAATGTTTAATTCAAATCTGAAGAAAAACAGCGCCAACGATTATATATATATATAAATATAATTATATTTAATCGAATAACGACGCTGCAGTTCGTATTTTGAAATCGAAACTTCAAACGATTGTACCGGGAGATCCGACCGTCGGATTTTCCCGAAACTGGAACCGTTGGATTCGTTTTGAAAAGTCCTTTCTAATGATGTAAATTTAGTGAAGATCCAACGGTTAGATTTTCAGATATGTGTAAATCAAATCTGAAGAAAAACAGCGCCACGACCGCGTTATGGCCCGAAGCGTCATTTTGAATAAATTGGCTATTTTAAAATAAATAAAAATAGCGATAAATCGTTATTAAATATCATAAATGATATGGAATGGAAATAAACTGAATTTGCTCGATTTATGTGGTATTTGATGGTTGAATGTGTTTGGTGTGAAAATTACATTAAAGAACAAAATTGGTGTTGTCGAATGATTTAACCATTGAAATAAATTGATTTGAGATTCTAAATATACGTGAATTATTTGAAAAGGCCGAGTTAATTCTCATTTCAAATAATTGACCGACGATTGAAAGTCGAAGATGAAGACGGTGGTCGAAGACCGGAGATCTTCAACTTGTTTGGATGGTAACCGAGGTCCTGATTGGGAGGCATTCCTAAATATGGATAATGAGTGGTGATCGTCTAGACGGACGTGGTGATCGATGGGTTTGCGAGGTATTTAGTGCCTCCGGTTTCGTTCAGACCCAGAACGGACTTGTAAATGGACTGTGTGTCTAACATTGGATTTTATTCTGTGTTGATTGATCTCTGTTAAATATACATCTGTTTGGCGGCAGAGAATTTATTCTTTCGCTTAACGCCCTTCTCTGAAACGCACGAGCTCAGAGGTTGTATATCGATGGACATCAGTCGCATGGCATGAATTGCCTGTGTGGCATGCTAAGATGCAATGATCAGGGCTTCTGTTGAAAAGCAAAGTCTTGTGGTGATGACCAAAGCACCGCCTGTGTGGCGTAGCTTTGTGTATAACGTGAAATTGCGAGCCTCACACCCCGGTATGAACCAGAAACGGGAGCAGGACCTCAGGGGGGACGTGCGTTTTCTTTCTAGCTAGGGTGGTGTCAGTGACCTACCAGCCCTGACATTTATATACTTTTCACCTGTGTGGTTGTTGCTGTTGCGAGGCGCCTCGGTTTGATCGGACGATCCAGGTCCGATGGAGTCATTCGTTGGCTCATTTACGCCCCAAAGGGCGGAGAAACGCATTGTTCAGGCATTATAATCCACTTCGTGTGGACCGGCCCTGACGATCCAAGGTACGGTTGCGGCTGTACCTGTGGCTCGGGCTAGAGAGTCACGAATTCGGTAAGGACTATCTTTTGCCTTGGTTCATGACGGAAATCCAATTTCCAAATACGCGACTGTGCGGTTTTGATTGTATACCTATATATATGGCGACATAGTGGTATGGGGCATTAATGTCGTCTTTGATTGATAGTTATGATTTGAAATTGTTTTCAAAACATATAAACACTAGCAATAATATCAAATGCCTTTGTTTTATTCGTATCAAGCATATTTTGGCCGTTATAAGGTAAAAAAACTCTATCCTCCGGTTTGCGTTGCATTGTGTGATGGGAACTGGGTCTTATAATGGCTTCATTTTTATAAAAAGCATAGCGTTGTTTCAAAGAATGATTTGTTTTAAAGCACTGGCAATCCAATGGAGTAAACCCGTTCCACGAAAGTGGCGTGGTCTTGTGATTAGCCAAATTATATAAGTGTTGAGTAGATTCCTCATACCAGTCCCATGACTGACTCGTAGTTTGTTTCACTTTCAAACTCGGGTGCCCCTTTTTCTACACGGGCAGCCTTGTGTTCAGGTTTGGATGGTTCTTTCTGGATAGCTGGAGCTGGAGATGGATTCTATCATTTGCATCATTTTATGTTGTTCAGCTCCTATTGTACATATTTTGTTGTTTTCCACCGTAGACATTTATGTATAACTGAACTGTATTTGTACTAAGTAAGATCCTGTATACTGTGTAACTCTGATGATTACTTTTATCCAGTATATTCTATTGTTCATTATCTGGTGTATTTATTTTAATTCTGTTCTGCTATTATCTGTTTCTGTGTTATATTCCACAGATTAACCTTGCCACCGTCAGCACGGGGTTTGGGGTCGTCTCATTTGGTATCAGAGCTTTGGTTAAGCTTAGTTCTGGAATATAACATTTGAACGAACTCGTCAGAAATAGAACCAGTAGTGTTCTACGATGGGTAACTCTATACAGATAGGATCAGTAATATCCTAGTATGAGTAAAGCAGAATGAAATTGCACCTCGATAGACACATTTACATTTGAAGTATATGTTTCTATGTTTTAAAATACCTTTTCTGTGACCTGACACTTGATCTGCTATTTGCAGAAGTACTAGACAAATGAGTGCCAGAAACAGAAGGAATACAGAACCCGATCTAGAGGCTCTATTAAAGAGATATCGAAATCTGAACGGAGCACAGTTCTTGGGCAATGAATCTATAATTCAAACTCAAGCTTGGATGAGTTCTGTAGAAAGAATTTTTGAGCGTATCCAGCTGAGGGATGACCAGAAAAGGTTAGTAGCGTCTTGGGCGCTCAAAGAAGAAGCTTTAATCTGGTGGGAAACAATCATCAAAGATAATCCAGAAGCTGATATCACCTGGGACAGATTCAAAGTGATTTTCCTAGAAAGATTTACTCCTCCTGAAGCGACGGAGCAATTGTGTGATGAATTTTCTTGTCTAATACAAGGGGATATGACCATCCCAGAATATCATAAGAAATTCAACGAACTAGCTCACTTTGCTCCTCATCTGATTCAAGATCCGAAGAGGAAAAATCTGAGATTTATTCATGGCCTGCAAAGGAGATATCAGAATAGTGTACTGAGGAATGTGAAGCTTCCTTTTTCTGAGATGATATATATGGCTTATCAGTATGAAGATCTCCATAAGAAAGGAATGTTGCGCGACGAAGAAGAAGTCTGTTGTAGTGACAAAGAAGTGTCGGAAACTGATATTCCTGAAGCCAGTACGAGATCTGAGGTCGGTAGGAAGCCCAGTGCCAAGAGGAAAAGGGCTGAATCTGGGAAAGAACCTGCAACGACAGCGGTATGCAGTAACTGCAATAGGCAAGGACATCTCTCGATAAGTTGCAGATCTCTAAAGAAACAAGTAAAGGATGGGTTTAAATCCGGCAAGAAGCTCCGGGAAAGTAAAAGATGCAATCAATGCCATCGGTTTGGTCATGTAAAGCAAGATTGCCGGCTGCTGAAAACAACCAAAGAAGCTCAGGTAAATGAAGTAGCAGAAACTTCTGTGCCCTCAGCTAGTCAAGAAAGGGCCGATGTTTTAGAAGGCACGCTTACTGTCAAAAACATTCCAGTCAAAGTACTGTTTGACACAGGCGCGTCACGAAGTTTCATTGCCAAAGATGCAGCTAAGAAACTGGATTTGAATTTGAAAAGGCTCAAGGAACCAATGACTGTCCAGAATCCGGTTGGGGGTTCCATTGATCTAAGTTGGGTTTGTGGAGTGCCGGTTTCTTTCTCTCGTTATCGGTTTCCTACCATCGCGGTCGTCATGAATTTTAAAGAGTTTGATCTTATCTTGGGGTTAGACTGGTTGACCAAATATGAAGCTGAAGTTAAATGCGCCGACAGAGTCGTAAAGGCGAAGATTAAATGAGGTGATTATATAATCATTCCCTGTGAAGGTCAGAATGCTAATAGAAAAGACTTCTGGGCAGCTTTGAATGTTTCTCCAGCTCAAATAGAAAATGTCCCTGAGGTTGCAGAGAATATTCCTGACCTCATCAAAGACATTCCTGTCATAAAAAATTATGCGGATGTGTTTGAAGAAGTTGTTCGCTTACCTCCGCAGAGAGAAATAGATTTCAAAATTGCTTTAATTCCGAATGCAAGGCCGGTAGTTCACGTTATTCGAAGAATGTCCTTGAAAGAGAAGGAGGAATTAGACAATCAAACACGACAGCTCGTATGGAAGGGTTTGATCAGACCTAGTTTCTCTGATTGGGGAGCAGCAGTGGTGTTTGTCCCAAAATCTGACGGTACTCTACGTCTATGTGTGGATTATCGGGATCTGAACAAACAGACAATAAAGAACAAATATCCATTGCCGCGGATTGATGATTTGTTAGATCGATTAAATGGAGCACAAGTATTTTCACGAATGGACCTAGCTACGGGCTTCCATCAACTTCGAATTGCCGAAGAGTGTGTCCTGATGACAGCATTCAGAGGTCCCGACTTATTCTACGAGTGGTTAGTAATGCCGTTCAGCTTGTGTAACGCTCCAGCCTATTTCGTCGATCTGATGAATTGGGTGTTCAGAGGGGTTTTGAATAAATTTGTTCTTGTTTTCATTGACGATATTCTAATCTTCTCTAAATCAAAGGCCGAACATGAAAAGCATTTGGAACAGGTGTTAGAAATCCTCAGAAGGAATGTATTGAAAGCAAAGTTTTCCAAATATATATTCTGGCAAGATGAAGTGAAATTTCTGGGCCATGTCGTATCAAAAGAAGGAATTGCTGTGGATCCAAGCAAAATCACAGCTATTCAGAACTGGAAGCAGCCCAGTACCCCTACTGAAGTCCGTAGTTTTCTTGGATTGGCTAGTTATTACCGGAAGTTCGTTAAAAACTTTTCGAAGATATCTGGTCACTTAACAAAGCTTACAAAGAAGCACTCTAAATTCAAATGGACTCCGGAAAGTGAGGAGGCTTTTGAAGAGCTAAAGTTAGGACTAACGACTGCTCCAGTGTTAACCATCATCGATGACAATCAGGATTTAAAGGTCTGGACTGATGCTTCTAGAGAAGGCCTTGGCGCAGTGTTAATGCAAAGAGGCCAAGTGATTGCTTATGCTAGCCGTCAACTGAAGCCACACGAGAAAAATTACGTAACTCATGATCTTGAGTTATTGGCTATAGTATTTGCCTTGAAAATCTGGAGGCACCATCTTTTGGGTGAGAGATTTGAACTGTTTACAGATCACCAATCGCTAAAGTATCTGTTCACCCAGAAAGACTTGAATCTGAGGCAGCAATGTTGGCTAGAGTTCCTTGCAGCATACGATTTTGAAATTATATATACTCCAGGGAAAGCCAATGTCGTGGCCGATGCGCTGAGCCGAAAGAATGTAATGATTGCCAGCTTTATTATCACGACTTCCTTGATTGACAAAATATCTATTCTCCAGAAGGAGGATAACTTTATTAAGGATATGATTAAAAGGATTCAGAAAGGCGAACCCTCGTGTTTTCAAATAGATAACGATGAGACCCTGAGATTGAAAGGAAGGATTTGTGTTCCTGACATTCCCGAGCTCAAAAGGGAAGTGTTAGATGAGTGTCACAAGTCCAAGCTAAGTATCCATCCTGGTGTAGCCAAAATGTATAACGATCTAAAGCGAACATTCTGGTGGAAGGCTATGAAAAGAGACGTTTCAATATATGTTAGCCGATGCCCTACTTGCCAGCTAGTCAAAAGCGACCAACAGAAATTGGCTGGATTGTTACAACCGCTAGAAGTTCCTGGTTGGAAGTGGGAACATATTTCTATGGATTTCATTGATGTTCTGCCCAGAACCAGGAAAGGAAATGACAGTATTTGGGTGATCGTAGATGGCTTCACGAAGACCGGCCATTTTATACTTGTCAGATCAAACAGAACTGCTCAGAGTCTGGCACAGATATACTTCAGGGAAATGGTTAGACTACATGGAGTGCCGCTCAATATAGTCAGTGATAGAGATACAATATTCACTAGCAAATTCTGGGAAGCATTTCAAGTCGAGCTGTGAACGAAGTTGAACTTAAGCACCGCTTATCATCCTCAGACAGAAGGTCAGACTGAGAGGGTGAATCGTATCATGGGAAGACCATCTGCATTTGGCTGAATTCTCATATAATAACAGCTACCAGGCGAGTCTGACAATGTCTCCATTCTAAGCAATGTATGGTAGACCGTGCCGATCTCCTGCTTGTTGGGTCGAACCAGGTAATAGACTTGTGTTGGGTCCTGATATGATCCGAGAAGCTGCCGACAAAGTCGATTTTATTAAGAAGCAATTACTCGCCGCTCAAAGCCGACAAAAGAGCTATGCCGATAGAAGAAGAAGAGATATATCCTTTGCTGTTGGCGACTATGTATATTTGAAAGTATCGCCGATGAGAGGAGTTATCCGGTTCGGTAAAACTGGAAAGTTGGCGCCCAAATTCGGTCCGTTTCCTATTCTGGAACGGATCGGAACTCTCGCTTATAGGGTCAAACTGCCTGACTAGTTGCCTGGAGTTCATGATGTATTTCACATATCTCAACTTCGAAAGCACGTTCATGATCCAGACTTGATCGTGGAAGAAGCAGCTCAACAGGATATCGAAATTACTCCAGAATTAGCTGTGAGGCGGGAGCCGCTAAAGATTATCGGCAAAGAAACCAAAGAGCTGAGGAACAAGAAGGTTCGCTTAGTCAAAGTGCAATGGAGTGGAGATCCGCGAGATTGTACTTGGGAAACTGAGGAGAGCATACAGAAAGCTTATCCTAGATGCCGAGTGGATATCTCTGATTGACTCTGGTGTAAGGTACATTTACCTTACTTTGCATCACCATTTAATTCTCTATTCTATTGTTATTTTCTTTCCATGGGTGTGCACTTTTAACTCTATAGTCTGAATGATTTTAAAAGAATATATGAATTAATTTGTATGATTTTGAAAAGTTAAAAACAAATTGCTTGTTGTTTGCGTTGTGTAATAGTAGATTTGATTTATTAAATTATTAAACGATAGTTAATTTAATCAACAATAGAATAATAGTGGAATTTATTCATTTAAATCACACATTGAACTGATTAGAAAATAGATAGAGATATATATACATGTGCGTTTTATATGTTTGAACAGGTTAATGGATTGGCTGTTGAGTAAAGATTTTATCTGCGTGCCCGACAAATAGGTAAACCTTAATGAGTTGGATGCGAAATATTATTATATCAACTCCTGTGAATGCCATTGGATGCGGAGTGCTGGTTTTTCTGTGTGAAATAATAAACGTCGCCATAGGATAGTAACAATTAATTTTGAACTACATTGCATGGCATACTTCTGAAGATAGGCATACTTCATCATATACCACATAAGCATTTGGAGCTTGTGTGACGAGGTGGAAGATTTACCATACGAGCGAGAGGCCAGTATGGCGATGACTATATTTAACAGGTTGAACTGATGACTGATATGGACTATTTAAATAGTAACGATTAAATTTCCAGATTAATAAAAACCCCACATGGGTCTGGAGTTGACAATAATCACGTCTCTCTAGTTATTAGATACGGCACATGGACTATTTATTTCCCACACGGGGCAGGGTGACGAGAATTTATTCTCTGGAGTTATTATCAATACATGCTCCCCTGTAAACACCAGAATATATCACTATAAATATGTGTATGCTTATTAGGATTTATTGGGTACCTAATACAGCCCAATAAATTTCCAAACCTCTCTCCGTACAACGGAGGCTATGGCGAATTTTTTCGAAAATTCCGGGTGTTAGCCAAATTTTTGAAGAATTTGAAAATTCTCAGAAACTAAAAAGTTGGAGAATGGAAGCCAGATCGAACGTAGAGTTGATTAATCAAACCAACTTTGACTTTTTTCCTTTTCGGGGACGAAAAGTTTTAAGTGGGGGAGATTGTAACGACCTAGAAAATCTGAACCAATTTAAAATTTTTAAATTGGCTAAAATAATGGATTTCAAATATTTAAAATAAATATTTTAAATAATGGAAACGAAAAGTGTGTTTGAATCGACAATTGAAAAAAAATATAATTAATTATAATTATAAACAAGGCCTGAAATGGCGCTGCAGTTTCAAAAATTGAATTCAAACTTTGTCGCACTGTACCGGGTGCAAAACAAAAAGGATTTTAGCGAAACCAAAAATATTTAAATCTGTTAGTGAATAACTTTCTAACGAATCTGAAAAATCGAACTTTCATAGCGAAAAGCAAAAGTTATGGCCGAATGAATTTTCAGAAAGGTCGCTATGGAATTTATATAGCCCAGGAAATTGGCCATTTTGCATACGACCTCGGAATTCGACGAAACCACTTTTGTTGGATCTAGGATGTGAAGTTATTGCTTGGTTTCAAATTTCATAATTTTTGAAGCTAATATGTGAGCGTGGCAAAGGAAAATGTGTTTTGGTCAATTACAGTTAAATGGGATCGACCAAAAATGGGCCTTTTTGCAAACGGTCTCAGAATTCGACGAAACTAGTTTTGTTGGGACCGTATCGTCAAAACATAGCTAGATTTATTTTTCTGGAATTTTTCGAATCAGTTTGTGGCCCTGGTAAATTGAAATGTACGTTCAAATTAAATATTGAATGTTATATATTTTAATTTGAAGGAAAACTGGCTGAAACAGTCGAATGGGCCTTCGAAACATATCCTATTGTGTTCGGAATGGGGGTACAACGCTGGGGATGACAGTCGTTGGGTTTAGATTGGTGGTCGCGTCAGAAAACCCCTTATAAAATCTCCCGGCCAATTAGAATTTAATAAAAAAAAAGGAAAATATCGTTTTCTCTCTCCCCGACGAACGACGGAAACGCGTTCGAAACTTCCCGTCCACTTTCCGATCAATCCACGCAAAATTAGCCCCTCCTCCAGTTGAAGATTTTGTAGAGCTCGGAGAGATCTTCAAATCCATATAAGGTTTGGATTTTTTTCATTGCGTGGTTTGGGAGAACGGACGTCGGGAAGTCATCGCCTTCAGTTCGCCGCCGTCGCCGCCTCCGACCACCGGAGTTCGCCGCTCCACCGCGCGCAGGAGCGCCCCACTTCCCCCTTCGACGCTGTACCCTCCGATCCTCGCATCGCTTCACGGATTTCATGAAAAATCCAAACCTAGTTTTGAACGAAACAGCTGAGGTATGGCCAGTTTTATTTTCTATTGTTTTAACACTTTTAAACCGTTGCAAACTTTGAAAAATCGTATCTTTTTCGTTCGTTAACGAAATTCGATGAAACAGGAAACATCGTGACCGTGTGGACGCCTTCTACATTTTAGAAGAGATCGCATATTTTTCTGAGCCTTCTTCTATTTTTGGTGGAGTGGAACCCAAGGTGAGATTTCTAATTTATAAACAATATGGAAAACGACGATGTATAAATTATATAGTCGATGTATGAGTTATATAAGCGTTGTACACCTCTTGTATAAGCGTTGTATAAGTTGTATGTTCGATGTATAAGTTATATATGCATTGTAAAAATTATATATGTGTTGAAATAGAAGTGAATTGTTATATATATATATATATATATATATATATATATATATATATATATATATACGCCCCTCGTCCACAAACCACGGACGATATTTATTGATTGTGGTTGGTGTGAAAATTGATTGATAGCGAATGGTTGTTTGGGATTGTTTGTGGTTGATATTGATTGATTGTGGTTGAAAAATACCCGTTTGTAGTTGAGAAATATTTGGTTGAAACCACATAGGATTAGTTTGTGGAAATGAAATAAATATATACATGCTGCCTGCGTGCGAACTAGATGCATGATCCCCATTGTCAAAAACCGCGAGGTTTTAAGGTAAAGCGAGGAGCCGTACTAGGGACGGTCCCGGTTTTAACTACCCTGCCGTTATGCTGCCGAAATTTTGAATAATATTCATGTGTTTGAATTATTTTCATTTGCCGAAACTATATTTATTCGTTGAATAGAAAACCTTCATGTGTTGAATCGATATTCATTCGTTGATTAGAAATTCATGTGTTGAATGGTATTCGTGTTTGAAATATAAAAATCACGTTTTTATCTATATATAGAAACTATAGAAAACCTTCATGTGTTGAATCGATATTCATTCGTTGAATTGAAATTCATGTGTTGAATGGTATTCATATTTTGAAATAAATTGTTTTACAATAAAAATCACATTTTTATTATATACACGAATTGTTGAAATGTGAAGTGTCAAAAATAGCCACTCGTTCAAATAAATATATATAAGTTGAAATATTCATTAATTAGCTAATGATATGATTTTTGCCTATACATGCAACATTAGGATGAATGGTGTTTTTAAACCAAATGGAATCAAATATGAAGTTGAATGGAAAATGATAAATGATAAGAACTGTATATATGTACATGCATATTTATTGAACAGGTTATAGCAAAGGGGCTAGAGAAGAGGAATAAAATTTTGTGTCCGACAAATAGGTACACATTTACTGTTTTGTTTGGGTGATGATTTTATGAGCCTGTTGGCTAGCCGCTTGGCTTTTCTTTTTTCTTTTCGACATGAGACGCCCGTGTGGCTATTTGGGAATTTTCCCAGCCCCTCCCGTACAAAGGAGGTTATGGCGAATTTTTCCGAAATTTAAAGGCGTTAGTGAAATATTTGAAGTGAAAACGATATAGGAATTTTTGAATGAACTATATTTATATAAATATAAATAAAATTAAAACAAAACGTGGCCGTACAGTTCGTGTTTTGAAACCATGATTTCAAACAACTAGTGTGGGAAATCCGACCATTGGATTTTCCCGAAACCGCAACCGTCAGGTTCGCCTTGGAAATATCTTTCCAACGGCACCAACTTTGTAAAAATCCAACGGTTGGATTGTCTGGAATGTTTAATTCAAATCTGAAGAAAAACAGCGCCAGAAACGATTATATATATATATATATATAATTATATTTAATCGAATAACGACGCTGCAGTTCGTATTTTGAAATCGAAACTTCAAACGATTGTACCGGGAGATCCGACCGTCGGATTTTCCCGAAACTGGAACCGTTGGATTCGTTTTGAAAAGACCTTTCTAATGATGTAAATTTTGTGAAGATCCAATGGTTAGATTTTCAGATATGTGTAAATCAAATCTGAAGAAAAACAGCGCCACGACCGCGTTATGGCCCGAAGCGTCGTTTTGAATAAATTGGCTATTTTAAAATAAATAAAAATAGCGATAAATCGTTATAAAATATCATAATCGATATGGAATGGAAATAAACTGAATTTGCTCGATTTATGTGGTATTTGATGGTTGAATGTGTTTGGTGTGAAAATTACATTAAAGAACAAAATTGGTGTTGTCGAATGATTTAACCATTGAAATAAATTGATTTGACATTCTAAATATACGTGAATTATTTGAAAAGGCTGTGTTAATTCTCATTTCAAATAATTGACCGACGATTGAAAGTCGAAGATGAAGACGGTGGTCAAAGACCGGAGATCTTCACCTCGTTTGGATGGTAACCGAGGTTCTGATTGGGAGGCATCCCAAAATATGGATAATGAGTGGTGATCGTCCAGACGTACGTGGTGATCGATGGGTTTGCGAGGTATTTAGTGCCTCCGGTTTCGTTCAGACCCAGAACGGACTTGTAAATGGACTGTGTGTCTGACATTCGAATTTATTTTGTGTTGATTGATCTCTGTTAAATATACATCTGTTTGGCGGTAGAGAATTTATTCTTTCGCTTAATGCCCTTCTCTGAAACGCACGAGCTCAGAGGTTGTATATTGATGGACATCAGTCGCATGGCATGAATTGCCTATGTGGCATGCTAAGATGCAGTGATCAAGGCTTCTGTTGAAAAGCAAAGTCTTGTGGTGATGACCAAAGCACCGCCTGTGTGGCGTAGCTTTGTGTATAACGTGAAATTGCGAGCCTCACACCCCGGTATGAACCAGAAACGGGAGCAGGACCTCAGGGGGGACGTGCGTTTTCTTTCTAGCTAGGGTGGTGTCAATGCCCTACCAGCCCTAACATTTATATACTTTTCACCTCTGTGGTTGTTGCTGTTGCGAGGCGCCTCGGTTTGATCGGACGATCCGGGTCCGATGGAGTCATTCGTTGGCTCATTTATGCCCCAAAGGGCGGAGAAACGCATTGTTCAGGCATTATAATCCACTTCGTGTGGACCAGCCCTGACGATCCAAGGTACGGTTGCGGCTGTACCTGTGGCTCGGGCTAGAGGGTCACGAATTCGGTAAGGACTATCTTTTGCCTTGGTTCATGACGGAAATCCAATTTCCAAGTACGTGACTGTGCGGTTTTGATTGTATACCTATATATATGGCGACATAGTGGTATGGGGCATTAATGCCGTCTATGATTGATAGTTATGATTTGAAAATGTTTTCAAAACATATAAACACTAGCAATAATATCAAATGCCTTTGTTTTATTCGTATCAAGCATATTTTGGCCGTTATAAGGTAAAAAACTCTATCCTCCGGTTTGCGTTGCATTGTGTGATGGGAACTGAGTCTTATAATGGCTTCATTTTTATAAAAAGCATAGCGTTGTTTCAAAGAATGATTTGTTTTAAAGCACTGGCAATCCAATGGAGTAAACCCGTTCCACGAAAGTGGCGTGGTCCTGTGATTAGCCAAATTATATATGTGTTGAGTAGATTCCTCATACTAGTCCCATGATTGACTCGTAGTTTGTTTCACGTTCAAACTCGGGTGCCCCTTTTTCTACACGGGCAGCCTTGTGTTCAGGTTTGGCTGGTTCTTTCTGGATAGCTTGAGCTGGAGATGGATTCTATCATTTGCATCTTTTTATGTTGTTCAGCTCCTATTGTACATATTTTGTTGTTTTCCGCTGTAGACATTTATGTATAACTGAACTGTATTTGTACTAAGTAAGATCCTGTATACTGTGTAACTCTGATGATTACTTTTATCCAGTATATTCTATTGTTCATTATCTGGTGTATTTATTTTAATTCTGTTCTGCTATTATCTGTTTCTGTGTTATATTCCACGGATTACCCTTGCCACCGTCAGCACGGGGTTTGGGGTCGTCTCAATGAATTTTTACTGATTGTTTATCATTATTGTTGTATACATGCGATGTATGAAATCTATATAATTGAAATTATATGCTAATTGATTGAGTCTGATTCCAGTTCAGAATTAACGAATATTTTAAAATAATATTCAGTGAATAATCAAAATGTGATTTTGATGTTCGATTTTGGACGGACACGAAAATATTGAATTGTGAATTCGCTTTAGGTAGTTAAATGCCATTTTAACACTAACGGGATTTTCTATTGATTTTATTCATCTTATAATGAATATCGAAAAATGATTTCGAAATCTGATATTTTAAAAATATTATTATTTTAATATTATAATGATATAGAATATTCGATTTTGATTTAAAATTGAAAATAAAGTTGAAGTCGTTTTGAAATAAATTTATAAACGAATTTATAAAATATGTTTTAAATGGAAATCGCAGAAATATATATAATATTATATATATATATATATTAAATGGTCTGAATAGAACGTGTTGCGCACCGACCGTTCGCGAATTTCGACCATTAACTTCAAATGGACGTAACAGGAGATCCGACCATCGGATTCTCCTAAAACCGGAATCGTTGGGCTCGTAATGAAATGAGATTTCCAATGACTATAAGAGATTTGAAATCTAATGGTCAGATTTGGAATTATGTCCAAATCAATTTCTAAAAAGGTCGCTATAGATGTAGTTCAGTGGTCGTTATTGGAACCGACTGTACGGATGATATTAAAATTATTAAATATATAGAAAATTATGTAAAATCATAAAAGATGATTTGGAAAGATCTTGGATGAAAAATTCCATATTTGAAAAGATAAAATATATTTTTATCGAAATGAATTAGTTAATAACTAGATTAATAAACCAATTATTTTTAGAAATAAATAAATTGGATTTGAAAACGGTTTTAAAATACCAGAAATTTCCAATGAATAAATTGGAATGGATTCAGAATGGAAATAATCTTCGAAATATTTCGATATTGGATTCCGTGATTATACGGATACCGTTGAGGAATTTAGAATATATATATTGCTATTCCCAATATGATATTTGTTGGTTTCAGAATTTGATATTGAATATAAGTCGATATAATTTCTATTCAGAGCCTTGTATTTAATACCAAATGACATTTTGGGTTTATCGTGAAAGGTGTCTTAAATAACACTGTTCTTAAACCCAGTTGAGAAAAGAATAAATCTTTAAATTAAGATTTAGTGAAGTTTACCAATTAATTAATATTTAATTGGAACTGAACTAAAATTTGGATTTTTGGGTTTATCATGAACTGTGTTTTAAATAACATTTATTCTTTAACCCAATTAACTGAGAAGTTAAGATTTAGAAATCTTTATTCTAAGATTTAATGGAAATTTTCCAAAGTAAAGTTTTCCAATTTAATATTTAAAATTGGAGTTGAATGGAATTCGATTTGGTGATAATTGAGATGAGCTTCTGTGAAGGAAGACCGTTATTATATATGGAATTTAAAAGGCTTTGTCGTTGTTCCATTTATATTATTAGTCTGATATGGAAATTTATATCGATTATATATTGATCTGTTTTCCGTGAAAGTTCCAGTTTGATGGAATGTGATTTTAGGTTTATCATGGACTGTGTTTTAAAGGACATTCGTTCTTTAACCCTATTAAAGACAGGATTTCATGTCTGACATCATATTTTGAGCTGTATTTGTTGATCCCTATTAAATATATATCTGTTTGGTGGCGGAGAATCTATCCTATTGCTTAACACCCTTCTCTGAGACTTACGAGCTAAGAGGTTATATATTGGTAGAAATTAATGGTATAGTTTAGATTGTCAATGTGGCATGATTGATTTCCCAAAGTTAAATAATCATTAAACAATGATTTTTGGAGATAAAAACAAAGTGGAGTTTTTATAAATCTTAAATTAGATTGTAATAGGAATGGAATAATTAAAATTATCAAATTCAAGAAAGTGATTGAAAATGGAGTATCACCTGTTTTACTTCATGCGATAGTCAAATCTTTGATTAGATTTGAACGTGAAATGGTAATTGAATTTACGGATAACATATTGGTGTTAGATACGGAGTACTACCAGTTTTGCTCCATGGGATGAATAGGTTGGGACAGGATAATAAAATGAATGATCACTTCGGTAAGGCGTTAATCCCAACTAGTTTGATAAACCTTAATCTGGTTTAAATTGTGAAAAGACAACCCAAAATCTTTTGAAATGATTTCCAATGAAATGGATTAAACCGTGTGTTTAAAAGTGATGATCTTTGATAAGATTAATGAGAACTTTTCTAGATAAAGAAATACGAAAAAAGAATATTTGGAATTGGATTGAGGCGTATGATGTGTTGTTAAAGCACTTGATTATAAGATACGCGAGTTATTCAGAAAGACTGGGTTTAACCCATTCTGGATAATTGTTACGACAACTAACAGTCGAAGAGATTAAAGACGGTGCAAGAATGACGATCTTTACATAAAATGGATGGTTGCTACTGATGCCCATGATTGGAGTAACTACCTTGAAGGGGCTACAATGGTAGCCATCTGGACGTATTTGTTGATTGTTCGAATATGCGAGGGCCTCTCTCCTGTATTGGACATACGGGACGAGGAATAAGGTGCCTCTGGTTTCGTTCAGACCTAGAACGGACTTGTAAATGGATGGTGTGTAAGACATTGTATTCCTTTATACTGTATTCGTTGATCTCTACTAAATATATATCTATTTGGTAGCGGAAAATTTATTCCCTTACTTAACACCCTTTTTTGAGATGTACGAGCTTAAAGGTTATATATTGGTAGAAATCAGTGGTACGGTATGGATTGATAGTGTGGCATGCTGAGATGTAGTGATCCGAACTTTTGTTGAAAAGCAAAGTTTGGTGGATGGTGATCCAAGCATAGATTTAATTAGCATAGCTTGGTGTAGCGTTAATTCGCGAGCCTCACACATCGGTATGATGGTGAACTAATGGTTAGATCAGTATAATTTCGAGATGAGGATGGATTTGGTCGACCGAGATAGGCTGGGTCTGGTCGCTCCAAATCTGGTAGGGATAGGGCACACCCCTCTATTCCTAGAAGGATAGAGTAAGCGGCGTTTTATCATGCATGGGACTTAAGTAGTGGTGATACTCAATATCCTGGATATTGTGCGGATGTGCATTACGGTGTTTTCTCATGCACAGGACGTAAGCCGTTGAGTATTGCACTACGTGATCGATCTTTCAGATCAGTAGCCATCATGATGGAAATCCAAACTTCCAATATGACATTTTGCGGTTTTAATTGTAAACCTATATATGGCGACATAGTGGGATGGGGCGCTCATGTCGTCTATGATTGATACATTTATATTTGAATTTGATTTCTTCACTTATTGTAATAATAAAAGATAAATTTCGCGTACCAAGCATATTTGGCTATTATAAGGTAAAACTCTATCCTCCGGATTGCATTGCATTGTGTGACGGGACTGAGTCTTATAATAGCTTCAATTTTCTTTATTTAGCAATGCACTGTTTATTTTATGCACTGGTACTCTTGGGGATAAACGCATTCCGCGATAGCGGTGTGGTCCCTTGATTTACCTAACTTTAAAATCTAGTTAATAACTGTTTTAGTTCTCACACCAGTCCCATAAATGACTCAGAGTTTATTGTTTTAACCTAAACTCTGGGTGCCTTTATTTTCCACACGGGCAGCTAATAGTTTTGGTTTTGCAGATTTCTATTTAACAGGATCCTGGATTACGACTGGAGCTATATTCAGAAAGCTTTGTATCTGTGTGTTTCATTCAGTTATGCTAGTTATTGTATTTTCTGCTACGCGTTGTATTTATACATTTTATTTCCGCTACTATGTATTTTAAATCTCTGATATTTTTCTAATGTATATTTATTCATACTCTGATATATTCTTGTACTCTGATGTTAGTTGTTATAATAAGAAATGAAATGTTCTTATGTTTATGTTCTGATTTGTCATGTTCTCATTTCAATCCCGGCTTTCCCATAAGGGCAAGTTTAGGTCGTCTCAACGATTAAAGTAAAAGGTGTTGAATTGATTGAGATAAATAGGGAATGGGCATATATATGTTAACAGGTATGTAATGAAGAGAATAAAGATTGTATTTTGAGTGCCTGACAAAAAGGTACATGTTTAAATTTCATTTGAGATTTTATGAGCCTATTGGCCAAGCCGCTTGGCTTTTTGATTTTCTTTTTGAATAGAAAGGGCCTAGAGAGGCGATTTGTAGTTGTAACGATTGAGCCATATAAAGAAGATGCAGGCAAAATTTCCCAAATATTTAAGGAGTTAAAATATTTGAAGAAAGTTTGATAACCAAAAATTAATATATCGATATATATAGAATTTAATAATGAAAATAACTTACATTAGAGTGTTATAAACAAAAAGGAAATCTATAAATTAAATCTGGTAAGAATAGAAAGAGAAATGTATACACGTTTAAAATTAGATAATTGGTTTTATATGATATTGATTATTCGACATAAGTAGCATTATCCGTTTAGAAGTTAAGAATGTTATTCAGTCAAGCTCTGAGAGTTAATTATACCCTTACTTGATTGGTTTCATTATTAACTCATAAATAGAAAGATTCAGTCTCGAAGATTAATGTTTAAATAAGATTAGTTTAATGCAATATTTTTGGTTGTGCAATGATTTTTTTATAGATTTGTTTTAACCCAAGTAAGTGAAATTTTGGAAATATAATTATAAATATTTCCTAAATATAGAAATGAATGGTCATGAAAGGGAGAAGTAACTAGGAATGTATTCAAATCATTAGTAGAAGTTTTTTAAGTATAAAAATAAAATAAGATGGGATATGGAATGTTTTCCAAATATTGTAAGAGGCTAAAGTGTTTTGAGGATATTTGAGTAAAGATATAGAAAGAATCTGGTAAATGGTTTAATTAATGAAATATTAGAAAGGGTCGATGATTGTTTGATGTTTAGTCAATAATAT
This sequence comes from Allium sativum, assembly GCA_030737875.1. Lineage (NCBI taxonomy): Eukaryota > Viridiplantae > Streptophyta > Magnoliopsida > Asparagales > Amaryllidaceae > Allium > Allium sativum. Next base: position 627,136,949 of record CM060920.1, read on the forward strand.
TTCCAGTTGTAAATTTGGATGGATGTTTGTTTTTTCTTCGATAGATAAATAACTGACTATTGAAGTTTTTGACCATCATTGTCAATACAGAGACACCGGTTCGATTTATTATCCGAAAACCACTCCGTATAGGCATAGACATTGCGAATTAGATTATTTGATGATAAAATAAGACGGAGTAAAGTGCAAGGGCTGTTCTGTTTACAGGATAATGCCTTCGGTTTGTCGAGTCCCAGGATCACTTGTGTGGGCGAATATCTGAAAGAGTATGCCTAACGGATCACATAATACGATCTCTTCAAGAAATTATGTCTGGTGGTGGAGAAATTCATTTCTCTTAGCTTTTTATACCCATAATATTTTTGGAGAAATTAGTGATTTGATGGGTTTGACGATATGGCATTCAAAGTAAATGGGGGTGCGTTGTTCTAAACGTAACCGTGACCTTAAGCCTCACAACCGGGAAATGACATAAATCAGACAGGCAGCATGGCTAGTTTGGTCGCACCCAAGCAAGGTGTATTATCACCAATTTAGAGAAAAATTCATTTATTCTTCTTTCGATCTTATATCTTATGGATTACGGTTGGATGGCCAACAACCATGGTTGATAATACATTCGGTCCACTCAAGCTAAATGAGTGATTGGTCATGTATGGCCGGGTTGCAAGATGTTCTTGTTGAACCCAAGTGTATCCACTCTAGTGTACAGTGATCGCAAGGTGGTCCCATACCTTGTCATACTTGGAATCCTGTAACGACCCGTATTCTACGCATCATAGGATCGTAAGATATTTATTTCTTTCACATACGAAGTCGTATGGTCATGTAACTTTGGGGGACGACTATTGGGGTCATTTCCCATGTTCATGATTTTTCCCGATTTTTAAATGACAATTTTACCCCTAGTTGGTACTGTTTTGGCCATAACTTCTGACTGGAAAGGAATTTTCACCTGAAACCACTTCCATTAGCTCCGGACGATGGCTTCTCTTTCCGTAGAGTGGCCACACTAACCAAACGGACTAACCGTTTGGGAGATATGGCTGAAACAAGTTTCAGATGGTGAAAAACAGCTTAATTGGGCTTAACCGGGTGATTAGCAGCTAGGCCCAGAGGGAAATTTCGGGTTTAGAGGTATAGGAGGACTGATTAGGGTTAGGAAATCACTTTCATTTCAGTTTTGAGCCGCCACAAACCTTCTTGAGACCTTAGTAATGGCTTCCATCCTCTAAAACCTCTCCAAAACACATTTTAGTGAAGATTAAGCCTAAACCACATCAAAGCAAGGCCAAATAGCAACAAAGCAAGGTTGGAGCTGCTGCTATACATAGGAATTCGACCCAAACAGAGAGTATTTCAGATTTGGTGTTTTATTTTGTGGCTAAGGTGAGTGATTTGCATAGTTTTTGCACTAATTACGGTAATTAAGGGTAATTAGTGAAGATTAGCGAATTTATACACTAATAAATTCTGGAAAAATGTTTAGAAATTCTTAAATAATGTTGTATGCTTCTGCTAGAAATTTGGTTCGATTTGATTAAGTTTTGTTAACCCTATGATTAGTTTTACTTAAACATGCTGTGGGAAAATATGAAGTTTTAGTCACTTTTGATCCATTTTGATTCATTTGAATTGTTGTTTGCTGTTTGTGGTTGCTATTACATGTTGCTATGACTCTATGGTATGTTTTATGATTGATTAGAATAGTTAAATTGGTCGAAAACGTCGTCGAATGGCGTAGAAAGCTCGCTGGAAAGTTGCAGAAATGTGCAGGTTCCTAACCGGTTCGGATCGGATGAGGGCTCGGATCGGATATGTGAACTGGGCAAGAAAACCCGACCCGAACTGGAGTTTGGCACATAGGAGACTTGGCAAAAAGGAAGGCCGTTTACTTAGAGTTGGAGTGGACAAAAGGGGATCGGATCGGAAGAATAATGGGGGCCAGATCGGATTGGCTTGGAGATGCAGGGCTCGGATCGGAAGTAAACTCTTTGGAGGACTAGCAAGAGGGAAAGCCACGTGGATCAGACAGCAAGTGGGGATTGGATCAGAATACGTGAAGAAACATGGGAGCGGATCGGAACACGAGAAGGAAGACAGCAACCCGACCCGACCCGGAGGAGGACACCGACCCGACCCGAAGTGGAGTATCCGAACCGAACCGATGAAGGTGATGACTACCGAACCGAACCGATGAAGGTGATGACTACCGAACCGAACCAAATTCTAGGACTGTTAATGCGCGACAACTCTTCTGAAGACCCACTCCAATTCGACCAAACCCGAGATGCAAAGGAAGTCCAAATGAGGAGTTAGAGCTCAAGATTTAGATGGGAATCAACGAGTTCGCTTCATGGTTGGGCTTTGCTGCGGGACGCGTGCCAAGGGGTTATCGACATCTATAGCTTTGGACCACTATGGTAGGAGGTATGAAGGCGGATTTAGGGCCATTATGGCATCGGTAGAACCAAGGGCTACGACCAATGAAGTGGGTCATTGAAATGTTTGGTCATGACTCCATGTGTTTAGCTTGGTCACAGCAGGGTTTCTACGAGTCGGGATTCGTCGTTACCTCAAGTCGTCTAGTGTACCAAAGTGGTAGATATCGTATGCTTTACGCACTGAGTGAGAGATGTGAGGATGGTTGCTATGGATGATTTGTTTGCTATCATTGTGACATGTACACCCCACCCCCGTATTCTTACACTATTTATTATGGCACCTTAGAGTATTGTACGGTATGTGGTACTAACTCTTTGGTTGCAGGTCCAGGTTCAGGTATGGTTTAGTATACCTGTTATCATTCTGTTTAGATGCTTATTGCTCATACCAGGCTTTATGTCTGACCCAGAGTTTTATGTCTCCTCTTATTACTCTGGGTGCTCACACGAGCAGACTAGAGACAGGTTAGCTGGTGATGCACGGGTAGATGATCCGGAGACGAGCAGGAGGCTTCCACGTAATATATACATAATATTCTCCCTGTGTTGTTGAAGATCACTGCTTGGGCATTGGTGGTGCATCTTCTACTTTAGCTTTCTTTTGTTTAGAGACAGTAAATTTGGAAAATTGTAATAAGCTGTATTTGAATTTCCGCTGCTCTTATGATTGATGTTGATTTTAGTTATCAGCTTATGCACTGTCTCACCTGTTTTATGTCAAGTATGTTATTATTATATTTTATTCCATGCGCTGTGAGATATTCTACAGGTTCCTTGATTAGTTCATTCTCTTCTTTCCTTTCTTTGGCGACCGTTCCGTGCTAGTCGGGACATGTGTACAGCGCACTTCCGGAGGAAATGCAGGCTGGTGCGGAGCGGGCCGTCACATTTGGTATCAGAGCTCTAGGTTGCGTCGTTAACCTAGGGAAGTTATCAGGGAGAGATAATATACGTATACGAGAGAGCGTATTTGTGATTACTTTGGTTTTTAAAAGCTATATATATATACTACTACTAGTATAAGGATGAAGTCGTACTGCACTAGCACCACTATGGAGTCGTTAATCGTTTCCTTTTTCAGATTGACGATGAGCCGATATACTAGAGGTGCTGGTAGGGGAGCCAATAATGGGAATGTTGCTAACATGAGGACGATGTTTACTGACCTCATGAGAGAGATGCTTAGAGATGTACAGAGGGCAGCTCCCAATGGTGGAAATGGTGGTGGTCCAATAGTGCAGGCGCCAAGAGTCGACTTCGCCAAGCTGAATAAGGATTATACAAGTCTTGGTGGGAAGTCATTCCACGGAACGGAGTCGGCTACGGATGTTCAGGATTGGTTGGATAGTTGCGAACGTATCTTCGAGGATTTGGGTATCGAGGATGCGATGAAGAGAAAGCTAGCATCCCGTCAGTTGCAAGGGCGGGCAATGAATTGGTGGAATGCTATAAAGGCAGCTACTCCCGAAGATCCGATTACTTGGGAGCAGTTTAAGGCTCGCTTTAGCGAGAAGTTCATTCCAGCTGCTCAGAAGTCAGTGCTGTTTAAGAAGCTCTTTGAGCTCAAGCAGAATGGCAGAGCTATCTCGGAGTATATTGCTGAATTTGACACTTTGTCAAAATATGGGTTATCTCTTATTGATACTGCCGAGAAAAAGAATGAGAAATTCATAACTGGTTTAGATCAGTACTTGGGGGAAAAACTTTTTAACCACATCGATGAGACGTTTGAATCGATTGTGGGGAAAGCATTAAGATCAGAAAGTCTCTACCCTAAGCCGAAGACTGAGGTTGCATCCGCAGATGAGCCAAAGCCACAAGCAAGTGGTGGAGGCAAGGGTGGTTCCCAGAATAAGAGAAAGCAGAATCAGACTAAGGATGGCCAGAAGAAAAAGAATAAGCAAGATGTGGAGTGCTTCAGCTGTGGTAAGAAGGGCCATTATGCTAGTAATTGTCGGGCCAAGCCAGCGGATAGGAAGTGCTTCAACTGTGGCCAAATGGGACGTCACAAGGACAAGTGTCCGCAGCCCCCCTAAAGAAAAGCAAATAGTGAAAGCCTACGCCCTTAATGCTATTCCTTCTTCGTCGAATGCCCCAACATCGGCGGAGAAGGGAAAGAATGTCGTCATTCAAGGTATGCTTTCTGTTTACGATGTTCCTGTTAGAGTTTTGTTTGATACCGGAGCTTCCAGTTCTTTCATATCTAGTGACCTGGTAGATAGGTTGGGATTGGAGCCCGAGATTGTCGATAGACCTTTAGTAGTGACGAACCCGTTTGGTGGTTCGACTAGCCTTAGCATGATTTGTCGTAATGTGGTCTTATCGAGTCATGGATGCATGTTTGTTTGTGATTGCTTTGTTTTGGGCTTTACTGGGTTTGGCATTATTTTGGGACTAGATTGGCTCCAAAGATACAGGGTGGCGGTAGACTGTGAGGGCTTTTTGGTGACAGCTAGAGCGGATGATGGGCGGAGGATAGTGTTTGGTGGTCTACCCAGTGAGGGGGTATTGGCTAGTTTTCTAAACTCCCTCGACATTCCGCATAGTGAGTTGTCAGGTTTGCCCGTGGTTGGCCAGTATCCGGATGTTTTCGAAGAAGTGACCGGACTTCCACCACACCGAGAGATTGAGTTTCGTATTGATTTGGTAAAGGATGCCAGGCCTATAGTGATGCCACTTCGTCGTATGGCACCAAGGGAGCAGCGAGAGCTCGAGGTGCAAGTCAGCGATCTTTTGAGGAAGGGATTTATCAGAAGGAGTGTTTCTGAATGGGGAGCACCAGTTGTATTTGCTACCAAGGCGGATGGTTCCCTTCGGTTGTGTGTAAACTACCGCGAGTTGAATAAAGTGACGAGGAAGAACAAGTATCCTCTACCGCGGATGGATGATTTGTTCGATCAGTTGAGTGGCGCTTGAGTATTTTCTCAGTTGGATCTCGCGACAGGTTTTCATCAGCTTAGAGTGGAAGCTGAGAGTATAGCTAAAACGACATTTCGAACGCCGTCCGGATTTTATGAGTGGTTGGTCATGCCATTCGGGCTGACCAATGCCCCAGCATATTTTGTGGATCTTATGATTAGGGTATTCAGAGATCAGTTGAATAAGTTTGTCCTTGTGTTCGTTGATGATATTTTGGTCTATTCGAGGACAGAGGAAGAACACAAGGAACATTTAAGAGTAGCGATGGAGGTGTTGAGAAAACACCAATTGAAAGCAAAGTTTTCTAAGTGTCACTTCTGGAAGAGGGAAGTGAGGTTCTTGGGCCATGTTGTATCAGAGAATGGTATTGCCGTGGACCCGGCGAAGGTGGCTATGGTACAAGATTGGCCTACGCCCAAGAACGCAACAGATGTAAGAAGTTTCTTGGGATTAGCCGGATATTATCGTAAGTTTATCCAAGGTTTCTCCAAGATAGCAGCACCATTGACCCAGTCGACCAAGAAGAATCAAGCTTTTGTCTGGGATGAAAGGCGCGAGAATGCATTCAAAAGTCTAAAGGACAAGTTGACAAGCGCACCAGTGTTAGTCATTCCTAAGGGGGATGAAGAGATGACGGTATACACGGATGCCTGTGGTACCGGACTGGGTGCTGTATTGATGCAAGGCGGTAGGGTTGTATCTTACGCAAGTCGGCAATTGAAACCGCACGAGAGAAGATACCCTACCCATGATTCAGAATTGGCAGCGATCGTGTTCGCGTTAAAGATGTGGAGACACTATCTCTTGGGAGAAAGATTTGAGCTGTTTACAGATCATAAGTTGTTAAAGTATCTCTTCTCTCAGAAAGATCTGAATCTCCGTCAGCAGAGATGGTTAGAGTTCTTAGCTTCCTATGATTTTGACATCGCATACACACCGGGAAAGGGCAATGCGGTGGCAGATGCATTGAGTAGAAGACATGCCAGCTTAGGGGCTATGTTCCTTGAATGGAAGCAACTGGAGTATATCGCGGGGTTTGATTTCAGACCAAAGTGCGAATTGGATCCAGAAATGTTAGCAAGTTTGACGATCAGACCCACTTTAATTGAGCGGATCGGCTCTAGTCAGAGGGACGATCCTAACCTATTGGAAATCATCTCCAAGTTAGAGATGTGTGTCGATGAGGAGATGAACAAGTATGGGCTTGATCGAGATGGATGGCTTAGAAAGAATGGAAAGCTTGTTGTACCTAATGTCAATGGATTGAGAGATGAAGTGCTTAGAGAATGTCATCACTCAAAACTGACTATACACCCCGGTGGTAATAAGATGTATCGAGACATGAAGCAAACCTACTACTAGGAAGGGATGAAAAGAGACATTGGGAAGTTTATATCCAAGTGCATGAATTGCCAGCTAGTTAAAGCCGAGCAAAAGAAGCCTAGTGGGTTGTTACAGCCCTTAGAAATTCCCGAATGGAAATGGGAGCAAGTCTCGATGGATTTTATTGATGGTTTACCAAGGATTAGATCGGGACATGATAGCATTTGGGTAGTTGTGGATCGACTGACTAAAAGTGCAACAGTCAAATCGACCAGAACGGCAGCTAAGTTAGCAGAATTGTATATGAAGTGGGTAGTGAGATTTCATGGAGTACCTAAAAGCATTGTGAGCGACCGAGACCCGTTGTTCACTTGTGGGTTTTGGAAGAGCTTACAAGAGGCTTTAGGGTCAGAGTTACATCTCAGTACCGCATATCATCCTCAGACCGACGGTCGGACGGAGAGGGTGAATCGTATTTTGGAAGATCTCTTGAGAGCGTGTATATTGGATTTTGGTGGATCATGGGATGACCATTTGCATCTAGTAGAGTTTGCATATAATAATAGCTACCAATCCAGTATCGGTATGGCTCCGTTTGAAGCTTTGTATGGAAGACCGTGTAACTCACCATCATGTTGGATAGAGACTGGCGAGAAGTTTATGCTTGGACCAGATGTGGTGAGGGAAACTTCAGATAAGATCAAGATCATTCAACAACGAATGAAGGCAGCCCAAGATAGGCAGAAGAGTTATGCTGATAAGAGAAGAAGAGACTTAAAATTCTCCGTTGGTGACTTGGTGTTTGTCAAGATTTCTCCGTTGAAGAGCATAATACGATTTGGCAGGAGAGGCAAGTTGGCACGAAGATTCGTTGGCCCATTCCCTGTTCTTGAACTAGTCGGGAATTTGGCATATAGAATTGACTTACCAGAGAAGATGGCGGGAGTTCACAACGTATTTCATGTTTACCAACTAAGGAAGTTCGTTCACGACTCAGATATGACTATTTCACCAGATCAGTTAGAGGACTTCGAAGTGGAACCCGAGGCGGTTGGGAACCGCAAGCCGGCCCGTATTGTCGCGCACGACATGAAGCAACTTCGAAGGAAGGCGGTGAATCTAGTCAAGGTACAGTGGAGCGAGGACGAGAATGATTGTACTTGGGAGACAGAGGAGGACATTAGGAAGACACACCCAGAACTCTTTGCTTGGTAAGATTTTGACTTCAATTTAGTTTTCCGCCTGCTAGGATAGGCTTATTTGCTTGTTTTGCATGTTTGATTGTTGTATGTGGTTGTTAGGCACGCGGGATCCTTTGTGTGTTTAGGGTTAAGGAATTTCGGGGACGAAATTTCTTAAGGGGGGGAGAGTGTAACGACCCGTAATCTACGCATCATAGGATCGTAGGATATTTATTTCTTTCACATACGAAGTCGTATGGTCATGTAACTTTGGGGGACGACTATTGGGGTCATTTCCCATGTTCGTGATTTTTCCCGATTTTTAAATGACCATTTTACCCCTAGTTGGTACTGTTTTGGCCATAACTTCTGACTGGAAAGGAATTTTGACCTGAAACCACTTCCATTAGCTCCGGACGACGGCTTCTCTTTCTGTAGAGTGGCCACATTAACCAAACGGACTCACCGTTTGGGAAGTATGGCTGAAACAAGTTTCAGATGGTGAAAAATAGCTTAATTGGTCTTAACCGGGTGATTAGCAGCTAGGCCCAGAGGGAAATTTCGGGTTTAGAGGTATAGGAGGACTGATTAGGGTTAGGAAATCACTTTCATTTCAGTTTTGAGCCGCCACAAACCTTCTTGAGACCTTAGTAATGGCTTCCATCCTCTAAAACCTCTCCAAAACACATTTTAGTGAAGATTAAGCCTAAACCACATCATAGCAAGGCCAAATAGCAACAAAGCAAGGTTGGAGCTGCTGCTATACATAGGAATTCGACCCAAACAGAGAGTATTTCAGATTTGGTGTTTTATTTTGTGGCCAAGGTGAGTGATTTGCATAGTTTTTGCACTAATTACGGTAATTAAGGGTAATTAGTGAAGATTAGCGAATTTATACACTAATAAATTCTGGAAAAATGTTTAGAAATTCTTAAATAATGTTGTATGCTTCTGCTAGAAATTTGGTTCGATTTGATTAAGTTTTGTTAACCCTATGATTAGTTTTACTTAAACATGCTATGGGAAAATATGAAGTTTTAGTCACTTTTGATCCATTTTGATTCATTTGAATTGTTGTTTGTTGTTTGTGGTTGCTATTACATGTTGCTATGACTCTATGGTATGTTTTATGATTGATTAGAATAGTTAAATTGGTCGAAAACGTCGTCGAATGGCGTAGAAAGCTCGCTGGAAAGTTGCAGAAATGTGCAGGTTCCTAACCGGTTCGGATCGGATGAGGGCTCGGATCGGATATGTGAACTGGGCAAGAAAACCCGACCCGAACTGGAGTTTGGCACATAGGAGACTTGGCAAAAAGGAAGGCCGTTTACTTAGAGTTGGAATGGACAAAAGGGGATCGGATCGAAAGAATAATGGGGGCCAGATCGGATCGGCTTGGAGATGCAGGGCTCAGATCGGAAGTAAACTCTTTGGAGGACTAGCAAGAGGGAAAGCCACGCGGATCAGACAGCAAGTGGGGATCGGATCGGAATATGTGAAGAAACGTGGGAGCGGATCGGAACACGAGAAGGAAGACAGCAATCCGACCCGACCCGGAGGAGGACACCGACCCGACCCGAAGTGGAGTATCCGAACCGAACTAATGAAGGTGATGACTACCGAACCGAACCGATGAAGGTGATGACTACCGAACCGAACCAAATTCTAGGACTGTTAATGCGCGACAACTCTTCTGAAGACCCACTCCAATTCGACCAAACCCGAGATGCAAAGGAAGTCCAAATGAGGAGTTAGAGCTCAAGATTTAGATGGGAATCAACGAGTTCGCTTCATGGTTGGGCTTTGCTGCGGGACGCGTGCCAAGGGGTTATCGAGATCAATAGCTTTGGACCACTATGGTAGGAGGTATGAAGGCGGATTCAGGGCCATTATGGCATCGGTAGAACCAAGGGCTACGACCAATGAAGTGAGTCATTGAAATGTTTGGTCATGACTCCATGTGTGTAGCTTGGTCACAACAGGGTTTCTACGAGTCGGGATTTGTCGTTACCTCAAGTCGTCTAGTGTCCCAAAGTGGTAGATATCGTATGCTTTACGCACTGAGTGAGAGATGTGAGGATGGTTGCTATGGATGATTTGTTTGCTATCATTGTGACATGTACACCCCACCCCCGTATTCTTACACTATTTATTATGGCACCTTAGAGTATTGTACGGTATGTGGTACTAACTCTTTGGTTGCAGGTCCAGGTTCAGGTATTGTTTAGTATACCTGTTATCATTCTGTTTAGATGCTTATCGCTCATACCAGGCTTTATGTCTGACCCAGAGTTTTATGTCTCCTCTTATTACTCTGGGTGCTCACACGAGCAGACTAGAGACAGGTTAGCTGGTGATGCACGGGTAGATGATCCGGAGACGAGCAGGAGGCTTCCACGTAATATATACATAATATTCTCCCTGTGTTGTTGAAGATCACTGCTTGGGCATTGGTGGTGCATCTTCTACTTTAGCTTTCTTTTGTTTAGAGACAGTAAATTTGGAAAATTGTAATAAGCTGTATTTGAATTTCCGCTGCTCTGATGATTGATGTTGATTTTAGTTATCAGCTTATGCACTGTCTCACCTATTTTATGTCAAGTATTTTATTATTATATTTTATTCCATGCGCTGTGAGATATTCTACAGGTTCCTTGATTAGTTCATTCTCTTCTTTCCTTTCTTTGACGACCGTTCCGTGCTAGTCGGGACATGTGTACAGCGCACTTCCGGAGGAAATGCAGGCTGGTGCGGAGCGGGCCATCACAAATCCAATCTCCAATAAGCGCCCTGTGGTTTTTAATTTTAACTATGTATGTTGAGCGTGAGATGCAAGCGTTTTGCTAGATGGTTATTTATTTGATTAGACATTACTGTAATATCAACAGATTTTAATATCAAAAATATTTTAGTTATTGTAAGGTAAAAACCATCCGTATTTATGTATGGATTGGTCTTACGATTACCTTTTCTTTCAGAAGTATTTTTAAAGTTAAACAAAATGGTTGGAGTTTACTTACACCAGTCCCATGACTGACCCAGAGATTATTCTTTTGTTTTACCCTAAACACTTGGGTGCCCAAATTTGTATGGGAAGTCAAGTGTTTAAGGCTTTTACAGATACACTTGGAGGAACTTGAAGTAGGAGGCTTCACCGTTAGTTATTTAGAGTTATTTCCGCTGAGAGGTATATGTGTTGTACTCTGATATGGTATGTATATACAATACAGATTTGTATTTCAAAGTTATGATATATGATATTAAATTTTGCTCGTTCCGCCGTGAGATTCTGATGTTCTCTTTTATTTTATCTTCTATCTACTTCTATTTCTTTAACCCTAATCACTCATATTTCTTTGCAATTTGGGTTGGATGGATGTTGTTTTAGTAAACTCAGATAGTACGGATTTGCGGGCTACTATAGTCAGTATCAGAGCTTAGGTTGAGCGAAAACCCTAGGCTTTATTTGGGGTTTACTCATTAGAGATAGGGTTAGTAGTACCTTGGAATGAGTTGAATGTATATATAAGAGAGAGTGTATTTGTAAGTTGATACAAAAAATGGTTTTATATTGTGCTGGCTCGTTTATGAATCCTGGTCGAACCGTTGGATCCCGCGACGTCGATAGGAGTTTCTAAACACTTAAACAGAATAGTTAGACATAATATTGTTAAAAGTGGGAAAATGAAATAATTTTACCCAAAATTATATTTTGATATAAAAGTGAATAATTTTTTAAAATTATTTATATATGGATGAGGTAGTTAATATTATGAGATTATAAAATTGGAATGGTTATATATATAATCAATTATAATTTTCATATGAATAATATATACAAATGAGATGAAATTAATTGGATTCAAATCATAATTTGGGATTTAAATCCCGGAATGTTGGAAAATATTTTCCTGATGTATATTAAAATAATATAGTCTTGTTTCGGAAATATTTTGGATAAAAATCATCTTGAATGTATTTTGAAAGTGATATAGCATTGAACTCAGTTCAGTCACTGAAAAATAATTCCGATGATGATTCGGACATCATCGATGCTCATTTTCGAGCTTTTAATTGATGTATTGCTACTATGGTAAAATTTCCAAAGGAAACCATTTGAGAAAATAAGCTGTTTTGAATTTAGGATGGGAATAAATATATGTATATATAATTATATGATTCAAAAGGGATTTGAAATAAAAAGTCGAAAATTTGAATTCTGGAATTTAACTTAAGCAAGCTAAATGGATCAAAATAAATAAATTGATTAGAATCAATTTGAATAAATCTGAATGCAAATGAATTGAATAGAGTAAATAAGGAATTTGATAAATAGGTTTGTATAGATGTGGAAATATGCAGGAGAGTATATGGATTGAAGATAAGAACGTGACGATGGATTGTCCGAAAATGATGGACTGTTCAATTGAGATAAATGATGGGAAATTGAGTATAGACATGAGATATGAAGGTTCTGTGTGAGAACTGAGTTGTGGAGATAGGAAGTGTAAGATCTCAACCAAGTGGGTTGAGAGAAGTTGGAAGAGTAATAACATCTTTCTGGATTTGTAATTACGTGGACGAAATTCTTTTAAGGGATAAGGAATGTAGCGTCCTTGATTTATAGTCGATTTATTTTGATCATTTAAATTAGTTTTAAATGTTAAGTTATAAATGTAAATGGTTTTTTATATTGAGTTTATCGATTTAATGATCGATATACGATTTAATTTCGAATATATCATATTATCATATATGGAAACAACAAACAATTAAATTCATAGTTAAACTAAATCAAAACGATTCGGTCGATTAATATAAATTCTATTTGAATTAGAATGACAAAATTATTTATTATTGATTAATTTAATTGTTTGAAAACAATTTATGTTCTAGTCGATTTAATTTAATCCTTAGAAATAGTGAATTTTCACACTGTCTCAGAATTCAACGAAACCAATTCATTTAGATCTGTAATAGCGTATTATTATAGGGCTTTAAATTTCGTAGCGTTTGGGTTTATCATTTGATCGTATGATTAGAAACGCTTAAAAATAATTAAATGTATTATTAATTGTCGATTCAAATCTGTTATCTTCTCCATACAATCGAATTTAATTTTAGAACTCGTTCCATTGAGTTCGTAGTAGCGAATAACGTTGGAGATGTCGGTCGTTACGATTAAATCGCGGTTCGGGATTTCAATTTAAGGGACCGCGAGATATTTTAATTATTTAATTAAAACAAAATAAAATCAAAAATAAAAAAATTAATACAATCAATTCAGCAACCCTACCTACTATGTACAAGCTGACCTTGTTTTCAATTCATAAATGTAAAAATAGCACCACCCTACAGAAATCAAAACCACCCTGCCATTTTCTTCCTCAAGCTGGAAAAAAAACGCCTCTTCTTCGTCTATAAAAATAGCGCATACCCCTTTGTTTTGCCATTTAGTTCGTTCCTCAGAAAAGTAAAAAATCGATGTTGCTTTCATTTCTTTTCCTTTTATAGATCGAACCCATGCTCTTCGCTTTCCTCATTTCTGAAATTCCACAAAACCAAATACAATTCATCCCCTTCGATTTCTTTTCCCAGTCATTCTAAAACCAAATCATTCGAACCAATATAAAAAAAGATCGAATTTGAATCTCAGCCGAGAATTCGTGAGCGCTTCGAGTGGTAAGCACGATTGGGTTACGACGTGGATCTTTGGAACTCGATTTCGAGCAATAGTCGTACGTCACAAGTTCGATTTTAAGGAAAATGAAGGGAAGCGATTGGTAGCAGGGTATTCATAACAAGGAGGCACACTTACGAGAGGAATTTATGGGTTGTTTGAGACTAAAAATGTTGCCCCTGTTGCTGGAGCTGTCGAGTAGCCAACACGATGCACAGTAGAGCATGTGTTGGATGGGGTTGGTTCAAGATGGTGGGCTTGCTTAATCATGCAGAACAACTCTTGTCTAGATGGTTTTCGTAAAGAAGTGGAAGGAGTAGTAGGTGAAAGTCATGGCTGTTTTTGGGCTAGTTACTGAAGAAAACTCATATTGTTTTCGCAGGGAAGAAGAAGTAAATAATAAGGGTAAATTTTCATTTATATGAACTTTCAGAATTTAATTTATTTCATATAATACGTAAACGTATAAAATTCGTATCATGTGTATATGACATCTAAAAATCCCAAAAATAGGTTGAGTTGATTTATAGCTGTGAAATACTTATTCTGGAAGTGGTTTGGAGTTTTTTGGAGTCAGCTATGGATTTAGAAAAATTCTAGCTCTAGATATTCAGCGAAATAAAAATAAAGTGAGTAAACTCACTCTCTGCATTCGTATTTAATATAATGTTATATGCTGTTTGGATGCATTGAAATATTATTGTGGCTTTTTTATATATTAGTTATATTTAGGTTTGGTGGTTGTGGATATTATATATATATATATATATATATATATGATATTTCCTGCAGTACCATTAGCAGATGACCCTATACGCCCCACAATATATAAAGTGGATAACCTTCTATACCGCAATATCCTGCCTTGAAGCAGGATGGGTATTATTTATGTTGTATAACATCTGTGGATGCAAGAAAACATGTTTGAGGGATCCAACTGGATTCCTCAAAATTTATTATTGTTTGTTTTCATATATATTATCATATATGATGTGTCATAAAACCTGTGATTGATAGTTTGGTGTTTAGGATGTTTAAATATCACTAGCCCTAATTATTAGTATATAAAATATCATAAAAAGGAATTTTCTGATTTAAGAGGAAAATCTATTTTTCCAAAATAAAATTTGAGTTTAGAATGTGCTGGGAATATTAACTTGTTTTGAACAATAAAAATAAGTAGGGAATTTATAAATGATGTTTGTAAATGAAATGGAATAATTATCATTGGATGATTTGGGAATTTAAATTCGAGTATGAATTTAAAATGGGGAATTGGGAATCATTTCAAAAGATCTACGATTAAATTTATTCTAATGTTCGGAATGTAAATAGAATTGGAATAAATTCATATGGATTTATAATTAGAATTCAACTATGTCAAATTTATAAAATAAATTATCTTTAGAAAGGAAAGTGTAATTTGTTTTAAGATAGAATCCTACATTAAGGAATAGATTCAATATATATATGTATATGTATATATATATAAGTTTATAATAATAAAATATTTTGAATATAAAAGCAAAAGGGAATTCGAGGATAAAAAGAAAATTTATTTTCCAAGGTAAGACTGGAATTTCAAATGGTTTTTGAAATGAACGTTTGTTTTAATATACGAAAACAGGGAAATTTATTTATAAATATAGTGGTAATAATCGAGGATAATTTATTAAATTAAAGTCAAATGTGAATTTAAAAAGGAAATTGAAACCCTTTTGGAAAGGGAATTATAGATTTTATTCCAAAATTTGGATTATAACAGGACTTAGTTAAATCCAAGGAATTTATAATTATAATTCGGTTGTGTCGAATTATATAAAATAACTTAATTCCAAAGGAATCGGAATTTGTTATAGAGATTTTGTTGCAAATAAATTGACAACTGAGTTATGAAACTAAAGGAAATAATCAATGATTTTGGATAATCGAAATTTTCAAGTTAGATTTGGAAATTACTTTAATTTATATTAAAATGAAGTTGGAACTGATTTAATAAATGAAGTTTAAACGTTTATACTTTAATTTAATTAAAAACAAACTCGCCACAGCACGGTAGTTTGTAATCTAATGATTCGAACTTCAATTGAGTTTATAGAACACAATGTAAGTCGAAATTCGATGAAACAACTTGGACCTAATTAATGATGGTTTTCTAATGTGAGAGAAAAATTTGGATTTCGTCTTATAGATTTTGATTTATGTTAAAATCAAAATTTTGAAAGGTCGCTGTAAATTAGTTTTTAAAACATAACTATTTATTTAATAAATTAGAAGGATTTCTAGTGAATAGAATCCAAATTTCCATTAGAAAAATCCAGATTTGAGTTATAAAATGAATATAAACTCAATTCGAATAAGTGGATTAATTTTAGGAACAAAAATCAGATTTTTAATTATCAAATGAAGTTAACTAATTTCAAAAGGAATTTGTTAACAGAGTTTTGGATCGAACTTAATTTTGTTTAAGTAAATTTAATTTGTTATATGAATTTAGGAATTTGAATATGAAAATTGGATTATAATTTGGAGGCAAGCAAGGGGTTTGAGTTTGATTGTGTATAAATGAATACAGATATAATTGAACATGATATGTTCAAATTAAAAGTAGATTAAGCAAAGAAGTAAATTAGAAAATTAATTAGCGAATGGAAGGCGATTAAAGTAAAAAGTCTTGAATTGGTTGAGATAAATCAAGAATGGGCGAATATGTGTTAAACATGTATGGAATGAAAAGAATAAAGGTTATATTTTGAGTGCCCGACAAAAAGGTACAAGTTTAAATTCCATTTCATATTTTATGAGCCGATTGGGCAAGCCGGTTGGCTTTTTGATTTTCTTTTTGAATGGAAAGTGCTTAGATTGAGTTGTAAAAAGGAGATGCTGGCAAAATTTTCTAGAAATTTAAGGAGTTAGAATATTTTTAAGAAAGTAAGATAACTAGAAATTATTGTATCGATATATATATACATAATTCGATAAGGAAATGAACTTATAATAGAACGTTATAAACAAAAAGGAAATATATAAATTAAAATCTACTAAGAATAGAAAGAGAAACATATACACGTTTAAAAATAGATAATTGGTTTTATATGATGTTGATTATTCGAGATAAATAGCCGTATCCATTTTGAAGTTAAGAATGTTATTCAATCAAGGTCTGAGAGGTAATTATAACCCAACTTGATTGATTTCATTATTAACTGATAAATAGAAAGATTCAGTCTCAAAGTGTTGTTCTAAAGGTTTTTCGTGACCTAAGCCCCACAACTGGGAAATGACAAAAATCGGGCAGGTAGCATGGCTAGTTGCGTCGCACCCAAGTAGGTTGTATTATCACCAATCTAGGGAAAAATTTGTTTGTTCTTCTTTCGATTATGTATCTCATAGATTATAGTTGGATGGCCAACAACCGTTGATGATAATACATTCGGTCCACTCAAGCTAAATGAGTGACCGGTCATGTGTGGCCGGGTTGCAAGATGTTCTTGTTGAACCCCAGTGTATGTAACACCCCGTATTTTCTGTAAACACTAAGGTTACAAATTAAAAAATAATTAATTTCAAATGTAAGAATTAAGGGAAAAGGGTTACGCCATTGCATTCGTCTCGGAATTCTGGTTGAGATAGAGTCCTAGTTTGCATGAACTGGATTCCGTATAAAGGAGTTATGACCTTCAGAAGATTCAAGAATTTAAATAAACAGTTCAGAATATAGTTCGAAAATTCAAAAATCCAAAATCTGAAGTAGAAGCAGGCTGGGCGGGAAACTTCCCGCCCAAGGCCAGGTCGACCAGGAGGTCGACCTTCCCCCATACAGGTCGACTTGGGGGTCGACCTACCCCCTCGGGCAGATCTGAAAACTGATGTGTTCTGACTCCCTGTTGAGTTATTAGGGCTGATTTGGCTGTTCTATCTTGTATGGATGGTCTTGATCGCTTCTAGGTTGATCCGACGGCTATAAATTAATCAAACTTCTACATAAGCAACCTAAATCACAAAAATATTCGTACCAAGAGTCGTCATGCCGTCAATGGTGAACCTAGAATAGCTGTCATTTCTTTCAAATCAAAGGCAAGATAGAAGCTACATCAAAATCAAATCAAATCATATCTAATTCAACTAAAAGAATTCAACGATCTACATCAAAGGCGAGAAATTCAGTTTTAGAATACAGATCCCAGAACTCAAGAATTCCTTTTTGGTTGTAAGTGTAGTTATCTTTCAGAGGTGAATAAATTAAAGACATGGTTTGAATGAATTGTAAAATAGAATTGTATCAAGTTGTATGTGATGCCGATTCATGTCTATTCTATAATATATGCCTATGAACTATTATGGTCTATCGAATCTATCATGTTATGTGGAAATTAGTGAATAAACCTATGATGTTGTATAGGAATTTGGGAATGAAATTATCCTATGTAAGTTGGTGATATTATGATACATACAAGTTATAGGAATTCATGTCTATTCGATAATAGCGTTGTTAAAAGTAGGAGGACTGTCTCATTTTTAGCATCCATTTACCTTAAAGAGATAGTTCGACTCCATGGGATACCCTCTAGCGTTGTTAGTGACCGAGATCCTATCTTTACGAGCAAGTTTTGGAAGAGCCTGCAAGAGGCAGTAGGCACACAGCTATGCTTAAGCATGGCCTATCACCCCCAAACCGATCGTTAGACGAAAAGGGTGAACAGAGTATTAGAAGACCTCTCGAGATTATGCATTCTTGACTTCGGAGGAACATGGGAGGATCATTTTCCTTTGGTGGAGTTTGCCTACAACAATAGCTACCAAACCACCATAGGCATAGAACCCTTCGAAGCTTTATATGGAAGACCGTGTTGATCACCAACTTGTAGGTGGGCGTCTAGAGATAAGCTCGTACTTGGACGAGATGTGATTAGAGAAACTTCTGAGAAAGTGGACTTGGTATGAAAAAGAATGAAGACTTCCCAAGATAGACAGAAGTCCTACGCAGATAAGAGAAGGACCGACCTTGAGTTTGAGGTTGGGGACAGGGTTTTCCTTAAAGTACCTCCTTTGAGGAACGTCGTTCACTTTGGATCCGCAGGAAAGTTAGCACCAAGATTTATAGGACCGTTTCCTATCATCGAGAGGATTGGGAAGATGGATTATAGAGTAGAGCTGCCCGAAAGATTGGCTAGAGTTCATAATGTCTTTCACGTTTCTCACTTACGAAAGTTCCTACATGAGTCTGCGGAAGTGGTGAAACCAAGCATATTAGAGGACGTAAAAGTAAAACGAGAAGCGACTGTGAGAAGAGTTGCAACAAGTATCTTGGGGACAGAAGTCAAAAAGCTACGCAACCGCGAAGTCAAACTTGTAAAAGTTCAATGGAGTGACGCTGAGGAAGACGCGACTTGGGAGACTGAGGCCAAGATACGCGCAGCTTACCCTTTTCTTTTTGAGGGTGCATCTTTGATATCTTTTTCCTTAAATTTGTTCATGCTCGTATCTATCTTTTTAGTATTTTCCTCATTGCTTTTCTCGATCCTTAGGTAGAAACCAATGGATGTAAACATGCATTTGAAACATGTTATGGTTGATGGTTGCAAGTGGTTGCAAGTGATTGCTAGTGGTTGTTCGTGGATGCATATACACACACATTAGGTATTAGATCGGCTCAGTCACTTTCATATTGCATATGCATATATGTACTTGTATATGATTGAAGCTTGATGTTTTATCATGTGGATGTTGCATTTGTATGAATGATTGTGCACTCATGTAGAAAGTATGATTAGGGAAGATTGCATACATAATGGATGCATGACACAGACATGACTTGCATTAAGGAGGTGAACTGAATCAGTAAACCGCCTGATTTTGCATTAGATAAAGACATATACACACACTATGCATATGATCATGAAGCATTAGAAGTCTTTTAAGGAAAATGGATGCCTGTGTTTGATGGTTGAGTAGATGGATGATTGGATGGTAGGATATACGTTCTTCTTGACTTGAAGATTTCGAGGACGAAATCCTTTAAGGAGGGGAGAATGTA
Organism: Allium sativum; assembly: GCA_030737875.1. NCBI lineage: Eukaryota > Viridiplantae > Streptophyta > Magnoliopsida > Asparagales > Amaryllidaceae > Allium > Allium sativum. Next base: position 627,156,533 of record CM060920.1, read on the forward strand.
ACACCCCGTATTTTCTGTAAACACTAAGGTTGCGAATTAAAGAATAATTAATTTCAAATGTAAGAACTAAGGGAAACGGGTTACACCATTTTGTTAGTCTCGGAATTCTGCTTGAGATAAAGTCCGAGTTTACGTGAATCGGATTCCGCATGAAGGAGTTATGACCTTCAGAAGATTGAAGAATTTAAATAAACAATTCAGAATATAGTTCGAAAATTAAAAAATTCAAAATCTGAAGTAGAAGCAGGCTGGGCGGGAAACTTCCCGCCCATGGCCAGGTCAACCAGGAGGTTGACCAGGGGGTCGACCTCCCCCCATACAGGTCGACCTGGGGGTCGACCTACCCTCTCGGGCAGATCCGAAAACTGATGTATTCTGACTCCCTGTTGAGTCATTATGGCTGATTTGGCTATTCTATCTTGTCTGCATGGTCTTGATCGCTTCTAGGTTGATCTGACGGCTCTAAATTAATCAAACTTCTATATAAGCAACCTAACTCTCAACCCTAAATCACAAAAATATTCATACCAAGAGTCATCATGCCGTCAATGGTGAACCTAGAATAGCCGTCATCTCTTTCAACTCAAAGGCAAGATAGAAGCTACATCAAAATCAAATCAAATTTAATCTAATTCAAATAAAAGAATTCAATGATCTACATTAAAGGAGAGCAATTCAGTTTCAGAATATAGATCCTAGAACTCAAGAATTCCTTTTTGGTTGTAAGTGTAGTTATCTTTCAGATGTGAATAAGTTAAAGACATGGTTTGAATGAATTGAAAAATAGAATTGTTTCAAGTTGTATGTGATGCTGATTCATGTCTATTCAATCATATATGCCTATGAACTGCTATGGTCTATCGAATCTATCATGTTATGTGGAAATTCGTGAATAAAGCTATGATGTTGTATAGGAATTTGGGAATGAAATTATCCTATGTAAGTTCGTGATATTATGATACATACAAGTTTTAGGCTAAGTCATGTCGTTTATGCCTGATTGTTTAGATCCATTATGCATACATGTTTAGATCTACGACCTTGATGATATTATGATACATACAAGTTTTAGGCTAAGTCATGTCGTTTATGCCTAATTGTTTAGATCCATTATTGATACATGTTTAGATCTACGACCTTATATGTTTAGATCTACAACTTTATATGTTAGATCCATATGTTTTTATGTTAGATCCATATGCTTTTATGTTAGATCCATATGCCTTTATGTTAGATCTATGTTAACTTGATTCAAACCCTATGCAAGTTCACCACTACATGCCAAGTTTAATTTGTATAGTAAATTCACATGCTTGCGATTCATGTTGCATAGATCTAGTTTGCAATTTCATAATTAAAAGTATATTATGCCAAGTTCATGTGACACATCTGTAGTGAGATCCATATTTTATGTATGATGTTGGAATGTCGCAAGTTCCTCTTTTTCCCCTTTTAGTTTATAATTTAGGCTAAAACGTCGAGCCTAACATTCTATGAAACTTTGCGAACGTACAACGGGGGTAACGTTGGGGGAAAACATAAAACTACATGTAATTGACATATTTGGCTCATAACCATATAAATGGTATGACATTGAAATGGTATAATTTACATACCAAAAATTATGAATTTGATTTAGAAGGAAAGTGGTCCATGATAATAAATTATTGAAAAATTTACATATAAGCATAAAAGGAAAAATTTGTAAATTTAGAAAAGACGAATATGCCTAACCCGAGGTTAGACCGAGTCGTGGTGTAAAATTGCCCAGAACCGACCGGCACATCCAGTGACCACAACAATACCTGTCTAATGTGGGTGGTTAGTGCATTGAGCCCAAAAAGGACCCGAGGTTAGACTGAGTTGTGGTGTAAAACTGCCCGGAACAGACCGGCACATCCAGTGACCACAACAATACCTATCTAATGTGAGTGGTTGGTGCTTTAATAAAGCTAAGTCAAGATTGGTAGGGCTAAGTCAATTAAGGAAACACTTAACCAATTCAACATGTTAACTAAACTGATGGGTGGGGTTAAGACACTTAACCAATTTAACATGTTGGCTAGAAAACCCTAGTAACGGGGACCCATTTCAACAGTAACCCACATAGATGTATCATGGAACCCTGAACTAGGCAGGGTGGGGCATGATTACTGGGCAGAATTGTAAGCGGTCAAAACGTCGGTGGGTGGTGTGTCAGTTTAGGTTCCGACGGAGTACGGGCGTGTAGGTACTCCGGAGTGGAAAAAGCAGGCACTGGGCATCAGTAGTAATATACTGTGAATCTTGAATCGTGTCGGGTTGCCACCATAGGATTTGATACACCCCATGGTGGGACTAGCACAGACATCTACAATCAAGCGGGGGGCCGAATGACACACGGGACAAATGTATGCGAGTAGGAGCCGATCGATAAAAAGGGATAATTTCACCATGAATATGTGGTGCCAGTTGGGACAAGTATAAATAGGTGCAGAGAAGTAGAATGGGTGCGATGTGTATTCGATTTATCCTGCCTTATATAGTTTTATGTTAGTTTATTGTTCTAATACTGTCCTATTTTCAGTTTAATCCGATCATGACCTTTTCCTTATTCACACACTGAAAAGTCACTGGACTTACTCAGACTTATGTCTGACCCATTTTCTTTCGCTTTCTTTTCTTCCGTTCCCCCACAGATAGCCAGGGAGGGAATAGCTCAGCTTAATTTGGACCGTTCATCTTTCCAAGCTTGAATACTCTGTGATGTATAGCTTGGAATCTCTTGCCTTTGTCTATGGCTTTGGATACACTACTACTTAGGGATTTATGAAGTTTTATTTTGTTCTATGCTTCTTTATGTAATAATCAAGACAGAGATTATGATGTAATGATTTGGAAGTTGGTTTGAAACAGTTTGCTAAAATGTTTTGTTATAAACAACCTTTGAAATAAAGTTAGTTTCTTTTCCGTTGCTTATATATATATCTGTCCTGTAAATTATCTGTGTCTTTTACCTATAACGCTCCACCGAAGTTAAGGCATTCCCTTTGTGAGTGACCTTAACGGAGGTGGGGTGTTTCAGTGTATCACCTAGAGTGCACTGATCAAAAGGTGGTCCCATAATTTGTCATAGTTGGAATCCAATCTCCAAAAAGCGCCCTGGGGTTTTTGATTTTATACTATGTATGTGGGGCGTGAGATGCAACTGTTCTGTTAGAAGCTTATTTATTTGATTAGACATTATTATAATATCATCGGATTTTGATATCTAAAATGTTTTGGTTATCGTAAGGTAAAAACCATCCATATTTATGTGTGGATTAGTCTTACGATCATTTTTTCTTTCAAAAGAATTTTGAAAGTTAAACAAAATAGTTGAAGTTTACTCATACTAGTCCCATGACTGATCAAGAGTTTATTTTGTTGTTTTACCCTAAACACTTGGGTGTCTAAATTTGTATGGACAGTCAAGTTTTTCTGGCTTTTACAGATAAACTTCGAGGAGCTTGAAGCAGGTGGCTTCACCGTTAGTTATTTAGAGTTATTTTTGCTGAGAGGTATATATGTGTTGCACTTTGATATGTTATGTATATGCAATACATATTTGTGTTTCAAATTTATGATATATGATATTATATTTTGTTCGTTTCGCTGTGAGATTCTGATGTTCTTCTCTATCTAATCTTCTATCTATTTCTACTTCTTTAAATCTAATGACTAATATTACTATGCAATTTGGGTTGGATAGTTGTTGTTTTAGTCAACTAAATAGTATGGATTTGCAGGTGATTACACCAATAAACTCATATTGATAAATTAATGTCAATACATCTCATATTCCAAAAATCAAAATCCAGAAATCACATAGAAAACAAGGTTAAGGGCTCGTTCAGGATGGAAGCACGTAAACTCTCTAGCAGCATGAGGGCTCGCCAACTCGAGTTGCTCGGTTGAGAAGCGATGTCTAGGCAGCTATCCTATTATATTATGATGAGGATCCTCAGGTGGTCCAAAGACCGCGGGCCACGACCCCATTCACATGGTCCGAAGGCCGTCAAAATGCCTAAATCCACCCAAAACCATTGAAAGATCACAATTGATCAAAGTAGCGAATTTTTCGCAAAATTAGCCAAAGTTCCTCGAAGAGATCTGAAGATCTCAAATAATAAAATGAACCCGAAGATCACAAAAATGTGAAATGAATTCCATAACTCAAAGATGTTGCATAATTCTAGTCTAAATCTCAAAAGATCATAGTTGATCAAAGAAAGTTTAAATTACTCCAAGCTAGTAAATATAAGAATTAAGCTAATGTCACATAACCACTTGCTTTACTCGAATATTTACGAACAAGTTGTATAGTCCACTAAAAATTCAAGCCGACCATTGCCACATGTTTCAATCGAATGAGTCCAAGAATTAACCGTCAAATCGAACACAAGAGTTCATAGTCCTTCTTTTTACTAAGAAATTCTATTAGATTTCTCATACGAACGAGAAAAATGTTTATATAAACATATACTAGTAGATTGGGAAACGGTTTATAAAGTGATTATGTAAAATAACTTCGTATAACGAAGTAGGATTAGAAACCATTTAAATAAAAGAATTTGGTATCTACTAATAATATAAAACCATATATATATAGTTTCAAAGTGGCAAATCTCGTATAATAGCGATCGAAATAATGATTGGACTAAGAATTCACATTTTTATAATGTAAATTAAATCCTGTAAATATCAACTATAAAATTCGTTTATCATGGATGAATAGAAAATCAATAAAATCGAGCTGCTGAATGAGACGACCCCAAACCCCGAAGAGACGGTGCAAGGGTAATCTTTGGAATATAACACATAAACAGATAACGACAGAACAGAAATAATTAAATACACCAGATAATGTACAATAGAATACACTGGATAAACATAATCATCAGAGTTACACAGTATACAGGATCATAATTAGTACAAAATACAGTTCAGCTATACACAAAATGTCTACAGCGGAAAAGAAAACATAATATGTACAACAGGAGCTGAACAACATAAAAAGAGATAAATGATAGAATCCATCTTCAGCTCCAGCTACCTAGAAAGAGTCTGCTAAAACCTGAATACAAGGCTGCTCGTGTAGAAATAGGGGCACCCGAGTTTGCAAGTGAAACAAACTACGATTCAGTCATGAGACTGGTATGAGAAAACTACTTAACACATTTTCAAATATGGCTAATCACAGGACCATGCCACTTTCGCAGAACGGGTTTATTCCATTGGATTGCCAGTGCTTTAAAACAAATAAATCTTTTAAACATCGCAATGCTTTTTATAAAGATGAAGCCATTATAAGACTCAGTTCCCATCACACAATGCAATACAAACCGGAGGATAGAGTTTTACCTTATAATGGCCAAAATATGCTTGATACGAGGAAAACAAATCATTTGAAATGTAAATTTTATCGTTTAATTCTTAATCAGACTCCAAATGTAAACTAGTAAGAGAACGATTCCTTAAGTATTAACCCTGAAGGCCGAAACCAACATCAGACCAATACCCAGAAAACCATCTGTCCTAGCTCGTTTCCAGTTAGTTTTTAATTTTAGATACAGTAATAAATATCAATCATAAACGGCATGGGTACCATATATCATGTCGCCATATATATATACAACTAAAACCGCACGATGTCGTATTTGGAAATTGGATTTCCATCATAAACCAAGGCAAAAGATAGTCCTTACCAAATTCGAGACGCTCTAGCCCGCCCCTCAGGATCAGAACGCATCGACCCTTAGATCGTCAGGGCCGGTCCACCGATGTGGATTAAAATGCCTGAACACTACAGTTCCCCGCCCTATGGGGCGTCACTGGTCATATCCGACCAAATCATCAGCTCCGAAGAGACTAAAGCAAACTGAGGCCTCGCTTTCCATCATCCACATAAGTAAAATACCCAGGCGTGTAAAACCCAAAGCACCGCTCCTAGCTAGAAGGAAACGCATGTCCTCCCTGAAGTCCGTCTCCCGTTTCTAGCTCATACTAGTGTGTGAGGCTCGCGAATTAAAGTTATACACAAAGCGATGCCACACAGGCATTGCTTTGATCATCAACCTCAAAGCTCTGCTTTTCAACAAAAGCTATGATCATTGCATCTCAGCATGCCATATAGGCAATTCACGCCATGCAACCGACGTCTATCAATCGCAATGAATGAAATCCAATTTCAGACACACAGTCCATTTACAAGTCCGTCCTGGGTCTGAACGGAACCGGAGGAACTTTATTCCTCGCACATCCGTACAATCATCATGTACGTCCGGACGGCTACTACTTCAACCCCTTCTAGGTAGCTACTTCTATCATGAGCATCAGTAGCACCCCTCCATTCGACGTGAAGATCATCGGTCTTGCATCGTCTTCATATCTTCGACTTTCAATTGTCGATCAACTAATTGAAATGAGAATTAACTCGGCCTTTTCAAATAATTCACGTATATTTAGAATTTCAAATCAATTCATTTCAATGGTTAAATTATTCGATATCACTAATTCTGTTCTATAGTGTAATTTTCACGCCAAACACATTCAACCATCAAATATCACAAAAATCGAGCAAATTCAGTGTATTTCCATTCCATATCATTTATAATATTTTATCACGATTTATCGCTATTTTTATTTATTTAAAAATAGCCAATTCATTCAAACGACGCTTCAGGCCATAACGCGGCCGTGGCGCTATTTTTCTTCAGATTTGATTTACACATATATGAAAATCTAACCATTGGATCTTCACAAATTTTATATCATTAGAAAGATATTTTCAAAATGAATCCAACGTTTTCAGTTTCGGGAAAATCCGACGGTCGGATCTCCCGCACTAATCGTTTGAAGTTACGATTTCAAAATACGAACTGCAGCGTCGTTATTCGATTTATTTTAATTATATATATATAATCGATTCTGGCACTGTTTTTCTTCAGATTTGAATTAAACATTCTATCCAATCCAACCGTTGGATCTTTACAAAGTTGGTGTCGTTGGAAAGATATTTCCAAGGCGAACCCAACGGTTGTGGCTTCAGGAAAATCTGATGGTCGGATCTCCTGCACTAATCGTTTGAAATCACGGTTTCAAAACACGAACTGCAGCGTCATTGTTCGATTTATTTTAATTATATATATATATATAATCTATTCTTCGATTTCAAAACCATATTCATTTCATACATTTGATAAAAATGATAATTTTATCCAACAGACAGTTATTTCAACACTTCACTATTTTTAACAATTCATGTATATAATAAAATTTTGATTTTTATTGTAAAACAATTTATTTCAAAACATGACTATTTTATATAGTTCATATAGATGATAAAAATATGATTTTTATTATAAAACAATTTATTTCAAAACACGACTATTTTATATAGTTCATATAGATGATAAAAATTTGATTTTTATTTTATAGTTAAAGCAATTTATTTAAAACACGACTATTTTATATTGTTCATATAGATGATAAAAATATAATTTTTATTTTATTATTAAAGCAATTTATTTAAAACACGACTATTTTATATAGTTCATATAGATGATAAAAATATGATTTTTATTATAAAACAATTTATTTAAAACACGAATACCATTCAACACATGAATTTCTATTCAACGAATGAATTTCTATTCAGCACATGAATGTTTTCTATAGTTCGTATATATAATAAAAATGTGATTTTTATTGTTAAAGCAATTTATTTAAAGCACGACTATTTTATATAGTTCATATAGATGATAAAAATATGATTTATATTATAAAACAATTTATTTCAAAACATGAATGTCGTTAAACACATGAATTTCTATTCAACGAATGAATTTCTATTCAACGAATGAATTTCTATTCAACACATGAATATAGTTTCAACACATGAAAATAATTCTAACACACGAATATTATTGAAAATTTCGGCAGCATAACGGCAGGGTAGTTAAAACCGGGACCGTCCCTAGTACGGCTCCTCGCTCTACCTTAAAACCTCGCGGTTTATGACAATGGGGATTTCATGCATCTAATTCGCACGAGGCGAGCATGTTTTCATTCATTTCCACAATCTATTCTAATTTTGTTTTCAACCACAAATAGGTATTTTTCAACCACAGTCAATCATTCTCAACCACAAACAGTTCTATCAACCATTAGCATTATTCACCAAATTTCACATCAACCAAATAATCCAAACAATATCACAATCAATAAATATCGTCCATGATCTGTGGACGCGGGGGGTATATATATATATATTCGTATATAAATATATTTCAATTCACTTCCATTCATTTCAGTGTCATTTCATCGCATATATAATTTTTACAATGCATATATAACTTATATATCGAACATACAACTTATACAACGCTTATACATGAGGTGTACAACGCTTATATAACTCATACATTGACTATATAATTTATACATCATTGTTTTCCATATAGTTTATAATTTAGAAATCTCACATTGGGTTCCACTCCACCAAAAATAGCAGAAGGCTCAGAAAAATATGCGGTCTCTTCTAGAATGTAGAAGACGTCCACACGAGTCCACTGTCTCTTGTTTCACTGAATTTCGTCAACAAACGAAAAAGATATGATTTTTACAGTGAAATCAAAAAAAATAGCGCTTTAAAGTGCTATAGAATATAAAATAAATTAAACTGCCATATACCCTCAAAATTTGTTCAAACTAAGGTTTCAATTTATCACCCAATCCGCGAACTTTGAAGACGATCTGAGTATACCCCGTTGACAGGCTACGAGTGGCGCACCCAAGGGTACCACCCTCGTCGAACTCGAAGCCGGATCTGGGGAGGATTCTGGCCTCGAACGGCGGATGTTTGCATCGCGAGATCTCACGAAACCCACGGCAGAAATCGATCAAACCCGTATTAATTTGGAGCTGATTCAAATCTCTACAAAATTTGCTGAAGGACCATAGTTTAATTTGAAATGTTTTGAGGTAATTTTTGGGTTCTTCTCTGGAACAAAATCGGTCGTGGAATTGTGTTGGGCGGCGGAAATTAAGGTTAAGGAGAGAAAGAATTTGATTGGTTGGGGGGGTTTATATTAAATTTATAATTTATTTAAAATCCGAAAATACCCCTTGTCACATACGAACTCCAATCCAAACCCAATGACTGTCATCCCAAGCTAAATACCCCATTCCGAACACAATTGGATATGTTTCATAGGCCCATTCGACTGTTTCAGACTATTTCTCTTCAAATTAAAATATAAAACATTCAATATTGAATTTGAACGTACATTTCAATTTGCCGGGGCCACATACTGATTCTAAAAATTCCAGAAAAATAAATCCAGCTATGTTTTGACGATACGGTCCCAACAAAACTAGGTTCGTCGAATTCTGAGACCGTTTGAAAAATGGCCCTTTTCTGGACGATCCAATTTAATAGAAATCGACCAAACACATTTTCCTTTGCCACGCTCACATACTAGCTTCAAAAAATTATGAAATTTGAAACCTAGCAATAACTTCACATCCCGGATCCAACAAAAGTGGTTTCGTCGAATTCCGAGTTCATTTGCAAAATGTCTATTTTCACGGGCGATATATTCTCTATAGCGACCTTTCTGAAAATTCATTTGGCCATAACTTATGACTCCCGCTATGAAACTTCGATTTTTCAGATTCGTTTGAAAGATATTCACTAACAGATTTAAATATTTTTGGTTTCACTAAAATCCGTTTTATTTTGCACCCGGTACAGTCAGTCAAAGTTTTAATTGAAATTTCGAAACTACCGCGCCATTTCAGGCCTTATTTATAATTCAAAATAATTATATTTATTTTCAAACGTCGATTCAAACATACTTTTCGTCGTTATCATTTATAATATTTATTTTAAATATTTAAAATCCACCAAAATAGCCAATTTAAAATTTTCAAACTGGTTCAGAATTTCCCGGTTGTTACAATCTCCCCCACTTAAAAATTTTCGTCCCTGAAAAGGAACAAAGTCGAAAGTGGTTTGATTAACTAACTCTACTCTCAATCTGGCTTCCATTCTTCAACTTTTCAGTTTCTAAGATTTTTCAAATTCCTCAAAAATTTGGCTAACACCCTAAATTTTCGAAAAATTTCGCCATAACCTCCTTTGTACGGGGAGGGGTTTGGAAATATATTAGGCTGTATTAGGTACCCAATAAATCCTAATAAGCATGCACATATTTATAGTGATATATTCCGGTGTCCACAGGGAAGTGTGCATAGATCATAACTCCAGAGAATAAATTCTCGTCACCCTATAAATGGTTTTTGTGCCTTAATGACCAGAAAGACGTGTTTATTGTCATCTCCAGACCCGTGTGGGGTTTTTATTAATCTAGCAATTTACCATTACATTTTATATGGTCCATATCAGTCATCAGTTCAACCTGTAAAATATAGTCATCGCCATACAAGCCTCTCGCTCGTATGGTAAATCTTCCACCTCGTCACACAAGATCCAAATGCTTATGTGGTAAATGATGAAGTATGCCTATCTCCAAGAAGTATGCCATGTAGTGTAGTTCAAAATTAATTGTTACTATTGTAACACCCCACCCTCCACCAAGGTGTCTCTTGCAAGCACTCTGACTTTGGAGGGGCGTTTGAATCGGGTAAACATGCATAATGATATATCAAGGCAGAACAAGAACATATGTATATGCGTAAACAGAGTAAATAACATAGATAAAACAGCGGAAGATTTTAAACCATTTCAAAACAAGTCTGGTACAACATAATGTCAACTTTTCCAAATAAACAAGTCTAGATAAAAACAACATCACTGAAAAACTGGAATACATAAGTACTATCCCCAAAATAAGTGATAACCATAGCTAACTTCATGCCAAGACCGTACATGAGCTAAAATCCTACAAGCAAGCGATCAGAAATCCAAGCTAAGCTCCAGTATTCCCTCCCTGAGAACCTGGGGGGGCGGGGAACGGAAGAAAAGAGGCGAAAGAAAACAGGTCAGTCAAAAAGACTGAGTAAGCCCTACTACAATCAATGTAAACTGATAAAGTTAACTGGCATGAGCAGCAGGGATGAACATAAGGATAACAACATACTAGCATGATGATTAACTAACAAGGTAGATAAAGGTGTCATCGCATAATCAGGATTAAGGTTTTGCACCACAGGTGTACTAGCAAACTAACATGACTGGAATAAACAAGTATTAATCCCTTGGCCCAAGCTTTGGCCCAATAACATGAAATGACCCTAATACAAGGTCCAACCAAACGGTCTAGTCGATCGGCTCCCTAGGCCTAACTCATCACGTGTTGGTGTCAATACGGCCCAAACATAATTGTAGTCGAACTGTGCCGGGTCCACCCTTCGGGTGTATCAAGCCCTAGGGTGCCAACCCCTGGACACCATAAACATGAGTGCACAGTCTCGATCTACTGGTACCCATGGGTGACTTCTCCAAATACGGACTACGTGCACGACCATAGTCCGTCCGGAACTACATCGGCGTACCACCCGGCCGTCGTTTATTGGTCGCTTACCTCCAGTCCAGTAATCGTGCCCCCACCCTAGCCTAGTCCCTAGGGTCATGATGATACTAACTTGGGATTACTGCTGGAGTGGGCCCCCATTGCTAGGATTTTTCTAGTGGGTTAGGTACGGTTTAACCCTCTTGCTAATCATGGATTAACTTGGTTAAGTGTAACGATGAGTTCACGACTTAACCCCGATTAATCTACCGAGCCCAAATTGGTTAAGTACTAAGTGGACCATGACTTAACCCTACTCATGAGGCATTAATTAATTTAATGCGCCTTAACCTCTCACATTAGACTTTGTTGCGGTTACTAGTTAAGCCGGGCGGGTCCGGGTAGCTTTACACCACAACTTGGTCTAACCTCGGGTTCAAGGTACAACATGACCAACTTCTCACATTGGGTCCTATTGTTTGTAGCAACTAGTTAAGCCGGTCGGTTCCGGGTAGGTTTACGCTACAAACTCAACCCAACCTCGTGTTGGTCACACTTATCTTTTCTAAGTGTCATGTCCATCATGTTCCAAAACATGTTACAAGTTTTCAAGCATTTGGGTAGACCTAACTTAATAGGTAAATTCCCAAAGGGTAGACCTAACTTAATAGGTAAATTCCCAAGCTTATGTTTTTATGTCTTTTAAGCTTACCCAACCCCAAACGCAATCCCATTGCTTACATATCGCAATAGCGCATAAAGGATAGAAAGAGGGAACTTGGCATAAATCATGACATAAGGGTGTTGAAGCCACAAGTTTAACATGGTGGCATATGAAATGTACATATGTTCATATACTTGAATATTACATATTTTGGCCTCAAAAGCATGCATAAAAACAAACTTAGCATATTGGTGATACATGGTGATAAATGACATGTAGAAATGGCCATAAGTTCGCATTTAGCCTCACATGCAAGTTATCATAAGGGATATGATAACTTACATGTTGCCAAAATGCAAACTTGAGCATAAAGCTTAAAGCTTTAGGCTCATAAACCCAAGATAAGCTTGCATAACATGATAACATGAACAAAAGGATCAACCCAAACTTGCATAACATAACTTGCAAATCATATGACAAACTTGCATATCAAACTTGCATAACATAACATGATAGACTTGCATATCATACTTGCATAACATAATAAACTTGCATATCATACTTGCATAACATAATAAACTTGCATATCATACTTGCATAACATAATAAACTTGCATATCATACTTGCATAACATAATAAACTTGCATATCATATCATAATGATCAAACACAACTTGCATCATTCATTAACTTTAGAGTTTAAGTATGAAAGTAGAAAAGGGCTTACAATGCCAAAGCCCTTATGAAATCAAATAAACCCAAAATGCAAGCAAAACCCTTGAGCCAAAATGATCAAAACTCTTTCTTTATGATGCAAATATAGAAACTTGACTTGAATGCAAGCTAATGATGCTCATACAAGCTTGAAAAAACTTGTATGCATGGAAAATCTCTTAAAAATTTATTTAGGAATTTTATGAAGAGAGTGGAGGCCATGAGAGGATTGATTTTGCCATAGTTTAGTTGTATGAATGAGTAATGATGATTTAGGGTTAGGTTAGGGCCTTATTTATAGAGATTAGGACTAGTTTCAACCCTAGGATTAAACCCTAGTTCCAATCTCAGCCCTCAAAACCGAATCTGGCCCCCAAGCTCAACACAATCTCTAAATGGTGCACCAGGCTAAACAGCCCAGATGGACCAAGTCGACAGCCAAGTCGACAGGGCTGTCGACTTGGGTGCTCTGGCGGGAATTTTCCCGCCTGGCCCAAACTGGCCCGAATTTCCAAATTCAAACTTGAATTTGAAATCTGTTTTTACTTTGAATTTTTCTGAAAACTTCGTTGGGCCTTAATCGGGTCATACGGACTCCGATTTTCGAAAACTCGGACTCTATTTCGCGTATTTTTCCGAGACGAACGCAATGGCATAGCCCCTTTCCCTTGATTCAGAATTTTAAATTAAATTCTGCCTCGATTTATGTTATAACAAGTTATTGAAAATACGGATTGTTACATTCTCCCCTCCTTAAAGGATTTCGTCCCCGAAATCTCTAAGTTAGGAAGAACATATCCTACCATCCAACATCCATCTACTCAAAACATCATCCACGAGCAATCATTGTCCTTACAAGATTCTAAATGTTGTATGAACATATGCAAAGGTGTGTGTATATGTACTTATCTAATGCAAATCTCATCAATGGAAATTATGTTAGTGAAATGAATCCATATGTATGTAATTCCTAACATAATGTATAACATCTATATGTGTGCACATAACATACATCCATATGCAACATCCATGTGATAACACAAAAATTTTCATCCATGAATAAGCATAAACACTCATGCATATGCAATATGAGGAGTGTGTGAGCCGATCTAGTGCCTAACGTGTATAATGCATCCACGAGTAACCACTTGCAAACATTTGCAACCACTTGCAACCATCAAGCATAACATGTTTCAAACACATGTTTCATCCAAAGGGTTTCTACCTAAGGTTCTCATGACAAGATTAACACGATAAACTAGATAAACATGGATAGCAGAGAGAAAGATATGCTAACAAAGAAAAGAGATTGAGAGTGTACCCTCAAAAAGGAATGGATAAAGCCCACGCATCTTCTCCTCGGTTTCCCAAGTTGCGTCTTCTTCGGCCTCACCCCATTGAACCTTCACCAACTTGACCTCTCGATTCCTTAGCTTCTTGGTCTCCGTCCCCAAGATACGAATCGGAGCTCTCCTCAAGGTAGCCTCTTTCTCCACTTCCACCTCTTTCAAAACACTTGGCTCAACAACCTCTGCTGATTCATGTAAACACTTCCGGAGATGCGAGACATGAAAACATCGTGTACTCTGGCAAGCTTCTCGGGCAACTTAAATCTATAAGCCATCTGCCCGATCCTCTCTATAATAGGGAATGGTCCAACAAATCTCGGTGCTAACTTCCCAACGGCTCCAAATCGGACCACATTCCGCAAAGGAGAAACCTTCACGAAAACCATATCCCCAACATCAAACTCCAAATCAGTTCTTCGCTTATCAGCATAGGATTTCTGTCGGTCTTGGGCCGCCTTCATCCGTCTCCGAATTAGCTCGACCTTCTCGGATGTATCTCTGATCATATCAGGCCCAAGTATAAGCTTATCTGTGGTCTCCTACCAACATGTAGGGGACTTGCACGGCCTCCCATATAAAGCTTCAAATGGTGCCATCCCTATGCTTGCCTGATAACTGTTATTATATGCAAACTCAACAAGAGGAAGATGGTCTTCCCAAGTACCACCAAAATCCAGAATACAAAGCCTCAACAGATCCTCGAGTACCCTATTCACCCTTTCGGTTTGACCGTCCGTCTGTGGGTGATAAGCAGTACTTAGATTCAACCTCGTGCCCATGGCTTCTTGCAAGCTATTCCAGAACTGACTTGTAAAGATTGGGTCACGGTCACTGACTATACTAGAAGGGACTTCATGTAGTCTCACAATCTCACGAAGATATACAGACGCTAGCCAAGATGCGGTCCTCTTGCTCTTCACCGGAATGAAATGAGCACTCTTCGTAAGTCTATCCACAATAACCCAAATGCTCGTATTCCCTTTCCTTGACCTTGGTAGCCCATCGATAAAATCCATGGAAATACTCTCCCACTTCCATAGTGGAACGTCTAGAGGATGCAATAGCCCACCGGGCTTCTTCGACTTGGCCTTGACTTGCTGGCAAATGATACATCGAGAGACAAACTCTGCCACATCCTTCTTCATCCCAGGCCAAAAGAAAATGCGCTTCATATCTTTATACATCTTATCTCCGCCCGGATGTATAGTCAACTTAGAGCGATGCACTTCCTCAAGAACTTTTCTTACTAAATCTTCTACCATTGGAACACATAACCTTCCGTCCCTCCTCAGCCAACCCTTGTCATCAATAAAATATCGAGCGAGATGACTAGACGCCTCTCCTCGAATCAGCTTATCCATAATCTCAACTATATGAGGGTCTTCTCTCTGCGAAGCCCCAACTTGATCAAGAAGGGTAGGTCTGAGTTCCAGAGATGCTAAAGAACCGGTCATCGACTCAATCGCCAAAGAGAAATCAAAGGTTGCCACATACTCTAAATTCTTCATCTCAACGAATAGAGGACTCAGAGTCAACCTTTTTCTACTCAATGCATCTGCTACCACATTCCCCTTGCCAGGGGTATAAGCTATCTCAAAATCGTAGGACGCCAAGAATTCCATCCATCATTGTTGCCTCAGATTCAAATCCTTCTGAGAAAAGAGATACTTCAATGACTTGTGATCGGTATAAAGCTCAAATCTTTCTCCCAGAAGATAATGGCGCCAAGCCTTGAGTGCATATACTATTGCTGCCAACTCTAAGTCATGAGAGGGATAATTCTTCTCATGCACTTTGAGTTGTCTACCGCCAAAGCATATCACCCTTCCTTCTTGCATCAGAACAGCTCCTAACCCCGTGCCACATGCATCGGTGTATACTGTAAATAACTTCCCTCCATCGGGCAAAGCTAGAACAGGTGCTGATGTGAGAGCTCTCTTGAGCTTCTGAAAAGCAAGCTCGCATTCTATGCTCCAAGCAAAAACTAAATTCTTCTTCGTCAATTTAGTGAGAGGAGCGGAAATCTTCGCGAAGTCCTTGATAAACTTTCGGTAAAAGCCTGCAAGACCTAGAAAACTTCTCACTTCGGTTGCATTCCTTGGAGTCTTCCAATCCTGAACTACAACTACCTTAGCGGGATCCACCGCTAAGCCTTGCTTAGATACTATATGCCCAAGGAATCTAACTTCCCTTCTCTAAAAGTGACACTTGGAGAACTTGGCCTTTAACTGATGCGCTCTAAGCGTATCCATCACCTCCACGAGGTGCCTTGCGTGCTCTTCCTCATCCTTAGAGAAGATCAGAATATCATCTACGAAGAACACGACAAACTTGTTCAAGAACTCCCTGAACACCCTACTCATCAAGTCCACGAAATATGCGGGTGCATTAGTCAAGCCGAACGGCATGACAAGCCATTCGAAGAATCCATCTGGCGTTCTGAACGCAGTCTTGTCTATACTATCTTCAGCTACCTTGAGCTGATGGAATCCAGTAGCAAGATCAAGCTGAGAGAAAACAGAAGCACCGACAAGCTGGTCAAAGAGATCATCAATCCTCGGTAACGGGTGTCTGTTCTTCTTAGTCAACTTATTCAACTCTCGATAGTTAACACAAAGTCGGAGAGAACCATCTGCCTTGGTAGCAAATACCACAGGCGCTCCCCATTCAGATATACTTCGTCTAATGAAGTTCTTCTCAAGCAACTCCTTCACTTGCTTACTTAGCTCCCGCCTTTCACGCGGAGCCATGTGCCGAACGGGCAAAGAAACCGGCTTTGCATTATCCACCAGATAAATGCGGAAATCAATCTCTCGCTTAGGAGGAAACCCCCTAACTTCATCGAAAACATCCGGATACTCTCGAACCACTCTCACAGACTGAAGAGTTTCCATTGACGAGTCGAGTGATTCAAGATAGCACAACATGACGGGACCTCTCGGATCACAAGAAATTTCTAGGGTGTTTCCGAGGCGAGTCACGAGCCTCACAACCCTATGCTCACAATCAAGAATGGCTCCATATCTGGACAACCAATCCATGCCCAATATCAATCCGTATCCCCTAAAACCAAGAACATAAGCACTGCACAAGAACTCTACACTCAGTATAGAGATCCTCAAATCCCCACATATCATAGACAAATGGGCGGAACCCCCAATAGGATTTGAGACACAGACGGGATCATCCACCAAGCTAGTACTAAGGTGCAAACTATCAACAAGATCAGATGAGATAAAGCTATGCGATGCACCAGAATCAAACAAGGTACGAACTGGAAAATCAGAAATATATACAAGGCTCTCAACAGAAATACTACCTCGATCGGGAACTGGAGCGGTATTGAGAGCATGAACTTGCCCTCCTGAAGGTCCAGCACGCTGAGTCTGACCCTGGCCTTGCCCTTGCTTCTTCGGGCAATCCTTACTGAAATGTCCAGTCTTACCGCAGAAAAAGCATTCACTATTCTTCCTTTTCCTCTTCTTACAATCCTTAATAAGATGCCCAACTGAACCGCAATAATGGCACTTCTCCTTGTTGTTCTTGCCCTTGTTGTTGTTCCCCTTGTTGCCTTGACTCTTGTTCTTGTTCTGATTGCCTTGACTGCTCTGACCACTTGGATTACCCTGATTTCCTTTTCCCTGGGAATCAGTCTTCTTGGCTTGAGTATCATTCATCTTGGTCTCTTTCTTGACATCTCCCTGAAGTAACGCCATATCAACCAAACTCTCAAACGTGGCCCCATGGGGAATATGTGACATAGCCAATCCCTGCAACGGCTCATTCAATCCTCTAGCAAAACGAAGAGCCTTCTTCTGAGGAGTATTCACCATATCCAAGCCAAAACGAGCTAACTGATTGAACTTGTTCACATATTCTTTGACAGACATATCTCTTTGTTTCAAAGTTATGAACCTCTCCATTTGCAGATTCTCCTCAACGGAAGATAGAAACTTAAGCACGAACCTTGCCCTGAGATCGGCCCAAGTCTCAACAGGCCTAGTACCATTGGTGACTTCCCACCAATAAGCGGCTTCATCCTTCATAAGCCAAACCGCCAATAAGATCTTCCTCTGATCGTCTAACCCAAAGATAGCAAATAAATCCCCGGTCTCTTTCAACCAATTTCTGGCCTCTACAAAAGTCTCGGTGCCTTGAAATTTTTTGCCACCCATTGCTTTGAAATCTTTGCAAGTCTTTGCGAAGTCATCTTGAGGATGCTGATGGGGAGGAGGAAGAGGAACCTCAGCGACAGGAGGAGGAGGAACATTAACTACCGGAGGAGGATGAGCATTAACTACTGGAGGAGGAGGAGGAACGTCCGCGGGGCCGGCTTCGGTCGCCCTAGCCTCCAAAAGTCTCCTATACCAAACAGGTACGTGTACTCCCTCCGGAAGAGCAAAGTTATCGGCCATACTGAAAATGAAGAAAAAGACAGATTCAGAATGGAGAAAAACGAAGGAATTTTGCTAATGGCTTTTTGGGGAATAGCCTTTAAAATAAACTGGACTTTTCTTTGGAAAATACTTTATACTTGGTTTTGAAAATAGTTTTCCAAAAGTTTTAAAAACCTTTTTGTTCCTTCTCGTAAACCATATGCTCTGATACCAAATGTAACACCCCACCCTCCACCAGGGTGTCTCTTGCAAGCACTCTGACTTTGGAGGGGCGTTTGAATCAGGTAAACATGCATAATGATATATCAAGGCAGAACAAGAACATATGTATATGCGTAAACAGAGTAAATAACATAGATAAAACAGCGGAAGATTTTAAACCATTTCAAAACAAGTCAGGTACAACATAATGTCAACTTTTCCAAATAAACAAGTCTAGATAAAAACAACATCACTGAAAAACTGGAATACATAAGTACTATCCCCAAAATAAGTGATAACCATAGCTAGCTTCATGCCAAGACCGTACATGAGCTAAAATCCCACAAGCAAGCGATCAGAAATCCAAGCTAAGCTCCAGTATTCCCTCCCTGAGAACCTGGGGGGGGGGGGAACGGAAGAAAAGAGGCGAAAGAAAACAGGTCAGTCAAAAAGACTGAGTAAGCCCTACTACAATCAATGTAAACTGATAAAGTTAACTGGCATGAGCAGCAGGGATGAACATAAGGATAACAACATACTAGCATGATGATTAACTAACATGGTAGATAAAGGTGTCATCGCATAATCAGGATTAAGGTTTTGCACCACAGGTGTACTAGCAAACTAACATGACTGGAATAAACAAGTATTGATCCCTTGGCCCAAGCTTTGGCCCAATAACATGAAATGACCCTAATACAAGGTCCAACCAAACGGTCTAGTCGATCGGCTCCCTAAGCCTAACTCGTCACGTGTTGGTGTCAATACGGCCCAAACATAATTGTAGTCGAACTGTGCGGGGTCCACCCTTCGGGTGTATCAAGCCCTAGGGTGCCAACCACTGGACACCATAAACATGAGTGCACAGTCTCGATCTACTGGTACCCATGGGTGACTTCTCCAAATACGGACTACGTGCACGACCATAGTCCGTCCGGAACTACATCGGCGTACCACCCGGCCGTCGTTTATTGGTCGCTTACCTCCAGTCCAGTAATCGTGCCCCCACCCTAGCCTAGTCCCTAGGGTCATGATGATACTAACTTGGGATTACTGCTGGAGTGGGCCCCCATTGCTAGGATTTTTCTAGTGGGTTAAGTACGGTTTAACCCTCTTGCTAATCATGGATTAACTTGGTTAAGTGTAACGATGAGTTCACGACTTAACCCCGATTAATCTACCGAGCCCAAATTGGTTAAGTACTAAGTGGACCATGACTAACCCTACTCATGAGGCATTAATTAATTTAATGCGCCTTAACCTCTCACATTAGACTTTGTTGCGGTTACTAGTTAAGCCGAGCGGGTCCGGGTAGCTTTACACCACAACTTGTTCTAACCTCGGGTTCAAGGTACAACATGACCAACTTCTCACATTGGGTCCTATTGTTTGTAGCAACTAGTTAAGCCGGTCGGTTCCGGGTAGGTTTACGCTACAAACTCAACCCAACCTCGAGTTGGTCACACTTATCTTTTCTAAGTGTCATGTCCATCATGTTCCAAAACATGTTACAAGTTTTCAAGCATTTGGGTAGACCTAACTTAATAGGTAAATTCCCAAAGGGTAGACCTAACTTAATAGGTAAATTCCCAAGCTTATGTTTTTATGTCTTTTAAGTTTACCCAACCCCAAACGCAATCCCATCGCTTACATATCGCAACAGCGCATAAAGGATAGAAAGAGGGAACTTGGCATAAATCATGACATAAGGGTGTTGAAGTCACAAGTTTAACATGGTGGCATATGAAATGTACATATGTTCATATACTTGCATATTACATATTTTGGCCTCAAAAGCATGCATAAAACCAAACTTAGCATATTGGTGATACATGGTGATAAATGACATGTAGAAATGGCCATAAGTTCGCATTTAGCCTCACATGCAAGTTATCATAAGGGATATGATAACTTACATGTTGCCAAAATGCAAACTTGAGCATAAAGCTTAAAGCTTTAGGCTCACAAACCCAAGATAAGCTTTCATAACATGATAACATGAACAAAAGGATCAACCCAAACTTGCATAACATAACTTGCAAATCATATGACAAACTTGCATATCAAACTTGCATAACATAACATGATAGACTTGCATATCATACTTGCATAACATAATAAACTTGCATATCATACTTGCATAACATAATAAACTTGCATATCATACTTGCATAACATAATAAACTTGCATATCATATCATAATGATCAAACACAACTTGCATCATTCATTAACTTTAGAGTTTAAGTATGAAAGTAGAAAAGGGCTTACAATGCCAAAGCCCTTATGAAATCAAATAAACCCAAAATGCAAGCAAAACCCTTGAGCTAAAATGATCAAAACTCTTTCTTTATGATGCAAATATAGAAACTTGACTTGAATGCAAGCTAATGATGCTCATACAAGCTTGAAAACACTTGTATGCATGGAAAATCTCTTAAAAATTTATTTAGGAATTTTATGAAGAGAGTGGAGGCCATGAGAGGATTGATTTTGCCATAGTTTAGTTGTATGAGTAATGATGATTTAGGGTTAGGTTAGGGCCTTATTTATAGAGATTAGGACTAGTTTCAACCCTAGGATTAAACCCTAGTTCCAATCTCAGCCCTCAAAACCGAATCTGGCCCCCAAGCTCAACACAATCTCTAAATGGTGCACCAGGCTAAACAGCCCGGCTGGACCAAGTCGACATCCAAGTCGACATGGCCGTCGACTTGGGTCCAACCAAGTCGACTCCCAAGTCGACAGGGCTGTCGACTCCCAAGTCGACAGGGCTGTCGACTTGGGTGCTTTGGCGGGAATTTTCCCGCCTGGCCCAAACTGGCCCGAATTTCCAAATTCAAACTTGAATTTGAAATCTGTTTTTACTTTGAATTTTTTTGAAAACTTCGTTGGGCCTTAATCGGGTCATACGGACTCCGATTTTCGAAAACTCGGACTCTATTTCGCGTATTTTTCCGAGACGAACGCAATGGCATAGCCCGTTTCCCTTGATTCAGATTTTTAAATTAAATTCTGCCTCGATTTATGTTATAACAAGTTATTGAAAATACGGATTGTTACAACTATCCTATGGTGACGTTTATTATTACACACAGAACAACCGGAACTCCGTATCCAATGGAATTCACAGGATTTGATATAATAATAAAATTGCGCATCCAACTCATTAAGGTTTACCTATTTGTCGGGCACGCAAAGAAAATCTTTACTCAACAGCTAATCCATTTACCTGGTGAAACATATATAATGCACATGTATATATTTCTATCTATTTTTAAACCAGTTCAATGTGTGATTTAATCTAATAAATTCTACCATTCATTCTCTTATTGATTAATTTAATTACCATTCTAATAATTTAATAAATCAAATCCACAATCACACAACCCAAACATCAATTAATTAATTTTTAACTTTTCAAAAATGTATCAATTAATTCATACACTCTTTTAAATTATTCCGACTATATAATTAAAAAGTTTACATCAATGCAAAGAAAAAAACAGCAAAGTAAAGAACAGAATGGAAATGCAAAATATGGTAGATGTACCTTGCACCAGAGTCAATCAGAGATATCCACCATGCACTTAGGATAGGCTTTCTCAATGCTTTCCTCTATTTCCCAAGTACAATCTCGTGGATCTCCAATCCATTGCACTTTTACTAAGTGAACCTTTTTGTTCCTCAGCTCTTTGGTTTCTTTGCCAATTATCTTTAGTGGCTCTGTCCTAACCACCAATTCTGGAGTTATTTCTATATCCTGTTGCGCTGCTTCTTCCACGATCAAGTCTGGATCATGAACGTGTTTTCGAAGTTGAGATACGTGAAATACATCATGCACTCGAGGCAACCAATCAGGCAATTGAACCTTATATGCGAGAGTTCCAATCCGTTCAAGAATAGGAAACAGACCAATGAATTTGGGCGCCAATTTCCCTGTTTTACCGAATCGGATGACTCCTCTCATAGGAGATACTTTCAAATATACATAGTCACCAACAGCAAATGATATATCTCTTCTTCTCTTATCTGCATAGCTTTTCTGTCGGCTTTGGGCAGCTAGTAATCGTTTATTAACGAAATCGACTTTTTCTGCAGCATCGCGAATCATATCAGGCCCCAATACAAGTCTATTACCAGATTCTACCCAATAAGCAGGGGATCGGCACGGTCTACCATACAATACTTCGAATGGAGACATTTTCAGGCTTGCCTGGTAGCTGTTATTATATGAGAATTCGGCCAAATGTAAGTGGTCTTCCCATGTACGCCAAAATCAATAATACATGCCTGCAATAGATCTTCAAGAATACGATTCACCCTCTCTGTTTGACCATCTGTTTGAGGATGATAAGCGGTGCTCAGGTTCAGTTTCGTTCCCAATTCTGCTTGGAATGCTTCCCAGAATTTACTGGCAAAAATCGGGTCATGATCACTAACGATGCTCATGGGAACTCCGTGCAGTCTAACAATTTCCTTGAAATAAGCCTGCGCCAGACTCTGAGCAGTTCTGTTCGATCTGACAGGTATGAAATGGGCGGTCTTCGTGAAACGATTGACGATCGCCCAAATACTATCATTTCCTAGTTCTAGGAAAACCATCTATGAAGTCCACAGAAATTTGTTCCCACTTCCCACCTGGAATTTCTAAAGGTTGCAATAATCCAGCGAGCTTCTGCTGATCGCTTTTGACT
Source organism: Allium sativum (assembly GCA_030737875.1). Classification (NCBI taxonomy): domain Eukaryota; kingdom Viridiplantae; phylum Streptophyta; class Magnoliopsida; order Asparagales; family Amaryllidaceae; genus Allium; species Allium sativum. The sequence continues at coordinate 627,180,049 of CM060920.1, forward strand.
TGCTGACAAGTAGTACACCGGCTAACACATAAGGAGATGTCTCGTTTCATAGATCTCCACAGAAAGTGAGTTTGATATCATTATACATCTTGCTCACTCCTGGATGGATACTAAGCTTGGCTTTGTGACATTCATCCAATACTTCTCTTCGAAGTTCAGCAATGTTCGACACACATATTCGGCCTTTCAACCTTAGGATTCCCTCGTCATCTATCTGAAAACTCAAGGTCTCGCCTTCCTGTATTCTTTCTTTGATTCTTTGAATGAAGTGATCATCCTTCTGAAGAGTAGATATTTTATCAATCAAAGACGTCGTAATGATAAAACTGGCGATTATCACATTCTTTCTACTCAGCGCATCAGCCACAACATTGGCTTTCCTTGGAGTGTACAAAATCTCAAAATCGTACACCGCAAGAAATTCTAGCCAACGCTATTGCCTCAGATTCAAGTCTTTCTGAGTGAACAAATATTTCAATGACTGATGGTCTGCATACAGTTCGAATTTCTCACCCAAAAGGTAGTGCCTCCATATTTTCAAAGCGAGTACGATGGCTAACAACTCAAGATCATGAGTAACGTAATTCTTCTCATGCGGTTTCAGCTGACGGCTAGCATAAGCAATCACTTGACCTCTTTGCATTAACACTGCACCAATGCCTTCTCTAGATGCATCAGTCCAGACTTTCAAGTCCTCATTGCCATCTATTATTGTTAACACGGGAGCGATCGTCAGTTTTAATTTCAGCTTCTGGAAAGCTTCCTCACATTCTGAAGTCCAATTGAATCTCAAATGTTTCTTAGTCAGTTTCGTTAAGGAACTAGATGTCTTTGCGAAATCCTTAATGAATTTCCGATAATAACTAGCTAACCCGAGAAAACTTCTAATTTATGTGGGTGTACGAGGCTATTTCCAATTCTGAATAGCAGTGATTTTACTCGGATCCACTGAAATTCCTTGCTTTGACACGACGTGGCCAAGAAATTTGACTTCTTCTTGCCAGAATATACATTTGGAAAATTTTGCTTTTAAAACATTCTTTTTGAGAATTTCTAACACTTGTTCCAAATGTTTTTCATGTTCGCTTTCTAATTTAGAGAAGATCAGTATATCATCAATGAAAACCAGAACGAATTTATTCAATACCCCTTTGAATACTCGGTTCATTAGATCGACAAAATATGCTAGAGCGTTACATAAGCCGAACGGCATTACTAACCACTCGTAGAATAAGTCTAGACCTCTGAATGCTGTTAAAGGAACACACTCTTCGACAATACGAAGCTAATGGAAACCTGTAGCTAGGTCCATTCGTGAAAACACTTGTGCGCCATTCAATCGATCCAACATATCATCAATCCGCGGCAATGGGTATTTGTTTTTCAACGTCTGCTTATTGAGATCCCGGTAGTCAACAAAAAGTCGTAGAGTACTGTCTGATTTTGGGACAAATACTACTGCTGCCCCCTAATCAGAAAAGCTTGGCCTGATCAGACCTTTCCATACTAGCTGTCGCGTTTGATTATCCAACTCATCTTTCTCCTTCAAGGTCATTCTTCGAATAGCGTGAACTATTGGCCTTGCATTTAGAACTAAAGCGATCTTGAAATCAATTTCTCTCTGCGGAGGTAAGCCAACAACTTCTTCGAACACATCCGCATAGTTCTTGACAACTGGTATATTTTCAATGTCGACCGGAATATTCTCTGCGACGACAGGAACAGGTTTTATCTGAGCAAGAGAAACATCTAACGCTACCCAGAAGTCTTTTCTATTAGAATTCGACCCTTCACATGGAATGGTTATATATTCCCCGAACTTTGTTCTTGCCTTAACAACTCTCTCGGCGCATTTAACTTCGGCTTCATATTGGGTTAACCAATCCAATCCCAGTATAAGGTCAAATTCTCTAAAATTCATTATGATCGCGATAGTGGGGAACCGATACCGGGAAAAAGAGGCAGGCACTCCACAAACCCAATTAAGATCAAGGGAACCCCCAACCGGATTATGAACAGTCATTGGTGCTTTGAGCTTCTTCAAATTCAGATCCAGTTTCTTAACCGCATTCTTTGCAACAAAGCTTCGCGACACGCCTGTATCAAACAGTACTTTAACTGGAATATTTTTGACAGTAAGCGTGCCTTCTAACACATCTGGTCTTGCCTGACTAGCCGAGGGTGCCGAAGTTTCTGCTACTTTATTTACCTGAATGACTTCAGATTTCTTGAATAGCGGGCAATCCTTTTCAAGATGACCAGTCCGATGGCAATGACTACATTTTCTATTCTCATGAAACTTGTTCCCAGGTCTAGATTTATTCTTCTTCCGTTCATTCCAAGATTTACAGTTTATCGCCAAATGCCCTCGCCTATTGCAGCTCGAGCATGTGGCAGTCGTTACTGGTCCTTCCTCAGATATAACCTTTTCTCGATTTAACTAGGCTTCTTTCTGACTTTAGACGTAGTACCGGCCTCAGGCTGTGTACTCGTCTCTGGGCTATCAGTTTCGAATTTTCTTTTGCTGCTAGAACTGGCTTCCTCTTCGTCTCGCAACATACCTTTCCTATCGAGATCCTCATACTGATAAGCCATGTACATCATTTCAGAAAAAGGAAGCTTTACATGCCCCATTACTTTATTCTGGTATTTTCTTTGAGGACCATAAATAAACCTCATATTCTTCCGCTTTGGATCTTGAATCAGATGCGGAGCAAAATGAGAAAGTTCATTGAATTTCTTATGATATTATGGGATATTTATATCTCCTTGTATCAAATAGTAGAATTCATCACACAACCGCTCAGTTGCTTCTGGAGGAATAAATTTTTCACTGAAAAGCTCTTTGAATCTATCACAGGTGATATCACCTTCTGTATTATCTTTAACAATCGACTCCCACCAGAACAAAGCTTCGTCTCTAAGTGCCCAAGATGCCAGTAATCTTTTCTAGTCATCCCTCAGCTTTAATCCTTCAAAGATTTTCTCAGCAGATCGAATCCAAGCTTGTGTTTTAGCGATAGATTCTTCGCCCAAGAATGGTACTCCACCAATATTTATATATTTCTTAAGTAGAGCTCCTATATCTGGGTCTGCATTCCTTCTATTTCTGGAACTCATTTTTTAGTACTTCTGCAAATAGAAGACCAAGTGTCTGGTCAAAAGAAAAGATATTGTACAGCATAGAGACATATACTTGAATGTAAATGTGCCTATCGAGGTGTATTTCATTCTGCTATACTCATACTAGGATATACTGATCCTATCTGTAATGAGTTACTCGTCCTAGAACACTACTGGTTCTATTTCTGACAAGTTCGTTCAGATGTTATATTCCAGGACTAAGCTTAACCAAAGCTCTGATACCACGTTTGTGACGACCCCAAACCTCGAAGAGACGGTGCAAGGGTAACCTTTGGAATATAACACATAAAAAGATAACAACAAAACAGAAATAATTAAATACACCAGATAATGTACAATAGAATACACTGGATAAACATAATCATCAGAGTTACACAGTATACAGGATCATACTTAGTACAAAATACAGTTCAGCTATACATAAAATGTCTACAGCGGAAAAGAAAACATAATATGTACAACATGAGCTGAACAACATAAAAAGAGATAAATGATAGAATCCATCTTCAGCTCCAGCTACCCAGAAAGAGTCTGCAAAAACCTGAATACAAGGCTGCCCGTGTAGAAATAGGGTCACCCGAGTTTGCAAGTGAAACAAACTACGAGCCAGTCACGGGACTGGTATGAGAAATCTACTTAACACATTTTCAAATATGGCTAATCACAGGACCACGCCACTTTCGCGGAACGGGTTTACTCCATTGGATTGCCAGTGCTTTAAAACAAATAAATCTTTTCAACATCGCAATGCTTTTTATAAAGATGAAGCCATTATAAGACTCAGTTCCCATCACACAATGCAACACAAACCGGAGGATAGAGTTTTACCCTATAATGGCCAAAATATGCTTGATACGAGGAAAACAAATCATTTGAAATGTAAATTTTATCGTTTAATTCTTAATCAGACTCCAACCATAAACTAGTAAGAGAACGATTCCCTAAGTATTAACCTCGAAGGCCAAAACCAACATCAGACCAATACCCAGAAAACCATCCGTCCTAGCTTCTTTCTAGTTAGTTTCTAATTTTAGATACAATCATAAATATCAATCATAGACGGCATGGGTACCATATATCATGTCGCCATATATATATATATATATATATATATATATATATATATATATATATATATACACAATCAAAACCGCACGATGTCGTATTTGGAAATTGGATTTCCGTCATGAACCAAGGAAAAAGATAGTCCTTACCGAATTCAAGATGCTCTAGCCCGCCCCTCAGGATCAGAACGCATCGACCCTTGGATCGTCAAGGCCAGTCCACCGATTTGGATTAAAATGCCTGAACACTGCGTTTCCCTGCCCTATGGGGCGTCACTGGTCATATCTGACCAAATCATCAGCTCCGAAGAGACCGAAGCAAATCGAGGCCTTGCTTTCCATTATCCATATAAGTAAAATACCCGGCCATGTAAAACCCAAAGCACCACTCCTAGCTAGAAGGAAACGCATGTCCTCCCTGAAGTCCGTCTCCCGTTTCTGGCTCATACCGGGGTGTGAGGCTCGCGAATTAACGTTATACACAAAGCGATGCCACACAGGCGTTGCTTTGATCATCAACCACAAAGCTCTACTTTTCAACAAAATCTTTGATCATTGCATCTCAGCATGCCACATAGACAATTCACGCCATGCAACCGACGTCTATCAATAACACAGAATGAAATCCAATGTCAGACACACAGTCCATTTACAAGTCCGTCATGGGTATGAACGGAACCGAAGGATCTTTATTCCTCGCACATCCGTACAATCAACATGTACGTCCGGACGGCTACTACTTCAACCCCTTCTAGGTAGCTACTCCTATCATGAGCATCAGTAGCACCCCTCCATTCGACGTGAAGATCATCGGTCTTGCATCGTCTTCATATCTTCGACTTTCAATCGTCGATCAACTACTTGAAATGAGAGTTAACTCGGCCTTTTCAAATAATTCACGTATATTTAGAATTTCAAATCAATTCATTTCAATGGTTAAATTATTCGATATCACTAATTCTGTTCTTTAGTGTAATTTTCACGCCAAACACATTCAACCATCAAATATAACATAAACCGAGCAAATTCAGTTTATTTCCATTCCATATCGTTTATAATATTTTATCATGATTTATCGCTATTTTTATTTATTTAAAAATAGCCAATTCATTCAAACGACGCTTCAGGCCATAACGCGGCCATGACACTGTTTTTCTTCAGATTTGATTTACACAAATTTGAAAATATAACCATTGGATCTTCACAAATTTTATATCATTAGAAAGATCTTTTCAAAACGAATCCAACGTTTTTAGTTTTAGGAAAATCCGACGGTCGGATCTCCCGCACTAACCGTTTGAAGTTACGGTTTCAAAATACGAACTTCAGCGTCGTTATTCGATTTATTTTAATTATATATATATAATCGATTTTGGCACTGTTTTTCTTCAGATTTGAATTAAACATTCCAACCAATCCAACCGTTGGATTTTACAAAGTTGGTGTCGTTGGAAAGATATTTCCAAGGCGAACCCAACGGTTGTGGTTTCGGGAAAATCCGATGGTCGGATCTCCCGCACTAATCGTTTGAAATCACGATTTCAAAACACGAATTACAGCGTCGTTATTCGATTTATTTTAATTATATATATATATAATCTATTCTTCGATTTCAAAACCATCTTCATTTCATACATTTGATAAAAATGATTTTTTTATCCAACAAACAGTTATTTCAACACTTCACTATTTTTAACAATTCAAGTATATAATAAAAATGTGATTTTTATTGTAAAACAGTTTATTTCAAAACCCGACTATTTTATATAGTTCATATAGATGATAAAAATATGATTTTTATTATAAAACAATTTATTTCAAAACACGGCTATTTTATATACTTCATATAGATGATAAAAATATGATTTTTATTTTATTGTTAAAGCAATTTATTTTAAACATGACTATTTTATATAGTTCATATAGATGATAAAAGTATGATTTTTATTATAAAACAATTTATTTAAAACATGAATACCATTCAACACATGAATTTCTATTCAACGAATGAATTTCTATTCAACACATGAATGTTTTCTATAGTTCGTATATATAATAAAAATGTGATTTTTATTGTTAAAGCAATTTATTTAAAACAAGACTATTTTATATAGTTCATATAGATGATAAAAATAGGTTTTTTATTATAAAACAATTTATTTCAAAACATGAATGTCGTTCAACACATGAATTTCTATTCAACGAATGAATTTCTATTCAGCACATGAATATAGTTTTAACACATGAAAATAATTTTAACACACGAATATTATTGAAAATTTTGGCAGCATAATGGCAGGGTAGTTAAAACCGAAACTGTCCCTAGTACGGCTCCTCGCTCTACCTTAAAACCACGCAGTTTTTGACCATGGGGATTTCATGCATCTAATTCGCATGCAGACGGGCATGTTTTCATTCATTTCCACAATCTATTCTAATTTTGTTTTCAACCACAAATGGGTATTTTTCAACCACAGTCAATCATTCTCAACCACAAACAATTCTATCAACCATTCGCATTATTCACCAAATTTCACATCAATCAAATAATCCAAACAATACCACAACCAATAAATATCGTCCATGGTCTGTGGACAAAGGAAGTATATATATATATATATTCGTATATAAATATATTTCAATTCACTTCCATTCATTTCAATGTCATTTCATCGCATATATAATTTTTACAATGCATATATAACTTATACATCGAACATACAACGCTTATACATGATGTGTACAACGCTTATATAACTCATACATCAACTATATAATTTATACATCGTTATTTTCCATATTGTTTATAATTTAGAAATCTCACATTGGGTTCTACTCCACCAAAAATAGCAGAAGGCTCAGAAAAATATGCGGTCTCTTCTAGAATGTAAAAGACGTCGCGAGTCCACTGTCTCTTGTTTCACTGAATTTCGTCAACAAACGAAAAAGATATGATCTTTACAGTGAAATCAAAAACTGTAGCGCTTTAAAGTGCTATAGAATATAAAATAAATTAAACTGCCGTATACCTTCAAAATTTGATCAAACTAGGGTTTCAATTTATCACCCAATCTGCGAACTTTGAAGACGATCTGAGTATACCCCGTTGACGGGCTAGGAGTGGCGCACCCAGGGGTACCACCCTCGTCGAACTCGACGCCGGATCTGGGGAGGATTCTGGCCTCGAACGACGGATATTTGCGTCGCAAGATCTCACGAAAGCCACAGCAGAAATCGATCAAACTCGTATTGATTTGGAGCTGATTCAAATCTCTAAAAAATTTGCTGAAGGACCATAGTTTAATTCGAAATGTTTTGAGGGAATTTTTGGGTTCTTCTCTTGAACAAAATCGGTCGTGGAATTGTGTTGGCCGGCGGAAATTAGGGTTAAGGCGAGAAAAAATCTGATTGGTTAGGGGGGTTTATATTAAATTTATAATTTATTTAAAATCCGAAAATACCCCTTGTCACATACGAACTCCAATCCAAACCCAACGACTGTCGTCCCTAGTTAAATACCCCCATCCCGAACACAATGGGATATGTTTCGTAGGCCCATTCGAATGTTTCAGTCTATTTCTCTTCAGATTAAAATATAAAACATTCAATATTGAATTTGGACGTACATTTCAATTTGACGGGGCCACATACTGATTCTGAAAATTCCAGAAAAATAAATCTAGCTATTTTTTGACGATACGGTCCCAACAAAACTAGTTTCGTCGAATTCTGAGACCGTTTGAAAAATGGCCCTTTTCTGGTCGATCCAATTTAATAGAAATCGACCAAACACATTTTCCTTTGCCACGCTCACATACTAGCTTCAAAAAATTATGAAATTTGAAAACTATCAATAACTTCACATCCCGGATCCAACAAAAGTGGTTTCGTCGAATTCCGAGTTCGTTTGCAAAATGTCTATTTTCACGGGCGATATATTCTCTATAGCGACCTTTCTGAAAATGCATTTGACCATAACTTTTGACTCCTGCTATGAAACTTCGATTTTTCAGATTCGTTAGAAAGATATTCACTAACAGATTTAAATATTTTTGGTTTCACTAAAATTCGTTTTATTTTGCACCCGATACAGTCAGTCAAAGTTTGAATTGAAATTTTGAAACTACCACGCCATTTCAGGCCTTATTTATAATTCAAAATAATTATATTTATTTTCAAACGTCGATTCAAACATAATTTTCGTCGTTATCATTTAAAATATTTATTTTAAATATTTAAAATCCACCAAAATAGCCAATTTAAAATTTTCAAACTGGTTCATATTTTCCGGGTTGTTACACTGAAATTCACGAATTAGTCCAACTGCGAAGTCAGAGGAAAAGAGAAAACGGTCTAAAACTCGACCAGGAGTAAGCCTAAATGTACCTGAACCGTCGAAGGTGGTTTCCACTGGTCGACAGTTAAAAAATAGAGCAACAACATATTTCAGACATTTGAACCTATTTTCAAATGTCTGACCTGATTCAGACATCGAAAATAGGTTTCAGATGTCTAAAATTAAACTCGGCCAATTCCTTGAGACTAGATCAAATGTCTGAAATTTATTTCAGACATTTGAACTGATGTTTGGGTCAATAATCGAGCCTAGTTCAGACGTTTGAAATTAGTTTTAGACGTCTGACATGTTGCCAATCAGAAATGGACAAAGGAACTTTTTGATCGAAGAGTTTCGGCAACTCTGGTCTCACCCTAATGACTCCATATGTTTAGAGAGGTCACATGCACTTTCTAATACACAACAATAACATGCATAAACACTCATTCAAGGAACTGCACTAGAAATTCATCGAAATGAAATCAAAACTCATGAAATGGAATTGTTCACACGAAACAAACTGAATAACTCAACACACACAACATACACATGCCAAAGGCACACTAGACAAGCATTTATCTTCAGGCAAAGATGTGAGTTCTCAAAGAACTCACCTTTGGTGTTGGAATCAAGGAATCGATCCAAAGCTAAGCTAGGTCAACCTCTCTTCCAATATAGCATGCAAATCTCGAATCTAAACACAAACAAATGAATTTTATAAGAGTAAGGAATGTAACGTCCCGTATTTTTGGTAGTAAGATATTTAATTTAATTTATTTTTTTAATGTTGATTTGTAAATATAATAATGATTCGTTAATTAAACTATGTTTGAATGTATAGTTTATATTAATTATAAAACGAGCTCGTAACGACGCGGTAGTTCGTAATATTGAGTTTTGAACTTTAATTAAATATACATAATCGATTTTTAGTTGGAATTCTTTGAAACAAGAATCATCCTAAATTATTTGATTATAATTTTCTAATGAAAGAGAAAAATAGACATTTTAGTTTATAAATTGTGAGTTATGTCCGAATCAAATTTTCAAATAATTGTTATGAAATCGTTTATAAACAATAACATTTATTTTATAAAATTTAAAAGAGATTTTAATATAATTTGGATATCGTTTAACTTGTAAATGTTAATATTGAGTTCTAATTCTATATTGGTTGTACTCGAAGTGATATACTATTTTATTTGGATATGTATTTGATGATAATAATTTATTATTATTAAATCAAATTGTTTTGGAATGAATTCATATTATATCGATGTTTTATAAGCCTTAGTAATAGCTATTTTTCAAACAACCTCTATTTTCGATGGAATGAATTTTATTGGAATACATATAGCTAGTTATTGCTAGATTTTTAGTTTGGAGCCAATTGGAGTTATTTTGCGAGCGGGCAATATTTAAACGATGAACTGATGAATATATTAAGACTAAAATAAAGTTGTTGTGCAAACGGAGTCAGTTTTCAGCGAAATTAATTTAGTTGGAACCATAACGTCAAGACATAGAAATATGTTCATTTTCGTCATGTTTAGAGATTGTGGGCGACGATGCGTTTATTTAGCGTATGACATTAAGTAGCTCTTATACATAAACTAACCGTATAAAAACAAATAAACTAAATATAAATCTTAACTCTTAAATAAACTAAATAAGAATACCAATCTTAGTTTTTTAAAAGGCCACTCTATCCAATACGTGCAGACTAAGTAAAAACTAATAATAATAATAATAATATACATCCTACCCTAAGATAAAACGCATGACCTAAAACTTAATAGGAAAATATGCACAACTATTCTAAAACGTGCGGCAGACCTATATTGTACGTTTTAATTGGACATTGTTCTTATCACATGATACTTTGCCTATAAATATATATGCATGTCCACATTTTTCTTTCGGTGACACATACACTCCACTCTGCTTTAAATACAAACTGAAGCTCCATTTCTAAATAAAATAAAGAGCAAGATTTCCATTGTTATGAAACCCAAAATGCTCCATTAATGAATCAAATCAAAACTCCACTTGCTTTAATCTTAGGGGTCAGGCTGTGGTTGCGAGCATCAGAGGTGGTGATAAACGGCAGTTGAGAAATGGCGATGGCGCGTTAGGTTTGTGACGGGTTCTTCTGTGCATGGGATAAAAGAGGACAAAGCAGAATGTGAGGAAGTAAATCTATATAGGATAAATAAGAAGGTGGGTTCGCTAAAGTTGGATGATCATCAGTGGACGGGGTGGTTTGTAACGACCCGGTAGGAATTTGACTCTCGAATTCCGACAATAATACATAAACCCGTATTACTTTCCAAAACTCAAGTACTGAAAATGCCAGATAGTTAATAGAGAGAAATTAGAAGGCGAGATAAGCAAGAAAGAAGTATTATAATAGAAGAAATAATAAGAAGAAACACATAATAATTAGAGTCTCGCATCGTAGCGGAACAGAACATAATATAAAAATAAATCTTTACTGAGAGCTTGAAATAAAAACTTGCAATCATTAGAATACATCAACACATCTGGATAGTTATAACTACATGTCCTCATATATAATCACGCAGAAGAATAATAACTATATAATATCATAAGTCTAAACTCTTCCAGCTCGTCTCTTCATAGTATTCGATAACCTGAACCTGTAAAACTCGGTCTAACCCGAGCATTACAAATGTCGGATCAGTCTGGTGAACCAGAGTGAGAAACCCACTAAGTTTATAAGCAACATCCGGCTTGATTTTAAAGTTAACAAATATTTTTTAAAAGAAAGGATAATTCTAAGACCAATCCACACATAACATAGATGGTTTTTACTTACGGTAGCCTAAAACATTATCATATCTTTTTTGATATTATAATAATGTAACGACCCAGAAAATCTAAACCAATTTAAAAATTTTAAATTGGCTAAAATAGTGGATTTTAAATATTTAAAATAAATATTTTAAATAATAGCAATGAAAACTGAGTTTGAATCAACAATTGAGAACGAATATAATTAGTTCTAATTATAAACAAGGCCTGAAATGGCGCTGCAGTTTCAAAATTTGAATTCAAACTTTGACGGACTGTACCGAGTGCAAAACAAAACGGATTTGAGTGAAACCATAAATATTTAAATCTGTTAGTGAATACCTTTCTAACGAATCTGAAAAATCGAATTTTCATAGCGAAAAGCAAAAGTTATGGCCAAATGAATTTTCAGAAAGGTCGCTATGGAATTTATATAGCCCGTGAAATTGGCCTTTTTGCATACGACCTCGGAATTCGACGAAACCACTTTTGTTGGATCCGGGATGTGAAGTTATTGCTAGGTTTCAAATTTCATAATTTTTGAAGCTAGTATGTGGGCATGGCAATAGAAAACGTGTTTTGGTCAATTATAGTTAAATTGGATCGACCAGAAATGGGCCTTTTTGCAAACGGTCTTAGAATTCGACGAAACTAGTTTTGTTGGGACCGTATCGTCAAAACATAGCCAGATTTATTTTTCTGGAATTTTTCGAATCAGTTTGTGGCCCTGGCAAATTGAAATGTACGTTTAAATCAAATATTGAATATTCTATATTTTAATTTGAAGGAAAACTGACAGAAACAGTTGAATGGGCCTACGAAACATATCCCATTGTGTTCGAAATGGGGGTAAAACGCTAGGGGCAATAGTCGTTGGGTTTGAATTGGTGTTCGTGTGTGAAAGAGGGTATTTTAGGATTTTTAAAAATATATAAATAAACAAAAAATCTCATTGGCCCTTTTATTATTCTCTCTCCCCCGACATCAGGAACGAACGGCGGCTATCGTTCGTCGCTTCCCTCCTCTTTTTCTCCTAATTCTCTCCACGAAATCAAGTGCTCTAGTTAGGGTTTTTGTAGTACTCCTCCTCCTCGTCACATCCATACCAGTTTCAAACCCTATCGTGGACTGTCGGAGGCGGATAGAGCCCCTCTATCACCGCCGTTCGTGATCAAAAATCTCCTTTAGGAGGCGCTCGAGTTGACTGCGGTGGGGACCCCTTGGCGCGGGTTTCGAAGCCCTATGTCGTGGCATCGGCCGATCATCCTCTAGTCGCTCGGATTTTGAGATAATCCCTAACCTAGTTTTGAACGAAACTATGAAGGTACGACTGTTTTTATTTTTAACTATTTAATAGCAGTTTAAAGCGCTACCGTTTTTGTTTTCACTGTAAAAATCATATCTTTTTCGTTTCTTGACGAAATTCAGTGAAACAAGAGACAGTGGACTCGTGTGGACGTCTTCTACATTCTAGAAGAAACCGCATATTTTTCTGAGCCTTCTGCTATTTCTGGTGGAGTGGAACCCAATGTGAGATTTCTAATTTATAAACGATATGGAAAACAACGATGTATAAATTATATAGTCGATGTATGAATTATATCAGCGTTGTACACCTCATGTATAAGCGTTGTATAAGTTGTATGTTCGATGTATAAGTTATATATGCGTTGTAAAAATGGTATGTGCGTTGAAATGAATTGAAGTGAATCGAAATATATATATATATATATATATATATATATATATACACTCCCCTCGTCCATAGACCATGGACGATATTTATTGTTTGTGATTGGTGTGAAAATTGGTTGATAGCGAATGGTTGATTAGAATTGTTTGTGGTTGAAATTGATTGGTTGTGGTTGAAAAATACCCATTGGTGATTGAAACAAAATTAGAATAGATTGTGGAAATGAAAATAAAACATGTCGCCTGCGTGCGAACTAGATGCATGAATCCCCATTGTCAAAAACCGCGAGGTTTTAAGGTAGAGCGAGGAGCCGTACTAGGGACGGTCCCGGTTTTACTACCCTGCCGTTATGCTGCCAAAATTTTCAATAATATTCATGTCTTAGAATTATTTTCATGTGTTGAAACTATATTCCTGTGTTGAATAGAAATTCATGCGTTGAATAAAAATTCATGTGTTGGATGACATTCATGTTTTGAAATAAATTGTTTTATAATAAAGATCATATTTTTATCATCTATGTGAACTATATAAAATAGTCGTGTTTTGAAATAAATTGTTTTATAATAAAAATCACATTTTTACTATATACATAAATTGTTAAAAATAGTGAAGTGTTGAAATAAATGTTTGTTAGATAAAAATGTCATTTTTATCAAATGTATAAAGTGGAAATCATTTTGAAATGAAAGGAAGAATTATATTTATATATATTTATATAAATATAATTAAAATATAGTGAATAACGAGGCTGTAGTTCGTGTCTTGAAACTGTGATTTCACACGATTAGTACGGGAGATCCGACCATCGGATTTTCCTGAAACCACAACCATTGGGTTCGCCTTGGAAATATCTTTCCAACGGCACCAACTTTGTAAAGATCCAACAGTTGGATTGTCTGGAATGTTTAATTCAAACCTGACGAAAAATAGCGCCGGAATTGATTATATTTATATATATATATATATATATAATTAAATTAAATCGAATAACGACGCTGTAGTTCGTATTTTGAAATCGTAACTTCAACCGATCAGTGCGGGAGATCCGACCGTCGGATTTTCCCAAAAATGAAACCGTTGGATTCGTTTTGAAATGATCTTTCTAATGATATAAATTTGGTGAAGATCCAATGGTCAGATTTTCAGGTACGTGTAAATTAAATCTGGAGAAAAACAGCGCCATGGCCGTGTTATGGCCTGAAGCGTCGTTTTAATGAATTAGCTATTTTTAAATAAATAAAAATAGCGATATCGTGATAAAATATTATAAACGATATGGAATGGAAATAAACTAAATTTGCTTGATTTATGTGGTATTAGATGGTTGAATGTGTTTGGTGTGAAAATTACATTAAAGAACAAAATTGGTGTTGTCGAGTAATTTAACCATTGGAATGAATTGATTTGAAATTCTAAATATACGTGAATTATTTGAAAAAGCCGAGTTAATTCTCATTTCAAATAATTGATCGACGAGTGAAGGTCGAAGAGATGAAGACGGTGCAAGACCGATGATCTTCACGTCGAATGGAGGGGTGCTACTGATGCTCATGATGGGAGTAGCTGCCTTGACGGGGTTGAAGTAGTAGCCACCCGGACAAACTTGTTGATTGTACGGATATGCGAGGTATTGAGTGCCTCCGGTTTCGTTCAGACCCAGAATGAACGTGTAAATGGACTGGGTGCCTGACATTGGATTTTGTTCTGTGTTGATTGATCTCTATTAAATATATATCTGTTTGGCAGCGGAGAATTTATTCTCTTGCTTAACGCCCTTCTCTGAGACGTACGAGCCCAAAGGTTATATATCGATAGAAATCAGTCGCACGGGGTGAATTGCCTGTGTGGCACGCCTAAGTGATAAATGATCAAGGCTTCTGTTGAAAAGCAAAGTCTTGTGGTTGATGATCAAAGCACAGCCTGTGTGGCATAGCTTTGTGTATAACGTGAATTCGCGAGCCTCACACCCCGGGATGGACCAGAAACGGGAGAAGGATCCAGGGAGGACATGCATTTCTTTCTAGCTAGGGGGGTGTCAGTGACCTACCAGCCCTGACATTTATATACTTTTCACCTGTATGGTTGTTGCTGTTGCGAGGCGCCTCGGATATATCGGTCAATCCGGGACCGATGGAGTCATTAGGCTCATTTACGCCCCAAAGGGCGGGGAAACGCAATGTTTAGGCATTTAATCCACATCGGTGGACCAGCCCTATGGCTCCTAGGTGCAGTTGGGGCTGTAGCCTAAGGCTCGGGCTAGAGAGTCTGGAATTCGTTAAGGACTATCTTTTTCCTCGGTTCATGATGGAAATCCAATTTCCAAATACGACATCGTGCGGTTTTGTTTGTATACCTATATATTGCGACATAGTGGTATGGGGCATTAATGCCGCCTATGATTGATAGTTATGATTGAAATTGTTTTTGAAACATATATACACTAGCAATAATATCAAATGATTTGTTTTGCTCGTATCAAGCATATTTTGGCCATTATAAGGTAAAACTCTATCCTCTGGTGTGTGTTGCATTGTGTGATGGGAACTGAGTCTTATAATGGCTTCATTTTTATAAAAAGCATTGCGATGTTTAAAAGATCTATTTGTTTTAAAGCATTGGCAATCCAATGGAGCAAACCCGTTCCGCGAAAGTGGCGTGGTCCTGTGATTAGCCATATTTAAAAATGTGTTGAGTAGATTTCTCATACCAGTCCCATGACTAACTTGTAGTTTGTTTCACTTGCAAACTCGGGTGCCCCTATTTCTACACGGGCAGCCTTGTATTCAGGTTTTAGCAGGCTCTTTCTGGATAGCTGGTGCTGAAGATGGATTATATCATTTATCTCTTTTTATGGTGTTCAGCTCCTGTTGTACATATTATGTTTTTCTTTTCCGCAGTGGACATTTATGTATAGCTGAACTGTATTTTGTACTAAGCAAGATCCTATATACTGTGTAACTCTGATGATTAAATTTATCCAGTGTATTCTATTGTGCATTATCTGGTGTATTTATTTATTTTTGTTCTGTTATTATCTGTTTATGTGTTATATTCCAAAGATTACCCTCGCCACCGTCTCATCGGGAATGGGGTTGTCACAAACGTGGTATCAGAGCTTTGGTTAAGCTTAGTTCTGGAATATAACATATTAACGAACTCGTCCGAAATAGAACCAGTAGTGTTATAGAACGAGTAACTCATTACAGATAGGATCAGTAATACCCTAGTATGAGTATAACAGAATGAAATACACTTCGATAGACACATTTACATACAAGTATATGTCTCTATGTTTCAAAATTACTTTTTCTATTGGCCTAACACTTTGTCCGCTATTTGCAGACATAGACAATGAGTGGCAGAAGCAGAAGAAATAATCCTATGGTTCAACAAATTAATGAGCCAGTTGTACTCCCTCAGCCAGGATTGGATATAGAAGCTCTATTGAAAAGATATCGAAATCTGGGAGGAGTACCATTCACGGGAAGTGAATCCATTATTCAAACTCAGGCTTGGATGAGTTCTGCTGAAAGAATTTTTGAAAGTTTCCACCTGAGAGATGACCAGAAAAGATTAGTGGCATCTTGGGCACTCAAAGAAGAAGCTTTAATCTGGTGGGAAACAATCATTAAAGATAATCCAAAAGGTGATATCACCTGGGGTATGTTCAAACAACTTTTCAATAAAAAAATTATTCCTCCAGAAGTAACTGAGCGGTTATGTGATGAATTCTACTATTTGATACAAGGAGATATGAATATCCCGGAATATCATAAGAAATTCAATGAACTTTCTCACTTCGCCCCTCATCTAATATGAGATCCAAAGAGGAAGAATCTGAGATTTATTAATGGTCTTCGGAGGAAATACCAGAATAGTGTGATGGGCCATGTGAAGCTTCCTTTTTCTGAAATGATATACATGGCTTATCAATATGAAGATCTTGATAGGCGAGGCCTTTTTGTCGACGAAGAGGAAGTTAGCACTAGCAGAAAAAGGAGATCTGAAACTGATAGCCCAGAGACAAGTACACAGCCTGAGGCCAATACGACGTCTGGGGCCAGAAAGAAACCTAGGTTGAATCAAAAGAAGGTTAAATCGGAAGAAGGATTAGCAACCAAAGCCATATGCTCTAACTGCAATAAGCAAGGACATCTGTCGATAAGTTGCAGATCTCTTTAGAGCCATATAAAGGGTAAATTTAAATCCAAGAACCAGATGGGAGAGAAGAGAAAATGCAATCTGTGCCATCAGGTTGGTCACGTAAAGCAGGATTGTCGGCTCCTAAGGAAATCTCAAGTGGTTCAGATAAATAAAGTAGCAGAAACTTCTGAACCCTCGGCTAGTCAGGAAAGGTCAGACGTTTTAGAAGGCACGCTTACTGTCAAGAACATTCCCGTTAAAGTACTGTTTGACACAGGCGCGTCAAGGAGCTTTATTGCAAAGAACGCGGTTAAGAAATTAGATTTGAAATTGAAAAAGCTCAAAGAACCCATCACTGTCCAGAATCCGGTTGGGGGTTCCCTCAATCTTAGTTGGGTTTGTGGGGTACCTGTTTCCTTTTCTCATTATCGGTTTCCTTGTATCTCGATCGTCATGAATTTTACCGAATTCGATCTTATTTTAGGATTGGATTGGTTAACCAAATACGAAGCTGGGGTTAAATGTGCAGAAAGGGTTGTCAAGGTTAAAACGTAGCTCGCCAATATTGTAATTCCCTGTGCAGGCCCGAATTCTGATAGAAAGGACTTCTGGGCAGCATTAGATATTTCTCCTGCTCTAATAGAACCTGTTACTGTCGTTACAGAGAATATCCCAGTCAACATAGAAAATATTCCAGTTATCAAGAACTATGCGGATGTGTTCGAAGAAGTTGTTAGCTTACCTCCGCAAAGAGAAATTGATTTTAAAATCTCTTTAGTCCCGAATGCAAGGCCAGTGGTTCACGCAATTCGAAGGATGACCTTGAAGGAGAAAGAAGAGTTAGATAATCAAACTAGACAGCTAGTATGGAAAGGTCTAATCAGGCCTAGTTTTTCTGATTGGGGAGCAGCAGTGGTATTTGTTCTGAAGTCCGACGGTACTCTCAGACTGTGTGTGGATTATCACGACTTGAATAAGCAGACATTGAAAAACAAATATCCATTGCCGCGGATTGATGATTTATTGGACCGATTGAATGGAGCACAAGTGTTTTCACGAATGGACCTAGCTACAGGTTTCCATCAGCTTCGTATTGCCGAAGAGTGTGTTCCTTTGACAGCATTCAGAGGTCCGGACTTATTCTACTAGTGGTTAGTAATGTCGTTCGGCTTGTGTAACACTCCAGCTTTTTTCGACGATCTGATGAACAGAGTATTCAGAGGAGTATTGAATAAATTTGTTCTGGTTTTCATTGATGATATCCTAATCTTCTCTAAGTCAGAAAGCGAGCACGAAAAACATTTGGAACAAGTGTTAGTAATTCTGAGAAGGAATGTTTTAAAACCAAAGTTTTCCAAATGTATATTATGGCAGGAAGAAGTTAAATTTCTTGGCCATGTCGTGTCAAAGCAAGGAATTTCAGTGGATCCCAGTAAAATCGCTGCTATTCAGAATTGGAAACAACCTCGTACATCCACAGAAGTCAGAAGTTTTCTCGGGTTGGCCAGTTATTACCAGAAATTCATTAAGGATTTTGTGAAGACATCCAGTTCCTTAACGAAATTAACTAAGAAACATTCGAGATTCAATTGGACTCCGGTATGTGAGGAAGCTTTCCAGGAGCTGAAATTAAAACTGACGACCGCTCCAGTGTTAACAATAATAGATGGAAATGAGGACTTGAAAGTCTGGACTGACGCATCTAGAGAAGGCCTTGGCGCGGTGTTAATGCAAAGAGGTCAAGTGATTGCTTATGCTAGCCGTCAGCTGAAACCGCATGAGAAGAATTACGTTACTCATGATCTTGAGTTGTTAGCCATTGTATTTGCCTTGAAAATATGGAGGCACTACCTTTTAGGTGAGAAATTCAAACTGTATACAGACCATCAGTCATTGGAATATTTGTTCACCCAGAAGGATTTGAATCTGAGACAGCAACGTTGGCTAGAATTTCTTGCGGCATACGATTTTGAGATTTTGTACACTCCAGGGAAAGCCAATGTTGTGGCAGATGCGCTGAGTAGAAAGAATGTAATAATCGCCAGCTTTATCGTTACGACTTCCTTGATTGATAAGATCTCCATTCTACAGAAAGATGATAATTTTGTTAAGGAGATGATCAAAAGAATTCAAAAAGGCGATGCATCTAGTTTCCAAGTGGATAACGAGGGAATTCTCAGATTAAAAGGAAGGATTTGTGTTCCTGACGTCTCCGAGCTCAAAAGAGAAGTTCTTGATGAATGCCACAAGACCAAGCTGAGTATCCACCCAGGGGTTAGCAAAATGTATAATGACCTCAAGTGAACTTTCTGGTGGAAGGCAATGAAAAGAGATATCTCTATATATGTTAGCCGGTGTCCCACCTGTCAGCAAGTCAAAAGCGACCAGCAGAAACTCGCTGGATTGATGCAACCTCTAGGAGTACCAGGTGGGAAGTGGGAACAGATTTCTATGGATTTCATAGATGGTTTGCCCAGAACTAGAAAAGGAAATGACAGTATTTGGGTGATCGTGGATCGATTTACGAAGACCTCTCATTTCATACCTGTCAAATCGAATAAAAATGCTCAGAGTCTAGCGCAGGTATATTTCAAGGAAATTGTTAGACAGCACGGAGTTCCCATGAGCATCGTTAGTGATCATGACCCGATTTTTGCCAGTAAATTCTGGGAAGCATTCCAAGAAGAATCGGGGACGAAACTGAACCTGAGCACCGCATATCATCCTCAGACAGATGGTCAGACTGAGAGGGTGAATCGTATTCTTGAAGATTTATTGCAGGCTTGTATTATTGATTTTGGTAGATCATGGGAAGACCATTTGCATTTGGCCGAATTCTCATATAACAACATTTACCAAGCGAGCTTGACAATGTCGCCATTCGAAGCATTGTATGGTAGACCATGCTGATCCCAAGCTTATTGGGTTGAACCTGGTAATAGACTTGTATTGGGGCCGGAGATGATTCGCGATGCTGCAGACAAAGTCGATTTCGTTAAGAGACGATTACTAGCCGCCCAAAGCCGACAAAAGAGCTATGCAGATAAGAGAAGAAGGGATATATCATTTGCTGTTGGAGACCATGTATATTTGAAAGTATCTCCGATGAGAGGAGTTATCCGGTTTGGTAAAACAGGGAAATTGGCGCCCAAATTCATTGGTCCGTTTAATATTCTTGAACGGATTGGAACTCTCGCGTATAAGGTTCAGTTGCCGAATTGGTTGCCTGGAGTGCATGATGTATTTCACGTATCTCAACTGCGTAAGCACGTTCATGATCCAGACTTGATTGTGGAAGAAGCAGCGCAACAGGATATAGAAATCACTCCAGAATTGGCTGTGAGAAGAGAGCCGCTGAAGATCATTGGCAAAGAAACCAAAGAACCATGGAACAAGAAGGTTCACCTAGTCAAAGTGCAGTGGAGTGGAGATCCGCGAGATTGTACTTGGGAAACTGAGGAGAGCATTCAGAAAGCCTATCCTAGGTGTCGAGTGGATATCTCTGATTGACTCCGGTGCAAGGTATATTTACCAAACTTTGCATTACCATTTAATTCTCTACTCTGTTGTTATTTCTTTCCATGGATGTGCACTTTTACTTCTATAGTCTGATTAATTTAAAAAAAGGGTGTATGAATTAATTTGTCTGATTTTGAAAAGTTAAAACAAATTGCTTTTTGTTTGTGTTGTGGGATAGTAGATTTGATTAATTAAATTATTAAAACGATAGTTAATTTAATCAATAAGAGGATGAAAGGTACAATTTATTCGATTAAACCACACATTGAACTGATTTAAAAATAAATAGAAATATATACATGTGCATTATATATGTTTGAACAGGTAAATGGATAGCTGTTGAGTAAAGAATTATTTACGTGCCCGACAAATAGGTAAACCTTAATGAGTTGGATGCGAAATAATATTATATCAACTCCTGTGAATGCCATTGGATGCGGAGTGCTGGTTATTCTGTGTGTAATTAATAAATGTCGCTATAGGATAGTAACAATTAATTTTGAACTACATTACATGGCATACTTCTTAAGATAGGCATACTTCATTATATACCACATAAGCATTTGGAGCTTGTGTGACGAGGTGGAAGATTTAACATACGAGCGAGAGGCATGTATGGCGATGACTATATTTTACAGGTTAAACTAATGACTGATATGGACTATTGAAATTGTAACGATAAAATTGCCAGATTAGTAAAAACCCCACACGGGTCTGGAGTTGATAATAATCACGTCTCTCTAGTTATTAGATACAGCACATGGACTATTTATTTCCCACACGGGATGAGGTGACGAGGATTTATCCTCTGGAGCATTTAAAATACACACTCCCTCAGGCTTTGACAGGGTGACGAGAATTTATTCTCTCGAGTTATTATCAATACACGCTCCCCTGTAAACACAAGAATATATCACTATAAATATGTGTATGCTTATTAGGATTTATTGGGTACCCAATACGGCCCAATAAATTTCCAAACCTCTCCCCGTACAAAGGAGGTTATGGCGAAATTTTTCGAAAATTTCGGGTGTTAGCCAAATTTTTGAAGAATTTGAAAATTCTCAGAAATTGAAAAGTTGGAGAATGGAAGCTAGATCGAACGTAGAGTTGATTAATCAAACCACTTTCGACTTTGTTCCTTTTCGGGGACGAAAAGTATTAAGTGGGGGAGATTGTAACGACCCGGAAAATCTGAACCAATTTAAATTTTTTAAACTGGCTAAAATAGTGGATTTTAAATATTTAAAATAAATATTTTAAATAATAGCAATGAAAACTGAGTTTGAATCGACAATTGAAAACGAATATCTTTAATTCTAATTATAAACAAGGCCTGAAATGGCTCTGCAGTTTCAAAAATTGAATTCAAACTTTGTCGGACTGTACCGGGTGCAAAACAAAACGGATTTGAGTGAAACCAAAAATATTTAAATCTGTTAGTGAATACCTTTCTAAAGAATATGAAAAATCGAAGTTTCATAGCGGATGCAAAAGTTATGGCCAAATGAACTTTCAGAAAGGTCGCTATGGAATTTATATAGCCCGTGAAATTGGCCATTTTGCATACGACCTCAGAATTCGACGAAACAACTTTTGTTGGATTCGGGATGTGAAGTTATTGCTAGGTTTCAAATTTCATAATTTTTGAAGCCAGTATGTGAGCGTGGCAAAAGAAAACGTGTTTTGGTCAATTATAGTTAAATTGGATCGACCAGAAATGGGCCTTTTTGCAAACGGTCTCAGAATTCGATGAAACTAGTTTTGTTGGGACCGTATCGTCAAAACATAGCCAGATTTATTTTTCTGGAATTTTTCGAATCTGTTTGTGGCCCTGGCAAATTGAAATGTACGTTTAAATCAAATATTGAATATTCTATATTTTAATTTGAAGGAAAACTGACAGAAACAGTCGAATGGCCCTACGAAACATATCCCATTGTGTTCGGAATGGGGGTAAAACGCTATGGGCGACAGTCGTTGGGTTTGAATTGGTGTTTGTGTGTGAAAGAGGGTATTTTCGGATTTTTAAAAATATATAAATAAACAAAAAATCTCATTGGCCCTTTTATTATTCTCTCTCCCCCGACATCAGGAACGAACGGCGGCTATCGTTCGTCGCTTCCCTCCTCTTTTTCTCCTAATTCTCTCCACAAAATCAAGTGCTCCAATTAGGGTTTTTGTAGTACTCCTCCTCCTCGTCACATCCATACCAGTTTCGAACCCTATCGTGAACTGTCGGAGGCGGATAGAGCCCCTCTATCGCCGCCGTTCGTGATCAAAAATCTCCTTCAGGAGGCGCTCGAGTTGACTGCGGTGGGGACCCCCTGGCGTGGGTTTCGAAGCCCTATGTCGTGGCATCGGCCGATCATCCTCTAGTCGCTCGGATTTTGAGATAATCCCTAACCTAGTTTTGAACGAAACTGTGAAGGTACGACTGTTTTTATTTTTAACTATTTAATAGCAGTTTAAAGCACTACCGTTTTTGTTTTCACTGTAAATATCATATCTTTTTCGTTTCTTGACGAAATTTAGTGAACAAGAGACAGTGGACTCGTGTTGACGTCTTCTACATTCTAGAAGAGACCGCATATTTTTCTGAGCCTTCTGCTATTTTTGGTGGAGTGGAACCCAATTTGAGATTTCTAATTTATAAACGATATGGAAAACAACGATGTATAAATTATATAGTCGATGTATGAATTATATCAGCGTTGTACACCTCATGTATAAGCGTTGTATAAGTTGTATGTTCGATGTATAAGTTATATATGCGTTGTAAAAAT
Source organism: Allium sativum (assembly GCA_030737875.1). Lineage (NCBI taxonomy): Eukaryota > Viridiplantae > Streptophyta > Magnoliopsida > Asparagales > Amaryllidaceae > Allium > Allium sativum. Next base: position 627,203,551 of record CM060920.1, read on the forward strand.
GGTATGTGCGTTGAAATGAATTGAAGTGAATCGAAATATATATTTATATATATATACTCCCCTCGTCCACAGACCATGGACGATATTTATTGTTTGTGATTGGTGTGAAAATTGGTTGATAGCGAATGGTTGATTAGAATTGTTTGTGGTTGAAATTGATTGGTTGTGGTTGAAAAATACCCATTGGTGACTGAAACAAAATTAGAATAGATTGTGGAAATGAAAATAAAACATGTCGTCTGCGTGCGAACTAGATGCATGAATCCCCATTGTCAAAAACCGCGAGGTTTTAAGGTAGAGCGAGGAGCCGTACTAGGGACGATCCCGGTTTTAACTACCCTGCCGTTATGCTGCCGAAATTTTCAATAATATTCATGTGTTAGAATTATTTTCATGTGTTGAAACTATATTCCTGTATTGAATAGAAATTCATGTGTTGAATAAAAATTCATGTGTTGGATGACATTCATGTTTTGAAATAAATTGTTTTATAATAAAAATCATATTTTTATCATCTATATGAACTATATAAAATAGTCGTGTTTTGAAATAAATTGTTTTATAATAAAAATCACATTTTTACTATATACATAAATTGTTAAAAATAGTGAAGTGTTGAAATAAATGTCTGTTAGATAAAAATGTCATTTTTATCAAATGTATAAAGTGGAAATCATTTTGAAATGAAAGGAAGAATTATATTTATATATATTTATATAAATATAATAAAAATATAGTGAATAACGAGGCTGCAGTTCGTGTTTTGAAACCGTGATTTCACATGATTAGTGCGGGAGATCCGACCATCGGATTTTCCCGAAACCACAACCGTTGGGCTCGCCTTGGAAATATCTTTCCAATGGCACCAACTTTGTAAAGATCCACGGTTGGATTGTCTGGAATGTTTAATTCAAATCTGAAGAAAAACAGCGCCAGAATCGATTATATTTATATATATAAATATAAATATAATTAAATTAAATCGAATAACGACGCTGCAGTTCGTATTTTGAAATCGTAACTTCAACCGATTAGTGCGGGAGATCCGACCGTCGGATTTTCCCAAAACTGAAACCGTTGGATTCGTTTTGAAAAGATCTTTCTAATGATATAAATTTGGTGAAGATCCAACGGTTAGATTTTCAGATATCTTTAAATCAAATCTAGAGAAAAACAGCGCCACGGCCGCGTTATGGCCTGAAGCGTCGTTTTAATGAATTGTCTATTTTTAAATAAATAAAAATAGCAATAAATCGTGATAAAATATTATAAACGATATGGAATGGAAATAAACTGAATTTGCTTGATTTATGTGGTATTAGATGGTTGAATGTGTTTGGTGTGAAAATTACATTAAAGAATAAAATTGGTGTTGTCGAGTAATTTAACCATTGGAATGAATTGATTTGAAATTCTAAATATACGTGAATTATTTGAAAAGGCCGAGTTAATTCTCATTTCAAATAATTGATCGACAAGTGAAGGTCGAAGAGATGAAGACGGTGCAAGACCGATGATCTTCACATCGAATGGAGGGGTGCTACTGATGCTCATGATGGGAGTAGCTACCTTGACGGGGTTGAAGTAGTAGCCACCCGGACGTACTTGTTGATTGTACGGATATGCGAGGTATTGAGTGCCTCCGGTATCGTTCAGACCCAGAACGAACGTGTAAATGGACTGGGTGTCTGACATTGGATTTTGTTCTGTGCTGATTGATCTCTATTAAATATATATCTGTTTGGCGGCGGAGAATTTATTCTCTTGCTTAACGCCCTTCTCTAAGACGTACGAGCCCAGAGGTTATATATCGATAGAAATCAGTCGCACGGGTTGAATTGCCTGTGTGGCACGCCTAAGTGATAGATAATCAAGGCTTCTGTTGAAAACCAAAGCCTTGTGGTTGATGATCAAAGCACAGCCTGTGTGGCATAGCTTTGTGTATAACGTGAATTCGCGAGCCTCACACCCCGGGATGGACCAGAAACGGGAGAAGGATCCAGGGAGGACATGCGTTTCTTTCTAGCTAGGGTGGTGTCAGTGACCTACTAGCCCTGACATTTATATACTTTTCACCTGTGTGGTTGTTGCTGTTGCGAGGCGCCTCGAATATATCGGTCAATCCGGGACCGATGGAGTCATTGGGCTCATTTACGCCCCAAAGGGCGGGGAAACGCAGTGTTTAGGCATTTTAATCCACATCGGTGGATCGGCCCTGTGGCTCCTAGGTGCAGTTGCGGCTGTAGCCTGAGGCTCGGGCTAGAGAGTCTCGAATTCGGTGAGGGCTATCTTTTGCCTTGGTTCATGACGGAAATCCAATTTCCAAATACGACATCGTGCGGTTTTGTTTGTATACCTATATATTGCGACATAGTGGTATGGGGCATTAATGCCGCCTATGATTGATAGTTATCATTGAAATTGTTTTTGAAACATATATACACTAGCAATAATATTAAATGATTTGTTTTGCTCGTATCAAGCATATTTTGGCCATTATAAGGTAAAACTCTATCCTCTGGTGTGTGTGTTGCATTGTGTGATGGGAACTGAGTCTTATAATGGCTTCATTTTTATAAAAAGCATTGCGATGTTTAAAAGATCTATTTGTTTTAAAGCACTGGCAATCCAATGGAGTAAACCCGTTCCGCGAAAGTGGCGTGGTCCTGTGATTAGCCATATTTAAAAATGTGTTGAGTAGATTTCTCATACCAGTCCCATGACTGACTCGTAGTTTGTTTCACTTGCAAACTCGGGTGCCCCTATTTCTACACGGGCAGCCTTGTATTCAGGTTTTAGCAGGCTCTTTCTGGATAGCTGGAGCTGAAGATGGATTCTATCATTTATCTCTTTTTATGTTGTTCAACTCCTGTTGTACATATTATGTTTTTCTTTTCCGCAGTGGAAATTTATGTATAGCTGAACTGTATTTTGTACTAAGCGAGATCCTATATACTATGTAACTCTGATGATTATATATATCCAGCGTATTCTATTGTGCATTATCTGGTGTATTTATTTATTTCTGTTCTGTTATTATCTGTTTATGTGTTATATTCCAAAGATTACCCTCGCCACCGTCTCATCGAGAATGGGGTTGTCACAAATAATGTCTAAATATAAATAACTATAAATCTAGCAGAACCATTGCATCTCACGCTCCACATATATAGTATACAATCAAAGCTACAGGCTCTTATTGGAGGACGGATTCCAACTAGCAAGGTATGGGACCACCTACCGACAGTGTATCTCTCGAGAGGAATACACTGGGGTCAACGCAACATCTTGCAACTCAGGCTAAACATGACCGGTCATTCACTTCGCTTGAATGTTCCAAATATATTGTCACCTACGGTTGCTAGCAACATAACCATTCCCGGTAGATACAGAAGCGAAAAGAAGAACAAATATGAATATTCTTTAGATGGTGACAATACACCCTAATGGGAGCGATCCACGTAGCCATGCGACATACCCGATTTTATACCATTCCCCAGTTGTGAGGCTTGAGGTTATAAATATCTTTAGGACATCTGGCCACTATTCACTTTGAATGTCGCAATGTCAGATCTGCCAGAAAATCACTAATTGATATCCACAAAAGTACCCTAGTTGTAACGGCCCACAAATCCGTAATACAAGAGTTGACTACATACACTATACATCCAACCCAAATATCATGAAAATATGAATCATTTTTTTTAGAAGAAAAAGGTAGAAGAAGAACAGAAACAACAACACAAAATCTCACATCGCAGCGGAACAAAATATCATATATCATAACTTTTTAAATACAGTTTTTTTTACTGTATTCACATATCATTATCAGAGTATAGTATTTACAACACAGCGGAACAAAACTCGATATAACTAATATTGAAGCCTCCTGCTTTAAACTCCTTCAAATAAATCTGTAAAATCTTGAACTACTTGACCGCCCGTACAAATTTAGGCACCTAAGAGTTTAGGTAAAACAAAATAAACTCCGGGTCAGTCATGGGACTGGTATGAGTAAACAATTTAAAACAGTTTTAGAAACTAAATGATATCTCATAAGACCACGTCGTATAACACGGAATGGGTTTTTCCCTTTTGAGAATCCAAACCACTTGATTTAAGTTTCAAATCCTTTTGAAAGAAAAGGATAAACTTTATATCGAAACTCTTTTGATATTATAATAGTGTCTAAATCAAGTAAATAACAATCTAGTGGAACGTTTGCATCTCACGTTCCCTATATATAATATACAATCAAAACCGCAAGCACTTATTGGGTAATGAAATTCCAACTATGACAAGGTATGGAACCACCTTCCGATAGCGTATCTCTAGAGGAGAATACACTGGGTTCAACAAGAACATCTTGCAACCCGACCACACATGACCGACCACTCATTTCTCTTGAGTGTATCGAATATATATCACTAACGGTTGGGATCAGCAACCGTTTCCCGAATGGGACAACATCGAATAAAATAAGGAATTAAATAAATCTCTAGATAGGTGATGATACACCCTAATGGAAGCTACCCATATAGCCATGCTGCCTACCCGATTTTTGCCATTTCCCGGTTGTTGAGGCCTGAGGCTACGATTACTTCTCTCCTTGATAACACAATTACTTTGAATGCCACATTATCAGATCCATTAATCATTAATTGGCTTACACAAATATTCTGGATGTTATGCTAAGGGAATAAATTCGTTGCAACCATATATATTTATATAGACCAACCCATACGATCATTGGAAATACTTTGTCAGGCATTCGTCCATTTAAGTTTGTTCTGGGATTGAACGAACCCGAAGGCACAATTTCTATTAATAGAAAAAGTCCTTGCACTCTACTCCGTCTTCGATTATCTTCAATATGATTCGCAACGCTACTGCAAATACGGAGTGGTTCTTTGGATAATAATCCAACCAGTCTCTCCATATTAACAAAGATGGTCAAAACTTCGATAGTCTGTGATTTAACTATCAAATAAAAACAAGTGTTCATTCAACATATCAGAGAAATCACTAGGCTCTTTAATTAATATTTCATTAATTAAATCTCTTCTCCATTTCCTTATCAATATTTGTTAATAAAATGTGTTCGATAATCATCTTGGCCTTTTACGTTAATTGGAAAACATTTCCATGTATCGTCTTCTTTTATTTTCTGTACTTAGAAAATATATTCTATTTATAATTGGAAAATATTCCAATTACTTAACTCTTTCCTAAACTTGTTTATTTCTATACTTAGGAAATACTTATTGTTCTATTTCCAAGCTTACACTTATTTGGGTTAAAACGGACGTTGTGTAAAACATCGTTGTTACGACAACCCAAATACTATATTCAACTAACTCTTATTCAACATTGATCTTCAAGCCTGAAATCTTACTATTTATTTGTTAATAATGGAATCAATCAAGTTGGTGTATAACTACCTCCCAGACCTTGACTGAATAACATTCATAACGTCAAAACAGGTAAGACTACTTACTCGAATAATCAATACCATACAACTAATTATTCATTTTTAAACACGTATACACTTTCTCTTTCTATTATTACTAGATTTTATTCTTAGACTTCCTTTTTTATTATACTATTATATTTTTAATTTCGTTCCTTATCGACTTCTATATATATTGATATATAGATTTCCAGTTATATAACTTCTTAAAAATATTCAAACTCTTTAAATTTCAGGGAAAATTCGCCATAACCTCCTTTGTACGGTGTTACTGGAAAACATCAAACCTTTCCACACAGGCCCTCTCCAATCCAAAAAGAAAAATAAAAATAAAAAGCCAAGCGGCTAGCCGATATGACGCATAAAAACCCATATGAATTAAATAGTCGGGCATTCTATATATATATATATATATATATCTTCATTAACCTCATTTCATACCTGTCTCATGTATATCCATACATTTCTAATTCATTTCAACTTAATACACTTGTTTTTACTCAACTCGTTAATTAATTCGTTAATTAACTCTTTGCCTATTTCACTTGTATATTTGAATATAACATGATTCAAATATATTTCAACTTAATCATAAACTAATTGAATTCCATTTTCCAACTCAGGTTTCATATTTCATTCGAATATGAAGTCACAAGTTAAATTTACTTATCCAAAGTCAACTTGATTCAATCGTTTTAACTTAATTCATTAATCAGTTTGCTAATTAACTCTTTTGCCAATTTCACTTTGAACATGACATGTTGGAATATATTTTAACTTGTTTATACTCTAATTGAATTCTGTTGCCAAATTCAAGTTCCATATTCGATTTCGAATATACATTTACAATTCCAATTCACTTTCCAAGGTCTTATTTAGATTCAAAACTTTGATTAACTAATTTCTCTTCTACTTAGTTAATTATATTCAATAATCAAAAACATGGTTATTGTTTCAAAAATCATTTCATTTATTTCACTTGAGTTCATATATATTTTATAACTCAAGTCTAGATTTTTCTAATGAAGATTCGGATTTTATTTCCTTAAAATCCTTTTATAAATTTAAATAAATTGTTATGGTTTTTAATCGATTATGGCGCTGCTTTTCTGAAATTTTGATTTTGACATAACACATAATCTATAAGACGAAATCCATATTTTTCTCTTCCATTAGAAAACTATTATCAGATCGGTCCTGACGATTCTTGTTTCAAAGAATTCTGACTTCAGTTGAATTTTGTATACTCAATTGAAGTTCAAAACGCCAATTTACGAACTACAGCGCTGCGTCGAGTTTGTGTTTTAATTATATTTTATATATAAACGTTTAAACTTCGTTTATAATAAATTCAACTCCATTTTGATATATTTTTAATATATATCAAATCCATTTTTCCAATTCAACATAATATTTCCGATCTTCTAAAATTGTCGATTTTCCCTAACTCGGAAATAAATTTATTTATACCTCGATCTTCTATATTCAAATTCCATTTCAATTCTATTTGAATCCTATGTTCAAATTTCAATTCTATCTGAATTCTATATTCAAATTCCATTTCAATTCTATTTGAATTCTATATTCAAATTCCATTTCAAATATATTTTAGAAATTCAAATTCTATTTTAGAAAAATAGAATTTCCCTTTTAAATCTCAAATACCCCTTTCAGGGTATTTTTATAAATTAACACTTAGCCCCAGTGATATTTAAACACCAAACAACCAATTATTTATTTATTTATTTTAGGTTTTCTAACACATCATATATGACAGTATACATGAAAATAAATAAACAAACAGATAATATATTTTTGAGGAATCTAGTCATATTCCTCCAACCTGTTTTCCTACATCCACAGACATTAGTCAACATAGTAATACCCATCATGCTTCGAGGCAGGATATCACGGAAGGGTAATCATCCGCTAATGGTACCGTGGGCATCCACTAATGATACTGCGGGAACAATCCAACCACCAAACTAATATATATATATATATATAATAGTCAAGACTAAATAACTATATATATATATATTTAAACATGCCATAGTAATATTGTAACGCAACCAAACAAGCAACAACAATTATTTTTAACTAACAAAAATAATTATAAATAAAAGGGGAGTGAGATTTACTTACTGTGAATTTTATTTTGCTATCCATTCCGACTTTAAATTTAAATTGATCGTTCAATTCAAATTCAAATTCAAATCCAGCCGACTTCGAAAAAATTCCCAATCAACTCCAGCATGTGTATTTCACAGTTATGGACCTATATGATAGGTTTGTGATTTTTGAACCTTATACAAATACGATAATACACTTTATTAGTTACTTAGACTATATTTATAATTAGCTAACTTAAATAAATCAATAAGGTTGAACTTTATTACCTTAATCATGTTAAAAATTCAATACCCAATTAGACCTTTCTTTCTAACGCATTCCCCCATTGATTCTTCTCTAGTGCCTCATGCTATGAACATTCTTCACCACTGCTTGTACTATCTCAACCTTCAACAACCAATTGCCCTGATATTTTTAGTTCGACCATTACTGACCAAACCCGACTCTACATGGAATACCATCAACTAAAAATACATCCTCCAGTTTGGTTTCTAGACCCTATCTAACTAATTTTGATCACTGCGATTTCCTTGCTGATAGAACTGCAATGCCAACCCTCTGTTGTTCGTGGGCACAACCCTGTAGTCGTCTCGACCAAGCCCCGGATCCGTTATGGGTCATCACGACCAGATTTGGTTGCTGCACTAGGGTAACGTCGCTCCTTAAATCGAGATGATCGGACCACCCACGCTACTTCCAAAGATGCTCCCCTACTGTCACTAACACCACCTTCCAATCCCAATTCGATGTCACCCTAAGCCAACTAATCGATGCCCTAGGTTCACAGACTAAACCGAGATCCATCGAAAACATCATATACGCGCTTCCAATCCTAGCTCTCCTTACTGCCTCGCGGTTCAAACTTTTTCCCTTTGATTTGAATACGAAATGAATCGATTTCTAGAAGGGAAGCAAATTTATTTGTTTTGAGGATTTTATTTCAGATATTTTTAATTGAATGGGGAATGAGGAGGGTAGCTGCGATTTTATACAGGAAGAAGGGGAATGGAGAAAGAAAGGCCATGGGTTATTTTATATTTTGGGGACATGAAAGAAGCACGGTGTGTTTTAGTTTGTGGTGAGGAAAGGCCAACGAGCACCCATTTATTTATTTATTTATATTTTTCTTTTTGAATTTGACCTGCATCTGTAAATTAAAATACGCCTTGATTCCGAACTCCTTTCCGAACCCAACAACTTTCAATTCTAGGGTAAAACCACTATTCCGAACCCACTGGGATAAGTATCGAAGTCCAATTCGATCATCCGGAACAGATATTAATTTAAATTGATATAAACTAAATTTCAAACCATTAAATTCTTCGATAATAATTTAATATTATTATTCTAATTTAACAGGAGTTTGTATTGATCATCTAACTGTTTTTTTTTCAATTCAGTATTAAATCTCGAATTGAATTATTTTTCGTATTACGATAATTCAATATATTCAAAATAAATCGTATTTCGATTATTTAATCGATAACTCAATTTAAATATCGATTTATATTGTCAACTCAATATTTAAATCCATATTAAATATTTATAATTAATCAACCAAAAATCCGGGTCATTACACTAGTTATTAGGCTAAGAGAAAGGCCTTTCTCCGCAATCAACTACGGTACGTTTGAAGAAATCAACGTACGTAATCCCTTTGGAAATACTCTGTCAGACCTCCGTCCATTCAAGTTATCTAGGAACATGATGAACCAAAGGGACCCTCCTACCACATCCTAGGTATCACCCTATAACTCAATTGCGAGTAGTCCTTGCAATCCGCAGATTCCCACCACGATAGAATCACAAATCAAATAACTTCGGTTGCAAGCCAGAGAAATTCGACTAGTAGCCCTTCCGCTTATGAAGATCTATGGTCTTTAAGTGCGCCATCTTCTAGATCTTCGAAAGATCGTATTTGCTGGTTCGAAATGGTTTTCGAACATAAATTCGATCCCGATCTTTCTGTAACAACAATCGAATTGGCCAGATTTTGATAGTCGGTTATTTAACAAACAAATAAACAACCATGCATCCATAAGAATAAAATAAATTTACTAGTTCAGTACTCAACATCACTTGGCCTTTTTAATTAAAACTTCTAAACCTTTCAATATTATAAAACACGGTATTGACCTCTTATTTTTGTTATAAGATTACGTGGAAAACTATTTCATTTTTATATTTTAAAATTAAATCATTTGTACAAATTTATATATTCCCAACTTTGAGTTCAATCAAATTCCACGTAAACCTCCTTACGAATTCTATTTAGTTTCATTGATTGGAAACAATAACTAACACATGTCCCCTTTTGAATAAATCATTCAAACTCGTTTCTTAAATTCCTTCACTTTGTAATATCGTATAATTTCACAAAAATATCTCCCTATTTCCTTATATTGGAAATATTTATTTATATTCTCAAATCCTTTTTATCTCCATTATTTTAGAATTATTATAATTTCAAAAACCCTTTTTATAGTATGAAACTTTCATATTCCTTATTCATGCATTTCTATACTTCACCATTCTTTAGTCCATACCCATAAATTGGTAAGAGAATAATTCTCTAAGTATCAAACCTGAAGGCCGAAATCAAGATCAGATTAATACTCCTAAAATCTCTAAACTCAATCAATCTCCAGTTAGGTTCCAATTTTTTATTTCTTCTCTTATTTCCTTATCAACCGATACTATTCCATTTCTAAACCATTTAACCATTTTCTATTTAAAAATCTCATGTCCACTCCATTCATCTCACTTAATTTCGTTATTAAGTATCGTCAATTTAAAACTAATGTTTTAGCCTCACGCCCTTTTATAAACTTTATTTATACAACTCGGGTTTAATATGAAACCCTTTTTATTGTGATTTCTTCTTACTTACTTAAAACATTTATTTAAGTTATTGCATCATCTCACAATCTCTTTTATAGCTTCTTTATAAAACTCATTCATAACCTCTTTCCAAAGCCCAACCATATTCCATTCCAAATCGGTTACTAACTTAAATGTATTTCATTTAAGAAGTAATTTCTTAAGTTATTATTAATTACAATAATAATTTTACTTCATCATTAACTACCAAAGAAGTAGTTAAATTCTTTATTACTAAAATAAATAAATAAATAATTTCCCTAATTAAAATCTTATTAAAATTAACAAATATTCTTTAAACAGTTTCATTATATTTATTTAACAATAAACTAATTTAATATAATAATTAATTCCAGTTAAAGCGGTCGACTTATTCAACTCAAAATATGTTATCTCATTAACCAAACTCAATTAGTCCTTCCTTTAAACTAATTAATAATATAATTAATTTAAATAATTTTATTTAATTGTTTCTTGGAAACAATTAATTCAACTCTTAACTGTTAAATTAACTTCTGATCATCTTCTTATTATTCTTATTAACATCAGAATTTGCTTTATAAAACAATTTAATAATTAATTAAAAATTTAAATAATAATATTTTATTCCCTTTTAAATAACTTTCATTCAAAGTAATAGATTTGAAAATTTATTTTAGTCATAAAGTAACTTTTATAACTTCATTTCTGTCGATCCACCTGATGATAAATCAACATTTACAAACGATTAGCTTATAGGCCATATGCTACCAATTACCCAACCAATACTATCTGTTGGTTAATAACAAACAAACGATGAATTTAGATTCAACGATCAATAATCAAATCAATTATCTAATCAGGTTGGTCAAATAGTTCATATAGTTGTAATATGAAAATAAACAATAAATTCTGGGGAATCTAGGTGGATCCCTCCAACCTGTTCTCCCTGCATCCATATGCATTACCTCAAAATAATCATTCAATTTAGTATATAGATATAAGTTCAATAACCAACCAATAACAGCAATTTAACATCAACCATTTAATATAACATGTTTATATAAATATAAACGTGACCGACAAGGTAAGTTACCTCAATTGGTTCCAATCGCTAAGATAACAATTTGGTTTTTCACTGAAATTAAACAACGTTTAATTTCCTTGGTTCAATCAACATATGAATATATATTTAACAAATAGTCAACCATTAGCAACTATAACACACAATTATAAAACCCGACTTATATATAATATAAGTAGGAAGAACTGAGTGAGTTTAACTCACCTTGATCTGATTTCGTTATTTAAACGGTTGGTTTTCATTGAATTAAACGAGTGTTTAATTTAATTAAAAATCCAGTTTATTCCAATTCCGTCCATTTCTGTTGAATATAGTGCTCGTCAAGATGATTTTGACGACACCTGGTTTGTTGAATTCTGACAACATTTGATTAAGTTATCAATATTTAAACTTAATACAATTTAATTAATAAATTAATTACTAATTATAAAACTAACTAATTACGTTTGAATTAACAGGATATGCTAACTTATGATTTTGGAAATGACCAAGGCCCGTCATGTGTTCTCCATTTAAACAGAACATTTTTTATTTCCCCTTTGTTCTCGTTCCTCAAATGCCTCAGTCACCCACTTTTAATTAAAATTAATTACATGATTATTATAATCCAAGCCCATCAACCCTTTTCTCTCTCTCATACGTTTCCCCTATCCACGCTGCCACTTCTTGTCATAACGCACGATACCGTTATACATCAGTAAATCATTGATTAATAATTAATTACTTTTAATTAGCGGCTTAACAACCGATTACCCCACCTGTTTGTTTTCCCTATTCATGCAAAAACTAGTGCTACAGGTTTCTTCGTTCCCACTTTAGTAGGAAACAAGTGACTTCGACCTCCCCATAATGACGCTGCACCGTCCCTTGTTCACCGTACCTCGATCAAAGGTCATCCCCTGATGCACGACTACACCCTCCACTTCCGCCTTAAATTGCAGTCAATTTGATGCCTTCATTCACCAATAGAAACTTCACAACTGTGCACGCCTTCTCCACCAATTTTGGCCACCACACTACGAGATGCCCCATCCCCACCGTTGAATGGGAGCTACTTGTCGAGCTTAAGAGACTTGGTGCATGGAGTTCGAGCTATAAGTTATTTGATCGAGGAATAATGGAGGAGAGGGATTGACAACTTTCTGTCGTTGGAAGAAGATGAGGCGGCTAAAAATTCTTTTGACCATGCATTTGTTCAGTTTGACCCGAGATTAGGGTCTTGTGTGGCTCTTTATTGTGAGGGATGAATATTATATTAATATATGTTATAAATGAAACTTAACCGTGAAGTATCACATGAAACAATGCACATAAGATCTCTGTTTTCCATGAAAATTAAAATCCTAGCATAAATCGATATTTCCGACACGATGGAACAAGTTTCGTCAAATTCCAAAATTGTTTGTAAAAGTTCCTTTATGTAACGACCTAGAAATTTGGAACCAATTTAGAACTTCTAAATTTCATAAGAATCAAAATAAAATTTGAAAATGGATAATGATATAATTGGAACAGGGTTATAATAATGAGTTTTAATATAAAAACAGCACATTTACAAAGGAAGTTTAAGACATATTTATTTGTAGACCTGAAACTTATTCCTTTAAATCCGGAATAATGAAATTAGGTAACCAGCCAAGTTTAGCCAAAAATATAATCCGTTTAATACTGATTAAAGAATGCAAGGTTAAAATTTGAACTAAAAATAGACTATTTTGAGGATATTTTGAGAACAGGATATCGCTAGATTGTGAAACCACCTCCGTTGGATCCCGAATGGTGAATTTTAGTACTCAGTGAAGTTTCGCATAAAACGACATCCATATGTGGAAGAAAATTAAATAAAAGTCTAAAATTTCAACTAAATTTTGACGGTAATTGGAATTTGATAATGCTAATGGCAAAACGGGAACCTTATACCTATCTAGGAAAATTCTAAACATAGGATATTAGTTATAAATAAAGTTTGAGTGAACTCCTTTTCAAATATAAAAATTTATTGATAAAACAAAATGAGACGATCCCAAACCCCGTGATGACGGTGGAAAGGGTAATCCGTGGAATATAACATAGAAATAGATAATAGCAGAACATAATTAAAATAAATACACTAGATAATGAATAATAGAATATACTGGATAAAAGTAATCATCAGAGTTACACAGTATACAGGATCTTACTTAGTACAAATACAGTTCAGCTATACATAAATGTCTACAGCAGAAAACAACAAAATATGTACAATAGGAGCTGAACAACATAAAAAGATGCAAATGATAGAATCCATCTCCAGCTATCCAGAAAGAACCAGCCAAACCTGAACACAAGGCTACCCGTGTAGAAAAAGGGGCACCCGAGTTTGAAAGTGAAACAAACTACGAGTCAGTCATGGGACTGGTATGAGGAATCTACTCAACACATATATAATTTGGCTAATCACAGGACCACGCCACTTTCGTGGAACGGGTTTACTCCATTGGATTGCCAGTGCTTTAAAACAAATCATTCTTTGAAACAACGCTATGCTTTTTATAAAAATGAAGCCATTATAAGACTCAGTTCCCATCACACAATGCAACGCAAACCGGAGGATAGAGTTTTTTTACCTTATAACGGCCAAAATATGCTTTATACGAATAAAACAAAGGCATTTGATATTATTGCTAGTGTTTATATGTTTTGAAAACAATTTCAAATCATAACTATCAATCATAGACGGCATTAATGCCCCATACCACTATGTCGCCATATATATAGGTATACAATCAAAACCGCACAGTCACGTATTTTGAAATTGGATTTCCGTCATGAACCAAGGCAAAAGATAGTCCTTACCGAATTTGTGACTCTCTAGCCCGAGCCACAGGTACAGCCGCAACCGTACCTTGGATCGTCAGGGCTGGTCCACACGAAGTGGATTATAATGCCTGAACAATGCGTTTCTCCGCCCTTTGGGGCGTAAATGAGCCAACGAATGACTCCATCGGACCCGGATCGTCCGATCAAACCGAGGCGCCTCGCAACAGCAACAACCACACAGGTGAAAAGTATATAAATCTCAGGGCTGGTAGGTCACTGACACCACCCTAGCTAGAAAGAAAACGCACATCCCCCCTGAGGTCCTGCTCCCGTTTCTGGTTCATACCGGGGTGTGAGGCTCGCGATTTCACGTTATACACAAAGCTACGCCACACAGTCGGTGCTTTGGTCATCACCACAAGACTTTGCTTTTCAACAGAAGCCCTGATCACTGCATCTTAGCATGCCACACAGGCAATTCATGCCATGCGACTGATGTCCATCGATATACAACCTCTGAGCTCGTGCGTTTCAGAGAAGGGCGTTAAGCGAAAGAATAAATTCTCTGCCACCAAACAAATGTATATTTAACAAAGATCAATCAACATAGAATAAAATCCAATGTCAGACACACAGTCCATTTACAAGTCTGTTCTGGGTCTGAACGAAACCGGAGGCACTAAATACCTCGCAAACCCATCGATCACCACGTGCGTCTGGACGATCACCACTCATTATCCATATTTTGGGATGCCTCCCAATCAGGACCTCGGTTACCATCCAAACGAGGTGAAGATCTCCGGTCTTCGACCATCGTCTTCAACTTCGACTTTCAATCGTCGGTCAATTATTTGAAATGAGAATTAACTCGGCCTTTTCAAATAATTCACGTATATTTAGAATCTCAAATCAATTTATTTCAATGGTTAAATCATTCGACAACACCAATTTTGTTCTTTAATGTAATTTTCACACCAAACACATTCAACCATCAAATACCACATAAATCGAGCAAATTCAGTTTATTTCCATTCCATATCGTTTATGATATTTTATAACAATTTATCGCTATTTTTATTTATTTTAAAATAGCCAATTTATTCAAAACGACGCTTCGGGCCATAACGCGGCCGTGGCGCCGTTTTTCTTCAGATTTGATTTACACATATCTGAAAATCTAACCGTTGGATCTTCACAAAATTTACCTCATTAGAAAGGTCTTTTCAAAACGAATCCAACGGTTCCAGTTTCGGGAAAATCCGACGGTCGGATCTCCCGGTACAATCGTTTGAAGTTTCGATTTCAAAATACGAACTGCAGCGTCGTTATTCGATTAAATATAATTATATATATATATATATATAATCGTTTCTGGCGCTGTTTTTCTTCAGATTTGAATTAAACATTCCAGACAATCCAAGCGTTGGATTTTTACAAAGTTGGTGTCGTTGGAAACATATTTCCAAGGCGAACCCGACGGTTGCGGTTTCGGGAAAATCCAATGGTCGGATTTCCCGCACTAGTTGTTTGAAATCATGGTTTCAAAACACGAACTGCTCGGCCACGTTTCGTTTTAATTTTATTTATATTTATATATTTATATAAATATAGTTCATTCAAAAATTCCTATATCGTTTTCACTTCAAATATTTCACTAACGCCTTTAAATTTCGGAAAAATTCGCCATAACCTCCTTTGTACGGGAGGGGCTGGGAAAATTCCCAAATAGCCACACGGGCGTCTCATGTCGAAAAGAAAAAAGAAAAGCCAAGCGGCTAGCCAACAGGCTCATAAAATCATCACCCAAACAAAACAGTAAATGTGTACCTATTTGTCGGGCACAAAATTTTATTCCTCTTCTCTAGCCCCTTTTCTATAACCTGTTCAATAAATATGCATGTACATATATACAGTTCTTATCATTTATCATTTTCCGTTCAACTTCATATTTGATTCCATTTGGTTTAAAAACACCATTCATTCTAATGTTGTATGCATAGGCAAAAATCATATCATTAGCTAATTAATGAATATTTCAACTCATGCATATTTATTTGAACGAGTGGCTATTTTTAACACTTCGCATTTCAACAATTCATGTATGTAATAAAAATGTGATTTTTTTTATTGTAAAACAATTCATTTCTAAACACTATTATTTTATATAGTTTATATAGGTAATAAAATTCGGATTTTTCTTATAAAACAATTTCTTTTAAAACAAGATTATTTTACATAGTCCATATAGTTGATAAAAGGTGATTTTTATTATGAAACAATTTATTTCAAAATATGAATACCATTCAACACATGAATTTCAATTCAACGAATGAATATCGATTCAATATATGAAGGTTTTCTATAGTTTCTATATATAGATAAAAACGGGATTTTTATATTTCAAACACGAATACCATTCAACACATGAATTTCTAATCAACGAATGAATATCGATTCAATACATGAAGGTTTCTATTCAACGAATAAATATAGTTTCGGCAAATGAAAATAATTCAAACACATGAATATTATTCAAAATTTCGGCAGCATAACGGCAGGGTAGTTAAAACCGGGACCGTCCCTAGTACGGCTCCTCGCTCTACCTTAAAACCTCGCGGTTTTTGACAATGGGGATCATGCATCTAGTTCGCACGCAGGCGGCATGTATATATTTATTTCATTTCCACAAACTAATCCTATGTGGTTTCAACCAAATATTTCTCAACCACAAACGGGTATTTTTCAACCACAATCAATCAATATCAACCACAAACAATCCCAAACAACCATTCGCTATCAATCAATTTTCACACCAATCACAATCAATAAATATCGTCCATGGTTTGTGGACGAGGGGCGTATATATATATATATATATATATATATATATATATATATATATATATATATATATAACAATTCACTTCTATTTCAACACATATATAATTTTTACAACGCATATATAACTTATACATCGAACATACAACTTATACAACGCTTATACAAGAGGTGTACAACGCTTATATAACTCATCCATCGACTATATAATTTATGCATCGTCGTTTTCCATATTGTTTATAAATTAGAAATCTCACATTGGGTTCCACTCCACCAAAAATAGCAGGAGGCTCAGAAAAATATGCGGTCTCTTCTAGAATGTAGAAGGCGTCCACACGATCACGATGTTTCCTGTTTCATCGAATTTCGTTAACAAACGAAAAAGATACGATTTTTCAAAGTTTGCAACGGTTTAAAAGTGTTAAAACTAAAACTGGTCGTACCTCAGCTGTTTCGTTCAAAACTAGGTTTCGATTTCTCTCTCGATCCGTAGCACGATATGCAGATCAGCCTACGCCACATCGACGAGCTTGGAGGGGCTCATCATCGCGTCGAACGCCGTTGAACTCGGTGGCGGATCTCGGCCAGGATTCGGGTGCGAACGGCATGACTTCAGCGCCCTGGATCTCTCGATATAGTCAGTGAAAAAATCGAATCCAAGTATGGATGTGAAGCTTGCAAAATTCTCTACAAAAACTTCCAAAGGACGTTGCGTGGAAGGAGAAAATTGGTTGGGAAGTTTCAAGCTCTTTCCGCCGTGCGTTCTGGGGTTTCGAGGAAGAAGGTCGGGGCTGAGAGAATGAGGTGGACCAATAGAATTTTTTTATTTTTTTATATATTTTTAAAATCTCCAAAATACCCCTTTCTTCCACGAACCCCAATCCAAACCCAACGACTGTCGTCCCTAGCGTTTTACCCCCATTCCGAACACAATGGGATATGTTTCGAAGGCCCATTCGACGGTTTCAGTCAGTTTTCCTTCAATTTAAAATATAAAATATTCAATATCTAATTTGAACGTACATTTCAATTTACCAAGGCCACAAACTGATTCGAAAAATTCCAGAAAAATAAATCTAGCTATGTTTTAACGATACGGTCCCAACAAAACTAGTTTCGTCGAATTCTGAGACCGTTTGCAAAAAGGCCCATTTCTGGTCGATCCAATTTAACTATAACTGACCAAAACACATTTTCCTTTGCCACGCTCACATACTAGCTTCAAAAATTATGATATTTGAAACCTAGCAATAACTTCACATCTCGGATCCAACAAAAGTGGTTTCGTCGAATTCTGAGGTCGTATGCAAAATGGCCAATTTCACGGGCTATATAAATTCCATAGCGACCTTTCTGAAAATTCATTCGGCCATAACTTTTGCTTTCCGCTATGAAAATTCGATTTTTCAGATTCGTTAGAAAGGCATTCACTAACACATATAAATATTTTTGGTTTCACTAAAATCCGTTTTGTTTTGCACATGGTACAGTCCGACAAAGTTTGAATTCAAATTTTGAAACTGCAGCGCCATTTCAGGCCTTGTTTATAATTATAATTAATTATATTCGTTTTCAATTGTCGATTCAAACTCACTTTTCGTTGCCATTATTTAAAATATTTATTTTAAATATTTGAAATACATTATTTTAGCCAATTTAAAAATTTTAAATTGGTTCAGATTTTCTGGGTCGTTACACAAAATTAAAATAACTTATTTTAAAATGAAAACAAACTCAAATTTTGGATCTGAACATATAGGATTGAAGTACGTTAGAAACCGGACCCTATAGATAAAGAATTTCTGAAAACCGTTCTCGTTTGATACTCCGATTGAAGGCCGGAAGGTGCTTGAGAAAACACACTTTACTATCCATAAGAGGATAAGTACGAAATAAGTGGATAAGCATGAATTATAGCCTTTGATTTTCCATCCTTACCCATTAGGACACGTGTCATGCATCCATGAAAGTAGCTTTTCTTTAAATAAGCCTCCGTCCTTATCTTTTCTTCATTTCATCATTTCTCTTCCACCTTAAAGCTCCTACATCCATGGCTTTCCATGGCCGAAAATATCATATAAAATAAAAATAAAAAGAAAATAAAGGAAAGAAGAAAAGGGAAAAGGAATCCACTCTCTCACCTCCTCCTCGACAACCCTAAGGCCTAAATCTGCCGCCACCATCACCCAACAGCCCCCACCTGCCACGACCAGACCTCCCTCCGGCAATAACGTGGGTCCCACTCGAGATCCGGACCCCGTTTTTCTATCAATCCAACCCATTTTTGCCTCCGGCTGAAATCTGTGAACCCTGACAGTAAAACCGCCATAACTTTCTCATACGGAGACGAAATCACGCGTTCTTGGTGGCGTTGGAATCGTGAGAACGAGTACTTTAAATTATAAAAGGATTTAGCCACTAGAAAGCCATGGAAAATTTCCGATTTGGCCAAGAAGATTTCGGATTTCATAAAAACTGGAGGAAAGTTGGATCTAGGAGCATCCGACCTTGTAACGAGAGCTAGGACGTCACGGGGTGAGAAAAGCTAAACCTTTAAAGGGGTTTATTGCTTTATTGTATGATTGCGTATAAGGTGTTTTTTGAAATGTTGATTAGAGTTTTTTTGGTGGATTCATGGATGATTTTATGGTATATGATTGTTAAAAATCCATAAATAAGTTCATGAAGGAAAAATGGCAATTTGTTTGGAGTTTGGAATGAAAACCTTTATGTTAGGCTCACAAAGTTGCACATTTATGATATATCATAAATATACATGCCTTGATTTAATTTTGATAATATTTTTGGGTTAGAAAATGATGATAAACTCCTAAAGGTTCATTCTTTATGGATTAATTCACATAAAGATGTGATTTTGGTTATGAATTCACCATTATATAAAGGAAACCATGACCATTTATTTAAATTCATGAAGTTGAACCTCATGTGATAAATACTTAGGTTGATAACTAGGGTAATGAACATTAGAAACTTATAACATGGTTTTCAGCAAAATGACATGCTTATGTTGAGTTGTTAATCTCTGGTTAATGAATATTATTCATGTTTGGAAGTTGTTGGATGAGGTTGATTTTATTTAGATGTTTTTGATGGATCAATGGTTATGAATACCATTTGGTTGTTAGTTAATAAAGTGGAAGACAATTTTAACACCGACATCTGATCTTAAATAACTAACGAGTTTAGTTACAACTCGTTAGACACATGACATCTTGTTTATGTTTATTGGATGCATGTAAACACCCAAATTCTCGGATATACAGGAGTTAAATGAGTCTCATTCCATAAATTGGATTTTAAATGATTATTTTAATAATAAAATAATCAGGAAAAATGAAAGTATTTTGGATGAATGAATAATGTTTTAAATAATAAACACCTATTTTGGTTGAATATGCGGAAACCACAAGTAAGTCTGTCCCGATTGTGAGATCCGGAAATAAAAACGGGGTGTTTAACAAGGTAAGGAATGTTGCAACCAGTGCGCTGAACTTACCGGGCCAATGTTTATTGATCTGGGCGAGGATTGAAATGGATCGAAAGGAAAGCCCGGATGTTCATTTAACAGTTTATTAAACCTTAAATGTAAGGAAGATATTCATCTTTGTATAATAAATCCGAAATAAAGATAAGTGAACACTAAAGTTTTCTAATTAGTTAAATTAAATTAGAATCAAATGGTAATCATTTTGGTTAATGGTTGAGATAGGTCTCCATAGATGAAGATTTAGACTATTTGAGGAATTTGAAAGGCATTATCCAATATTCCGCTTATAGTGTTGGTTGGATACAGAGATAGATATCAATTGTAAGCAGGTATGATTTCTGTGAAAATTCCATTTTAAATGGAAGTTGATCTTAGGTTTACCGTGAACTGTGTTTTAAGTGATATTGGTTCTTTAACCTAGTGAAAGACGTAATTAATTTCCTAAGATTGAATAATCATTGAGTAACGATTTTTGAGATTAAAACTAAGTGGAGTTTTTAATGAATCTTTAATTAGATTGAAGGGAGAATAGGGTAATTGAATTTACCAAATTCAAGAAGTGATCGAGAATGAGATACAACCAGTTTTACTCTATGCGATTTTAAATCTTTAATTATATTTAAGCCGTTGAAAGGTAATTGAATTTACCGAAAACACGATTGGGGTCAGATATGGAGTACTACCAGTTTTTCTCCATGCGATGAATAGGTTGGGATTGGAACAATAAAATGAATGATTATTTCGGTAAGGTTCGTTAATTCTAACTAGATAGTAAACCTTAGTTTGGTTTAGATTGTGGAAAGATATTGTAAAATCGATTGCAATGGTTTCCAAAGAAAGATTTAAATAAGTGGTTTAAATGAATTAAATATTTGATAAGATTTGCGGCAGTAATGCCCAATTTAATGAATATTGGGATAAAGAAATATATTTGATTGGAATGAGGCCATGATATCTTGTAAACCGATTGATTTTAAAAGATGCACTAATTATTTGGAAAGGCCGGGTTTTTTTTTCATTCCGAATAACTATACGATGTGATGCTGATATCAAGATGACGAAGACGATGGTTGAAGACCGGTATTCTTCACATGGGATGGATAGCTTGTTGATGCCTCGGGGTCGCTCCTCAAGAGGTTAAAGTGACGACATTATCTGACCGTACTTGAAGCATATCGGATTGCAAGGACTTGCACTTCCAGGAGGGGACATGGAATCAAGTGCCTTCGGTTTCAATCCTATTCCCGGATTGGACTTGTTGATGGATTTCGTGTCTGACATTCTATTTTGTAAAATACAGACGGACATTTACTAGACATACTTCTGTTTGGTGGCAGAGAATTTATTCTCTTGCTTAACACCCTTCTTTGAGACGTACAAGCTCAAAGGTTGTATGATGGTAAATAGCAGTTTGTGTTTTAAAGAATGATAGTGTGGCATAATAAGTGGAAATGATCAAGGCTTTTGTTGAAAAGCAGGGCCTTGTGGTTGAAGATAAAGATTGGCTTAAATGCGTAGCTTTTGTATATGACGTGACCTCGTGGACCTCACAACCCGGATTGAGTCGAAACAGGATTATAGACCGCAGGGGTTGGGATTTAACGTTCCATCGAGCAAAAGGTAACGCTATGGTATGGAGTCCAGGCATTTACTTATGTGGTTTGTTAGATGATGCGCCTCAGACTAGGTTAATATAACTAGATGACAGTCTACGCACAAGCTGAGGGACGTTATTTTCAGGCTATTACTTTAATTTACGAAGTACGGTGGACGACCCTGCCGCTCTAAAGGAGCCAGACGGGATCCTGGAACCTAGCTGGGGGTTACGAATCGGACTAGGAAGATCCTTAGCCTAGGCTTATTGATTGAAATCCAACTTCCAATACGAAACCCTTTACGATTTTCAGTTGTATACCTATGTAGCCAGCATAGTGGGATGGGGCACTATGCGAGCTAAGATTTATAAATTTATATTTCAAAAGGAATTTTCCATACCCTAGACATTATTATAATATCAAATGGTTTTGTTTTTAAACTATATCAAGCATTTTTGGCGATTATAAGGCAAATCCCTATCCTCTGGTGTGCGCTTGCATTGCGCGATGGAACCTGGGCCTTATAATCGTTCATTTTTCTAAAAGTCATGTTTTCAAATATGTTTTATGGTTGCTATGTTTGGTTTTGTTTATATGGTTGTGCACGTATCCTTGGGAGGAAAACCATTCCGCAACATGCGGCGTGGTCCCGAGATACCTTATTCAAAATAAGTCTAAGTATAAAATTAGGTAATACAGTTTTCTCACACAAACCCATGACTGACTCGTAGTTTGTTTTTCCCTTGCAAACTGTGGATGCCCACAATTTCACATAGGCAGTCTGTTAGTTTGTTTTTCAATTTTCGAGATCCGGTTCAAGATTGAAGACTTGGAGTTCAAGAGAGAGCTGGAGTTTCATATGAAGGCCGGACGTATTCTATTATCTGTATATTATGTTAAGTCTTTATGGAGTAATGGTATATAAAATCAGATCTTGTATTCAAAAATGTTTCTGCTGCAATAATATATTATATTTTATCTATTACGCTGTGAGCTTTGTATTCCGTTGTTTTTGCTCTAATACACCCTAACGAAACGTACTTTTGCTTACATTGAATCGACGTGGGTTTTGGTTTTTGGTCGGTTTGAAGTAAGTGTAAGTGCGGGTCATTACAGTTGGTATCAGAGCTTTGGTTAGATAAATCTTGGCTCTGTGGGATACAGACTTATCAGAGATAGGATCGGTAGTATCCTATGACAAGTAACTCATTAGAGATAGGGTTAGTGATACCCTAGAATGAGTTAGGTGTGAGTATATATACGAGAGACGTATTTGTAATTAGGTATACGAATGGTTTTGTGTTGGATTAATTTGTTGAGTGGGTTATGAACATTGGTCGATACAGTAAGGATCCATTGTATCGACAGGTGTTTCTAAACACTTAAACAGAGTAGTTTAACTAGTTTTATAGATGAATGAAATGATTTTGTCCAAAAGTATATTTTCATACAAAGGTTATACGTTTTGATGAAAGCTATGTTTTTGGAAAATTTAATCCACTCATTAATTGCTGGATGTGCTAATTAGTATAACTAATTAAGAAATTTGAATTCTCAACGATTTTGGATAGTCGAGGTAATTGCTAAAGAGATTATAAAACATTTTGTAAAATATTAAATGTTGTAGGGAATGGATGAATGTGGTCTAACCTAAGATGATGAGTCGAAAACAAGCGAAAAGGATTTACAAGCAGATAAAAGAAGGAAATAGGTTGGACCTATGCAAGTACATTTGTAACTACTCCAGAAAGGATAAGAATAATGGAAAATTTGTGGGTGTTTGCTATTATAAAGAGGTATATTATACAGTCCTATGCCCAATGGATAAACAGATAAATTTAAATAGAGGGGTTAACTAACAGAGCTCTGGGTTTAATAATCAAGGTATTGGTTAAGTATACGACCATTTATTCCAAATTTGATTTCGAGGGCAAAATCATTTTAAGTGGGGGAGAATGTAACGACCCGGAAATTTGGAACCAATTTAGAACTTCCAAATTTCATAAGAATCAAAATAAAATTGAAAATGGATAATGATATAATTAGAACAGGGTTATAATAATGATTTTTAATATAAAAACAGCACGTTTACAAAGGAAGTATAAGAAATATTTGTTTCTAGACCTTGAAACTTGTTCCATTAAATCTGGTATAATGAAATTAGGTAACCAGCCAAGTTTGGCCAAAAACAGAATCCATGTAATACCGATTAAGGATTAAAAGGTTAAAATTTGAACTAAAAACGGACGATTTTGAGGATATTTCGAGAACGGGATATTGCTAGATCGTGAAACTACCTCCGTTGGATCCAGAATACTGAATTTTAGTACCCAGTGAAGTTTCGTGTAAAACGACATCCATATGTGGAAGAAGAAAAAAATAAAAGGCTAAAATTTCAACTAAACTTTGACGGTAATTAGAATTTTATAATGCTAACGGCAAAACTGGAACCATAGACCTATCCAGGAAAATTCTAAATGTAGCATATTAGCTATGAATAAAGTCTAAGGGAACTCTTTATCGAATATAAGAAGTTATTCACAAAACAAAATGTAACAACCGGAAAGTCCGAACCAATTTAAAAATATTATTTTGAGAAATTTAACAGAAATTTGGTCAGAGTTTAAAAATTCCATTTTTAAATGATAACAAAGCCCTTAAAAATAGCCATTATGCAAATGGCCTTCGTTTTTGGTGAGACCACTTTGGTTGGATCCAGAATGTCAAATTATTGCTAGGTTTAAAATTCCATGATTTTTGGAATTAATATGTGAGCGGTTAAATTAAAATGCGTTTGGTAATTTCAGTTTGAATTGGATCAACCAGAAAATGGTCATTTTTCAAATGGTCTCCAAATTCGACGAAATTAATTTTGTTGGGACTGTATCATCAAAACATAGCTGGATTTATTTTTCTGGAATTTTTGGAATCAGTATGTGGCCCCGGCAAATCAAAATGTACGTTCAAATCTAAAATTGAATGATTTATATTTTAATTTGAAGAAGAACTGGCTGAAACAGTCAAATGGGCTTATAAAATATATTCCATTGTGTCCGAAATGGGGATATTTAGCTAGGGACGATAGTCGTTGGGTTTGATTTGGAGTTCGGATAAGAAAACACTAATTTTTGGATTTAAATAAATTAAAAATAAATTATATAAATATTCTAACCAATCAAATTTCAGCGTCACTTCCCCAAAGCCCCGTAACACTCTCGAGCGAATGGCGGAAACCTCTCATTTCTTTCCTCCCCGGTTTCTCTCAAACCACACTATGAAATCCATCGACCCTTAAGGGAATTTTGTAGTGGTTTACGAGATCTTCAAATCCATATAGGATTTGTAAATTATCGTTTAGTATTTGGGGAGATCCGACACAACGAAGTCACGACGTTCAGAGTGCCGCCATGACCTACCCCCGCCGTCGAACTCCACCGCACCACCAGCGCAGGTGCGCCTCTCCACCCTCGACAACGTGGAACCACCTGATCGACTTCAAACTACACGAATTTCGTGAAAATACAAAACCTAGTTTTTAACCAAAACTGAGAGGTACGACTGTGTTTAATTAAACTGTTTATAACACTTAAAAGCGTTGCGAAGTTGATTAATCGAATAATAATCATATCTTTTTTGTACGTTGTCGAAATCCAGTGAAACAAGAGACATTGGGACCGTGACGTCGTGCGCTATATTCTAGAAGTGACCGGAGAAATTTTAGAGCTTTCTATAATTTTAGAAGGAGTGGAACCCAATGTGAGCAATCTAAATTAAAATAAAATGAATAAAAATATATTAGGTTGTAGACGGGGCTTAGTAGCTCCTAACACCATCATCTACCGACCATAGACGATTTGTTTGATAGTATAGTGTTGTAGAAATTGATTGTGGTTGTGACAAAGTTGATTGTGTTTGTGGTGCATTCATTATATTGTGAAAATGAATTATATTATGCAAATGAAAGTATTGTAATGCTGCAAGGCCTAGGATAGCAGAGGAGTCGTGCTGGACACGGTGCCAGTGCTATCTACCCTGCCGTTGTAATGCAGAAATTTTCTGAAATGATTACATAAAATATTCATGTTTGAACAATAAAAATCACATTTTTATTGTGTATATGAAGTATATAAAATATTCATGTTTGAAATAAATTGTTTGAACAATAAAAATCACATTTTTATTGTGTATATGAAGTATATAACATATTCATGTTTAAAATAAATTGTTTGAACAATAAAAATCACATTTTTATTGTGTATATGAAGTATATAAAGTATTCATGTTTGAAATGAATTGTTTGAACAATAAAATTATTATTTTTATCACATATATGAAGTGCTAAAAATTGTCATGAGTCGAATATATATTTTTATTTGCCAAAAATATTATTTTTAACATGCCAATGAAGTAATAAATATAACTGTGTGTTGAAATATATTTTCATTAGTTAAAAATATTATTTTTATCACATGAATGAAGTGTTAAAAATAACCACAGGTTGAAATAAATGTTTATTCATTAGAAATATTATTTTTAACATGTATATGAAGTGTTAAAAATAGTCATGTATGGAAATAATCATTTGTTCGCTAAAAATATTTTTTTAGCGTAGATATGCATATATATATGTATACACACACATACATATGCTGAACAGAAAATGGATTAGCTGTTGAGTAAAGAATTTATTTGTGTGCCCGACAAATAGGTAAACCTTAATGAGTTAGCTGCCCAATTTTATTTATTATATAAACTCCTGTGAATGGCATTGGATGTCGTATGTTGGTTCTTCTATGTGAGATTATAAACAACGTCGTAAGATAGTAACAATTAATTTTGAACAAGATGACATGGCATACTTCGTGAAGATAGCATACTCTATCATATTCCATATAGGCATTTGTAGCTTGTATGACGAGGTTGGAATTACCATACAAGCGAGAGGCTTGTATGGCGATGACTGCATTTCAGGTTGAACCGAAGACGAACTATTGATGTCATAGCATATCATATTCCACATAAGCAATAGATGCTTATATGATGAGGTTGAGATTACCATACGGGAAAGACACTCGTATGGCGATGACCGAATTACAGGTTGAACTGAGGACTAATATGGACTAAATAAAATATAAGGGTAAATTGGCAGATTAAACAAAAAGCCCACACGGGTCTGGAGTGGACAATAATCACATCTCCCTAGTTATTAGATATGGCACATGGATTATTTATTTTCCAGCACTGGACGAGGTGACGAGATTTATCTTTGGAGTAATTTACACACTCCCTCGGGGATAGAATAGTTCACTAAAAATTGTGTATGTTGTTTCTGGATTTATTCGGTGCCTAATACGGCCCAATAAATTTCCAAACCCCTCCGCGTATAAGGGAGGTTGAAACGACCCAAACTTCCCAGTAAAGGAAAGGCTGGATTGCTTTGAGAACAACACACATTAGAGCACAAACTGAAGAACATTTTATTGCTGATTACAACAATTACATCAGAGTACAAGAATATAACAGAGTATGAAAACTTATTACACAAAAGGAATACAATAATATCAGAGGTTTAAATTACATTTAAGAATAGCAGCGGAAAAATAATACAAATATACAATCGAAAGGAATACACGGATACAGAGCTTTTCGAATATCGCTCAGTTGTAAACCAGGATCCTGTAAATATCTGCAAAAAGCTACTTGACTGCCCGTGTGGAAAATACGGGCACCCGAGTTTGCCAGTGAAACAAACTACAGGTCAGTCATGAGACTGGTATGAGAAATCTTAACTTAACCTAAAAATAAGGCGAATCACCGGACCATGCCGCTAACGCGGAATGGGTTTACTCCATTGGATTGCCAGTGCATAAAATAAAGTAAATCGTTAAACAACGCAATGCCTTTTTTTTTAGAAAAATGAAACCATTATAAGACCCAAGTCCCATCACACAATGCAACGCAAACCGGAGGATAGGGTTTTACCTTATAATGATCAAAAGATGCTTGATATGATAAAACGGATTTAACATTAGTGTGTGTATATATGTTCTAGTAAAAACATTTCAATCAAAATGTATCAATCATAGACGGCATAGTACCCCATCCTACTATGTCGCCATACTAGTTCTACATTCAAAACTGCAAGATCGTATTGGAAATTGGATTTCCATCATGAGTCGAGGCTAGGGGCAAGCTGAGACGACCCGAAATCCCGTTCAGACGGAAACAAGGGTTATCTTTGGAATATAACACAAAAACATATAATAGCAGAACAGAATTAAATAAATACACCAGATAATGAACAATAGAATATACTGGATAAAAGTAATCAACAGAGTTACATAGTATACAGGATCTTACTTAGTACAAATACAGTTCAGCTATACATGAATGTCTACAGCGGAAATAAACAAAATATGTACAATATGAGCTGAACAGCATAAAAAGAGATAAATGATAGAATCCATCTTCAGCTCCAGCTATCCAGAAAGAACCAGCTAAACCTGAATACAAGGCTGCCCGTGTAGAAAAAAAGGGGCACCCGAGTTTGAGAGTGAAACAAACTACGAGTCAGTCATGGGACTGGTATGAGAAATCCACTCAACACATATATAATTGGCTAATCACAGGACCACGCCACTTTCGTGGAACGGGTTTACTCCATTGGATTTCCAGTGCTTTAAAACAAATCTTTCTTTTAAACATCTTTATGCTTTTAACAAAAATGAAGCCATTATAAGACTCAGTTCCCATCACACAATGCAACGCAAACCGGAGGATAGAGTTTTTACCATATAACGGCCAAATATGCTTGATACGAATAAAACAAAGGCATTTGGTATTATTGCTAGTGTTTATATGTTTTGAAAACAATTTCAAATCATAACTATCAATCATAGACGACATTAATGCCCCATACCACTATGTCGCCATATATAGGTATACAATCAAAACCGCACGGTGTCGTATTTGGAAATTGGATTTCTGTCATGAACCAAGGCAAAAGATAGTCCTTACCGAATTCGTGACTCTCTAGCCCGAGCCACAGGATCAGAGCTCGAGTGACCCTAGGAGCGACAGGGCCGGTCCACCGATGTGGATTAAAATTCCTGAACAATACGTTTCCCCGCCCTTTGGGGCGTAAACGAGCCAACAAATGACTCCATCGGACCCGGATCGTCCGATCAAACCGAGGCGCCTCGCAACAGCAACAACCACATAGGTGAAAAATATATAAATGTCAGAGCTGGTAGGTCACTGACACCACCCTAGCTTGAAAGAAACGCATGTCCTCCCTGAGGTCCTTCCTCCCGTTTCTGGTTCATACCGGGGTGTGAGGCTCGCGAATTCACGTTATACACAAAGCTACGCCACATAGACGGTGCTTTGATCATCACCACAAGACTTTGCTTTTCAACAGAAGCCCTGATCACTGCATCTTAGCATGCCACACAGGAAATTCATGCCATGCGACTGATGTCCATCGATATACAACCTCTGAGCTCGTGCGTTTCAGAGAAGGGCGTTAAGCAAAAGAATAAATTCTCCGCCGCCAAACAGATGTATATTTAATAGAGATCAATCAACACAGAATAAAATCCAATGTCAGACACACAGTCCATCTACGAGTCCGTTCTGGGTCTGAACGAAACCGGAGGCACTAAATACCTCGCAAACCCATCGATTTTCACGTACGTCTGGACGATCACCACTCATTATCCATATTTCGGGATGCCTCCCAATCAGGACCTCGGTTACCATCCAAACGAGGTGAAGATCTCCGGTCTTCAACCATCGTCTTCCTCTTCGACTTTCAATCGTCGGTCAATTATTTGAAATGAGAATTAACTCGGCCTTCTCAAATAATTCACGTATATTTAGAATTTCAAATCAATTTACTTCAATGGTTAAATTATTTGACAACGCCAATCTTGTTCTTTAATGTAATTTTCACACCAAACACATTCAACCATCAAAAGCCACGTAAATCGAGCAAATTCAGTATATTTCAATTCCATATCGCTTATGATATTTTATAACTATTTATCGCTATTTTTATTTATTTTAAAATAGCTAATTTATTCAAAACGACGCTTCGGGCCATAAAGCGGCCGTGGCGCTGTTTTTCTTCAGATTTGATTTACACTTATCTGAAAATCTAACCGTTGGATCTTCACAAAATTTACATCATTAGAAAGGTCTTTTCAAAACGAATCCAACGGTTCCAGTTTCGGGAAAATCCGACGGTCGGATCTCCCGGTACAATCGTTTGAATTTTTGATTTCAAAATACGAACTGCAGCTTCGTTATTCGATTAAATATATAATTATATTTATATATATATAAATATAATCGCTTCTGGCGCTGTTTTTCATCAGATTTGAATTAAACATTCCAGACAATCCAACCGTTGGATTTTTGCAAGGTTGGTGCCGTTGGGAAGATATTTCAATATCGTTTTCACTTCAAATATTTCACTAACGCCTTAAAATTTTGGAAAATTTCGCCATAACCTCCCCTGCACCAGGAGCATCGGGAAATCGCAAATAGCTTTCCCGGTCCTTCTAATCTCAAAAAGAAAAAGAAAAGGCCAAGCGGCTAGCCAACAGGCTCATAAAATCATCACCCAAACAAAACAGTAAATGTGTACCTATTTGTCGGGCACAAAATTTTATTTCTCTTCTCTAGCCCCTTTGCTATAACCTGTTCAATGAATATGCATGTACATATATATACAGTTCTTATCATTTACCATTTTCTATTCAACTTCATATTTGATTTCTATTTGGTTTAAAAACACCATTCATGCTAATGTTACATACATAGGTGCAAATCATTTCATTAGCTAATTAATGAATATTTCAACTCATATATGTTTATTTTGAACAAGTGGCTATTTTTAACACTTCACATTTCAACGATTCATGCATACAATAAAAATGTGATTTTTATTGTAAAACAATTCATTTCAAAACACTATTTTTCTATATAGTTCATATAGGTGACAAAAATAGGATTTTTATCATAAAACAATTTCTTTTAAAACGAGATTATTTTACACAGTTCATATAGTCGATAAAAGGTGATTTTTTATTATCAAACAATTTATTTCAAAATATGAATACCATTCAACACATGAATTTCAAATCAACGAATGAATATCGATTCAACACATGAAGGTTTCCTATAGTTTTTATATATAGATAAAAATGTGGTTTTTATATTTAAAACGCGAATACCATTCAACACATGAATTTCAAATCAACGAATGAATATCGATTCAACACATGAAGGTTTTCTATAGTTTCTATATATAGATAAAAATGTGGTTTTTTTTATATTTAAAACGCGAATACCATTCAACACATGAATTTCAAATCAACGAATGAATATCGATTCAACACATGAAGGTTTTCTATAGTTTAAGCAGATGAAAATAATTCAAACACACGAATATTATTCAAAATTTCGGCAGCATAACGGCAGGGTAGTTAAAACCGGGACCGTCCCTAGTACGGCTCCTCGCTCTACCTTAAAACCTCGCGGTTTTTGACAATGGGGATCATGCATCTAGTTCGCACGCAGGCGGCATGTATATATTTATTTCATTTCCACAAACTAATCCTATGTGGTTTCAACCAAATATTTCTCAACCACAAACGGGTATTTTTCAACCTCAATCAATCAATACCAACCACAGACAATCCCAAACAATCATTCGCTATCAATCAATTTTCACACCAATCACAATCAATAAATATCGTCCATGGTTTGTGGACGAGGGGCGTATATATATATATATATATATATATATATATATATATATATATATGTATATTTACATATAGCAATTCACTTTTATTTCAACACATATATATATAGCTAGAAAAAGAAATTGAAGAGTGAGAAATTCTCACCGAATAGCTAATTCAATCCCACGACTCTTCTTTGCATAAATCTTCACCGTTCTCGCCTTTTGTCGCTTTCGTTGCCCGTATTCACTGCATATGTAAAGATCGAATTTTTACTTCGTTATTCAATATATAAAAATCATATTTTTACTTCGATGTTCAATATATAAAAATCATATTTTTACTTTGATGTTCAATATATAAAAATCATATTTTTACTTCGATGTTCCATATATAAAAATCATATTTTTACTTCGATGTTCAATATATAAAAATCATATTTTTACTTCGACGTTCAATATATAAAAATCATATTTTTACTTCGATGTTCAATATATAAAAATCATATTTTTACTTCGATGTTCAATATATAAAAATCTTATTTTTACTTCGATGTTCAATATATAAAAATCATATTTTTACTTCGATGTTCAATATATAAAAATCATATTTTTACTTCGATGTTCAATATATAAAAATCATATTTTTACTTCGATGTTCAATATATAAAAATCATATTTTTACTTCGATGTTCAATATATAAAAATCATATTTTTACTTCGATGTTCAATATATAAAAATCGAACCTTTCACTTGTAAAACTCGTTTCTTCACGTCATTAAAAATCTAATTTTTTTTCCTAAGGAAAAATCTAATCTTTAACTAATAAAAATATAATCTTTCTTGTCAACAAAAATCAAATCTCTGTACAACCAAAAAAACTAAACTTTCCTAATCAGAAATCAGTTGTAATGTAGAATCAAAATCAGTTTTAATAATAAAAAAACGAAATCAAAGAAGCTCACCGCGTTCATTGGAGGGGAGGGGGCGTTTGCTCGCTGCGTCGGAGGTCAAGGGGGAGATGGATGTCGGCGTCAGGCTTCAGGAGGGCGGAGGGGTGGCCACCGGCAGTCAGGGGGACGTGCTAGGGTTTGAGGAAGGAGGAAGGCTGCTCGATTTGATTCGACCGGGGGGGGAGAAAGAAGGGAGAGGCGCGGCGTCTGGAGAAGATGAACGGAGGGGGGGCAGGGATGAGCGGCAGGAGGCGGAGGCGATCGACGATGAAGGGGGGGGCGCCTGAATGAAGTCGGGTTTTTTTTCTTCTTTTTTTCTTCTATTTTGAACGAGAATGAATGGGAAAGGGAGAAGATAGGGGGTTTAGTGAAATAAGGGTTGACTTTTTTATTTAATTAAAATTTTATATTCCCAAAAAGCAACTTAAAATTTTGGACTCGAAATCGAACACACCGACTGTCGTCCCTAGCGTTTTATCCCCCTTCCGAACACAATGGGATATGTATTGTAAGCCAGTTCGGCTGTTTCGATAGGTTTTTTTTGCTTAAATTAAAATATAAATCTATATATTTTTAATTTAACCGCACATTTCAAATTACCGAGGCCACATACTAACTCGAAAAATTCCTGAAAAATATTTTCTACCTACGTATTGACGATACGGTCCTAACAAAACTAATTTCGTCAAATTCTGAGACCGTTTGAAAAATGGCCAATTTCCAGTCGATTAAAATCAACTGAAACCGGTCAAACGCGTTTTCTTTTGCCACGCTCACATATTGATTCGAAAAATTATGAAATTTGGAACCTAGCAATAATTTGACATCACGGATCCAACAAAAGTGGTTTCGTCGAAATCCGAGGTCGTTTGCAAAATGTCCATTTTTAAGGGCCTGACTTCCATAGCGACTATTCAGAATTTTCAACTGGACATATCTTTTGATTCCCGCTATGAAATTTCGATTGGTCGGATTTGTTAGAAAGATATTCACTAACAGATTTTAATATTTTTGGTTTCACTAAAATCCGGATTGTTTTGCACCCGGTACAGTCCGACAAAGTTTGAATTCAATTTTTGAAACTGCCACGCCATTTCAGGCCTTGTTTATAATTATAATTAATTATATTTGTTTTCAATTGTTGATTCAAACTCAGTTTTCCTTGCCATTATTGAAATTATTTATTTTAAATATTTAAAATCCATTATTTTAGCCAATTTAAAAAATTTAAATTGGTTCAGATTTTCTGGGTCGTTACAATCTCCCCCACTTAAAACTTTTCGTCCCCGAAAAGGAACAAAGTCGAAAGTGGTTTGATAACTTTACAATCCCACAATACAACAACCAATTTGTTGTTAACTTTCCAAAAATATACTAATCAAATCTGATACCCTTTAAAAAAAATCCTTCAGACTATATAATTAAAAGTGCACATCTATGAAAAGAAAATAACAATAGAGTGGAGAATTGAATGGTAGTGCAAAGTAGGGTAAATGTACCTTGCACCGGATTCAATCAGAGATATCTACTCGGCATCTAGGATAAGCTTTCTGAATGCTCTCCTCCGTTTCCCAAGTACAATCTCGCGGATCTCCACTCCATTGCACTTTGACCAAGCGAACCTTCTTGTTCCTCAGCTCTTTGGTTTCTTTGCCTATAATCTTTAGCGGCTCTCTTCTCACAACTAATTCTGGGGTAATTTCAATGTCATGTTGAGCTGCTTCTTCCACGATCAAGTCTGGATCATGAACATGCTTTCGAAGTTGAGATATGTGAAATACATCATGAATTTCAGGCAACCAATTAGGCAGTTTGACCCTATAAGCGAGAGTTCCAATCCGTTCCCGAATAGGAAACGGACCAATGAATTTGGGCGCCAGCTTTCCGGTTTTTCCGAACCGGATAACTCCTCTCATCGGCGATACTTTCAAATATACATAGTCGCCAACTTCAAAGGATATATCTCTTCTTCTTCTATCGGCATAACTCTTTTGTCGGCTTTGAGCGGCGAGTTATCGCTTTTTAATAAAATCGACTTTGTCGGCAGCTTCGCGAATCATATCAGGCCCTAACATAAGTCTATTTCTAGGCTCGACCCAACAAGCAGGAGATCGGCAAGGTCTACCATACAACGCTTCGAATGGCGACATTGTCAGACTCGCCTGGTAGCTGTTGTTATAAGAGAATTCAGCCAAATGAAGATGGTCTTCCCATGATCCACCGAAATCTAGAACACAAGCCCGCAATAGATCTTCTAAAATGCGATTCACCCTCTCAGTCTGTCCGTCTGTCTGAGGATGATAAGCGGTGCTCAAGTTTAACTTCGTTCCCAGCTCGACTTGAAATGCTTCCCAGAATTTGCTAGTGAATATTGTATCTCTATCACTGACTATACTGAGCGGCACTCCATGTAGTCTAACTATTTCCCTGAAGTAAATCTGCGCCAGACTCTGAGCGGTTCTATTTGATTTGACAGGTATAAAATGGGCGGTCTTCGTGAAGCGATCTATGATCACCCAAATACTGTCATTTCCTTTTCTTGTTCTGGGCAAACCATCAATGAAATCCATAGAAATATGTTCCCACTTCCAACCAGGAACTTCTAGTGGTTGTAACAATCCAGCCAATTTCTGTTGGTCGCTTTTAACTAGCTGGCAAGTAGGGCATCGGCTAACGTATATTGAAACGTCTCTTTTCATAGCCTTCCACCAGAATGTTCTTTTGAGATCGTTATACATTTTGGCCACACCAGGATGGATACTCAGCTTGGACTTGTGACACTCGTCTAACACTTCCCTTTTTAGCTCAGGAACGTCAGGAACACAAATCCTTCCTTTTAACCTCAAGGTCTCGTCGTTATCTATTTGACAACACGAGGGTTCGCCTTTCTGAATCCTTTTGATCATATCCTTAATAAAGTTATCATCCTTCTGAAGAATAGATATTTTGTCAATCAAGGATGTCGTGATAATAAAGCTGGCGATCATTACATTCTTTCTGCTTAACGCATCAGCCACGACATTGGCTTTTCCTGGAGTATATATAATTTCAAAGTCATATGCTGCAAGAAACTCCAGCCAACGTTGCTGCCTCAAGTTCAAGTCCTTCTGAGTGAACAGATACTTTAACGACTGGTGATCTGTAAACAGTTCAAATCTCTCGCCCAAAAGATAGTGTCTCCAGATTTTCAAAGAGAATATGATAGCCAATAACACAAGATCATGAGTTACATAGTTTTTCTCGTGCGGTTTCAGTTGACGGCTAGCATAAGCAATCACTTGGCCTCTTTGCATTAACACTGCGCCAAGGCCTTCTCTAGAAGCATCAGTCCAGACTTTCAAATCCTGGTTGCCATCGATGATGGTTAACACTGGAGCAGTTGTTAATCTCAACTTTAGCTCTTCGAAAGCCTCCTCACTTTCTGGAGTCCATTTGAATTTAGAGTGCTTCTTTGTAAGCTTCGTTAAGTGACCTGATATCTTCGAAAAGCCTTTAACGAATTTCCGGTAATAACTAGCCAATCCGAGAAAACTGCGGATTTCAGTGGGAGTACTAGGCTGTTTCCAGTTCTGAATAGCTGTGATTTTACTTGAATCCACAGTGATTACTTCTTTTGACACGACGTGGCCTAGAAATTTTACTTCATCTTGCCAGAATATACATTTGGAAAATTTGGCTTTTAATACATTCCGTCTCAGAATTTCTAGAACCTGTTCCAGATGCTTTTCATGTTCGGCCTTTGATTTAGAGAAGATTATAATATCGTCAATGAAAACCAGAACAAATTTATTCAATACTCCTCTGAATACCCTGTTCATTAGATCGACAAAGTAAGCTGGTGCGTTACATAAGCCGAACGACATTACTAACCACTCGTAGAATAAGTCGGGACCTCTGAATGCTGTCATTGGAACACACTCTTCGGCAATTCGAAGTTGATGGAAGCCTGTAGCTAGGTCCATCCTTGAGAATACTTGTGCGCCATTTAATCGATCCAACAAATCATCAATCCGGGGCAATGGATATTTGTTCTTTATTGTCTGCTTGTTTAGATCACGATAATCCACACATAGACGTAGAGTACCGTCCGATTTTGGGACAAATACCACTGCTGCACCCCAATCAGAGAAACTAGGCCTGATCATACCTTTCCATACTAGTTGTCTTGTTTGATTGTCTAATTCCTCCTTCTCTTTCAAGGACATTCTTCGAATAGCGTGAACTACCGGCCTTGCATTGGGAATTAAAGCAATCTTGAAATCTATTTCTCTCTGCGGAGGTAAGCGAACAACTTCTTCGAACACATCCGCATAGTTGTTGACGATAGGAATGTCTTTGATGAGGTCAGGAATATTCTCTGTGACTTCAGGAACATTTTCAATTTGGGCTGAAGAAACATTTAAAGCTGCCTAGAAGTCTTTTCTATTCGAAGTCGGGCCTTCACAAGGTATGGTTATATAATTCCCCGACTGTGCCTTTGCCTTAACAACTCTCTCGGCGCATCTAACCTCTGCTTCATATATGGTTAGCCAATCCAATCCCAGAATAATATCGAATTCATTAAAATTCATGACGATAGAGATAATAGGGAATTTATAGCAAGAAAAAGAGACAGGTACTGCACAAACCCAACTGAGATTGATGGAACCTCCAACTGGATTTTGGACAGTCATTGGCTCTTTGAGCTTCTTCAAATTCAAATCCAACTTCTTGACTGCACTCTTTGCAATAAAGCTCCGTGATGCACCTGTGTCAAACAGTACTTTAACTGGAATGTTTTTGACATTGAGCGTGCCTTCTAAAACATCAGACCTTTCCTGAGCAGACGAGGGCGCAGGTACCTCTACCACTTCATTTACATGTACTGCTTTAGGTTTTCTGAATAGCGGGCAGGCCTTTGAAAGATGACCGGACTGGTGGCATTGACTGCACTTTCTATTCTCTTGGAACTTCTTGCCAGATTTAGATCCATCCTTTACTCGTTTCTTGAGAGATCTACAACTTACTGAAAAGTGCCCTTGCCGATTCCAGTTACTGCATACAGCTGTCGTTACTGGTTCTTTTTCGGATCTGGCCCTTTTTCGATTTACTTCGGGCTCCTTGCCGACTTCAGACATGGTACTGGCCTCAGGACGATCAGTTTCAGACTCAACTTTATTACTAGAGCTGACTTCCTCCTCGTCGCGCAACATGCCTTTCCTATCGAGATCTTCGTACTGATAAGCCATGTATATCATTTCAGAAAAGGGGATCTTCACGTTCCTCATCACACTATTCTGATATTTTCTTTGAAGCCCATGAATAAATCTCAGATTTTTCCTCTTTGGGTCTTTAATCAGATGAGGAGCAAAATGAGAAAGTTCATTGAATTTCTTATGATATTCTGGGATGGTCATATCCCCTTGTATCAAATAAGAAAATTCATCACATAATCGCTCGGTTGCTTCGGGAGGAGTAAATCTTTCTAAGAAAATCACTTTGAATTTGTCCCAGGTGATATCACCTTCTGGATTATTTTCAATAATTGAATCCCACCAAAACAAAGCTTCTTCTTTGAGTGCCCAAGACGCCAGTAATCTTTTCTGATCATCTCTTAGGTTTAAACCCTCAAAGATTTTCTCTGCAGAACGAATCCAAGCTTGTGTTTCCATAATGGACTCCTTGCCTAAGAATGGCGATCCACCAAGATTTCGAAATCTCTTGAATAGAACTTCTATATCGGATTCTGGCTGTGGGAGCACAACGGGCTCATTAGCTGGTCGAGCCATACGATTATTTCTTCTGTTCCTGTCACTCATTTTCTAGTACGTCTGCAATTAGCAGACAAAGTGTCAGGTCACAGAAAAGATATTTTCAAACATAGAAACATATACTTCAAGTGTAAATGGGTCTATTGAGGTGTAATTTCATTCTGCTTTACTCATACTAGGATATTACTGATCCTATCTGTATAGAGTTACCCATCCTAGAACACTACTGGTTCTATTTCTGACGAGTTCGTTCAAATGTTATATTCCAGAACTAAGCTTAACCAAAGCTCTGATACCACGTTGAGACGACCCGAAATCCCGTTCAGACGGAAACAAGGGTTATCTTTGGAATATAACACAAAAACATATAATAGCAGAACAGAATTAAATAAATACACCAGATAATGAACAATAGAATATACTGGATAAAAGTAATCATCAGAGTTACATAGTATACAGGATCTTACTTAGTACAAATACAGTTCAGCTATACATGAATGTCTACAGTGGAAATAAACAAAATATGTACAATAGGAGCTGAACAGCATAAAAAGAGATAAATGATAGAATCCATCTTCAGCTCCAGCTATCCAGAAAGAACCAGCTAAACCTGAATACAAGGCTGCCCGTGTATAAAAAAAGGGGCACCCGAGTTTGAGAGTGAAACAAACTACGAGTCAGTCATGGGACTGGTATGAGAAATCCACTCAACACATATATAATTGGCTAATCACAGGACCACGCCACTTTTGTGGAACGGGTTTACTCCATTGGATTGTGTAACGACCCAGAAAATCTGAACCAATTTAAAATTTTTAAATTGGCTAAAATAATGGATTTTAAATATTTAAAATAAATATTTTAAATAATGGCGATGAAAACGGAGTTTGAATCGACAATTGAAAACGAATATAATTAATTATAATTATATATAGAATTGAAAATGGCGTGGTAGTTCGATAATTCGATTTCAAACTTCATTTGAACAATACCGGGTGCAAAACAATCCGGATTTTAGCGAAACCAAAAACATTAGGATCTAATTGGTAATATCTTTCTAACGAATCCGACCAATCGAAATTTGATAGCGGGAATCAAAAGATATGTCCAGTTGAAAATTCTGAATAGTCGCTATGGAATTCAGGCCCTTAAAAATGGACATTTTGCAAACGGCCTCGGATTTCGATGAAACCACTTTTGTTAGATCCGCAGTGTCAAGTTATTGCTAGGTTTCAAATTTCATAATTTTTCGTATCAATATGTGAGCGTGGCAAAAGAAAACGCGTTTGACCAGTTTCTGTTGATTTTAATCGACTGGAAATTGGCCATTTTTCAAACGGTCTCAGAATTCGACGAAACTAGTTTTGTTAGGACCGTATCGTCCATACGAAACTAGAAAATATTTTTCTGGAATTTTTCTAGTTAGTATGTGACCTCGGTAATTTGAAATGTACGTTTAAAATTCAACATAAGGATTTAAATGTAAATTCAACGGAAACTATTCGAAACAATCGAATCAGCTTACGATACATATCCCATTGTGTTCGGAATGGGGGTAAAACGCTATGGGCGACATGCGGTGGGCCTCGTTTCGAGGTCGTATGTAAAAGTCAACTTTTTTTGAAAAATTAAATAATAAAATAAATTTTAATTCCCTCCCTTTATCTCCCTTTCTGCCCCCCCCCCCCCCCCCCCCCCGATTCATTAAACAGAAAACAAGAAGAAAAAAAACCTAAACCTATCGACAGCCGCCCCCCTCAAGCCAACGCCGCCGACGAAGACGAGCCCCCCCCCCCAGTTCGAGACGCTGAAGCATCCGCCCACCTCGAAGCCAGCTCCGACGAAGACGATCCCCCCCCCCCCCGGTCGAATCAAATCGAGCAGCCCCCCCTGAAGCCTCGACGCCACCACCACCGAAGACCATTGCCGCCGACGTCTTCTTCCCCCCCCCCCCTCGCAGACCAGCGTAAGCATTTTATTTTGTTTTTATTTTTTATTTTTTTAATTCTGAAAATTTCTGATTTTAATTAGGGTTTCAAACTGATTTTAATTAGGATTTTAAAACTGATTTTTAATGAAGTTAAAACTGATTTTTAATGAAGTTAAAACTGAATTTTAAAGAAGTTTAAAATTGATTTTTTTAAAAGCGTTTAAAACTGATTTTTTTTAAGAAGTTTAAAACTGATTTTTAAAGGGTTCTAAAAACTGATTTTAGAAGTTATAAAAACTGATTTTAAAAGGTTATAAAAACTGATTTTTAAAGGGTTCTAAAAACTGATTTTAGAAGTTATAAAAACTGAATTTTAAAAAGGTTTAAAACTGAATTTTAAAGGGGTTTGAAAAACTGATTTTATTTTGAGATTTAAAAAGAAAAAGATTTAAACTTTAAAA
Organism: Allium sativum; assembly: GCA_030737875.1. NCBI lineage: Eukaryota > Viridiplantae > Streptophyta > Magnoliopsida > Asparagales > Amaryllidaceae > Allium > Allium sativum. The sequence continues at coordinate 627,244,683 of CM060920.1, forward strand.
AGAAAAATCAGATTTTTATATATTGAAAGTCGAAGTAAAAATCAGATTTTTATATATTGAAAGTCGAAGTAAAAATCAAATTTTTATATATTGAAAGTCGAAGTAAAAATCATATCATTATATATTGAATAGCGAAGTCAAAATTCGATTTTTATATAGTGAATAACATAGTAAAAATTCGATTTTTACATATGTAGAGAATACGGGCGAAAGCGGAAAAAAAGGCGAGATTGGCGAAGATTTCTAAAGGAAGAGTGGTATTGGATAGCTATTGGTGAGGTTTCTGATTTAAAAATATATATATATATATATATATGTGTGGAAATAAAAGTGAATTGCTATATACAAATATATATCTATATATATATACGCCCCTCGTCCACAAACCATGGACGATATTTATTGGTTGAAATTGTTGTGAAAATTGATTGATAGCGAATGATTGTTTGGGATTGTTTGTGATTGATATGGGTTGATTGTGGTTGAAAAATACCCATTTGTGGTTGAGAAATATTTGGTTGAAACCACATAGGATTAGTTTGTGGAAATGAAATAAATATATACATGCCGCCTGCGTGCGAACTAGATGCATGATCCCCATTGTCAAAAACCGCGAGGTTTTAAGGTAGAGCGAGGAGCCGTACTAGGGATGGTCCCGGTTTTAACTACCCTGCCGTTATGCTGCCGAAATTTTGAATAATATTCGTGTGTTTGAATTATTTTCATCTGCTTAAACTATATTTATTCATTGAATAGAAAACATTCATGTGTTGAATTGATATTCATTCGTTGATTAGAAATTCATGTGTTGAATGGTATTCATATTTTGAAATAAATTGTTTGATAATAAAAATCACATTTTTATCTATATACAGAAACTATAGAAAACATTCATGAGTTGAATTGATATTCATTCGTTGATTAGAAATTCATGTGTTGAATGGTATTCATATTTTGAAATAAATCGTTTGATAATAAAAATCACATTTTTATCTGTATATAGAAACTATAGAAAACATTCATGTGTTGAATTGATATTCATTCGTTGATTAGAAATTCATGTGTTGAATGGTATTCATATTTTGAAATAAATCGTTTGATAATAAAAATCACATTTTTATCTATATATAGAAACTATAGAAAACATTCATGTGTTGAATTGATATTCATTCGTTGATTAGAAATTCATGTGTTGAATGGTATTCATATTTTAAAATGAATTGTTTTACAATAAAAATCACATTTTTATCTATATACAGAAACTATAGAAAACATTCATGTGTTGAATTGATATTCATTCGTTGATTAGAAATTCATGTGTTGAATGGTATTCATATTTTGAAATAAATTGTTTGATAATAAAAATCACATTTTTATCTATATACAGAAACTATAGAAAACATTCATGTGTTGAATTGATATTCATCCGTTGATTAGAAATTCATGTGTTGAATGGTATTCATATTTTAAAATGAATTGTTTTACAATAAAAATCACATTTTTATTGTATGCATAAATCGTTGAAATGTGAAGTGTAAAAAATAGCCACTTGTTCAAAATAAACATATATGAGTTGAAATATTCATTAATTAGCTAATGAAATGATTTGCACCTATTTATGTAACATTAGAATGAATGGTGTTTTTAAACCAAATAGAAATCAAATATGAAGTTGAATAGAAAATGATAAATGATATGAACTGTATATATATGTACATGCATATTCATTGAACAGGTTATAGCAAAGGGGCTAGAGAAGAGGAATAAAATTTTGTGCCCGACAAATAGGTACACATTTACTTCTTTGTTTGGGTGATGATTTTATGAGCCTGTTGGCTAGCCGCTTGGCTTTTCCTTTTTCTTTTTGAGATTAGAAGGACCGGGAAAGCTATTTGCAATTTCCCGATGCTCCCGGTGCAGGGGAGGTTATGGCGAAATTTTCCAAAATTTTAAGGTGTTAGAAAAATTTTTGAAGTGAAAACGATATGGAAATCATAGAATGAACTATATTTATATAAATATATAAATATAAATAAAATTAAAACAAAACAAGCCGTGCAGTTCGTATTATGAAACCATGATTTCAAACAACTAGTGCGGGAAATCCGACCATTGGATTTCCCGAAATCTCAACCGTCGGGTTCGCCTTGGAATAATCTTTCAAATGGCACCAACCTTGTAAAAATCCAACGGTTGGATTGTCTGGAATGTTTAATTCAAATTTGAAGAAAAACAGCGCCAGAAGCGATTATATCTATATATATATATATATATATAATTATATATTTAATCGAATAACGACGCTGCAGTTCGTATTTTGAAATTGAAATTTCAAACGATTGTACCGGGAGATCCGACCGTCGGATTTTCCCGAAACTGGAACCGTTGGATTCGTTTTGAAAAGACCTTTCTAATGATGTAAATTTTGTGAAGATCCAACGGTTAGATTTTCAGATATGTGTAAATCAAATCTGAAGAAAAACAGCGCCACGGCCACGTTATGGCCCGAAGCGTCGTTTGAATAAATTGGCTATTTTAAAATAAATAAAAATAGCGATAAATCGTTATAAAATATTGGAAACATTATGGAATGGAAATAAACTGAAATTGCTTGATTTATGTGATATTTGGTGGTTGGATGTGTTTGGTGTGAAAATAACATTAAAGAACAAAATTGGTGTAGTCGAATAATTTAACCATTGAAATAAATTGATTTGAAATTCTAAATATACGTGAATTATTTGAGAAGGCCGAGTTAATTCTCATTTCAAATGATTGACCGACGATTGAGAGTCGAAGATGAAGACGATGGTTGAAGACCGGAGATCTTCACCTCGTTTGGATGGTAACCGAGGTCCTGATTGGGAGGCATCCCGAAATATGGATAATGAATGGTGATCGTCCAGACGTACGTGGTGATCGAAGGGTTTGCGAGGTATTTAGTGCCTCCGGTTTCGTTCAGACCCAGAACGGACTTGTAAATGGACTGTGTGTCTGACATTGGAATTTATTCTGTGTTGATTGGTTTCTGTTAAATATACATCTGTTTGGCGGCGGAGAATTTATTCTTTTGCTTAACGCCCTTCTCTGAGATGCACGAGCTCAGAGGTTGTATATCGATGGACATCAGTCGCATGGCATGAATTGCCTGTGTGGCATGCTAAGATGCAGTGATCAGGGCTTCTGTTGAAAAGCAAGGTCTTGTGGTGATGATCAAAGCACCGCCTGTGTGGCGTAGCTTTGTGTATAACGTGAATTCGCGAGCCTCACACCCCGGTATGAACCTAAAACGGGAGAAGGACCTCAGGGAGGGCATGCGTTTCTTTCTAGCTAGGGTGGTGTCAGTGACCTACCAGCCCTGACATTTATATACTTTTCACCTATGTGGTTGTTGCTGTTGCGAGGCGCCTCGGTTTGATCGGACGATCCGGGTCCGATGGAGTCATTCGTTGGCTCGTTTACGCCCCAAAGGGCGAGGAAACGTATTGTTCAGGCATAATAATCCACATCGGTGGACCGGCCCTGACGATCTAAAGGCTTGCCTTGCGCGCTTGCCTATGGCTCGGGCTAGAGAGTCACGAATTCGGTAAGGACTATCTTTTGCCTTGGTTCATGACGGAAATCCAACTTCCAAATACGACATCGTGCGGTTTTGAGTGTATATATATATATGGCGACATGATATATGGTACCCATGCCGTCTATGATTGATAGTTATGATTTGAAATTGTTTTCAAAACATATACACTAGCAATAATATCAAATGCCTTTGTTTTATTCGTATCAATCATATTTTGGCCATTATAAGGTAAAACTCTATCCTCCGGTTTGCGTTGCATTGTGTGATGGGAACTGAGTCTTATAATGGTTTCATTTTTATAAAAAGCATAGCGATGTTTAAAAGAAAGATTTGTTTTAAAGCACTGGCAATCCAATGGAGTAAACCCGTTCCACGAAAAGTGGCGTGGTCCTGTGATTAGCCAATTATATATGTGTTGAGTGGATTTCTCATACCAGTCCCATGACTGAGTCGTAGTTTGTTTCACTTTCAAACTCGGGTGCCCCTTTTTCTACACGAGCAGCCTTGTATTCAGGTTTAGCTGGTTCTTTCTGGATAGCTGGAGCTGAAGATGGATTCTATCATTTATTTCTTTTTATGCTGTTCAGCTCCTATTGTACATATTTTGTTTATTTCCGCTGTAGACATTTATGTATAGCTGAACTGTATTTGTACTAAGTAAGATCCTGTATACTGTGTAACTCTGATGATTACTTTTATCCAGTATATTCTATTGTTCATTATCTGGTGTATTTATTTAATTTTGTTCTGCTATTATCTGTTTCTGTGTTATATTCCAAAGATAACCCTTGTTTCCGTGAGAACGGGATTTTGGGTCGTCTCAACGTGGTATCAGAGCTTTGGTTAAGCTTAGTTCTGGAATATAACATTTGAACGAACTCGTCAGAAATAGAACCAGTAGTGTTCTAGGACGGGTAACTCTATACAGATAGGATCAGCAATAACCTAGTATGAGTAAACCAGAATGAAATTACACCTCGATAGACACATTTACACTTGAAGTATATGTTTCTATGTTTGAAAATTTTCTTTTCTGTGACCTGACACTTGATCTGCTAATTGCAGAAGTACTAAAAAAATGAGTGCCAGAAACAGAAGAAGTAATACCAACCCAGATATTGAAGCTCTATTCATGAAGTATAGAAATCTGGGTGGAAAGTCGTTCTCGGGCGAAGAATCTATTATGAGAACACAAGCTTGGATTCGTTCGGCTGAGAAAACCTTCGAAGCATTGTATGGTAGACCGTGCAGATCTCCTGCTTGTTGGGTCGAGCCTGGAAATAGACTTGTGTTGGGTCCTGATATGATTCGAGAAGCTGCCGACAAAGTCGATTTTATCAAAAAACGATTACTCGCGGCTCAAAGCCGACAAAAGAGCTATGCCGATAAAAGAAGAAGAGATATATCCTTTGAAGTTGGCGACTATGTATATTTGAAAGTATCGCTGATGAGAGGAGTTATCCGGTTCGGTAAGACTGGAAAGTTGGCACCCAAATTCATTGGTCCGTTTCCTATTCTGGAACGGATTGGGACTCTCGCTTATAGGGTCAAACTGCCTGACTGGTTGCCTGGAGTGCATGATGTATTTCATATATCTCAACTTCAAAAGCACGTTCATGATCCAGACTTGATCATGGAAGAAGCAGCTCAGCAGGATATTGAAATTACTCCAGAATTAGCTGTGAGGCGAGAGCCGCTAAAGATCATCGGCAAAGAAACCAAAGAGCTGAGGAACAAGAAGGTTCGCTTAGTCAAAGTACAATGGAGTGGAGATCCGCGAGATTGTACTTAGGAAACTGAGGAGAGCATTTAGAAAGCTTATCCTAGATGCCGAGTGGATATCTCTGATTGACTCCGGTGCAAGGTACATTTAACCCACTTTGCACTACCATTCAATTCTCTACTCTATTGTTATTTTCTTTTCATAGATGTGCACTTTTAATTATATAGTCCGAATGATTTTTAAGGGGCATAGGATTTGATTAGTATATTTTAGAAAGGTTAAAAACAAATTGGTTGTTGTGTTGTGTGATCGTAGATTTATCAAACCACTTTCGACTTTATTCCTTTTCGGGGACGAAAAGTTTTAAGTGGGGGAGATTGTAACGACCCAGAAAATCTGAACCAATTTAAATTTTTTAAATTGGCTAAAATAATGGATTTTAAATATTTAAAATAAATATTTTGAATAATGGCGATGAAAACGGAGTTTGAATCGACAATTGAAAACGAATATAATTAATTATAATTATATATAGAATTGAAAATGGCGCGGTAGTTCGATAATTCGATTTCAAACTTCATTTGAAAAATACCGGGTGCAAAACAATCCGGATTTTAGCGAAACCAAAAACATTAGGATCTAATTGGTAATATCTTTCTAACGAATCCGACCAATCGAAATTTGATAGCGGGAATCAAAAGATATGTCCAGTTGAAAATTCTGAATAGTCGCTATGGAATTCAGGCCCTTAAAAATGGACATTTTGCAAACGGCCTCGGATTTCGATGAAACCACTTTTGTTAGATCCGCAGTGTCAAGTTATTGCTAGGTTTCAAATTTCATAATTTTTCGAATCAATATGTGAGCATGGCAAAAGAAAACGCGTTTGACCAGTTTCTGTTGATTTTAATCGACTGGAAATTGGTTATTTTTCAAACGGTCTCAGAATTCGATGAAACTAGTTTTGTTAGGACCGTATCGTCAATACGAAACTAGAAAATATTTTTCTTAAATTTTTCTAGTTAGTATGTGACCTCGGTAATTTGAAATGTACGTTTAAAATTCAACATAAGGATTTAAATGTAAATTCAACGGAAACTATTCGAAACAATCGAATCAACTTACGATACATATCCCATTGTGTTCGGAATGGGGGTAAAACGCTATGGGCAACAGGCGGTGGGCCTCGTTTCGAGGTCGTATGTAAAAGTCAACTTTTTTTGAAAAATTAAATAATAAAATAATAAAATAAATTTTAATTCCCTCCCTTTATCTCCCTTTATGCCCCCCTCCCCGATTCATTAAACAGAAAACAAGAAAAAAAAAACCTAAACCTATCGACAGCCCCCCCTCAAGCGAACGCCGCCGACGAAGACGATCCCCCCCCCCCCCCGTAGAATCAAATCGAGCAGCCCCCCTGAAGCCTCGACGCCACCACCACCGAAGACCACTGCCGCCGACGTCTTCTTCCCCCCCCCCCCCTCGCAGACCAGCGTAAGCATTTTATTTTATTTTTATTTTTTTATTTTTTTAATTCTGAAAATTTCTGATTTTAATTAGGGCTTCAAACTGATTTTAATTAGTATTTTAAAACTGATTTTTAATGAAGTTAAAACTGATTTTTAATGAAGTTAAAACTGAATTTTAAAGAAGTTTAAAACTGATTTTTTTTAAAGCGTTTAAAACTGATTTTTTTAAGAAGTTTAAAACTGATTTTTAAAGGGTTCTAAAAACTGATTTTATAAGTTATAAAAACTGATTTTAAAAGGTTATAAAAACTAATTTTTAAAGGGTTCTAAAAACTGATTTTAGAAGTTATAAAAACTGAATTTTAAAAAGGTTTAAAACTGAATTTTAAAGGGGTTTGAAAAACTGATTTTATTTTGAGATTTAAAAAGAAAAAGATTTAAACTTTAAAAAGAAAAATCAGATTTTTATATATTGAAAGTCGAAGTAAAAATCAGATTTTTATATATTGAAAGTCGAAGTAAAAATCAGATTTTTATATATTGAAAGTCGAAGTAAAAATCATATCACTATATATTGAATAGCGAAGTCAAAATTCGATTTTTATATAGTGAATAACATAGTAAAAATTCGATTTTTACATATGTAGAGAATACGGGCGAAAGCGAAAAAAAAGGCGAGATTGGCGAAGATTTCTAAAGGAAGAGTGGTATTGGATAGCTATTGGTGAGATTTCTGATTTAAAAATATATATATATATGTGTGGAAATAAAAGTGAATTGCTATATACAAATATATATCTATATATATATACGCCCCTCGTCCACAAACCATGGACGATATTTATTGGTTGAAATTGTTGTGAAAATTGATTGATAGCGAATGATTGTTTGGGATTGTTTGTGATTGATATGGGTTGATTGTGGTTAAAAATACCCATTTGTGGTTGAGAAATATTTGGTTGAAACCACATAGGATTAGTTTGTGGAAATGAAATAAATATATACATGCCGCCTGCGTGCGAACTAGATGCATGATCCCCATTGTCAAAAACCGCGAGGTTTTAAGGTAGAGCGAGGAGCCGTACTAGGGATGGTCCCGGTTTTAACTACCCTGCCGTTATGCTGCCGAAATTTTGAATAATATTCGTGTGTTGAATTATTTTCATCTGCTTAAACTATATTTATTCATTGAATAGAAAACATTCATGTGTTGAATTGATATTCATTCGTTGATTAGAAATTCATGTGTTGAATGGTATTCATATTTTGAAATAAATTGTTTGATAATAAAAATCACATTTTTATCTATATACAGAAACTATAGAAAACATTCATGTGTTGAATTGATATTCATTCGTTGATTAGAAATTCATGTGTTGAATGGTATTCATATTTTGAAATAAATCGTTTGATAATAAAAATCACATTTTTATCTATATATAGAAACTATAGAAAACATTCATGTGTTGAATTGATATTCATTCGTTGATTAGAAATTCATGTGTTGAATGGTATTCATATTTTGAAATAAATCGTTTGATAATAAAAATCACATTTTTATCTATATATAGAAACTATAGAAAACATTCATGTGTTGAATTGATATTCATTCGTTGATTAGAAATTCATGTGTTGAATGGTATTCATATTTTGAAATAAATTGTTTGATAATAAAAATCACATTTTTATCTATATACAGAAACTATAGAAAACATTCATGTGTTGAATTGATATTCATTCGTTGATTAGAAATTCATGTGTTGAATGGTATTCATATTTTGAAATAAATTGTTTGATAATAAAAATCACATTTTTATCTATATACAGAAACTATAGAAAACATTCATGTATTGAATTGATATTCATCCGTTGATTAGAAATTCATGTGTTGAATGATATTCATATTTTAAAATGAATTGTTTTACAATAAAAATCACATTTTTATTGTATGCATAAATCGTTGAAATGTGAAGTGTTAAAAATAGCCACTTGTTCAAAATAAACATATATGTGTTGAAATATTCATTAATTAGCTAATGAAATGATTTGCACCTATTTATGTAACATTAGAATGAATGGTGTTTTCAAACCAAATAGAAATCAAATATGAAGTCGAATAGAAAATGATAAATGATATGAACTGTATATATATGTACATGCATATTCATTGAACAGGTTATAGCAAAGGGGCTAGAGAAGAGGAATAAAATTTTGTGCCCGACAAATAGGTACACATTTACTGCTTTGTTTGGGTGATGATTTTATGAGCCTGTTGGCTAGCCGCTTGGCTTTTCCTTTTTCTTTTTGAGATTAGAAGGACCGGGAAAGCTATTTGCAATTTCCCGATGCTCCCGGTGCAGGGGAGGTTATGGCGAAATTTTCCAAAATTTTAAGGTGTTAGAAAAATATTTGAAGTGAAAACGATATGGAAATCATAGAATGAACTATATTTATATAAATATATAAATATAAATAAAATTAAAACGAAACGAAGCCGTGCAGTTCGTATTTTGAAACCATGATTTCAAACAACTAGTGCGGGAAATCCGACCATTGGATTTTCCTGAAATCTCAACCGTCGGGTTCGCCTTGGAATAATCTTTCCAACGGCACCAACCTTGTAAAAATCCAATGGTTGGATTGTCTGGAATGTTTAATTCAAATCTGAAGAAAAACAGCGCCAGAAGCGATTATATCTATATATATATAAATATAATTATATATTTAATCGAATAACGACGCTGCAGTTCGTATTTTGAAATCGAAATTTCAAACGATTGTACCGGGAGATCCGACCGTCGGATTTTCCCGAAACTGGAACCGTTGGATTCGTTTTGAAAAGAACTTTCTAATGATGTAAATTTTGTGAAGATCCAACGGTTAAATTTTCAGATATGTGTAAATCAAATCTGAAGAAAAACAGCGCCACGGCCACGTTATGGCCCGAAGCGTCGTTTTGAATAAATTGGCTATTTTAAAATAAATAAAAATAGCGATAAATCGTTATAAAATATTGGAAACGTTATGGAATGGAAATAAACTGAAATTGCTTGATTTATGTGATATTTGGTGGTTGGATGTGTTTGGTGTGAAAATAACATTAAAGAACAAAATTGGTGTAGTCGAATAATTTAACCATTGAAATAAATTGATTTGAAATTCTAAATATACGTGAATTATTTGAGAAGGCCGAGTTATTTCTCATTTCAAATGATTGACCGACGATTGAGAGTCGAAGACGAAGACGATGGTCGAAGACCGGAGATCTTCACCTCGTTTGGATGGTAACCGAGGTCCTGATTGGGAGGCATCCCGAAATATGGATAATGAGTGGTGATCGTCCGGACGTACGTGGTGATCGAAGGGTTTGCGAGGTATTTAGTGCCTCCGGTTTCGTTCAGACCCAGAACGGACTTGTAAATGGACTGTGTGTCTGACATTGGAATTTATTCTGTGTTGATTGGTTTCTGTTAAATATACATCTGTTTGGCGGCGGAGAATTTATTCTTTTGCTTAACGCCCTTCTCTGAGACGCACGAGCTCAGAGGTTGTATATCGATGGACATCAGTCGCATGGCATGAACTGCCTGTGTGGCATGCTAAGATGCAGTGATCAGGGCTTCTGTTGAAAAGCAAGGTCTTGTGGTGATGATCAAAGCACCGCCTGTGTGGCATAGCTTTGTGTATAACGTGAATTCGCGAGCCTCACACCCCGGTATGAACCTAAAACGGGAGAAGGACCTCAGGGAGGGCATGCGTTTCTTTCTAGCTAGGGTGGTGTCAATGACCTACCAGCCCTGACATTTATATACTTTTCACCTATGTGGTTGTTGCTGTTGCGAGGCGCCTCGGTTTGATCAGACGATCCGGGTCCGATGGAGTCATTCGTTGGCTCGTTTACGCCCCAAAGGGCGGGGAAACGTATTGTTCAGGCATAATAATCCACATCGGTGGACCGGCCCTGACGATCTAAAGGCTTGCCTGCGCGCTTGCCTGTGGCTCGGGCTAGAGAGTCACGAATTCGGTAAGGACTATCTTTTGCCTTGGTTCATGACAGAAATCCAACTTCCAAATACGATATCGTGCGGTTTTGAGTGTATATATATATGGCGACATGATATATGGTACCCATGCCGTCTATGATTGATAGTTATGATTTGAAATTATTTTCAAAACATATACACTATCAATAATATCAAATGCCTTTGTTTTATTCGTATCAATCATATTTTGGCCATTATAAGGTAAAACTCTATCCTCCGGTTTGCGTTGCATTGTGTGATGGGAACTGAGTCTTATAATGGTTTCATTTTTATAAAAAGCATAGCGATGTTTAAAAGAAAGATTTGTTTTAAAGCACTGGCAATCCAATGGAGTAAACCCGTTCCACGAAAGTGGCGTGGTCCTGTGATTAGCCAATTATATATGTGTTGAGTGGATTTCTCATACCAGTCCCATGACTGACTCGTAGTTTGTTTCACTTTCAAACTCGGGTGCCCCTTTTTCTACACGGGCAGCCTTGTATTCAGGTTTAGCTGGTTCTTTCTGGATAGCTGGAGCTGAAGATTGTAACAACCCGTAAAATCTGGGCCAGTTTAAAAATTTTATTTTGGCCATTTTAACGAATTTTGATTATTTAAAATGAATTATTTTAAATAATATTGATGAGAAATTTATTTTGAATAGAATTCGAACGTATATATTATACGCGTCGTCGTTAGAATATAAATATTTATATATAATTATAAATGGAATTGAAAATGGCGCGGTAGTTCGATAATTCGATTTCAAACTTCAATTGAATGTACCGGGTGCAAAACAATCCGGATTTTTGTGAAACCAAAAAACATTAGGATCTAATTGATAATATCTTTCCAACGAATCCGACAAATCAAAATTTAGTAGCGAGAATCAAAAGATATGTCCAGTTGAAAATTCTGAATAGTCGCTATGGAATTCAGGCCCTTAAAAATGGACATTTTGCAAATGACCTCGGATTTCGACGAAACCAGTTTTGTTGGGTCCGTGATGTCAAATTATTGCAAGGTTTCAAATTTCATAATTTTTCGAATCAATATGTGAGCGTGGCAAAGGAAAATGCGTTTGACCAGTTTCAGTTGATTTTAATCGACTGGAAATTGGCCATTTTTCTAACGGTCTCAGAATTCGACGAAACTAGTTTTGTTAGGACCGTATCGTCCATACGAAACCAGAAAATATTTTTCTGGAATTTTTCTAGTTAGTATGTGACCCCGGTAATTTGAAAAGTACGTTTAAAATTCAATATAAGGATTTAAAATGTAATTTCAACGGAAACTGATTGTAACGATCAAACCAGCTTACGATACATATCCCATTGTGTTCGGAATGGGGGTAAAACGCTATGGACGGCAGGCGGTGGGCCTCGTTTCGAGGTCGTATGTGAAAGTCAACTCTTTAGGATAAAATTAATTAATTAATTAATTAAAAAGAAAAAAAATAATAGCTTTTTCCCCTTTTCTCCTTCATTGCCCCCCCCCCCCCCCCCCGAATCACTTACCAGAAAGCAAAAAAAAAAAAAAAAAAAAAAAAAAAGGAAGAAAACCTAAAAACTAATCGCCGCCGCTCCTCTGTTCGACGCGCCGCCAGCCACCAGGAGGCGCCCACCTCCGGCGAAGCCCTCCCCCGACGCTCGATCCTCCCATTGCCTCCCTCCTCCTCTAATTAAACCACCACGAAACCGTGAAGTCCCAATTCGATTTGGCCGCCGCCTGCACCGCCGTGGGGCCCCGCGCCACCCTGTGCGCTCCCTTCCCCTTCGAGTCCACTGTCACCTCGCTGGAGGTCCGACGCGCCCTTCCTTAGCCGACCCGACATCAGCCCCCCCTGTAAGTGACTGTTTTTTTTTTTTTTTTTTATTTAAGCTTTAAAAACTGATTATTTTAAAATTTGAAAACTGATTTTTTTTAAGTAATTTAAAAACTGAATTTTAATTAGCATTTAAAAACTGAATTTTAATTAGCATTTCAAAAAAAAAAAACTGATTAAAGATTTAGATTTTAAAAGGAGAAAAGATTTAAACTTGAAAAAGTAAAAGAAAAGATTTGATCTTTAAAATGAAAAAGGCGGGATCTATATTTTTGTAAAAATATGATCTTTATATTTTTAAAGTATTAAAAATATGATTTTTATATTTTTAAAGTATTAAAAATATAATCTTTATAGGATAGAGAATATAAAGATATCATCTTTGTGTATGTAACGAAATAAAAATCTGATTTTTATTTTATATACGTTGAGATAAAGTGGTGATTTTTATAAGGAGAAAACTTTATTTTTATAAAGGCGAAATCTTTATATGGAAAATAGCGTGATAAAAATATAATTTTTATCTATATGACATAGTAATAAAAATTCGATTTTTATATATTGAACTTTGAAATAAAAATTCGATTTTTATATATTGAACTTTGAAATAAAAATTCGATTTTTATATATTGAATAGCGAAGTAAAAATGGGATTTTTGTATATGTAGTGAAAACGGGCGACGAAGCTGACAAAAAGGCGAAACGACGAAGACTTCTGCAAATGAAGAGCCGTGGAGCTAGGATAGCTATATGTGAGAACTTCTCACTCAAATTCTATTTTTCTAGTTATATATATATACTAGGATGCAGACGGTGCTTATTAGAAGCACCCGACACCCGTCCACATACCATGGACTTGTTTGTTTGGTTGTGTAGTTGGTTAGATTATTTGATTTGGATTTGATTGATTGGTTGAATTGGAAATTGATTAAAATTGATATGTGAATGGCGTGGGCCTTCACTAGACCGGGGATAAGGCTAGGCCTTGTCCCGTTTCTAGTATCGTGCCGTTATGCCGCCGAAATTTTCTAAAATATGTTAGAAAAATAAAAATATCATTTTTATTGAATAAATGAATTGAATAGAAATTCATATGTTGGAATAAAATGTTTTATCGTTAAAAATATAATTTTTAACGTGAATGTGAATAAATAAATATTCATTTACAAACCAGACGGTTTGTTTATGTACACTTATTTGAATGACATTGATTGGGTCGATAAAATTCACACATCGCCCAACTGCACGAATAAAATATTTGTTTGATTGTTTGAAACCCCACACGGGTGTTGGGATGAAATATGAAGTTCACTCATCCTGATTGATTAAATATGTCGATCGATTGATTGACATGCTGTTATAAGCGTTAAATATCTTTATTTGATGCTTATACAGTGTAGTGCACTTTGGTTGATGGTTGATTATTTATCGTTGCTATTATATACATGTGTTGTAGGAAAATCCATATAATTAACTTTATATGGTAATTGATTGGGCCTCATTCCAATCGTGAAAATAAGGAATATTTGAAAATAGAAATATATGAAGCCGTGTTGATTAGATTGACGCCATTTTGACGTGAACGATATTTATATCGATTTTATTCATTTTAAAATGAATATTGAAAAGTAATTTCGAAATCGAATATTTCGAAATGAATGAATTGAAAACGAATTCAAATTGAATTGAAAACGATTTCGAAATAAATTGAATTGAAAACGATTTCGAAATAAATTGAATTGAAAACGATTTCGAAATAAATTGAATTGAAAACGATTTCGAAATAAATTGAATTGAAAACGATTTCGAAATGAATTGAATTGAAAACGATTTCGAAATGAATTGAATTGAAAACGATTTCGAAATGAATTGAATTGAAAACGAATTCAAATTGAATTGAAAACGAATTGAAATGAATTCAAATTGAATTGAAATTTGAATTGAATAGAAATGAATTTTGAAACGATTTTATAAAGAAGAATTCAATTTTGATTTGAATTGAAATGGAAGTTGAAAATGTTTTTGAAACGAATTCAAAACTATTTATATAATTCGTTTTAAATAGAAATCGACGAAATATATATATTATATATATTATATATAATATAATGGCCTGAATAGAACGCGCCGCGTCGCGGCAGTTCGCGAATTTCGACCATTTATTTCAAACGGACATTACGGGAGATCCGACCGTCGGATTCTCCTAAAACCGGAACCGTTGGGTTCGTATCGAAAAGAGCTTTCTAATGAATATTAGAAATTTGAAATCTAACGGTTGGATTTGGAGATACGTCCAAATCAAATTTGAAAAAGGTCGCTGTAAGTGCAGTTCGATGGCCATTGATGGAAATCGACTGTACGGGCCTTGATAAAATTATTAAAAATAGTAATAATTTGTGTAAAATCATAAGAAATGATTTGTGAAGAATTGGGATGAAAAACTCCATATTTGAAAAGATAAAAATAGATTTTTATCGAAATGAACTAGTTTTGAACTAGGATTATAATTCTATTTATTTTTAAATAAATAAATTGAATTCGAAAAGGGTTTTAAAAATAACCAAAATTCCAATGATTGCATTGGAGTGGAATTGAATCGAAATTGTCTTCGGAATATTTCGATGTTGGGATTCGTGATTATACAGGTGTTGTTATGGAAATTTGAAAGATATATATATTTAAATCGTTATTTCCCATACGACATCTGTTAGTCGTAGAATTCGATATTGAATATAAGCCGATATATTTTCTATTCAGAGCCTAGTATTGAATATCGAATGTGATTTGGGTTTGTCGTGAATGGTGTCTTCACTAACACCGTTCTTGAACCCAGTTGAGAAAAGATTAAATCTTTTTATTTAGATTTAATGAAGTTTACCAATTAAATAATATTTAATTGGAATTGAATTGATATTGATTTTTGGGTTTATCGTGAACAGTGTTTTAAATAACACTTGTTCTTTAACCCGATAATTAATGAATGTGATTTGGGTTTGTCGTGAATGGTGTCTTCACTAACACCGTTCTTGAACCCAGTTGAGAAAAGATTAAATCTTTTTATTTAGATTTAATGAAGTGTACCAATTAAATAATATTTAATTGGAATTGAATTGATATTGATTTTTGGGTTTATCGTGAACAGTGTTTTAAATAACACTTGTTCTTTAACCCGATAATTAATGAATGTGATTTGGGTTTGTCGTGAATGGTGTCTTCACTAACACTGTTCTTGGACCCAGTTGAGAAAAGATTAAATCTTTTTATTTAGATTTAATGAAGTGTACCAATTAAATGATATTTAATTGGAATTGAATTGATATTGATTTTTGGGTTTATCGTGAACAGTGTTTTAAATAACACTTGTTCTTTAACCCGATAATTAATGAATGTGATTTGGGTTTGTCGTGAATGGTGTCTTCACTAACACCGTTCTTGAACCCAGTTGAGAAAAGATTAAATCTTTTTATTTAGATTTAATGAAGTGTACCAATTAAATAATATTTAATTGGAATTGAATTGATATTGATTTTTGGGTTTATCGTGAACAGTGTTTTAAATAACACTTGTTCTTTAACCCGATAATTAATGAATGTGATTTGGGTTTGTCGTGAATGGTGTCTTCACTAACACCGTTCTTGAACCCAGTTGAGAAAAGATTAAATCTTTTTATTTAGATTTAATGAAGTGTACCAATTAAATGATATTTAATTGGAATTGAATTGATATTGATTTTTGGGTTTATCGTGAACAGTGTTTTAAATAACACTTGTTCTTTAACCCGATAATTAATGAATGTGATTTGGGTTTGTCGTGAATGGTGTCTTCACTAACACCGTTCTTGAACCCAGTTGAGAAAAGATTAAATCTTTTTATTTAGATTTAATGAAGTGTACCAATTAAATAATATTTAATTGGAATTGAATTGATATTGATTTTTGGGTTTATCGTGAACAGTGTTTTAAATAACACTTGTTCTTTAACCCGATAATTAATGAATGTGATTTGGGTTTGTCGTGAATGGTGTCTTCACTAACACTGTTCTTGGACCCAGTTGAGAAAAGATTAAATCTTTTTATTTAGATTTAATGAAGTGTACCAATTAAATGATATTTAATTGGAATTGAATTGATATTGATTTTTGGGTTTATCGTGAACAGTGTTTTAAATAACACTCGTTCTTTAACCCGATAATTAATGAATGTGATTTTGGGTTTATCGTGAACCGTGTTTTAAATGACACTGATTCTTTAACCCAGATAATGATTAAAACTAAGTGGAGTTTTAATGAATCTTTAATTAGATTGAAAAGATCGAGAATGGAGTATCACCAGTTTTGCTCCAGGCGATAGTTAAATCTTTAATTAGATTTGAACGTGAAATTTAGAAACTAACTGTCGGTTAGCCAAGCAGAATGGTTTTCTGAATATTGATCTGATGTTGGTTTCGGCCTTCGGGGTTAATATTTGGGGAATTATTCTCTTGATTAATTTATGGTTAGTGACTAATGAATTGGAATGAGGCGTATGTTGTGTTTGTGTAACACTTATTTAAAATATACGCGAGTTATTCGGAAAGACCGGGTTTATCCCATTCTGAATAACTGATACGACGATAAGTCGAAGATGAAGACGATGGTCGAAGACCGGAGGTCTTCACGTCGTTTGGGTGATAGCTGATGATCTTGATTGGGCTGTACACCCAAGAAGATGGAAACAGTTAGTGATCGTCCAGACGTACTTGGAGATCGATGGATATGCGGGGTACTAGGTGCCTCCGGTTTCGTTCAGGCCCAGAACGGACTTGTAAATGGACTGTGTGTCTGACACTGGATTTCATTCTGTGTGACTGATATCGGTTGCATAGAGTGGTTTGCCTGTGTGGCATGCTAAGATGCAAATGATCAAGGCTTCTGTTGAAAAGCAAAGTCTTGTGGTGATGATCAAAGCACGGCCTTTGTGGCGTAGCTTTGTGTAACGTTTACTTCGCGAGTTTCGCACCCGGTATGAACCAAAAACGGGAGAGGACATCAGGGAGGACTTGCGTTTCTTTCTAGCTAGAAGTGGCGTCAGTGGTTTTACACGCCCTGACGAGTTTGACTTATGTGGTTGTTGCGGTTGCGAGGCGCCTCGGTTATATCGGTTTCGGCCGAATGCATTCTGGTCGGCTGACGGACCAGACTTACACCCCATAGGGTGGGGAGACGTATTGTTCAGGCATAATAATCCACTCCGTGTGGACCGGCCCTGACGATCCAAGGCTTGCCTGCGCGCTTGCCTGAGGGGCGGGCTAGAGCGTCTCGAATCGGTTGAGGACTATCTTTTGCCTCGGTTCATAGATGGAAATCCAATTTCCAAATACGTGACATTTGCGGTTTTATTTGTAAACCTACATATGGCGACATGATATATGAAACGACCCGCAAATCCGTGCTATCTGAGTTGACTAAATACACCACACGTCCAACCCAAATAACACAGAAATACGACTCATTATTAGAAAGAAGATAGAGGGTGAGAATAGATAAGATAGAAAACTTAGAATAGGAGAAAAACGAAGATCACAACTCACAGCGGAACGAAAAAAATATATTATATAACATAAGCTTTGAAATACAAATCTGTTCTGTACATATATACATACCATCATCAGAGTACACATAACATTTGATTCAGCGGAAGTAACTCTAAATAACTAACGTTGAAGCCTCCTTCTTTCAAGCTCCTTCAAGTGTATCTGTAAAAGCCTGAAACACTTGACTGCCCGTACAAATTTGGGCACCCAAGAGTTTAGGGAAAACAAAACAAAATAAACTCTGGGTCAGTCATGGGACTGGTGTGAGTAAACTCCAACCACTTGTTTAACTTTAAAAATCCTTTCAAAAGAAAAGATAATAGTAAGACCAGCCCACACATAAACACGGACGGTTTTTACCTTACTATAACCCAAAACACTTTAATATCAAATCCAGTGATATTATAGTAATGTCTACATCAAGTAAATAACCAAATAGCAGAACGCTTGCATCTTACGCTCCACATATATATTATAAAATCAAAAACCGCATGGCGCTTATTGGAGATTGGATTTCCAACATGACAAGGTATGGGACCACCTTCCGACTGTGTATCTCTAGAGGCGAATACACCTGGGTTCAACAAGAACGTCTTGCAACCCGGCCCACACATGACCGACCACTCATTTCGCTTGAGTGTATCGAATGTATATCACCAACGGTTGGACTCAAACCACCGTTTCCCGAATGGGCAGAATCGATAGATTTAGAAACAAAAGGAATTTCTCTAGATAGGTGATTATACACCCTAATGGGTGCGACCCACATAGCCATGCTGCCTGCCCGATTTTTGTCCTTTCCTGGTTGTTGAGGCCTGAGGCTACGCATACTTACCATTCCTTGATAACGCAATCACTTTGAATGCCACATTGTCAGATCCGTTAATCACTAGTTGAGTTTGCACAAATATTCTGGATATTATGCTAAGGGATAAATCCGTTGCAACCATATACATTCATACAGACCAACCCATTTGATCATTGGAAATACTCTGTCAGACATTCGTCCATTTACGTTCGTTCTGGGATTGAACGACACCGAAGGCACAATTTCTATAAATAGAAAAGCCCTTGCACTTTACTCCGTCTTCAATATATTCAGCATACTTGGTTCGCAACGCTTATGCCGATACGGAGTGGTTCACGGATAATAATCCAACCGGTCTCTCCATATTGACAACGATGGTCAAAAACTTCGATAGTCTGTGATTTAACTATCGAATAAAAACAAGTGTTCATCCAAACATATCAAACAAATCACTGGCTCTTTAATTAATATTTCATTAATTAAATCTCTTCTCTATTTTCTCTATCAATATTTGTTACCCAAATATTTTCAATAATCATCTTGCCTCTTATGCCATTTTTGATTTCGTTTCCTTATCGAATTCTATATATATCGATATATAGATTTCTAATTGTCAAATTTCTTAAAAATATTCTATCTCCTTAAATTCCCGGAAAAATTCGCCATAACCTCCCCTGTATCGGGAGCATCGGGAAATTTCAAATAGCTTCCCGGTATCTTCCTCAATCAAAAAGAAAAAGGAAAAGCCAAGCGGCTTGCCGATACGGCGCATAAAACCCATATATGAATTAAACATGTACCTTTTTGTCGAGCACATAAATAAAAATCTTCATATACTCCATCCCATATCTGTTTAACACCTGTCACCTGTTTTCAATTCAATTCAATACCATCTAATCGTTTGAATTCAGTTTCGCCCATTTATTCTTTAATTAGTCATTTTGCCTCTCTCACTTCTTTGTTGAACATAACATGTTCAAACAAAATGTTTGACTTGTTCATAACCAAATTGAATTTCAATTTCAATTCCAATTCTAGTTTTCCCTTTTCCATTTGAATATAAATTTCAAATCGAATTTACTCATTCAAACCCCAATATCCATTCGAAACCTCATTAACTAATTTCTATTCAATTTAGTTAATTCTATTCAAAGTCGAAAATCTTATTTCTGTTTCAAAATCAAATTCATTTACCCCACTTGAATTCGCATATATTTTACACTCAACTCTGAAATTTTCTAAATAGACAATTCGGATTTTCTCGCTTAAAATCCTTTTATAATATTAAATAAAACGTTATGGTTTTATAATGGTTCTGGCGCTGTTTTTCTGAAAATTTGATTTTGACATAACTCAAAATCTATACGACGAAATTCAGATTTTTCTCTTTCATTAGAAAACTATTATCAAACTGGTCCTGACGTTTCTTGTTTCGAAGAATTCCGACTTCAATCGAGTTCTATATATTCAATTGAAGTTCGAATCGCTATTTTACGAACTGCAGCGCTGCGGCGAGTTCGTTTTAATTATATTTATATATATAAACTTTTAAACCTCTTTAAAGTGAATTCAACTTCATTTAACTCCATTTGAATTCCTTGATTCAAATTCCAATCTCATTTTTATTTGAATTCTATATTCAATCCCAATTCCTTTTCTATTTGATATTCAAATTCAAAACTAAATTTTCTATTTGAATTCCCTATATTCAAATTCTAGACTTGAATTCATTTGAATTCTCTTATTCAAACTTTATACTTAAATTCCATTTGAACTTCTATATTCCAATTTCTATATTTGAATTCTATTGAAATTCAAATATTCAAACTCCTTTTTAAATTCTATATTCAGAATTCCATAATTTAAAACCCATTTGAATTTCATATTCAAATCCCTTTTAAATTCCCTTGAATCCAAATTCCATTTCAAACTATTCGGATTTCCTATTTTGAAAATCCTATTTGAAATTCTATTTCAAATTCTGCTTTGAAAATCCTATTTCAAAGTTTATTTCAAATTCTATTTTGAAATTCTACATTCAAATCTCTATTTGAATTTCTTTATTTGAATTCCTTTTGAATTCAAATTTTATTTTAATCTCCCGAATTCCAATTCTATTTTTCCATTCTAATTTCGTCCATTCAAATTCTATTTGAATTTCTAATATTCAATCTCCTTTTAAAATTCAAATATTTAAACTCCTTTGAATTCTACTATTCAAATGTTATAATCAAATTTCATTTGATTTATATATTTAAAAATTTCATTTCAAATCCTATTTTGAAATTCCTTTTCAAATCCCAATTTCACACTTGTATTTCTATTTCCGAATTATCGAATGATAATTCTTTTCACTTCATTTATAACTTCGTTATAAAAGAATTATTTATAACTTCGTTTATAAGAAACTACTTGTTTTATTTTTCAAAACAAGTTTATATTTTATTCCCATTAAAAATTCAAATTCTATTTAAAATAGAATTTTTCCTTTTTAAATCTCAAATATCCTTCCACGATATTTTTAAATATCATTACTTAAGCCCAGTGATAAAACACACAAAGCAACCAATTATTTATTTTTCTAACACATCATATATAACAATATATATGCAAATAAATAAACAAACAGATAATATATTTTTGAGGAATCCAGTTGGATTCCTCCAACCTGTTTTCCTGCATCCACAGATGTTAGCACATAAATAATACCCATTCTGCTTCGTGGCAGAATATCGCGGTATAGAAGGTCATCCACTAATCATAGCGTGGGGCGTATAGGGTAATCATCCGCTATGAAACTGCGGGCATCCGCTAATGAGACTGCGGGAATCCAACCAACTAATCAACCCAATATATATATATATAATAGCCTAAATAACTAATATATATAAAACAAGCATAAAACATTCACACAAGCAACAGACAATTATTTTTAATGAAATAAAAATAATTCTAAAGGTGAGTGAGATTTACTCACCAGGATCTTTCATTTCCGGATATTCAATTAAATGTTGTATCTTTGCGGCTACAAATCTACTCGAGACATCTCGACTGAATTTATTTGCACCTATGAGTATTTAATTAAATTTATCGATTAAGTTATATAAATTTTAAATTAACAAATATAAATAAATTCTTTCATGTAATTGAATTCCGAAATAACGTTACCTTGCTGCTTTTCAAAACTTTGATCAATCCATGGAGAAACTGAACACATATTTCCCTTGCCACTAAAACAGACCAAAGCTGACTCAACCCCCACTCCGGCATTTCCCCAAACAACTTGCCGACAATCTCCATCCATCGTTAACTCCTTCACCCTGGCCAATAACAGACACCGCAATCTCCAACCATACTCAACTTCCTCCGACTTCGCCAGTCTCGAGCCATGCCAACCCTAAATCGATCCCTAATCCCGCTGTCGAACCCTGACAGTAACCCAACAATCCCTTCGCAAGCCAAATCCTCAGCTCCATCGCCTTTTTCCTTTCTGTACCTTGCGACCTATAACCATCTCCTGCCATTTCGATTTCAGAATCAACGAAATCACCTCGCACTCTTTTCACACATCGCCACAAGCCATGCTCCTCCAACTCCCTCAACGCGATATTGGTTATCGCTCAGAAACTGGAGCGATCGTTTTTTTTTTTTTTTTTTTTTGATGCGGAAATCCCCTTCTAACTTCATCGCGCCCCTACCCCATCGCGAGGCTCTAGAAATCGCAATTGATTTTGAAACCGTCGACAGCCTTGTACCCTTCCCAACGTGTTCGGGCACTTCAATTTTGACTTGGATTTCATTAGAACTGATTTCGACTTTCGAAACAAGAAAGAAGAGATGGCGGTTGCTTTTTGATTTTATCATTATGAGAGGAAGGGTTCGGATTTTCTAATGGAAGGGGAGAGAGATCTCACGGTATGAAAAACAAATGCCATTTTCTTTTGATTTCGGTGAACTAATTTCGATTTTTTACTGGTAAAGAATTGAATGGGAACTTGAATGGCTCTCGTGAGTTGGAGAGAAATGGTAAACGAATGGCAGATGACTGATTATATAGGTATGCGAGAGCAGACAGGGGTACGAGGCCATTAATTTGTTGCCTTCTTGACATGAAGAATAGCAGACAATTTATTTGGCTCGAGAAGAATAGGGTGGCGAGGTTTTTAGTTTTAGGTCGGCTGAAAGATTTGATTTTATTTTAATTAAAACTAAAATATCTCACAGTCCCTTATTTTAAAGTCCTGAACCGCTATTTAGTCGCAACGACCGACGTTTTCAACGTTATTTATTATTCTGAATTCAACGAAATCGATTATACCACTTAATTTGAACGTATATTTAAAATAGCCATATTAAATCAATTTAAATTCAAAACAAATAATTTCTTCAAAAATGAATTTCTATTATCAGCGTTCGGTTTTATCTTCGAATTGAATTATTTCAAACTTCTCGTATTTCGATGAAATAAATCGTATTTCGATTATTTAATCGATAACCCAATATAAAAATTCTTTTATATTATCGACACAATATTTAAAACGATATTAAGTATTTAAAACTAATCGTTCAAAAACCTGGGTCGTTACATTCTTCCCCCCTTAAAATAATTTCGTCCTCGAAATTGCTAAGGTAAGAAAATGGTACAAATCCATTACTTTTCAACGTCTCACTTATGTTGAAACCCAACTCCTCATATTTCAACAAATTAACTCCAATCAAAACTTTTGGTCTTCACACATTCAATTCGAATGATCCACGATCAATCCATTTATATCCAATCTATATTCCATTAAACCTATTCAAATTGATTCTAGTCGATTGATTCACTTCAATCCATTTAACTAGCTTAAGTTAAATTCCAATTCCAGAATTCAAATCCCTGGGCTTTTCTTTTCAAATTCTTTTGAAATCCTATAAATATATACATATATTTATTTCTATCACAAATTCAAAACATTTGAATATTCAAACCAATTTGTTTTCTTCCAAACAAATTTCCATCAAAACTTTCTAAGGTAGCAACCCATCACTTAGAAACTCGGAAATGAACACTGATGATGTTGCAATCATCATCAGAATTATTTCCCAGCCACTGAAGTGAGTTCAGTGCTTTATTATTTCAAAATCCATTAAAATGATTTTCTTTCAAATCCTTTAAAAACAAATCTATATTATTTTAATATACTTTGAAGAATATTTTTCAACTTTCCAGGATTTTGAATTCTCAATTCTGGTTTGGATTTTATTCTAATTCATCTCATTTGTATATTTAATTCCTATACAAATTCCATTTTGGTTATAAATAACCATTCCAAGTTTATAATCTCATTTGATTATAAAATCAACATCCAACACATCCATATAATAATAATTCTAGAAAATTATTCTTTCTATATCAAAATATAGTTTTGGGTAAAGTTATTTCATCTACCCACTTGAAAACAATATCATGTTCAATCTTCTGTTCAAGCGTTTAGAAATTCCTATCGACTTCGTGGCGTCCCACGATTCGACCAGAATTCATAAACCACTCACAGACTAGTCAACACAATATAAAACAATTTTTGTATCAATTTACAAATACGCTCTCTCGTATATACACTCAACTCATTCTAGGGTACTACTGACCCTATCTCTAATGAGCACATGCCACACAAGCCTAGGTGTTCACTCAACCTAAGATCTGATACCAACTGAAACGACCCGCAAATCCGTGCTATCTGAGTTGACTAAATACACCACACGTCCAACCCAAATAACACAGAAATACGACTCATTATTAGAAAGAAGATAGAGGGTGAGAATAGATAAGATAGAAAACTTAGAATAGGAGAAAAACGAAGATCACAACTCACAGCGGAACGAAAAAAATATATTATATAACATAAGCTTTGAAATACAAATCTGTTCTGTACATATATACATACCATCATCAGAGTACACATAACATTTGATTCAGCGGAAGTAACTCTAAATAACTAACGTTGAAGCCTCCTTCTTTCAAGCTCCTTCAAGTGTATCTGTAAAAGCCTGAAACACTTGACTGCCCGTACAAATTTGGGCACCCAAGAGTTTAGGGAAAACAAAACAAAATAAACTCTGGGTCAGTCATGGGACTGGTGTGAGTAAACTCCAACCACTTGTTTAACTTTAAAAATCCTTTCAAAAGAAAAGATAATAGTAAGACCAGCCCACACATAAACACGGACGGTTTTTACCTTACTATAACCCAAAACACTTTAATATCAAATCCAGTGATATTATAGTAATGTCTACATCAAGTAAATAACCAAATAGCAGAACGCTTGCATCTTACGCTCCACATATATATTATAAAATCAAAAACCGCATGGCGCTTATTGGAGATTGGATTTCCAACATGACAAGGTATGGGACCACCTTCCGACTGTGTATCTCTAGAGGCGAATACACCTGGGTTCAACAAGAACGTCTTGCAACCCGGCCCACACATGACCGACCACTCATTTCGCTTGAGTGTATCGAATGTATATCACCAACGGTTGGACTCAAACCACCGTTTCCCGAATGGGCAGAATCGATAGATTTAGAAACAAAAGGAATTTCTCTAGATAGGTGATTATACACCCTAATGGGTGCGACCCACATAGCCATGCTGCCTGCCCGATTTTTGTCCTTTCCTGGTTGTTGAGGCCTGAGGCTACGCATACTTACCATTCCTTGATAACGCAATCACTTTGAATGCCACATTGTCAGATCCGTTAATCACTAGTTGAGTTTGCACAAATATTCTGGATATTATGCTAAGGGATAAATCCGTTGTAACCATATACATTCATACAGACCAACCCATTTGATCATTGGAAATACTCTGTCAGACATTCGTCCATTTACGTTCGTTCTGGGATTGAACGACACCGAAGGCACAATTTCTATAAATAGAAAAGCCCTTGCACTTTACTCCGTCTTCAATATATTCAGCATACTTGTTTCGCAACGCTTATGCCGATACGGAGTGGTTCACGGATAATAATCCAACCGGTCTCTCCATATTGACAACGATGGTCAAAAACTTCGATAGTCTGTGATTTAACTATCGAATAAAAACAAGTGTTCATCCAAACATATCAAACAAATCACTGGCTCTTTAATTAATATTTCATTAATTAAATCTCTTCTCTATTTTCTCTATCAATATTTGTTACCCAAATATTTTCAATAATCATCTTGCCTCTTATGCCATTTTTGATTTCGTTTCCTTATCGAATTCTATATATATCGATATATAGATTTCTAATTGTCAAATTTCTTAAAAATATTCTATCTCCTTAAATTCCCGGAAAAATTCGCCATAACCTCCCCTGTATCGGGAGCATCGGGAAATTTCAAATAGCTTCCCGGTATCTTCCTCAATCAAAAAGAAAAAGGAAAAGCCAAGCGGCTTGCCGATACGGCGCATAAAACCCATATATGAATTAAACATGTACCTTTTTGTCGAGCACATAAATAAAAATCTTCATATACTCCATCCCATATCTGTTTAACACCTGTCACCTGTTTTCAATTCAATTCAATACCATCTAATCGTTTGAATTCAGTTTCGCCCATTTATTCTTTAATTAGTCATTTTGCCTCTCTCACTTCTTTGTTGAACATAACATGTTCAAACAAAATGTTTGACTTGTTCATAACCAAATTGAATTTCAATTTCAATTCCAATTCTAGTTTTCCCTTTTCCATTTGAATATAAATTTCAAATCGAATTTACTCATTCAAACCCCAATATCCATTCGAAACCTCATTAACTAATTTCTATTCAATTTAGTTAATTCTATTCAAAGTCGAAAATCTGATTTCTGTTTCAAAATCAAATTCATTTACCCCACTTGAATTCGCATATATTTTACACTCAACTCTGAAATTTTCTAAATAGACAATTCGGATTTTCTCGCTTAAAATCCTTTTATAATATTAAATAAAACGTTATGGTTTTATAATGGTTCTGGCGCTGTTTTTCTGAAAATTTGATTTTGACATAACTCAAAATCTATACGACGAAATTCAGATTTTTCTCTTTCATTAGAAAACTATTATCAAACTGGTCCTGACGTTTCTTGTTTCGAAGAATTCCGACTTCAATCGAGTTCTATATATTCAATTGAAGTTCGAATCGCTATTTTACGAACTGCAGCGCTGCGGCGAGTTCGTTTTAATTATATTTATATATATAAACTTTTAAACCTCTTTAAAGTGAATTCAACTTCATTTAACTCCATTTGAATTCCTTGATTCAAATTCCAATCTCATTTTTATTTGAATTCTATATTCAATCCCAATTCCTTTTCTATTTGATATTCAAATTCAAAACTAAATTTTCTATTTGAATTCCCTATATTCAAATTCTAGACTTGAATTCATTTGAATTCTCTTATTCAAACTTTATACTTAAATTCCATTTGAACTTCTATATTCCAATTTCTATATTTGAATTCTATTGAAATTCAAATATTCAAACTCCTTTTTAAATTCTATATTCAGAATTCCATAATTTAAAACCCATTTGAATTTCATATTCAAATCCCTTTTAAATTCCCTTGAATCCAAATTCCATTTCAAACTATTCGGATTTCCTATTTTGAAAATCCTATTTGAAATTCTATTTCAAATTCTGCTTTGAAAATCCTATTTCAAAGTTTATTTCAAATTCTATTTTGAAATTCTACATTCAAATCTCTATTTGAATTTCTTTATTTGAATTCCTTTTGAATTCAAATTTTATTTTAATCTCCCGAATTCCAATTCTATTTTTCCATTCTAATTTCGTCCATTCAAATTCTATTTGAATTTCTAATATTCAATCTCCTTTTAAAATTCAAATATTTAAACTCCTTTGAATTCTACTATTCAAATGTTATAATCAAATTTCATTTGATTTATATATTTAAAAATTTCATTTCAAATCCTATTTTGAAATTCCTTTTCAAATCCCAATTTCACACTTGTATTTCTATTTCCGAATTATCGAATGATAATTCTTTTCACTTCATTTATAACTTCGTTATAAAAGAATTATTTATAACTTCGTTTATAAGAAACTACTTGTTTTATTTTTCAAAACAAGTTTATATTTTATTCCCATTAAAAATTCAAATTCTATTTAAAATAGAATTTTTCCTTTTTAAATCTCAAATATCCTTCCACGATATTTTTAAATATCATTACTTAAGCCCAGTGATAAAACACACAAAGCAACCAATTATTTATTTTTCTAACACATCATATATAACAATATATATGCAAATAAATAAACAAACAGATAATATATTTTTGAGGAATCCAGTTGGATTCCTCCAACCTGTTTTCCTGCATCCACAGATGTTAGCACATAAATAATACCCATTCTGCTTCGTGGCAGAATATCGCGGTATAGAAGGTCATCCACTAATCATAGCGTGGGGCGTATAGGGTAATCATCCGCTATGAAACTGCGGGCATCCGCTAATGAGACTGCGGGAATCCAACCAACCAATCAACCCAATATATATATATAATAGCCTAAATAACTAATATATATAAAACAAGCATAAAACATTCACACAAGCAACAGACAATTATTTTTAATGAAATAAAAATAATTCTAAAGGTGAGTGAGATTTACTCACCAGGATCTTTCATTTCCGGATATTCAATTAAATGTTGTATCTTTGCGGCTACAAATCTACTCGAGACATCTCGACTGAATTTATTTGCACCTATGAGTATTTAATTAAATTTATCGATTAAGTTATATAAATTTTAAATTAACAAATATAAATAAATTCTTTCATGTAATTGAATTCCGAAATAACGTTACCTTGCTGCTTTTCAAATCTTTGATCAATCCATGGAGAAACTGAACACATATTTCCCTTGCCACTAAAACAGACCAAAGCTGACTCAACCCCCACTCCGGCATTTCCCCAAACAACTTGCCGACAATCTCCATCCATCGTTAACTCCTTCACCCTGGCCAATAACAGACACCGCAATCTCCAACCATACTCAACTTCCTCCGACTTCGCCAGTCTCGAGCCATGCCAACCCTAAATCGATCCCTAATCCCGCTGTCGAACCCTGACAGTAACCCAACAATCCCTTCGCAAGCCAAATCCTCAGCTCCATCGCCTTTTTCCTTTCTGTACCTTGCGACCTATAACCATCTCCTGCCATTTCGATTTCAGAATCAACGAAATCACCTCGCACTCTTTTCACACATCGCCACAAGCCATGCTCCTCCAACTCCCTCAACGCGATATTGGTTATCGCTCAGAAACTGGAGCGATCGATTTTTTTTTTTTTTTTTTTTTTTTTTGATGCGGAAATCCCCTTCTAACTTCATTGCGCCCCTACCCCATCGCGAGGCTCTAGAAATCGCAATTGATTTTGAAACCGTCGACAGCCTTGTACCCTTCCCAACGTGTTCGGGCACTTCAATTTTGACTTGGATTTCATTAGAACTGATTTCGACTTTCGAAACAAGAAAGAAGAGATGGCGGTTGCTTTTTGATTTTATCATTATGAGAGGAAGGGTTCGGATTTTCTAATGGAAGGGGAGAGAGATCTCACGGTATGAAAAACAAATGCCATTTTCTTTTGATTTCGGTGAACTAATTTCGATTTTTTACTGGTAAAGAATTGAATGGGAACTTGAATGGCTCTCGTGAGTTGGAGAGAAATGGTAAACGAATGGCAGATGACTGATTATATAGGTATGCGAGAGCAGACAGGGGTACGAGGCCATTAATTTGTTGCCTTCTTGACATGAAGAATAGCAGACAATTTATTTGGCTCGAGAAGAATAGGGTGGCGAGGTTTTTAGTTTTAGGTCGGCTGAAAGATTTGATTTTATTTTAATTAAAACTAAAATATCTCACAGTCCCTTATTTTAAAGTCCTGAACCGCTATTTAGTCGCAACGACCGACGTTTTCAACGTTATTTATTATTCTGAATTCAACGAAATCGATTATACCACTTAATTTGAACGTATATTTAAAATAGCCATATTAAATCAATTTAAATTCAAAACAAATAATTTCTTCAAAAATGAATTTCTATTATCAGCGTTCGGTTTTATCTTCGAATTGAATTATTTCAAACTTCTCGTATTTCGATGAAATAAATCGTATTTCGATTATTTAATCGATAACCCAATATAAAAATTCTTTTATATTATCGACACAATATTTAAAACGATATTAAGTATTTAAAACTAATCGTTCAAAAACCTGGGTCGTTACAATATATGGTACCCATGCCGCCTATGATTGATACTTATGATTTGAAGTTGTTTTATACTCTATGCACTTATAATAGTATCAAATGATTTGTTTTAAACGTATCAAGCATTCTTTGGCTGTTATAAGGGAAAACCCTATCCCCCGGCTTGCGTTTGCATTGTGTGATAGGACCTGGGTCTTATAACAGCTTCATTTTTCTTTATTTAGCATTGCGCTGTTTGTTTTAGGCACTGGTATCCTTGGGAGGAAACCCGTTCCGTGTTATACGGCGTGGTCCCTTGATTTTACCTAATGATTTAAAATAAAGATTAATAACTGTTTTAGTTCTCACACCAGTCACATGACTGACCTGGAGTTTATTGTTTTAACCTAAACTCTGGGTGCCCTTATTTTGACACGGGCAGCTAGTAGTTTTGGTTTTGCAGATTTTTATTCACAGGATCCTGGTTTACAGCTGGAACGATATCCGGAAAGCTTTGTATCCGTATATCTCTTCTAGTTGTGTATTGTATTATTTTCCGCTGCTATGTATTTAAATGTAATTTAAATCTCTGATATTTCTGTGTAATATTCATTTCTACTCTGTATATTCTTGTAATCTGATGCACTGTTGTTATATATAGTGAAATGTTCTTCTGTATGCGTTCTGTTTTGTCCTGTTCTCAAACGATAAGGCGTTTTCGAACGGTCTGGGTCGGTTTAGCGACTGGTTCGGACCGAGCGAAATTCCTTCTCGTCACATTTGGTATCAGAGCTTTGGTTTGCAAAGCTCGAGAATAAGACACATTAGAACCATACGAAAGAATTCATCAGATATTGGATCAGTAATATCCAATGAGGATGACTCGTTAGAGATGGGATCAGTAGTATCCTAGAACGAGTGTGAAGAGTAAATTTTTAAAGTGAAAACAAATTTTGTTTGGAAAATTTAAATCAATTATTCGTATTTGATTATTTATTTATATTGATGTGGACAATCCCGTATATATAGATTTTGCGTATACGTCTGATCCGCGTGTATTCGAAGTTTTAATATATTGGATAGATATAGAATCACACTCTAGTCGCCCGGAGAAGGTACTGATGATAGCACGTGCATCATCAGTATTTATGTTCGTGTTTCAAAGGTGTGATTTTCTATATATTTCCATTAGACTGGTGTGAGAACCAAATCTTATATAGCTAGAATACATTGTTGTGATTTGGCATCAAAACGTGATTTTCCTTATATATATCAAAATTATGAATTTGAAACGTTAAATTCACTAATTGATTGATGTTTGTGTTGTTGGTTCATTTGTTTGCTAATTTTTAACCATTTAGCCTAACTGAATCAAATATTGAATTATTTTGAAAATTGGTCGCATATGCTTGCATATACATATATATCATTGAACAGGTCATAGCAAGGAGGCTAGAGCCAGAGAATAAAATTTGTTTGCCCGACAAATAGGTACATGTTTACTACATAATTTCCTGTTTTGTTTGGGTGATGATGATTTTGTGAGCCTATTGGCTAGCCGCTTGGCTTTTTCTTTTTCTTTTTGAGATCTGAAGGACCGGGGAAGCTATTTGAAATTCCCCGATGCTCCCGGTGCAGGGGAGGTTATGGCGAAATTTTTCAAAAATTTAGGGTGTTAGCCAAATTTTTGAAATTTTAAAAAAATTCTCAGAAACTAAAGAGTTGGAGAATGGAAGCCAGATCGAATGTGGAGCTGAATAATCAAACCACTTTCGACTTTGTTCCTTTTCGGGGACGAAAAGTTTTAAGTGGGGGAGATTATAACAACCCGTAAAATCTGGGCCAGTTTAAAATTTTTATTTTGGCCATTTTAACGAATTTTGATTATTTAAAATGAATTATTTTAAATAATATTGACGAGAAATTTATTTTGAATAGAATTCGAACGTATATATTATACGCGTCGTCGTTAGAATATAAATATTTATATATAATTATAAATGGAATTGAAAATGGCGCGGTAGTTCGATAATTCGATTTCAAACTTCAATTGAATGTACCGGGTGCAAAACAATCCGGATTTTTGTGAAACCAAAAAACATTAGGATCTAATTGATAATATCTTTCCAACGAATCCGACAAATCAAAATTTAGTAGCGAGAATCAAAAGATATGTCCAGTTGAAAATTCTGAATAGTCGCTATGGAATTCAGGCCCTTAAAAATGGACATTTTGCAAATGACCTCGGATTTCGACGAAACCAGTTTTGTTGGGTCCGTGATGTCAAATTATTGCTAGGTTTCAAATTTCATAATTTTTCGAATCAATATGTGAGCGTGGCAAAGGAAAATGCGTTTGACCAGTTTCAGTTGATTTTAATCGACTGGAAATTGGCCATTTTTCTAACGGTCTCAGAATTCGACGAAACTAGTTTTGTTAGGACCGTATCGTCCATACGAAACCAGAAAATATTTTTCTGGAATTTTTCTAGTTAGTATGTGACCCCGGTAATTTGAAAAGTACGTTTAAAATTCAATATAAGGATTTAAAATGTAATTTCCACGGAAACTGATTGTAACGATCAAACCAGCTTACGATACATATCCCATTGTGTTCGGAATGGGGGTAAAACGCTATGGACGGCAGGCGGTGGGCCTCGTTTCGAGGTCGTATGTGAAAGTCAACTCTTTAGGATAAAATTAATTAATTAATTAATTAAAAAGAAAAAAAATAATAGCTTTTTCCCCTTTTCTCCTTCATTGCCCCCCCCCCCCGAATCACTTACCAGAAAGCAAAAAAAAAAAAAAAAAAAAAAAAAGGGAAGAAAACCTAAAAACTAATCGCCGCCGCTCCTCTGTTCGACGCGCCGCCAGCCACCAGGAGGCGCCCACCTCCGGCGAAGCCCTCCCCCGACGCTCGATCCTCCCATTGCCTCCCTCCTCCTCTAATTAAACCACCACGAAACCGTGAAGTCCCAATTCGATTTGGCCGCCGCCTGCACCGCCGTGGGGCCCCGCGCCACCCTGTGCGCTCCCTTCCCCTTCGAGTCCACTGTCACCTCGCTGGAGGTCCGACGCGCCCTTCCTCAGCCGACCCGACATCAGCCCCCCCTGTAAGTGACTGTTTTTTTTTTATTTTATTTAAGCTTTAAAAACTGATTATTTTAAAATTTGAAAACTGATTTTTTTTAAGTAATTTAAAAACTGAATTTTAATTAGCATTTAAAAACTGAATTTTAATTAGCATTTCAAAAAAAAAAAAAACTGATTAAAGATTTAGATTTTAAAAGGAGAAAAGATTTAAACTTGAAAAAGTAAAAGAAAAGATTTGATCTTTAAAATGAAAAAGGCGGGATCTATATTTTTGTAAAAATATGATCTTTATATTTTTAAAGTATTAAAAATATGATTTTTATATTTTTAAAGTATTAAAAATATAATCTTTATAGGATAGAGAATATAAAGATATCATCTTTGTGTATGTAACGAAATAAAAATCTGATTTTTATTTTATATACGTTGAGATAAAGTGGTGATTTTTATAAGGAGAAAACTTTATTTTTATAAAGGCGAAATCTTTATATGGAAAATAGCGTGATAAAAATATAATTTTTATCTATATGACATAGTAATAAAAATTCGATTTTTATATATTGAACTTTGAAATAAAAATTCGATTTTTATATATTGAACTTTGAAATAAAAATTCGATTTTTATATATTGAATAGCGAAGTAAAAATGGGATTTTTGTATATGTAGTGAAAACGGGCGACGAAGCTGACAAAAAGGCGAAACGACGAAGACTTCTGCAAATGAAGAGCCGTGGAGCTAGGATAGCTATATGTGAGAACTTCTCACTCAAATTCTATTTTTCTAGTTATATATATATACTAGGATGCAGACGGTGCTTATTAGAAGCACCCGACACCCGTCCACATACCATGGACTTGTTTGTTTGGTTGTGTAGTTGGTTAGATTATTTGATTTGGATTTGATTGATTGGTTGAATTGGAAATTGATTAAAATTGATATGTGAATGGCGTGGGCCTTCACTAGACCGGGGATAAGGCTAGGCCTTGTCCCGTTTCTAGTATCGTGCCGTTATGCCGCCGAAATTTTCTAAAATATGTTAGAAAAATAAAAATATCATTTTTATTGAATAA
Organism: Allium sativum; assembly: GCA_030737875.1. Classification (NCBI taxonomy): domain Eukaryota; kingdom Viridiplantae; phylum Streptophyta; class Magnoliopsida; order Asparagales; family Amaryllidaceae; genus Allium; species Allium sativum. Next base: position 627,279,062 of record CM060920.1, read on the forward strand.
ATGAATTGAATAGAAATTCATATGTTGGAATAAAATGTTTTATCGTTAAAAATATAATTTTTAACGTGAATGTGAATAAATAAATATTCATTTACAAACCAGACGGTTTGTTTATGTACACTTATTTGAATGACATTGATTGGGTCGATAAAATTCACACATCGCCCAACTGCACGAATAAAATATTTGTTTGATTGTTTGAAACCCCACACGGGTGTTGGGATGAAATATGAAGTTCACTCATCCTGATTGATTAAATATGTCGATCGATTGATTGACATGCTGTTATAAGCGTTAAATATCTTTATTTGATGCTTATACAGTGTAGTGCACTTTGGTTGATGGTTGATTATTTATCGTTGCTATTATATACATGTGTTGTAGGAAAATCCATATAATTAACTTTATATGGTAATTGATTGGGCCTCATTCCAATCGTGAAAATAAGGAATATTTGAAAATAGAAATATATGAAGCCGTGTTGATTAGATTGACGCCATTTTGACGTGAACGATATTTATATCGATTTTATTCATTTTAAAATGAATATTGAAAAGTAATTTCGAAATCGAATATTTCGAAATGAATGAATTGAAAACGAATTCAAATTGAATTGAAAACGATTTCGAAATAAATTGAATTGAAAACGATTTCGAAATAAATTGAATTGAAAACGATTTCGAAATAAATTGAATTGAAAACGATTTCGAAATAAATTGAATTGAAAACGATTTCGAAATGAATTGAATTGAAAACGATTTCGAAATGAATTGAATTGAAAACGATTTCGAAATGAATTGAATTGAAAACGAATTCAAATTGAATTGAAAACGAATTGAAATGAATTCAAATTGAATTGAAATTTGAATTGAATAGAAATGAATTTTGAAACGATTTTATAAAGAAGAATTCAATTTTGATTTGAATTGAAATGGAAGTTGAAAATGTTTTTGAAACGAATTCAAAACTATTTATATAATTCGTTTTAAATAGAAATCGACGAAATATATATATTATATATATTATATATAATATAATGGCCTGAATAGAACGCGCCGCGTCGCGGCAGTTCGCGAATTTCGACCATTTATTTCAAACGGACATTACGGGAGATCCGACCGTCGGATTCTCCTAAAACCGGAACCGTTGGGTTCGTATCGAAAAGAGCTTTCTAATGAATATTAGAAATTTGAAATCTAACGGTTGGATTTGGAGATACGTCCAAATCAAATTCGAAAAAGGTCGCTGTAAGTGCAGTTCGATGGCCATTGATGGAAATCGACTGTACGGGCCTTGATAAAATTATTAAAAATAGTAATAATTTGTGTAAAATCATAAGAAATGATTTGTGAAGAATTGGGATGAAAAACTCCATATTTGAAAAGATAAAAATAGATTTTTATCGAAATGAACTAGTTTTGAACTAGGATTATAATTCTATTTATTTTTAAATAAATAAATTGAATTCGAAAAGGGTTTTAAAAATAACCAAAATTCCAATGATTGCATTGGAGTGGAATTGAATCGAAATTGTCTTCGGAATATTTCGATGTTGGGATTCGTGATTATACAGGTGTTGTTATGGAAATTTGAAAGATATATATATTTAAATCGTTATTTCCCATACGACATCTGTTAGTCGTAGAATTCGATATTGAATATAAGCCGATATATTTTCTATTCAGAGCCTAGTATTGAATATCGAATGTGATTTGGGTTTGTCGTGAATGGTGTCTTCACTAACACCGTTCTTGAACCCAGTTGAGAAAAGATTAAATCTTTTTATTTAGATTTAATGAAGTTTACCAATTAAATAATATTTAATTGGAATTGAATTGATATTGATTTTTGGGTTTATCGTGAACAGTGTTTTAAATAACACTTGTTCTTTAACCCGATAATTAATGAATGTGATTTGGGTTTGTCGTGAATGGTGTCTTCACTAACACCGTTCTTGAACCCAGTTGAGAAAAGATTAAATCTTTTTATTTAGATTTAATGAAGTGTACCAATTAAATAATATTTAATTGGAATTGAATTGATATTGATTTTTGGGTTTATCGTGAACAGTGTTTTAAATAACACTTGTTCTTTAACCCGATAATTAATGAATGTGATTTGGGTTTGTCGTGAATGGTGTCTTCACTAACACTGTTCTTGGACCCAGTTGAGAAAAGATTAAATCTTTTTATTTAGATTTAATGAAGTGTACCAATTAAATGATATTTAATTGGAATTGAATTGATATTGATTTTTGGGTTTATCGTGAACAGTGTTTTAAATAACACTTGTTCTTTAACCCGATAATTAATGAATGTGATTTGGGTTTGTCGTGAATGGTGTCTTCACTAACACCGTTCTTGAACCCAGTTGAGAAAAGATTAAATCTTTTTATTTAGATTTAATGAAGTGTACCAATTAAATAATATTTAATTGGAATTGAATTGATATTGATTTTTGGGTTTATCGTGAACAGTGTTTTAAATAACACTTGTTCTTTAACCCGATAATTAATGAATGTGATTTGGGTTTGTCGTGAATGGTGTCTTCACTAACACCGTTCTTGAACCCAGTTGAGAAAAGATTAAATCTTTTTATTTAGATTTAATGAAGTGTACCAATTAAATGATATTTAATTGGAATTGAATTGATATTGATTTTTGGGTTTATCGTGAACAGTGTTTTAAATAACACTTGTTCTTTAACCCGATAATTAATGAATGTGATTTGGGTTTGTCGTGAATGGTGTCTTCACTAACACCGTTCTTGAACCCAGTTGAGAAAAGATTAAATCTTTTTATTTAGATTTAATGAAGTGTACCAATTAAATAATATTTAATTGGAATTGAATTGATATTGATTTTTGGGTTTATCGTGAACAGTGTTTTAAATAACACTTGTTCTTTAACCCGATAATTAATGAATGTGATTTGGGTTTGTCGTGAATGGTGTCTTCACTAACACTGTTCTTGGACCCAGTTGAGAAAAGATTAAATCTTTTTATTTAGATTTAATGAAGTGTACCAATTAAATGATATTTAATTGGAATTGAATTGATATTGATTTTTGGGTTTATCGTGAACAGTGTTTTAAATAACACTCGTTCTTTAACCCGATAATTAATGAATGTGATTTTGGGTTTATCGTGAACCGTGTTTTAAATGACACTGATTCTTTAACCCAGATAATGATTAAAACTAAGTGGAGTTTTAATGAATCTTTAATTAGATTGAAAAGATCGAGAATGGAGTATCACCAGTTTTGCTCCAGGCGATAGTTAAATCTTTAATTAGATTTGAACGTGAAATTTAGAAACTAACTGTCGGTTAGCCAAGCAGAATGGTTTTCTGAATATTGATCTGATGTTGGTTTCGGCCTTCGGGGTTAATATTTGGGGAATTATTCTCTTGATTAATTTATGGTTAGTGACTAATGAATTGGAATGAGGCGTATGTTGTGTTTGTGTAACACTTATTTAAAATATACGCGAGTTATTCGGAAAGACCGGGTTTATCCCATTCTGAATAACTGATACGACGATAAGTCGAAGATGAAGACGATGGTCGAAGACCGGAGGTCTTCACGTCGTTTGGGTGATAGCTGATGATCTTGATTGGGCTGTACACCCAAGAAGATGGAAACAGTTAGTGATCGTCCAGACGTACTTGGAGATCGATGGATATGCGGGGTACTAGGTGCCTCCGGTTTCGTTCAGGCCCAGAACGGACTTGTAAATGGACTGTGTGTCTGACACTGGATTTCATTCTGTGTGACTGATATCGGTTGCATAGAGTGGTTTGCCTGTGTGGCATGCTAAGATGCAAATGATCAAGGCTTCTGTTGAAAAGCAAAGTCTTGTGGTGATGATCAAAGCACGGCCTTTGTGGCGTAGCTTTGTGTAACGTTTACTTCGCGAGTTTCGCACCCGGTATGAACCAAAAACGGGAGAGGACATCAGGGAGGACTTGCGTTTCTTTCTAGCTAGAAGTGGCGTCAGTGGTTTTACACGCCCTGACGAGTTTGACTTATGTGGTTGTTGCGGTTGCGAGGCGCCTCGGTTATATCGGTTTCGGCCGAATGCATTCTGGTCGGCTGACGGACCAGACTTACACCCCATAGGGTGGGGAGACGTATTGTTCAGGCATAATAATCCACTCCGTGTGGACCGGCCCTGACGATCCAAGGCTTGCCTGCGCGCTTGCCTGAGGGGCAGGCTAGAGCGTCTCGAATCGGTTGAGGACTATCTTTTGCCTCGGTTCATAGATGGAAATCCAATTTCCAAATACGTGACATTTGCGGTTTTATTTGTAAACCTACATATGGCGACATGATATATGGTACCCATGCCGCTTATGATTGATACTTATGATTTGAAGTTGTTTTATACTCTATGCACTTATAATAGTATCAAATGATTTGTTTTAAACGTATCAAGCATTCTTTGGCTGTTATAAGGGAAAACCCTATCCCCCGGCTTGCGTTTGCATTGTGTGATAGGACCTGGGTCTTATAACAGCTTCATTTTTCTTTATTTAGCATTGCGCTGTTTGTTTTAGGCACTGGTATCCTTGGGAGGAAACCCGTTCCGTGTTATACGGCGTGGTCCCTTGATTTTACCTAATGATTTAAAATAAAGATTAATAACTGTTTTAGTTCTCACACCAGTCACATGACTGACCTGGAGATTATTGTTTTAACCTAAACTCTGGGTGCCCTTATTTTGACACGGGCAGCTAGTAGTTTTGGTTTTGCAGATTTTTATTCACAGGATCCTGGTTTACAGCTGGAACGATATCCGGAAAGCTTTGTATCCGTATATCTCTTCTAGTTGTGTATTGTATTATTTTCCGCTGCTATGTATTTAAATGTAATTTAAATCTCTGATATTTCTGTGTAATATTCATTTCTACTCTGTATATTCTTGTAATCTGATGCACTGTTGTTATATATAGTGAAATGTTCTTCTGTATGCGTTCTGTTTTGTCCTGTTCTCAAACGATAAGGCGTTTTCGAACGGTCTGGGTCGGTTTAGCGACTGGTTCGGACCGAGCGAAATTCCTTCTCGTCACAAAGATGGATTCTATCATTTATTTCTTTTTATGCTGTTCAGCTCCTATTGTACATATTTTGTTTATTTCCGCTGTAGACATTTATGTATAGCTGAACTGTATTTGTACTAAGTAAGATCCTGTATACTGTGTAACTCTGATGATTACTTTTATCCAGTATATTCTATTGTTCATTATCTGGTGTATTTATTTAATTTTGTTCTGCTATTATCTGTTTCTGTGTTATATTCCAAAGATAACCCTTGTTTCCGTGAGAATGGGATTTTGGGTCGTCTTAGATTGCCAGTGCTTTAAAACAAATCTTTCTTTTAAACATCGCTATGCTTTTAACAAAAATGAAGCCATTATAAGACTCAGTTCCCATCACACAATGCAACGCAAACCGGAGGATAGAGTTTTTACCTTATAACGACCAAATATGCTTGATACGAATAAAACAAAGGCATTTGGTATTATTGCTAGTGTTTATATGTTTTGAAAACAATTTCAAATCATAACTATCAATCATAGACGGCATTAATGCCCCATACCACTATGTCGCCATATATAGGTATACAATCAAAACCGCACGGTGTCGTATTTGGAAATTGGATTTCTGTCATGAACCAAGGCAAAAGATAGTCCTTACCGAATTCGTGACTCTCTAGCCCGAGCCACAGGATCAGAGCTCGAGTGACCCTAGGAGCGACAAGGCCGGTCCACCGATGTGGATTAAAATTCCTGAACAATACGTTTCCCCGTCCTTTGGGGCGTAAACGAGCCAACAAATGACTCCATCGGACCCGGATCGTCCGATCAAACCGAGGCGCCTCGCAACAGCAACAACCACATAGGTGAAAAGTATATAAATGTCAGGGCTGGTAGGTCACTGACACCACCCTAGCTAGAAAGAAACGCATGTCCTCCCTGAGGTCCTTCCTCCCGTTTCTGGTTCATACCGGGGTGTGAGGCTCGCGAATTCACGTTATACACAAAGCTACGCCACACAGACGGTGCTTTGATCATCACCACAAGACTTTGCTTTTCAACAGAAGCCCTGATCACTGCATCTTAGCATGCCACACAGGCAATTCATGCCATGCGACTGATGTCCATCGATATGGTGTGAGGCTCGCGAATTCCCGTTATACACAAAGCTACGCCACACAGACGGTGCTTTGATCATCACCACAAGACTTTGCTTTTCAACAGAAGCCCTGATCACTGCATCTTAGCATGCCACACAGGCAATTCATGCCATGCGACTGATGTCCATCGATATACAACCTCTGAGCTCGTGCGTTTAAAAGAAGGGCGTTAAGCAAAAGAATAAATTCTCCGCCGCCAAACAGATGTATATTTAATAGAGATCAATCAACACAGAATAAAATCCAATGTCAGACACACAGTCCATCTACGAGTCCGTTCTGGGTCTGAACGAAACCGGAGGCACTAAATACCTCGTAAACCCATCGATTTTCACGTACGTCTGGACGATCACCACTCATTATCCATATTTCGGGATGCCTCCCAATCAGGACCTCGGTTACCATCCAAACGAGGTGAAGATCTCCGGTCTTCGACCATCGTCTTCCTCTTCGACTTTCAATCGTCGGTCAATTATTTGAAATGAGAATTAACTCGGCCTTCTCAAATAATTCACGTATATTTAGAATTTCAAATCAATTTACTTCAATGGTTAAATTATTTGACAACGCCAATCTTGTTCTTTAATGTAATTTTCACACCAAACACATTCAACCATCAAAAGCCACGTAAATCGAGCAAATTCAGTTTATTTCAATTCCATATCGCTTATGATATTTTATAACTATTTATCGCTATTTTTATTTATTTTAAAATAGCTAATTTATTCAAAACGACGCTTCGGGCCATAAAGCGGCCGTGGCGCTGTTTTTCTTCAGATTTGATTTACACATATCTGAAAATCTAACCATTGGATCTTCACAAAACTTACATCATTAGAAAGGTCTTTTCAAAACGAATCCAACGGTTCCAGTTTCGGGAAAATCCAACGGTCGGATCTCCCGGTACGATCGTTTGAATTTTCGATTTCAAAATACGAACTGCAGCGTCGTTATTCGATTAAATATATAATTATATTTATATATATATAAATATAATCGCTTCTGGCGCTGTTTTTCATCAGATTTGAATTAAACATTCCAGACAATCCAACCGTTGGATTTTTGCAAGGTTGGTGCCGTTGGGAAGATATTTCCAAGGCGAACCCGACGGTTGAGATTTCGGGAAAATCCAATGGTCGGATTTCCCGCACTAGTTGTTTGAAATCACGGTTTCAAAATGCGAACTGCACGGCCACGTTTCGTTTTAATTTTATTTATATTTATATAATTATATAAATATAGTTCATTCAATAATTTCAATATCGTTTTCACTTCAAATATTTCAATAACGCCTTAAAATTTTGGAAAATTTCGCCATAACCTCCCCTGCACCGGGAGCATCGGGAAATCGCAAATAGCTTTCCCAGTCCTTCTAATCTCAAAAAGAAAAAGAAAAAGCCAAGCGGCTAGCCAACAGGCTCATAAAATCATCACCCAAACAAAACAGTAAATGTGTACCTATTTGTCGGGCACAAAATTTTATTCCTCTTCTCTAGCCCCTTTGCTATAACCTGTTCAATGAATATGCATGTACATATATATACAGTTCTTATCATTTACCATTTTCTATTCAACTTCATATTTGATTTCTATTTGGTTTAAAAACACCATTCATTCTAATGTTACATACATAGGTGCAAATCATTTCATTAGCTAATTAATGAATATTTCTACTCATATATGTTTATTTTGAACAAGTGGCTATTTTTAACACTTCACATTTCAATGATTCATGCATACAATAAAAATGTGATTTTTATTGTAAAACAATTCATTTCAAAACACTATTTTTCTATATAGTTCATATAGGTGACAAAAATAGGATTTTTATCATAAAACAATTTCTTTTAAAACGAGATTATTTTACACAGTTCATATAGTCGATAAAAGGTGATTTTTTATTATCAAACAATTTATTTCAAAATATGAATACCATTCAACACATGAATTTCAAATCAACGAATGAATATCGATTCAACACATGAAGGTTTCCTATAGTTTTTATATATAGATAAAAATGTGGTTTTTATATTTAAAACGCGAATACCATTCAACACATGAATTTCAAATCAACGAATGAATATCGATTCAACACATGAAGGTTTTCTATAGTTTCTATATATAGATAAAAATGTGGTTTTTTTATATTTAAAACGCGAATACCATTCAACACATGAATTTCAAATCAACGAATGAATATCGATTCAACACATGAAGGTTTTCTATAGTTTAAGCAGATGAAAATAATTCAAACACACGAATATTATTCAAAATTTCGGCAGCATAACGGCAGGGTAGTTAAAACCGGGACCGTCCCTAGTACGGCTCCTCGCTCTACCTTAAAACCTCGCGGTTTTTGACAAAGGGGATCATGCATCTAGTTCGCACGCAGGCGGCATGTATATATTTATTTCATTTCCACAAACTAATCCTATGTGGTTTCAACCAAATATTTCTCAACCACAAACGGGTATTTTTCAACCTCAATCAATCAATATCAACCACAAACAATCCCAAACAATCATTCGCTATCAATCGATTTTCACACCAATCACAATCAATAAATATCGTCCATGGTTTGTGGACGAGGGGCGTGTATATATATATATATATATATATATATATATATATATATATATATGTGTGTGTGTGTGTGTGTGTGTGTGTGTGTGTGTATATTTACATATAGCAATTCACTTTTATTTCAACACATATATATATAGCTAGAAAAAGAAATTGAAGAGTGAGAAATTCTCACCGAATAGCTAATTCAATCCCACGACTCTTCTTTGCATAAATCTTCACCGTTCTCGCCTTTTGTCGCTTTCGTTGCTCGTATTCACTACATATGTAAAGATCGAATTTTTACTTCGTTATTCAATATATAAAAATCATATTTTTACTTCGATGTTCAATATATAAAAATCATATTTTTACTTCGATGTTCAATATATAAAAATCATATTTTTACTTCGATGTTCAATATATAAAAATCATCTTTTTACTTCGATGTTCAATATATAAAAATCATATTTTTACTTCGATGTTCAATATATAAAAATCATATTTTTACTTCGATGTTCAATATATAAAAATCATATTTTTACTTCGATGTTCAATATATAAAAATCATATTTTTACTTCGATGTTCCATATATAAAAATCATATTTTTACTTCGATGTTCAATATATAAAAATCATATTTTTACTTCGAAGTTCAATATATAAAAATCATATTTTTACTTCGATGTTCAATATATAAAAATCATATTTTTACTTCGATGTTCAATATATAAAAATCATATTTTTACTTCGATGTTCAATATATAAAAATCATATTTTTACTTCGATGTTCAATATATAAAAATCATATTTTTACTTCGATGTTCAATATATAAAAATCGAACCTTTCACTTGTAAAAATTGTTTCTTCACGTCATTAAAAATCTAATTTTTTTTCCTAAGGAAAAATCTAATCTTTAACTAATAAAAATATAATCTTTCTTGTCAACAAAAATCAAATCTCTGTACAACCAAAAAAATTAAACTTTCCTAATCAAAAATCAGTTGTAATGTAGAATCAAAATCAGTTTTAATAATAAAAAAAAACGAAATCAAAGAAGCTCACCGCGTTCATTGGAGGGGAGGGGGCGTTTGCTCGCTGCGTCGGAGGTCAAGGGGGAGATGGATGTCGGCGTCAGGCTTCAGGAGGGCGGAGGGGTGGCCACCGGCAGTCAAGGGGACGTGCTAGGGTTTGAGGAAGGAGGAAGGCTGCTCGATTTGATTCGACGGGGGGGGGGGGGGGGGGGAGAAAGAAGGGAGAGGCGCGGCGTCTGGAGAAGATGAACGGAGGGGGGGGCAGGGATGAGCGGCAGGAGGCGGAGGCGATCGACGATGAAGGGGGGGCGCCTGAATGAAGTCGGGTTTTTTTTCTTTTTTTTTCTTCTATTTTGAACGAGAATGAATGGGAAAGGGAGAAGATAGGGGGTTTAGTGAAATAAGGGTTGACTTTTTTATTTAATTAAAATTTTATATTCCCAAAAAGCAACTTAAAATTTTGGACTCGAATTCGAACACACCGACTGTTGTCCCTAGCGTTTTATCCCCCTTCCGAACACAATGGGATATGTATCGTAAGCCAGTTCGGCTGTTTCGATAGGTTTTTTTTGCTTAAATTAAAATATAAATCTATATATTTTTAATTTAACCGCACATTTCAAATTACCGAGGCCACATACTAACTCGAAAAATTCCTGAAAAATATTTTCTACCTTCGTATTGACGATACGGTCCTAACAAAACTAATTTCATCAAATTCTGAGACCGTTTGAAAAATGGCCAATTTCCAGTCGATTAAAATCAACTGAAACCGGTCAAACACGTTTTCTTTTTCCACGCTCACATATTGATTCGAAAAATTATGAAATTTGAAACCTAGCAATAATTTGACATCACGGATCCAACAAAAGTGGTTTCGTCGAAATCCGAGGTCGTTTGCAAAATGTCCATTTTTAAGGGCCTGAATTCCATAGCGACTATTCAGAATTTTCAACTGGACATATCTTTTGATTCCCGCTATGAAATTTCGATTGGTCGGATTCGTTAGAAAGATATTCACTAACATATTTAAATATTTTTGGTTTCACTAAAATCCAGATTGTTTTGCACCCGGTACAGTCCGACAAAGTTTGAATTCAATTTTTGAAACTGCCACGCCATTTCAGGCCTTGTTTATAATTATAATTAATTATATTCGTTTTCAATTGTTGATTCAAACTCAGTTTTCCTCGCCATTATTGAAAATATTTATTTTAAATATTTAAAATCCATTATTTTAGCCAATTTAAAAATTTTAAATTGGTTCAGATTTTCTGGGTCGTTACACAAGCTCCTCTCCGATTCGAGATACTCTAGCAAATGCCTTAGGATCCCTCGCAGTGAACCCTTGGATCTTCAGGGCCGGTCCACGCCTATCGGCAGTGGATTGGTTATGCCTGAACACACGCTTCCCGGTTCCTTTGAACCTATAGTATGACCACTAACGACCTATAAAAATCCGAGGCGCCTCAAAATCCATCATCCACATAAGTAAAATGTCAGCCAGTTCAAGCACTGACACTACCCCTAGCTAGAAAGAAACGTGTGCACTCCCTGCAGTCCTAATCCCGCTTTTGACTCATACTGGGGTGTGAGGCTCGCAAAGTTACGAAATACACAAAGCTATGACGTAATAGGCTATACTTTGATCATCCCACAAGGCCCTGCTTTTCAACAAAAGCCTTGATCATTTGGCGTGCCACATTGGCAATTCACGCCATGCGATCGATCACTATTAATATATACCAGGGTGTTGAGTAGAGAATAAATCCTCCACCACCAAACAGACATACATTAACAGAAATCGATTTAATTCACATGGAACGAAATCCAATGTCAGACACGCATCCATTTACTAGCTTATGCTCTGGGTCTGAGCGAAAACCAAATCCGAACAATCAACAATAGTCCGGACGGCCACCACTGAAGCCCCTTCAAGGTAGCTACTCCACCAAGGGTCTCTGTAGCAACACATCCATTCGATGTGAAGATCGTCGGTCTTCAACCACCATCTTCACCTTCGACTCTTGATCGTCATAGTAATTATTCGGAATGGGTTAAACCCGGTCTTCCCGAATAACTCACGTATTTTATAATTAAAGATCAAGTACCATAAAAGCACCACCCAACGTCTCATTTCAATTCAGAATATTCTTCTACTAAGATATTTGCATTATTATATCAAAGATAAATTCTTTAAATTATCCTTAAATCTTTTCTTTAATGATTTATCAAAACTTTAATTGGGTTTTAAATACCAAAAATCATTATTCAATGATTATTTAAATTTAAGAAATTAATCTTAACTTTAACTGGGTTAAAGAACTAATGTCATTTAAAACATAGTTCACGGTAAACCCAAACTCACCTTCCATAAAATATGGAATCTTCACAGAAATCAAATCAATATATAATCATTATAAATTTATGTATCCGACCAATAATATAAATGGAATAACGGCAAAGCCTCTTAAATTCCATATGTAGTATCGGTTTTCTTTTACAGAAGCTTATCTCGGTTATTATTAATTCAAATTCCATTCAACTCCAATTTAATATATTAAATTGGAAAACTTGGCTTTTGGAAAATTCCGATTTAAATCTTAATAAAAGATTTATAAATTCTAAATCATATTTTCACTGTCAGTTGGGTTAAAGAACACATGTCACTTAAAAACATGGTTCACAATAAACCCAACTCACGTTTCATCTTATTTCAATTACTAGATATAATTGAAAACTTTTAATAATCTTAATTGAAAGATTTATTCATTTCTCAACTGGGTTTAAGAAAGGTGTTATTGAAGACACCATTCACGACAAACCCAAAATCCAATTAATTTAATTTAATTTCAATTAAATATTCACCAATTGGAAAACTTCATTAAATCTTAACTTAATGATTTATTCTATTTAATAACTAGTTCATTTCAATAAAGATATATTTTTCTAAAATATATTCTTTTTCTAATATATTCTTTTTCTAAGATATTTTCTAAAATATTATTTTTCTAGAATATTCTTTATTGGAATGTGACTCAATCAACAATCATATATTGCATGAAATCCATAAGTATAATGAATAATTATCAAACATCCAATAAATCAAACAAAGTGGATTCTACACTAAATATTGGGACTAGTGTAGATCTGATATCATCCCAACACCCGTGTGGGGTTTCATCCAACAATCAAATAATAAATTATTTGTGCACTTAGGCGATGTGTAAAAATTATCGTCCCAATCACATAAACAAGTCGGATAACTTGTAAATGGAAGTGTAATATTCAATTTGAATATACTAAACATTATATTTTTACACATCAACATTTCAATTTCACAGACATATATATTTCAGTTCTTTTCATTTTGAACAAATGACAATAAAAATCTAATCTTCTATTTCAATTCTTTTTATTGAAAAAAATGACAAATAAAATCTAGTCTTTTTAATTCAATTCCTTTTTATTGTTAACAAATGATAATAAAAATCTTAACTCTTATTTATTGACCAAAATGTATATTTTTGGTCTTATTCATTTTTAAATGACAAAATGAATATTTTACTTCATCTTTTTAAAATGACAAAAATGTCTCTTTTATTCTAAAGTGACAAAAATTGTAATTTTGTCTAATTCCCTTTAATGTACAAAATATGATCATTTTGTCAAATCTTTGTCAATGTACAAAATATGATACTTTTGTCTAATCTTTTAAATGTAACAAAATATGATAATTTTGTCTAGTCTTTTAAAGTAAACAAAAATGTTATTTTTGTCTTCATTCTTTTAAAGTAAACAAAAATGCTAATTTCTTTAATCCTTTTAATGATCAAAATGTAATCTTTCTTCTTAATGAACAAAAATGATTATTTTGGTGTAATCCTTTTAAATAACCAAAATGAATATTTGGTGTAATCTTTTTAAATAACCAAAAATGAATATTTTGGTGTAATCTTTTTAATATATAAAAAAAAGTTCATTTTTATTCACTAATCAGGTTTTGACAAAAAATGTTATTCTTATTCACTAAACATGTTTTGACCAAAATGTATATTCTATTTACTAAACATCTTTTGACCAAAATGTATATTCTATTTCTATAATCAGGTTTTCACAAAAATGTGATTTTCATTTCTAGAATCATGTTTGACAAAAATATGATTTTCATTCCTATAATCATGTTTGACAAAAAAAATATGATTTTCATTTCTATAATCATGTTTGACAAAAATATGATTTTCATTTCTATAATCATGTTTGACAAAAATATGATTTTCATTTCTATAATCATGTTTGACAAAAAAATATGTATATTTTAGTTTAACTCTTTTTAATGTAAACAAAACTATATATTGATCTACTTCTTTTCAATGTAACAAAAATGTCCTTTTCTAATTCTTTCTTTTTAATGTGACAAAAATGTCATTTTCTAATTCCTTCGTATAATATATAAAAATGTCCCTTTTCTAATTCTTTCTTATAATATATAAAAATGCATTTCTGGTTCATTCCTTTTTAATGTACAAAATATGCATCTCTAATTTAACGCAAAAGTAACAAATTTTAATCCAATAAACATTTTATCACAAAATGTTATTTTATGTCTAGTGTAACATTTCATATCAAAAATGTTATTTTGTTCTTTATAATCTAATTAACAAAAATGTTAATCTTTGCTCTTCATAATCTAATTAACAAAAGTGTTAATCTTTCTCTTTGTAATCTCATTAACAAAAGTGTTAATCTTGCTCTTTATAATCTCACTAACGAATGTGTTAATCTTGCTCTTTATATTCTCATTAACAAAAGTGTTAATCTTGCTTTTAATAAAAAATGTAACTCTTGTTCTTATTAACAAAAAATGTAACTTTTGTCATTTTATTACATTTAAACAAAAAAATGTAACTTTTGTTCTTTATTTACATTTTTAACAAGAAATGTTAATTTTGTTCTTTTATTACATTTAAACAAAAAATGTAACTTTTGTTTCAATTCTATTCTCTAACAAAAATGTGAATTTTTGTTTCAATTCTATTCTCTAACAAAAATGTGAATTTTTGTTTCAGTTCTATTCTCTAACAAAAATGTGAATTTTTGGCTAATCTTTTCAAGTAAACAAAAATGTGATTTTATATTTCACAAATCAAGTATTCACAAAAATGTTAATTTTGTTTCATAAATCAAGATTTAACATAAAATGTTAATTTTGTTTCACAAATCAAGTTTCAACAAAAATGTTGATTTCAATTCCATTGACATATTTTGACAAAAATCTATATTTTTATATGTCATACTTTTTATCTAAACCCAACATGAACATCTTTATAAATATAAAATAAAAATATATTTTTTATTTTATACACCAATTTTTTTGACACACATGAGTATTATATATCCTATATATATAATAAGAGTATGGTTTTATTGTATACACTAAAAACATAAACACACGAACACAAACAATTGTTCATCACAATCACAACACAATCAACATTGAAATAAATAGAGACAATATCACATGAATTTCATACTAAATGAATACAATAAAATAAATAATTAACCTTTTATTTATTTTAAAACTAGAAATCTCACCGATAGCTTTTAATTCTGAATAACTCAGATCTGAATTTTCTCTGAATTTTCAATGTTCTCCATTACAGATCTTGTCGGTTCCATCATGTTGATCTCGTCAAGAGGGTTCCAACGCACTTGTTTCATCAAATTCTGATTTGATTTGCAATAGATATGAACATTTAAATTTTTTATTACATTAATTAATTAAAATAATAATTAAAATTAGTTAAGGCCTTAATTACATTACTTAACCCCTTTAATTCATCTTCCCCGTAACTTCTTTCAGAAAGCACAAAACCCATCATCGTTTAAGAAACTCCACCGTCACACCTCTCTCCGGCCACTGGCCGATGATCAGAAGTACCCATCCTCAACCCGCTTGCCTCCTCTACCAACGCCGGGACCACCATGTATCGTGATTCCCCCACCGGCCGTGAAAACGAACCCAACTCTGGCGACTTTGAGCAATGATTACACTCAAATTATTACTCAGAAAATGATCTTAGTCGTTGGTTAGCTCGACCTTGATCCTCTCTATAATGTTCTCATTGGATGTATTGAAATTCAGTTATTTGATTTGAAGAATTTGGTGCCCGAAAATCTGGTGATTTTGGCCATCTATTTTGAGCTGATGGCGGCTGTAGGAATTGTCAGGATTAGGGTTTAGTTAATATTATATTATTAATTCTCTTAGTTAATGAATCTTAGCCCATTAGTCCATTTCAGCTCCAATTTCAACCCAACGAAAGTTGTTCCTAGGCAAATACCCATGTTCCGGATGCAATGGGCTAGGCCCTGTCGGCCCATTTGATCATCTCTAGCCTGTTTTATTTAATTTACAATATAATTCATTTATTCATTTATTTCAGTCATACAATTAAATTCACCGGGGCCACATACGACCTCTAAAAATTCCAGAAAAATTATATTTGGCTATGTTATGATGATACGGTCCTAACAAAACTAATTTCATTGAATTCTGAGACTGTTTGAAAAATAGTCATTTTTTGGTCGATCCGATTTAACTGAAATGGTCAAAACACATTTTCTTTTGCCACGCTCACATATTAATTCGAAAAATTATAAAAAATTATACCTAGTAATAATTTGACATTCCCGTTCCAACAAAAGTGGTTTCGTCGAAAACCGAGGTCGTTGGCAAAATGGCTATTTTATGGGCTATATATTAAATTAAAATATATATAAATTCTACAGCGACTTTTCTAAATTTTAAACCGGACATAACTTTCAAATTATAAAGTGAAATTTATATTTTTCAGATTCGTTAGAAAGGTATGATTAAACAGATTTAATTATTTCTTGTTTCGCTCAATTCTGATTTATATTGAATCCTGTATATTCAGTTAAAGTTCAAATTCAGATTTTCAAACTGCAACGCTGTTTTAAACACCTTTTATAATTAAATAAAATTCTTATATTTTAACGTTGATTAAAATAAACTTTTCGATGTTATTATTTAAAATAAATTATTTTAAATATTAAAAATCCATTAAAATTTATAATATAAAAATTTTAAATTGACCCCAAAATTCCGGGTTGTTACAATCGTCCCCACTTAAAATCTTTTCGTCCTCGAAAAGGAACGAAGCTAAAAGTTGTTTAATTAACCAACTCAACTAATTTTTTTTTTTTGGTTTCAATTAATTATCATTCTAATATTTTAATTAGTGAAACTGATTATCAAACATCACAACCAGCAATCAATTAGGTGATTAACTTTCCAAATATAAATAACTTTTATATATAGCCAAAAATCATATTTTAGTGCAAATCACCGCAATGTGTCCTATCTAAGTTTTGGTTCTCATACCAGTCAATGGAAATATATAGATATACCACTTTCGAAACTCGGAAATAAATACTGATAATGCTGCAGCATTATCGGAATTATCCCCGGGCGACTAGAGTGTGATTTTATGCCTACCCAGCATATTAAAACTTCGAATATCCTTTAATTACTCGTATATTCGAAATCTTTATATACTCGATTGTCCACATAAAAATATAATAATATACTCAAATACGTATATTTAGATAAAATTTTCAAAACTAAATTTGTTTTCATTTTTATTTTAAATAAAATAATACTCCTCACACTCGATCTAGGATACTACTGATCCTATCTCTAACGAGTTATTCTCATTGGATATTACTAATCCAATCTCTGATGAATTCTTTCGTTCGATTCTAATGTGTCTTGTTCTCGAGCTCTGTAAACCAAAGCTCTGATACCAACTGTGTGACAACAAGGAATTTCGCTCGATCTGAATCAGTCGCTAAACCGATCCAGACCGTTCGAAACGCCTGATTGTTTTGAGAAAATGACAAAATAGAACGCAGACGGAAGGACATTTCATTGTATATTACGACAATTCCATCAGAATACAAGAATATACAGAGTATAAATATTACACAGAAAATAACAGAGATTTAAATTACATTTAAATACATCGCAGCGGAAAATAACACAATACACAACTAGAAGTAATACACGGATACAGAGCTTTCCGAGTATCGTTCCAGCTGTAAACCAGGATCCTGTGAATATAATCTGCAAAACCGAAACTACTAGCTGCCCGTGTCAAAATAAGGGCAGCCAGAGTTTAGGTTAAAACAATAAACTTCAGGTCAGTCATGTGACTGGTGTGAGAACTAAAACAGTTATTAATCTTTATTTTAAAGTTCGGTAAATCAAGGGACCACGCCGTATAGCACGGAACGGGTTTCCTCCCAAGAATACTAGTGCATAAAACAACAGCGCAATGCTAAATAAAGAAAAATGAAGCTATTATAAGACCCAGTTCCCATCACACAAGGCAACGCAAGCCGGAGGATAGGGTTTTTACCTTATAATAGCCAAGAATGCTTGATACGTTTAAAACAAATCATTTTATACTATTATAAGTGCATAGTGTATAAAACAACTTCAAATCATAAGTATCAATCATAGACGGCACAAGCGCCCCATCCCACTATGTCGCCATACTAGGCTCTACAAATAAAATCGCAAATTTCACGTATTTGGAAATTGGATTTCCATCTGTGAACCGAGGCAAAAGATAGTCCTCACCGACTTCGAGACTCTCTAGCCCGAGCCTCAGGCAAGTACTCAATCAAGCCTTTGGAGCGACAGGGTCGGTCCACCGATGTGGATTAAAATTCCTGAACACTGCGTTTCCCTGCCCTTTGGGGGCGTAAATGAGCCAACGAATGACTCCATCGGACCCGGATCGTCCGATCTAACCGAGGCGCCTCGCAACAGCAACAACCACATAAGTCAAACTCATCAGGCCGTGTAAAACCACTGACGCCACTTCTAACTAGAAAGAAACGCATGTCCTCCCTGAGGTCCTTCTCCCATTTTTAGTTCACAACTGGGGTGTGAGGCTCGCGAATTCACGTTACACAAAGTTATGCCACACATGCCGTGCTTTGATCATCAACCACAAGACTTTGCTTTTCAATAAAAGCCTTGATCAATTGCATCTTAGCATGCTACACAGGCAAACCACTCCACACAACCGATATCCATCAATCACACAGAATGACATCTAATGTCAGACACACAGTCTATTTACAAGTTCGTTCTGGGTCTGAACGAAACCGGAGGCACCTAGTACCCCACATATCCATCGATCTCCAAGTACGTCTGGACGATCACCAACTGATTCCCTCCTCTTGGGTGTACGGCCCAATCAAGATCATCAGTAATTATCCAAACGACGTGAAGACCTCCGGTCTTCAACCACCGTCTTCATCTTCGACTTATCGTCGAATCAGTTATTCAGAATGGGATAAACCCGGTCTTTCCGAATAACTCGTGTATATAATAAATAAGTGTTACACAAACACAACATACGCCTCATTCCAATTCATCAGTCACTAACCATAAATTAACAAGAGAATAATTCCCCAAATATTAACCCCGAAGGCCGAAACCAACATCAGATCAATACCCAGGAAACAGTTCTGCTTAGCTAACCTACAGTTAGTTTCTAAATTTCACATTCTCAGGGAAAGGTTCCCATTAATTTTATCAAAGATAGATTCCTTTAAATTTATTCTTTAATCTTCTTTTGAATATCAATTCAAACTAGTCGGGATTAATGAACCTTACCGAAGTAATCATTTGTTTTAATTTCCCAACCCCAGCCTATTCATCCCATGAAGTAAAACTGGTAATACTTCATATCTAACACACGGTGTTATCGGAAAATTTAATTACCATTTCACGTTTAAATATAATTAAAGATTTAACTATCACCTGGAGCAAAACTGGTGATACTCCATTCTCGATCTTTTCAATCTAATTAAAGATTCATTAAAACTCCACTTAGTTTTAATCTTTGACTGGGTTAAAGAATCAGTGTCATTTAAAACACGGTTCACGGTAAACCCTAAAATCACATCATATTTCAATCAGTCCGTAACCGTAAATTATCAAGTGAGCAATTCCCCAAGTATTAACCCCGAAGGCTGAAACAAACATCAGATCAATACCCCAGAAACCATTCAACTTAACGAATCTCCAGTTAGTTTCTGATTTTCTTAACTCCTTTCGGTCTAAGAACAGTATTATTGAAGATACCGTTCACGACAACCCCAAAATCACATTCTATTAATTATCGGGTTAAAGAACAAGTGTTATTTAAAACACTGTTCACGATAAACCCAAAAATCAATATCAATTCAATTCCAATTAAATATTATTTAATTGGTTCACTTCATTAAATCTAAATAAAAAGATTTAATCTTTTTCTCAACTGGGCTTAAGAACAGTGTTAATGAAGACACCATTCACGACAAACCCAAATCACATTTGATATTAAATACAAGGCTCTGAATAGAAAATATATCGGCTTATATTCAATATCAAATTCTACGACCAACAAATATCGTATTGGAAATAACGATATATATATATATATATATATATATATATATCTTTCAAATTTCCATAACGCTATCTGTATAATCACGAAATCCAACATTAAAATATTCCAAAGACAATTTCGATTCAAATCCATTCCAATTCACGTATTGGAAATTCTGGTTATTTTCAAAACCCTCTCAAATCCACTTTATTTATTTTAAAAATAAATAGAATTATAATTCCAGTTCAAAACTAGTTCATTTCAATAAAAATCTATTTTTATCTTTTCAAATATGGAATTTTTTTATCCCAATTCTTCACAAATCATTTCTTATGATTTCACGCAAATTATTACTATTTTTAATAATTTTATATTGGCCCGTACAGTCGATTTCCATCAACGGCCATCGAACTGCACTTACAACGACCTTTTCCAAATTTGATTTGGACATAATTCCAAATCCAACCGTTAGATTTCTAATTTCTAATATTCATTTGAAAGCTCTTTTTGATACGAACCCAACGGTTCCTGTTTTAGGAGAATCCGACGGTCGGGTCTCCCGCAATATCCATTTGAAGTCAATGGTCGAAATTCACGAACAACCGCAGCGCGGCGCGTTCTATTCAGTCCATTATATTATATATATAATATATACTTCATCGATTTCCTTTTAAAACGTATTTTATGAATCGTTTTAAATTCGTTTTCAAAACGATTTTGACTTCTTTTCAAACTCAAATCAAATTTGAATTTTCCAATATAAATTTGTTTGAAATTCATTTCAATTCTATTTCAATTCAAATCCATTTCAATTCAAATCGGTTTCAAATCAATTTCAGTTCAATTTCAATACGTTTTAAATTCAATTCAAAACGATTTCAATTCTATTTTAATCTAATTCGAATTTCAATTCTATTCAGTTTAATTCGAATTTAATTTCAATTCAATTTAATTCGAATTTCAATTCCTTTCAAAATATCAGATTTTGAAATCACTTTCGATATTCATTGTAAAATGAATAAAATCGATATAAATATCGTTCACGTCAAAATGGCGTCAATCTAATCAACACGGCTTCATATATTTCTATTTTCAAATATTCTATTTCAAATATTTCTTTTTCAAACATTTCTTATTCAAATATTCTATTTCAAAACTGGAGGGAGGCCCAATCAATTACCATATAATGATAATTATATGGATTTTCTACCACACGTATATGACAGCAACGATAAATCATCAACCATCATCCAAAGTGCATTCTACACTGTATAAGCATCAAATATAAATATTTAACGCTTATAACAGTCTGTCAATCAATCGATCGACATACAACTAACTATTGGGATTAGTGTATGTCATATATCACCCGAATACCTGTGTGGGGTTTTCAAACAATCAAACACAGATTTTATTTGTGTAGTTGGGCAATGTGTAAAATTTATCGTCCCAATCAATATCAGTCAAATGTGTGTATATAAACAAATCGTTCGACTTGATTATATTAATTTATTTCATTTCATATATACGTTAAAAATTCTATTTTTAACTATAAAATATTTTTAATTATATAAATATTTTATTTCATTTCACATCACATTACACAATCAACTACACATCAAAATCAAACAAACAAGCATACAAGCCGTCCATGGTCTGTGGACGACGGGTGTCGGGTGCTACTAAACACCGTCTGCATCCTAGTATATATTTTAACTAGAAAATTAAATTAAAAGTGAGAAGTTCTCACCAAGGGTTCCACTCCGCCATGCTTTGCTTTTGAACTGCTAAACTGTTTGGATCTATTTGCAATTCCAATGCAGTTCTTTCCACGCTGTTCAAATAAAAATTATATTTTTATTGCTTCATTCAATAAATAAAAATCACTTCATGTTGTTTATAAATCAATGCTTATTTCTATATAAAAATTATATTTTTTATGTTTCTACTTCTTATATAAAGATTGAATTTTTTTATTATCATAACTATATAAGAATTATATTTTTAATCTTTTGCTTATATAAAAATCATATTATTATAAGGTTTTCATATAAATAAAAATCCCATTTTTATCTCGTCATTCACATTATAAAAATTTCATTTTTATTTTAACGCTATCATAAAAATAAAAATCATATTTTTGATTTACTACATATAGAAAAATTGTATTTTTATAACTCTAACTTCATATTAAAAATCAGATTTTTATAGTTTCAACTTCACATTTTCCATACGATAAAAATCAAACCTTTCTCTATATAAAAATCGCATCTTTGTTAGAATAAAAATTCGATCTTTGTTCAATTTAAAAATCTGAACTTTCTAGTATAAAAATCCTAACTTTCTAATATAAAAATTCTAACCTTTTTAGTTATTCTCATGTAAAAATCAACACTTTATGATATCAAAAATCTCTCCTTTCCATTGACTTTCATATAATAATTTCATTTTTAATTTAAATAAATTTTCGTTTTAATAAATAAATAAAGAAAGAAAGGGAAATGGGGAGACCTCACTTTCTTCGTTGGGGCTGAGGGATGGTCAGCGGTCGGGGAGGCGCCAGGCAACCAACGGTAGTCGGAGGTGGCCCAAAGGCGGCGGAACACAGGCGGGGGCGGTGGTCCTTGATTGGATGTGGCGCCGGCAGTTGGGGGACTCGCAGCGGCTTGGAGGAATGGGTTCGATCGGAGAAAGGAGGGAGCGGTGACTCGAGGTGACTACTGACAGAGGTAGGCACGGTGGAGCGGTTGTCCAGGGTGGAGGGTGGTCCACGGTGGAGCGACGACAGTGACGCAGATTTTTCTCTTTTTTTATTTCTTCTTGATCGGATCTGAACGAATAGAAAGGGGGGTGTTGACTAAGGAGAGAGGGATAAAGGGAGGAATATTTAATTATTTTATTATTCAAAAAGTAACTTTTTCTTTCGAACTCAGAATCGAACCCACCGACCGTCGTCCCTAGCATATTACCCCCATTTCGAACACAATGGGATTGTTTCGTAGGCCAATTCGACCTTTTCAATCAGTTTTCATCAAAATCAACATATAACTATATATATTGAATTTGAACGCGCATTTCAATTTACTGGGGTCACATACTAACTCGAAAAATTTCAGAAAAATATTTTCTAGCTTCGTATTGACGATACGGTCCTAACAAAACTAGTTTCGTCAAATTCTGAGACCGTTTGAAAAATGACCATTTTCCAGTCGATTAAAATCAATTGAAACTGGTCAAACGCGTTTTCCTTTGCCACGCTCACATATTGATTCAAAAAAGTATGAAATTTGAAACCTAGCAATAACTTGACATCGCGGATCCAACAAAAGTGGTTTTGTCGAAAACTGAGGTCGTTTGCAAAATGGCTATTTTTAAGCGCCTGAATTTCATAGCGACTATTCAGAATTTTCAACTGGACATATCTTTTGATTCCCGCTATGAAATTTCAATTTTTCGGATTCGTTGGAAAGATATTCCCAATTAGATTCAAATATTTTTGGTTTCACTAAAATCCGGTTTATTTTGCATCCGGTACATTCATTTGAATTTTGAAATCGAATTATCGAACTACCGCGCCATTTTCGATTCCTTTTATATATATAAATAATTATTTATATTCCAACGTCGAGATGTATAAATATATACGTTCTGTTTCTATTCAAAATAAATTTCTCGTCGTTATTTTTTAAAATAATCTATTTTAAATATTCAAAATTCATTAAAATTGCCAAAATAAAAATTTTTAATTGGCTTAGATTTTCTGGGTTGTTACAATCTCCCCCACTTAAAACTTTTCGTCCCTGAAAAGGAACGAAGCCGAAAGTTGTTTAACTAATCACCTCAACTTTCATTATTTTGACTACGGCTTAAGTTCTTCAACTTTTCAGTTTCTAAGAACTTTTCAAAATTTTCAAAATTTTGGCTAACACCCTAATTTTCTGAAAAATTTCGCCATAACCTCCCCTGCACTGGGAGCACCGGGAAAATCCCGAAATTGCCATACAGGCCCTCTGATCTCAAAAAGAAAAAGAAAAAGCCAAGCGAATCATAAAATCATCATCACCCAAACAAAACAGTAAATTATGGTAAACATGTACCTATTTGTCGGGTAAACAAATTTTATTCTTCTGCTCTAGCCTCCTTGCTATGACCTGTTCAGCGTAAGTACATGTATATGCATGCAAATGCGACTAATTTTCAATACAACTCACTATTTGGTTCAATTTGGCTAAAGGTTCAAATTTTAATTAATCCAACAATAATCAAACAACACAATCAGCAATCAATTAGTTGATTATCATTTCAAATTCATAACTTTGATATATAGTAAAAAATCAGATTTTTGGTACCAAATCACAACAATAGGCCCTATCTAATTTTGGTTCTCACACCAGTCAATAGGAAATATATAGAAATCCCACCTTTGTCACTCGAACATAAATACTAGTAATGTGATCACAATTATCAGTATTGTAACACCTCACCTCCGCTAGGGTCACTCACAAAGGGAATGCACTAGGTTTGGTGAAGCATTATCGAGGTAAACATGCACAGAAATATTACAAGACAGAACATATATATAAAACAGCGGAAGTAAAACAAATTTCATTACCTTATAAAATAAGGTCTCAAGCCTTTTACATCAGAATACATCAAAACCTGTCTTGCAATAGTAAAGAAGCATAAAACCTTTTCATAAATTATTCCCCAAATAAAACAGTAAGGTAGCCATAGCCAAGAAAAGTCCAGGCCATGCATGATGACCTTCAAGCAGAGGAAGTCCGAACTAAATAACAGTGTTTCCTCCCTGAAAACCTGAGGGGGGGGGGGAACGGAAGACAAAGAGGCGAAAGAAAACGGGGTCAGTCATAAAGACTGGTAAGTCCTATCTACTTCCAGCATAAAAACAGGTAAAGGTAACATGACATGCATAAACTGAAAGTAAACATAAGGATGACAACAAGATAGATAAGCTAAACCAAGATAACTGGATGAACTACTGTAGCAAGGTAAACCAAGGTATCATGATAAACTACGGTGTCAAGAATCAAGGTATCACATCGTCAAGTTTCTAACAAGTATACTATCACAAGGTATCTATCATGTATATTTGCTCTGCACCTCTCGTACTAGTGTCCCCACCCGCGTCATGTGTTAACTATGAATGTCCCTTGCCCAATGTCATGTAATGGTCCATGTCAACCTGATATATAGCATATGTAGGTTTTCCCAACTCGTATGTTTCTTTCCATCTATAAGTTCAGTCCTTTGCCGTAGGCCGTACGGGCTTTCCCATGTAAATCTATACAACCTCAACGTAGTACCATTTTATCCTTGAAGTTGTTTTGGACTGCTACCCTTGATCTAGTTATGTTTTCTTACCATGAATTATCGCGTGTTCACTTAGGATTTATGCCACCTAGGACCACTAGGGATTATGCTACCTAATGAACGTTTCCGTGTCTCGGTTTGGGTTTTGGCCACCTAGGACCACAAGGGATTATGCCACCAGTCAACCACGCCCTTTATCCCACATATGTATCGTGAATCGTTTTCCGTGACTAGACGCACATGTATCTCAATGTGCCACTCGGGTTCCGTGCCAGGGCAAATCAAGAAATACGGAACTCGGTCGGGAGCTTTAAGTCGTCTGCTGATGCAGATACCAAGGTCTGTTTTTGTATCCGTGGCTATGGTCCCACGTGACCCCTCCCTCAACTACTGAAAGGCAATCCAAGAAAAATCATGTATGAGAACTACATCCCGGCCCCACTATAGCCCCACTTTCCTATGGGCCAACCTCACCCATGACTCGATAGCAAGAACATGGTTTGTTGGGAGTTCTCTGCCTTTCCGTTCGTACGCGATTGACTAAAGATGGTAGGTAGTCGGCGACGTGCTATCCAAGGCAAAATCAAGTATCGTCGACTCCACGCTAATCCATCCCAGTCTTTAGGTCGCTCGCATAGCAACCAAGGCATACTCTTGGCTCATCTATCGCAGACCTTAACCTCTGTGAGGCCGGGTTTCATGGACAACTGCCACCTCACAGAGGGATACCAAGAGTACCCTACGTTCCCCGAAGCTACCGCTTCATCACCCAGTCCGTTGGAGCCTTTATCTAAGTCAGATAATTCGCTCCCCCTCGTATGCTAAGCGATTACCTACCGTATCAGGTCACTCATCTATCTATGAACCGGTCTCATGTCCTTGGCTAAGAATTATTACTTAGTTACCCTTGACTAAGGTTTACCACTTAGCTTATATTTCCATTATCCTTGTTAACTACGGTTTCTCTACCTAGTCCCTCTAACTAGGGTTTTGGTCTAAAGGGTTAAGTGTTGTCATTCGAGTGCTTGACTTAACCCGCCTACGAATCATGTCAGGGTTGGCTAAGTGTTCAAGTTCAAGACCTAGTCCTACAACCCGTATGTCAAGTTGGTTAAGTATATTCTAAAGGTGACTTAACCCTATTAAATTCAATCACTCTAGATTAGTTAAGTATGGATTAACTTAACCCCATCAAACCATCGAGTCAAGTCGGTTGAGGGTATTCGAACGGTTCGTGGCTTAGTCTTATCGAGTTATCATATTAGATGGGTCAAGTATTGGTTAACTCAACCCCATCAAGTTACCATGTTTAGATTAGTTAAGTATAGGTTATTTAACCCCATCAAATTACCGTGTTTAGATTGGTTAAGTATAGGTCGCTTAACCTCATCGATTACCGTGTTTAGATTGGTTAAGTATAGGTCGCTTAACCCCATCAAATTACCGTGTTAGATTAGTTAAGTCTAGGTTAATTTAACCCCATCTAATTACCGAGTCGGATTAGTTAAGTATAGGCTAAGTTAACCCCATCCCCTAATCATCTTATAATGGTTAAGTGTCACTAATCAAATTGACTTAACCTATCCATGTGGCATTAATTTAATTAATGCACCCCAACCTCTCACATTAGACACGATATTGTGGTTACTGGATATGCCGGTCGGTTCCGGGCAGGTTTACACCACAATTCGGTCTAACCTCGGGTTTTAAGTGCGGTATGACCAACTACTCACATTGGGTCCTATTGTTTGCAATTACTGGATTTGCCGGGCGGTTCCGGGCAGTTTTACATTGCAAACTCAACCCAACCTCGAGTAGGTCACTTTCATGTTTGGTCTAGTGTCATATCACACCTACAACCCATACGCGTCTAGCCCCAAGTTCCATGTTTTCGTACGTGTCATGTTCATGTTTAAGTGTTTCAAGAGTGTCACATTTTCATGCAACCCCATGTCAAGTTTTCGTGCCACATTCAAGTCAAGTTTTCGCGTCACGTTCACGTTTGTCTAACCACTCCAAAATCGTGTTTTCACTTGAGTGAAAGCGAGTCAACATAGTATAAATACTATGGTACACATTGACCCCAAAACATGCACGATGCCACGACGGGGTTGGTTTCAAACATGCATGGTATCATCAAGGGATTGGCCTTGTACATGCATACTATCATATAGGGGTTGGCCACAAGCATGCAAAATGCCATAAAGCGGGTAACTTGCATAAGTGTTCATGTCATAAACCTATCATGAAGGGATAAACATGCACATGTTACTTATGCCATAAAAAGGGGTAAACTTGCATATTATCATAAGGGACTTCGGGTTCATATACTTGCATAGCCTCAAGGTCACATTTATGCACATGTTTCATGAGTCAAAGTGGTTTCAAGTGTGCATGCTAACATACCACAAGTAAAGGTCCAATCTTGCATGGCAAACTAAGTCCAATGCAACATGAATAGCATGGTTTAGTCGCTAAAACACAACCTAAAGTCCTATGTTCATGTTAAAGGAGCAAACTAGGCTCGCATAGGTTATAGCACTCATGTTTAACCACATTTTATTCCATGCCATGATTAAACTACCGTTAACATCTCGAAGTAGCTAGAACTTACATATCGAGGCTTAGAGGGTGCGCATGAATCGTCTTGACGATGAAAGGTGACTCCTTTGATGAAGAACCGTCATGAAATCGCCGTAGCAACGTTGATCGAGCCTCGATTTGGTGTAGCAAGCTTGCACCTTTCGATTCGGATCCGATTTGCATGCATAGTCTCTTGGAGTTGGAGATGGAGGCCATGATCACTTGGCATTTGGGCAGCACTTCGTGGCATGAGAGAGTTTGAGTGATTTAGGTTAGGGGTTAGGGTCTTTTTATAGAGTTTAGGAGCATTTTAGGCCATAGGATTAACCCTAGATCGAATCCAAGCCATCCAAAATCGTCACAAGCCTCCAAAACCGAGCCAACATGACAAGCAGGTGCACCAGGTCGGGGTTCTACAGGGGGGGTCGACACAGGGGTCGACACCCATGTCGACCCCCTGGGGAGGGGTCGACACCCATGTCGACCCCTTGGAGGGGGTTCAACACCCATGTCGACACGGGTGTCGACACCCTGTGTGTGGCAGGAATTTTCCCGCCTTCTCTTTTTGGGCTGAATTCGAATCTGTTTTCGGATTTGAATTTTCGTGAAACTTCGCGAGGCCATATCTCGGTCATACGGACTCCGATTTACGAAATTTCGGACTCTATTTCGCGTATTTTTCCGAGATGAACGCAATGGCGCAATCCATTTATCCTGATTCAGAGTATGTAATTTAATTCTTCCTTGATTCTTGTCTTAACACGTTGTTAAAATTCGGGTTGTTACATTCTCCCCTCCTTTAAGGATTTCGTCCCCGAAATCTCCAAGTTAGGAAGAACGTATCCTACCATCCATCATCCATCTACTCAAAGCATCATCCACAAGTAATCATTGTCCTTAAAAGATTTCTAATGCTGTATGAACATATGCAGAAAGTGTGTGTATATGTTCCTTAGCTAATGCTAATGATCAGGCCTAAATGATCTTCTAATGCAAATTATGTTTAGTGCCATGAATCCAACATGTATGCAAATAGTCCTAGTCGTATAAACACTATTTGTGTGCACAACCATTCATTCATATGTAACATCCACATGATAACACATTCAATTTCATCCATAAACAGGTATAAATACTCGTGCATATGCAATATGAAACGTGAGTGCGTCGATCTAGTATCTAATGTGTATTCGCGCATCCACGAGCAACCACTTGCAACCATATCAATCATAACATGTTTCAAACACATGTTTACATCCATAGGATTCTACCTAAGGTTCTCACGATAGGATCGAGGAGATAAACAAGGTAAACTCCCTACGGGGTTTGCAACAGAAACAGGACCGAGAGGATATTCACCAAAAGATAACATGCGAGCAAGCTCTACAGGAAAAACCAGGGATCCAGGATATACTCTTAAAAAGAGATATTGATGCGCGTATCTAGCCTTCAACCTTCTAAGTCACCCTCCCTTGAGCTTAATTCCATTGTGCCTTGACCGTCTTTTAACTTCATGATCCCGTAGCTTCTTAATTCATGTTTCCAAAACATGGGTCGGAACCCATTTCATCATCGTCTCTCGTTTCTTTTTCACTTATCCTTTCCCTAGTATACTTGGCTCAAACGTATCCACTTACTCATGCAAGCTCTCCAAAATTCTCTAGGGAATTCTGGATCTCGCTTACCAATGCCAATCCATGTTGCCAAGAGTATTTACTAGGGTGATCCCCATAATTCATGCATAAGCGAAACGAACCATCCGCCTTAGCGGCGAATTCTACCCGAACGGATTACCAACAACTGTATCCCGAGATTCTAGGTAACTAACCATGACAGAACCCAAAAGGTTATACGAGACTTCGAGGGTATTACCAAGGTGAGTCGAGAGTCTAACTACCCTCTTTCCAAAACCGAGAATGGCACCCCTTATTGGGTGACCACTTTATCCCTAGAATCCATCCGTAGCCGAGACATGTCATTCTCAAATCCAAACAAGTCATGAAGAAATGGACCAACTCTCCAACCAGATTTTTGGGACAAAAACTGGGATCCTCTACCATGCTAGTACTAAGGTGCAGAGACTCAACTATCCAAGCAGACTTAAATGATACGATGATCAAGACAAAGTCTGGACGGTATGATAGAAAAGAACGACTAAACCTTTACCAGAAACGGTACCATCTCTTTTAGGTACCCTAGAAATGGGAGCGTACAATTGCCCTCTCCAATGGTCCTGTCCTTGTCCTCCTTGATGGACCAAGTCATACCAACAAGTTGCTTATCCTTAAGCTCGCGTTCTTTATCCTTACTCTTATTATCCTTCCTTGTACCACGGCAACAGGTCTCTCGAGAACCACCTCCATCGTACGGAAAACACCTACGTGGCTAGACAAAGATTAGTCACAGTTAGAACTACTGTGACTACAGATGGAGGAAAGAAAGGAAAAGAGATTCGATCAAGGAATCAAAGGATAGTGCTAATGGAATTTGGGGAATAGCCTTTTAAAACAAACTTTTCTTGAAAATGCTTCTTTGTAAACAGTTTGTAAAATGGTTTTCAGAAGGTTTTTTTTCAAAACTTTTGCCCAATCTCGTAACCTTCTGCTCTGATACCAAATGTAACACCCCACCTCCGCTAGGGTCACTCACAAAGGGAATGCACTAGGTTTGGTGAAGCATTATCGAGGTAAACATGCACAGAAATATTACAAGACAGAACATATATATAAAACAGCGGAAGTAAAACAAATTTCATTACCTTATAAAATAAGGTCTCAAGCCTTTTACATCAGAATACATCAAAAACTGTCTTGCAATAGTAAAGAAGCATAAAACCTTTTCATAAATTATTCCCCAAATAAAACAGTAAGGTAGCCATAGCCAAGAAAAGTCCAAGCCATGCATGATGACCTTCAAGCAGAGGAAGTCCGAACTAAATAACAGTGTTTCCTCCCTGAAAACCTGGGGGGGAAACGGAAGACAAAGAGGCGAAAGAAAACGGGGTCAGTCATAAAGACTGGTAAGTCCTATCTACTTCCAGCATAAAAACAGGTAAAGGTAACATGACATTCATAAACTGAAAGTAAACATAAGGATGACAACAAGATAGATAAGCTAAACCAAGATAACTGGATGAACTACTGTAGCAAGGTAAACCAAGGTATCATGATAAACTACGGTGTCAAGAATCAAGGTATTACATCGTCAAGTTTCTATCAAGTATACTATCACAAGGTATCTATCATGTATATTTGCTCTGCACCTCTCGTACTAGTGTCCCCACCCGCGTCATGTGTTAACTATGAATGTCCCTTGCCCAATGTCATGTAATGGTCCATTTCAACCTGATATATAGCATATGTAGGTTTTCCCAACTCGTATGTTTCTTTCCATGTATAAGTTCAGTCCTTTGCCGTAGGCCGTTGTGAAAACCCGCAACTTCCCCGTAAAGGAAAGCGTCGGATAGTTCGAGAACAATCCACAACAGAATACACACGGAAGAACATTTCACTGTATATTACAACAATGCATCAGATTACAAGAATATACAGAGTATAAATGAATATTACACAGAAATATCAGAGATTTAAATTACATTTAAATACATAGCAGCGGAAAATAATACAATACTCAACTAGAAGAGATTTACGGATACAAAGCTTTCCGGATATCATTCCAGCTGTAAACCAGGATCCTGTGAATATAAATCTGCAAAACCAAAACTACTAGCTGCCCGTGTCAAAATAAGGGCACCCAGAGTTTAGGTTAAAACAATAAACTCCAGGTCAGTCATGTGACTGGTGTGAGAACTAAAACAGTTAATCTTTATTTTTAAAGTTAGGTAAATCAAGGGACCACGCCATATAACACGGAACGGGTTTCCTCCCAAGAATACCAGTGCATAGAACCAACAGCGCAATGCTAAATAAAGAAAAATGAAGCTGTTATAAGACCCAGGTCCCATCACACAATGCAACGCAGCCGAGGATAGGGTTTTCCCTTATAACAGCCAAAGAATGCTTGATACGGTTAAAACAAATCGTTTGATACTATTATAAGTGCATAGTGTATAAAACAACTTCAAATCATAAGTATCAATCATAGGCGGCATGAGCGCCCCATCCCACTATGTCGCCATACTAGGATCTACAAATAAAACCGCAAATGTCACGTATTTGGAAATTGGATTTCCGTCTATGAACCGAGGCAAAAGATAGTCCTCCACCGATTCGAGACAATCTAGCCCATGTCTCAGGATCAGAACGCATCAACCCTTTAGATCGTCAGGGCCGGTCCACCGATGTGGATTATTATGCCTGAACAATACGTCTCTCCGCCCTATGGGGCGTAAACGAGCCAACAAATGACTCCATCGGTTCGAGAACGACCGATCAATCCGAGGCGCCTCGCAACAGCAACAACCACATAAGTCAAACTCGTCAGGGCGTGTAAAACCACTGACGCCACTTCTAGCTAGAAAGAAACGCAAGTCCTCCCTGATGTCCTCTCCCGTTTTTGGTTCATACCGGGTGTGAAACACGCGAAGTAAACGTTACACAAAGCTATGCCACAAAGGCCTTGCTTTGATCATCACCACAAGACTTTGCTTTTCAACAGAAGCCTCGATCAATTGCCACTTAGGCTTGCCACACAGGCAATTCACTCCATGCGTTTGATATCCATCAATATATAACCCCTGAGCTCATACGTCTCAGAGAAGGGCGTTAAGCAAGAGAATAAATTCTCCGCCGCCAAACAGATATATATTTAATAGAGATCAATCACACGGACTAAAATCCAATGTCAGACACACAGTCCATTTACAAGTTCGTTCTGGGTCTGAACGAAACCGGAGGCACCTAGTACCCCGCATATCCATCGATCTCCAAGTACGTCTGGACGATCACCAACTGTTTCCATATTCTTGGGTGTACAGCCCAATCAAGATCATCAGTAATCACCCAAACGACGTGAAGACTTCCGGTCTTCGACCACCGTCTTCATCTTCGACTTATCGTCGTATCAATTATTCAGAATGGGATAAACCCGGTCTTTCCGAATAACTCGCGTATATTTTAAATAAGTGTTACACAAACACAACATACGCTTCATTACAATTCATCAGTCACTAACCGTAAATTAATCAAGAGAATAATTCCCCAAATATTAACCCCGAAGGCCGAAACCAACATCAGATCAATATCCAGAAAACCATTCTGCTCAGCTAACCGACAGTTAGTTTCTGATTTCACATTCATAGGGAAAGGTTCCCATTAATTTTATCCAAGATAAATGTCTTGAATTTATTCTTTATTCTATCTTGAATATCAATTCAAAACTAGTCGGGATTAGCGAACCTTACTGAAGTAATCATTTGTTTTAATTTCCCAATCCCAACCTATTCATCCCACGAAGTAAAACTGGTAGTACTTCATATCTAACACCACGGTGTTATCGGTAAATTCAATTACCATTTCACGTTCAAATCTAATTAAAGATTTAACTATCGCCTGGAGCAAAACTGGTGATACTCCATTCTCGATCATTTCAATCTAATTAAAGATTTATTAAAACTCCACTTAGTTTTAATCGTTAACTGGGTTAAAGAATCAGTGTCGTTTAAAACACGGTTCACAATAAACCCAAAATCACATTCCATTAATTATCGGGTTAAAGAACGAGTGTTATTTAAAACACTGTCCACGATAAACCCAAAAATCAATATCAATTCAATTCCAATTAAATATTATTTAATTGGTACACTTCATTAAATCTAAATAAAAAGATTTAATCTTTTCTCAACTAGGTTCAAGAACAGTGTTAGTGAAGACACCATTCACGACAAACCCCAAATCACATTTGATATTCAATACAAGGTTCTGAATAGAAAATATATCGGCTTATATTCAATATCAAATTCCACGACTAACAAATATCGTATTGGAAATAACGATATAGATATATATCTTTCAAATTTCCGTAACAACATCCGCATAATCACGAATTCCAACATCGAAATATTCCGAAGACAATTTCGATTCAAATCCACTCCAATGCAATCATTGGAAATTCTGGTTATTTTTAAAACCCTTTTCAAATTCAATTTATTTATTTAAAAATAAATAGAATTATATTTCTAGTTCAAAACTAGTTCATTTCGATAAAAATCTATTTTTATCTTTTCAAATATGGAGTTTTTCATCCCAATTCTTTCTAAATCATTTCTTATGATTTTACACAAATTATTACTATTTTTAATAATTTTATCAAGGCCCGTCCAGTCGATTTCCATCAACGGCCATCGAACTGCACTTACAGCGACCTTTTTCGAATTTGATTTGGACGTATCTCCAAATCCAACCGTTAGATTTCAAATTTCTAACCTTCATTAGAAAGCTCTTTTCGATACGAACCCAACGGTTCCGGTTTTAGGTGAATCCGACGGTCGGATCTCCCGTAATGTCCGTTTGAAATAAATGGTCGAAATTCACGAACTGCCGCGGCGCGGCGCGTTCTATTCAGGCCATTATATTATATATATAATATATATATATAATATATTTCGTCGATTCCTATTTAAAACGAATTATATAAATAGTTTTAAATTCGTTTCAAAAGCAATTTCAACTTCCATTTCAATTCAAATCAAAATTGAATTCTTCTTTATAAATTCGTTTTAAAATTCATTTCAATTCAATTCAAATTTCAATTCAATTTGAATTCATTTCAATTCGCTTTCAATTCATTTCAAAATCGTTTTCAATTCAATTCATTTCGACATCGTTTTCAATTCAATTCATTTCGACATCGTTTTCAATTCAATTCATATCGACATCGTTTTCAATTCAATTCATTTCGAAATCGTTTTCAATTCATTTCATTTCGAAATCGTTTTCAATTCATTTCATTTCGAAATCGTTTTCAATTCAATTCATTTCTAAATCGTTTTCAATTTAATTCATTTCGAAATCGTTTTCAATTCAATTCATTTCGAAATCGTTTTCAATTTAATTCATTTCGAAATCGTTTTCAATTCATTTCATTTCGAAATCGTTTTTTTAAAATCGATATAAATATCGATCACGTCAAAATAGCGTCAATCTAATCAACTCGGCTTCATAAATTTCTATTTTCAAATATTCTATTTCAAATATTTCTTTTTCAAAAATAGTTGTTATTATCAAAATATTTCGTTCAACACATGACCAATCTCAATGGATGAGTACTGTCAACACATGAACCTTTATTTTATATTGATAAAGATATAAATTTTATTATTAAAATATTTCGTTCAACACATGACCAATCTCAATGGATGAGTACTGTCAACACATGAACTTTTATTTTATAATATTCTTTATTTTTCAAATTGGAATGAGGCCCAATCAATCACCATATAATGTTAATTATATGGATTTTCATACTACACACGTATATAATAGCATTGAAAAATAATCAACCATCAACCAAAGTGCACTACACCGTATAAGCATCAAATATAGATATCTAACGCTTATAACAGCCTGTCAATCAATCGATCGACATATTCAATCAATCAGGATGAGTGAACTTCAAATTTCATCCCAACACCCGTGTGGGGTTTCAAACAATCAAACACAAATTTTATTTGTGCAGTTGGGCGATGTGTAAAATTTATCGACCCAATAAATGTCCTTCAAATAGGTGTACATAAACAAACCGTCTGGTTTGTAAATGAATATTTTATTTATTCACATTCACGTTAAAAATTATATTTTTAACGATAAAACATTTTATTCCAACATATGAATTTCTATTCAGTTCATTTATTCAATAAAATGATATTTTTATTTTTCTAACTTATTTTAGAAAATTTCGGCGGCATAACGGCGCTATGCTAGAAACGGGATAAGGCCTAGCCTTGTCCCCGGTCTAATAATGGCCACCGCCATACCCATATCAACCAAATCACTTTCATTATGTAAACCACAAAATTTGGAGTAAGAGTCTAACCTAGCCTTACTCCTTCGCCTTATAACGGCGCACGTCTAATCCTAACCAATTTATCGATTCGATTTTTCACACCACAAATCACATTCAAACCAATATCGCAATCAATCACCAAACAGTCAAACAAACAAGTCCATGGTCTGTGGACGATTGTGTCGGGTGCTACTAAACACCGTCTGCATCCTAGTATATATATATAACTAGAAAATGAAATTGAAAGGTGAGAAATTCTCACCTATAGCTATCCAATCAACTTGACTCTTCTTTGATAGAAACCTTCTTCGTTCTCGCCTTTTTGTTACCTTCGTTGTCCGCTTTCACTACCTATGTAAAAATCGAATTTTTACTTCGCTATTCCATAAATAAAAATCATATTTTTATTTCGAAGTTCAATATATAAAAATCCCATTTTTATTTCTATGTTAGATAGATAAAAATTATATTTTTATCACGCTATTTTCCATATAAAAATTTCGCCTTTATAAAAACATAGGCTTCGCCTTTTCAAATTCAAAGATTTCATCTTTATAAAATCTCATCTTTATTCTTCTACACATATAAAGATGGTATTTTTAATATTCCTATCATGTAAAAATTATATTTTTAACTCTTTACCCAACCAAAAATCATATTTTTACATCTTCTACTTAATAAAGATTATATTTTTAATACTTTAAAAATATAAAAATCATATTTTTAATATTTCTATATAGTAAAGACTATATTTTTAATTCTTTAAAAATATAAAAACTATATTTTTATCACTTTAAAAATATAAAGATCATACCTTTTACCAAATAAAAATCCTATCTTTTCACCTTTTAAAGTTCTAATCTTTTTCCATTTAAAATTCAAACCTTTTCTATTTTAAATTCTTTTTAAAATCAGTTTTAAATTACTCTTTAAAATCAGTTTTAAAATTCCTAAAAAAAATCAGTTTTAATTTTCTAAAAAAAATCAGTTTTAAATTACTATAAAAAATCAGTTTTAATTTACTATAAAAAATCAGTTTTAAATTACTATAAAAAATCAGTTTTAATTTACTATAAAAATCAGTTTTAATTTTCTATTTTTATAAAATAAAAATAAAACAAATAAATTAAAAAAAACGACTTACAGGGGGGGACTGTGCTGGTGGCGTCTCGCCGGAGGTGGATCGGCGGTGCCCTCGAGGTGGCGCAGGCTCGGGGTGGCGGTCTTCAATTGCAGCGTCGAGATGAGGAGAGGGAGGTCGGAGGCGTGGGAGGGGGTTGCGACGCCGAGGGCCAGGCGGGGATGGATCCGAATGGTGGTGGCTTCGGAGGGCGTGAAGGCGGTGCGTCCATCTGGGGAGGGAAGAACGAGAGCAGTAGGCTTTTTTTCCTTCTTCTTTTTTTTTTCTGAAATTCGATTTTGAAATAAAGAGGAGGGGGGGCCAGAAAGAAAAGGGAGAGAGATATATTTATTTTTTTATTATTTTATTATTTTATTTACTAAAAGTTGACTTTTTCATACGACCTCGAAACGAGGCCCACCGCCTGTCGTCCATAGCGTTTTACCCCCATTCCGAACACAATGGGATATGTATCGTAGGTTGATTTGATCGTTTGAATCAGTTTCCGTTGAATTTACATTTAAATCACTATATTGAATTTTAAACGTACATTTCAAATTACCGGGGTCACATACTAACTCTATAAATTCCATAAAAATATTTTCTAGCTTCGTATTGACGATACAGTCCTAACAAAACTAGTTTCGTCGAATTCTGAGACCGTCAGAAAAATGGCCAATTTCCAGTCGATTAAAATCAACTGAAATGGTCAAACGCGTTTTCCTTTGCCACGCTCACATATTGAATCGAAAAATTATGAAATTTGAAACCTAGCAATAATTTGACATCACGGACCCAACAAAACTGGTTTCGTCGAAATCCGAGGTCATTTGCAAAATCCCCATTTTTAAGGGCCTGAATTCCATAGCGACTATTCAGAATTTTCAACTGGACATATCTTTTGATTCACGCTGCGAAATTTTGATTTTTCGGATTCGTTGGAAAGATATTCACAATTAGATCCTATTGTTTTTGGTTTCACTAAAATCCGGATTGTTTTGCACCCCGTACATTCAATTGAAGTTTGAAATCGAATTATCGAACTACCGCGCCATTTTTAATTCTATTTATAATTATATATAAATATTTATATTCTAACGACGACGCGTATAATATATACGTTCGAATTATATTCAAAATAAATTTCTCGTCGATTTTATTTAAAATAATTCATTTTAAATAATCAAAATTCGCTAAAATTGCCAAAATAAAATTTTTAAACTGGCCCAGATTTTCGGGTTGTTACCGCCGTACGGGCTTTCCCATGTAAATCTATACCACCTCAACGTAGTACCATTTTATCCTTGAAGTTGTTTTGGACTGCTACCCTTGATCTAGTTATGTATTCTTACCATGAATTATCGCGTGTTCACTTAGGATTTATGCAACCTAGGACCACTAGGGATTATGCTACCTAATGAACGTTTCTGTGTCTCGGTTTGGGTTTTGGCCACCTAGGACCACTAGGGATCATGCCACCCGTCAACCACACCCTTTATCCCACGTATGTATCGTGAATCGTTTTCCATGACTAGACGCACATGTATCTCAATGTGCCACCCGGGTTCCATGCCAGGGCAAATCAAGAAATACGGAACTCGGTCGGGAGCTTTAAGTCGTCTGCTGATGCAGATATCAAGGTCTGTTTTTGTATCTGTGGCTATGGTCCCACGTGACCCCTCCCTCAACTACTGAAAGGCAATCCAAGAAAAATCATGTATGAGAACTACATCCCGGCCCCACTATAGCCCCACTTTCCTATGGGCCGACCTCACCCATGACTCGATAGCAAGAACATGGTCTGTTAGGAGTTCTCTACCTTTCCGTTCGTACGCGATTGACTAAAGATGGTAGGTAGTCGGCGACGTGCTATCCAGGACAAAATCAAGTATCGTCGACTCCACGCTAATCCATCCCAGTCTTTAGGTCGCTCGCATAGCAACCAAGGCATACTCTTGGCTCTTCTATCGCAGAGCTTAACCTCTGTGAGGCCGGGTTTCATGGACCACCTGCCACCTCACAGAGGGATACCAAGAGTACCCTACGTTCCCCGAAGCTACCGCTTCATCACCTAGTCCGTTGGAGCCTTTATCTAAGTCAGATAATTCGATCCCCCTCGTATGCTAAGCGATGACCTACCGTATCAGGTCACTCATCTATCTATGAACCGGTCTCATGTCCTTGGCTAAGAATTATTACTTAGTTACCCTTGACTAAGGTTTACCAATTAGCTTCTATTTCCATTATCCTTGTTAACTACGGTTTCTCTACCTAGTCCCTCTAACTAGGGTTTTGGTCTAAAGGGATAAGTGTTGTCATTCGAGTCCATGACTTAACCCGCCTACGAATCATGTCAGGGTTGGCTAAGTGTTCAAGTTCAAGACCTAGTCCTACAACCCGTATGTCAAGTTGGTTAAGTATATTCTAAAGGTGACTTAACCCTATTCAATTCAACCACTCTAGATTAGTTAAGTATGGATTAACTTAACCCCATCAAACCATCGAGTCAAGTCGGTTGAGGGTATTCGAACGGTTCGTGGCTTAGTCTTATCGAGTTATCATATTAGATGGGTCAAGTATTGGTTAACTCAACCCCATCAAGTTACCATGTTTAGATTAGTTAAGTATAGGTTACTTAACCCATCAAATTACCATGTTTAGATTGGTTAAGTATAGGTCGCTTAACCTCATCGATTACCGTGTTTAGATTGGTTAAGTATAGGTCGCTTAACCCCATCAAATTACCGTGTTAGATTAGTTAAGTCTAGGTTAATTTAACCCCATCTAATTACCGAGTCGGATTAGTTAAGTATAGGCTAACTTAACCCCATCCCCTAATCATCTTATAATGGTTAAGTGTCACTAATCAAATTGAATTAACCTATCCATGTGGCATTAATTTAATTAATGCACCCCAACCTCTCACATTAGACACGATATTGTGGTTATTGGATATGCCGGTCGGTTCCGGGCAGGTTTACACCACAATTCGGTCTAACCTCGGGTTTTAAGTGCGGTATGACCAACTACTCACATTGGGTCCTATTATTTGCAATTACTGGATTTGCCGGGCGGTTCCGGGCAGTTTTACATTGCAAACTCAACCCAACCTCGAGTAGGTCACTTTCATGTTTGGTCTAGTGTCATATCACACCTACAACCCATACGCGTCTAGCCCCAAGTTCCATGTTTTCGTACGTGTCATGTTCATGTTTAAGTGTTTCAAGAGTGTCACATTTTCATGCAACCCCATGTCAAGTTTTCGTGCCACATTCAAGTCAAGTTTTCGCGTCACGTTCACGTTTGTCTAACTACCCCAAAATCGTGTTTTCACTTGAGTGAAAGCGAGTCAATATAG
Source organism: Allium sativum (assembly GCA_030737875.1). Taxonomy (NCBI): domain Eukaryota; kingdom Viridiplantae; phylum Streptophyta; class Magnoliopsida; order Asparagales; family Amaryllidaceae; genus Allium; species Allium sativum. Next base: position 627,319,681 of record CM060920.1, read on the forward strand.
TATAAATACTATGGTACACATTGACCCCAAAACATGCACGATGCCACGACGGGGTTGGCTTCAAACATGCATGGTATCATCAAGGGATTGGCCTTGTACATGCATACTATCATATAGGGGTTGGCCACAAGCATGCACAATGCCATAAAGAGGGTAACTTGCATAAGTGTTCATGTCATAAACCTATCATGAAGGGATAAACATGCACATGTTACTTATGTCATAAAAAGGGGTAAACTTGCATATTATCATAAGGGACTTCGGGTTCATATGCTTGCATAGCCTCAAGGTCACATTTATGCACATGTTTCATGAGTCAAAGTGGTTTCAAGTGTGCATGCTAACATACCACAAGTAAAGGTCCAATCTTGCATGGCAAACTAAGTCCAATGCAACATGAATAGCATGGTTTAGTCGCTAAAACACAACCTAAAGTCCTATGTTCATGTTAAAGGAGCAAACTAGGCTCGCATAGGTTATAGCACTCATGTTTAACCACATTTTATTCCATGCCATGATTAAACTACCGTTAACATCTCGAAGTAGCTAGAACTTGCATAGCGAGGCTTAGAGGGTGCGCATGAATCGTCTTGACGATGAAAGGTGACTCCTTTGATGAAGAACCGTCATGAAATCGCCGTAGCAACGTTGATCGAGCCTCGATTTGGTGTAGCAAGCTTGCACCTTTCGATTCGGATCCGATTTACATGCATAGTCTCTTGGAGTTGGAGATGGAGGCCATGCTCACTTGGCATTTGGGCAGCACTTCGTGGCATGAGAGAGTTTGAGTGATTTAGGTTAGGGGGTTAGGGTCTTTTTATAGAGTTTAGGAGCATTTTAGGCCATAGGATTAACCCTAGATCGAATCCAAGCCATCCAAAATCGTCACAAGCCTCCAAAACCGAGCCAACATGACAAGCAGGTGCACCAGGTCGGGGTTCTACAGGGGGGTCGGCACAGGGGTCGACACCCATGTCGACCCCCTGGGGAGGTGTCGACCCAGGGGTCGACACCCATGTCGACCCCTTGGAGGGGGTTCGACACCCATGTCGACACCCTGTGTGTCTGGCAGGAATTTTCCCGCCTTCTCTTTTTGGGCTGAATTCGAATCTGTTTTCGGATTTGAATTTTCGTGAAACTTCGCGAGGCCATATCTCGGTCATACGGACTCCGATTTATGAAATTTCGGACTCTATTTCGCGTATTTTTCCGAGACGAACGCAATGGAGAAACCGTTTATCCTGATTCAGATTTTATAATTTAATTCTGCCTTGATTCTTGTCTTAACACGTTGTTAAAATTCGGGTTGTTACATTCTCCCCTCCTTTAAGGATTTCGTCCCCGAAATCTCCAAGTTAGGAAGAACGTATCCTACCATCCATCATCCATCTACTCAAAACATCATCCACAAGTAATCATTGTCCTTAAAAGATTTCTAATGCTGTATGAACATATGCAGAAAGTGTGTGTATGTGTTCCTTAGCTAATGCTAATGATCAGGCCTGAATGATCTTCTAATGCAAATTATGTTTAGTGCCATGAATCCAACATGTATGCAAATAGTCCTAGTCATATAAACACTATTTGTGTGCACAACCATTCATTCATATGTAACATCCACATGATAACACATTCAATTTCATCCATAAACAGGTATAAATACTCGTGCATATGCAATATGAAATGTGAGTGCGTCGATCTAGTATCTAATGTGTATTCGCGCATCCACGAGCAACCACTTGCAACCATATCAATCATAACATGTTTCAAACACATGTTTACATCCATAGGATTCTACCTAAGGTTCTCACGATAGGATCGAGGAGATAAACAAGGTAAACTCCCTACGGGGTTTGCAACAGAAACAGGACCGAGAGGATATTCACCAAAAGATAACATGCGAGCAAGCTCTACAGGAAAAACCAGGGATCCAGGATATACTCTTAAAAAGAGATATTGATGCGCGTATCTAGCCTTCAACCTACTAAGTCGCCCTCCCTTGAGCTTAATTCCATTGTTCCTTGACCGTCTTTTAACTTCATGATCCCGTAGCTTCTTAATTCCTGTTTCCAAAACATGGGTCGGAACCCATTTCATCGTCGTCTCTCGTTCCTTTTTCACTTATCCTTTCCCTAGTATACTTGGCTCAAACGTATCCACTTACTCATGGAAGCTCTCCAAAATTCTCTAGGGAATTCTGGATCTCGCTTACCAATGCCAATCCATGTTGCCAAGAGTATTTACTAGGGTGATCCCCATAACTCATGCATAAGCGAAACGAACCATCCGCCTTAGCGGCGAATTCTACCCGAATGGATTACCAACAACTGCATCCCGAGATTCTAGGTAACTAACCATGACAGAACCCAAAAGGTTATACGAGACTTCGAGGGTATTACCAAGGTGAGTCGAGAGTCTAACTACCCTCTTTCCAAAACCGAGAATGGCACCCCTTATTGGGTGACCACTTTATCCCTAGAATCCATCCGTAGCCGAGACATGTCATTCTCAAATCCAAACAAGTCATGAAGAAATGGACCAACTCTCCAACCAGATTTTTGCGACAAAAACTGGGATCCTCTACCATGCTAGTACTAAGGTGCAGAGACTCAACTATCCAAGCAGACTTAAATGATACGATGATCAAGACAAAGTCTGGACGGTATGATAGAAAAGAACGACTAAACCTTTACCAGAAACGATACCATCTCTTTTAGGTACCCTAGAAATGGGAGCGTACAATTGCCCTCTCCAATGGTCCTGTCCTTGTCCTCCTTGATGGACCAAGTCATACCAACAAGTTGCTTATCCTTAAGCTCGCGTTCTTTATCCTTACTCTTATTATCCTTCCTTGTACCACGGCAACAGGTCTCTCGAGAACCACCTCCATCGTACGGAAAACACCTACGTGGCTAGACAAAGATTAGTCACAGTTAGAACTACTGTGACTACAGATGGAGGAAAGAAAGGAAAAGAGATTCGATCAAGGAATCAAAGGATAGTGCTAATGGAATTTGGGGAATAGCCTTTTAAAACAAACTTTTCTTGAAAATGCTTCTTTGTAAACAGTTTGTAAAATGGTTTTCAGAAGGTTTTTTTTTCAAAACTTTTGCCCAATCTCGTAACCTTCTGCTCTGATACCAAATATAACACCCCACCTCCGCTAGGGTCACTCACAAAGGGAATGCACTAGGTTTGGTGAAGCATTATCGAGGTAAACATGCACAGAAATATTACAAGACAGAACATATATATAAAACAGCGGAAGTAAAACAAATTTCATTACCTTATAAAATAAGGTCTCAAGCCTTTTACATCAGAATACATCAAAACCTGTCTTGCAATAGTAAAGAAGCATAAAACCTTTTCATAAATTATTCCCCAAATAAAACAGTAAGGTAGCCAAAGCCAAGAAAAGTCCAAGCCATGCATGATGACCTTCAAGCAGAGGAAGTCCGAACTAAATAACAGTGTTTCCTCCCTGAAAACCTGGGGGGGAAACGGAAGACAAAGAGGCGAAAGAAAACGGGGTCAGTCATAAAGACTGGTAAGTCCTATCTACTTCCAGCATAAAAACAGGTAAAGGTAACATGACATTCATAAACTGAAAGTAAACATAAGGATGACAACAAGATAGATAAGCTAAACCAAGATAACTGGATGAACTACTGTAGCAAGGTAAACCAAGGTATCATGATAAACTACGGTGTCAAGAATCAAGGTATCACATCGTCAAGTTTCTATCAAGTATACTATCATAAGGTATTTATCATGTATATTTGCTCTGCACCTCTCGTACTAGTGTCCCCACCCGCGTCATGTGTTAACTATGAATGTCCCTTGCCCAATGTCATGTAATGGTCCATGTCAACCTGATATATAGCATATGTAGGTTTTCCCAACTCGTATGCTTCTTTCCATGTATAAGTTCAGTCCTTTGCCGTAGGCCGTACGGGCTTTCCCATGTAAATCTATACCACCTCAACGTAGTACCATTTTATCCTTGAAGTTGTTTTGGACTGCTACCCTTGATCTAGTTATGTTTTCTTACCATGAATTATCGCGTGTTCACTTAGGATTTATGCCACCTAGGACCACTAGGGATTATGCTACCTAATGAACATTTCCGTGTCTCGGTTTGGGTTTTGGCCACCTAGGACCACTAGGGATTATGCCACCCGTCAACCACGCCCTTTATCCCACGTATGTATCGTGAATTGTTTTCCATGACTAGACGCACATGTATCTCAATGTGCCACCCGGGTTCCGTGCCAGGGCAAATCCAGAAATACGGAACTCGGTCGGGAGCTTTAAGTCGTCTGCTTATGCAGATATCAAGGTCTGTTTTTGTATCCGTGGCTATGGTCCCACGTGACCCCTCCCTCAACTACTGAAAGGCAATCCAAGAAAAATCATGTATGAGAACTACATCCCGGCCCCACTATAGCCCCACTTTCCTATGGGCCAACCTCACCCATGACTCGATAGCAAGAACATGGTCTGTTGGGAGTTCTCTGCCTTTCCGCTCGTACGCGATTGACTAAAGATGGTAGGTAGTCAGCGACGTGCAATCCAGGGAAAAATCAAGTATCGTCGACTCCACGCTTATCCATCCCAGTCTTTAGGTCGTTCGCATAGCAAACAAGGCATACTCTTGGCTCTTCTATCGCAGACCTTAACCTCTGTGAGGCCGGGTTTCATGGACCACCTGCCACCTCACAGAGGGATACCAAGAGTACCCTACGTTCCCCGAAGCTACCGCTTCATCACCCAGTCCGTTGGAGCCTTTATCTAAGTCAGATAATTCGTTCCCCCTCGTATGTTAAGCGATGACCTACCGTATCAGGTCACTCATCTATCTATGAACCGGTCTCATGTCCTTGGCTAAGAATTATTACTTAGTTACCCTTGACTAAGGTTTACCACTTAGCTTCTATTTCCATTATCCTTGTTAACTACGGTTTCTCTACCTAGTCCCTCTAACTAGGGTTTTGGTCTAAAGGGTTAAGTGTTGTCATTCGAGTCCATGACTTAACCCGCCTAAGAATCATGTCAGGTTTGGCTAAGTGTTCAAGTTCAAGACCTAGTCCTACAACCCGTATGTCAAGTTGGTTAAGTATGTTCTAAAGGTGACTTAACCCTATTCAATTCAATCACTCTAGATTAGTTAAGTATGGATTAAGTTAACCCCATCAAACCATCGAGTCAAGTCGGTTAAGGGTATTCGAACGGTTCGTGGCTTAGTCTTATCGAGTTATCATATTAGATGGGTCAAGTATTGGTTAACTCAACCCCATCAAGTTACCATGTTTAGATTAGTTAAGTATAGGTTACTTAACCCCATCAAATTACCGTGTTTAGATTGGTTAAGTATAGGTCGCTTAACCTCATCGATTACCGTGTTTAGATTGGTTAAGTATAGGTCGCTTAAGCCCATCAAATTACCGTGTTAGATTAGTTAAGTCTAGGTTAATTTAACCCCATCTAATTACCGAGTCGAATTAGTTAAGTATAGGCTAACTTAACCCCATCCCCTAATCATCTTATAATGGTTAAGTGTCACTAATCAAATTGAATTAACCTATCCATGTGGCATTAATTTAATTAATGCACCCCAACCTCTCACATTAGACACGATATTGTGGTTACTGGATATGCCGGTCGGTTCCGGGCAGGTTTACACCACAATTCGGTCTAACCTCGGGTTTTAAGTGCGGTATGACCAACTACTCACATTGGGTCCTATTGTTTGCAATTACTGGATTTGCCGGGCGGTTCCGGGCAGTTTTACATTGCAAACTCAAAACAACCTCGAGTAGGTCACTTTCATGTTTGGTCTAGTGTCATATCACACCTACAACCCATACGCGTCTAACCCCAAGTTCCATGTTCTCGTACGTGTCATGTTCATGTTTAAGTGTTTCAAGAGTGTCACATTTTCATGCAACCCCATGTCAAGTTTTCGTGCCACATTCAAGTCAAGTTTTCGCGTCACGTTCACGTTTGTCTAACTACCCCAAAATCGTGTTTTCACTTGAGTGAAAGCGAGTCAACATAGTATAAATACTATGGTACACATTGACCCCAAAACATGCACGATTCCACGACGGGGTTGACATCAAACATGCATGGTATCATCAAGGGATTGGCCTTGTACATGCATACTATCATACAGGGGTTGGCCACAAGCATGCACAATGCCATAAAGAGGGTAACTTGCATAAGTGTTCATGTCATAAACCTATCATGAAGGGATAAACATGCACATGTTACTTATGTCATAAAAAGGGGTAAACTTGCATATTATCATAAGGGACTTCGGGTTCATATACTTGCATAGCCTCAAGGTCACATTTATGCACATGTTTCATGAGTCAAAGTGGTTTCAAGTGTGCATGCTAACATACCACAAGTAAAGGTCCAATCTTGCATGGCAAATTAAGTCCAATGCAACATGAATAGCATGGTTTAGTCGCTAAAACACAACCTAAAGTCCTATGTTCATGTTAAAGGAGCAAACTAGGCTCGCATAGGTTATAGCACTCATGTTTAACCACATTTTATTCCATGCCATGATTAAACTACCATTAACATCTCGAAGTAGCTAGAACTTACATAGCGAGGCTTAGAGGGTGCGCATGAATCGTCTTGACGATGAAAGGTGACTCCTTTGATGAAGAACCGTCATGAAATCACCGTAGCAACGTTGATCGAGCCTCGATTTGGTGTAGCAAGCTTGCACCTTTCGATTCGGATCCGATTTGCATGCATAGTCTCTTGGAGTTGGAGATGGAGGCCATGATCACTTGGCATTTGGGCAGCACTTCGTGGCATGAGAGAGTTTGAGTGATTTAGGTTAGGGGGTTAGGGTCTTTTTATAGAGTTTAGGAGAATTTAGGCCATAGGATTAACCCTAGATCGAATCCAAGCCATCCAAAATCATCACAAGCCTCCAAAACCGAGCCAACATGACAAGCAGGTGCACCAGGTCAGGGTTATACAGGGGGGTCGACACAGGGGTCGACACCCATGTCGACCCCCTGGGGAGGGGTCGACCCAGGGGTCGACACCCATGTAGACCCCTTGGAGGGGGGTCGACACCCATGTCGACACGGGTGTCAACACCTTGTGTGTCTGGCAGGAATTTTCCCGCCTTCTCTTTTTGTGCTGAATTCGAATCTGCTTTCGGATTTGAATTTTCGTGAAACTTCGCGAGGCCATATCTCGGTCATACGGACTCCGATTTACGAAATTTCGAACTCTATTTCGCGTATTTTTCCGAGACGAATGCAATGGCGCAACCCGTTTATCCTGATTCAGATTTTATAATTTAATTCTGCCTTGATTCTTGTCTTAACACGTTGTTAAAATTCAGGTTGTTACAAGTATCATCCCTGGGCGACTAGATTGTGATTCTATATCTATCCAGTATATTAAAACTTCAAATATACGCGGATCAGACGTATACGCAAAATCTTTATATACTGGATTGTCCAAATCAATATAAAATAAATAATCAAATACGAGTAATTGATTTAAATTTTCAAAACAAAATTTGTTTTCACTTTTATTTCAAAAATACAACTCTTCACACTCGTTCTAGGATACTACTGATCCCATCTGTAACGAGTCATTCTCGTTGGATATTACTAATCCAATCTCTGATGAATTCTTCCGTTTGGTTCTAACGTGTCTTGTTCTCTGAGCTTTGTAAACCAAAGCTCTGATACCAAATGTGACAACAAGGAATTTCGCTCGATCTGAATCAGTCGCTAAACCGATCCAGACCGTTCGAAACGCCTGATTGTTTTGAGAACACGAAAAAATAGAACGCAGACGGAAGGACATTTCATTGTATATTGCGACAATTCCATCAGAATACAAGAATATACAGAGTATAAATACTACACAGAAAATAACAGAGATTTAAATTACATTTAAATACATCGCAGCGGAAAGTAATACAATACAGAACTAGAAGTAATACACGGATATAGAGCTTTCCGAGTATCGTTCCAGCTGTAAACCAGGATCCTGTGAATATAATCTGCAAAACCAAAACTACTAGCTGCCTGTGTCAAAATAAGGGCACCCAGAGTTTAGGTTAAAACAATAAACTCCAGGTCAGTCATGTGACTGGTGTGAGAACTAAAACAGTTACTAATCTTTAGTTTAAAGTTCGGTAAATCAAGGGACCACGCCGTATAACACGGAACGAGTTTCCTCCCAAGAATACCAGTGCATAAAACAACAGAGCAATGCTAAATAAAGAAAAATGAAGCTATTATAAGACCCAGTTCCCATCACACAATGCAATGCAAGCCGGAGGATAGGGTTTTTACCTTACAATAGCCAAGAATGCTTGATACGTTCAAAACAAATCATTTGACACTATTATAAGTGCATAGTGTATAAAACAACTTCAAATCATAAGTATAAATCATAGACGACATAAGCGCCCCATCCCACTTGTCGCCATACTAGGCTCTACAAATAAAACCGCAAATGTCACGTATTTGGAAATTGGATTTCCATCTGTGAACCGAGGCAAAAGATAGTCCTCACCGACTTCGAGACTCTCTAGCCCGAGCCTCAGGCAAGTACTCAGTCAAGCCTTTGGAGCGACAGGGCCGGTCCACCGGTGTGGATTAAAATTCCTAAACACTGTGTTTCCCCGCCCTTTGGGGCATAAATGAGCCAACGAATGACTCCATCGGACCCGGATCGTCCGATCTAACCGAGGCGCCTCGCAACAACCACATAAGTCAAACTCGTTAGGGTGTGTAAAACGACTGACGCCACTTCTAACTAGAAAGAAACGCATGTCCTCCCTGAGGTCCTTCTCCCGTTTTTAGTTCACAACCGGGGTGTGAGGCTCGCGAATTCACGTTACACAAAGCTATGCCACACAGGCCGTGCTTTGATCATCAACCACAAGACTTTGCTTTTCAACAAAAGCCTTGATCAATTTCATCTTAGCATGCCACACAGGCAAACCACTGCATGCAACCGATATCCATCAATCACACATAATGATATCCAATGTCAGACACACAGTCTATTTACAAGTTCGTTCTGGGTCTGAACGAAACCGGAGGCACCTAGTACCCCGCATATCCATCGATCTCCAAGTACGTCTGGACGATCACCAACTGATTCCCTCCTCTTGGGTGTACGGCCCAATCAAGATCATCAGTAATTATCCAAACGACGTGAAGACCTCCGGTCTTCAACCACTGTCTTCATCTTCGACTTATCGTCGAATCAGTTATTCAGAATGGGATAAACCCGGTCTTTCCGAATAACTCGCGTATATAATAAATAAGTGTTACACAAACACAACATACGCCTCATTCCAATTCATCAGTCACTAACCGTAAATTAACAAGAGAATAATTCCCCAAATATTAACCCCGAAGGCCGAAACCAACATCAGATCAATACCCAGGAAACCGTTCTGCTTAGCTAACCTACACTTAGTTTCTAAATTTCACATTCTTAGGGAAAGGTTCCCATTAATTTTATCAAAGATAAATTCCTTTAAATTTATTCTTTAATCTTCTTTTGAATATCAATTCAAACTAGTCGGGATTAACGAACCTTACCGAAGTAATCATTTGTTTTAATTCCCCAACCCCAACCTATTCATCCCATGAAGTAAAACTGGTAATACTTCATATCTAACACATGGTGTTATCGGAAAATTTAATTACCACTTCACGTTTAAATCTAATTAAAGATTTAACTATCGCCTGGAGCAAAACTGGTGATACTCCATTCTCGATCTTTTCAATCTAATTAAAGATTCATTAAAACTCCACTTAGTTTTAATCTTTGACTGGGTTAAAGAATCAGTGTCATTTAAAACACAGTTCACGGTAAACCCCAAAATCACATCATATTTCAATCAGTCCCTAACCGTAAATTAGCAAGTGAGCAATTCCCTAAGTATTAACCCCGAAGGCCGAAACCAACATTAGATCAATACGCCAGAAACCATTCAACTTAACTAATCTCTTGTTAGTTTCTGATTTTCTTAACTCCTTTGGGTCTAAGAACAGTATTATTGAAGATACCGTTCACGACAACCCCAAAATCACATTCTATTAATTATCGGGTTAAAGAACAAGTGTTATTTAAAACACTGTTCACGATAAACCCAAAAATCAATACCAATTCAATTCCAATTAAATATTATTTAATTGGTTCACTTCATTAAATCTAAATAAAAAGATTTAATCTTTTTCTCAACTGGGCTTAAGAACGGTGTTAATGAAGACACCATTCACGACAAACCCAAATCACATTTGATATTAAATACAAGGCTCTGAATAGAAAATATATCGGTTTATATTTAATATCAATTTCTACGACCAACAAATATCGTATTGGAAATAACGATATATATATATATATATATATATATATCTTTCAAATTTCCATAACGCTATCTGTATAATCACGAAATCCAACATTGAAATATTCCAAAGTCAATTTCGATTCAAATCCATTCGAATTCACGTATTGGAAATTCTGGTTATTTTCAAAACCCTCTCAAATACACTTTATTTATTTTAAAAATAAATAGAATTATAATTCCAGTTCAAAACTAGTTCATTTCGATAAAAATATATTTTTATCTTTTCAAATATGGAATTTTTTTATCCCAATTCTTCACAAATCGTTTCTTAAGATTTTACACAAATTATTACTATTTTTAATAATTTTATCAAGGCCCGTACAGTCGATTTCCATCAACGGCCATCGAACTTCACTTACAGCGACCTTTTCCAAATTTGATTTGGACATAAATCCAAATCCAACCGTTAGATTTCTAATTTCTAATATTCATTAGAAAGCTCTTTTCGATACGAACCCAACGGTTCCGGTATTAGGACAATCCGACGGTCAGATCTCGCGCAATATCCATTTGAAGTCAATGGTCGAAATTCACGAACTACCGCAGCGCGGTGCGTTCTATTCAGGCCATTATATTATATATATAATATATATAATATATACTTCGTCGATTTCCTTTTAGAACGTATTTTATGAATCATTTTAAATTCGTTTTCAAAACGATTTCAACTTCTTTTCAAACTCAAATCAAATTTGAATTTTCCAATATAAATTCATTTAAAATTCATTTCAATTCTATTTCAATTCAAATCCATTTCAATTCAAATCGGTTTCAATTCAAATCAATTTCAGATCAATTTCAATACGTTTTAAATTCAATTCAAAATGATTTCAATTATATTTCAATCTAATTCGAATTCTATTCGGTTTAATTCGAATTTCATTTCAATTCAATTTAATTCGAATTTCAATTCCTTTCAAAATATCAGATTTTGAAATCACTTTCGATATTCATTGTAAAATGAATAAAATCGATATAAATATCGTTCACGTCAAAATGGCGTCAATCTAATCAACACGGCTTCATATATTTCTTTTTTCAAATATTCTATTTCAAATATTTCTTTTTCAAACATTTCTTATTCAAATATTCTATTTCAAAACTGGAAGGAGGCCTAATCAATTACCATATATTGATAATTATATGGATTTTCTACCACACGTATATAACAACAACGATAAATCATCAACCATCATCCAAAGTGCATTCTACACTGTATAAGCATCAAATATAAATATTTAACGCTTATAACAGTCTGTCAATTAATCGATCGACATACAACTAACTATTGGGATTAGTGTATGTCATATATCACCCCAATACACGTGTGGGGTTTTCAAACAATCAAACACAGATTTTATTTGTGTAGTTGGGCGATGTGTAAAATTTATCGTCCCAATCAATATCAGTCAAATGTGTGTACATAAACAAATCGTTTGACTTGTTTATATTAATTTATTTCATTTCATATATACATTAAAAATTCTATTTTTAACTATATAAATATTTTATTTCATTTCACATCACATTACACAATCAACTATACATCAAAATCAAACAAACAAGCATACAAGCCGTCCATGGTCTATGGACGACGGGTGTCGGGTGCTACTAAACACCGTCTGCATCCTAGTATATATTTTAACTAGAAAATTAAATTAAAAGTAAGAAGTTCTCACCGAGGGTTCCACTCCGCCATGCTTTTCTTTTGAACTGCTGAACTGTCTGGATCTATTTGCAATTCCAATGTAGTTCTTTCCACGCTGTTCAAATAAAAATTATATTTTTATTGCTTCATTCAATAAGCAAAAAATCACTTCATGCTGTTTATAAATCAATGCTTATTTCTATATAAAAATTATATTTTTATATTTCTACTTCTTATATAAAGATTGAATTTTTTTATTATCATAACTATATAAGAATTATATTTTTAATCTGCTGCTTATATAAAAATCATATTATTATAAGGTTTTCATATAAATAAAAATCCCATTTTTATCTCGTCATTCACATTATAAAAATCTCATTTTTATTTTAACGCTATCATATAAATAAAAATCATATTTTTTATTGACTACATATATTAAAATTGTATTTTTATAACTCTAACTTCATATCAAAAATCAGATTTTTATAGTTTCAACTTCACATTTTCCATACGATAAAAATCAAACCTTTCTCTATATAAAAATTGCATCTTTGTTAGAATAAAAATTCGATATTTGTTCAATTCAAAAATCTGATCTTTCTAGTATAAAAATATTAACTTTCTAATATAAAAATTCTAACCTTTTTAGTTATTCTCATGTAAAAATCAACACTTTATGATATCAAAAATCTCTCCTTTCCATTGCCTTTCATATAATAATTTCAGTTTTAATTTAAATAAATTTTCGTTTTAATAAATAAATAAAGAAAGAAAGGGAAATGGGGAGACCTCACTTTCTTCGTTGGGGCTGAGGGATGGTCAGCGGTCGGGGAGGTGCCAGGCAACCAACGGCGGTTGGAGGTGGCCCAAAGGCGGCGGAACACAGGCGGAGGCGGTGGTCCTTGATTGGATGTGGCGCCGGCAGTTGGGGGACACGCAGCGGCTTGGAGGAATGGGTTCGATTGGAGAAAGGAGGGAGCGGTGACTCGAGGTGACGGCTGGTAGAGGGAGGCACGGTGGAGCGGTTGTCGACGATGGTGGGTGGTCCACGGTGGAGCGACGACAGCGACGCAGTTTTTTTTCTCTTTTTTTTATTTCTTCTTGATCGGATCTGAACGAATAGAAAGGGGGTGTTGACTAAGGAGAGAGGGATAAAGGGAGGAAATAGTAGAGGGAGGCACGGTGGAGCGGTTGTCGACGATGGTGGGTGGTCCACGGTGGAGCGACGACAGCGACGCAGTTTTTTTTCTCTTTTTTTTATTTCTTCTTGATCGGATCTGAACGAATAGAAAGGGGGTGTTGACTAAGGAGAGAGGGATAAAGGGAGGAAATATTTAATTATTTTTTTATTCAAAATGTAACTTTTTCTTTCGAACTCAGAATCGAACCCACCGACCGTCGTCCCTAGCATATTACCCCCATTCCGAACACAATGGGATATGTATCATAGGCCAATTCGACCTTTTCAATCAGTTTTCGTCAAAATCAACATATAACTCTATATATTGAATTTGAACGCGCATTTCAATTTACTGGGGTCACATACTAACTCGAAAAATTCCAGAAAAATATTTTCTAGCTTCGTATTGACGATACGGTCCTAACAAAACTAGTTTCGTTAAATTCTGAGACCATTTGAAAAATGACCATTTTCCAGTCGATTAAAATCAATTGAAACTGGTCAAACGCGTTTTCCTTTGCCACGCTCACATATTGATTCGAAAAATTATGAAATTTGAAACCTAGCAATAACTTGACATCGCGGATCCAACAAAAGTGGTTTTGTCGAAAACTAAGGTCGTTTGCAAAATGGCTATTTTTAAGGGCCTGAATTTCATAGCGACTATTCAGAATTTTCAACTGGACATCTTTTGATTCCCGCTATGAAATTTCAATTTTTCGGATTCGTTGGAAAGATATTCCCAATTAGATTCAAATATTTTTGGTTTCACTAAAATCCGGTTAATTTTGCACCCGGTACATTCATTTGAATTTTGAAATCGAATTATCGAACTACCGCGCCATTTTCGATTCCTTTTATATAAATAAATAATTATTCATATTCCAATGTCGAGCTATATAAATATATATACGTTCTGTTTCTATTCAAAATAAATTTCTCGTCGTTATTATTTAAAATAATCTATTTTAAATATTCAAAATTCATTAAAATTGCCAAAATAAAAAATTTAAATTAGCTCAGATTTTCCGGGTTGTTACAAACTGAAACGACCAAAACTTCCCAGCAAAGGAAAGGCTGGATTGCTTTGAGAACAACACACATCAGAGCTCAAACTGAAGAACATTTTATTGCTGATTACAACAATTACATCAGAGTACAAGAATATAACAGAGTATGAAAACTTATTACACAAAAGGAATACAATAATATCAAAGGTTTAAATTACATTTAAGAATAGCAGCGGAAAAATAATACAAATATACAACCGAAAGGAATACACGGATACAAAGCTTTCCGAATATCGCCTCGACTGTAAACCAGGATCTTGTAAATATCTGCAAAAAGCTACTCGACTGCCCGTGTGGAAAATATAGGCACCTGAGTTTGCCAGTGAAACAAACTACAGGTCAGTCATGGGACTGGTATGAGAAATCTTAACTTAACCTAAAAATAAGGCGAATCACAGGACCACGCCGCTAAAGCGGAATGGGTTTACTCCATTGGATTGCCAGTGCATAAAATAAAGTAAATCGTTAAACAACGCAATGACTTTTTTTTAGAAAAATGAAACCATTATAAGACCCAAGTCCCATCACACAATGCAACGCAAACCGGAGGATAGGGTTTTGACCTTATAATGATCAAAAGATGCTTGATACGATAAAATGGATTTAACATTATTGTGTATATATATGTTCTAATAAAAACATTTCAATCATAATGTATCAATCATATACGGCATAGTACCCCGTTCTACTATGTCGCCATACTAGTTCTACATTCAAAACCGCAAGATCGTATTGGAAATTGGATTTCCATCATGAGTCGAGGCTAGCGGCAAGCTCCTCTCCGATTCGAGACACTCTAGCAAATGCCTCAGGATCCCCCGCAGTGAACCCTTGGATCTTCAGGGCCGGTCCCCGCCTATCGGCAGTGGATTGGTTATGCCTGAACACACGCTTCCTGGTTCCTTTGAACCTATAGTATGACCACTAACGGCCTATAAAAATATGAGGCGCCTCAAAATCCATCATCCACATAAGTAAAATGTCAGCCAGTTTAAGCACTGACACTACCCCTAGCTAGAAAGAAACGTGTGCACTCCATGTAGTCTTAATCCCGTTTTTGACTCATACCGGGGTGTGAGGCTCGCGAAGTTACGATATACACAAAGCTATGCCGTAATAGGATATACTTTGATCATCCCCCAAGGCCCTGCTTTTCAACAAAAGCCTCGATCATTTGCATCTTGGCGTGCCACATTGGCAATTCACGCCATGCGATCGATCAATATTAATATATACCAGGGTGTTAAGCAGAGAATAAATCCTCCACCACCAAACAGACATACATTAACAGAAATCGATTTAATTCACATGGAACGAAATCCAATGTCAGACACGCATCCATTTACTAGCTTATGCTCTGGGTCTCAGCGAAAACCAAATCCGAACAATCAACAATAGTCCAGACGGCCACCACTGAAGCCCCTTCAAGGTAGCTACTCCATCAAGGGTCTCTGTAGCAACACATCCATTCGATGTGAAGATCGTCGGTCTTCAACCACCGTCTTCATCTTCGACTCTTCATCGTCGTAGTAATTATTCGGAATGGGTTAAACCCGGTCTTCCCGAATAACTCACGTATTTTATAATTAAAGATCAAGTACTATAAAAGCACCACCCAACGTCTCATTTCAATTCAGAATATTCTTCTAATAAGATATTTGCATTATTATATCAAAGACAAATTCTTTAAATTATCCTTAAATCTTTTCTTTAATGATTTATCAAAACTTCAATTGGGTTTTAAATACCAAAAATCATTATTCAATGATTATTTAAATTTAAGAAATTAATCTTAACTTTAACTGGGTTAAAGAACTAATGTCATTTAAAACGCAGTTCACGGTAAACCGAAACTCACCTTCCATAAAATATGGAATCTTCACAGAAAACAAATAAATATATAATCGTTATAAATTTCTGTATCTGACCAATAATATAAATGGAATAACGGCAAAGCCTCTTAAATTCCATATGTAGTATCGGTTTTCTTTTACAGAAGCTTATCTCGGTTATTATTAATTCAAATTCCATTCAACTCCAATTTAATATATTTAATTGGAAAACTTGGCTTTTGGAAAATTCCCATTTAAATCTTAATAAAAGATTTATAAATTCTAAATCATATTTTCACTGTCAGTTGGGTTAAAGAACACATGTCACTTAAAAACATGGTTCATAATAAACACAACTCATGTTTCATCTTATTTCAATTACTAGATATAATTGAAAACTTTTAATAGTCTTAATTAAAAGATTTATTCATTTCTCAACTGGGTTTAAGAAAGGTGTTATTGAAGACACCATTCACGACAAACCCAAAATCCAATTTATTTAATTTAATTTCAATTAGATATTCACCAATTGGAAACTTCATTAAATCTTAACTTAATGATTTATTCTATTTAATAACTAGTTCATTTCAATAAAGATATATTTTTCTAAAATATATTCTTTTTCTAGAATATTCTTTTTCTAAGATATTTTCAAAAATATTATTTTTCTAGAATATTCCTTATTGGAATGTGACTCAATCAACAACCATATATTGCATTAAATCCACCAGTATAATGAATAATTAACAAACATCCAATAAATCAACCAAAGTGTATTCTACACTAAATATTGGGACTAGTGTAGATCAGATATCATCCCAACACCCGTATGGGGTTTCATCCAACAAGCAAACAATAAATTATTTGTGCACTTGGGCGATGTGTAAAAATTATCTTCCCAATCACATAAACAAGTCAGATCACTTGTAAATGGAAGTGTAATATTCAATTTGAATATACTAAACATTATATTTTACACATCAACATTTCAATTTCACAGACATATATATATATTTCAATTCTTTTCATTCTGAACAAATGACAATAAAAATCTAATCTTCTATTTCAATTCTTTTTATTGAACACAAATGACAAATAAAATCTAGTCTTTTTATTCAATTCCTTTTTATTGTTAACAAATGATAATAAAAATCTTAACTCTTATTTATTGACCAAAATGTATATTTTTGGTCTCATTCATTTTTAAATGACAAGTTGAATATTTTACTTCATCTTTTTAAAATGACAAAAATGTCACTTTTATTCTAAAGTGACAAAAATTGTAATTTTGTCTAATTCCCTTTAATGTACAAAATATGATCATTTTGTCAAATCTTTGTCAATGTACAAAATATGATACTTTTGTCTAATCTTTTAAATGTAACAAAATATGATAATTTTGTCTAGTCTTTTAAAGTAAACAAAATTGTTATTTTTGACTTCATTCTTTTAAAGTAAACAAAAATGCTAATTTCTTTAATCCTTTTAATAATCAAAATGTAATCTTTCTTCTTAATGAACAAAAATGATTATTTTGGTGTAATCCTTTTAAATAACCAAAATGAATATTTTGGTGTAATCTTTTTAAATAACCAAAAATGAATATTTTGGTGTAATCTTTTTAATATATAAAAAAAGTTCATTTTTATTCACTAATCAAGTTTTGACAAAAAATGTTATTCTTATTCACTAAACATGTTTTGACCAAAATGTATATTCTATTTGCTAAACATGTTTTGACCAAAATGTATATTCTATTTCTATAATCAGGTTTTCACAAAAATGTGATTTTCATTTCTATAATCACGTTTGACAAAAATATGATTTTCATTTCTAAAATCATGTTTGACAAAAAAAAATATGATTTTCATTTCTATAATCATGTTTGACAAAAATATGATTTTCATTTCTATAATCATGTTTGACAAAAATATGATTTTCATTTCTATAATCATGTTTGACAAAAATACGATTTCCATTTCTATAATCATGTTTGACAAAATTATGATTTTCATTTCTATAATCATGTTTGACAAAAAAATATGTATATTTTAGTTTAACTCTTTTTAATGTAAACAAAACTATATATTGATCTACTTCTTTTCAATGTAACAAAAATGTCCTTTTCTAATTCTTTCTTTTTAATGTGACAAAAATGTCCTTTTCTAATTCCTTCGTATAATATATAAAAATGTCCCTTTTCTAATTCTTTCTTATAATATATAAAAATGCATTTCTAGTTCATTCCTTTTTAATGTACAAAATATTCATCTCTAATTTAACACAAAAGTAACAAATTTTAATCCAATAAACATTTTATCACAAAATGTTATTTTATGTCTAGTGTAACATTTCATAACAAAAATGTTATTTTGTTTTTTATAATCTAATTAACAAAAATGTTAATCTTTGCTCTTCATAATCTAATTAACAAAAGTGTTAATCTTGCTCTTTGTAATCTCATTAACAAAAGTGTTAATCTTGCTCTTTATAATCTCATTAACAAAAGTGTTAATCTTACTCTTTATAATCTCATTAACAAAAGTGTTAATCTTGCTCTTTATAATCTCATTAACAATAGTGTTAATCTTGCTTTTAATAAAAAATGTAACTCTTGTTCTTATTAAAAAAAAATGTAACTTTTGTCATTTTATTACATTTAAACAAAAAAAATGTAACTTTTGTTCTTTATTTACATTTTTAACAAGAAATGTAAATTTTGTTCTTTTATTACATTTAAACAAAAAATGTAACTTTTGTTTCAATTCTATTCTCTAACAAAAATGTGAATTTTTGTTTCAATTCTATTCTCTAACAAAAATGTGAATTTTTGGCTTATCTTTTCAAGTAAACAAAAATGTGATTTTATATTTCACAAATCAAGTATTCACAAAAATGTTAATTTTGTTTCTTAAATCAAGTTTTAACACAAAATGTTAATTTTGTTTCATAAATCAAGTTTCAACAAAAATGTTGATTTCAATTCCATTGACATATTTTGACAAAAATCTATATTTTTATATGTCATACTTTTTATCTAAACCCAACATGAACATCTTTATAAATATAAAATAAAATTATAGTTTTTATTTTATACACCAATTTTTTTGACACACATGAGTATTATATATCCTATATATATAATAAGAGTATGGTTTTATTGTATACACTAAGAACATGAACACACCAACACAAACTATTGTTCATCACAATCACAGCACAATCAACATTGAAATAAATATAGACAATATCACATGAATTTCATACTAAATGAATACAATAAAATAAATAATTAACCTTTTATTTATTTTAAAACTAGAAATCTCACCGATAGCTTTTAATTCTGAACAACTCAGATCTGAATTTTCTCTGAATTTTCAACGTTCTTCGTTACAAATCTTGTCGGTTCCATCATGTAGATCTCGTCAAGAGGGTTCCAACGCACTTTGTTTCATCAAATTCTGATTTGATTTGCAATAGATATGAACATTTAAATTTTTGATTACATTAATTAATTAAAATAATAATTAAAATTAGTTAAGGCCTTAATTACATTACTTAACCCCTTTAATTCATCTTCCCCGTAACTTCTTTCAGAAAGCATAAAACTCATCATCGTTTAAGAAACTCCACCACCGCACCTCTCTCCGGCTACTGGCCGATGATCAGAAGCACTCATCCTCAAGCCGCTCGCTCCTCTACCAACGCCGGGACCACCACGAATCGCGACTCCCCCACCGGCCATGAAAACGAACTCAACTCTGGCGACTTTGAGCAATGATTACACTCAAATTATAACTCAGAAAATGATCTTAGCTGTTGGTTAGCTTGACCTTGATCCTCTCTATAATTTTCTCATTGGATGTATTGAAATCCAGTTATTTGATTTGAAGAATTTGGTGCCCAAAAATCTGGTGATTTCGGCCATCTATTTTGAGCTGATGGCGGCTGTAGGAATTGTCAGGATTAGGGTTTAGTTAGTCTAATATTTATAATATTACATTATTAATTCTCTTAGTTAATGAATCTTAGCCCATTAGTCCATTTCAGCTCCAATTTCAACCCAACGAAAGTTGCTCCTAGGCAAATACCCATGTTCCGAACGCAATGGGCTAGGCCCTGTCGGCCCACTTGATCATCTCCAGCCTGTTTTATTTAATTTACATTATAATTCATTTATTTCAGTCGTACAATTAAATTCACCGGGGCCACATACCACCTCTACAAATTCCAGAAAAATTATACTTGGCTTTGTTATGACGATACGGTCCTAACAAAACTAATTTCGTTGAATTCCAAGACTGTTTGAAAAATGGTCATTTTCTGGTCGATCCGATTTAACTAAAATGGTCAAAACACATTTTCTTTTGCCACGCTCATATATTAATTCGAAAAATTATGAAAAATTAAACCTAGCGATAATTTGACATTGCGTTTCCAACAAAAGTGGTTTCGTCGAAAACCGAGGTCGTTGGCAAAATGGGTATTTTACGGGCTATATATTAAATTAATATATATATAAATTCTACAGCGACTTTTCTAAATTTTAAACTGGACATAACTTTCAAATTATAAAGTGAACTTATATTTTTCAGATTCGTTAGAAAGGTATGATTAAACAGATTTAATTATTTCTTGTTTCGCTCAATTCTGATTTATAATGAATCCTGTATATTCAGTTAAAGTTCAAATTCAAATTTTCAAACTGCAGCGCTGTTTTAAACTCCTTTTATAATTAAATAAAATTCTTATATTTTAACGTTGATTAAAATAAACTTTTCGATGTTATTATTTAAAATAAATTATTTTAAATATTAAAAATCCAATAAAATTTCTAAAATAAAAATTTTAAATTGACCCCAAAATTCTGGGTTGTTACAATCGCCCCCACTTAAAATCTTTTCGTCCTCGAAAAGAAACGAAGCTAAAAGTTGTTTAATTAACCAACTCAACTTTTTTTTTGTTTCAATTAATTATCATTCTAATATTTTAATTAGTGAAACTGATTATCAAACATCACAACCAGCAATCAATTAGGTGATTAACTTTCCAAATATATATAACTTTTATATATAGCCAAAAATCATATTTTAGTGCAAATCACCGCAATGTGTCCTATCTAAGTTTGGGTTCTCATACCAATCAATGGAAATATATAGATATACCACTTTCGAAACTCGGAAATAAATACTGAAAATGCTGCAGCATTATCAGAATTATCACCGGGCGGCTAGAGTGTGATTCTATATCTACCCAGTATATTAAAACTTCGAATACCCGTTAATTACTCGTATATTCGAAATCTATATATACTCGATTGTCCACATAAAAATATAATAATATACTCAAATACGTATATTTAGATAAAATTTTCAAAAATAAATTTGTTTTCATTTTTATTTTAAAGAAAATAATACTCCTCACACTCGTTATAGGATACTGCTGATCCTATCTCTAACGAGTTATTCTCATTGGATATTACTAATCCAATCTCTGATGAATTCTTTCATTCGGTTCTAATGTGTCATGTTCTCGAGCTCTGTAAACCAAAGCTCTGATACCAACTGAAACGACACAAACTTCCCAGTAAAGGAAAGGCTGGATTGCTTTGAGAACAACACACATCAGAGCACAAACTGAAGAACATTTTATTGCTGATTACAACAATTACATCAGAGTACAAGAATATAACAGAGTATGAAAACTTATTACACAAAAGGAATACAATAATATCAGAGATTTTAATTACATTTAAGAATAGCAGCGGAAAAATAATACAAATATACAACCGAAAGGAATACACGGATACAGAGCTTTCCGAATATCACCTCAGCTGTAAACCAGGATCCTGTAAATATCTGCAAAAAGCTACTCGACTGCCCGTGTGGAAAATATGGGCACCCTAGTTTGCTAGTGAAACAAACTACAGGTCAGTCATGGGACTGGTATGAGAAATCTTAACTTAACCTAAAAATAAGGCGAATCACAGGACCACGCCGCTAACGCGGAACGGGTTTACTCCATTGGATTGCCAGTGCATAAAATAAAGTAAATCGTTAAACAACGCAATGCAATTTTTTTTAGAAAAATGAAACCATTATAAGACCCAAGTCCCATCACACAATGCAACGCAAACCGGAGGATAGGGTTTTACCTTATAATGATCAAAAGATGCTTGATACGATAAGACGGATTTAACATTAGTGTGTATATGTATGTTCTAATAAAAACATTTCAATCATAATGTATCAATCATAAATGGCATAGTACCCCATCCTACTATGTCACAATACTAGTTCTACATTCAAAACTGCAAGATCGTACTGGAAATTGGATTTCCATCATGAGTCGAGGCTAGGGGAAAGCTCCTCTCCGATTCGAGACACTCTAGCAAATGCCTCATGATCCCCCGCAGTGAACCCTTGGATCTTCAGGGTCGGTCCCCGCCTATCGGCAGTGGATTGGTTATGCCTGAACACACGCTTCCCGGTTCCTTTGAACCTATAGTATGACCACTAACGGTCTATAAAAATCCGAGGTGCCTCAAAATCCATCATCCACATAAGTAAAATGTTAGCCAGTTTAAGCACTGACACTACCCCTAGCTAGAAAGAAACGTGTGCACTCCCTGCAGTCCAAATCCCGTTTTTGACTCATACCGGGGTGTGAGGCTCGCGAAGTTACGATACACACAAAGCTATGCCGTATAGGCTATACTTTGATCATCCCTCAAGGCCCTGCTTTTCAACAAAAGCCTTGATCATTTGCATCTTGGCATGCCACATTGGCAATTCACGCCATGCGATCGATCACTATTAATATATACCAGGGTGTTAAGCAGAGAATAAATCCTCCACCACCAAACAGACATACATTAACAGAAATCGATTTAATTCACATGGAATGAAATCCAATGTCAGACACGCATCCATTTACTAGCTTATGCTCTGGGTCTGAGCAAAAACCAAATCCGAACAATCAACAATAGTCCGGACGGCCACCACTGAAGCCCCTTCAAGGTAGCTACTCCATCAAGGGTCTCTGTAGCAATACATCCATTCGATGTGAAGATCGTCGGTCTTCAACCAAGGTCTTCATCTTCGACTCTTCGACGTCGTATTAATTATTCGGAATGGGTTAAACCCGGTCTTCTCGAATAACTTACGTATTTTATAATTAAAGATCAAGTACTATAAAAGCACCACCCAACGTCTCATTCCAATTCAGAATATTCTTCTAATAAGATATTCGCATTATTATATCAAAGATAAATTCTTTAAATTATCCTTAAATCTTTTCTTTAATGATTTATCAAAACTTCAATTGGGTTTTAAATACCAAAAATCATTATTCAATGATTATTTAAATTTAAGAAATTAATCTTAACTTTAACTGGGTTAAAGAACTAATGTCATTTAAAACATAGTTCACGGTAAACCCAAACTCACCTTCCATAAAATATGGAATCTTCACAGAAATCAAATCAATATATAATCATTATAAATTTATGTATCCGACCAATAATATAAATGGAATAACGGCAAAGCCTCTTAAATTCCATATGTAGTATCGGTTTTCTTGTACATAAGCTTATCTCGGTTATTATTAATTCAAATTCCATTCAACTCCAATTTAATATATTAAATTGGAAAACTTGGCTTTTGGAAAATTCCTATTTAAATCTTAATAAAAGATTTATAAATTCTAAATCATATTTTCACTGTCAGTTGGGTTAAAAAACACATGTCACTTAAAAACATGGTTCACAATAAACACAACTCACGTTTCATCTTATTTCGATTAATAGATATAATTGAAAACTTTTAATAATCTTAATTAAAAGATTTATTCATTTCTCAACTGGGTTTAAGAAAGGTGTTATTGAAGACACCATTCACGACAAACCCAAAATCCAATTTATTTAATTTAATTTCAATTAAATATTCACCAATTGGAAAACTTAATTAAATCTTAACTTTATGATTTATTCTATTTAATAACTAGTTAATTTCAATAAAGATATATTTTTCTAAAATATATTCTTTTTCTAAAATATTCTTTTTCTAAGATATTTTCTAAAATATTATTTTTCTAGAATATTCTTTATTGGAATGTGACTCAATCAACAACCATATATTGCATTAAATCCACCAGTATAATGGATAGTTATTAAACATCCAATAAATCAACCAAAGTGGATTCTACACTAAATATTGGGACTAGTGTAGATCAGATATCATCCCAACACCCGTGTGGGGTTTCATCCAACAATCAAATAATAAATTATTTGTGCGCTTGGGTGATGTGTAAAAATTATCGTCCCAATCACATAAACAAGTCGGATAACTTGTAAATGGAAGTGTAATATTCAATTTGAATATACTAAACATTATATTTTACACATCAACATTTCAATTTCACAGACATATATATTTCAGTTCCTGGAAATTATGTTTTAGTACATCTATGCGGCCGTGTATTTCTTTGCAGGCCACCGATTCAAAACATTAAGTTTCCAGGACATAATTTCCGATTTTGTGCTAATCAACTACTCAACTCAAATTTCATATTCCCAAACTAACCCTCTTCTACTTCTGTTCTTTTTTTTTCCACGAAATTTACAATCCTTCTCCGCCTTCTCGCTCCAAGCCGTGTATCCAGAAATTAGGGTTCTTAGTACTGCTGTTCTCCGCTTTTGCTTCGATCAAATAAATAAAAAAGTTCCGCCGATAATCTAATTCAAGAACTGCCTTGGCTTTGTTCAGGTATTTTTTCCTTATTTTGATTTTTTAAATGCATTTTAAATGTTCAGGTTATTGATTCCTCTTTAAACCTAAATCTGATCAAATTGAGGTCTCTATCTTTTATTGTGATACTCTCTGATACGAAGAGTAAAATCAATTTTGTAATAACCCGAAAATCTGGGCCAGTTTAAAATTTTTATTTTGGCAATTTTAGTGAATTTTGAATATTTAAAATAGATTATTTTAAATAATATCGACGAGAAATTTATTTTGAGTTGAATTCGACGTATATATTTATACACGTCGTCGATAGAATATAAATATTTATATATAATTATAAATAGAATTGAAAATGGCGCGGTAGTTCGATAATTCGATTTCAAACTTCAATTGAATATACCGGGTGCAAAACACTCCGGATTTTAGTGAAACCAAAAACATTAGGATCTAATTGTGGATATCTTTCCAACGAATCCGACAAATCGAAATTTCATAGTGGGAATCAAAAGATATGTCCAGTTGAAAATTCTGAATAGTCGCTATGGAATTCAGGCCCTTAAAAATAGACATTTTGCAAATGACTTCGGATTTCGACAAAACCACTTTTGTTGGATCCGCAGTGTCAAGTTATTGCTAGGTTTCAAATTTCATAATTTTTCGAATCAATATGTGAGCGTGGCAAAGGAAAACGCGTTTGACCAGTTTCAGTTGATTTTAATCGACTGGAAAATGGCCATTTTTCCAACGGTCTCAGAATTCGACGAAACTAGTTTTGTTAGGACCGTATCGTCAATACGAAGCTAGAAAATATTTTTCGAGAATTTTTAGAGTTAGTATGCGACCCCGGTAATTTGAAATGTACGTTTAAAATTCAATATAGCGATTTAAATGTAAATTTAACGGAAACTGATCGAAACGATTGAATTGTCCTACGTGGCATATCCCATTGTGTTCGGAATGGGGGTTAAACGCTAGGGACGACAGGTGGTGGACCTCGTTTAGAGGTCGTTTGAAAAAGTTGACTTTTTGAATTAAAAAATAATAATAAAAATCATATACCCCCCTTACTTCTTCTTTCCCGATTCAATATATATAAAAAAAAAGAGAGAAACGAAGGGAGGGAGGCGCTCCTCCCAGCATCGCCGCCGTGGCTCCTTGGCGCGCCGCCGCCAGGGCGTGGCCCCCTCTTCCTCCACCTCCCCTTTTCCTTCTCTGACCTCTCCATCCCCGCCCGAGCACAAAACCCCCACGCGCGCCACCCAGCTGGACCGCCAGCCACCCTCCACCACCCTCCGACCAACTCGCAGGCACCCCCCTCCCCTTTGAACGATGCTGCACCCTCCACCTCGGCCTTGTGAACCGCCAGCACCCCCAAATCGAGCTCCAGCGAACCCTAGCCCAAGGCCGCGCCTCCAACCATCGGAAAGGAGCACCAGGCGCCCGCTGAACCCCAACTCCGGCGCCTACAACAGCCCCTCCCTCTTCTAAAATCCGTAAGTATTTTAGTTTGTTAACTGATTTTCTTTTATAGCATAAAGAACTGAAATTTGTTTGATTTTAAAACGAAAGTAAAAGATTCGATTTTTTTGAAAGTAAAAGATTCGATTTTTTTGAAAGTAAAAGATTCGATTTTTTTAAAAGTAAAAGATTCGATTTTTTTTGAAGGTAAAGGATTCGATATTTTTAAAAAAGGAAAAGACGATATTTTTAAAAAAGGAAAAGACGATATTTTTAAAAAAGGAAAAGACTATATTTTAAAAAAAAGGAAAATACGATATTTTTAAATATGAAAAGACGATATTTTTAAATATGATAAGATGATATTTTGATATGAGCAGTGAAGAGAAAAGTATGATTTTTACTTCGAGAAAAATGAAAACTTTATTTTTTATAAAGGCGAAAACTTTATTTTTATAAAGGCGAAAACTTTATTTTTATAAAGGCGAAAACTTTATTTTTATAAAGGCGAAAACTTTATTTTTATAAAGGCAAAATCTTTAAATTGAAAAGGCGAAACCTTTATTTTTATAAAGGCGGAATCTATCTTCTTGAAATGGGATTCTTTTTTTTTATATATTGAATAGCATAGTAAAAATGTGATTTTTTATATATCGAACAACGAAGTAAAAATATGATTTTTAAATTGAAAGTGAACAAATAAAAATGTGATTTTTATTTTAAAGACATCAAAATATGAAAATGTGTTATTTTTACATATGTAGTGGCTACGGACAAAGAAGATGATAAAAAGGCGAGAATGAAGAAGATTTATATCAAAGAAGAGTCAAAATGTTTGGATAGCTATCGGTGAGAATTTCTCACCTTTCAATTTCTTTTTCAAATTATATATATATATACTAGGATGCAGACGGTGCTTAGTAGCACCCGACACAATCGTCCACAAACCATGGACTTGTTTGTTTGGTTGCATAAATTAGTTAGATGAATTGGTTTGAATTGAATTGTTTGGTGAAATGGAATTGATTTGATTGATGTGTGAATGGCGTGGGCCTTCACTAGACCGGGGATAAGGCTAGGCCTTGTCCCGTTTCTAGTATCGTGCCGTTATGCCGCCGAAATTTTCTAAAATATGTTAGAAAATTAAAAATATCATTTTTATTGTGTAAATGAACTGAATAGAAATTCAAGTGTTGAAATAAATATTTTTGACGTTAAAAATATAATTTTTAACGTGAAAGTGAATAAATAAATATTTATAAACAAATCGGCCGATTTGTTTATATACACTGATTTGATTGATATTGATTGGGTCGATAAATTTTACACATCGCCCAACTGCACAAACAAAAATGTGTGTTTGTTGTTTTGAAACCCCACACGGGTGTTGGGATGATATTTGGCGTACACTAATCCCAATTATTTAATTATTGTCGATCGATTGGTCGACAGACTGTGTAAGCGTCGATTATTTATATTTGATGCTTATGCAGTTGTGTGGTGCACTTTGGTTGATGGTTGATTATTTTTCAAAGCTATTATATACATGTGTTGTATGGAATCCATATAATTAACATTATATGGTGATTGATTGGGCCTCATTCCAATCGGGAAAATAAGGAATATTATAAAAGAAAATTCATGTGTTGAATATAAAAATAGTCATGTGTTGACGATGTCCAGGTGTTGAGTGAAATATTTTATACAATAAAATTCACATCTTTATCATATTTAAAATTAGAACCTACTTCTCAGTAGGAGTCTAATTGAAAATCAAACGATAGATACCATAGTTTTATAAAATATTTTACATAACAACAATAGTGATGTGTTGACGGCACTCATGTGTTGAGATTAGTCGTGTGTTGAAAGAAATATAGATTCATGTGTTGAATGGGATAAATATTCATTTGTTGAATAGAATAAAGAAGTTGTGAAAAATATAAAGCCGTGTTGATTAGTTTTGCGCCATTTTGACGTGAACGATATTTATATCGATTTTATTCAAATTGAAATAAATATTATAGCAAATTCGAATTGAAAAGAAAACGAATTTGAATTGAATTTAAAAGGACTTCGAATGGAATTGAATATAAAACAAATTCAAGTTGAATTGAAAACGAACCGAAATTTAATTGAATTCGAATCGAAATTAAATTGAAATCAATTTGAATTGAAACGAATTTGAATTTGAATTGAATTGAAACGAATTTGAATTTGAATTGAATTGAAAAGAACTCGAGTTGAATTGAAATCAAATCGATTTGAAATTGAACGTAGAAGTTGAATTGTTTTAGAAACAAATTTAAAACGATTTATAAAATTCGTTTTAAATAGAAATCGACGAAATATATATTATATATATTATATATATAATATAATGTCCTGAATAGAACGCGCCGCGCCGCGGCAGTTCGTGAATTTCGACCATTTATTTCAAACGGACATTGCGGGAGATCCGACCGTCGGATTCTTAAAACTGGAACCGTTGGGTTCGTATCGAAAAGAGCTTTCCAATAAATGTTAGAAATTTGAAATCTAACGGTTGGATTTGGAATTATGTCCAAATCAAATTCGAAAAAGGTCGCTGTAAGTGCAGTTCGATGGCCGTTGTTGGAAATCGACTGTACGGGCCTTGATAAAATTATCAAAAATATCTATAATTTGTGTAAAATTATAATATGTGAATTTGAAAGAATTGGGCTGGAAAATTCCACATTAGAAGGTAAAAATAGATTTTTATCGAAATGAACTGGTTTTGAACTAGAATTAAAATCAATTTATTTTTGAAATAAATAAATTGAATTTGAAAGTGATTTTGAAAATAATCGATAATTTCCAATACGTGGATTGGACTGGAGCTGAATCGAGATTATCTTCGGGATATTTCTATGTTGGATTTCGTGACTATACAGATATTGTTATGGGAATTTGAAAGATATATTTTATATCGTTATTTCCAATACGATATTTGTTGGTTTCAGAATTTGGTATTGAATATAATTCGATATATTTTCTATTCAGAGCCTTGTATTTAATATCAAATGTGATTTGGGTTTATCGTGAATCGTGTTTTAGATGACATTGGTTCTTTAACCCAGTTAAAGACAAGATATCGATTTTTGAGTAGATTAAAACTAAGTGGAGTTTTAATGAATCTTTAATTGGATTAAAATGTGAATTGATAATTTAAATTATCAAATCTGAAAGGTGATCGAGAATGGAGTACCACCAGTTTTGCTCCAAAGCGATAGTTAAATCTTTAATTAGATTTGAACGTGAAATGGTAATTAATTTTACCGATAACACCGTGGTGTTAGATATGGAGTATCACCAGTTTTGCTCCATGGGATATATAGGTTGGGATTGGGAAATAAACTAAATAATTACTTCGGTGTGGTTCGTTAATCCCGACTAGTTTGAGATGATATCCAAAGGAAGATTAAAGAATAAATTTAGAAGAATTTATCTTTGATAAAATTAATGGGAACCTTTCCCTAAGAATGTGATTTTGTGAATAAAAGAATATTCTGAATTGGAATGAGGCGTTCATTGTGTTTGTGTAACATTTGTTTATTATATACGTGGGTTATTCAGAAAGGCCGGGTTTATACCCATTCTGAATAACCGATTCGACGAGATGTCGAAGATGAAGACGGTGGTTGAAGACCGGAAGTCTTCACATCGTTTGGGTGATTACTGATGATCTTGATTGGGCTGTACACCCAGGATGAGGGAATCAGTTGGTGATCTTCCAGACGTACTTGGAGATGGATGGATATGCGAGGAAAGTGCCTCCGGTTTCGTTCAGACCCAGAACGAACTTGTAAATGGATTGTGTGTCTGACATTGGATTTTATTCTGTGTTAATTGATCTCTATTAAATATACATCTGTTTGGCGGCGGAGATTTTATTCTCTTGCTTAACGCCCTTCTCTGAGACGTACGAGCTCAGAGGTTGTATATCGATGGACATCAGTCGCATGGAGTGAATTGCCAGTGTGGCATGCGTAAGTGGCAATTGATCAAGGCTTCTGTTGAAAAGCAAAGTCTTGTGGTTGATGATCAAAGCACGGCCTGTGTGGCGTAGCTTTGTGTATAGCGTGAATTCGCGAGCCTCACACCTCGGTATGAGTCAAAAACGGGAGATGGACCGCTGGGAGAACACGACGTTTCTTTCTAGCTAGGGTGGTGTCAGTGACCTACCAGCCCTGACATTTATATACTTTTCACATGTGTGGTTGTTGGATACGAGGCGCCTCGGATATAGGTCTGTAAGGACCGGGAAACGTGTGTTCAGGAATAACTAATCCTCAAAAGTAAGAGAGGGCCGGCCCAGCCGATTCCAAGGATCATAGTGGGGTCCTGGGACATTTGCTAGAGTGTCTCGAACGCGGAGAGGAGCTTGCCCCTTGCCTCGACTCATGACGGAAATCCAATTTCCAATACGTGTATTTCGGCTTTATTTGTAGAGCCTAGTATGGCGACATAGTAGATGGTAGCTATGCCGCCTATGATTGATATTTATGATTGAAATGTTTTAACACTATACACTTATTATAGTATCAAATGATTTGTTTTAAACGTACCAAGCATGTTTGGCTGTTATAAGGTAAAACCCTATCCTCCGGCTTGCGTTGCATTGTGTGATGGGACCTGGGTCTTATAACAGCTTCATTTTTCTTTATTTAGCATTGCGCTGTTTGTTCTATGCACTGGTATTCTTGGGAGGAAACCCGTTCCGTGTTATACGGCGTGGTCCCTTGATTTACCTAACTTTAAAACCAATATAAATAACTGTTTTAGTTCTCACACCAGTCACATGACTGACCTGGAGTTTATTGTTTTAACCTATACTCTGGGTGCCCCTATTTTCCACACGGGCAGCTAGTAGTTTTGGTTTTGCAGATTTATATTCACAGGATCCTGATTTACAGCTGGAACGATGCTCGAAAAGCTCTGTATCCGTGTATCACTTCTAGTTGTGCTTTTGTATTATTTTCCGCTGCTATGTAATTTATTGTAATCTCTAATATTTGTCGAATGTAATTTATTCATTTATACTCTGTATATTCTTGTATCTGATGGAATTGTTGTAATAACAATGAAATGTTCTTCCGTCTGCGTTCATTTGTGTGTTGTTCTCAAAGTATCCGCTCTTTCCTTCACGGGGAAGTTACGGGTCCTTATAGTGGTATCAGAGCTTTGGTTTACAGAGCTCGAGAATAAGACACATTAGAACCATACGAAAGAATTCATCAGATATTGGATTAGCAATATCCAATTAGAATTACTCGTTAGAGATAGGATCAGTAGTATCCTAGAACGAGTGTGAAGAGTATATTTTTCAAATGGAAACAATTTTGTTTTAAAATTTAATCCATTTTAAACGTATTTGAATATTTATTTATTTTGAATTTGGACAATCGAGTATATATAGATTTCGCGTATACGCGTCATGAACGTATATTCGAAGTTTTAATATACTGGGTAGATATAGAATCACATTCTAGATATCCGGGGATGATTCTGATGATGGTGCATCATCATCAGCATTCATATTCGAATTTCGAAGGTGCGATATCTATATATTTCCATTAGACTGGTGTGAGAACCAAAACTAATATAGCTAGAATACATTGCTGTGAATTGGCATCAAAAACATGATTTTCTGTATATATATATCAAAATTATGAATTTGAAACTCTAATTCACTAATTGATTGATGTTTGTGTTGTTTGCTAATTTTGAACCATTATGCCTAATTGTATCAAATATTGAATTGTATTGAAAAT
This sequence comes from Allium sativum, assembly GCA_030737875.1. Lineage (NCBI taxonomy): Eukaryota > Viridiplantae > Streptophyta > Magnoliopsida > Asparagales > Amaryllidaceae > Allium > Allium sativum. The sequence continues at coordinate 627,351,831 of CM060920.1, forward strand.
TGGTTGCATTTGCTTGCATATACATATACTTACATTGAACAGGTCATAGCAAGGAGGCTAGAGCAGAGAATAAAATTTGTTTGCCCGACAAATAGGTACATGTTTACTACATAATTTCCGGTTTTGTTTGGGTGATGATGATTTTATGAGCCTATTGGCTAGCCGCTTGGCTTTTTCTTTTTCTTTTTGAGATCTGAAGGACTGGGGAAGCTATTTGAAATTCCCCGATGCTCCCGGTGCAGGGGAGGTTATGGCGAAATTTTTCGAAAATTTAGGGTGTTAGCCAAATTTTTGAAATTTTGAAAATTCTCAGAAACTGAAAAGTTGGAGAATGGAAGCCAGATCGAACGTAGAGTTGATTGATCAAACCACTTTCGACTTTGTTCCTTTTCGGGGATGAAAAGTTTTAAGTTGGGGAGATTGTAATAACCCGAAAATCTGGGCCAGTTTAAAATTTTATTTTGGCAATTTTAGTGAATTTTGAATATTTAAAATAGATTATTTTAAATAATATCGACGAGAAATTTATTTTGAGTTGAATTCGACGTATATATTTATACACGTCGTCGTTAGAATATAAATATTTATATATAATTATAAATAGAATTGAAAATGGCGCGGTAGTTCGATAATTCGATTTCAAACTTCAATTGAATATACCGGGTGCAAAACACTCCGGATTTTAGTGAAACCAAAAACATTAGGATCTAATTGTGGATATCTTTCCAACGAATCCGACAAATCGAAATTTCATAGTGGGAATCAAAAGATATGTCCAGTTGAAAATTCTGAATAGTCGCTATGGAATTCAGGCCCTTAAAAATAGACATTTTGCAAATGACTTCGGATTTCGACGAAACCACTTTTGCTGGATCCGCAGTGTCAAGTTATTGCTAGGTTTCAAATTTCATAATTTTTCGAGTCAATATGTGAGCGTGGCAAAGGAAAACGCGTTTGACCAGTTTTAGTTGATTTTAATCGACTGGAAAATGGCCATTTTTCCAACGGTCTCAGAATTCGACGAAACTAGTTTTGTTAGGACCGTATCGTCAATACGAAGCTAGAAAATATTTTTCTGCAATTTATAGAGTTCGTATATGACCCCAGTAAATTGAAATGTACGTTTAAATTGAATATATAAAGAATTATATTTTAAATTCAACAGAAACTGTTCGAAATGATTGAATCAGCATACGATACATATCCCATTGTGTTCGGAATGGGGCTGAAACGCTAGGGACGACAAGCGGTGGACCTCGTTTAGAGGTCGTTTGAAAAAGTTGACTTTTTGAATTAAAAAAAAATAATAAAAATCATATACCCCCCCTTACTTCTTCTTTCCCGATTCAATATAAAAAAATAAAAAAATAAAAAGAGAGAGAAACGAAGGGAGGGAGGCGCTCCTCCCAGCAGCGCCGCCGTGGCCCCTTGGCGCGCCGCCGCCAGGGCGTGGCCCCCTCTTCCTCCACCTCCCCTTTTCCTTCTCTGACCTCTCCATCCCCGCCCGAGCACAAAACCCCCACGCGCGCCACCCAGCTGGACCGCCAGCCACCCTCCACCACCCTCCGACCAACTCGCAGGCACCCCCCTCCCCTTTGAACGACGCTGCACCCTCCACCCCGGCCTTATGAACCGCCAGCACCCCCAAATCGAGCTCCAGCGAACCCTAGCCCAAGGCCGCGCCTCCAACCATCGGAAAGGAGCACCCGGCGCCCGCTGAACCCCAACTCCGGCGCCTACAACAGCCCCTCCCTCTTCTAAAATCCGTAAGTATTTTAGTTTGTTAACTGATTTTCTTTTATAGCATAAAGAACTGAAATTTGTTTGATTTTAAAACGAAAGTAAAAGATTCGATTTTTTTGAAAGTAAAAGATTCGATTTTTTTGAAGGTAAAGGATTCGATATTTTTAAAAAAGGAAAAGACGATATTTTTAAAAAAGGAAAAGACGATATTTTTAAAAAAGGAAAAGACTATATTTTTAAAAAAAGGAAAAGACGATATTTTTAAATATGAAAAGACGATATTTTTAAATATGATAAGATGATATTTTGATATGAGCAGTGAAGAGAAAAATATGATTTTTACTTCGAGAAAAATGAAAACTTTATTTTTTATAAAGGCGAAAACTTTATTTTTATAAAGGCGAAAACTTTATTTTTATAAAGGCGAAAACTTTATTTTTATGAAGGCGAAAACTTTATTTTTATAAAGGCGAAATCTTTAAATTGAAAAGGCGAAACCTTTATTTCTATAAAGGCGGAATCTATCTTCTTGAAATGGGATTCTTTTTTTTTTATATATTGAATAGCATAGTAAAAATGTGATTTTTTATATATCGAACAACGAAGTAAAAATATGATTTTTAAATTGAAAGTGAACAAATAAAAATGTGATTTTTATTTTAAAGACATCAAAATATGAAAATGTGTGATTTTTACATATGTAGTGGCTACGGACAAAGAAGATGATAAAAAGGCGAGAATGAAGAAGATTTATATCAAAGAAGAGTCAAAATGTTTGGATAGCTATCAGTGAGAATTTCTCACCTTTCAATTTCTTTTTCAAATTATATATATATATACTAGGATGCAGACGGTGCTTAGTAGCACCCGACACAATCGTCCACAAACCATGGACTTGTTTGTTTGGTTGCATAAATTAGTTAGATGAATTGGTTTGAATTGAATTGTTTGGTGAAATGGAATTGATTTGATTGATGTGTGAATGGCGTGGGCCTTCACTAGACCGGGGATAAGGCTAGGCCTTGTCCCGTTTCTAGTATCGTGCCGTTATGCCGCCGAAATTTTCTAAAATATGTTAGAAAATTAAAAATATCATTTTTATTGTGTAAATGAACTGAATAGAAATTCAAGTGTTGAAATAAATATTTTTGACGTTAAAAATATAATTTTTAACGTGAAAGTGAATAAATTAATATTTATAAACAAATCGGCCGATTTGTTTATATACACTGATTTGACTGATATTGATTGGGTCGATAAATTTTACACATCGCCCAACTGCACAAACAAAAATGTGTGTTTGTTGTTTTGAAACCCCACACGGGTGTTGGGATGATATTTGGCGTACACTAATCCCAATTATTTAATTATTGTCGATCGATTGGTTGACAGACTGTGTAAGCGTCGATTATTTATATTTGATGCTTATGCAGTTGTGTGGTGCACTTTGGTTGATGGTTGATTATTTTTCAAAGCTATTATATACATGTGTTGTATGGAATCCATATAATTAACATTATATGGTGATTGATTGGGCCTCATTCCAATCGGGAAAATAAGGAATATTATAAAAGAAAATTCATGTGTTGAATATAAAAATAGTCATGTGTTGACGATGTCCAGGTGTTGAGTGAAATATTTTATACAATAAAATTCACATCTTTATCATATTTAAAATTAGAACCTACTTCTCAGTTGGAGTCTAATTGAAAATCAAACGATAGATACCATAGTTTTATAAAATATTTTACATAACAACAATAGTGATGTGTTGACGGCACTCATGTGTTGAGATTAGTCGTGTGTTGAAAGAAATATAGATTCATGTGTTGAATGGGATAAATATTCATTTGTTGAATAGAATAAAGAAGTTGTGAAAAATATAAAGCCGTGTTGATTAGTTTTGCGCCATTTTGACGTGAACGATATTTATATCGATTTTATTCAAATTGAAATGAATATTATAGCAAATTCGAATTGAAAAGAAAACGAATTTGAATTGAATATAAAAGGACTTCGAATGGAATTGAATATAAAACAAATTCAAGTTTAATTGAAAACGAACTGAAATTTAATTGAATTCGAATCGAAATTAAATTGAAATCAATTTGAATTGAAACGAATTTGAATTTGAATTGAATTGAAACGAATTTGAATTTGAATTGAATTGAAATGAACTCGAGTTGAATTGAAATCAAATCGATTTGAAATTGAATGTAGAAGTTGAATTGTTTTAGAAACAAATTTAAAACGATTTATAAAATTCGTTTTAAATAGAAATCGACGAAATATATATTATATATATAATATAATGGCCTGAATAGAACGCGCCGCGCCGCGGCAGTTCGTGAATTTCGACCATTTATTTCAAACGGACATTGCGGGAGATCCGACCGTCGGATTCTCCTAAAACCGGAACCGTTGGGTTCGTATCGAAAAGAGATTTCCAATAAATGTTAGAAATTTGAAATCTAACGGTTGGATTTGGAATTATGTCCAAATCAAATTCGAAAAAGGTCGCTGTAAGTGCAGTTCGATGGCCGTTGTTGGAAATCGACTGTACGGGCCTTGATAAAATTATCAAAAATATCTATAATTTGTGTAAAATTATAATATGTGAATTGGAAAGAATTGGGCTGGAAAATTCCACATTAGAAGGTAAAAATAGATTTTTATCGAAATGAACTGGTTTTGAACTAGAATTAAAATCAATTTATTTTTGAAATAAATAAATTGAATTTGAAAGTGATTTTGAAAATAATCGATAATTTCCAATACGTGGATTGGACTGGAGCTGAATCGAGATTATCTTCGCGATATTTCTATGTTGGATTTCGTGACTATACAGATATTGTTATGGGAATTTGAAAGATATATTTTATATCGTTATTTCCAATACGATATTTGTTGGTTTCAGAATTTGGTATTGAATATAAGTCGATATATTTTCTATTCAGAGCCTTGTATTTAATATCAAATGTGATTTGGGTTTATCGTGAATCGTGTTTTAGATGACATTGGTTCTTTAACCCAGTTAAAGACAAGATATCGATTTTTGAGAAGATTAAAACTAAGTGGAGTTTTAATGAATCTTTAATTGGATTAAAATGTGAATTGATAATTTAAATTATCAAATCTGAAAGGTGATCGAGAATGGAGTACCACCAGTTTTGCTCCAAAGCGATAGTTAAATCTTTAATTAGATTTGAACGTGAAATGGTAATTAATTTTACCGATAACACCGTGGTGTTAGATATGGAGTATCACCAGTTTTGCTCCATGGGATATATAGGTTGGGATTGGGAAATAAACTAAATAATTACTTCGGTGTGGTTCGTTAATCCCGACTAGTTTGAGATGATATCCAAAGGAAGATTAAAGAATAAATTTAGAAGAATTTATCTTTGATAAAATTAATGGGAACCTTTCCCTAAGAATGTGATTTTGTGAATAAAAGAATATTCTGAATTGGAATGAGGCGTTCATTGTGTTTGTGTAACATTTGTTTATTATATACGTGGGTTATTCAGAAAGGCCGGGTTTATACCCATTCTGAATAACCGATTCGACGAGATGTCGAAGATGAAGACGGTGGTTGAAGACCGGAAGTCTTCACATCGTTTGGGTGATTACTGATGATCTTGATTGGGCTGTACACCCAGGATGAGGGAATCAGTTGGTGATCTTCCAGACGTACTTAGAGATGGATGGATATGCGAGGAAAGTGCCTCCGGTTTCGTTCAGACCCAGAACGAACTTGTAAATGGATTGTGTGTCTGACATTGGATTTTATTATGTGTTAATTGATCTCTATTAAATATACATCTGTTTGGCGGCGGAGAATTTATTCTCTTGCTTAACGCCCTTCTCTGAGACGTACGAGCTCAGAGGTTGTATATCGATGGACATCAGTCGCATGGAGTGAATTGCCAGTGTGGCATGCGTAAGTGGCAATTGATCAAGGCTTCTATTGAAAAGCAAAGTCTTGTGGTTGATGATCAAAGCACGGCCTGTGTGGCGTAGCTTTGTGTATAGCGTGAATTCGCGAGCCTCACACCTCGGTATGAGTCAAAAACGGGAGATGGACCGTTGGGAGAACACGGCGTTTCTTTCTAGCTAGGGTGGTGTCAGTGACCTACCAGCCCTGACATTTATATACTTTTCACCTGTGTGGTTGTTGGATACGAGGCGCCTCGGATATAGGTCTATAAGGACCGGGAAACGTGTGTTCAGGAATAACTAATCCTCAAAAGCAAGAGAGGACCGGCCCAGCCGATTCCAAGGATCATAGTGGGGTCCTGGGACATTTGCTAGAGTGTCTCGAACGCGGAGAGGAGCTTGCCCATTGCCTCGACTCATGACGGAAATCCAATTTCCAATACGTGTATTTAGGCTTTATTTGTAGAGCCTAGTATGGCGACATAGTAGATGGTAGCTATGCCGCCTATGATTGATATTTATGATTGAAATGTTTTGACACTATACACTTATTATAGTATCAAATGATTTGTTTTAAACGTACCAAGCATGTTTGGCTGTTATAAGGTAAAACCCTATCCTCCGGCTTGCGTTGCATTGTGTGATGGGACCTGGGTCTTATAACAGCTTCATTTTTCTTTATTTAGCATTACGCTGTTTGTTCTATGCACTGGTATTCTTGGGAGGAAACCCGTTCCGTGTTATACGGCGTGGTCCCTTGATTTACCTTACTTTAAAACCAATATAAATAACTGTTTTAGTTCTCACACCAGTCACATGACTGACCTGGAGTTTATTGTTTTAACCTAAACTCTGGGTGCCCCTATTTTCCACACGGGCAGCTAGTAGTTTTGGTTTTGCAGATTTATATTCACAGGATCCTGATTTACAGCTGGAACGATGCTCGGAAAGCTCTGTATCCGTGTATCACTTCTAGTTGTGCTTTTGTATTATTTTCCGCTGCTATGTAATTTATTGTAATCTCTGATATTTGTCGAATGTAATTTATTCATTTATACTCTGTATATTCTTGTATCTGATGGAATTGTTGTAATAACAATGAAATGTTCTTCCGTCTGCGTTCATTTGTGTGTTGTTCTCAAAGTATCCGCTCTTTCCTTCACGGGGAAGTTACGGGTCCTTACAAATTTGGACGAGAAATCGTTTCAGTCCTTACTGTTTCTTTTGCCGATTCGATTGTTGCTTGTCAGCATCTAATATTTCGTTTTTCTGAAAATTCCCCAATGCTTTTTATTTTTTATTTATTTTCCCCTGTGATTAAACCTTCTAATCCTGAATAGTTGAATACTGAAAATTCCCCAATGCTTGTTTTTTTTTCTCACTGTTTAATAGTTGTTGTAGTTTTTCATAAAATTTCTAAGCTTGAATATTAGAAAACCGTATTAATGTCATTAATCAGTTGAGTACACTACTAGAAAAAGGGTTTATTTCCGACGTCAATTAGCGACCATATAGTGACGCGGGGACGCTGCGGCCTCTCTAAAATATTGGTCATTGCTAATCTATCATTAAGGCTGCACTATGCTGCTAATTGTAGATGCCTTGATGACCAAAATTTCCCTGTTTGTTGCTGATACTTAGGCAATTAACGATGCTTTAAACATGAGTAGTCAGCAGAGAGCAATCTGTGTTCTCACGCGATTGTTACTTTGCCCCATTCAGATTGAAATAACTAACGCTCATATTTAGTCATCTGTGTCCATTTGGTTAAGCTGCCAATAACTAACACGATGGTTACTTTGCCCCATTCAGGTTGTTCTAGTGTTTGATTATACTGCCCTAGGCGATCTTAGTAATATCTTTTCTGATGGATAATCTTGGTGAACAAAGGTATGGTGTTTGCTGAATTATTTTATAGTTTGTTTTTTATTTTATTATATTTAATGCTATTTTGTTTTTCTTTACAGGAACAAAGAATCCGTTATGGTTATTTTTGATTTTAACAACCATACTTTTAGTTTAAGAGTTAATTTGGATTCTATAGTTTCATTTATTAGAGATAAGATTTGTGAAGTGTGGAAAAATCTTACTCCTTTATCTTTTGATATTTGTTACATTAAAGATTCTAAGACTACATTTATCGAAATGAATAGTGATTTGCAAGCTATTTTGTGTTTAACTTTCTATAGAAAAGAAGATTATTTGGTTTTATTTGTGAAGCGGAAGAAAATTGGTCGTATAAATTTTGTTGGAAATAATAGCATATCTTGTTCTAATAGTAGATCTATTGGAAATGATGAAAGCACGGTTGATAGTGTTGACTTTTTGGGGGAAAAAAGGAAATTTGAATGAATTATTGAAAAAGGGTTCTAGTTTGAAATTTTTTGATGGAGTTGGACAAAAATTTGATTCTGCAATTGATTTTCGAAGAAATGTGGTTGGATATTGTGTGAGAAATGGATTTAAACCAAAATTTGTAAAGAATAGTAAAGAGCGTATTACAGTTGGATGTCATGTTGATAATTGTTCTTTAAGAATCCATGCATCTTGTAAAATGAAGCAATTGGATCATTTTTTAGTACGAAAATTTGAGCCCAATCATACATGTGGTGGTGGTTTTAGATCTATAGGTAGTCCATTAATTAATAGTGATCTTGTGAAGACACTAATTCTAGACCAAGTACGAGATGAGCCATGTAGAAAAACGAAAGATATCAGAGCTAGTTTTAAAAGGGATTATGATATTGATTTAAGTCACTATTATGCTTATACCGGTAAAAAAATGGCTTTAAAGGAAATATTTGGTAATGAAGAACAATCATATAATGATTTGGTTTGGTATTTGAAGGCTGTTGACAGAATTAATCCGGATAGTTATTCTTCTATTAATGTTGATGAGTATACCAATCAATTTCAGCGAGTTTATTTACCATTTGAAGCTTGCATTTATGGATTTAGCCATTGTCGTCCTATGATATTTCTTGATGCCACCTTTTTACGAGGTAGAAATGGTTGCTTGATGGCTGCTACAGCAAAAAATGGGAATCAAGGTATGATTTTTTATATTTAATATTCAATTGTAGGATGATATCTTTTAATTAATATTTAGAACTGTTTACTTAATATGATGGCAAATTTATTAAAAAAATCGTTTTTTTGTGATATGTGTACGTCATATGTACCTTTCTACTTACAAACCTTCCAAATTTGAAAATATGAACCAAACGCGCTCTTAAGTTTTAGTTGTTGCTTTCTTTACTACTTCAGGTTGCTCTTTTCTCATTCTTTTCACTTATTTACCTATTGTTAGGGATTTGGTTCGCTTCATGTTGCAATTTTTACCACTATTGTTGTCAAAATCTTAAAATTTGCCTTGAATTAGTTTTGTTTATAAAATTACAAATTTTATGATCTGTTGCTTATTTATTTTAAATCAAAGAGTTTCTATCAGTATGGTCTTTAGCTGGCTATAGAGTGGATAATATAAATGGAGGAGAGTAGAATTAGCCACCATCAAGGAATGTGATTTTATATTAAGAAAGGATTTTGTAAGAAATATATTTAATTTTTCATTACTTAGTTATTAATAACGGCAGGATCATATGGACTGTTATATATATATATATATTTGTATATGTATATGTATGTATAATGGTCTGTATAATACGGCATTTGAGAAGAAATGAATCCACATGCATCATGCACAGCCATGCAAATTGTCCACATCCGTCCACAAAACAAGATGCATGTTCACCATGCATATGCCCAGTTCCAATTAGTCACAACACGCATGAATGAGTGATAGCTCTGTAGGGAGGGACAGAGGGACATGATATCGATCGAACAAACTTCACTTAGATAATTTGAACTGTTAGGAAGTAGGAACTATTATGAAATGCTATGAACTATTATGAACTGTTTAATTTATTTAATATGAACTATTATGAACTGTTTAATTTACTTTGTATTTTTTTTCCTTTCATGTTTTTATCTTACGTTTAATATTTATTAAACAGAATAATTTCCAATTTAAGTTTTGTTGGTACATTTGAAATTTAAATAATATCAGGTTGTCAAGTGAAATTCTACTTTTTAAGTGTGATTTTCTGAAATTTGATAGTGAATGACAGAGATATATTGTTTGTTTCCAAATAATAATTATTTGTTTTGTATTTTTAGGTTTTTTTCCATTATCTATGGCTATTGTCTCCAAAGAAAATGAAGAAAACTGGTCTTGGTTTTTGGGTCATTTGAAAACTACTATTGGTGTTGAGCGACAATTGGTTTTCATATCCGATAGACATTGGGGTTTGTTGCTTAGCATTCCTAAAATTTTTCCAAATTCTGGTCATTCATATTGCTTACACCATATGCAGAATAATATAGCTTCAATTATTAAAAGCGTAAAAGGACCTTGGATAGCTCATTTATTAGAACGTTGTGCTAGAGCTTCTAACAAGTATGATTTCGATAGGGCTATGGCTAATCTTAGACAAAGTGAAGGTCAAAAAGCAATTGATTTTTTGAATGATAAACCTCTTGATCATTGGGCAGACCTTTTTTTCCCGGGTAATCGTTATGGTGAAAATAAATCAAATGTTGCAGAGAGTTTTAATTCTTGGATTTTAGATGAAAGACACCTTCCCATTACTGCATGTATTGATGGAATTAGAACTAAACTTATGGTTCAACTGTCAAATAGAAGAGAAGAAGCATCAAAATGGGATAGTATTATTTGTCCTAAAATGGAAGCTAGGCTATTGGCGCTAAAAGAAGAAGGATTTGGGTGGAATGTTTCTAAGTCTTCAGCTCAGATTTTCGAAGTACATTCTCCGATTTCTCATAAAGTTGATCTAGAAAATAGATTATGCACGTGTAATCAATGGAAAGTAACCGGTTTTCTTTGTTCTCATGCTTTGAAGTGTCTAGTAGTCAGCAAACTTTCAGTTTATGACTATGTCGACTATTATTTTACTACTGCCGCTTATCGTGCTAGTTATTCACATGTTATTCAGCCAATTCCTACTGTTGATAAGCAACTTATTGTAGCTGAAGGGTCTTCAATTATTCATCCTCCGAAACCAATTAAAGCAGCTGGTAGGCCTAGAGTTAATAGATTAGGAGGTCCTGATGTATTCCATGGAAAACAGAATAAATGTGGAAAATGCAAGAAATTAGGGCACAATCGAAGAGGTTGTCCAATGAATGTTTGATTAGTGTTATGTTTGCTTTTTAATTTTCTTATTTAGATATTTGATATGAAATGTTGTTTTCTTGTTTAGAATTGTATGGTGGTTTTAAATATGTTATCATGTCTTATTATCAATTTATTTTAATGCTGATGCTAATTATAGTTACAAATGTTTGAAAAAATCATATACTTTTTTTTCTAAGTATTCAAGCTGTTGTATAATTTTTTTTCCCTTTGTTTTCAATATGGGATGTTTTTTTGACAAATTATTTGTATGAATTTTTTTACAAAAAAAAATAGTGTAATCAAACTGAAACAGTATTTTATAAAATTATGATTGTGCTATATGTTGAAGTTGAAGTATGAGGTGGTTTATTGTTAAATATTCCTGCATTGTGTATGACCAAATAGTGTTGAAGGTATGTTTTAATATTATCATTATATGATTATTAATATCAACTTATTATAATTGCTTTTATAAATAATTTTTAATTGTGCATGGAAGCATTGGTTTGGATTCACGCACTATGTTTGCCGCCGGGATCTGCATAATAAAAAATTTACTCAAGGATTGCATCCGTAGTGGAGCAAGATCGAAAAGGAGCACCTTTTGCGATTCTTACGCAGGGATACTGCCCAGTGCCCTTGAAGCCTGCTGGAAGCCCGTCATGGATACACCTGGCTGTGCGTTATCAATCTATATGTCTTCGGTTGATGACAATGTAACTGGACTCGATCGTAAGTGCTGTGGGGCACTGCTTCGCCTGAACCATGATTGCTTTAAAAGGATGTTTGCGCCTCCTGGCCTCTCCGTTGCGCCTCTTAGCCCATATAGTCGTGAATTTGGTGAGAAGGCAGTTGGATATTGTGCTTCTAAAAGGAACAAAGGTATGGTTTCTTTTCTCTTTCTTTGATGATGTACTTGTATACCTGTATTGTATTCACTATTTAGTAGATTGTGATCCTTTTTTTTCTTCCCCTTTTTATGGTTATGTATGGAATATAGCAAACGCTCCAGGTTTACACAGTGGGGAGGCTTAGCCATGACTGACTGCATGCTTCTGTTTCTAAAACTCCTTTTGCTTTCTTGATGTGTCGTGTTGAATAAGCTGTATAATGCGATATTACTTATATGGAATAACAGTATCTTGGCAAGCCTTAAACATAGTTTATATGTTGAGATATTTTATTCAACGGTTATTTGTGAAAATATATACCTCCATGGTTGTTCATCTTAGGTGTTGTTCTGTGGGTATGATAAAATAAATTAGAACTGAAAAATTCTTTGTCAATTAAAAATTACTCAATAATAATGATATTATGGATATGCTTCACACAGTCATTGGGACAATTATTAGCTGGCCTTCTATTTTGCTGAGCTTAGTTGGTAACTGTGAATTTTAATCATATGACATAGGCGATGAGATGGTTGATGGATCCAAGAATGATTTCAAAAGTGATGATGGTGTTTGGATTCTAAAATGCACGTAGATGTGTAATAAAACTAATTTATATTCAGATAGTTGCTTCTTTTGTGATTTCAGCAAAACAGGAGTTCCTCATTGAATCAAAACTTTGAAAGACTTGATCACACAAGATCCGCTCACCTGACATTAAAGTCCAGATTAAAATAGAGGACCCTGAAAGCCATGCTTGGATCTTTATATCAAGAATCTCCCAATCAAGCTTCTTCATTTGAGACATGGTCAGAGTTCCAAATCCAATCCTATACATACCTTCGTCTACTATTGATTTTCTTATCATTATGTAAATTTTCAAGCACTCTTTTCCGTAACCGGCTGATATCATAGTTTGATCTATAGTTCTTAGATCTGCCATTGCAATTGAAGAAGCCCGTTGAACTTCAGTAATGGTGTCGCAGACTGTTCAGTTTTCATCTTCAGAATCAAGATCCGATAGGCTTGCTATGATTGATCTAGCTGATCGATGTGAAGCAGAGTCTGGGTCTAATTTGTCGTAATTAGCTGAAATAACCTGGTAGAACTCTTTCTCCAATCTTTTCATTGCTGTTTCAATTAAACTATGTGCATGTAACAAATAGACAGACTTTGATTTGATGCTTTCAGTGTAGATTATGAACCGCCAGGTAAAATTTGTCGGCCTCTTCTCTGGTATCATAGAACAGTGTGTTTATTTTAGACTGAGGGGAAGAGTGGTTCGATTCAGTAATCAACATTATGCAATGTATTGGCTTGAATCAAAAAGAACAGAAGACATACAGGTAGAAAGTGAAATTATGGAAGCAAACATTTCATGCATTAGCAGTGAAGTTGCAGCAAAGGTAAAAAAAAAACATGGCAATAGGAAATGTATTAACAGGAGATGAAGAAATGAATAAACAATGAGTGCTGTAGCATGGGGACCAAAGATTTGTGTACAAAAGAAGGGATATATATATATATATATATATATATATTCAATAATGTAGAAAGCTTTAGTAGTATTGTATTGATCTTGATGATATTAAAACTCAGAAGTATTCTTGTACAAATATTATGTGTGTGTGTGTGTGTGTGTGTTACTTTTCTTTCTTATTTGTATTGTTGTATGATATTCAAGATTTGTGTACAAAAGAAGTGAATACAATACAGTATTCCAATGAGTGATGAGTAATGATTTAGTGAATACAATGCATGTGCTTGTGATGTTTTTACATATTAATCTGTTCTTTTGCTTTTTCTTCATGTTATTCATATCTTGTGTGTTTCTTTGATTTATTTTTCGCTTGTTATGCAGAATTGTATCGCAGTAAATGTTTATTTGGATAAGCTTGCCATTAGTTGTCCCGTCGAGACACTCCACATTTTTTCTTCGAAGCTTAAGGTCCTTTCGTTTAATTTGTATTTCGTGTCTTAAGTTTTCAACATCAATAATAAAATATGAATTAATTGGAGGGACGATAAAAGGGATGAGAGGAAGATTAATCATTTTTAATGACGAAAGAAAATGAGGAATAACAAAATGATATGTTGTCTCACGTTGTAGAAGCTAAAGTAATTTCAATGTTGGGAAAGGAGTAAAACAAAGGTCTCCCCATTTTTTTTTAACAATTTTTATTATAATTGGGAATCTGATTCCCGTTTAACATAAACAATCTCGTTTATATCATAAACTAGAATCATATTACTGTTTATAAAATATACAACAATAAGATTGCTATTTATATACATAAAGGTATTTTTTTTAATTAAAGAGGCATCTTTTTATTATAAAAGAACCTAAAATTGTTTTTCTAAAAATCATTTATAGAATAGAAGTATCTTGAAAACCATTTATAGAGTTTAGTTAAAAAAAAAAGTACCTCACTTATTTATTGAGAAGTGGAAATTTGTTATGCTTTATTTTCTCTTCGTCCTATTGATTTTAGACTTCCTACTAGAGATGCTCTAAAGCATTTTTTGATTATAAATTAAAATAACTAATGTCTTCATAAATAAGACTTACGCAACACAGTTGGTTAAGGATCTAATATTTTTTTATATAATTTATATTTTTTATTATCCAATAAACTTTATACTTTATATTTTATAATTTTTATTTTATACTTTATACTTTATGTTTTAAATGAAGTATAAATTTTTGGTTATGACCTTAATTATTTTATATTTTACAATTTATATAAAGATTAAAGATTCGGTTAATTTTATATTTTATACTTTATGCTTTATATTTTATATTTTATACTTTATATCTTATATTTTATAATTTTATAATTTCTTATTTTACGTTATTTTTTTTATATTTTATATTTTCTAATTTAGTTTTTAATTTATAACCAATCCAATAATTGAGTCATAAACTTGCGCATGACCTAGCCTATGACCGAGCATATTACCTAGCATATGACTGAGCACATGATTGAGTCCTATAACAAAGAACATAATTGATCCCATGACATATAATCGAGCTCATAAGTGAGCTTATACTTGATTCCATAACCTAGCCAATAATTGAGACGCTTCACATAGCCGATCACATAACTGAGTTCATAACCAAATCCGTAATTGAGTCCATAACCGAGACCCTTCATATAACTGAGTCCATAACCAATCTCATAACCGAACCTATAACCGATCACATGTCCATAACCGATACCATAATCTAACCCATAACCTATCACATGTCCATAACCTAGGCCATAACCGAGCCCATATTCGTATTCGTAATATGCTTCGGTATATAATGTTAGTATTTTATGATGTATGCGTATTTTATAATGTATGCGTATTTTATACTTTATAGTTTATATTTTAAATTTTTTTGTTTTATATTTTATACTTTATACTTTATATTTTATACTTTATACTTTATATTTTATATATAATAATTAATATTTTATTTTTATATTTTTTTTCTAATTTATATTTTGTACTAGTTCATAACCAAATGTTTTAACCTAGGTCATAATAAGGATCATAACCGAACCTAGCCAATAACTGAGACCCTTCACATAGCCGATCACATAACCGAGTCCAAATCCGTAATTGAGCCCATAACTAAGACCCTTCATATAACTGAGTCCATAACCGAAACCTTAATCGAGTCCATAACCGGGCCTATAACCGAGCCTAAATCCGTAATTGAGCCCATAATTGAGACCCTTCTTATAATTGAGACCATAACCAATCCCATAACTGAACCTATAACCGATCACATGTCCGTAACCGAGACCATAATCGAACCTATAACCTATCCCATGTCCATAACCTAGGCCATAACCAAGTCCATAAATGAGCCCGTAACTGAATCCATAATTGAGTCCATAACCGAGCCAATAAACGAGCCAATATAATTGAGTCCATATATTTTTATTTTATATTGTATGCGTATTTTATAATGTATGCGTATTTTATACTTTATATTTTATACTTTATAGTTTATATTTATATTTTATACTTTATATTTTATATTTTAATTTTTTTGTTTTATATTTTATATTTTATGTTTTATACTTTATATTTTATATTTTATACTTTATATATAATAATTAATATTTCATTTTATTTTTATATTTTTTGTTTTCTAATTTATATTTTATACTAGTTCAAAACCAAATCTTTAACCTAGGTCATAACAAGGACCATAACCGAACCTAGCCAATAACTGAGACCCTTGCGTGCGTTAGTCTTTTACGTATCACGGGTACCCGCTCGGTTAATTAATTCCTACTGGGTGCAGAATCGTTATTGGAGTACCCGATTAGGCCTTGTGTGCGGAAGTTTTATACGTGTCATAGGTACCTGATTAGGCCTTGCAGTGTTTTACGTGTCATAGGTACTCGCTCGGTTAACTAATTCCTACTGGGTGCTGTAATAACCCGGAAAATGCGAGCCAGTTTGAACTTTTTATTTTGGCAATTTTAGCGAATTTTGATTATTTAAAATGAATTATTTTAAATAATATCGACGAGAAATTTATTTTGAATAGAATTCGAACGTATATATTATATACGCCATCGTTAGAATATAAATAATTATATATAATCATAAATAGAATTGAAAATGGCGCGGTAGTTCGATAATTCGATTTCAAACTTCAATTGGATGTACCGGGTGCAAAACAATCCGGATTTTAGTGAAACCAAAAACATTGGGATCTAATTGTGAATATCTTTCCAACGAATCCGAAAAATCAAGATTTCATATCGGGAATCAAAAGATGTGTCCAGTTGAAAATTCTGAATAGTCGCTATGGAATTCAGGCCCTTAAAAATGGACATTTTGCAAATGACCTCGGATTTCGACGAAACCACTTTTGTTGGGTCCGTGATGTCGAATTATTGCTAGGTTTCAAATTTCATAATTTTTCGAGTCAATATGTGAGCGGGGCAAAGGAAAACGCGTTTGACCAGTTTCAGTTGATTTTAATCGACTGGAAATTGGCCATTTCTCAAACGGTCTCAGAATTCGACGAAACTAGTTTTGTTTGGACCGTATCGTCAATACGAAGCTAGAAAATATTTTTCTGGAATTTTTAAAGTTCGTATGTGACCTCGGTAATTTGAAATGCGCGTTTAAAATTCAATATATGGATTTAAATGTAAATTTAACGGAAACTGATTCAAACGATCGAATCAACTTGCGATACATATCCCATTGTGTTCGGAATGGGGGTAGAACGCTATGGACGACAGGCGGTGGGCCTCGTTTCGAGGTCGTATGTAAAAGTCAACTCTTTGCAAATTAAATAATTAATTAATAAATAAATATAATAAAAAAAATTTATCTCCCCCCCTTAAACCCGCTCTGCCCCCCCCCCTCCCCCCCCCCCCCGTTCGTTTCATTCTAGAAAAAAAAAAAAGAGAAGAAGAAGATGACGGAGGCGACGAAGGCGGGGAGGAGCCGCCGCCCTCACCAAGGGCCACCGCGCCTCATCGGAGACCCCCCCCCCTCTCTTCCACCTCGACCGCAACGCGCAGCATCCCCCCCCCCCCCAGTCGGCAATCGAGCACCGCACCCCCAGGAAAACCCTAACCCTAGCCCTCCCCTCCTTCTTCACCTCCGCCACCTCGAAGCGCCACCAACCCCGAGCCCCCTCGCAGTATCGACCGCCGGCCTGACAGATCCCCCCCCTCCCCGTAAGTTTTTTTTTATTATTTATTTTATTTTATTTAAAATCTGAATTTTATTTTGTTAGAAGAAAAACTGAATTTTATTTTATTTAAAATATGAATTTTATTTTGTTAGAAGAAAAACTGAATTTTATTTTATTTAAAAACTGAATTTTATTTTGTTAGAAGAAAAACTGAATTTTATTTTATTTAAAAACTGAATTTTATTTTATTAGAAGAAAAACTGAATTTTAATTTATTTAAAATCTGAATTTTATTTTGTTTAAAAACGGAATTTTATTTACTTTAAAAACTGGTTTTTATTTATGTTGTAAAGTCATAACAATATAATCTTTTATATTGTCGAAAGAAAAATATAATCTTTTATATTGTCGAATTAAAAATAGAATTTTTATATGTTGAACTTCGGATTAAAAATAGAATTTTTATATGTTGAACTTCGAGATAAAAATATGATTTTTATATATGGAATAGCGAGGTAAAATTCGATTTTTACATATGTAGTGAAAGCGGACAACGAAGGTGACAAAAAGACGAAACGACGAAGACTTCTGCAAATGAAGTGCCGTGGAGCTGGGATAGCTATCGGTGAGAACTTCTCACTCTTCAATTTCTTTTTCTAGTTATATATATATACACTAGGATGCAGACGGTGTTTAGTAGCACCCGACACCCGTCATCCACAGACCATGGATGGCTTATTTGTTAAATTGTTTGGTTGTGCAGTTGATTAGATGATTTGATTTGAAATTGAATTGTTGGGTGAAATAAATTGATTTGATTGATGTGTGAATGGCGTGGGCCTTCACTAGACCGGGGATAAGGCTAGGCCTTGTCACGTTTCTAGTATCGTGCCGTTATGCCGCCGAAATTTTCTAAAATATGTTAGAAAATAAAAATATCATTTTATTGTGTAAATGAATTGAATAGAAATTCATAGGTTGAAATAAAATGCTTTATCGTTAAAAATATAATTTTTAACGTGAATGTGAATAAATGAATAGTTATAAACAAATCGGCCGATTTGTTTGTATATACACTGATTTGACTGATATTGATTGGGTCGATAAATTTCACACATCGCCTAACTGCACAAATAAAATCTGTGTTTGATTGTTTGAAACCCCACACGGGTGTTGGGATGAAATTTGAAGTTCACTCATCCTGATTGATTAAATATGTCGATCGATTGATTGACAGGCTGTTATAAGCGTTAGATATCTATATTTGATGCTTATACAGTGTAGTGCACTTTGGTTGATGGTTGATTATTTTTCAATGCTATTATACATGAGTTGTATGAAAATCCATATAATTAACTTTATATGGTAATTGATTGGGCCTCATTCCAGTTTTAAAATAGAAATATTTGAAATAGAAATATTCGAAATGGAATATTTGAAAATATCAATATATGAAGCCGTGTTGATTAGATTGACGCCATTTTGACGTGAACGATATTTATATCGATTTCGAAATGAATTGAATTGAAAACGATTTCGAAATGAATTGAATTGAAAACGATTTCAAAATGAATTGAATTGAAAACGATTTCGAAATGAATTGAATTGAAAACGATTTCGAAATGAATTGAATTGAAAACGATTTCGAAATGAATTGAATTGAAAACGATTTCGAAATGAATTGAATTGAAAACGATTTCGAAATGAATTGAATTGAAAACGATTTCGAAATGAATTGAATTGAAAACGATTTCGAAATGAATTGAATTGAAAACGATTTCGAAATGAATTGAATTGAAAACGATTTCGAAATGAATTGAATTGAAAACGATTTCGAAATGAATTGAATTGAAAACGATTTCGAAATGAATTGAATTGAATATGAATTCAAATTGAATTGAAATTTGAATTGAATAGAAAGGAATTTTAAAACGAATTTATAAAGAAGAATTCAATTTTGATTTGAATTGAAAAGGAAGTTGAAATGGCTTTTGAAACGAATTTAAAACTATTTATATAATTCGTTTTAAATAGAAATCGACGAAATATATTATATATATATTATATATATAATATAATGGCCTGAATAGAACGCGCCGCGCCGCGGCAGTTCGCGAATTTCGACCATTGATTTCAAACGGACATTACGGGAGATCCGACCGTCGGATTCTCCTAAAACCGGAACCGTTGGGTTCGTATCGAAGAGAGCTTTCTAACGAATGTGAGAAATTAGAAATCTAACGGTTGGATTTGGAATTATGTCCAAATCAAATTTGAAAAAGGTCGCTGTAAGTGCAGTTCGATGGCCATTGGTGGAAATCGACTGTACGGGCCTTGATAAAATTATTAAAAATAGTAATAATTTGTGTAAAATCATAAGAAATGATTTCTGAAGATTTGGGATGAAAAACTCCATATTTGAAAAGATAAAAATAGATTTTTATCGAAATGAACTAGTTTTGAACTAGAAATATAATTCTATTTATTTTTAAATAAAAAAATTGAATTTGAAAAGGGTTTTAAAAATAACCAGAATTTCCAGTGATTGCATTGGGGTGGATTTGAATCGAAATTGTCTTCGGAATATTTCGATGTTGGAATTCGTGATTATACAGATGTTGTTATGGGAATTTGAAAGATATACATTTATCGTTATTTCAATACGACATTTGTTAATCGTAGAATTTGATATTGAATATAAGCCGATATATTTTCTATTCAGAGCCTTGTATTGAATATCAAATGTGATTTGGGTTTGTCGTGAATGGTGTCTTCACTAACACTGTTCTTGAACCCAGTTGTGAAAAGATTAAATCTTTTTATTTGGATTTAATGAAGTGTACCAATTAAATGAGATTTCATTGGAATTGAATTGATATTGATTTTTGGGTTTATCGTGAACAAGTGTTTTAAATAACACTCGTTCTTTAACCCGATAATTAATGAATGTGATTTTGGGTTTATCGTGAACTGTGTTTTTTAAATGACACTGATTCTTTAACCCAGAGAAATATTAAAACTAAGTGGAGTTTTAATGAATCTTTAATTAGATTGAAAAGATCGAGAATGGAGTATCACCAGTTTTACTCCAGGCGATAGTTAAATCTTTAATTAGATTTGAACGTGAAATGGTAATTGAATTTACCGATAACACCGTGGTGTTAGATATGAAGTATAACCAGTTTTACTTCATGGGATGAATAGGTTGGGATTGGGAAATAAAATAAATGATTTCTTCGGTGTGGTTCGCTAATCCCGACTAGTTTGAATTGATATTCAAAGGAGATTAAAGAATAAATTTAAAGAATTTATCTTGGATAAAATTAATGGGAACTTTTCCCAAAGTATAAGAATATTCTGAATTGGAATGAGGCGTATGTTGTGTTTGTGTAACACTTTTATAATATATACGCGAGTTATTCAGAAAGACCGGGTTTATCTCATTCTGAATAACTGATTCGACGTGGTGTCGAAGATGAAGACGATGGTCGAAGACCGGAAGTCTTCACGTCGTTTGGGTGACTACTGATGATCTTGATTGGGCTGTACACCCAAGAAGATGGAAACAGTTGGTGATCGTCCAGACGTACTTGGAGATCGATGGATATGCGGGGTACTAGGTGCCTCCGGTTTCGTTCAGACCCAGAACGGACTTGTAAATGGACTGTGTGTCTGACATTGGATTTTAGTCTGTGTGATTGATTTCTATTAAATATATATCTGTTTGGCGGCGGAGAATTTATTCTCTTGCTTAACGCCCTTCTCTGAGACATACGAGCTCAGGGGTTATATACTGATGGATATCAAACACATAGAGTGAATTGCCTGTGTGGCATGCCTAAGTGGCAATAGATCGAGGCTTCTGTTGAAAAGCAAAGTCTTGTGGTGATGATCAAAGCACAGCCTGTGTGGCACAGCTTTGTGTAACGTGAATTCGCGAGTTTCACACCCGGTATGAACCAAAAACGGGAGACGGACCTCAGGGAGGGCATGCGTTTCCTTCTAGCTAAAAAGTGGCGTCAGTGGTTTTACACGCCCTGACGAGTTTGACTTATGTGGTTGTTGCTGTTGCGAGGCGCCTCGGATATATCGGTCGTTCTCGAACCGATGGAGTCATTTGTTGGCTCATTGACACCCCAAAGGGTGGGGAAACGCATGTTCAGGGTTTAAGTTTAATCCACATCGGTGGACTGGCCCTGACGATCCAAGGGTCACTCGAGCTCTGATCCTGAGACACGGGCTAGAGCGTCTCGAATTCGGTTGAGGACTATCTTTTGCCTCGGTTCATAGATGGAAATCCAATTTCCAAATACGTGACATTTGCGGTTTTAGTTGTAAACCTATATATGGCGACATGATATATGGTACCCATGCCGCCTATGATTGATACTTATGATTTGAAGTTGTTTTATACACTATGCACTTATTATAGTTTCAAATAATCTGCTTTTAAACGTATCAAGCATTCTTTGGCTGTTATAAGGGAAAACCCTATCCCCCGGCTTGCGTTGCATTGTGTGATACGACCTGGGTCTTATAACAGCTTCATTTTTCTCTATTTAGCATTGCGCTGTTTGTTTTATGCACTGGTATTCTGGGGAGGAAACCCGTTCCGTGTTATACGGCGTGGTCCCTTGTTTTACCTAATGATTTAAAATAAAGATTAATAACTGTTTTAGTTCTCACACCAGTCTCATGACTGACCTGGAGTTTATTGTTTTAACCTAAACTCTGGGTGCCCTTATTTTGACACGGGCAGCTAGTAGTTTTGGTTTTGCAGATTTATATTCACAGGATCCTGGTTTCCAGCTGGAACGATATCCGGAAAGCTTTGTATCCGTATATCTCTTCTAGTTGTGTATTGTATTATTTTCCGCTGCTATGTATTTAAATGTAATTTAAATCTCTGATATTTCTGTGTAATATTTTTTTGTTTATACTCTGTATATTCTTGTAATCTGATGCGTTGTTGTAATATACAATGAAATGTTCTTTTGTATGCGTTCTGTTTTGTCTCGTTCTCAAACGATAGGGCGTTTCGAACGGCCTGGATCGGTTTAGCGACTGGTTCGGACCGAGCGAAATTCCTTCTCGTCACAGTTTGGTATCAGAGCTTTGGTTTACAAAGCAGAGAACAAGGCACATTAGAACCATATGAAAGAATTCATCAGATATTGGATTAGTAATATCCAATTAGAATGACTCGTTAGAGATAGTATAAGTAGTATCCTAGAACGAGTGTGAAGAGTATATTTTTAAAATGAAAACAATTTTTGTTTTGAAAATCTAAATCAACTATTCGTATTTGGTTATTTATTTATATTGATGTGGACAATCCAGTATATATAGATTTTGCGTATACGTCTGATCCGCGTGTATTCGAAATTTTAATATACTGGATAGATATAGAATTACGCTCTAGTCGCCCGGGAGTGATTCTGATGATTGATATCATCATCAGAATTTATATTCGAGTGACGAACGTGTAATATCTATATATTTCCATTAGACTGGTGTGAGAACCAAAAATTAGATAGGGCCTATTGTTGTGAATTGGCATTAAAACCATGATTTTTGTATATGTATTAAAATTATGAATTTGAGACTCTAATTCACTGATTGATTGATGTTTGTGTTGTTTGTTTAAATTGTTTGATAATTTTGAACCATTATGCCTAATTGAATCAAATATTGAACTATATTGAAAATTGGTCGCATGTGCTTGCATACATGTACTTACATTGAACAGGTCATAGCAAGGAGGCTAGAGCCAGAGAATAAAATTTGTTTGCCCGACAAATAGGTACATGTTTACTACATAATTTCCTGTTTTCTTTGGGTGATGATGATTTTGTGAGCCTATTGGCTAGCCGCTTGGCTTTTTCTTTTTCTTTTTGAGATCTGAAGAACCGGGGAAGCTATTTGAAATTCCCCGATGCTCCCGGTGCAGGGGAGGTTATGGCGAAATTTTTCGAAAATTTAGGGTGTTTGCCAAATTTTTGAAATTTTGAAAATTCTCAGAAACTGAAAAGTTGGAGGATGGAAGCCGGATCGAACGTAGAGTTGAATTATCAAACCACTTTCGACTTTGTTCCTTTTCGGGGACGAAAAGTTTTAAGTGGAGGAGATTGTAATAACCCGGAAAATGCGAGCCAGTTTGAACTTTTTATTTTGGCAATTTTAGCGAATTTTGATTATTTAAAATGAATTATTTTAAATAATATCGACGAGAAATTTATTTTGAATAGAATTCGAACGTATATATTATATACGCTATCGTTAGAATATAAATAATTATATATAATTATAAATAGAATTGAAAATGGCGCGGTAGTTCGATAATTCGATTTCAAACTTCAATTGGATGTACCGGGTGCAAAACAATCCGGATTTTAGTGAAACCAAAAACATTGGGATCTAATTGTGAATATCTTTCCAACGAATCCGAAAAATCAAGATTTCATATCGGGAATCAAAAGATGTGTGCAGTTGAAAATTCTGAATAGTCGCTATGGAATTCAGGCCCTTAAAAATGGACATTTTGCAAATGACCTCGGATTTCGACGAAACCACTTTTGTTGGGTCCGTGATGTCGAATTATTGCTAGGTTTCAAGTTTCATAATTTTTCGAGTCAATATGTGAGCGGGGCAAAGGAAAACGCGTTTGACCAGTTTCAGTTGATTTTAATCGACTGGAAATTGGCCATTTTTCAAACGGTCTCAGAATTCGACGAAACTAGTTTTGTTAGGACCGTATCGTCAATACGAAGCTAGAAAATATTTTTCTGGAATTTTTAAAGTTCGTATGTGACCTCGGTAATTTGAAATGCGCGTTTAAAATTCAATATATGGATTTAAATGTAAATTTAACGGAAACTGATTCAAACGATCGAATCAACTTGCGATACATATCCCATTGTGTTCGTAATGGGGGTAGAACGCTATGGACGACAGGCGGTGGGCCTCGTTTCGAGGTCGTATGTAAAAGTCAACTCTTTGCAAATTAAATAATTAATAAATAAATAAATATAATAAAAAAATTTTATCTCCCCCCCCCTTAAACACGCTCTGCCCCCCCCCCCTTCGTTTCATTCTAGAAAAAAAAAAGAGAAGAAGAAGATGACGGAGGCGACGAAGGCGGGGAGGAGCCGCCGCCCTCCCCAAGGGCCACCGCGCCTCATCGGAGACCCCCCCCCTCTCTTCCACCTCGACCGCAACGCGCAGCATCCCCCCCCCCCCAGTCGGCAATCGAGCACCGCACCCCCAGGAAAACCCTAACCCTAGCCCTCCCTTCCCGCCGCCCTCCCCTCCTTCTTCACCTCCGCCACCTCGAAGCGCCACCAACCCCGAGCCCCCTCGCAGTATCGACCGCCGGCCTAACAGCCCCCCCCCCCCCCCCCCCCGTAAGTTTTTTTTATTATTTATTTTATTTTATTTAAAATCTGTTTTTATTTTGTTAGAAGAAAAACTGAATTTTATTTTATTTAAAATCTGAATTTTATTTTATTTAAAAACTGAATTTTATTTTGTTAGAAGAAAAACTGAATTTTATTTTATTTAAAAACTGAATTTTATTTTGTTAGAAGAAAAACTGAATTTTATTTTATTTAAAATCTGAATTTTATTTTGTTCAAAAACGGAATTTTATTTACTTTAAAAACTGGTTTTTATTTATGTTGTAAAGTCATAACAATATAATCTTTTATATTGTCGAAAGAAAAATATAATCTTTCATATTGTCGAATTAAAAATAGATTTTTTATATGTTGAACTTCGGATTAAAAATAGAATTTTTATATGTTGAACTTCGAGATAAAAATATGATTTTTATATATGGAATAGCGAGGTAAAATTCGATTTTTACATATGTAGTGAAAGCGGACAACGAAGGTGACAAAAAGACGAAACGACGAAGACTTCTGCAAATGAAGTGCCGTGGAGCTGGGATAGCTATCGGTGAGAACTTCTCACTCTTCAATTTCTTTTTCTAGTTATATATATATACACTAGGATGCAGACGGTGTTTAGTAGCACCCGACACTCGTCATCCACAGACCATGGATGGCTTGTTTGTTAAATTGTTTGGTTGTGCAGTTGATTAGATGATTTGATTTGAAATTTAATTGTTGGGTGAAATAAATTGATTTGATTGATGTGTGAATGGCGTGGGCCTTCACTAGACCGGGGATAAGGCTAGGCCTTGTCCCGTTTCTAGTATCGTGCCGTTATGCCGCCGAAATTTTCTAAAATATGTTAGAAAATAAAAATATCATTTTATTGTGTAAATGAATTGAATAGAAATTCATAGGTTGAAATAAAATGTTTTATCGTTAAAAATATAATTTTTAACGTGAATGTGAATAAATGAATAGTTATAAACAAATCGGCCGATTTGTTTGTATATACACTGATTTGACTGATATTGATTGGGTCGATAAATTTCACACATCGCCCAACTGCACAAATAAAATCTGTGTTTGATTGTTTGAAACCCCACACGGGTGTTGGGATGAAATTTGAAGTTCACTCATCCTGATTGATTAAATATGTCGATCGATTGATTGACAGGCTGTTATAAGCGTTAGATATCTATATTTGATGCTTATACAGTGTAGTGCACTTTGGTTGATGGTTGATTATTTTTCAATGCTATTATACATGTGTTGTATGAAAATCCATATAATTAACTTTATATGGTAATTGATTGGGCCTCATTCCAGTTTTAAAATAGAAATATTTGAAATAGAAATATTCGAAATGGAATATTTGAAAATATCAATATATGAAGCCGTGTTGATTAGATTGACGCCATTTTGACGTGAACGATATTTATATCGATTTCGAAATGAATTGAATTGAAAACGATTTCGAAATGAATTGAATTGAAAACGATTTCGAAATGAATTGAATTGAAAACGATTTCGAAATGAATTGAATTGAAAACGATTTCGAAATGAATTGAATTGAAAACGATTTCGAAATGAATTGAATTGAAAACGATTTCGAAATGAATTGAATTGAAAACGATTTCGAAATGAATTGAATTGAAAACGATTTCGAAATGAATTGAATTGAAAACGATTTCGAAATGAATTGAATTGAATATGAATTCAAATTGAATTGAAATTTGAATTGAATAGAAAGGAATTTTAAAACGAATTTATAAAGAAGAATTCAATTTTGATTTGAATTGAAAAGGAAGTTGAAATGGCTTTTGAAACGAATTTAAAACTATTTATATAATTCGTTTTAAATAGAAATCGACGAAATATATTATATATATATTATATATATAATATAATGGCCTGAATAGAACGCGCCGCGCCGCGGCAGTTCGCGAATTTCGACCAATTATTTCAAACGGACATTACGGGAGATCCGAACGTCGGATTCTCCTAAAACCGGAACCGTTGGGTTCGTATCGAAGAGAGCTTCCTAACGAATGTGAGAAATTAGAAATCTAACGGTTGGATTTGGAATTATGTCCAAATCAAATTTGAAAAAGGTCGTTGTAAGTGCAGTTCGATGGCCATTGGTGGAAATCGACTGTACGGGCCTTGATAAAATTATTAAAAATAGTAATAATTTGTGTAAAATCATAAGAAATGATTTGTGAAGATTTGGGATGAAAAACTCCATATTTGAAAAGATAAAAATAGATTTTTATCGAAATGAACTAGTTTTGAACTAGAAATATAATTCTATTTATTTTTAAATAAATAAATTGAATTTGAAAAGGGTTTTAAAAATAACCAGAATTTCCAGTGATTGCATTGGGGTGGATTTGAATCGAAATTGTCTTTGGAATATTTCGATGTTGGAATTCGTGATTATACAGATGTTTTTATGGGAATTTGAAAGATATACATTTATATCGTTATTTCAATACGACATTTGTTAATCGTAGAATTTGATATTGAATATAAGCCGATATATTTTCTATTCAGAGCCTTGTATTGAATATCAAATGTGATTTGGGTTTGTCGTGAATGGTGTCTTCACTAACACTGTTCTTGAACCCAGTTGTGAAAAGATTAAATCTTTTTATTTGGATTTAATGAAGTGTACCAATTAAATGAGATTTCATTGGAATTGAATTGATATTGATTTTTGGGTTTATCGTGAACAGTGTTTTAAATAACACTCGTTCTTTAACCCGATAATTAATGAATGTGATTTTGGGTTTATCGTGAACTGTGTTTTTAAATGACACTGATTCTTTAACCCAGAGAAATATTAAAACTAAGTGGAGTTTTAATGAATCTTTAATTAGATTGAAAAGATCGAGAATGGAGTATCACCAGTTTTACTCCAGGCGATAGTTAAATCTTTAATTAGATTTGAACGTGAAATGGTAATTGAATTTACCGATAACACCGTGGTGTTAGATATGAAGTATAACCAGTTTTACTTCATGGGATGAATAGGTTGGGATTGGGAAATAAAATAAATGATTTCTTCGGTGTGGTTCGCTAATCCCGACTAGTTTGAATTGATATTCAAAGGAGATTAAAGAATAAATTTAAAGAATTTATCTTGGATAAAATTAATGGGAACTTTTCCCAAAGTATAAGAATATTCTGAATTGGAATGAGGCGTATGTTGTGTTTGTGTAACACTTTTATAATATATACGCGAGTTATTCAGAAAGACCGGGTTTATCCCATTCTGAATAACTGATTCGACGTGGTGTCGAAGATGAAGACGATGGTCGAAGACCGGAAGTCTTCACGTCGTTTGGGTGACTACTGATGATCTTGATTGGGCTGTACACCCAAGAAGATGGAAACAGTTGGTGATCGTCTAGACGTACTTGGAGATCGATGGATATGCGGGGTACTAGGTGCCTCCGGTTTCGTTCAGACCCAGAACGGACTTGTAAATGGATTGTGTGTCTGACATTGGATTTTAGTCTGTGTGATTGATTTCTATTAAATATATATCTGTTTGGCGGCGGAGAATTTATTCTCTTGCTTAACGCCCTTCTCTGAGACATACGAGCTCAGGGGATATATACTGATGGATATCAAACACATAGAGTGAATTGCCTGTGTGGCATGCCTAAGTGGCAATAGATCGAGGCTTCTGTTGAAAAGCAAAGTCTTGTGGTGATGATCAAAGCACAGCCTGTGTGGCACAGCTTTGTGTAACGTGAATTCGCGAGTTTCACACCCGGTATGAACCAAAAACGGGAGACGGACCTCAGGGAGGGCATGCGTTTCCTTCTAGCTAAAAAGTGGCGTCAGTGGTTTTACACGCCCTGACGAGTTTGACTTATGTGGTTGTTGCTGTTGCGAGGCGCCTCGGATATATCGGTCGTTCTCGAACCGATGGAGTCATTTGTTGGCTCATTGACACCCCAAAGGGTGGGGAAATGCATGTTCAGGGTTTAAGTTTAATCCACATCGGTGGACTGGCCCTGACGATCCAAGGGTCACTCGAGCTCTGATCCTGAGACACGGGCTAGAGCGTCTCGAATTCGGTTGAGGACTATCTTTTGCCTCGGTTCATAGATGGAAATCCAATTTCCAAATACGTGACATTTGCGGTTTTAGTTGTAAACCTATATATGGCGACATGATATATGGTACCCATGCCGCCTATGATTGATACTTATGATTTGAAGTTGTTTTATACACTATGCACTTATTATAGTATCAAATAATCTTCTTTTAAACGTATCAAGCATTCTTTGGCTGTTATAAGGGAAAACCCTATCCCCCGGCTTGCGTTGCATTGTGTGATAGGACCTGGGTCTTATAACAGCTTCATTTTTCTCTATTTAGCATTGCGCTGTTTGTTTTATGCACTAGTATTCTGGGGAGGAAACCCGTTCCGTGTTATACGGCGTGGTCCCTTGTTTTACCTAATGATTTAAAATAAAGATTAATAACTGTTTTAGTTCTCACACCAGTCCCATGACTGACCTGGAGTTTATTGTTTTAACTTAAACTCTGGGTGCCCTTATTTTGACACGGGCAGCTAGTAGTTTTGGTTTTGCAGATTTATATTCACAGGATCCTGGTTTCCAGCTGGAACGATATCCGGAAAGCTTTGTATCCGTATATCTCTTCTAGTTGTGTATTGTATTATTTTCCGCTGCTATGTATTTAAATGTAATTTAAATCTCTGATATTTCTGTGTAATATTTATTTGTTTATACTCTGTATATTCTTGTAATCTGATGCATTGTTGTAATATACAATGAAATGTTCTTTTGTATGCGTTCTGTTTTGTCTCGTTCTCAAACGATAGGGCCTTTCGAACGGCCTGGATCGGTTTAGCGACTGGTTCGGACCGAGCGAAATTCCTTCTCGTCACAGGTGCAGAATCGTTGCTGGAGTACCCGATTAGATTGAAAACATAACGGATCCCATGACCAAGGCCATGATCGAGCCTAAGCCCATAACCAAGTCCATAACCGAATCCGTAACTAAGCCTAAGCCTATATTATGGTTTAAATTTTATATTTTATACTTTATATACTATAATATATACTTTATATTTTATAGTTTATAGTTTATATTTTATACTTTATATTTTATACTTTATACTTTATACTTTATATTTATATTTTATATTTTATATTTTATACTTTATATTTTATATTTATACTTTATAATTTAAATTTTACACTTTATACTTTATATTTTATACTTTATACTTTATATTTTATACTTTACACTTTTATATTTTATATTCTATACTTTATATTTTATAGTTTATACTTTATATTTTATATTTTATACTTTACATTTTATATTTTATATTTTATACTTTATGTTTTATATTTTAAAGTTTATATTTTATATTTTATACTTTATGTTTTATATTTTATATTTTATACTTTATGTTTTATATTTTAAAGTTTATATTTTATATTTTATACTTTATATTTTAAATTTTATATTTTATAGACCGTAATCGAGTCCATGACTAAGCCCATAACCGAGCCTATAACCGAAAGTCTTACATGCGTAAGTCTTTTATGTTTCACGGGTAACCGCTCGGTTAACTAATTCCTACTAGGTGCAAAATCGTTGCTGGAGTACCCTATTGGGCATTGCGTGCGGAAGTTTTATACGTGTCATAGGTACCCGATTAGGCCTTCCGTGTGTAAGCCTTTTACGTATCACGGATACCCGCTCGGTTAACTAATTCCTACTAGGTGCAGAATCGTTGCTGGAGTACCTGATTAGGCCTTGCATGCGAAAGTCTTTTACGTATCACGGCTACCCGCTCGGTTAACTAATTCCTACTGGGTGTATAATCATTGCTGGAGTACCCGATTAGGCCTTGCGTGCGGATATCTTTTACGTATCACGAGTACCCGCTCGGTTAACTAATTCCTACTGGGTGCAGAATCGTTGCTGGAGTACCCGATTAGGCCTTGCGTGCTGAAGTCTTTTACATGTCATAGGTACCCGATTAGGCCTTGCGTGCGTTAGTCTTTTACGTATCACGGGTACCCGCTCGGTTAACTAATTCCTACTGGGTACAGAATCGTTGCTGGAGTACCCGATTAGGCCTTGCGTGCTGAAGTCTTTTACGTATCATATGTACCCGATTAGGCCTTGCGTGCGTGAGTCTTTTACGTTTCACGGGTATCCGCTCGGTTAACTAATTCCTATTGGGTATTGAATCGTTGCTGGAGTACCCAATTAGGCCTTGCGTGCGGAAGTGTTTTGCGTGCGGAAGAATTTTATATTTTATATTTTATATTTTATACTTTATATTTTATAGTTTATATTTTACATTTTATACTTTATAGTTTATATTTTATATTTTATACTTTATATTTTATATTTTATATTTTACATTTTATATTTTATAGATCATATTTTACATTTTATATTTTATACTTTATAAACCATAACTGAGCCAATGACTGAGCCCATAACCGAGCCCATAATAGAGTCCATAACCAAGCCCTTAACATGACCAAGTCCCATAATTAATAACATAACCGAGCCCATGACTTAGTACTTTAAATTTTATATTAAATGTTGTATACTTAATACTTTTATATTATATATTTTATATTTTATACTTTATATTTTATATTTTATACTTTATATTTTATATTTTATAGTTTATAATTTATATTTCATAATCGAGCACATAACCGAGTGCGTAACCGAGTCTGTAATCGAGTCCGTAACCAAGCCCATAACCGAGCCCATAACTGAGTTTGTAACAGAGTCTGTAACCGAGTCCATAACCAAGTCTGTAACCGAGTCCATAACCGAGCACATAACCGAGTTCATAATCAAACCTATAACCGAACTCATAACCGAGCCCATAACTAAGTCCATAACCGACTTCATGACCAAAAACATAACTAATCCCATGACCAAGGCCATGATCGAGCCTAAGCCCATAACCGAATTCGTAACTGAGCCTAATCTTATACTTTATACTTTATATTTTATAATTAATATTTTATACTTTATACTTTATATTTTATATTTTATACTTTATATTTTATACTTTATATTTTATTGTTTATATTTTACATTTTATATTTTATACTTTGTAGACCATAACTGAGCCCATGACTGAGCCCATAACCGAGCCCATAATAGAGTCTATAATCGAGCTCATAACATGACCGAGTCCCATAATTAATAACATAACCGAGACCATGACTTAGTACATGACCAAACACATGACCGAGCACATGACCAAACCCCATAAACAAGAACGTAACCGAGCCATGACCGAGCCCATAACCGTGCACATTCTCAAGCACATAACCAAACATACGACCAAGAACATAACCAATCCCATTACCGAGGCCATGACCGAGCTCAAACCCATGAGCAAGAACATAACCTAGCCCATGACCGAAAACATAACTAATCCCATGACAATGGCCATGATAGAGCCTAAGCCCATAACCAAGTCCATAACCGAATCTGTAACTGAGCCTAAGCTTATATTATGATTTAAATTTTATATTTTATATTTTATATTTTATATTTTATACTTTATATTTTATAGTTTATATTTTACATTTTATATTTTATATTTTATATTTTATATTTTATACTTTATATTTTATATTTTACATTTTATATTTTATAGTTTATATTTTACATTTTATATTTTATACTTTATAGACCATAACTGAGCCAATGACTGAGCCCATAACCGAGCCCATAATAGAGTCCATAACCAAGCCCTTAACATGACCGAGTCCCATAATTAATAACATAACCGAGCCCATGACTTAGTACTTTAAATTTTATATTAAATGTTGTATACTTAATACTTTTATATTTTATACTTTATATTTTATATTTTATACTTTATATTTTATATTTTATAGTTTATAATTTATATTTCATAATCGAGCACATAACCGAGTGCGTAACCGAGTCTGTAATCGAGTCCGTAACCAAGCCCATAACCGAGCCCATAACTGAGTTTGTAACAGAGTCTGTAACCGAGTCCATAACCAAGTCCGTAACCGAGTCCATAATCGAGCACATAACCGAGTTCATAACCGAGCCCATAACCGAGCCCATAACTAAGTCCATAACCGACCTCATGACCAAAAACATAACTAATCCCATGACCAAGGCCATGATTGAGCCTAAGCCCATAACCAAGTCCATAACCGAATCCGTAACTGAGCCTAAGCCTATATTATGGCTTAAATTTTATATTTTATACTTTATATATTATAATATATACTTTATTTTTATATTTATATTTTATACTTTATACTTTATAGTTTATATTTTATACTTTATACTTTATATTTTATATTTTATATTTTATATTTTATACTTTATGTTTTATACCTTATACTATTATATTTTATATTCTATACTTTATATTTTATATTTTACAATTTATATTTTATATTTTGTACTTTATAATTTATATTTTATATTTTATATTTTATATTTTATATTTTATACTTTATAATTTATAGTTTATATTTTATATTTTATATTTTATTCTTTATATTTTATATTTTATACTTTATAGTTTATATTTCATAGGTACGTTTTATAGTTACATTTTATATTTTATACTTTATATTTTATATTTTATTCTTTATAATTTATATTTCATAATCGAGCACATAACCGAGTGCGTAACCGAGTCTGTAATCGAGTCCGTAACCAAGCCCATAACCGAGCCCATAACTGAGTTTGTAACAGAGTCTGTAACCGAGTCCATAACCAAGTCTGTAACCGAGTCCATAACCGAGCACATAACCGAGTTCATAATCAAACCTATAACCGAACTCATAACCGAGCCCATAACTAAGTCCATAACCGACCTCA
Organism: Allium sativum; assembly: GCA_030737875.1. Lineage (NCBI taxonomy): Eukaryota > Viridiplantae > Streptophyta > Magnoliopsida > Asparagales > Amaryllidaceae > Allium > Allium sativum. Next base: position 627,385,560 of record CM060920.1, read on the forward strand.
TGACCAAAAACATAACTAATCCCATGACCAAGGCCATGATCGAGCCTAAGCCCATAACCAAGTCCATAACCGAATTCGTAACTGAGCCTAATCTTATACTTTATATTTTATAATTAATATTTTATACTTTATACTTTATATTTTATATTTTATACTTTATATTTTATTGCTTATATTTTACATTTTATATTTTATATTTTATATTTTATATTTTATACTTTGTAGACCATAACTGAGCCCATGACTGAGCCCATAATAGAGTCTATAATCGAGCTCATAACATGACCGAGTCCCATAATTAATAACATAACTGAGCCCATGACTTAGTACATGACCAAACACATGACCGAGCACATGACCAAACCCCATAAACAAGAACGTAACCGAGCCATGACCGAGCCCATAACCGTGCACATTCTCAAGCACATAACCAAACATACGACCAAGAACATAACCAATCCCATTACTGAGGCCATGACCGAGCTCAAACCCATGACCAAGAACATAACCTAGCCCATGACCGAAAACATAACTAATCCCATGACAATGGCCATGATAGAGCCTAAGCCCATAACCAAGTCCATAACTGAATCTGTAACTGAGCCTAAGCTTATATTATGATTTAAATATTATATTTTATACTTTATATATTATAATATATACTTTATATTTTATATTTCATACTTTATACTTTATATTTTATATTTTATACTTTATATTTTATTGTTTATACTTTTATATTCTATACTTTATATTTTATATTTTTAAATTTTATAATTTATATTTTATATTTTATATTTTATATTTTATATTTTATATTTTATATTTTATACTTTATACTTTATAATTTATACTTTATATTTTATATTTTATATTTTATATTTTATACTTTATTCTTTATACTTTATATTTTATAATTTATATTTTATAGTTTATATTTTATATTTTATATTTTATATTTTATACTTTATAATTAATATTTTATATTTTATATTTTATACTTTATAGTTTATATTTTATATTTTATACTTTATAGACTATAACTGACCTCATGACCAAAAACATAACTAATCCCATGACCAAGGCCATGATCGAGCCTAAGCCCATAACCAAGTCCATAACCGAATTCGTAACTGAGCCTAATCTTATACTTTATACTTTATATTTTATAATTAATATTTTATACTTTATACTTTATATTTTATATTTTATACTTTATATTTTATACTTTATATTTTATTGTTTATATTTTACATTTTATATTTTATATTTTATACTTTATAGACCATAACTGAGCCCATGACTGAGCCCATAACCGAGCCCATAATAGAGTCTATAATCGAGCTCATAACATGAGCGAGTCCCATAATTAATAACATAACCGAGCCCATGACTTAGTACATGACCAAACACATGACCAAGCACATGACCAAACCCCATAAACAAGAACGTAACCGAGCCATGACCGAGCCCATAACCGTGCACATTCTCAAGCACATAACCAAACATACGACCAAGAACATAACCAATCCCATTACCGAGGCCATGACCGAGCTCAAACCCATGACCAAGAACATAACCTAGCCCATGACCGAAAACATAACTAATCCCATGACAATGGCCATGATAGAGCCTAAGCCCATAACCAAGTCCATAACCGAATCTGTAACTGAGCCTAAGCTTATATTATGATTTAAATTTTATATTTTACATTTTATATTTTATATTTTATACTTTATATTTTATAGTTTATATTTTACATTTTACATTTTATATTTTATAGTTTATATTTTATATTTTATATTTTATACTTTATACTTTATATTTTATATTTTATATTTTACATCTTATATTTTAAAGTTTATATTTTACATTTTATATTTTATACTTTATAGACCATAACTGAGCCAATGACTGAGCCCATAACCGAGCCCATAATAGAGTCCATAACCAAGCCCTTAACATGACCGAGTCCCGTAATTAATAACATAACCGAGCCCATGACTTAGTACTTTAAATTTTATATTAAATGTTGTATACTTAATACTTTTATATTATATATTTTATATTTTATACTTTATATTTTATATTTTATACTTTATATTTTATATTTTATAGTTTATAATTTATATTTCATAATCGAGCACATAACCGAGTGCGTAACCGAGCCTGTAATCGAGCCCGTAACCAAGCCCATAACCGAGCCCATAACTGAGTTTGTAACAGATTCTGTAACCGAGTCCATAACCAAGTCCGTAACCGAGTCCATAATCGAGCACATAACCGAGTTCATAACCGAGCCCATAACCCAGCCCATAACTAAGTCCATAACCGACCTCATGACCAAAAACATAACTAATCCTAAGACCAAGGCCATGATCGAGCCTAAGCCCATAACCAAGTCCATAACCGAATTCGTAACTGAGCCTAAGCCTATATTATGGTTTAAATTTTATATTTTATACTTTATATATTATAATATATACTTTATTTTTATATTTATATTTTATACTTTATAGTTTATGTTTTATATTTTATACTTTATATTTTATATTTTATATTTTATACTTTATGTTTTATACCTTATACTATTATATTTTATATTCTATACTTTATATTTTATATTTTATATTTTACAATTTATATTTTATATTTTGTACTTTATATTTTATATTTTATATTTTATATTTTATATTTTATACTTTATATTTTATAGTTTATATTTTATATTTTATATTTTATATTTTATTCTTTATATTTTATATTTTATACTTTATAGTTTATATTTCACAGGTACATTTTATAGTTACATTTGATATTTTATACTTTATATTTTATATTTTATTCTTTATAATTTATATTTCATAATCGAGCACATAACCGAGTGCGTAACCGAGTCTGTAATCGAGTCCGTAACCAAGCCCATAACCGAGCCCATAACTGAGTTTGTAACAGGGTCTGTAACCGAGTCCATAACCAAGTCTGTAACCGAGTCCATAACCGAGCACATAACCGAGTTCATAATCAAACCTATAACCGAACTCATAACCGAGCCCATAACTAAGTCCATAACCGACCTCATGACCAAAAACATAACTAATCCCATGACCAAGGCCATGATCGAGCCTAAGCCCATAACCAAGTCCATAACCGAATTCGTAACTGAGCCTAATCTTATACTTTATACTTTATATTTTATAATTAATATTTTATACTTTATACTTTATATTTTATACTTTATATTTTATACTTTATATTTTATTGTTTATATTTTACATTTTATATTTTATATTTTATATTTTATATTTTATACTTTGTAGACCATAACTGAGCCCATGACTGAGCCCATAACCGAGCCCATAATAGAGTATAATCGAGCTCATAACATGACCGAGTCCCATAATTAATAACATAACCGAGCCCATGACTTAGTACATGACCAAACACATGACCGAGCACATGACCAAAACCCATAAACAAGAACGTAACCGAGCCATGACTGTAACGACCCAGATTTTTGAACAGTTTATTTTAAATATTTAGTATGGTTTTAAATATTGATTCGAATGTAAATGGATTTTTTTTTATGGAATTTATCGGGTTAATAATCGATATACGATTTAATATCGAATATATTGAATTGCCGTAATACTAGAACGATAAATAATTTGACGCTGGGTTAAAACTGAATTGAGACAATTCAAATTCTATTGAATTAGAACGATAATATTAATTTATTTTCAATAAAATTAACTGCTTGGAATTGAATTATATTTAGTTTAAACCATTAATTTAAAATGTTATCTCTTCTATATAGTCGAATTAAAATTCAGAATCGAATTCGTTGAATCCAGAACGGCGTTTTAAGCTTATAACGTCAGTCGTTACAATTGAATAGTGGTTCGGGATTTCTAGTTAAGGACCGCGAAATATTTTAATTATTTAATTAAAATAAAATCAATATAAATAATAAAAGAAAGAAAAAATCAGAGCCGACCTACATCAGCCGACCTAAATTATTTTTTGCACAGGCTATCTCTTCTTCTCGAGCAGTAATTTTTGTTTCTCGCTCTCGATATCAAGGGGACGTCAATTAAATGGCAGCGTACATCGTGTTTTTCCCCTTTCTTCTATAAATTGCAATGCTTCGCCTTTCTATTCCTTCAGCTCAAATTCAACAGGACCGACCCGTTTCCCTTTAATTCTCTTCTGAAGTTAAAGCTGTGAGTTCAATCGAGAGTGAATAGAAATGGCCGCACTCCATCTCCTCAAAACCCTTCCCGTTTGAAATTCAAGGAGTAGATCATTTCAAAATCAAACTCGCGCATCTAATCAAATCGCGATGGCGATCTAAAATCACTTGGCTCCTGAAGCTCGACACCGGATTCAAGGCGTTCGAAGTTGTGCAATTTTGTTTTGCTGAGGTCCGACCATTTTCTTGGGTTCGATTTGAGCATCATTGACCCAAGTTGAAGCTCGCGGTTTACAAGGTGCGATGGGATGAGAAGGGGCACCACGATGTCGAGAGGACGGATGCGTGAATATTGATGATGGGTATTGCGGATTCAAGAATTTCGATTGGGTTTTTCTGGGGTATGAGGGGTGACAGTAACGCGAACAAGAGAAGGCAAGTGGAGGATGGGGCTCTGGGTGGACTGGTGACCGTTGAAGGTGTTAAGGGACAGTCAAGCATCAGGAAGGAATCCAAAGGGAATAGGTTCTGGGTTTTGAACTGGAAACAGACGAGAATGAAGGGTGTTTTATTCGGTGAGATATAAGTTTTTATTTAATTTAAATTTCATAGGATTTATTTATTTTAATTAATTAATTTAGTTAGTTTAAATCAAAATAGTTAAATCATTTAAACAAGAATTAAATGATCATTCATATACAGGAAATTTCGTTCGAATAATTTATAGCTGACGAGACAGAATTAAACAAGATATTCGACAATGAGAATTCCGGTGAGTAAATCTCGCTCACCTTTTATTTTAATTATTTTTATTTCGTTAAAAATAATTGTCTGTTGCTTGTGTGAATGATTTCTGGTTTGCTTTATATATATTAGTTATTTAGGCTATATATATATATATATATATTGGGTTAGTTGATTGGTTGGATTCCCGCAGTCTCACTAGCGGATGCCCGCGGTTTCATAGCGGATGATTACCCTATACGCCCCACGCTATGATTAGTGGATGACCTTCTATACCGCGATATTCTGCCACGAAGCAGAATGGGTATTATTTATGTGCTAACATCTGTGGATGCAGGAAAACAGGTTGGAGGAATCCAACAGGATTCCTCAAAAATATATTATCTGTTTGTTTGCTTGGTTGTTTGATTTCATATATATATATATTCATATATGATGTGTTAAAAACCAAATGATTGAGAATTGGGTGATTTGATTGTTTTAAATATCACTGGGCCAATTAAAAGGAGATGTGAGATTTAAAAAGGAAAATTCTATTTTTAAATAGAATTTGAATTTTAAATGGAAATAAAGAATATAAACTTGTTTTTGGAAAAATTAAAACAAGTAGTTATTTATAAACGAAGTTTAAGAAATAGTTCTTTTATAACGAAGTTATAAGTGAAGTGAAAGAATTATCATTTGATAATTCCAAAATAGAAATACCAGCGTGAGATTGGAATTTGAAATGGAATTTCAAAATAGGATGTGAAATGGAATTTTTAAATATATAACTCAAATAAAATTTGAGTATAACATTTGAATTTTAAAAGGAGTTTAAACATTTGAATTTTAAAAAGGAGTTTAAATATTTGAATTTTAAAAGGAGATTGAATATTGGGAATTCAAATAGAAGTTCAAATAGAATTTGAATAGACGGAATTAGATTGGAAAATAGAATTTGAATTCGGGAGATTAAAATAAAATTTGAATTCAAAAGAATTCGAATAAAGAAATTCAAATAGATTTGAAATATAGAATTTCAAAGAAGAATTGAACAGACTTTGAAATATAGAATTTCAAAGAAAAATCGAATAAGATTTGAAATATAGAATTTCAAAAGAAGAATTGAAATATGGAATTTGAATTGAGATTTGAAATAGAAATTCAAGTATTGAATTTGAACATGGAATTGAACATAGAAATTCAAGTAAAAATTTGAATATGAGATTTCAAAATAGAATTTGAAATAAACTTTGAAAATAGGAATTTCAAAGTAGAAATTGAAAATAGAAGTTCAAATAGGATGTCAAAGTAGGAAATCCAAAAGGATTTTGAAATGGGATTTGAATTCAAGGGAATTCAAATGAATTTGAATGGTGAAAATGAATTTGAATATTAGAAATTCAAATGGTATTGAAAATGAATTTGAATATTAGAATTCAAATGAAAAGGGAAAATGAAATTTGAATGTAAGAGATTCAAATTGAATTCAAATAGGATTTAATCTATGGGATTTGAATATAAAATTCAAATGGAATTTTAAACTATGGAATTTTGTATCTAGAAGTTAAAAAGGAGTTTGAATATTGAATTTCAATAAGAATCCAAATATAGAAATTGGAATATAAAAGTTCAAATGGAATTTGAAACATTTAAATAGAAATTTAAAGGAAGTTTGGATATTTAAGTACGAATTTCAAATATAGAAATTTAAAAAGGAGTTGAATAAAAGTGGGAATTCGAATAAAGAATTTGAAATGGAATTCAAATAAAGGATTTCAAATGGGATTTGAATACAGGATTTAAAACTATGGAATTTGAAATGTGAAGATTCAGATGGAATTTGAAATATCTATGAATATATATATAAAGGTGGAGTTGAATTCATTTTAAAACAAAGTTTAAAGTTATTATATATATTAAAACGAACTCGCCGCAGCGCTGCAGTTCGTAAAATAACGATTCGAACTTCAATCGAATATACAGAACTCAATTGAAGTCGGATTTCTTTGAAACAAGAAACGTCAGGACCGGTTTGATAATAGTTTTCTAATGAAGGAGAAAAAATCTGAATTTCGTCGTATAGATTTTGAGATATGTCAAAATCAAATTTTCAGAAAAACAGCGCCAGAACTATTTAACGACCAAAATGGTTTATTTAATATTTTAAAGGGATTTTAAGCAAATAAAATCCGAAGTTTCTATTTAGAAAATTTCAGAGTTGAGTTGAAAAATATATGCGACTTCAAGTTGGGTAAATGAATATGAGTTTTGAAATAGAAACCAGATTTTGATTTATTGAATGGAATTAACTAAATTGAATAGAAATTAGTTAAGACGATTTCGAATGGATATTGGGGGTTGAATAAATAAATTCGATTTGAAATTTATATTCGAAATCAAAAAGAAAACTAGAATTGAAATTGAAATTCAATTTGGTTATGAACGAGTTAAATATTTTGTTTGAAAATGTTATGTTCAAACAAAGGAGTAAAATAGGCAAAATGGCCGATTTAAAGAATAAATGGCGAAACTGAATTCAAACGATTAGATGGTATTGAATTGAATTGAAAACAGGTGAACAGGTGTTAAACAGATATGGGATGGAGTATATGAAGATTTTTATTTATGTGCCCGACAAAAAGGTACATGTTTAAATTCATATATGGGTTTTATGCGCCGTATCGGCAAGCCGCTTGGCTTCTTCCTTTTCTTTTTGAGATTAGAAGATACCGGGATGTTATTTGAAATTTCCCGATGCTCCCGATACAGGGGAGGTTATGGCGAATTTTTCCGGGAATTTAAGGAGTTAGAATATTTTTAAGGAATTTGACAATTAGAAATCCATATATCGATATATATGGAATTCGATAAGGAAACGAAATCAAAAATAGCGTAAAGGGCCGAGATGATTATTGAAATATTTGGTTAACAAATATTGATAAGAGAATATAGAAGAGATTTAATTAATAAAATATTAATTAAAGAGCCCAGTGATTTGTTTGATATGTTTGGATGAACACTTGTTTTATTCGATAGTTAAATCACAGACTATCGAAGTTTTGACCATCGTTGTCAATATGGAGAGACCGGTTGGATTATTATCCGAAGAACCACTCCGTATTGGCATAAGCGTTGCGAACCAAGTATGCTGAATATATTGAAGACGGAGTGAAGTGCAAGGGCTTTTCTATTAAATAGAAACAGTGCCTTCGGTTTCGTTCAATCCCAGAACGAACGTATATGGACGAATGTCTGACAGAGTATTTCCAATGATCAAATGGGTTGGTCTGTGTGAATATATATGGTTGCAACGGATTTATCCCTTAGCATAATATCCAGAATATTTGTGCAAACTCAACCAGTGATTAACGGATCTGATGATGTGGCATTCAAAGTGAATTGTGTTATCAAGGAATGGTAAGTATGCGTAGCCTCAGGCCTCAACAACCGGGAAAGGACAAAAATCGGGCAGGCAGCATGGCTATGTGGGTCGCACCCATTAGGGTGTATAATCACCTATCTAGAGAAATTCCTTTTGTTCTAAATCTATCGATTCTGCCCATTCGGGAAACGGTGGTTTGAGTCCAACCGTTGGTGATATACATTCGATACACTCAAGCGAAATGAGTGGTCGGTCATGTGTGAGCCGGGTTGCAAGACGTTCTTGTTGAACCCAGGTGTATTCGCCTCTAGAGATACATCATCGGAAGGTGGTCCCATACCTTGTCCTGTTGGAAATCCAATCTCCAATAAGCGCCATGCGGTTTTTGATTTTATACTATATATGTGGAGCGTGAGATGCAAGCGTTCTGCTATTTGGTTATTTACTTGATGTAGACATTATTATAATATCACTGGATTTGATATCAAAGTGTTTTGGGTTATAGTAAGGTAAAAGCCGTCCATGTTTATGTGTGGACTGGTCTTACTATTATCCTTTCTTTTGAAAGGATTTTTAAAGTTAAACAAATGGTTGGAGTTTACTCACACCAGTCCCATGACTGACCCAGAGTTTATTTTGTTTTGTTTTTCCTAAACTCTTGGGTGCCCAAATTTGTACGGGCAGTCAAGTGTTTCAGGCTTTTACAGATACACCTGGAAGAGCTTGAAGCAGGAGGCTTCAACGTTAGTTATTTCGAGTTACTTCCGCTGAATCAAATGTTATGTGTACTCTGATGATGGTATGTATATATGTACAAAACAGATTTGTATTTCAAAGCTTATGTTATATAATATATTTTATTCGTTCCGCTGTGAGTTTTGTGATCTTCGTTTTCCTCTATTCTAAGTTTTCTATCTTATCTATTCTCACCCTCTATCTTCTTTCTAATAATGAGTCGTATTTCTGTGTTATTTGGGTTGGACGTGTTGTGTATTTAGTCAACTCAGATAGCACGGATTTGCGGGTCATTACAGTGGTATCAGAGCTTAGGTTGAGCGAATACCTAGGCTTGTGTGGCATGTGCTCATTAGAGATAGGGTCAGTAGTACCCTAGAATGAGTTGAGCATAAATATACGAGAGAGCGTATTTGTTAATTGATATAAAAGTTGTTTTATATTGTGTTGACTAGTCTGTGAGTGGTTTATGAATTCTGATCGAATCGTGGGACGCCACGAAGTCGATAGGAATTTCTAAACGCTTGAACAGAAGATTGAACATGATATTATTTCCAAGTGGGTAGATGAAATAATTTTACCCAAAATTTCTATTTTGAGATAGAAAGAATAATTTTCTAGGATTATTATTATATGGATGTGTTGGATGTTGATTTTATAATCGAATAAGATTATAAATTTAGAATGGTTATTTATAACCAGAATAAAATTTGTATATGAAATTAAATATACAAATGGAATAAATTAGAATTAAATTCAAAACCAGAATTTGGAATTTAAATCCTGGGAAGTTGAAAAATATTTTTCAAAGTATATTAAAATGATATAGATTTGTTTTAAAGGATTTGAAAGAAAATCATGGATTTAGAAATAATAAAGCACTGAACTCACTTCAGTGGCTGGGAAATAATTCTGATGATGATTGCAACATCATCAGTGTCCATTTTCGAGTTCCTAAGTGATGAATTGCTACCTTAGAAAAAGTTTCTGATGGAAATTTGTTTGAAAGAAAACAAGTAGATTGAAAATTCAAATGTTTTGGATTTGAAATGGAAATGTATATAAATATTTTTATGTGATTTCCGAAGGATTGAAAGGAAAACCCAGGAATTGGAATTCCGAAGTTTAAGTTTAACTGAAGCAAGTTAAATGGATCGAGATAAATAAATTAGTGAAAGTCAATTTGAATAAGATTGAATGGAATTTGAATTGGGTGTAAATCATTTAGACCAAAAGTTTTGGTTGGAGTTAATTTGTTGGAATATGAGGAGTTGAGTTTCAACATAAGTGAATCTTTGAAAAGTAATAGATTTGTACCATTTTTCCTACCTTAGCAATTTCGAGGACGAAATTATTTTAAGGGGGGAAGAATGTAACGACCCAGATTTTTGAACAGTTTATTTTAAATATTTAGTATGGTTTTAAATATTGATTCGAATGTAAATGGATTTTTTTTTTTTATGGAATTTATCGGGTTAATAATCGATATACGATTTAATATCGAATATATTGAATTGCCGTAATACTAGAACGATAAATAATTTGACGCTGGGTTAAAACTGAATTGAGACAATTCAAATTCTATTGAATTAGAACGATAATATTAATTTATTTTCAATAAAATTAACTGCTTGGAATTGAATTATATTTAGTTTAAACCATTAATTTAAAATGTTATCTCTTCTATATAGTCGAATTAAAATTCAGAATCGAATTCGTTGAATCCAGAACGGCGTTTTAAGCTTATAACGTCAGTCGTTACAATTGAATAGTGGTTCGGGATTTCTAGTTAAGGACCGCGAAATATTTTAATTATTTAATTAAAATAAAATCAATATAAATAATAAAAGAAAGAAAAAATCAGAGCCGACCTACATCAGCCGACCTAAATTATTTTTTGCACAGGCTATCTCTTCTTCTCGAGCAGTAATTTTTGTTTCTCGCTCTCGATATCAAGGGGACGTCAATTAAATGGCAGCGTACATCGTGTTTTTCCCCTTTCTTCTATAAATTGCAATGCTTCGCCTTTCTATTCCTTCAGCTCAAATTCAACAGGACCGACCCGTTTCCCTTTAATTCTCTTCTGAAGTTAAAGCTGTGAGTTCAATCGAGAGTGAATAGAAATGGCCGCACTCCATCTCCTCAAAACCCTTCCCGTTTGAAATTCAAGGAGTAGATCATTTCAAAATCAAACTCGCGCATCTAATCAAATCGCGATGGCGATCTAAAATCACTTGGCTCCTGAAGCTCGACACCGGATTCAAGGCGTTCGAAGTTGTGCAATTTTGTTTTGCTGAGGTCCGACCATTTTCTTGGGTTCGATTTGAGCATCATTGACCCAAGTTGAAGCTCGCGGTTTACAAGGTGCGATGGGATGAGAAGGGGCACCACGATGTCGAGAGGACGGATGCGTGAATATTGATGATGGGTATTGCGGATTCAAGAATTTCGATTGGGTTTTTCTGGGGTATGAGGGGTGACAGTAACGCGAACAAGAGAAGGCAAGTGGAGGATGGGGCTCTGGGTGGACTGGTGACCGTTGAAGGTGTTAAGGGACAGTCAAGCATCAGGAAGGAATCCAAAGGGAATAGGTTCTGGGTTTTGAACTGGAAACAGACGAGAATGAAGGGTGTTTTATTCGGTGAGATATAAGTTTTTATTTAATTTAAATTTCATAGGATTTATTTATTTTAATTAATTAATTTAGTTAGTTTAAATCAAAATAGTTAAATCATTTAAACAAGAATTAAATGATCATTCATATACAGGAAATTTCGTTCGAATAATTTATAGCTGACGAGACAGAATTAAACAAGATATTCGACAATGAGAATTCCGGTGAGTAAATCTCGCTCACCTTTTATTTTAATTATTTTTATTTCGTTAAAAATAATTGTCTGTTGCTTGTGTGAATGATTTCTGGTTTGCTTTATATATATTAGTTATTTAGGCTATATATATATATATATTGGGTTAGTTGATTGGTTGGATTCCCGCAGTCTCACTAGCGGATGCCCGCGGTTTCATAGCGGATGATTACCCTATACGCCCCACGCTATGATTAGTGGATGACCTTCTATACCGCGATATTCTGCCACGAAGCAGAATGGGTATTATTTATGTGCTAACATCTGTGGATGCAGGAAAACAGGTTGGAGGAATCCAACAGGATTCCTCAAAAATATATTATCTGTTTGTTTGCTTGGTTGTTTGATTTCATATATATATATTCATATATGATGTGTTAAAAACCAAATGATTGAGAATTGGGTGATTTGATTGTTTTAAATATCACTGGGCCAATTAAAAGGAGATGTGAGATTTAAAAAGGAAAATTCTATTTTTAAATAGAATTTGAATTTTAAATGGAAATAAAGAATATAAACTTGTTTTTGGAAAAATTAAAACAAGTAGTTATTTATAAACGAAGTTTAAGAAATAGTTCTTTTATAACGAAGTTATAAGCGAAGTGAAAGAATTATCATTTGATAATTCAAAAATAGAAATACCAGCGTGAGATTGGAATTTGAAATGGAATTTCAAAATAGGATGTGAAATGGAATTTTTAAATATATAACTCAAATAAAATTTGAGTATAACATTTGAATTTTAAAAGGAGTTTAAACATTTGAATTTTAAAAAGGAGTTTAAATATTTGAATTTTAAAAGGAGATTGAATATTGGGAATTCAAATAGAAGTTCAAATAGAATTTGAATAGACGGAATTAGATTGGAAAATAGAATTTGAATTCGGGAGATTAAAATAAAATTTGAATTCAAAAGAATTCGAATAAAGAAATTCAAATAGATTTGAAATATAGAATTTCAAAGAAGAATTGAACAGACTTTGAAATATAGAATTTCAAAGAAAAATCGAATAAGATTTGAAATATAGAATTTCAAAAGAAGAATTGAAATATGGAATTTGAATTGAGATTTGAAATAGAAATTCAAGTATTGAATTTGAACATGGAATTGAACATAGAAATTCAAGTAAAAATTTGAATATGAGATTTCAAAATAGAATTTGAAATAAACTTTGAAAATAGGAATTTCAAAGTAGAAATTGAAAATAGAAGTTCAAATAGGATGTCAAAGTAGGAAATCCAAAAGGATTTTGAAATGGGATTTGAATTCAAGGGAATTCAAATGAATTTGAATGGTGAAAATGAATTTGAATATTAGAAATTCAAATGGTATTGAAAATGAATTTGAATATTAGAATTCAAATGAAAAGGGAAAATGAAATTTGAATGTAAGAGATTCAAATTGAATTCAAATAGGATTTAATCTATGGGATTTGAATATAAAATTCAAATGGAATTTTAAACTATGGAATTTTGTATCTAGAAGTTAAAAAGGAGTTTGAATATTGAATTTCAATAAGAATCCAAATATAGAAATTGGAATATAAAAGTTCAAATGGAATTTGAAACATTTAAATAGAAATTTAAAGGAAGTTTGGATATTTAAGTACGAATTTCAAATATAGAAATTTAAAAAGGAGTTGAATAAAAGTGGGAATTCGAATAAAGAATTTGAAATGGAATTCAAATAAAGGATTTCAAATGGGATTTGAATACAGGATTTAAAACTATGGAATTTGAAATGTGAAGATTCAGATGGAATTTGAAATATCTATGAATATATATATAAAGGTGGAGTTGAATTCATTTTAAAACAAAGTTTAAAGTTATTATATATATTAAAACGAACTCGCCGCAGCGCTGCAGTTCGTAAAATAACGATTCGAACTTCAATCGAATATACAGAACTCAATTGAAGTCGGATTTCTTTGAAACAAGAAACGTCAGGACCGGTTTGATAATAGTTTTCTAATGAAGGAGAAAAAATCTGAATTTCGTCGTATAGATTTTGAGATATGTCAAAATCAAATTTTCAGAAAAACAGCGCCAGAACTATTTAACGACCAAAATGGTTTATTTAATATTTTAAAGGGATTTTAAGCAAATAAAATCCGAAGTTTCTATTTAGAAAATTTCAGAGTTGAGTTGAAAAATATATGCGACTTCAAGTTGGGTAAATGAATATGAGTTTTGAAATAGAAACCAGATTTTGATTTATTGAATGGAATTAACTAAATTGAATAGAAATTAGTTAAGACGATTTCGAATGGATATTGGGGGTTGAATAAATAAATTCGATTTGAAATTTATATTCGAAATCAAAAAGAAAACTAGAATTGAAATTGAAATTCAATTTGGTTATGAACGAGTTAAATATTTTGTTTGAAAATGTTATGTTCAAACAAAGGAGTAAAATAGGCAAAATGGCCGATTTAAAGAATAAATGGCGAAACTGAATTCAAACGATTAGATGGTATTGAATTGAATTGAAAACAGGTGAACAGGTGTTAAACAGATATGGGATGGAGTATATGAAGATTTTTATTTATGTGCCCGACAAAAAGGTACATGTTTAAATTCATATATGGGTTTTATGCGCCGTATCGGCAAGTCGCTTGGCTTCTTCCTTTTCTTTTTGAGATTAGAAGATACCGGGATGTTATTTGAAATTTCCCGATGCTCCCGATACAGGGGAGGTTATGGCGAATTTTTCCGGGAATTTAAGGAGTTAGAATATTTTTAAGGAATTTGACAATTAGAAATCCATATATCGATATATATGGAATTCGATAAGGAAACGAAATCAAAAATAGCGTAAAGGGCCGAGATGATTATTGAAATATTTGGTTAACAAATATTGATAAGAGAATATAGAAGAGATTTAATTAATAAAATATTAATTAAAGAGCCCAGTGATTTGTTTGATATGTTTGGATGAACACTTGTTTTATTCGATAGTTAAATCACAGACTATCGAAGTTTTGACCATCGTTGTCAATATGGAGAGACCGGTTGGATTATTATCCGAAGAACCACTCCGTATTGGCATAAGCGTTGCGAACCAAGTATGCTGAATATATTGAAGACGGAGTGAAGTGCAAGGGCTTTTCTATTAAATAGAAATAGTGCCTTCGGTTTCGTTCAATCCCAGAACGAACGTATATGGACGAATGTCTGACAGAGTATTTCCAATGATCAAATGGGTTGGTCTGTGTGAATATATATGGTTGCAACGGATTTATCCCTTAGCATAATATCCAGAATATTTGTGCAAACTCAACCAGTGATTAACGGATCTGATGATGTGGCATTCAAAGTGAATTGTGTTATCAAGGAATGGTAAGTATGCGTAGCCTCAGGCCTCAACAACCGGGAAAGGACAAAAATCGGGCAGGCAGCATGGCTATGTGGGTCGCACCCATTAGGGTGTATAATCACCTATCTAGAGAAATTCCTTTTGTTCTAAATCTATCGATTCTGCCCATTCGGGAAACGGTGGTTTGAGTCCAACCGTTGGTGATATACATTCGATACACTCAAGCGAAATGAGTGGTCGGTCATGTGTGGGCCGGGTTGCAAGACGTTCTTGTTGAACCCAGGTGTATTCGCCTCTAGAGATACATCATCGGAAGGTGGTCCCATACCTTGTCCTGTTGGAAATCCAATCTCCAATAAGCGCCATGCGGTTTTTGATTTTATACTATATATGTGGAGCGTGAGATGCAAGCGTTCTGCTATTTGGTTATTTACTTGATGTAGACATTATTATAATATCACTGGATTTGATATCAAAGTGTTTTGGGTTATAGTAAGGTAAAAGCCGTCCATGTTTATGTGTGGACTGGTCTTACTATTATCCTTTCTTTTGAAAGGATTTTTAAAGTTAAACAAATGGTTGGAGTTTACTCACACCAGTCCCATGACTGACCCAGAGTTTATTTTGTTTTGTTTTTCCTAAACTCTTGGGTGCCCAAATTTGTACGGGCAGTCAAGTGTTTCAGGCTTTTACAGATACACCTGGAAGAGCTTGAAGCAGGAGGCTTCAACGTTAGTTATTTCGAGTTACTTCCGCTGAATCAAATGTTATGTGTACTCTGATGATGGTATGTATATATGTACAAAACAGATTTGTATTTCAAAGCTTATGTTATATAATATATTTTATTCGTTCCGCTGTGAGTTTTGTGATCTTCGTTTTCCTCTATTCTAAGTTTTCTATCTTATCTATTCTCACCCTCTATCTTCTTTCTAATAATGAGTCGTATTTCTGTGTTATTTGGGTTGGACGTGTTGTGTATTTAGTCAACTCAGATAGCACGGATTTGCGGGTCATTACAATGACCGAGCCCATAACCG
Organism: Allium sativum; assembly: GCA_030737875.1. Taxonomy (NCBI): domain Eukaryota; kingdom Viridiplantae; phylum Streptophyta; class Magnoliopsida; order Asparagales; family Amaryllidaceae; genus Allium; species Allium sativum. The sequence goes on from CM060920.1 coordinate 627,401,821, forward strand.
TGCACATTCTCAAGCACATAACCAAACATACGACCAAGAACATAACCAATCCCATGTAACAACCCGGAAAATGCGAGCCAGTTTGAAATTTTTATTTTGGCAATTTTAGCGAATTCAGATTATTTAAAATGAATTATTTTAAATAATAACGACGAGAAATTTATTTTGAATATAATTCGAACGTATATATTTATACGCGTCGTCGTTAGAATATAAATATTTATATATAATTATAAATAGAATTGAAAATGGCGCGGTAGTTCGATAATTCGATTTCAAACTTCAATTGAATGTACCGGGTGCAAAACAATCCGGATTTTAGTGAAACCAAAAACATTAGGATCTGATTGATAATATCTTTCCAACGAATCCGAAAAATCAAGATTTCATATCAGGAATCGAAAGATATGTCCAGTTGAAAATTCTGAATAGTCGCTATGGAATTCAGGCCCTTAAAAATGGACATTTTGCAAATGACCTCGGATTTCGACGAAACCAGTTTTGTTGGGTCCGTGATGTCAGGTTATTGCTAGATTCCAAATTTCATAATTTTTCGAATCAATATTTGAGCGTGGCAAAGAAAAACGCGTTTGACCAGTTTCAGTTGATTTTAATCGACTGGAAATTGGCCATTTTTCTAACGGTCTCAGAATTCGACGAAACTAGTTTTGTTAGGACCGTATAGTCAATACGAAGCTAGAAAATATTTTTCTGAAATTTTTCTAGTTAGTATGTGACCCCGGTAATTTGAAATGTACGTTCAAATTTGAAAATTAAATGTTTTATACTTTAATTTGCGGGATAACTGACTGAAACAGTCGAATTGGCTAACGAAACATATTCCATTGTGTCTGGGATGGGGGTAATTAGCTAGGGGCGACAGTCATTGGGTTTGGTTTCGAGTTCATACGCAAAAACCTACTTTAATGAATTAAATAATAATAATAATAATAATAATAATAAAAAAAAAAAAAAACAAACTTCTCCCTCCTTAAAACACTCTGGCCCCCCCCCCCGTCCATTCATTTCAAACAGAACAGAAAAAAAAAAAAGAAAAAAAAAAAAAAGAAAGGGCGACAGGGGGGCGGAGCGCCGCCCCACCATCCACCGCGCCGCCTCCCTCTCGCACAGTTCCCCCCCCTTCATCTCCGCCCTGCTCCGACGCGAGACCCTCAAGCCCGACCCCCCCCCTCCAGGCGCCAGGCGCCGCGAAACCCACAACCGCCCCCCCCAGGAGCTGCTCCGACCACCCTCCGCCACGAGCCCCCCCCACTGACGAACGGAGAAGCCTCCCCCCTGTAAGTCCCCTTTCTGTTTTTTTTATTTTTATTATTTACTTTTTCTGTTTTTTTTAGTAATTTAAAACTAATTTTTTTTAAAGTAATTTAAAACTGATTTTGTAAAATTATAAAAATAAAAACTGATTTGGTTTTAAAATAAGAATAGCATGGTTTCTAACATATAAAAATATGATTTTTATATGATTAATAGAAATATAAAAATATGAATTTTACATATATGATTTTTGATTTTTGGAAAAATAAGTTTCTGTGATTGTAAAGAAATTTAAAAGGTTTAAGAAGATTTTTGTTTTTAAGAGGTTTAAAAAGATTTGAATTTTTAAAAGGTAAAAGATTTGAATTTTTAAAAGGTAAAAGGATTTGAACTTTAAAAAGTAAAAGAAAAGATTAGATCTTTGAAATGGAAAAGGCGGAAACTTTGAAATAAAAATTCGATTTTTATATATTGAACTTTGAAATAAAAATTCGATTTTTATGTATTGAACTTTGAAATAAAAATTCGATTTTTATATATTGAACTTTGAAATAAAAATTCGATTTTTATATATTGAACTTTGAAATAAAAATTCGATTTTTATATATTGAACTTAGAAATAAAAATTCGATTTTTATATATATAGTGGCCTTGGGCAACGAAGGTGACAAAAAGGCGAAACGACGAAGACTTCTGCAAAAGAAGAGCCGTGGAGCTAGGATAGCTATAGGTGAGAACTTCTCACTCTTAATTCTCCTTTTCTAGTTATATATATATACTAGGATGCAGACGGTGCTTAGTAGCACCCGACACAATCGTCCACAGACCATGGACTTGTTTGTTTGACTGTTTGGTGATTGATTGCGATATTGGTTTGAATGTGGTTTGTGGTGTGAAAAATCGAATCGATAAATTGGTTAGGATTAGACGTGCGCCGTTATAAGGCGAAGGAGTAAGGCTAGGTTAGATCCTTACTTCAAAGTTTGGGGTTTGCATAACGAATTGATTTGATTGATGTGTGAATGGCGTGGGCCTTCACTAGACCGGGGATAAGGCTAGGCCTTGTCCCGTTTCTAGTATCGTGCCGTTATGCCGCCGAAATTTTCTAAAATAAGTTAGAAAAATAAAAATAGCATTTTATTTAACGAATGAACTGAATAGAAATTCATATGTTAAAATAAAATGTGTTATCGTTAAAAATATAATTTTTAACGTGAATGTGAATAAATAAATATTCATTTACAAACCAGACGGTTTGTTTATGTACACCTATTTGAATGACGTTGATTGGGTCGATAAATTTTACACATCGCCTAACTGCACAAATAAAATATGTGTTTGATTGTTTGAAACCCCACACGGGTGTTAGGATGAAATTTGAAGTTCACTCATCCTGATTGATTAAATATGTCGATCGATTGATTGACAAGCTGCTATAAGCGTTAAATGTCTATATTTGATGCTTATACAGTGTAGTGCACTTTGGTTGATGGTTGATTATTTTTCAAGGCTATTATACATGTGTTGTATGAAAATCCATATAATTAACTTTATATGGTAATTGATTGGGCCTCATTCCAGTTTTAAAATAGAAATATTTGAAATAGAATATTTGAAAATAGAACTTTATGAAGCCGTGTTGATTAGATTGACGCCATTTTGACGTGAACGATATTTATATCGATTTTAACGAATTCAAAATGAATTGAATTGAAAACGATTTCGAAATGAAATGAATTGAAAACGAATTCAAAATGAATTGAATTGGAAACGAATTCAAAATGAATTGAAAACGAATTCAAAATGAATTGAATTGAAAACGAATTCAAAATGAATTGAAAACGATTTCGAAATGAATTGAATTGAAAACGATTTCGAAATGAATTGAATTGAAAACGAATTCAAAATGAATTGAATTGAAAACGAATTCAAAATGAATTGAAAACGATTTCGAAATGAATTGAATTGAAAACGATTTCGAAATGAATTGAATTGAAAACGAATTCGAATGGAATAGAAAGCGAATTGAAATGAATTCAAATTGAATTGAAATTCGAATTGAATAGAAATGAATTTTTAAACGAATTTATAAAGAAGAATTCAATTTTGCTTTGAATTGAAATAGAAGTTGAAATAGAATTTGAAACGAATTTAAAACTATTTATATAATTCATTTTAAATAGAAATCGACGAAATATATATTATATATATTATATATATAATATAATGGCCTGAATAGAACGCGCCGCGCCGCGGCAGTTCGCGAATTTCGACCATTTATTTCAAACGGACATTACGGGAGATCCGACCGTCGGATTCTCCTAAAACCGGAACCGTTGGGTTCGTATCGAAAAGAGCTTTCTAAAGAGGGTTAGAAATTTGAAATCTAACGGTTGGATTTGGAGATACGTCCAAATCAAATTCGAAAAAGGTCGCTGTAAGTGCAGTTCGATGGCCGTTGATGGAAATCGACTGTACGGGCCTTGATAAAATTATTAAAAATAGTAATAATTTATGTAAAATCATAAGAAATGATTTGTGAAGATTTGGGATGAAAAACTCCATATTTGAAAAGATAAAAATAGATTTTTATCGAAATGAACTAGTTTTGAACTAGAATTATAATTCTATTTATTTTTAAATAAATAAATTGAATTCGAAAAGGGTTTTGAAAATAACCAAAATTTCCAATGATTGCATTGGAGTGGATTTGAATCGAAATTGTCTTCGGAATATTTCGATGTTGGAATTCGTGATTGTACAGGTGTTGTTATGGAAATTTGAAAGATATATTTTTATATCGTTATTTCCAATACGACATTTGTAAATCGTAGAATTTGGTATTGAATATAGGCCGATATATTTTCTATTCAGAGCCTTGTATTTAATATCAAATGTGATTTGGGTTTGTCGTGAATGGTGTCTTCACTAACACCGTTCTTGAACCCAGTTGAGAAAAGATTAAATCTTTTTATTTAGATTTAATGAAGTGTACCAATTAAATGATATTTAATTGGAATTGAATTGATATTGATTTTTGGGTTTATCGTGAACAGTGTTTTAAATAACACTTGTTCTTTAACCCGATAATTAATGAATGTGATTTGGGTTTGTCGTGAATGGTGTCTTCACTAACACTGTTCTTGGACCCAGTTGAGAAAAGATTAAATCTTTTTATTTAGATTTAACGAAGTGTACCAATTAAATGATATTTAATTGGAATTGAATTGATATTGATTTTTGGGTTTATCGTGAACAGTGTTTTAAATAACACTCGTTCTTTAACCCGATAATTAATGAATGTGATTTTGGGTTTATCGTGAACCGTGTTTTAAATGACACTGATTCTTTAACCCAGATAATGATTAAAACTAAGTGGAGTTTTAATGAATCTTTAATTAGATTGAGAAGATCGAGAATGGAGTATCACCAGTTTCGCTCCAGGCGATAGTTAAATCTTTAATTAGATTTGAACGTGAAATTTAGAAACTAACTGTCGGTTAGCCAAGCAGAATGGTTTTCTGAATATTGATCTGATGTTGGTTTCGGCCTTCGGGGTTAATATTTGGGGAATTATTCTCTTGATTAATTTATGGTTAGTGACTAATGAATTGGAATGAGGCGTATGTTGTGTTTGTGTAACACTTTTATAAAATATACGCGAGTTATTCGGGAAGACCGGGTTTATCCCATTCTGAATAACTGATACGACGATAAGTCGAAGATGAAGACGATGGTCGAAGACCGGAAGTCTTCACGTTGTTTGGGTGATAACTGATGATCTTGATTGGGCTGTACACCCAAGAAGATGGAAACAGTTAGTGATCGTCCAGACGTACTTGGAGATCGATGGATATGCGGGGTACTAGGTGCCTCCGGTTTCGTTCAGACCCAGAACGGACTTGTAAATGGACTGTGTGTCTGACATCGGATTTCATGCTGTGTGACTGATATCGGTTGCATAGGATGGTTTGCCTGTGTGGCATGCTAAGATGCAAATGATCAAGGCTTCTGTTGAAAAGCAAAGTCTTGTGGTGATGATCAAAGCACGGCCTTTGTGGCGTAGCTTTGTGTAACGTTTACCTCACGTGTTTCACACCAGGTATGAACCAAAAACGGGAGACGGACCTCAGGGAGGACTTGCGTTTCTTTCTAGTTAGAAGTGGCGTCAGTGGTTTTACACGCCCTGACGAGTTTGACTTATGTGGTTGTTGCTGTTGCGAGGCGCCTCGGTTATATCGGTTTCGGCCGATGCATTCTGGTCGGCTGACGGACCAGACTTACACCCCATAGGGTGGGGAAACGTAGTGTTCAGGCATTTTAATCCACATCGGTGGACCGGCCCTGACGATCCAAGGGCCCACCTGAGTCTGGGTCCTGAGGGGCGGGCTAGAGCGTCTCGAATCGGTTGAGGACTATCTTTTGCCTCGGTTCATAGATGGAAACCCAATTTCCAAATACGTGACTTTGCGATTTTGATTGTATAACCTATATATGGCGACATAGTGGTATGGGGCATTCATGCCGCCTATGATTGATACTTATGATTTGAAGTGTTTTATACACTATGCACTTATAATAGTATCAAATGATTTGTTTTAAACGTATCAAGCATTCTTTGGCTGTTATAAGGGAAAACCCTATCCTCGACTGCGTTGCATTGTGTGATGGGACCTGGGTCTTATAACAGCTTCATTTTTCTTTATTTAGCATTGCGCTGTTCGTTTTATGCACTGGTATTCTTGGGAGGAAACCCGTTCCGTGTTATACGGCGTGGTCCCTTGATTTACCTAACTTTAAAATAAAGAATTAATAACTGTTTTAGTTCTCACACCAGTCACATGACTGACCTGGAGTTTATTGTTTTAACCTAAACTCTGGGTGCCCTTATTTTGACACGGGCAGCTAGTAGTTTTGGTTTTGCAGATTTATATTCACAGGATCCTGGTTTACAGCTGGAACGATATCCGGAAAGCTTTGTATCCGTATATCCCATTCTAGTTGTGTATTGTATTATTTTCCACTGCGATGTATTTAAATCTCTGATATTTCTGTGTAATATTCATTTATACTCTGTATATTCTTGTAATCTGATGCATTGTTGTAATATACAATGAAATGTTCTTTTATATGCGTTCTGCTGTGGTTTGTTCTCGAACTATCCGACGCTTTCCTTTACGGGGAAGTTGCGGGTCGTCACACGTGGTATCAGAGCTTTGGTTTACAAAGCTAGAGAACAAAACACATTAGAACCCTACGAAAGAATTCATCAGATATTGGGTTAGTAATATCCAATTAGAATGACTCGTTAGAGATAGGATCAGTAGTATCCTAGAACGAGTGTGAAGAGTATATTTTTTTTTTCAAATGAAAACAAATTTCGTTTTGAAAATTTAAATCAATTATTCGTATTTGATTATTTATTTTATATTGATTAGGACAATCCGATATATAAAGATTTTGCATATATGTCTTGCAAACGTGTATTCGAAGTTTTAATATATTGGGTAGATATAGAATCCCTCTAGTGTCCGGGAATAATTCTGGTGATGGGGCACTGTCGCCAGTATTTATTTTCGAGCGACGAAAGTGAGATTTCTATATATTTCCTATTGACTGGTGTGAGAACCAAAATTAGATAGGGCCTATTGTTTCGATTTGGCATCAAAAATCTGATTTTTGACTATGTATCAAAATTATGAATTTCAAATGATAATTCACTAATTGATTGATGTTTGTGTTGTTTGTTCATTTGTTTGCTAATTTTGAACCATTTAGCCTAACTGAATCAAATATTGAACTGTATTGAAAATTGGTCACGTTTGCTTGCATATACATATATATCATTGAACAGGTCATAGCAAGGAGGCTAGAGCCGAGAATAAAATTTGTTTGCCCGACAAATAGGTACATGTTTACTACATAATTTACTGTTTTGTTTGGGTGATGATGATTTTGTGAGCCTATTGGCTAGCCGCTTGGCTTTTTCTTTTTCTTTTTGAGATCTGAAGGACCGGGGAAGCTATTTGAAATTCCCCGATGCTCCCATTGCAGGGGAGGTTATGGCGAAATTTTTCAAAAATTTAGGGTGTTAGCCAAATTTTTGAAATTTAGAAAATTCTCAGAAACTAAAGAGTTGGAGAATGGAAGCCTGAACGAGCGTAGAGTTGAATGATCAAACCACTTTCGACTTTGTTCCTTTTCGGGGACGAAAAGTTTTAAGTGGGGGAGATTGTAACAACCCGGAAAATGCGAGCCAGTTTGAAATTTTTATTTTGGCAATTTTAGCGAATTCAGATTATTTAAAATGAATTATTTTAAATAATAACGACGAGAAATTTATTTTGAATATAATTCGAACGTATATATTTATACGCGTCGTCGTTAGAATATAAATATTTATATATAATTATAAATAGAATTGAAAATGGCGCGGTAGTTCGATAATTCGATTTCAAACTTCAATTGAATGTACCGGGTGCAAAACAATCCGGATTTTAGTGAAACCAAAAACATTAGGATCTGATTGATAATATCTTTCCAACGAATCCGAAAAATCAAGATTTCATATCAGGAATCGAAAGATATGTCCAGTTGAAAATTCTGAATAGTCGCTATGGAATTCAGGCCCTTAAAAATGGACATTTTGCAAATGACCTCGGATTTCGACGAAACCAGTTTTGTTGGGTCCGTGATGTCAGGTTATTGCTAGATTCCAAATTTCATAATTTTTCGAATCAATATTTGAGCGTGGCAAAGAAAAACGCGTTTGACCAGTTTCAGTTGATTTTAATCGACTGGAAATTGGCCATTTTTCTAACGGTCTCAGAATTCGACGAAACTAGTTTTGTTAGGACCGTATAGTCAATACGAAGCTAGAAAATATTTTTCTGAAATTTTTCTAGTTAGTATGTGACCCCGGTAATTTGAAATGTACGTTCAAATTTGAAAATTAAATGTTTTATACTTTAATTTGCGGGATAACTGACTGAAACAGTCGAATTGGCTAACGAAACATATTCCATTGTGTCTGGGATGGGGGTAATTAGCTAGGGGCGACAGTCATTGGGTTTGGTTTCGAGTTCATACGCAAAAACCTACTTTAATGAATTAAATAATAATAATAATAATAATAATAATAAAAAAAAAAAAAACAAACTTCTCCCTCCTTAAAACACTCTGGCCCCCCCCCCCGTCCATTCATTTCAAACAGAACAGAAAAAAAAAAAAGAAAAAAAAAAAAAAGAAAGGGCGACAGGGGGGCGGAGCGCCGCCCCACCATCCACCGCGCCGCCTCCCTCTCGCACAGTTCCCCCCCCCTTCATCTCCGCCCTGCTCCGACGCGAGACCCTCAAGCCCGACCCCCCCCCTCCAGGCGCCAGGCGCCGCGAAACCCACAACCGCCCCCCCCAGGAGCTGCTCCGACCACCCTCCGCCACGAGCCCCCCCCACTGACGAACGGAGAAGCCTCCCCCCTGTAAGTCCCCTTTCTGTTTTTTTTATTTTTATTATTTACTTTTTCTGTTTTTTTTAGTAATTTAAAACTAATTTTTTTTAAAGTAATTTAAAACTGATTTTGTAAAATTATAAAAATAAAAACTGATTTGGTTTTAAAATAAGAATAGCATGGTTTCTAACATATAAAAATATGATTTTTATATGATTAATAGAAATATAAAAATATGAATTTTACATATATGATTTTTGATTTTTGGAAAAATAAGTTTCTGTGATTGTAAAGAAATTTAAAAGGTTTAAGAAGATTTTTGTTTTTAAGAGGTTTAAAAAGATTTGAATTTTTAAAAGGTAAAAGATTTGAATTTTTAAAAGGTAAAAGGATTTGAACTTTAAAAAGTAAAAGAAAAGATTAGATCTTTGAAATGGAAAAGGCGGAAACTTTGAAATAAAAATTCGATTTTTATATATTGAACTTTGAAATAAAAATTCGATTTTTATGTATTGAACTTTGAAATAAAAATTCGATTTTTATATATTGAACTTTGAAATAAAAATTCGATTTTTATATATTGAACTTTGAAATAAAAATTCGATTTTTATATATTGAACTTAGAAATAAAAATTCGATTTTTATATATATAGTGGCCTTGGGCAACGAAGGTGACAAAAAGGCGAAACGACGAAGACTTCTGCAAAAGAAGAGCCGTGGAGCTAGGATAGCTATAGGTGAGAACTTCTCACTCTTAATTCTCCTTTTCTAGTTATATATATATACTAGGATGCAGACGGTGCTTAGTAGCACCCGACACAATCGTCCACAGACCATGGACTTGTTTGTTTGACTGTTTGGTGATTGATTGCGATATTGGTTTGAATGTGGTTTGTGGTGTGAAAAATCGAATCGATAAATTGGTTAGGATTAGACGTGCGCCGTTATAAGGCGAAGGAGTAAGGCTAGGTTAGATCCTTACTTCAAAGTTTGGGGTTTGCATAACGAATTGATTTGATTGATGTGTGAATGGCGTGGGCCTTCACTAGACCGGGGATAAGGCTAGGCCTTGTCCCGTTTCTAGTATCGTGTCGTTATGCCGCCGAAATTTTCTAAAATAAGTTAGAAAAATAAAAATAGCATTTTATTTAACGAATGAACTGAATAGAAATTCATATGTTAAAATAAAATGTGTTATCGTTAAAAATATAATTTTTAACGTGAATGTGAATAAATAAATATTCATTTACAAACCAGACGGTTTGTTTATGTACACCTATTTGAATGACGTTGATTGGGTCGATAAATTTTACACATCGCCTAACTGCACAAATAAAATATGTGTTTGATTGTTTGAAACCCCACACGGGTGTTAGGATGAAATTTGAAGTTCACTCATCCTGATTGATTAAATATGTCGATCGATTGATTGACAAGCTGCTATAAGCGTTAAATGTCTATATTTGATGCTTATACAGTGTAGTGCACTTTGGTTGATGGTTGATTATTTTTCAAGGCTATTATACATGTGTTGTATGAAAATCCATATAATTAACTTTATATGGTAATTGATTGGGCCTCATTCCAGTTTTAAAATAGAAATATTTGAAATAGAATATTTGAAAATAGAACTTTATGAAGCCGTGTTGATTAGATTGACGCCATTTTGACGTGAACGATATTTATATCGATTTTAACGAATTCAAAATGAATTGAATTGAAAACGATTTCGAAATGAAATGAATTGAAAACGAATTCAAAATGAATTGAATTGGAAACGAATTCAAAATGAATTGAAAACGAATTCAAAATGAATTGAATTGAAAACGAATTCAAAATGAATTGAAAACGATTTCGAAATGAATTGAATTGAAAACGATTTCGAAATGAATTGAATTGAAAACGAATTCAAAATGAATTGAATTGAAAACGAATTCAAAATGAATTGAAAACGATTTCGAAATGAATTGAATTGAAAACGATTTCGAAATGAATTGAATTGAAAACGAATTCGAATGGAATAGAAAGCGAATTGAAATGAATTCAAATTGAATTGAAATTCGAATTGAATAGAAATGAATTTTTAAACGAATTTATAAAGAAGAATTCAATTTTGCTTTGAATTGAAATAGAAGTTGAAATAGAATTTGAAACGAATTTAAAACTATTTATATAATTCATTTTAAATAGAAATCGACGAAATATATATTATATATATTATATATATAATATAATGGCCTGAATAGAACGCGCCGCGCCGCGGCAGTTCGCGAATTTCGACCATTTATTTCAAACGGACATTACGGGAGATCCGACCGTCGGATTCTCCTAAAACCGGAACCGTTGGGTTCGTATCGAAAAGAGCTTTCTAAAGAGGGTTAGAAATTTGAAATCTAACGGTTGGATTTGGAGATACGTCCAAATCAAATTCGAAAAAGGTCGCTGTAAGTGCAGTTCGATGGCCGTTGATGGAAATCGACTGTACGGGCCTTGATAAAATTATTAAAAATAGTAATAATTTATGTAAAATCATAAGAAATGATTTGTGAAGATTTGGGATGAAAAACTCCATATTTGAAAAGATAAAAATAGATTTTTATCGAAATGAACTAGTTTTGAACTAGAATTATAATTCTATTTATTTTTAAATAAATAAATTGAATTCGAAAAGGGTTTTGAAAATAACCAAAATTTCCAATGATTGCATTGGAGTGGATTTGAATCGAAATTGTCTTCGGAATATTTCGATGTTGGAATTCGTGATTGTACAGGTGTTGTTATGGAAATTTGAAAGATATATTTTTATATCGTTATTTCCAATACGACATTTGTAAATCGTAGAATTTGGTATTGAATATAGGCCGATATATTTTCTATTCAGAGCCTTGTATTTAATATCAAATGTGATTTGGGTTTGTCGTGAATGGTGTCTTCACTAACACCGTTCTTGAACCCAGTTGAGAAAAGATTAAATCTTTTTATTTAGATTTAATGAAGTGTACCAATTAAATGATATTTAATTGGAATTGAATTGATATTGATTTTTGGGTTTATCGTGAACAGTGTTTTAAATAACACTTGTTCTTTAACCCGATAATTAATGAATGTGATTTGGGTTTGTCGTGAATGGTGTCTTCACTAACACTGTTCTTGGACCCAGTTGAGAAAAGATTAAATCTTTTTATTTAGATTTAACGAAGTGTACCAATTAAATGATATTTAATTGGAATTGAATTGATATTGATTTTTGGGTTTATCGTGAACAGTGTTTTAAATAACACTCGTTCTTTAACCCGATAATTAATGAATGTGATTTTGGGTTTATCGTGAACCGTGTTTTAAATGACACTGATTCTTTAACCCAGATAATGATTAAAACTAAGTGGAGTTTTAATGAATCTTTAATTAGATTGAGAAGATCGAGAATGGAGTATCACCAGTTTCGCTCCAGGCGATAGTTAAATCTTTAATTAGATTTGAACGTGAAATTTAGAAACTAACTGTCGGTTAGCCAAGCAGAATGGTTTTCTGAATATTGATCTGATGTTGGTTTCGGCCTTCGGGGTTAATATTTGGGGAATTATTCTCTTGATTAATTTATGGTTAGTGACTAATGAATTGGAATGAGGCGTATGTTGTGTTTGTGTAACACTTTTATAAAATATACGCGAGTTATTCGGGAAGACCGGGTTTATCCCATTCTGAATAACTGATACGACGATAAGTCGAAGATGAAGACGATGGTCGAAGACCGGAAGTCTTCACGTTGTTTGGGTGATAACTGATGATCTTGATTGGGCTGTACACCCAAGAAGATGGAAACAGTTAGTGATCGTCCAGACGTACTTGGAGATCGATGGATATGCGGGGTACTAGGTGCCTCCGGTTTCGTTCAGACCCAGAACGGACTTGTAAATGGACTGTGTGTCTGACATCGGATTTCATGCTGTGTGACTGATATCGGTTGCATAGGATGGTTTGCCTGTGTGGCATGCTAAGATGCAAATGATCAAGGCTTCTGTTGAAAAGCAAAGTCTTGTGGTGATGATCAAAGCACGGCCTTTGTGGCGTAGCTTTGTGTAACGTTTACCTCACGTGTTTCACACCAGGTATGAACCAAAAACGGGAGACGGACCTCAGGGAGGACTTGCGTTTCTTTCTAGTTAGAAGTGGCGTCAGTGGTTTTACACGCCCTGACGAGTTTGACTTATGTGGTTGTTGCTGTTGCGAGGCGCCTCGGTTATATCGGTTTCGGCCGATGCATTCTGGTCGGCTGACGGACCAGACTTACACCCCATAGGGTGGGGAAACGTAGTGTTCAGGCATTTTAATCCACATCGGTGGACCGGCCCTGACGATCCAAGGGCCCACCTGAGTCTGGGTCCTGAGGGGCGGGCTAGAGCGTCTCGAATCGGTTGAGGACTATCTTTTGCCTCGGTTCATAGATGGAAACCCAATTTCCAAATACGTGACTTTGCGATTTTGATTGTATAACCTATATATGGCGACATAGTGGTATGGGGCATTCATGCCGCCTATGATTGATACTTATGATTTGAAGTGTTTTATACACTATGCACTTATAATAGTATCAAATGATTTGTTTTAAACGTATCAAGCATTCTTTGGCTGTTATAAGGGAAAACCCTATCCTCGACTGCGTTGCATTGTGTGATGGGACCTGGGTCTTATAACAGCTTCATTTTTCTTTATTTAGCATTGCGCTGTTCGTTTTATGCACTGGTATTCTTGGGAGGAAACCCGTTCCGTGTTATACGGCGTGGTCCCTTGATTTACCTAACTTTAAAATAAAGAATTAATAACTGTTTTAGTTCTCACACCAGTCACATGACTGACCTGGAGTTTATTGTTTTAACCTAAACTCTGGGTGCCCTTATTTTGACACGGGCAGCTAGTAGTTTTGGTTTTGCAGATTTATATTCACAGGATCCTGGTTTACAGCTGGAACGATATCCGGAAAGCTTTGTATCCGTATATCCCATTCTAGTTGTGTATTGTATTATTTTCCACTGCGATGTATTTAAATCTCTGATATTTCTGTGTAATATTCATTTATACTCTGTATATTCTTGTAATCTGATGCATTGTTGTAATATACAATGAAATGTTCTTTTATATGCGTTCTGCTGTGGTTTGTTCTCGAACTATCCGACGCTTTCCTTTACGGGGAAGTTGCGGGTCGTCACATCCCATTACCGAGGCCATGACCGAGCTCAAACCCATGACCAAAAACATAACCTAGCCCATGACCGAAAACATAACTAATCCCATGATAATGGCCATGATAGAGCCTAAGCCCATAACCAAGTCCATAACTGAATCTGTAACTGAGCCTAAGCTTATATTATGATTTAAATTTTATATTTTATACTTTATATATTATAATATATACTTTATATTTTATATTTCATACTTTATACTTTATATTTAATATATTTTATACTTTATATTTTATTGTTTATACTTTTATATTCTATACTTTATATTTTATATTTTTAAATTTTATAATTTATATTTTATATTTTATACTTTATATTTTTTATTTTTTATTTTATAGTTTATACTTTATAATTTATACTTTATATTTTATATTTTATATTTTATACTTTATACTTAATATTTTATATATTATATTTTATACTTTATAGTTTATATTTTATATTTTATACTTTATAGACCATAACTGACCTCATGACCAAAAACATAACTAATCCCATGACCAAGGCCATGATCGAGCCTAAGCCCATAACCAAGTCCATAACCGAATTCGTAACTGAGCCTAATCTTATACTTTATACTTTATATTTTATAATTAATATTTTATACTTTATACTTTATATTTTATATTTTATACTTTATATTTTATACTTTATATTTTATTGTTTATATTTTACATTTTACATTTTATATTTTATACTTTATAGACCATAACTGAGCCCATGACTGAGCCCATAACCGAGCCCATAATAGAGTCTATAATCGAGCTCATAACATGAGCGAGTCCCATAATTAATAACATAACCGAGCCCATGACTTAGTACATGACCAAACACATGACCGAGCACATGACCAAACCCCATAAACAAGAACGTAACCGAGCCATGACCGAGCCCATAACCGTGCACATTCTCAAGCACATAACCAAACATACGACCAAGAACATAACCAATCCCATTACCGAGGCCATGACCGAGCTCAAACCCATGACCAAGAACATAACCTAGCCCATGACCGAAAACATAACTAATCCCATGACAATGGCCATGATAGAGCCTAAGCCCATAACCAAGTCCATAACCGAATCTGTAACTGAGCCTAAGCTTATATTATGATTTAAATTTTATATTTTATATTTTATATTTTATATTTTATACTTTATATTTTATAGTTTATATTTTACATTTTATATTTTATATTTTATAGTTTATATTTTATATTTTATATTTTATACTTTATATTTTATATTTTATATTTTATATTTTACATCTTATATTTTATAGTTTATATTTTACATTTTATATTTTATACTTTATAGACCATAACTGAGCCAATGACTGAGCCCATAACCGAGCCCATAATAGAGTCCATAACCAAGCCCTTAACATGACCGAGTCCCGTAATTAATAACATAACCGAGCCCATGACTTAGTACTTTAAATTTTATATTAAATGTTGTATACTTAATACTTTTATATTATATATTTTATATTTTATACTTTATATTTTATATTTTATACTTTATATTTTATATTTTATAGTTTATAATTTATATTTCATAATCGAGCACATAACCGAGTGCGTAACCGAGCCTGTAATCGAGCCCGTAACCAAGCCCATAACCGAGCCCATAACTGAGTTTGTAACAGATTATGTAACCGAGTCCATAACCAAGTCCGTAACCGAGTCCATAATCGAGCACATAACCGAGTTCATAACCGAGCCCATAACCGAGTCCATAATCGAGCACATAACCGAGTTCATAACCGAGCCCATAACCGAGCCCATAACTAAGTCCATAACCGACCTCATGACCAAAAACATAACTAATCCCAAGACCAAGGCCATGATCGAGCCTAAGCCCATAACCAAGTCCATAACCGAATTCGTAACTGAGCCTAAGCCTATATTATGGTTTAAATTTTATATTTTATACTTTATATATTATAATATATACTTTATTTTTATATTTATATTTTATACTTTATACTTTATAGTTTATATTTTATATTTTATACTTTAAATTTTATATTTTATATTTTATATTTTATACTTTATGTTTTATACCTTATACTATTATATTTTATATTCTATACTTTATATTTTATATTTTATATTTTACAATTTATATTTTATATTTTGTACTTTATATTTTATATTTTATATTTATATTTTATATTTTATACTTTATATTTTATATTTTATATTTTATATTTTATTCTTTATATTTTATATTTTATACTTTATAGTTTATATTTCACAGGTACATTTTTGTAAAGACCCGTAACTTCCCCGTAAAGGAAAGCGTCGGATAATTCGAGAACAAGCCACAACAGAACGCATACAGAAGAACATTTCACTGTCTGTTACAACAATGCATCAGATTACAAGAATATACAGAGTATAAATGAATATTACACAGAAATATCAGAGATTTAAATTACATTTAAATACATAGCAGCGGAAAATAATACAAAGCACAACTAGAAGAGATATACGGATACAAAGCTTTCCGGATATCGTTCCAGCTGTAAACCAGGATCCTGTGAATATAAATCTGCAAAACCAAAACTACTAGCTGCCCGTGTCAAAATAGGGGCACCCAGAGTTTAGGTTAAAACAATAAACTCCAGGTCAGTCATGTGACTGGTATGAGAACTAAAACAGTTATTAATCTTTATTTTAAAGTCAGGTAAATCAAGGGACCACGCCGTATAACACGGAACGGGCTTCCTCCCAAGAACACCAGTGCATAAAACAAACAGCGCAATGCTAAATAAAGAAGATTGAAGCTATTATAAGACCCAGTTCCCATCACACAATGCAATCGCAAGCCGGAGGATAGGGTTTTTACCTTATAATAGCCAAGAATGCTTGATACGTTTAAAACAAATCATTTGATACTATAATAAGTGTATAGTGTATAAAACAACTTCAAATCATAAGTATCAATCATAGGCGGCATGAGCGCCCCATCCCACTATGTCGCCATACTAGGCTCTACAAATAAAACCGCAGGATCACGTATTTGGAAATTGGGTTTCCATCTATGAACCGAGGCTAGGGATCGTCCTCTACCGATTCGAGACAATCTAGCCCATGTCTCAGGCAAGCGCGCAGGCAAGCCTTGGAGCGACAGGGCCGGTCCACCGATGTGGATTATTATGCCTGAACACTACGTCTCTCCGCCCTATGGGGCGTAAATGAGCCAACAAATGACTCCATCGGACCCGGATCGTCCGATCAAACCGAGGCGCCTCGCAACAGCAACAACACCATAAGTCAAACTCGTCAGGGCGTGTAAAACCACTGACGCCACTTCTAGCAAGAAAGAAACGCAAGTCCTCCCTGAGGCCCGTCTCCCGTTTTTGGTTCATACTGGGTGTGAAACTCCCGAATTCACGTTACACAAAGCTGTGCCACACAGGCTGTGCTTTGATCATCACCACAAGACTTTGCTTTTCAACAGAAGCCTCGATCTATTGCCACTTAGGCATGCCACACAGGCAATTCACTCCATGTGTTTGATATCCATCAATATATAACCCCTGAGCTCGTACGTCTCAGAGAAGGGCGTTAAGCAAGAGAATAAATTCTCCGCCGCCAAACAGATATATATTTAATAGAGATCAACCACACGGACTAAAATCCAATGTCAGACACACAGTCCATTTTCAAGTCCGTTCTGGGTCTGAACGAAACCGGAGGCACCTAGTACCTCGCATATCCATCGATCTCCAAGTACGTCTGGACTATCACTAACTGTTTCCATCTTCTTGGGTGTACAGCCCAATCAAGATCATCAGTAAGCACCCAAACGACGTGAAGACTTCTGGTCTTCGACCACCGTCTTCATCTTCGACACCACGTCGAATCAGTTATTCAGAATGGGATCAACCCGGTCTTTCTGAATAACTCGCGTATATATTATAAAAGTGTTACACAAACACAACATACGCCTCATTCCAATTCAGAATATTCCTTTATTCAAATATTCCTATACTTTGGGAAAAGTTCCCATTAATTTTATCCAGGATAAATTCTTTAAATTTATTCTTTAATCACCTTTGAATATCAATTCAAACTAGTCGGGATTAGCGAACCACACCGAAGTAATCATTTATTTTATTTCCCAATCCCAACCTATTCATCCCATGAAGTAAAACTGGTAGTACTTCATATCTAACACCACAGTGTTATCGGTAATTCAATTACCATTTCACGTTCAAACCTAATTAAAGATTTAACTATCGCCTGGAGTAAAACTGGTGATACTCCATTCTCGATCTTTTCAATCTATTTAAAGATTCATTAAAACTCCACTTAGTTTTAATCGTTAACTGGGTTAAAGAATCAGTGTCTTTTAAAACACAGTTCACGATAAACCCTAAAATCAATATCAATTCAATTCCAATTAAATATTATTTAATTGGTACACTTCATTAAATCTAAATAAAAAGATTTAATCTTTTCTCAACTGGGTTCAAGAACAGTGTTAGTGAAGACACCATTCACGACAAACCCAAATCACATTCGATATTCAATACAAGGCTCTGAATAGAAAATATATCGGCTTATATTCAATATCGAATTCTACGACTAACAAATGTCGTATTGGAAATAACGATACAAATATATATCTTTCAAATTTCCATAACAACACCTGTAATATCACGAATTCCAACATCGAAATATTCCGAAGACAATTTCGATTCAAATCCACTCCAATGCAATCATTGGAAATTTTGGTTATTTTCAAAACCATTTCAAATTCAGTTTATTAATTTAAAAATAAATAGAATTATAATTCTAGTTCAAAACTAGTTCATTTCGATAAAAATCTATTTTTATCTTTTCAAATATGGAGTTTTTCATCCCAATTCTTCTCAAATCACTTCTTATGATTTTACACAAATTATTACTATTTTTAATAATTTTATCAAGGCCCGTACAGTCGATTTCCAACAACGGCCATCGAACTGCACTTACAGCGACCTTTTTCAAATTTGATTTGGACGTATCTCCAAATCCAACCGTTAGATTTCAAATTTCTAACATTCGTTAGAAAGCTCTTTTTGATACGAACCCAACGGTTCCGGTTTTAGGAGAATTCGACGGTCGGATCTCCCATAATGTCCGTTTGAAATAAATGGTCGAAATTCACGAACTGCCGCGGCGCGGCGCGTTCTATTCAGGCCATTATATTATATATATAATATATACTTCGTCGATTTCTATTTAAAACGAATTATATAAATAGTTTTGAATTCGTTTCAAAAACATTTTCAACTTCCTTTTCAATTCAAATCACAATTGAATTCTTCTTTATAGATTCGTTTTAAAATTCATTTCTATTCAATTCAAATTTCAATTCAATTTGAATTCGTTTTCAATTCAATTTATTTCGAAATCGTTTTCAATTCAATTCATTTCGAAATCGTTTTCAATTCACTTCATTTCGAAATCGTTTTCAATTCACTTCTTTTCGAAATCGTTTTCAATTCAATTCATTTCGAAATCGTTTTCAATTCAATTCATTTCGAAATCGTTTTCAATTCAATTCATTTCGAAATCGTTTTCAATTCAATTCATTTCGAAATCGTTTTCAATTCAATTCATTTCGAAATCGTTTTCAATTCACTTCATTTCGAAATCGTTTTCAATTCAATTCAATTCGAAATCATTTTCAATTCAATTCATTTCGAAATCGTTTTCAATTCAATTCATTTCGAAATCGTTTTCAATTCAATTCATTTCGAAATCGTTTTCAATTCAATTCATTTCGAAATCGTTTTCAATTCAATTCATTTCGAAATATTCGATTTCAAAATTACTTTTTAATATTCATTTTAAAATGAATAAAATCGATATAAATATCGTTTACGTCAAAATGGTGTCAACCTAATCAACACGGCTTCATATATTGATATTTTCAAATATTCCATTTCGAATATTTCTATTTCAAATATTTCTATTTTAAAACTGGAATGAGGCCCAATCAATTACCGTATAAAGTTAATTATATGGATTTTTCATACAACACATGTATAATAGCATTGAAAAATAATCAACCATCAACCAAAGTGCACTACACTGTATAAGCATCAAATATAGATATCTAACGCTTATAACAGCCTGTCAATCAATCGATCGACATATTTAATCAATCAGGATGAGTGAACTTCAAATTTCATCCCGACACCCATGTGGGGTTTCAAACAATCAAACACTGATTTTATTTGTGCAGTTGGGCGATGTGTGAAATTTATCGACCCAATCAATATCAGTCAAATCAGTGTATATACAAACAAATCGGCCGATTTGTTTATAACTATTCATTTATTCACATTCACGTTAAAAATTATATTTTTAACGATAAAACATTTTATTTCAACCTATGAATTTCTATTCAATTCATCTACACAATAAAATGATATTTTTATTTTCTAACATATTTTAGAAAATTTCGGCGGCATAACGGCACGATACTAGAAACGGGACAAGGCCTAGCCTTATCCCCGGTCTAGTGAAGGCCCACGCCATTCACACATCAATCAAAATCACCAAACAACCAAATTCAAATCAAATCATATAACTAATCTATGCAACCAAACAAACAAGTCCATGGTCTGTGGACGATTGTGTCGGGTGCTACTAAGCACCGTCTGCATCCTAGTATATATATATAACTAGAAAAAGAAATTGAAAGGTGAGAAATTCTCACCGATAGCTATCCAAACATCCTGACTCTACTTCGATATAGATCTTCTTCGCTCTCGCCTTTTTGACATCTTCGTTGTCCGCTTTCACTACATATGTAAAAATCGAATTTTTACTTCGCTATTCCATATATAAAAATCATATTTTTATTTCACTACACATATAAAGGTGATATTTTTAATTCTCTATATGAACAAAAATCATATTTTTACCACTTCTATATAGTAAAGATTATTTTTTTAATACTTTAAAAATATAAAAATCATATTTTTATTACTTTAAAAATATAAGAATCATATTTTTCTCCTTCTACTTAATAAAATTCCGGCTTTTCTATTTTCAAAATATGATCTTTTCTATTCTAAAAAAAGATGTGATCTTTTTCTATTTAAAGTTTAAATCCTTTCCTTTTTTAAAAATTCAAATCTTCTTCCCTTTTTGCAATCTTAGAATAAAATAAAATCAGTTTTATTTCTTTACAAAAATCGGTTTTTACTTTTACATAATTCAGTTTTTAACCTTTCTAAAAAAACAGTTTTTACTATTTTAAACAAATCAGTTTTTATTTTCTAAAAAAACAGTTTTTACTATTTTAAACAAATCAGTTTTTATTTTCTAAAAAAAAAACAGTTTTTACTATTTTTAAAAATACAGTTTTTATATCTTTTAAAAATACAGTTTTTATATCTTTTAAAAATACAGTTTTTATATCTGTTTTAAATAAAATAAAAATAAAATAAATAAATAAAAAAACTTACAGGGGATCGTTCGGAGGAGGGTTTGGAGTTGGCGACGCCGAGGCTGGCGAAGGGGGAAGCTCGCGGTGGTGGAGCTCCTCTGGTGCGCTCTCCGATCGGTTCTAGGGTTTGGGTGCGCGGTTTCAGGAAGCTAGGGCGTTTGGGGGTCCACGGGTTCGCGATGGGTGTGCTTCGATTGGGGGGGGGGGGAAGGGGGTTCTGGCCACGGCGGCAGGGGGTTCCGACCATCGGGGGTCGTGGTGGCTGGAGGCGGGCGGGATCAACGATCTTTTTTTTTCTTTCTGTTTTGAAATGATTTTAGTCGGGGGGGGGCCTGGTAGTTAAGGGGAGAAAAAAATATATATTATTTCTTTTTTTTATTTAATTAAAAAGTTGACTTTCACATACGACCTCTAAACGAGGTCCACCGCCTGTCGCCCATAGCGTTTCACCCCCATTCCGAACCCAATGGGATATGTATCGCACTCTGATCTGATCGTTTCGATCAGTTTCCGTTGAATTTTCATTTAAATCACTATATTGAATTTTAAACGTACATTTCAAATTACCGGGGTCACATACTAACTAGAAAAATTCCCGAAAAATATTTTCTAGCTTCGTATTGACGATACGGTCCTAACAAAACTAGTTTCGCCGAATTCTGAGACCGTATGAAAAATGGCCAATTTTCAGTCGATTAAAATCAACTGTAACTGGTCAAACATGTTTTCCTTCGCCACGCTCACATATTGATTCGAAAAATTATGAAATTTGGAATCTAGCAATAACTTAACATCACGGACCCAACAAAACTGGTTTCGTCGAAATCCGAGGTCGTTTGCAAAATTGCTATTTTTAAGGGCCTTATATATATAAAAATATATATAAATTCCACAGCGACTATTTCTAATTTTAAACTGGACATATCTTATCATTTCTAAGATGAAATCTCAGTTTGTTAACTTCGTTACAAAGATATAGTTATACAGATTCAAATATTTCTTGTTTCGTTCAATTCTGACTTATATTGAATTCTGTATATTCATTTGAAATTAGAAATCGAATTTTCGAACTACCGCGCCATTTTCAATTCCTTTTATAATTATATATAATTATTATATATTCTAACGACGACGTATATAATATATACGTTCTAATTCCATTCAAAATAAATTTCTCGACGATATTATTTAAAATAATTCATTTTAAATAATCAAAATTCGCTAAAATTGCCAAAATAAAAATTTCAAACTGGCTCGCATTTTACGGGTTGTTACAATCTCCCCCACTTAAAACTTTTCGTCCCCGAAAAGGAACAAAGTCGAAAGTGGTTTGATCAATCAACTCTACGCTCGATCTGGCTTCCATTCTCCAACTTTTCAGTTTCTGAGAATTTTCAAAATATGATCTTTTCTATTCTAAAAAAAGATGTGATCTTTTTCTATTTAAAGTTTAAATCCTTTCCTTTTTTAAAAATTCAAATCTTCTTCCCTTTTTGCAATCTTAGAATAAAATAAAATCAGTTTAATTTCTTTACAAAAATCAGTTTTTACTTTTACATAATTCAGTTTTTAACCTTTCTAAAAAAACAGTTTTTACTATTTTAAACAAATCAGTTTTTATTTTCTAAAAAAACAGTTTTTACTATTTTAAACAAATCAGTTTTTATTTTCTAAAAAAAACAGTTTTTACTATTTTTAAAAATACAGTTTTTATATCTTTTAAAAATACAGTTTTTATATCTTTTAAAAATACAGTTTTTATATCTTTTAAAAATACAGTTTTTATATCTGTTTTAAATAAAATAAAAATAAAATAAATAAATAAAAAAACTTACAGGGGATCGTTCGGAGGAGGGTTTGGAGTTGGCGACGCCGAGGCTGGCGAAGGGGGAAGCTCGCGGTGGTGGAGCTCCTCTGGTGCGCTCTCCGATCGGTTCTAGGGTTTGGGTGCGCGGTTTCAGGAAGCTAGGGCGTTTGGGGGTCCACGGGTTCGCGATGGGTGTGCTTCGATTGGGGGGGGGGAGGGGGTTCTGGCCACG
The DNA here is from genome assembly GCA_030737875.1 of Allium sativum. Classification (NCBI taxonomy): domain Eukaryota; kingdom Viridiplantae; phylum Streptophyta; class Magnoliopsida; order Asparagales; family Amaryllidaceae; genus Allium; species Allium sativum. Next base: position 627,425,279 of record CM060920.1, read on the forward strand.
GCGGCAGGGGGTTCCGACCATCGGGGGTCGTGGTGGCTGGAGGCGGGCGGGATCGACGATCTTCTTTTTTTTTCTTTCTGTTTTGAAATGATTTTAGTCGGGGGGGGCCTGGTAGTTAAGGGGAGAAAAAAAAAATATTATTTCTTTTTTTTTTTTAATTAAAAAGTTGACTTTCACATACGACCTCTAAACGAGGTCCACCGCCTGTCGCCCATAGCATTTCACCCCCATTCCGAACCCAATGGGATATGTATCGCACTCTGATCTGATCGTTTCGATCAGTTTCCGTTGAATTTTCATTTAAATCACTATATTAAATTTTAAACGTACATTTCAAATTACCGGGGTCACATACTAACTAGAAAAATTCCCGAAAATTATTTTCTAGCTTCGTATTGACGATACGGTCATAACAAAACTAGTTTCACCGAATTCTGAGACCGTATGAAAAATGGCCAATTTTCAGTCGATTAAAATCAACTGAAACTGGTCAAACGCGTTTTCCTTCGCCACGCTCACATATTGATTCGAAAAATTATGAAATTTGGAATCTAGCAATAACTTAACATCACGGACCCAACAAAACTGGTTTCGTCGAAATCCGAGGTCGTTTGCAAAATTGCTATTTTTAAGGGCCTTATATATATAAAAATATATATAAATTCCACAGCGACTATTTCTAATTTTAAACTGGACATATCTTATCATTTCTAAGATGAAATCTCAGTTTGTTAACTTCGTTACAAAGATATAGTTATACAGATTCAAATATTTCTTGTTTCGTTCAATTCTGACTTATATTGAATTCTGTATATTCATTTGAAATTAGAAATCGAATTTTCGAACTACCGCGCCATTTTCAATTCCTTTTATAATTATATATAATTATTATATATTCTAACGACGACGTATATAATATATACGTTCTAATTCCATTCAAAATAAATTTCTCGACGATATTATTTAAAATAATTCATTTTAAATAATCAAAATTCGCTAAAATTGCCAAAATAAAAATTTCAAACTGGCTCGCATTTTACGGGTTGTTACAATTTTATAGTTACATTTTATATTTTATACTTTATATTTTATATTTTATAATTTATATTTCATAATCGAGCACATAACCGAGTGCGTAACCGAGTCTGTAATCGAGTCCGTAACTGAGCCCATGACTGAGCCCATGACTGAGTCCGTAACTGAGTCTGTAATCGAGTCCGTAACCGAGTGCGTAATTTATATTTTATATTTTATAGTTACATTTTATATTTTATACTTTATATTTTATATTTTATACTTTATATTTTATACTTTATATTTTATTGTTTATATTTTACATTTTATATTTTATATTTTATATTTTATATTTTATACTTTGTAGACCATAACTGAGCCCATGACTGAGCCCATAACCGAGCCCATAATAGAGTCTATAATCGAGCTCATAACATGACCGAGTCCCATAATTAATAACATAATCGAGCCCATGACTTAGTACATGACCAAACACATGACCGAGCACATGACCAAACCCCATAAACAAGAACGTAACCGAGCCATGACCGAGCCCATAACCGTGCACATTCTCAAGCACATAACCAAACATACGACCAAGAACATAACCAATCCCATTACCGAGGCCATGTCCGAGCTCAAACCCATGACCAAAAACATAACCTAGCCCATGACCGAAAACATAACTAATCCCATGACAATGGCCATGATAGAGCCTAAGCCCATAACCAAGTCCATAACCGAATCTGTAACTGAGCCTAAGCTTATATTATGATTTAAATTTTATATTTTATACTTTATATATTATAATATATACTTTATATTTTATATTTCATACTTTATATTTAATATATTTTATACTTTATATTTTATTGTTTATACTTTTATATTCTATACTTTATATTTTATATTTTTAAATTTTATAATTTATATTTTATATTTTATACTTTATATTTTTTATTTTTTATTTTATAGTTTATACTTTATAATTTATATTTTATATTTTATATTTTATATTTTATATTTTATACTTTATTCTTTATACTTTATATTTTATAATTTATATTTTATACTTTATATTTTATATTTTATATTTTATATTTTATACTTTATATTTTATATTTTATATTTTATATTTTGTAGACCATAACAGAGTCCATAACCGAGCCCATAACATGACTGAGTCCCATAATTAATAACAAAACCGATAACATAACCGAACCCATGACTTAGTGCATGACCAAACACGTGACCAAGCACATGACCGAACCCCATAAACAAGAACGTAACCGAGCCATGACCGAGCACATAACCGTGCACATACTCATGCACATAACCAAGCACATGACTGACAACATAACCAATCCCATGACCGAGGCTCAAACCCATGACCAAGAACATAACCTAGCCCATGACCGAAAACATAACTAATCCCATGACAATGGCCATGATATACTTTATATTTTATAGTTTATATTTTATATTTTATATTTCATAATCGAGCCCATGACTTAGTACATGACCAAACACATGACCGAGCACATGACCAAACCAAGGCCATGATCGAGCCTAAGCCCATAACCAAGTCGATAACCGAATTCGTAACTGAGCCTAAGCCTATATTATGGTTTAAATTTTATATTTTATACTTTATATATTATAATATATACTTTATTTTTATATTTATATTTTATACTTTATACTTTATAGTTTATATTTTATATTTTATATTTTATATTTTATATTTTATATTTTATATTTTATATTTTATATTTTATACTTTATGTTTTATACCTTATACTATTATATTTTATATTCTATACTTTATACTTTATATTTTATATTTTATACTTTATACTTTATATTTTATAATTTATACTTTATCAAATGACCAAACACATGACCGTCTTTATCAGTACCTCCCGGTCATTGTATTTTAGTTCAGTGCCTCTTGATTGAGTGTTTTGCTTGAACTCTTCTTTGATTGAGATTAATAAGCTTTGATCGATTCATTACTTTCCGCTTCAAGTATGTAACAACATTATATTTCAGTGTTCTAAGTGATCAGATCTCCCACTGTAGTTATGTAAGAGTTACAGAAGTCCATCGTCCGAGCTTATATTGTCTCACAATAGTCTATAAAAATAGTATGGATCCATTAAACTCCACTTTGGAGAGGCCCATGACTTTGTACATGACTTAGCACGATGGTAAACAAGAACGTAACCGAGCCATGACCGAGCCCATAACCGTGCACATGTTGCTATTTCATTATTGTAAACAACACAGTGAACAAATAAAATCAACAGTAACTGCATAAAAATTAAAATTCAAAAAAGGGTTTCCTTCTGTCTTTAATGTGCGTATTTACCAAGCATATACCACACAAGCTTACAATCAATAACCAAAGATACCCTATTTGAGCATCCCAAAAGCTACAAACTGTAAATAAAGCAAACTGTACAATACAATGTGACACTGTCACTGTTTTTGAACTCACACCAAACTTAACCATCAATCATCAAAGAGCAATAACTTTTGACAAAAAACAACTTGACAATATATAAAGCTCCAGCACAACTAAATTTTCAAAAAAAACAAATCAACATAGCTAACTATGAAAATTAAAAGACACAAACAACAGCACAGAATGTGTACAGAATGTGATTTTAAAACTTCAAACTACAACAAAATACTCATGCTTTCTACTGTCATGCTTCTACTATCAACAAACTAGAACAAATTACAACAAACTACTCTAATCTTGTTTTGCATACCCCAAACTTACACAACGGATTACATATATTTCAAATACCCCAACAATTCGCCAACCTTACATGACAGTAGTTTAACAAGTACGTAAAAAGAAGAAAGACTAACAAACAGTAAATAAAATTCAACCTTCAACATTTTATCCTTGATACGAACTGTAGAATTTTTCAACTGACCAACTGTATGGAATATCTGACAGAATGTCATGTGCTATTTGTCCTCTCATTTTTCTTATTAAACTCTCAGATACATCTTCAGTAATGCTCAATCCTTTCACTCTTCTTTCCATATTGAGCATCACAAATAGGCCACAATCAACTCTGAAATTTTAAAACATGATAAATATATAATTGTAATGATGTAATCACTGATATCTATTATCTATTTAACACAGCCAAACAATAAATTTTCAAAAAATAGTCTACTGAATCTAACTACCTGCTTAATAAAGAGGAGGGTGAGTTATTGTATAATTAATGTTCCTTAACCAAACCATATGAACTGCTAAACAGACAATAATTCACGCATGATTCTCAACAACAAATAACCATCAACTGAACAAATAACTCAAATGATTCTAAGAAAACACATATCTGTCAGATTTATATGTGTTCACATAGATCAGAACCCAGTGCATTTCATCATTCTTCTTTTATCCCGCATATTAATTGAACTAAGAAAATGATAAATACGTTGAAAATATAGATCCTCAGCGATAATGCTTATAGTTGTCATCACAGTTTGACATCAGGTCTCAAAGATATTCATGCCATCATTGGATCATATCAAATTTAAATCTATAACACTCAACTAAAATTGACCATTAAATCAACTTTTGGGGTTTTAATTCGCTGCCCCGCAGACAACAGCTTCATTTTGGAATGTGCTTTTTTTTTGTTATTGTTGCACACACTCTGAAAAAAGAGAAATTTGTTAAGGCTTGAGTATGTTGACTCTTATGATTGAATGTGGTTCTATTTAAGCTTCAGGCCTTTGAATATGTTATATTTGGTTTCGACCTCGTTAGAATCTGCAACTATAGTATTCCACCCTTCGATAATCCTATCCTTAGAGCCTATAAAGTATTCATTAAATTTGGGACCCCTATTATGCTTTATAATACTAGAAGAAGAGAATTCCGACTCTTTACAAAATTAGCCCAGTCTTGCCAGCATTTTAAAGTTCAACAGAGCCATCAAAATCAAATGTGATTTATATTTATTTAATGCCACTAAAAATCACAATTCGCATATTATAACTATTTTTGAGCTGTCATGCACCCAGTACAGATATATAGGCTTTGATGAACGAATACATGAAGTAATTTTGGTTTATAATAAACAATTACGTATATAACATCTTGTGTTGACATGCACGTTAAAAGACTTCAACAGATGATAGAGGATGGATGTTACGAATCTCATATGCATTTTCTTTCTAACAAATTTTTTTTGGGACTCCTGAAATTTACTTTTCTACCGTCAATTTATAAATAAAGAAACAACGAGCTCAATCATTTGATAAATCTCATATGCAGTGCTAGTAAAATAGTATGTTTTTGTTGATATGGACATGGATATGGACTCTCAAAAAAAACTTGCTATATAATATAATATATAATCCATTGTATAAAAATTAATATAAATAAGGAGTAAATCAATTTGCAGAAATTACCCATTGGACTGCTGTGTACACTTCGAATTCATGATCACTTTTTTGTTATTTAACTTCACTGGTAATCCTTCTTTCTTTAATTCTGTTGCAACATCTTCTACAAAGATTTTCTGCAAAAACATTACATAAAAAAAATGAGAACAATCTTAAACTTAACACCTTTTATTTTAAAAAATATAAAAAACTTACAATTTTAAGCGCTGATATCATGTGATTATTTCTTTTAGATGAAGAACGACGGGGCTGAAGAGAATCATACAAATACCATTTAGACTCTGCAATATCTAATTCTAGAAGTGTCCAATGATGCACATCATTTATTGGAAATAATATGCTGCAACACAATCTGTTTGAAAGAGAATTTCGTATAGCTGGCATGAATAAAGCTTCTCTAGTGCTAGCAAGGCATGAGGTTGCACTATTCTACAAAAAAAAAAAAATCATTTCAAATTAGTATATTGTAATTAATTAAACATAGAACTATAGTATAATGACATATTATGAAAAACTTAAACTTACGGTCATAACAGTGTTTATATAAACGAAGCTTTCACTTTCATCTAGGCGTTTCAGTTGTCGCTCCCAATACCAATCTATTATCTGAACAATTAAAAAAAAGTAGTTAATTCAAGATGCATGATGTGTAGATGATTTGGATTTTTTTCTCACCTTTTTTTTCTTTCTCAGTCTTATTGTTAAATCCAGCTAACGTGCAAATGCAAAGTAATTTGTTATTCATAATTCATGTGTATCCAACGAACTCGTACTTGAACAGAACATAGACAAAAAATGATATGCCAGTTTCATTTGGAATATGTTTGTTCTGCGTGATTAATTATTTAAACCAACAGTTTTTGAAAGCTACCGCTTCCAGTATCATCATATCATAGGTCAAACAATCCTTTCATAACGCAATCCATCAGATTTTCATTAATATGATCATATCAAGGCTTTGCTTTGCAAGTTTAAGGTAAAACGCAAACATAAGACACAAACATAAGACAAATATAACCTAAATTCTAGGTTTAGAATTTAAAAGTAACTGTATAAATTTTGGTCATAAAATATATGAATTTCTGAGGGTTAACGATAATTAATTATGCTGTAACAATTATTAAAATCATATTGCAATTGAAAAGTGTTATGACCTGTTCGCCTACTAATGTTTCTGGTCTTCATGAATATGAGTTATTGGAATTGTGAATACTTATAGAAAATGGTTCAATAAAATAAAATAAATAATTGAGAGAAAGAACTAATAAGAATTATAGAAACAAATAAAAGAAAACAACACAAGATAGTGAACAGCGTAAACAATCAAAGCACCCATTTACTATCTTCCAGGTGTCATATCATAGGTCAAACAGGCTGATCTTGCTCATATCGTATCTTCTCTATGCTATATTCTATACTACCAACAGTTTTTGAAAGCTACCACTTCCAATATCATCATATCATAGGTCAAACAATCCTTTTTCTTTTTCTTGCTGCTGTAATTACGATTATCTATTAAAATAGCTACGGTACTATCACAATGGATCAATATAGCTTAAATGCAAAATACATAAAATACCTAATGTATAAAATACCTGCACAAATGCATAACGATTAAAAATTAATTCCCTAATCATTTCCTTTGTAATATCCAGATCAACTGACTTATCATCATTACTCCATGCTATCTCGATGTATAAACATAAAAAAACATTTATTTCATAATTGTAATGAATGAAAGAATAAAAATATAACACTTACTTGTTATTATCAACAATTTTGAAGAAAGTTTTTATGACATTACTCATTTCTTGATTCATATCATGAATCAAATCACAATGTTCTATATTGTATATTATACTAGTAGGAACAACCGCTTTTTCATAAACAAAATCTGGATCTTCATTGGGAACCCTTGTTTCTTTTTTAATTCTCTTTATCATGGAAGGAATAGAAGTAGCAGCTTTTTTGTTCTTTCTTTTTTTTGATTTAGATTCAAAATCCACAAGTTGAATACTTCCCTGATCTTCATTGGCAGTTTTCAAAAACTGTTGCATAATATCCAAATTAAAATTTGGATATTCATCTTTATCAACAACCTGTAGTAAACATAAACTAATATATTAAATTCATTTATTTTACATTATTAAGTAATACATCTAAAATTCTTAAAACTTTACTAACCTTCTTTTTTTTGCTCACACAAAGTTTGTTTCTTTTTTTTGAAATAACATTTGAATTTTTTAATTCATCATCCGGACCAGAAAATATTCTTGCAACTTCTTGAACGTCATTTAAATGATCAACCTAAACAAAATATAAACAAGGAATATTTACTATAGTTCACACAATAAATTTTAAACAATGAAATATAATTATCAAAACGTACTCTTTCTTTTTCCATTTTGAAATCAGTAGTGTCCTCTGCATTGCTTTTGATATCCACATTTTTATCTTCTCCTTTTACTTTTTCCTCCTTGTCTGATTCGAAAACCGATTCCGGAACAGTTGACATATAATTTTGAAAGTTCAACTTTTCTTTGATATCTTTCAACTCTTGTTCCATCAATTGTCTTCTTGTTTTTTCTTCATGTAACCTTGTAGATAACAATGACACTTCTTTTTTAACACTATTTAATTCTACTGTCAATGAGTCCACTTGGGCTTTGCTGCCACATGAACAAGATTCTTTTTCAACGTGTCGGTCATGCTTTCTAACATTACCAGTATTGAATCTTTTAGGGCTTTCTTCATTCAGTTTTTTATTTTGATCACTTTGACCCTTTGTTTCAAGCAAATCATTCTCAAATTCACTAATTTCCGGAATTTCTTCAAAAACCTATTTTATTAATTGAACATATTACAATTAAATGTTTGAATATAGAGAAGGAAAGTCTAACAGATGAAGTATGGTAGTTCTAAAAGGGAAATTAGTGAAAATAGTAAGCTTTTTTTTTTGGAAATAAATGAAGAAATAAGTAATTTAAAAAAAAAGGCTCTTAAGTGTATTTTTTTACAAATGCAAAACGAATACACAATTTAAAGTCGAACTTTCATTGTTTAGACAATAGGAAAAAAAATTGATGTAATTTCAAATGTACTAGCACATACGTTTAAAAAACAAATAATGCAACATTAAGTAAATCAAAACAGGACTACGAATGAAAATAGTTTTGAAATAAAGCTAACCATGTAATAAAAATGTAAAACAACGCTACCTGTGCAATTTAAAGGTTGCTGTAAACATTATATAAAATTAAAAAATATTTGTTCCAACGTACAATAAAGTGTGTTTATCTAAAATAATTTTTTTTTATCAATTTATATTTATATGTTAACAGTCGAATCAATGATCAGTTCACAACATAATGCAAAAAGAAAGCAAAGGAAGAAAGCTATACATGCAAAGAAAGAAAGAAACAGTCGAATTTATCGTGTTTTTCAGAAGACGCAGAAGCACACGTGAAAATCCATTGGTTTACCGTGTTTTTCAGTTCACAACATAATGCAGAAAGAAAGCAAAGAAACAGCCGAATTGATGATCGCTGAAAGCTGTTCATGCAAATAACTATAAATTTTACAATTATTTTTTAATAATATTGGAATTGTTTCAGCTGATGCTATACATGCAAATAACTAAAGTTTAAAATTGCATATAAAATTATTAAAAATTATACAAATAAAACTAATAGTACCTGATTATCTTCAATTGTTTGCAATTTTGCATACGTCAACTGATTTTTCAAATTTGACAGATTCCATTTAATGAAACGCGGATATCCTATGACATTTTCTTTCCCTTCAATGAGAGCTGTCCTTTCACATATCCAATACTACATTAAATATAAAATAATTTAACAAAGGAACTTTAAACTAATGAAAAGAAAAGAAAAGAAAAAATTCCTTACCAATAAAAACAATGTACAACCAGGCGTACCTCGATAATCATCAACAAATTTCTCTAAATTCCTATTCAAGGTTTCAACAACAAATCTTGACCAACATACTGAATTCATATTATCCCAATCAAGTAAATATGGGATGAAGCTCCAAGACAAATATCCATTATTATTCGGGTACAAGAAAGATACCACAAACAATATAATAATTAGTTTCATCAAATCTTCCTCCTGATATTTTTGAGAGATCAAAAATTCTATTCTCTTCTCTACCTTTTGTTTTGTAATCTTGTTGGTATTTTGAAAGTGAAAATCTATGAAATCATGATATACTTTCGGTACCGAGTTTCTACTGGAATGTTTAATCGGAAATATTTTCTTACCACCGATCGGAAAACCGAATATCAAACTAACATCTTTTTCTGTTAGTTTTAACAACTTCCTTCCTATTTGAAATGATTTTTCATCCACATTATATGTCCGAATGACATCGTCTAATGTCTTTGAATTTTTCCTAAAATCACTCCTTGTAATTTTGTTTTCAACAAATACTCTTAGAAAGTTTTTGAATGGACTTTTGTTCATTTTTTCCACCAAATCATGATTCAAAATCTTCTTGCTTCTTAATTTCACAAATATTTTGTGCAAGGATTCTAGATTGCAATAATAAGAGCCATACATTTTTTCATCATTTTTTATACTGCCCAAATTTACTTCATCTACAACTCTATTGACACATTGTTTACTTGCTGCCATCTCTTCATCCGATTCCGTTGAATTTTTGTTTGAAAAATTTGAATGTGTACCAAGACTAGAATTTGAAGTGCTTTGACAGCTTGGCATTATATCCTTTGTCATAATTTTTGGATTATTTTCATCCTAAACAACATCAATAAAAATACACATTAGTAAAAAAAATCCTGCATATATAAACATGTTTAAAAAAAGTATATTAAATCAAACAAATACATAAACAACATTACATACAGTCATAGCAGACCTAATTAAAGCATTTGACATTAGCATGCCTTGTATACTAAGTACATTGTGTCAAAAAAAAATTCAGTACTAAACAAAACTACACATCAGATTATAATTTTAAAATATTTAATCACCATCACATATGCAATGCTTATCAAATTATCTGTTTGCAACATTAACAGTATTTATTGGAGAAATTCGTAGGAGAAATTTGCTGTTAAATATATATGTCAAAAGATAATTGCTGTTAAATTTTAATTTAGTAGCTCTCATAATCTAAGTATTAACGTAGCAGGTCACATAAGTTTGTGTGCTAACTATATTTTGAACAATGGACTGCGACGTGCAAATTTTATTACCTTCGTGTCATCATAACGCTTAGTATTTGTATTTTTTTTATTCTTGTCCGCTCTTAAGTTAGTTTTACAAATTTGAAAAAAAAAATACTATGCAGATTAATGCAAATTATACTACTAAATTCTTGAAAGTACTGTATCTAGTCTCCTGGTTTTGTAGTACTTAAACATAAGCTAAATTATTTAACATAAAAGAGAAAATGGGTTAATCAATTTAAGCACTATAGTATCCACTTTTGGATGACACTTGTGCATACGTTGTCAAAGTGATTCTCACTATAAGATAGACGATTATAAGACATTGGAGTCTTTATTTCTTTATTAAGGGCGCTATATGTTATGTATGTTATGTTGCTAAATTATACTTCTGAATTTTGATGTAATAGAAATGGCCAATTTCTCCTACCAAATTTAATAATTTGATAAACACAGCCCCATATTTTTAAACACAGCCCCAATTTGTGAACAACTGCAGAAGAGTACAAAGTACAAACAAGAAAACATTAGGGAAGAGCAGATGTTGTGAACAATAATTATAATCACGATCCTCACAGAAAGTTCCTAATTAGAAATCATAATTTACTCAGGATCCGAACATAAAAACTTTATAATTTACTCAGGATCCGAACATAAAAACTTTAAAACTAAGCGGTACCTGTTTATATTTTTTGTTCCTTAAACCTATTAATTCTTCTGATCGGGAAATTGTATTAAACACTTATGTTGCAATGTGCTACTCACAATGTTAAAATTAATACAACAATGCAAATAAAATAAAAAAACTTACAGAATTTTTTTTAAGATCTATTGTCTGTAATTCGTCACTTTGTTGAGAATGAATCTCACAAAAAGATGTATGTGACGATATTATATTGACACATTGTTTTCCGCCATTATTAATAAATATACATTGAGCCATCTTTTTCTTCACTTTATTTCTTGTTAACATGATGATCCTGCAAAATAAAATAAAAAATGTTACATATTAAATTCATACTGAATAAACCAATATACTTACGTCGCTGAGAAGAACTAATTGTGTTAAATGGCGAAATATGCACAGCGTAGAGAGTACACAGGCAATATGGACATCAAAACAATGCAAGTTTATAGTGATTCAAAGATCAACAAGTACAAAGAAAGAGGAAAAGTGGAAGTATTCCAAAACTTTTAGGCCTAGCGACAAAATGAAGAATGGTCAAGCAAAGACATGAGCCCAAAGTATTCAAGTCAGGGATAACCATGAGTTTAGTATTAAGAAAATGGTCTCAAAGTTTCTAGTACAGATGCAACGAACAGAAATATGACATGTAACAAGTGGTATGTCTATGAAGTATAAACTATAAGATGAAAATTTGTACTTAAACCAACATTTAGAGTGGCACAAAAGGTAAAATCAAATAAACAGGAAAGAGATTCAAGTGCAATGATAAGTAAACTACAGGCCAACCAAAGCAGTATATCAACTCATAGGAAAATATCAACATCAACATGCACACACAAATGATTTTATACAAGGTACTAAAATCATAATTTTTGGTAGTGAAAATGCTGGACAAATGATTTTTCCAATTTTTTTACAAATGAAGGGTCAAAGTTCCAATAATATTCAGTTGTACTAATTTAACACATTAGGTATCCTATGCAATGAAAGATTCAAGCCCATAAACAACTTGTAATATTGTTCCCTTTAGGATTCCTCTTAATACAAATTGTAACCTATATTATCCCCAACCACAATATTAATAATAAATTACAGATATTACTTGTGGCAACACTAAGCAACAATGTTTATGTTAACATTTAGCACCATTAAGAATTAAACTGTGTAACACCAAACAACAAACCAATGACCGAAAATCGTGTTCATTGCCATGCAAATATAAACTGACAATAAAATTTATAAATCAAACCATATGCTTTGCGAGTTTGCCTAGAAGGGCTAAGTTTAGACTTAATTTCAGGAACAAATGAAGGAAAAAGATTTTATTGTCTTCTACAAATTGAAAGTCCTTAGACATAAGTTCATTAACATCACCCCAAAGCCATGCATTAACTTAATAATGTTTAAACTACTTTAATCGGTTGTTTTTATCAACATGCAAATCTAAAATTTTGTTTATACTACAGTTTTGAACATACGGAAAAGAAATTAGGCACATATCTTATATTCAAACTACAAAAAACACTAAACATTAACTTATTTCTCGACATTAACCTCACCTATATTACTTCTTTCAGTAGGAATTTGAAGTAGAAGCTGAGAGAAGAATCGCGTGATAGATCGATTCAATAGATTCAAATGCAATGATAATGAATTAAGTATCTGACGGTCAAAAATACGGGACGTTACAAGTTCTCTAACAAAATATACGAATCTCTACATTAAAAAGTACTGCATATTGCTATATAGATAAAATACCAAGAAGTAATGGAAGCAGTGGCGACAAACCATAAGGAAACCTTGCTGAAAGAATTTAAGGCCAAACAATCCTATACATCGATGATATAGGGTACCAAAAGTATGCAATGGTAACAATTTTTATGTGAAACCCTTTAACAAACCATTAAAGTGAAGATGGATCAAATCAGCAAGTCATATACTAACAAAATCACTTAAAATAACATTAAATAACAGTTAAATTTACTTAAGAATGAACAAATAGTAGCAAAATAACTGTTAAAATAACATTAAATCCAAGGATAACATATACTAACGAAATCAGCAAGCCATGCATTAACTGAATAATGTTTGAATTACTTTAATTAGTTTTTTTAATAGCATGCAAATATAGAATTCAGATTAGAAACATATACTTAGGAATTGAAATAAAAACAGTAAACATCACCTTGATTTCCCTCGATTTCTTCTTCCAATATGAATAGTAAGAAGACATACAGTAGCTTGAACTAAAAACTGAGATGAATCTAAACCGCTTCAAAATAACTAGGTTAGATTAGGAAACTAAATATAACCTAAAAGAAAATCCACATAATATAACCTCGATTTAACATAATATACCTTGACTTTTTTCTCACTGTAATGTAGAATGAACTAAACACTGAATCGAATTTGTAACAACCCGAAAATCTGGGCCAGTTTAAAATTTTTATTTTGGCAATTTTAGCGAATTTTGATTATTTAAAATAGATTATTTTAAATAATATCGACGTGAAATTTATTTTCAATATACTTCGAACGTATATATTATACGCGCCGTCGATAGAATATAAATATTTATATATAATTATAAAAGGAATTGAAAACGGCGCGGTAGTTCGATAATTCGATTTCAAACTTCAATTGAATGTACCGGGTGCAAAACAATCCGGATTTTAGTGAAACCAAAAATGATAGGATCTAATTGATAATATCTTTCCAACGAATCCGAAAAATTGAGATTTCATAGCGGGAATCAAAAGATATGTCCGGTTGAAAATTCTGAATAGTCGCTATGGAATTCAGGCCCTTAAAAATGGACATTTTGCAAACGGCCTCGGATTTCGACGAAACCACTTTTGTTGGGTCCGTGATGTAAAGTTATTGCTAGATTCCAAATTTCATAATTTTTCGAATCAATATGTGAGCGTGGAAAAGGAAAACGCGTTTGACCAGTTTCAGTTGATTTTAATCGACTGGAAAATGGCCATTTTTCTAACGGTCTCAGAATTCGACGAAACTAGTTTTGTTAGGGCCGTATCGTCAATACGAAGCTAGAAAATATTTTTCGGGAATTTTTCTAGTTAGTATGTGACCCCGGTAATTTGAAATGTACGTTTAAAATTCAATATAGTGATTTAAATGTTAATTCAACGGAAACTGATTGTAACAGCCGAATCAGCTTACGATACATATCCCATTGTGTTCGGAATGGGGGTAAAACGCTATGGACGACAGGCGGTGGGCCTCGTTTTGAGGTCATATGTAGAAGTCAACCTTTTTGCAATTAAAATAATAATAAAAATAAATATCTCTCTCCTACCCCCTATTCTCTTCTCAGCCCCCCCCCCCCCCCGATATTTTCGATTCAGTTATCAAAAAAAAAAAAAAAGAAGCAGATCGAAATCGCCCGCCCCATCGCTCCATCGCCAGAACCACCGCTAGCCGCCGCACCCTTCCGCCGATCGCCAGCAACCCTGTCGAGCCCCTTTCTCTTCAAACCAAACCCCAACGCCCTGAAGTGACCAAAAGCCGCGCCCAGACCCGGAGCCCACCACGGCCGCGGACCCCTGGAGGATCCCTCCACCGCGCCTGAGCCACTCCCCACCTCCGACGCCGCGCCTTTTGCCCCTCTCACTGTAAGTTCTTTGCCCTCTTTGATTTTGATTTCCAATGACAAAAGGAAAGGGTTTTTAATAGGAAAAAATGATTTTTAACCATATAAAGTTTATATTTTTATTAGTTAAAGATAATATTTTCAGTTAGAGAAAGATTATAATTTTATTATAGATAAAGATTGGGTGTTTATACGTGTAGAAAGAAAATAAAAATATGATTTGTATATTTTTAAAGTATGAAAAATATAATCTTTATTATGTAGAAGAATTAAAAATATGATTTTTATATTTTTAAAGTATTAAAAATATAGTCTTTACTATATAGCGACTATAAAAATATGATTTTTGTTTAGGTAGAGAATTAAAAATATGATTTTTATATTTTTAAAGTATTAAAAATATAGTCTTTACTATATAGCGATTATAAAAATATGATTTTTATATCTTTAAAGTAGTAAAAATATAATCTTTTATATTGTAGAAAGATAAAAATATGATCTTTGCATAGTAGGAACTATAAAAATATAATCTTTATGAGATATAAATGTAAAAATGTGAAAAGGCGATATGTTAAAATGTGAAAAGGCGAAATTTTTAGATGTAAAAAGGCGAAATTTTTAGAAGTAAAAATGCGAAATCTATATTTTTGAAATGGAATTTTATCTATATTGAATAGCATAATAAAAATTTGATTTTTATATATGGAACATCGAAGTAAAAATTCGATTTTTATATATATTGAATAACGAAGTAAAAATTCGATTTTTACATATGTAGTGGCCGCGGGCAACGAAGATGACAAAAAGGCGAGAACGACAGGATTTTCTGCAATAGGAGTGTCGTGAAGTTGGATAGCTATCGGTGAGAATTTCTCACCTTTCAATTTCTTTTTCTATTTATATATATATATATATATTAGGATGCAGACGGTGCTTAGTAGCACCCGACACAATCGTCCACAGACCATGGACTTGTTTGTTTGATTGCAAAAATTAGTTAGAATATTTGATTGAATGGAATTGTTTGGTGAAATGAAATTGATTTGATTGATGTGTGAATGGCGTGGGCCTTCACTAGACCGGGGATAAGGCTAGGCCTTGTCCCGTTTCTAGTATCGTGCCGTTATGCCGCCGAAATTTTCTAAAATAAGTTAGAAAAATAAAAATACCATTTTATTTGAAGAATGAACTGAATAGAAATTCATATGTTAAAATAAAATGTTTTATCGTTAAAAATATAGTTTTTAACGTGAAGTGAATAAAATAAAATATTCATTTACAAACCGAACGGTTTGTTTATGTACACCTATTTGAAGGACATTGATTGGGTCGATAAATTTTACACATCGCCCAACTGCACAACTAAAATCTGTGTTTGATTGTTTGAAACCCCACACGGGTGTTGGGATGAAATTTGAAGTTCACTCATCCTGGTTGATTAAATATGCCGATCGATTGATTGACAGGCTGTTATAAGCGTTAGATATCTATATTTGATGCTTATACAGTGTAGTGCACTTTGGTTGATGGTCGATTATTTTTCAATGCTATTATATGTGTGTAATGTATGAAAATCCATATAATTAACATTATATGGTGATTGATTGGGCCTCATTCCAATTTGAAAAATAAAGAATATTATAAAATAAAAGTTCATGTGTTGACAGTACTCATCCATTGAGATTGGTCATGTGTTGAACGAAATATTTTAGTAATAAAATTTACATCTTTATCGATATAAAATAAAAGTTCATGTGTTGACAGTACTCATCCATTGAGATTGGTCATGTGTTGAACGAAATATTTTGATAATAAAATTTACATCTTTATCAATATAAAATAACGGTACATGTGTTGACAGTACTCATCCATTGAGATTGGTCATGTGTTGAACGAAATATTTTGATAATAACAACTATTTTGAAAAAGAAATATTTGAAATAAAATATTTGAAATAGAAATTTATGAAGCCGTGTTGATTAGATTGACGCCATTTTGACGTAAACGATATTTATATCGATTTTATTCATTTCGAAATGAATTGAATATAAAACGATTTCGAAATGAATTGAATATATAACGATTTCGAAATGAATTGAATATATAACGATTTCGAAATGAATTGAATATATAACGATTTCGAAATGAATTGAATTGAAAACGATTTCGAAATGAATTGAAAACGAATTCAAATTGAATTGAAAGCAAATTGAAAACAAATTCAAATTGAATTGAAATTTGAATTGAATAGAAATGAATTTTAAAATGAATTTATAAAGAAGAATTCAATTTTGATTTGAATTGAAATGGAAGTTGAAGTTGCTTTTGAAACGAATTTTAAAACTATTTATATAATTCGTTTTAAATAGAAATCGACGAAATATATATTATATATATTATATATATAATATAATGGCCTGAATAGAACGCGCCGCACCGCGGTAGTTCGTGAATTTCGACCATTTATTTCAAACGGACATTACGGGAGATCCGACCGTCGGATTCTCCTAAAACCGGAACCGTTGGGTTCGTATCGAAAAGAGCTTTCTAACGAATATTAGAAATTTGAAATCTAACGGTTGGATTTGGAGTTACGTCCAAATCAAATTTGAAAAAGGTCGCTGTAAGTGCAGTTCGATGGCCATTGATGGAAATCGACTGTACGGACCTTGATAAAATTATTAAAAATAATAATAATTTGTGTAAAATCATAAGAAATGATTTAGAAAGGATTGGGATGAAAAACTCCATATTTGAAAAGATAAAAATAGATTTTTATCGAAATGAACTGGTTTTGAACTAGAATTATAATTCTATTTATTTTTAAATAAATAAATGGAATTTAAAAAGGGTTTTAAAAATAACCAGAATATCCAATGATTGCATTGGAGTGGATTTGAATCGAAATTGTCTTCGGAATATTTCGATGTTAGAATTCGTGATTATACAGGTGTTGTTATGGAAATTTGAAAGATATATATTTATATCGTTATTTCCAATACGACATTTGTTAGTCGTAGAATTTGATATTGAATATAAGCCGATATATTTTCTATTCAGAGCCTTGTATTGAATATCAAATGTGATTTGGGTTTGTCGTGAATGGTGTCTTCACTAACACTGTTCTTGAACCCAGTTGAGAAAAGATTAAATCTTTTTATTTAGATTTAATGAAGTGTACCAATTAAATAATATTTAATTGGAATTGAATTGATATTGATTTTTGGGTTTATCGTGAACAGTGTTTTAAATAACATTTGTTCTTTAACCCGATAATTAATGGAATGTGATTTTGGGTTTATCGTGAACAGTGTTTTAAATAACACTTGTTCTTTAACCCGATAATTAATGGAATGTGATTTTGGGTTTATCGTGAACCGTGTTTTAAATGACACTGATTCTTTAACCCAGTCGAAGATTAAAACTAAGTGGAGTTTTAATGAATCTTTAATTAGATTGAAATGATCGAAAATGGAGTATCACCGGTTTTGCTCCAGGCGATAGTTAAATCTTTAATTAGATTTGAACGTGAAATGGTAATTGAATTTACCGAGAACACGGTGGTGTTAGATATGAAGTATTACTAGTTTTACTTCAAGGGATGAATAGGTTGGGATTGGGAAATTAAAACAAATGATTACTTCGGTAAAGTTCGTTAATCCCGACTAGTTTGAATTGATATTCAAAAATAGATTAAAGAATAAATCCAAGGAATTTATCTTGGATAAAATTAATGGGAACCTTTCCCTATGAATGTGAAATCAGAAACTAACTGTCGGTTTGCTAAGCAGAATGGTTTTCTGGATACTGATCTGATGTTGGTTTCGGCCTTCGGGGTTAATATTTGGGGAATTATTCTCTTGATTAATTTACGGTTAGTGACTGATGAATTGGAATGAGGCGTATGTTGTGTTTGTGTAACACTTATTTAAAATATACGCGAGTTATTCGGAAAGACCGGGTTTATCCCATTCTGAATAACTGATACGACGATAAGTCGAAGATGAAGACGATGGTCGAAGACCGGAAGTCTTCACGTCGTTTGGGTGATTACTGGTGATCCTGATTGGGCTGTACACCCAAGAAGATGGAAACAGTTGGTGATCGTCCAGACGTACTTGGAGATCGATGGATATGCGAGGTACAAGGTGCCTCCGGTTTCGTTCAGCCCCAGAACGGACTTGTAAATGGACTGTGTGTCTGACATTGGATTTTAATCCGTGTGATTGATCTCTATTAAATATATATCTATTTGGAGGCGGAGAATTTATTCTCGCCCTTCTCTGAGACGTACGAGCTCAGGGGTTATATATTGATGGATATCAAACGCATGGAGTGAATTGCCTGTGTGGCATGCCTAAGTGGCAATTGATCGAGGCTTCTATTGAAAAGCAAAGTCTTGTGGTGATGATCAAAGCACGACCTTTGTGGCGTAGCTTTGTGTAACGTTTACTTCGCGAGTTTCACACCCGGTATGAACCAAAAACGGGAGACGGACCTCAGGGAGGGCATGCGTTTCCTTCTAGCTAAAAAGTGGCGTCAGTGGTTTTACACGCCCTGACGAGTTTGACTTATGTGGTTGTTGCTGTTGCGAGGCGCCTCGGTTAGATCGGACGATCCGGGTCCGATGGAGTCATTCGTTGGCTCGCTTACGCCCCAAAGGGCGGGGAAACGCAGTGTTCAGGCATTTTAATCCACATCGGTGGACTGGCCCTTACGATCCAAGGGTCACTCGAGCTCTGATCCTGAGACTCGGGCTAGACAGTCTCGAATCGGTTGAGGACTATCTTTTGCCTCGGTTCATAGATGGAAATCCAACTTCCAAATACATGACATTTGCGGTTTTGATTGTAAACCTATATATGGCGACATAGTGGCATGGGACGCTCATGTCGCCTATGATTGATATTTATGATTTGAAGTTGTTTTATACACTATGCACTTATAATAGTATCAAATGATTTGTTTTAAACGTGTCAAGTATTCTTTGGCTGTTATAAGGGAAAACCCTATCCCCCGGCTTGCGTTGCATTGTGTGATAGGACCTGGGTCTTATAACAGCTTCATTTTTCTTTATTTAGCATTGCGCTGTTTGTTTTATGCACTGGTATTCTTGGGAGGAAACCCGTTCCGTGTTATACGGCGTGGTCCCTTGATTTACCTAACTTTTAAAATAAAGATTAATAACTGTTTTAGTTCTCACACCAGTCACATGACTGACCTGGAGTTTATTGTTTTAACCTAAACTCTGGGTGCCCTTATTTTGACACGGGCAGCTAGTAGTTTTGGTTTTGCAGATTTATATTCATAGGATCCTGGTTTACAGCTGGAACGATATCCGGAAAGCTTTGTATCCGTATATCTCTTCTAGTTGTGTATTGTATTATTTTCCGTTGCTATGTATTTAAATGTAATTTAAATCTCTGATATTTCTGTGTAATATTTATTCATTTATACTCTGTATATTCTTGTATCTGATGGAATTGCTGTAATATACAATGAAATGTTCTTCTGTACGAGTTCTGTTGTGGCTAGCTCTCGAACTATCCGACACTTTCCTTTATGGGGAAGTTACGGGTTTTCACAGTTGGTATCAGAGCTTTGGTTTACAAAGCTTAGAGAACAAGGCACATTAGAACCATACGAAAGAATTCATCAGAAACTGGATTAGTAATATCCAACGGGAATGACTCGTTAGAGATGGGATCAGTAGTATCCTAGAACGAGTGTGAAGAGTATATTTTTCAAATGAAAACAAATTTTGTTTTGAAAATTTAAATCAATTATTCGTATTTGATTATTTATTTGTATTTATTTGGACAGTCCAGTATATAAAGATTTTGCGTATACGTCTGATCCGCGTATATTCGAAGTTTTAATATACTGGATAGATATAGAATCACACTCTAGTTGCCCGGGGATGATGCTGATAATTGTGATCACATTATCAGTGTTTATGTTCGAGTGACGAAAGTGGGCTTTCTATATATCTTCTATTGACTGGTGTGAGAACCAAAATTAGATAGGACATATTGTTGTGATTTGGCATCAAAAATCTGATTTTTTGTATATGTATCAAAATTATGAATTTGAGACTCTAATTCACTAAATGATTGATGTTTGTGTTGTTTGTTTATTTGGTTGATAATTTTTAACCGTTTAGCTTAATTATATCAAATATTGAACGATATTGAAAATTGGCCGCATTTGCTTGCATATACATATACTTATGTTGAACAGGTCATAGCAAAGAGGCTAGAGCCGAAGAATAAAATTTGTTTGCCCGACAAATAGGTACATGTTTACTACATAATTTACTGTTTTGTTTGGGTGATGATGATTTTATGAGCCTATTGGCTAGCCGCTTGGCTTTTTCTTTTTCTTTTTGAGATCTGAAGGGCTGGGGAAGCTATTTGAAATTCCCCGATGCTCCCGGTGCAGGGGAGGTTATGGCGAAATTTTTCGAAAATTTAGGTTGTTAGCCAAATTTTTGAAATTTTGAAAATTCTCAAAAACTGAAAAGTTGGAGGATGGAAGCCAGATCGAGAGTAGAGTTGAATAATCAAACCACTTTCGACTTTGTTCCTTTTCGGGGACGAAAATTTTTAAGTGGGGGAGATTGTAACAACCCGAAAATCTGGGCCAGTTTAAAATTTTTATTTTGGCAATTTTAGCGAATTTTGATTATTTAAAATAGATTATTTTAAATAATATCGACGTGAAATTTATTTTCAATATACTTCGAACGTATATATTATACGCGCCGTCGATAGAATATAAATATTTATATATAATTATAAAAGGAATTGAAAACGGCGCGGTAGTTCGATAATTCGATTTCAAACTTCAATTGAATGTACCGGGTGCAAAACAATCCGGATTTTAGTGAAACCAAAAATGATAGGATCTAATTGATAATATCTTTCCAACGAATCCTAAAAATTGAGATTTCATAGAGGGAATCAAAAGATATGTCCAGTTGAAAATTCTGAATAGTCGCTATGGAATTCAGGCCCTTAAAAATGGACATTTTGCAAACGGCCTCGGATTTCGACGAAACCACTTTTGTTGGGTCCGTGATGTAAAGTTATTGCTAGATTCCAAATTTCATAATTTTTCGAATCAATATGTGAGCGTGGCAAAGGAAAATGCGTTTGACCAGTTTCAGTTGATTTTAATCGACTGGAAAATGGCCATTTTTCTAACGGTCTCAGAATTCGACGAAACTAGTTTTGTTAGGGCCGTATCGTCAATACGAAGCTAGAAAATATTTTTCGGGAATTTTTCTAGTTAGTATGTGACCCCGGTAATTTGAAATGTACGTTTAAAATTCAATATAGTGATTTAAATGTTAATTCAACGGAAACTGATTGTAACAGCCGAATCAGCTTACGATACATATCCCATTGTGTTCGGAATGGGGGTAAAACGCTATGGACGACAGGCGGTGGGCCTCGTTTCGAGGTCATATGTAAAAGTCAACCTTTTTGCAATTAAAATAATAATAAAAATAAATATCTCTCTCCTACCCCCTATTCTCTTCTCAGCCCCCCCCCCCCCCCCCCCGATATTTTCGATTCAGTTATCAAAAAAAAAAGAAGCAGATCGAAATCGCCATCGCCCTCCCCTTCCAGACCTCCGCCGCCCCATCGCTCCATCGCCAGAACCACCGCTGGCCGCCGCACCCTTCCGCCGATCGCCAGCAACCCTGTCGATCCCCTTTCTCTTCAAACCAAACCCCAACGCCCTGAAGTGACCAAAAGCCGCGCCCAGACCCGGAGCCCACCACGGCCGCGGACCCCTGGAGGATCCCTCCACCGCGCCTGAGCCACTCCCCACCTCCGACGCCGCGCCTTTTGCCCCTCTCACTGTAAGTTCTTTGCCCTCTTTGATTTTGATTTCCAATGACAAAAGGAAAGGGTTTTTAATAGGAAAAAAATGATTTTTAACCATATAAAGTTTATATTTTTATTAGTTAAAGATAATATTTTCAGTTAGAGAAAGATTATAATTTTATTATAGATAAAGATTGGGTGTTTATACGTGTAGAAAGAAAATAAAAATATGATTTGTATATTTTTAAAGTGTTAAAAATATAATCTTTATTATGTAGAAGAATTAAAAATATGATTTTTATATTTTTAAAGTATTAAAAATATAGTCTTTACTATATAGCGACTATAAAAATATGATTTTTGTTTAGGTAGAGAATTAAAAATATGATTTTTATATTTTTAAAGTATTAAAAATATAGTCTTTACTATATAGCGATTATAAAAATATGATTTTTATATCTTTAAAGTAGTAAAAATATAATCTTTTATATTGTAGAAAGATAAAAATATGATCTTTGCATAGTAGGAACTATAAAAATATAATCTTTATGAGATATAGATGTAAAAATGTGAAAAGGCGAAATTTTTAGATGTAAAAAGGCGAAATTTTTAGAAGTAAAAGTGCGAAATCTATATTTTTGAAATGGAATTTTATCTATATTGAATAGCATAATAAAAATTTGATTTTTATATATTGAACATCGAAGTAAAAATTCGATTTTTATATATATATATTGAATAACGAAGTAAAAATTCGATTTTTACATATGTAGTGGCCGCGGGCAACGAAGATGACAAAAAGGCGAGAACGACAAGATTTTCTGCAATAGGAGTGTCGTGAAGTTGGATAGCTATCGGTGAGAATTTCTCACCTTTCAATTTCTTTTTCTATTTATATATACATATTAGGATGCAGACGGTGCTTAGTAGCACCCGACACAATCGTCCACAGACCATGGACTTGTTTGTTTGATTGCAAAAATTAGTTAGAATATTTGATTGAATGGAATTGTTTGGTGAAATGAAATTGTTTTGATTGATGTGTGAATGGCGTGGGCCTTCACTAGACCGGGGATAAGGCTAGGCCTTGTCCCGTTTCTAGTATCGTGCCGTTATGCCGCCGAAATTTTCTAAAATAAGTTAGAAAAATAAAAATACCATTTTATTTGAAGAATGAACTGAATAGAAATTCATATGTTAAAATAAAATGTTTTATCGTTAAAAATATAGTTTTTAACGTGAAGTGAATAAAATAAAATATTCATTTACAAACCGAACGGTTTGTTTATGTACACCTATTTGAAGGACATTGATTGGGTCGATAAATTTTACACATCGCCCAACTGCACAACTAAAATCTGTGTTTGATTGTTTGAAACCCCACACGGGTGTTGGGATGAAATTTGAAGTTCACTCATCCTGGTTGATTAAATATGTCGATCGATTGATTGACAGGCTGTTATAAGCGTTAGATATTTATATTTGATGCTTATACAGTGTAGTGCACTTTGGTTGATGGTTGATTATTTTTCAATGCTATTATATACATGTGTTTTATGAAAATCCATATAATTAACATTATATGGTGATTGATTGGGCCTCATTCCAATTTAGAAAATAAAGAATAAAATAAAATAAAGGTTCATGTGTTGACAGTACTCATCCATTGAGATTGGTCATGTGTTGAACGAAATATTTTAGTAATAAAATTTACATCTTTATCGATATAAAATAAAAGTTCATGTGTTGACAGTACTCATCCATTGAGATTGGTCATGTGTTGAACGAAATATTTTGATAATAAAATTTACATCTTTATCAATGTAAAATAACGGTTCATGTGTTGACAGTACTCATCCATTGAGATTGGTCATGTGTTGAACGAAATATTTTGATAATAACAACTATTTTGAAAAAGAAATATTTGAAATAAAGTATTTGAAATAGAAATTTATGAAGCCGTGTTGATTAGATTGACGCCATTTTGACGCAAACGATATTTATATCGATTTTATTCATTTCGAAATGAATTGAATATAAAACGATTTCGAAATGAATTGAATATATAACGATTTCGAAATGAATTGAATATATAACGATTTCGAAATGAATTGAATATATAACGATTTCGAAATGAATTGAAAACGAATTCAAATTGAATTGAAAGCAAATTGAAAACAAATTCAAATTGAATTGAAATTTGAATTGAATAGAAATGAATTTTAAAACGAATTTATAAAGAAGAATTCAATTTTGATTTGAATTGAAATGGAAGTTGAAGTTGCTTTTGAAACGAATTTTAAAACTATTTATATAATTCGTTTTAAATAGAAATCGACGAAATATATATTATATATATTATATATATAATATAATGGCCTGAATAGAACGCGCCGCGCCACGGCAATTCGTGAATTTCGACCATTTATTTCAAACGGACATTACGGGAGATCCGACCGTCGGATTCTCCTAAAACCGGAACCGTTGGGTTCGTATCGAAAAGAGCTTTCTAACGAATATTAGAAATTTGAAATCTAACGGTTGGATTTGGAGTTACGTCCAAATCAAATTTGAAAAAGGTCGCTGTAAGTGCAGTTCGATGGCCATTGATGGAAATCGACTGTACGGACCTTGATAAAATTATTAAAAATAATAATAATTTGTGTAAAATCATAAGAAATGATTTAGAAAGGATTGGGATGAAAAACTCCATATTTGAAAAGATAAAAATAGATTTTTATCGAAATGAACTGGTTTTGAACTAGAATTATAATTCTATTTATTTTTAAATAAATAAATGGAATTTAAAAAGGGTTTTAAAAATAACCAGAATATCCAATGATTGCATTGGAGTGGATTTGAATCGAAATTGTCTTCGGAATATTTCGATGTTGGAATTCGTGATTATACAGGTGTTGTTATGGAAATTTGAAAGATATATATTTATATCGTTATTTCCAATACGACATTTGTTAGTCGTAGAATTTGATATTGAATATAAGCCGATATATTTTCTATTCAGAGCCTTGTATTGAATATCAAATGTGATTTGGGTTTGTCGTGAATGGTGTCTTCACTAACACTGTTCTTGAACCCAGTTGAGAAAAGATTAAATCTTTTTATTTAGATTTAATGAAGTGTACCAATTAAATAATATTTAATTGGAATTGAATTGATATTGATTTTTGGGTTTATCGTGAACAGTGTTTTAAATAACATTTGTTCTTTAACCCGATAATTAATGGAATGTGATTTTGGGTTTATCGTGAACAGTGTTTTAAATAACACTTGTTCTTTAACCCGATAATTAATGGAATGTGATTTTGGGTTTATCGTGAACCGTGTTTTAAATGACACTGATTCTTTAACCCAGTCGAAGATTAAAACTAAGTGGAGTTTTAATGAATCTTTAATTACATTGAAATGATCGAAAATGGAGTATCACCAGTTTTGCTCCAGGCGATAGTTAAATCTTTAATTAGATTTGAACGTGAAATGGTAATTGAATTTACCGAGAACACGGTGGTGTTAGATATGAAGTATTACCAGTTTTACTTCAAGGGATGAATAGGTTGGGATTGGGAAATTAAAACAAATGATTACTTCGGTAAAGTTCGTTAATCCCGACTAGTTTGAATTGATATTCAAAAATAGATTAAAGAATAAATCCAAGGAATTTATCTTGGATAAAATTAATGGGAACCTTTCCCTATGAATGTGAAATCAGAAACTATCTGTCGGTTAGCTAAGCAGAATGGTTTTCTGGATACTGATCTGATGTTGGTTTCGGCCTTCGGGGTTAATATTTGGGGAATTATTCTCTTGATTAATTTACGGTTAGTGACTGATGAATTGGAATGAGGCGTATGTTGTGTTTGTGTAACACTTATTTAAAATATACGCGAGTTATTCGGAAAGACCGGGTTTATCCCATTCTGAATAACTGATACGACGATAAGTCGAAGATGAAGACGATGGTCGAAGACCGGAAGTCTTCACGTCGTTTGGGTGATTACTGGTGATCCTGATTGGGCTGTACACCCAAGAAGATGGAAACAGTTGGTGATCGTCCAGACGTACTTGGAGATCGATGGATATGCGAGGTACAAGGTGCCTCCGGTTTCGTTCAGCCCCAGAACGGACATGTAAATGGACTGTGTGTCTGACATTGGATTTTAATCCGTGTGATTGATCTCTATTAAATATATATCTGTTTGGCGGCGGAGAATTTATTCTCTTGCTTAACGCCCTTCTCTGAGACGTACGAGCTCAGGGGTTATATATTGATGGATATCAAACGCATGGAGTGAATTTCCTGTGTGGCATGCCTAAGTGGCAATTGATCGAGGCTTCTGTTGAAAAGCAAAGTCTTGTGGTGATGATCAAAGCACGGCCTTTGTGGCGTAGCTTTGTGTAACGTTTACTTCGCGAGTTTCACACCCGGTATGAACCAAAAATGGGAGACGGACCTCAGGGAGGGCATGCGTTTCCTTCTAGCTAAAAAGTGGCGTCAGTGGTTTTACACGCCCTGACAAGTTTGACTTATGTGGTTGTTGCTGTTGCGAGGCGCCTCGGTTAGATCGGACGATCCGGGTCCGATGGAGTCATTCGTTGGCTCGCTTACGCCCCAAAGGGCGGGGAAACGCAGTGTTCAGGCATTTTAATCCACATCGGTGGACCGGCCCTGACGATCCAAGGGTCACTCGAGCTCTGATCCTGAGACTCGGGCTAGACAGTCTCGAATCAGTTGAGGACTATCTTTTGCCTCGGTTCATAGATGGAAATCCAACTTCCAAATACGTGACATTTGCGGTTTTGATTGTAAACCTATATATGGCGACATAGTGGCATGGGACGCTCATGTCGCCTATGATTGATATTTATGATTTGAAGTTGTTTTATACACTATGCACTTATAATAGTATCAAATGATTTGTTTTAAACGTATCAAGCATTCTTTGGCTGTTATAAGGGAAAAACCTATCCCCCGGCTTGCGTTGCATTGTGTGATAGGACCTGAGTCTTATAACAGCTTCATTTTTCTTTATTTAGCATTGCGCTGTTTGTTTTATGCACTGGTATTCTTGGGAGGAAACCCGTTCCGTGTTATACGGCGTGGTCCCTTGATTTACCTAACTTTTAAAATAAAGATTAATAACTGTTTTAGTTCTCACACCAGTCACATGACTGACCTGGAGTTTATTGTTTTAACCTAAACTCTGGGTGCCCTTATTTTGACACGGGCAGCTAGTAGTTTTGGTTTTGCAGATTTATATTCACAGGATCCTGGTTTACAGCTGGAACGATATCCGGAAAGCTTTGTATCCGTATATCTCTTCTAGTTGTGTATTGTATTATTTTCCGCTGCTATGTATTTAAATGTAATTTAAATCTCTGATATTTCTGTGTAATATTTATTCATTTATACTCTGTATATTCTTGTATCTGATGGAATTGCTGTAATATACAATGAAATGTTCTTCTGTACGAGTTCTGTTGTGGCTAGTTCTCGAACTATCCGACACTTTCTTTTACGGGGAAGTTACGGGTTTTCACAGAATTCTTCAAGGCCTGGTAAAGCAATATAATTGAAAAAGGGAAATGCAATTTTTAATGGAAATGGCTAGGTTTAATTCGGTAGTTGAAAAATCGAAATGAGATATGAATTAGGAAAAAGAGACATACGATGAACCCTATTGATTGAAGAATACAGCCGAACCTTTTTTTAGTAAAATTAAGGGTAAAATTGTAAAATTGCGTTGGAATGGCCTCAAAACTAATGCGTTTAAAAGATAGGCCTGGAAACTAATTAAGTAACTAACGTAGGCCCTATTTTCCTAATTCCCCTTTCAGTTCTTTTCATTCTGAACAAATGACAATAAAAATCTAATCTTCTATTTCAATTCTTTTTATTGAAAACAAATGACAAATAAAATCTAGTCTTTTTAATTCAATTCCTTTTTATTGTTAACAATTGATAATAAAAATCTTAACTCTTATTTATTGACCAAAATGTATATTTTTGGTCTCATTCATTTTTAAATGACAAAATTAATATTTTATTTCATCTTTTTAAAATGACAAAAATGTCTCTTTAATGCTAAAGTGACAAAAATTGTAATTTTGTCTAATTCCCTTTAATGTACAAAATATGATCATTTTGTCAAATCTTTGTCAATGTACAAAATATGATACTTTTGTCTAATCTTTTAAATGTAACAAAATATGATAATTTTGTCTAGTCTTCTAAAGTAAACAAAAATGCTAATTTCTTTAATCCTTTTAATGATCAAAATGTAATCTTTCTTCTTAATGAACAAAAATGATTATTTTGGTGTAATCCTTTTAAATAACCAAAATGAATATTTTGGTGTAATCTTTTTAAATAACCCAAAATGAATATTTTGGTGTAATCTTTTTAATATATAAAAAAAAGTTCATTTTTATTCACTAATCAAGTTTTGACAAAAAATGTTATTCTTATTCACTAAACATGTTTTGACCAAAATGTATATTCTATTTACTAAACATGTTTTGACCAAAATGTATATTCCATTTCTATAATCAGGTTTTCACAAAAATGTGATTTTCATTTCTATAATCATGTTTGACAAAAATATGATTTTCATTTCTATAATCATGTTTGACAAAAAAAATATGATTTTCATTTCTATAATCATGTTTGACAAAAATATGATTTTCGTTTCTATAATCATGTTTGACAAAAATATGATTTTCATTTCTATAATCATGTTTGACAAAAATAGGATTTTCATTTCTATAATCATGTTTGACAAAACTATGATTTTCACTTCTATAATCATGTTTGACAAAAAAAAATGTATATTTTAGTTTAACTCTTTTTAATGTAAACAAAACTATATATTGATCTACTTCTTTTCAATGTAACAAAAATGTCCTTTTCTAATTCTTTCTTTTTAATGTGACAAAAATGTCCTTTTCTAATTCCTTCTTATAATATATAAAAATGTCCCTTTTCTAATTCTTTCTTATGATATATAAAAATGCATTTCTGGTTCATTCCTTTTTAATGTACAAAATATGCATCTCTAATTTAACACAAAAGTAACAAATTTTAATCCAATAAACAATTTATCACAAAATGTTATTTTATGTCTAGTGTAACATTTCATAACAAAAAATGTTATTTTGTTCTTTATAATCTAATTAACAAAAATGTTAATCTTTGCTCTTCATAATCTAATTAACAATAGTGTTAATCTTGCTCTTTGTAATCTCATTAACAAAAGTGTTAATCTTGCTCTTTGTAATCTCATTAACAAAAGTGTTAATCTTGCTCTTTATAATCTCATTAACGAAAGTGTTAATCTTGCTCTTTATAATCTCATTAACAAAAGTGTTAATCTTGCTTTTAATAAAAAATGTAACTCTTGTTCTTATTAACAAAAAATGTAACTTTTGTCATTTTATTACATTTAAACAAACAATGTAACTTTTGTTCTTTATTTACATTTTTAACAAGAAATGTAAATTTTTTTCTTTTATTACATTTAAACAAAAAATGTAACTTTTGTTTCAATTCTATTCTCTAACAAAAATGTGAAAAAAAAATTCAATTCTATTCTCTATCAAAAATGTGAATTTTTTGCTAATCTTTTCAAGTAAACAAAAATGTGATTTTATATTTCACAAATCAAGTATTCACAAAAATGTTAATTTTGTTTCTTAAATCAAGTTTTAACACAAAATGTTAATTTTGTTTCATAAATCAATTTCAACAAAAATGTTGATTTCAATTCCATTGACATATTTTGACAAAAATCTATATTTTTATATGTCATACTTTTTATCTAAACCCAACATGAACATCTTTATAAATATAAAATAAAAATATAGTTTTTATTTTATACACCAATTTTTTTGACACACATGAGTATTATATATCCTATATATAATAAGACTATGGTTTTATTGTATACACTAAAAACATGAACACACCAACACAAACAATTGTTCATCACAATCACATCACAATCAACATTGAAATAAATATAGACAATATCACATGAATTTCATACTAAATGAATACAATAAAATAAATAATTAACCTTTTATTTATTTTAAAACTAGAAATCTCACCGATAGCTTTTAATTCTGAACAACTCAGATTTGAATTTTCTCTGAATTTTCAGCGTTCTCCATTACAGATCTTGTCGGTTCCATCATATAGATCTCGTCAAGAGGGTTCCAACGCACTTTGTTTCATAAAATTCTGATTTGATTTGCAATAGATATGAACATTTAAATTTTTGATTACATTAATTAATTAAAATAATAATTAAAATTAGTTAAGGCCTTAATTACATTACTTAACCCCTTTAATTCATCTTCCCCGTAACTTCTTTCAGAAAGCACAAAACCCATCATCGTTTAAGAAACTCCACCGCCGCACCTCTCTCCGGCCACTGGCCGACGATCAGAAGCCCCCATCCTCAAGTCGCTCGCCTCCTCTACCAACGTCGGGACCACCATGAATCGCGACTCCCCCACTGGCCGTGAAAACGAACTCAACTCCGGCGACTTTGAGCAATGATTACACTCAAATTATAACTCAGAAAATGATCTTAGCCGTTGGTTAGCTCGACCGTGATCCTCTCTATAATTTTCTCATTGGATGAATTGAAATTCAGTTATTTGATTTGAAGAATTTGGTGCCTGAAAATCTGGTGATTTCGGCCATCTATTTTTAGCTGATGGCGGCTGTAGGAATTGTCAGGATTAGGGTTTAGTTAGTCTAATATTTATAATATTATATTATTAATTCTCTTAGTTAATGAATCTTAGCCCATTAGTCCATTTCAGCTCCAATTTCAACCCAGCGAAAGTTGTTCCTAGGCAAATACCCATGTTCCGGACGCAATGGGCTAGGCCCTATCGGCCCTTTGATCATCTCTAGCTTGTTTTATTTAATTTACAATATAATTCATTTATTCATTTATTTCAGTCGTACAATTAAATTCACCGGGGCCACATACGACCTCTAAAAATTCCAGAAAAATTATATTTGGCTTTGTTATGACGATACGGTCCTAACAAAACTAATTTCGTTGAATTCCGAGACTATTTGAAAAATGGTCTTTTTCTAGTCGATCCGATTTAACTGAAATGGTCAAAACACATTTTTTTTGCCACGCTCACATATTAATTCGAAAAATTATGAAAAATTAAACCTAGCAATAATTTGACATTCCAGTTCCAACAAAAGTGGTTTCGTCGAAAACCGTGGTCGTTGGCAAAATGGCTATTTTATGGGCTATATATTAAATTAAAATATATATAAATTCTACAGCGACTTTTCTAAATTTTAAACTGGACATAACTTTCAAATTATAAAGTGAAAATTCTATTTTTCATATTCGTTAGAAAGGTATGATTAAACAAATTTAATTATTTCTTGTTTCGCTCAATTCTGATTTATAATGAATTCTGTATATTCAGTTAAAGTTCAAATTCAAATTTTCAAACTGCAGCGCTGTTTTAAACTCCTTTTATAATTAAATAAAATTCTTATATTTTAGCGTCGATTAAAATAAACTTTTCGATGTTATTATTTAAAATAAATTATTTTAAATATTAAAAATCCATTAAAATTTCTAAAATAAAAATTTTAAATTGACCCCAAAACTCTGGGTTGTTACAATCGCCCCCACTTAAAATCTTTTCGTCCTCGAAAAGGAACGAAGCTAAAAGTTGTTTAATTAACCAACTCAACTAATTTATTTTTTTGGTTTCAATTAATTATCATTCTAATATTTTAATTAGTGAAACTGATTATCAAACATCACAACCAGCAATCAATTAGGTGATTAACTTTCCAAATATATATAACTTTTATATATAGCCAAAAATCATATTTTAGTGCAAATCACCGCAATGTGTCCTATCTAAGTTTTGGTTCTCATACCACTCAATGGAAATATATAGATATACCACTTTCGAAACTCGGAAATAAATACTGGTAATGCTGCAGCATTATCAGAATTATCCCCGGGCGGCTAGAGTGTGATTCTATATCTACCCAGTATATTAAAACTTCGAATATCCGTTAATTACTCATATATTCGAAATCTTTATATACTCGATTGTCCACATAAAAATATAATAATATACTCAAATACGTATATTTAGATAAAATTTTCAAAACTAAATTTGTTTTCATTTTTATTTTAAAGAAAATAGTACTCCTCACACTCGTTCTAGGATACTACTGATCCTATCTCTAACGAGTTATTCTCATTGGATATTACTAATCCAATCTCAGATGAATTCTTTCATTCGGTTCTAATGTGTCATGTTCTCGAGCTCTGTAAACCAAAGCTCTGATACCAACTGAAACGACCCAAACTTCCCAGTAAAGGAAAGGCTGGATTGCTTTGAGAACAACACACATCAGAGCACAAACTGAAGAACATTTTATTGCTGATTACAACAATTACATCAAAGTACAAGAATATAACAGAGTATGAAAACTTATTACACAAAAGGAATACAATAATATTAGAGGTTTTAATTACATTTAAGAATAGCAGCGAAAAAATAATACAAATATACAACCGAAAGGAATACACGGATACAGAGCTTTCCAAATATCACCTCAGCTGTAAACCAGATCCTGTAAATATCTGCAAAAAGCTACTCGATTGCCCGTGTGGAAAATATGGGCACCCGAGTTTGCTAGTGAAACAAACTACAGGTCAGTCATGGGACTGGTATGAGAAATCTTAACTTAACCTAAAAATAAGGCGAATCAGAGGACCACGCCGCTAACGCGGAACGGGTTTACTCCATTGGATTGCCAGTGCATAAAATAAAGTAAATCGTTAAACAACGCAATGCCTTTTTTTTTAGAAAAATAAAACCATTATAAGACCCAAGTCCCATCACACAATGCAACGCAAACCAGAGGATAGGGGTTTACCTTATAATGATCAAAAGATGCTTGATACGATAAGACGGATTTAACATTAGTGTGTATATATATGTTCTAATAAAAACATTTCAATCACAATGTATCAATCATAAATGGCATAGTACCACATCCTACTATGTCGCCATACTAGTTCTACATTCAAAACCACAAGTTCGTATTGGAAATTGGATTTCCATCATGAGTCGAGGCTAGGGCCAAGCTCCTCTCCAATTCGAGACACTCTAGCAAATGCCTCAGGATCCCTCGCAGTGAACCCTTGGATCTTCAGGGCCGGTCCCCGCCTATCGGCAGTGGATTGGTTGTGCCTGAACACACGCTTCCTGGTTCCTTTGAACCTATAGTATGACCACTAACGGCCTATAAAAATCCGAGGCACCTCAAAATCCATCATCCACATAAGTAAAGTGTCAGCCAGTTTAAGCACTGACACTAACCCTAGCCAGAAAGAAACGTGTGCACTCGCTGCAGTCCTAATCCCGTTTTTGACTCATACCGGGGTGTGAGGCTCACGAAGTTACGATATACACAAAGCTATGCCGTAATAGGCTATACTTTGATCATTCCACAAGGCCCTGCTTTTCAACAAAAGCCTTGATCATTTGCATCTTGGCGTGCCACATTGGCAATTCACGCCATGCGATCGATCATTATTAATATATACCAGGGTGTTAAGCAGAGAATAAATCCTCCACCACCAAATAGACATACATTAACAGAAATCGATTTAATTCACATGGAACGAAATCCAATGTCAGACACGCATCCATTTACTAGCTTATGCTCTAGGTCTCAGCGAAAACCAAATCCGAACAATCAACAATAGTCCGGACGGCCACCACTGAAGCCCCTTCAAGGTAGCTACTCCATCAAGGGTCTCTGTAGCAACACATCCATTCGATGTGAAGATCGTCGGTCTTCAACCACCGTCTTCATCTTCGACTCTTCATCGTCGCAGTAATTATTCGGAATGGGTTAAACCCGGTCTTCCCGAATAACTCACGTATTTTATAATTAAAGATCAAGTACTATAAAAGCACCACCCAACGTCTCATTTCAATTCAGAATATTCTTCTAATAAGATATTTGCATTATTATATCAAAGATAAATTCTTTAAATTATCCTTAAATCTTTTCTTTAATGATTTATCAAAACTTCAATTGGGTTTTAAATACCAAAAATCATTATTCAATGATTATTTAAATTTAAGAAATTAATCTTAACTTTAACTGGGTTAAAGAACTAATGTCATTTAAAACACAGTTCACGGTAAACCGAAACTCACCTTCCATAAAATATGGAATCTTCACAGAAATCAAATAAATATATAATCGTTATAAATTTCTGTATCCGACCAATAATATAAATGGAATAATGGCAAAGCCTCTTAAATTCCATATGTAGTATCGGTTTTCTTTTACAGAAGCTTATCTCGGTTATTATTAATTCAAATTCCATTCAACTCCAATTTAATATATTAAATTGGAAAACTTGGCTTTTGGCAAATTCCCATTTAAATCTTAATAAAAGATTTATAAATTCAAAATCATATTTTCACTGCCAGTTGGGTTAAAGAACACATGTCACTTAAAAACATGGTTCACAATAAACCCAACTCACGTTTCATCTTATTTCAATTACTAGATATAATTGAAAACTTTTAATAATCTTAATTAAAAGATTTATTCATTTCTCAACTAGGTTTAAGAAAGGTGTTATTGAAGACACCTGTAACACCCCACGTCCATTAATGTCACTCACAAAGGGAATGCATTAACTTCCATGGAGGTTATTAGTGAATATAGAACAGAAAAATTACAACAAGACAGATAATAAGTAGTACTTGGAAATCTAAAACTTCATTTTATTGCAGTGGAAATTAAACATGTTTGTTACATCAATTCCATAAATCAGAGTCAAGTACAATATCCATCTTGATAAAACAAAATACATAACCCCATTACATAAATAGCCACTAAAGAAGATAACAAGCTGGACTTTACTTCAACGGTCCAAGCTTTCCAAGAGAGATAAAGCAATCCAATCAAGCTCCACTAGAGCTGGGCCCACCCTGAGGACCTGGAGGGGGAAAAAGGATAGAAATGGAGGGGGTCAGACTTAAAGTCTAGCGAGTATGATAATTCTAACAATACTATTATCAAAATAACTAGACTAAGGCATAAGCTGGAAGACAAGTAAATGTCTATGAACTATTGGGTATGGAAAAGCAAATAAAGATATCATCAAAGATAACGTTAAAGGCATACCTAATTACTAACGAATAATTACTACATTGCACCGCACCAGTCACTCTAAAGGTTGATCCCACTTGCTTCACACATAAACTATATAAATAGCCTTGCGTACCCCTAGCTGACTACATAGGTGCGGTCTGCCCCTATCTCTACTAGGTGTACCCCACTACCCACTTGCGATCGGCTCCCTACTCGTAGATATCCGTGCTGGCCCCACAGTGGGGTGTATCACTCCCCTAAAGTGGCAACCCGATACAACTTGAGAATGCACGGCTTATACCTACACGATGCAACAACATCTTACCTACCAGCCCGGGTCCACACACGCATATGAAACCCGTTGGACTTGCGTTGCCACCGCTCCCCGTTTTGACCTCTTATAGTCAAACCCAGCATGCGTGTCCCATCCTCGACTTGGGTCGAGCCCACAAAGATACATTTGGGACACTGGTTGAAATGGGCCCCCATAAGCTACCCACCTAAGTTTGTCACCACTAGTATATCCCACTTAACCCTCTTAGTCAGGTTCATTTACATGTGTGTTTGGTTAAGTCTTACTAATCGTATTTCACATGGCACTAAGGGCACCCACTAGATTCCTCATGCCACCCAAGGCACCTACTTAACCCCCATGTCCCACCTTACATGTTTATCTGGTTAAGTATTTCTTAATTCATTCAGGCCATAACCTCATAAAGACCTCTCACATTAGACTGGCATTTATGGCAGCTGGATTTGCCGGGCGGGTCAGGGTCTTACACCATAAAAGAGTCTAACCTCATGTCTTTACAACTGTTATGCTTTAGTTTAGGCCTAGGACCTCTCACATTGGGCTGACATTTGTGACCACTGGATTTGCCGGGCGGGTCCGGGCAGGTTTACGTCACAAACGAGTCCAACCTCGTGTCCTAAGCATTGATTATCACTTATAATCTTTTACCCCAGTTTTAATAATTCCCTATTCAAATTATTAATTAAGTCCACTTTTAATGATGTCCATAATTGACTCAATTATGGCCATCCATTCATGGCATGCAAAATCATATCAATTGCACCCCAACTTCTTAATATTGAATCCTTAATATTACCCCTACCCCACGTTATACGTTCGCTTATTCAACGCAAAGTATACGTTAGACTCGAATAGTCTAACTCATAGCACAAAGATAAATTATCATCACATATAGACAAATAAAATAATCCAATCATAATATGGGTGAAACTTGCATAAACTACACATGTTAAGGAACTAAAGGTGTCAACTTGTTAAATGTCACAATTTACATGATATGATCATAACCCAAATTTATGTATAAACTTGCTTATGGGGTTTTAGGCAACATAATGATGGTGTGAACTAGCATAGAATTTCATTTATGTCATAGCATAATTCTAGAT
The DNA here is from genome assembly GCA_030737875.1 of Allium sativum. Classification (NCBI taxonomy): domain Eukaryota; kingdom Viridiplantae; phylum Streptophyta; class Magnoliopsida; order Asparagales; family Amaryllidaceae; genus Allium; species Allium sativum. Next base: position 627,462,704 of record CM060920.1, read on the forward strand.
GTCATAATAGATGTCATGGCATATGTTCATAACTTTTACTACTCAACCTAAACTTGCATATGTGAATTGTCATATAGATCAACATAGCCCAAACATTATGATTTGATTAACATGAACTAACTAGCATAGACAATAACATCATGACTTTATAACATGTATGATTCATCTCAATTTAGCATAGAAAACTACAACCTATACAATATCATCATAGCATGATTTACAACATATAGGATATCATCATCACATAACATAGGATTTACAACATACATGATAGCATAAGGTTTACAACAACATATACTTATAATCCATTCATAACTTAATCTAATTAGTTTAATAATAATCGTGTTAAGATCATCATACTCACAATTTGAGAAGAAAGAGAGTCTTCATTTGCTTTAGAGTTGAGTAGAATTAGGGTTTTGATTAGCTTTCTTCCTTCTTAGTTGGCGGCGGCTAGACTGAGTTCCATGGCGGTGGTATGACGGTGGCTATTCTATTTTTCATGTGAGTTTAGAGTGAGAGACTACCTAGGTATTTATAGAGTTTAGGGTTTATTTAGACCGTCAGATCAACTCAGAACTAAACTGAACCATTAAATTTGCCAACTCAGCCCTAAAGACACATCAGCAGCTCAAGATTGGGCTCAGTCAAAACCCTAGCCGACTGACCAGGTCGACACCCAGGTCGACTCCCCAGTCGACCGGGGGGGGGGGGTCGACTACCCAGTCAACTCCACAATCGACCTGGGGTGCTGGGCGGGAATTTCCCCGCCTAGCCTGATTTGACTCCAAATTTGAAATTTAAATTTTCTGAAATCTGTTTTTAATTTTCTGAAACTTCCGATGGCCATAACTTCTTCATACGAAGTCCAATTCACGCAAACTCGGACTCTATTTCGACCAGAATTACGAGACAAACACAATGGCGCAACCCGTTTCCCACAATTCTCACGTCTGAGATTAGTTATTCTTTAATTTGTGAATATTAATATTAACAAAATTACGGGGTGTTACATTCTCCCCTCCTTAAAGGATTTCGACCCCGTAATCTTCAAGTCAAGAAGAATGTATATCCCAACATCCAATCATCCATCTACTCAACCATCAAACACAGTTATCCATTGTCCTTATAGACTTCTAATGCTTTCATGTTTAAATGCACAGTGTGTGTATATGTCCATATCTAATGCAAAATCAGGCGGTCCACTGATTCAGTTGACCTCCTTAATGCAAATCATGATAGTGCCATGCGTCCATTATGTAGCAAAATTTCCTTAATGCTACATATTATCTCTATATGCGTGCACAATCATCATCTGAATGCAGCATCCATATGATAAAAACAATCATCATACATCCATTTTACTAAATACATCCATTTATATGCAATATGCAGTATGAAGTGACTGAGCCGATCTAGTGCCTAATAGTGTGTGTATATGCGTCCACGAGCAACCACTAGCAAACACTTGCATCCACTTTGCATCCATCATACATAACATATCTCAAACACATGTTTCAACCATAGGATTATCCCAACTAAAGGTCAAGAATACTAGCGAGAGGACATAATAAAGATTAGATAAGTACGAGCTAAGCGATAAAGGAGAAATTAAAGGACATACCCTCAAAAAGAAAAGGGTATCGTGAACGCATCTTCTCTTCTGTCTCCTAAGTAGCGTTGCTCCCATCATCTCCCCATTGCACTTTGACTAGTCTGACCTCTCGATTCCTCAACTTCTTGATCTCCGACCCAAGAATGCGCGTAGGAGCTCGTCGAGTCGTCGCATCACGCTCGATCTCCACCTCTCTAAGCAAGCTCGGCTCTACCACTTCCGCGGTCTCGTGCAAGCACTTCTTCAAATGTGATACATGGAATACGTCATGTACACCACAAAGTCTCTCAGGCAACACTACTCTATACGCCATCTGTCCAATCTTCTCCTTAATAGGAAACGGCCCTACGAACCTTGGTGCTAATTTCCCAACGGACCCAAAGCGAACAACGTTCCGTAATGGAGACACTTTGATAAAGACCATGTCCCCAACTTCAAACTCAAGATCTATCCTCCTCTTATCCGCATAAGATTTCTGCCTATCTTGCGCTGCTTTCATCCTCCTACGAATCAAGTCGATCTTCTTCGAAGTCTCTCTAATCATATCGGTCCCAAGCAAGATCTTATCCGTAGATTCCCACCAACATGTAGGTGAACGACAAGGTCGTCCATAGAGAGCTTCGAAAGGTGCCATGCCAATGCTAGACTGAAAGCTGTTATTATATGCGAACTCTACTAATGGAAGATGCTCTTTCCATGTACCCCCAAAGTCTAGGATACATAGCCTCAAAAGATCCTCTAGAATGCGATTCACCCTCTTGGTTTGGCCGTCCGTATGAGGATGGTATGCGGTGCTCAAAAATAACTGAGTCCCTACCGCTTCTTGTAAGCTTCTCCAAAATTCGCTAGTGAAAATAGGATCGCGGTCGCTCACTATGCCAGATGGAACACCGTGCAAACGAACTATCTCTCGGACGTATACAGAAGCTAACCATGGAGCAGTCCTATTACTCTTCACGGGAATGAAATGGGTGTTCTTAGTAAGTCTATCTACTATAACCCAAATCCCCGTATTACCCTTCCTTGAAATGCATTAACCCAAATCCGCTTTTACTTGTTGGCACACCAAGCATCTAGCGACATACTCGGCCACATCCCTGTTCATACCGGCCCAAAAGTAAACTCGCTTCATGTCCATGTATATCTTGTCCCCGCCGGGATGAATGGTCATCTTCGAATGATGTGCTTCGTCAAGAATAGCCTTCCTTAGGTCATCGTCTTTTGGTATACAAAGTCTACCATCCCTACGTAACCAACCCTTATCATCTAGGGTATACCTACGGAGATGGCTTGATGACTCCCCTCTTTTGAGCTTTTCTACTAACTCAACCAACCGTGGGTCATCTCGCTGTGCCTCCCCAATCCGTCCCAAAAGCGTAGGTCTGACCTCCAAGGATGCTAGCAAACCGGGTACAAAGTCAACGGAAGGTCTAAAGTCAAACATTGAAATGAATTCTAAGCTTCGCCGCTCAACAAACAATGGACTCAAAGACAGCCTTTTCCTACTTAAGGCATCGACCACTACGTTACCCTTGCCAGGGGTATATGCTATTGCGAAATCGTAGGACGCTAAGAACTCCATCCACCTTTGCTGCCTTAAGTTCAAGTCCTTCTGAGAGAATAAGTATTTTAAAGATTTGTGATCAGTGAATAATTCGAATTTCTCACCAAGAAGATAATGACACCAAGACTTAAGCGCGAAAACAATAGCGGCCGACTCTAGGTCATGTGTAGGGTAACTTTTCTCATGCGCTCTCAACTGCCTTCCCCCATAGGCTATTACCCTTCCCTCTTGCATTAAGACTGCGCCTAGTCCTGTCCCACAAGCGTCAGTATAAACAGTAAACGGCTTACTCCCGTCTGGCAATACTAAGACTGAGGCTGAGGTCAAAGCTCTCTTTAAACGTTGGAATGCATCATCACAACCTACGTCCCACGCGAAGACTAGGTTCTTCTTCGTCAGGCGTGTCAATGGAGTTGATATTTTTGCGAAGTCTTTGATAAACTTCCTATAGTAGCCAGCCAACCCCAAGAAACTTCTCACTTCAGTAGCATTTTTAGGGACCTTCCAATCTTGGATGGCCACCACCTTCGCGGGATCCACGGCTATCCCTTCCTTGGTAACCACACGCCCTAGGAATCGTACTTCCTTCCTCCAGAAGTGACACTTAGAAAATTTAGCTTTAAGGTTATGCGCTCGTAGGGTCTCCAACACTTCCCTAAGATGTAGGGCATGCTCTTCTTCATTCTTAGAAAAGATCAAGATGTCGTCTACAAAGACTACCACGAATTTATTAAGGTACTCGCTAAACACCCTACTCATCAAATCAACAAAGTATGCGGGGGCGTTTGTCAAACCGAAGGGCATCACTAGCCATTCATAGAAACCATCCGGAGTCCTAAATGCAGTCTTGTCAATGCTATCCTCAGCCACCCTCAACTGATGGAAACCAGTGGCTAAGTCCAACTGCGAAAACACTGAGGCGCCAACTAACTGATCGAAGAGATCGTCAATCCTTGGCATTGGGTGTCTGTTTTTCTTAGCAAGCTTATTAAGTTCTCTATAGTCCACACAAAGTCTAAGGGACCCATCCGCCTTTGTGGCAAATACTACTGGAGCACCCCACTCCGATATACTACGTCTTATGAACCCCTTCTCAAGCAACTCCTTCACTTGCTTATCGAGTTCCCTCCTTTCACGTGGAGCCATGTGGCGTACTGGAAAAGATACTGGTTTTGCATTATCCACAAGATATATTCGAAAATCTATCTCCCGCTTCGGAGGTAAGCCCTTCACCTCCTCAAACACATCCGAGTATTCTCGGACCACTCTAACAGATCGTTGATTTTCCTCAGACGCGTCAAGCGATTCTAAATAACTTAGCATAACAGAATTTATGGGATTACAAAAGATTTCGAGAGTGTTGCCAAGGCGAGTCACGAGCCTAACTACTCTCCTTTCACAATCAAGAACGGCCCCATTTCTGGATAACCAATCCATTCCTAAAATTAGCTCATAGTCCGTGAAGCCCAACACATAAGCATCACATCTAAACTCAACACTAAGTATAGAAATTTTCAAATCCAAACACATCATGGACAAATAAGCTGAGCCCCCAATTGGATTCGAAACTACTAAGGGATCCTCTACTAAACTGGTGTTCAAGTGTAGTGATTCAACTAATGACGTAGAGATAAACAAATGCGATGCGCCCGAATCGAATAAGGTACGGACAGGATGATCAAACATAAAAACTAAGCTTTCAACAGAAATGGTTCTACCTCGTTCTTGCAGCGGTGGGACCGCTAAGGCCTGAACTTGTCCCCTTACCTGCCCTGGTGCCATAAGAGCCTGCACCTGTCCTCCCGAGGTAGCTCCTGCCCTCTGCCCCTTCTTTGGGCAGTCCTTCACTAGATATCCCGCTTCGCCACAGTGAAAACAGCCAGTCTTCTTTTTCTTTCGGCAATCCTTGCTGAGATGGCCTGGGGTCCCACAATTAAAGCATTTCTTCTTTCCCTTGCCATTATTGTCCTTACCACCCTTCTTGTTTTGTTGTTGTGGCTTCTTCTGATCCCCTTTCTTCTCGGGTGCCTTATCAGCTTTAGCGTCTTTCTCCTCGTGCATGAGTGCCATGTCTACAAGCTTCTCAAAGGTGGCCCCCATAGGGATGCGGGTCATAGCCAACCCTTGCAACGGTTCATTCAATCCATTAACGAACCTCAGTGCCTTCTTCTCCGGCGTGTTCACTAAGTCTAAGCCAAACCTTGCTAACTGATTAAATTTGTTGACATATTCTTTCACTGATGAGCTTACTTTATTTAATGTCAAGAACCTTTCCATATATAGATTCTCTTCTGCCCTTGAGAGAAACTTTGCCTCAAACCTACGTCTGAAATCCACCCAAGAATCAACAGGACGCTCCCCATTAGTGACCTCCCACCAAATCGAGGCCTCTCCCTTCATTAACTAAGCTGCTAATTTGACTTTCCTCCCTTCTTCTACTTCAAATATTTCTAGCAATTCTTCCACCTCCCTAAGCCAATCTCTAGCTTCCACAAACGTTTCTGACCCTTGAAAAGGTTTTCCACCTGTTAGATGAAAATTTGACTCTAACACCCAAACTGTCATATTTTGAGCATAGGATATGAAGAAATAACTGAAAAATATAGAAAAAGCGAGACAACAAGATTTTTATAGTGGTTCGGCGTTAACGAGCCTACGTCCACTTCATATTTTCTCATTTCATTCATGGATTACAATTACAATGAATATTCTCTCCAAATTCATTGATTTTTATTGAGGAAGATGATAGTTATTCATGGTGAAGTGTTAGCCATGGCAGCCATGGACAAGGAGATGCCCAAAATCCCCTGAAAATGCCATCTGAAGGTGTATTTATAACTGTAGGAAAGCTCCTGGGAGGACTGGGTCGTGGTAGGACACGTGGCAGGCGATCCATGAAAGTAGGAGTAGGAATAGCCTTAAGAATAGGTCAAAACAGTGCGCTTATCTGCAGGTTCGGTGGTCGGATCGTGGTAATGGGATTGGATCGTGGTCACGGTACGCACCACGAACGGGTCGTGGTCGGTGGGAGCGAGCAGGGTGGTGACGAGTCGGATCGTGACGCGTGAGGGGCGATCCGAGGGGGGCGATCCGATCGAGGGCGAGCTGATGGGAGCGATCCGATGCGATGGCCTGAGTCCTCGATGCTAGATTACACCCATTCACGGAAACGGGCATAACTTTCAAATCGTAAGGCCGATTGAGCCAAACCAAAGCTCAAACTGAAGCTAATTCAAAGGGCTACGATTATTTGAGGTGAATAGATCCAAATGAGGTCATTTGATAGGGGTTTCGGGCCAATTTATACTGATGTTGTGATTTTGACCAAACTGCCTTGTGTCTTCTGACGATGTTTCCAATGCCAGAGAGCGATGTTATCCAGAGATTCCATATGAGACAGCATTTACCCAAAGGTGTGTCAGCATGATCTTTGCTTTGGGTAGCCTGGTCACAAAGCAGGCTAACATTTTGCCCCCCAAAGTACATCTTATCGAAGATAAGATGTGCTTTGAATATGTGGAGCTAAATCTCTCTGGAACGTCATTTATCCTTGAGAAGGCTTTATCCAACTATTGCATTGCTTCCCTGGGAGCTAGTCAGGCTAAGTTCTATGAGAGGAGTATTCGAGACGATCAAGAAATTGTTTAAACCTTGTCAAATCAAAAGATCTAATTCATCCGTCAGAAGTCATGCTAAATTGTCGGCTCCCGAGCGTGATCCTACACGCATAGATCGTCGCCAAACAACATCATCACTCTATGCAAGCCAAGCGCGTGGTAGGGTTGGACTTTCTTTTACATATGAGTCAATAAATGGAGTAGCCACCCAAATCATGGGGAGATGTAAGAATCTTTGGGCTCTGAGCTAACAACTGGACTGTTGGGATAAAGCACATCAGAATCAACATACGAATTTGTCATTTGTACTCAAGATTGGACTAGCCTGATATCTTGATATTGATTCAGGATCTTAAAATCGCATTGAATCGTAACAGTAAGGAATTCAAAAGCCATGATCACTCTGGATCGTAGTCGAGAGAATCCACAACTGTTACGGATCATTTCTTAATACAATATTCACATATGAAGTAGTTAGTAAGGGATGTTGTTAAAATTATGTGGACCAGTGCCTATAGGATCGTCACCATCGTGAAGCAGTAGATAGGTTTGTCACACCTTCCATTCGGTGTAGTTTGAGTCTTCAAGTTCACATTCGATCCACAAGCTAGCTCGCTTGGTCGGCAAAGATGAGTAAGATTGTACTCCGGAGGCATAACATACATGTTTTGAATCCCATTTCATGCCAGGATTGTCTTCAAAGTTAGTCTATGAACCGACACTTGTGCTCTCAGTGCCATCGGAGGACAAGCGAGGTCAGTACTTATGCCCCCAGTATCGATGGGGGTTGAGTTGAGTCAAAAAGGCATTTAATCTTGAAGATTTTATACTTCCTGTTGTTGCATCTGGTAAGAGTTGCAGGTTCAGCAATCTTAGCCGACCCAGATCATTCTGTACTGTTTCTCAATTTAGCAAAAATCGGAATTGTATATGCGAATGGTTGAACCACATTTGCTTTGATATCATCTCTTCTCTTTAGTCAGATAGTGAGGATTGCCTCATCGGGCATCAGCGACTTCGGTTACTCTCATCAGATCAGTTGCAAAGTCAAGTAAGGTTGTTGAATGCGAGTGAATAAATGTCGTTATGAAGTTAGTTGGGCTCCACCGTTTATGCTTCTGCATAGTCTGGAATGGTTATCACAGTCTTATTGAGTCTCTTTCTCATGCTTGGTTCAATCGAGCTTGACAAACAAGATCATGGGCTCGATTAGTGGTATAGATTCTCTTTGGAATTGCACATTCTTGTCATTGTTTTCCAGGGCTTTTCCTTTGTCCTTATCGTTTCAGGAATTAGAAGGTACTCCATTCTTTAGTCAGGAAGGCATCTATGTCATTCGTCTCGACGCTAACACCTTTTTGTCATGAAAGTCTATCCACTTCAGGGTTGAATTCATCAAAATCTCTGAGAAAGTCTTGTTATAGAGAAAATTTAAAGTCCGGGGGAATAACAGGGGATCCTGACGTCCCACGCGTGAGGGCTGTAATTGTTGTTATCCATATCATCTCGAGAAGTGCCGCCTCTCGAGAGGCGTCGAATCAAACTAGCGAGCAAGTTGCCATCAAATAATTGATGCACATTATCAAGATCCTGGCTGGTGCCCCCAGCATTGAATCTGAAATTACAAGGGGGTCTTTGTGGATTTCTTATTTCCGCATCGATGTTACTCCCAAGTCACGGGTCGAGTCATTCGACTCGACCGGGCTTCTGTTCTTCGAATTGTTGCGTTCCATCTTGGAGTTGAGCGTACTCTAGCGCTTGAGTACCCATTCGAGCTGGAGCTGAAGTTGGTCGTGCATGACCTAAGTTCATTGTGATTCTTGCATTCTCATCTAGGAAGTTGCAGGTAGCCGTTCCATCGCCCATGATTCCATCTACGACGTTCTGAATCGAAGCTGCACGTTGTGTGACTGCTGATTGGTTCGTGTTCATCTCGGGTGTTCCCACTTGCTTTCTGCATGAAGGGAGAGGTTGGAGGCGAAATAGCTGCATCTTGTCCAATTGCTGTATGGGATATATCTAGCCTTATATGAGCTTCCCATTCTAGAAGTCGGTTGGGATCAGCAGATGGACATTCTCTTTGCATTTGTTTCTTGGTCCTCAAGGGGGCCTGTTAGGATCACAACACAAGTTAAACACAGGCACTTAAGTTATGCCGTTTGTAAATATTTTCAATAGCCATGGCCCTAGTTATAGGGTAAGTGCGAAAGACATGCGGTCGGATCACTTCCCTTTCGAATTCAGACATGTATACATGAGAAGAGGAAGTCACTTTCAGAATTCAAGCGATCATACTATCCAAACATGGAGTAGGACGTGTTTGGGACGGTACAAGAAGCCTGTAATTCATAAATGTCCAGAATTCCATGATTACGTCGAATCGTATTAAGGCCAAGGAATCAATGATCGCTCAAGATCGTACTAAAGTAGGGTAGACATCAAAAAATCTCAGGGCCTCGCCAGGTCCTTCCAGTTGTGAGTATGAAGTTGTATAACATGTCGCTGAACAATTCACTATCCAGGCTTCTTTTCTGTCGTCGCCGTGAGTCGCACAGGCAGCTTAGAATTATACGCCTACGTCATCCTTCTGGACGCGGCCCTTTAGTTATTCCCTACTGGTATACTATTGTTGTGCGAGTTCGGATCTCGCATTTTGTCCAGCTTCGTTTTGTGAGCCTGTACTTAGTGAATGAAATTCCATTTCTTTTTATACTGCTGTGTTCGTGTGTTGCCCCCCATTCCCGGAAACGAGTGGTTCGAGCTCCATTTTCATTCTTAGTCCCAGTCGTGTGATGGGATAGGATCCCTTGTGTGGCATATGAATTTAGCTTTAAGTCTGCACCCCGATCCTTCAGCGGGGTATGAATCCTTGTGGGGGGTGCTGAGTTCCAGCACCTTTCTCAGCGCTTAATCATAGACGCTTTTATACTCTACTGGCGGTCGCCAAGGTTAGAGTTCGAACTCAGTTGTTCTGTCGCTCCCCGATCCTTCAGCGGGGTAAGAGTTCTTTCTCAGCGCTCAATCGGAGACGCTTTTATACTCTCCTGGCGTTCGCCAAGGTTAGAGTTCAGACTCAGCTATTCAGTCGCTCCCCGATCCTTCAGCGGGGTGAGAGTCCTTTCGCATTATCCTATACCTGCGAGCATTCCGTAATTAGTTATGCATTTAAACATTTGAAACGCAAATAAGCAAATAAGTCATGAAACCTTATAAGTTATCAGTGCAACTTATAAGTGAAAGTGCAGTAAAGTAGTATGTATGTATGTATGCCCCCAATCAATCATTAACTTAGTGCCTGGCCAGGTCTTGTTGAGGATTGATTAGGACCATAACTGTGTTGCCCCCATGTCCGGACATGGAGGATTTGGGATCAGCTTCCATCCTGCCCCCCCCCCCCCTCGATCCTTTAACAGAGGAGGAATTTTCCCGTGGCGCTAAGTCTCTAGCGCTTTTATACTCTCCAGATCCTTCAGCGGGTTAGAGTCGTTCGGGCGCTGAATCTCTAGCGCTTTTATACTCTCCCGATCCTTCAGCGGGTTAGAGTTCGAGCTCGGTTCATGATCTGCTCAACGATCCTTCAGCGGAGCAGAAGTTCTCAGCGCTAAATCATAGACGCTTTTATACTCTCTCTCGACTCTGGAGAGTTAGAGTTGGGACTCAGCCGTTCCATCGCTCCCCGATCCTTCAGCGGGGCAAGAGTCCTTTCTCAGCGCCAAATCATGGAGGCTTTTATATTCTCCTGGCGGTCGCCAAGGTTAGACTTTTGCTCAGGCGGCTCCGATCATGGTACACCGCCATGCTTTGTAGACGTCATCTTCGCGTCCTTTATACTCTCTCTCAGCTCTGGAGAGTTAGAGTTACGGATCAAGCGGTCTGCAATCATGCACGCTCATCAAACTCGTCCTAGGTTTACATTTTAATCCAAGCTCCGAGGATTAAAACCAGTCGGACAAGCAGTTGGAGCATTTTCCAAGGCTTTGAGTTCCTCCGAACAGTCTACGGGAGGAATGGTTGGCACCAGACTTCGGGTACCTGCATTATTCACACCGCACGAATCAGTCACGTCAGTAACTCGGAAAGCATGTGAAAGTAAATTTTATGATTGAAAAGTAAGTAAATTAAGAGGTAGTGTTGCCTCCTTTATTTGAATTCATGTAATCTGGTGGCGTCGAGCCATGTAGGCGGTCACACCGCGACCATCTAGAGTCGGACTATGACTTTGTAACTCAATGATTTATGTTCAATTGTCTTGTGGTCTGCCACGTGTGAGCCAAGGATTGGATGGTCATCCCGGATCCACATTGAGCTATACAGCATTCTTTAGACGAAGAGCGTGGCTTTGTAAATGAGCAGTTCAGTCGAGCTTGTTATAGTATTGCTCTATGGCTCTATATGCAGGTGTTACAAGTTTGATCGGTAGCAAATCCTGGATACCTACACTATCCACATATTAATTCATCTGAGTTAATTACATCAATAACTCATAAATCATGCAAATATAAGAGTCATGGTTATAGAATAATCCTGTTAAAGGAATGAGTATCATTCTGAGTGAAAAATGGCGTTGCATATTCATTGCCGGTCCATTTTACTTCGCCCTATCTCTGCCAATAAAGGGCTGCCAAAGTCCTTTAGTTGATGAGGGGTATCTTTTCAGATTATCATAGGGGTGGCAGTCCCAAAAAATGAATAGACCTTGGTCGGGGTCTTGAGATGGCAAAGGCGGCTAGGTAGGAACTATAAGCGAGTGATGAGGGCGCATCTCCTTCAAATCCTATTTTTGCCCCCGTTCTGAGGGTAAGGATGGAGTGTCAGGAAGTCATGACTGGGTTGCTAATGGTAGCACATCTTTGCATTGGTGTTAGGTTGTAAATTAGCATGAGAACAATGGATTCATGCTTATAGAAAATTTCGCACTTCCCATGCTAGGAAATAGGATATTACTGCTGGTGGGATAACCATATCACATAAATTTGCTGATATACCCTCGATTCCATATCGGGGACAAGGGTTGGTGCGCCGACAATCAACCAGCATTCATGCGTAAGCGTTCTAGATCTTTAACTCGCTAACTTTCAGGCAAGACTAAGTCAATTGTCCAGGCAAATTCTTGATGTATCAGCTCTGAATTAGATGATGTAAGCTCGAGCAATTTATGCTCAAATCTGTAGTTGCCCCCAGCCTTAGGGGAGTGAGTCACTTGGCAGATAATCGATGAAAAGAGTGGAAGTATGAGTCTTCACTTTCTAACTTCAGAACGCCGTTCGCCAGAAGTTTCATTCATGTACATCTCCCATCTAATGGGTGGCTGACTGGTGATTTGCTCAAATCATTCAGGGCGGTGAATTCGGCAGTTGCACTCGTTGGTGTTTGTTTTGGGACAACCTTCCAAGAGAAATAGGCAATGTTGAATTGCATGTCATATCTCGAGGCATAAAGAACGATTGCACGCCTTTCACTTCACCTTGTTAGATGCATTCTGTGCTGTAGGAAGTTTATCATGGAGTTAACCATGACTCTCTTCCGGGTTTGGTCTCCAATGTTGGATCAACTTCCATTTTATCAATGGTTGTATTTCATAGTGTCTTGATGGGGATCATTTCTATCTTTTCTGGATTATCGGAACTTTCTTATTCGACCAGATGATTCGACTTTAGATCTTCTGTGTATGAAATATGAGGTATGTTGTAACGTTTCAATCCATCCAATAACTCTTCTGCCCATTCTAGGTAAGCTGCGAGTTGTGGTTTCTCCGACTGGAATTCCTTTCGAGTTGTCCTTCGGGGGTTATCTGCAAAACTTCGGCGTTGGATTGCCGATCATTTCTTGCACCGTCTGTATACAACTTCCAGGTGCTTGATTTCATCTTTCATTTCGAATGGCAACTCCATATAAAATCCCGTGATAGTGAACATACTGCATACGTCTTATTTGCTTGACAGGAGCACACTTCAGGTTTATACTCAAGAAATGACTCATAATTTGGGATAAAATCCTGCAAATATTAGCACCGGTCCAAACGAACACATCCAGGCTCGCCTACAGAAAGCATATAAGTTCTCTCGTTCGGAAGAGGTCTAAAGGAGATCCGATGTGAAGACCTTAGTCAGGTCGGCGTCACCAGTCAGAACAGGTGCAATTGTGTTATTAGATGTCACCCTTCTTCATCCCGAATCACCATCCTCTCTGGAATCTATGTCTTCGGGCAGGTCGTTTGGCAATTCCTTTTGCGATGCTCCCATTATTCGCAACATTGACACCTCCTTCACACTCCATTTCATCTGGAGGGGAAGCGTCTTTGGGTTTCACGCAATCTCTGTTGCGTAGCATATTCCATCCTTCCTAATCAGTCGGCTTCTCCAATAACTTGGTCACCATAGACGAGTCTCACTCCGTCTTTGGTAGGGATATTTAACGGTTAACACCAAGATGCTATGTAAGCTCTGAATTCCGCTAGACCTGGTTGGTTGAGACCACGATCAGATAAGCTTGAATGCAATAGCATGGCTTGCAAGGCTTCAAGTAATGTTCATACATTCTTTCATAACTGTTGTATGAAGTGGATAGCTAATGGTTGGTTCATATTTGTGTTGATCTCAAGTTATCATCTCTCAACCGAGATCGTATGGTGGCTGGTGAGCAGTCAAATTGCTATCGCCCGGGCAAGGATCCATATGCCCGATCATGGCCCACGGTGGTTCAATTGGTACCTAACTCTGGGCACCAAAGTACATTGATCTACCCTTCATTCTATGGAAATCAGTCTTCCTTGATGCGGTTGACGACAAATAGGCATCGCAAATGTTAGCTAAGCTTTTTAAGGAGTGAACTGTGGGACATATATTTTTCACCACGCCATTCAAGCGAAAGGTAACTTTGTAGTGCTAGGATCCTTTCTTGCTATTGGATAACCCATCATTGATAATCATGGCCATTGGGATCTTCTGAGTCACCTTTAGAGTAGTGTCTGGATCGTTCTATGTCAATGGCATCTGGGACTCCGCCTGTTGGACATGTTTAAGCCACGTAACTTGGTGATCACCACTCGTTCAGGAACATCATCGGCTGCATTGGTGAAATCTATACACCATTGGAGCTCTGGAAGAGGAGGTTGCCAGGAGATAATCTTTACCTCGTATATCATCATAGCCAGCATGCTGAATCTTTTCTATATCCCCTCACATTGAATAACATTAGTAAATAGGTGTTATGGCTCTAGGAAGAACTCTCGTCGTTGCTAATTTGCTGTCGATTTCCTCAGGCTATCTACTGAATCTTGGTTGTTAAGCGTTTGTGATAATTGTACGCCAAAACGTATTACGAGCCGAAGGCGAGCCGTGCTTCGAACCGAAGGCGAGGCCGTCAGCGGGTCCGGGCGCAGCGCCGGCGGGGGTCCGGGGCCCCGCAGTCCCGGCGGCGATCGACCTTTCTGAAATGATCTGAAAATGGAGCCTTTTCTGAAATGATCTGAAAATTGTATTTTTGGAAGATGGAGCCTTTTCTGAAATGATCTGAAAATTGTATTTTTTCCAAAAATTGTCACTTTTTTGGATCAGGTCGTGGCCCTTGTTCGTCGTCATTTTTCCGGGTCGCGGTTCGCTGCTGTCGTCTAGTTCGTGGCGATTTTTTCGAAGATTTTTTCGATTTTGGAAGATGAAGCCTTTTCTGAAATGATCTGAAAATTGTATTTTTTCCAAAAATTGTCACTTTTTTGGATCAGGTCGTGGCCCTTGTTCGTCGTCATTTTTCCGGGTCGCGGTTCGCTGCTGTCGTCTGGTTCGTGGCTCGGATCGTCAATTAATCAATGTCTTCGGATCGGATCGCGGATCCTACACCAGGTCGGGTCGTGAGGGTCACTCTGGGCCCGGGTCGTGGAGGTCGTTCTGCGAACTACGAATCGGATCGTGATGGCTCTTTGGGCTCCATTCGTGGATGTCGTTCCGCGAACCGCGAATCGGATCATGATGGCTCTTTGGGCTCCGTTCGTGGAGGTCGTTCCGCGAACCGCGAATCGGATCGTGATGGCTCCTGCGATCCGCGAACCGCGAACCAGTTCGTGATACCCCCTGCGATCCGCGAACCAGTTCGTGATACCCCCTGCGATCCTCGAACCGCGAACCAGTTCGTGATACCCCCTGCGATCCGCGAACCGAGAGCCGGCCACCTGCTCTAACCTGCTCCTGTGCATCTTCTTTATTATCCTCGTTTGGTCGTGAAGCTTGTGAACCCTTAGCTTTTTTTTTCGAAGGCATGAAGCTCTGATTTTCTGAAATCAACGAAATATTCAAAAATGGTAGAAACGCGGACTGTTTTCTTCGAACTTTCAAATCCAAATAGTAGAATAGCAATCCGATAGGTTGAGAATTCGGTTCTCAGTGAAAGCACCAAAATGTTAGATGAAAATTTGACTCTAACACCCAAATTGTCGTATTTTGAGCATAGGATATGAAGAAATAACTGAAAAATATAGAAAAAACGAGACAACAAGATTTTTATAGTGCTTCGGCGTTAACGAGCCTACGTCCACTTCATATTTTCTCATTTCATTCATGGATTACAATTACAATGAATATTCTCTCCAAATTCATTGATTTTTATTGAGGAAGATGATAGTTATTCATGGAGAAGTGTTAGCCATGGCAGCCATGGACAAGGAGATGCCCAAAATCCCCTGAAAATGCCATCTGAAGGTGTATTTATAACTGTAGGAAAGCTCCTGGAAGGACTGGGTCGTGGTAGGACACGTGGCAGGCGATCCATGAAAGTAGGAGCAGGAATAGCCTTAAGAATAGGTCAAAACAGTGCGCTTATCTGCAGGTTCGGTGGTCGGATCGTGGTAATGGGATTTGATCGTGGTCACGGTACGCACCACGAACGGGTCGTGGTCGGAGGGAGCGAGCAGGGTGGTGACGAGTCGGATCGTGACGCGTGAGGGGCGATCTGAGGGGGGCGCTCCGATCGAGGGCGAGCTGATGGGAGCGATCTGATGCGATGGCCTGAGTCCTCGATGCTAGATTACACCCATTCACGGAAACGGGCATAACTTTCAAATCGTAAGGCCGATTGAGCCAAACCAAAGCTCAAACTGAAGCTAATTCAAAGGGCTACGATTATTTGAGGTGAATAGATCCAAATGAGGTCATTTGATAGGGGTTTCGGGCCAGTTTATACTGATGTTGTGATTTTGACCAAACTGCCTTGTGTCTTCTGACGATGTTTCCAATGCCAGAGAGCGATGTTATCCAGAGATTCCATATGAGACAGCATTTAACCAAAGGTGTGTCAGCATGATCTTTGCTTTGGGTAGCCTGGTCACAAAGCAGGCTAACACCACCCATAGCCTTAAATTCCTTGCACGTCTTTGCAAAAGTATCTACGTGAGGAGGGAGGAGGAGGAACGGGTGCAACGGGTGGTGGAGGAACATTGGCTGGACCTGCGGCGGCCCTAGCCTCTAATAGCCTCCTATACCATCCTGGTATCGTTACACCGTCCGGAAGGTTAAGATCTTCAGCCATGCTGAAACGAAAAAGGAAAGATTCAAAATGGAGAAATCGAAAGATAAAGATATGGCTATTGGGGATTATGTTTTTCATAAAAACTTTCCTCTTAATTTACTCATCAAGACATGTTTTTGAAAACACTTCTTCCAAAAATACTTTAGAAAAATAGTTTTTCTAAAAAATTTATCAGTTCTGGTAAACTTAGGCTCTGATACCACGTGTAACACCCCACGTCCATTAATGTCACTCACAAAGGGAATGCATTAACTTCCATGGAGGTTATAAGTGAATATAGAACAGAAAAATTACAACAAGACAGATAATAAGTAGTACTTGGAAATCTAAAACTTCATTTTATTGCAGCAGAAATTAAACATGTTTGTTACATCAATTCCATATATCAGAGTCAAGTATAATATCCATCTTGATAAAACAAAATACATAACCCCATTACATAAATAGCCACTAAAGAAGATAACAAGCTGGACTTTACTTCAACGGTCCAAGCTTTCCAAGAGAGATAAAGCAATCCAATCAAGCTCCACTAGAGCTGGGCCCACACTGAGGACCTGGAGGGGGAAAAAGGATAGAAATGGAGGGGGTCGGACATAAAGTCTGGCGAGTATGATAATTCTAACAATACTATTATCAAAATAACTAGACTAAGGCATAAGCTGGAAGACAAGTAAATGTCTATGAACTATTGGGTATGGAAAAGCAGATAAAGATATCGTTAAAGATAACGTTAAAGGCATACCTAATTACTAACGAATAATTACTACACTGCACCTGTAACACCCCACATCTGTTAAGGTCACTCACAAAGGGAATGCCTTAACTTCAATGGAGTATTATGGGTACTGGAACAGAAATATTACAATACAGACATATATAAAACAACGGAAAATAAAGTGGAAGTACTTCAAATCATTTATTAAATATAAATGTTTACAAGAAAAGCCTATGTTTACAAGAAAAGCCCATCAACTTCCAATACCCAATTTCATAGTTAAAATATCTGTCTTGCTCAAAAACAAAGAAGCATAAAAACAAACTGCAGTATTCCCCAATAAAGCAAATCAATCCATAGCCAAGAGAAATCCAAGCCATACATGAAAGAGCCTTGGAGCTTCGTAAGATCCGAACTAAGCTGTATTCCCACCCTGTGAACCTGGGGGGGGGGGAACGGAAGAAAAAGAGGCGAAACAAAACGGGTCAGTCATAAAGACTGAGTAAGTCCTAGTGACTTTCAGCATAAAAATGAGTAAAGATAACATGGCATGAATAAACTGAAAGTAAACATAAGCATGATGACAAGGTAGGCAAGATAAACTAAGGTAACAAGATAAACTATGATAACAAGATAAACTAAGGTAACAAGATAAACTTCGGGCACGATGAAACAAGTATAACATCCCATAATTCCTATCAAGTATCCCACCGCATGGTTTCTATCAAGAGTAACATCGCAAGGTTTCTAAGCTTTACCATTAAAACGATATCTATTTGCTCTGCACCACCTAACTAGCATCCTCATAAGTGTCTTACATTGAATGATCCGTATTCCTACTAGTGTCCCAACTAGTGCCCTGTGTAACAAGGATCCGTACCCCCTACTAGTGTCCCAACTAGTAGCCCGTGTTATATAATAATTACGACGTGATCCCAATCCCCGCAATTATGGTAGCCTTCAGGTGTACATCGATTTTGAGGATTCCACCTCGATTACCCCAATGGCCATGTATATATTCGATGCACCCTTACTACCTTATCGATCGGCTCCCTACTTGACCTAGTTCTCGTTTGTGTCACGCGGCCCCCTACTTGTAGATACCTGTGCTGGTCCCACCATAGGGTGTATCAAGTCCCATGGTGGCAACCCTGACACAATCAAGATGCACAGCTTTATACCTACTGATGCCCAGTGGCTAAATTTTCTGCACCGAAGTGTGTGCACGCCCGCACTCCGTTAGAACATGCACTGCTGCACCAGCCGCCGCTAATTTGACCTCTTATAATCAGCCCAGTAATCGTGCCCCACCCTGCCTAGCTCAGGGTTCCGTTGATAACTAATGTGGGTTACTGCTGAAATGGGTCCCCGTTACTAGGTTTTTCTAATGGTTAAGTCTGTAGGCCTATATTCTCTGATATTACCCACCAACCCTGATGTGTACTTAACCCCGCTACTGATGTGTATTTAATGGTTAAGTCTGTGGGCCTATATTCTCTAATATTACCCACCAACCCGATATGTACTTAACCCCGCTACTGATTCAAGCATGTGTATTTAATGGTTAAGTGTATATGGGCCTATATTTACTAATATTACCCACCAACCCGATATGTACTTAACCCTTCTACTCGTTATGTTACCATGGTTAAGTGTTTACCTTAGTTAACTTAACCTTTCTCGCTTATTATGTTTGATTGGTTAAGTGTGGTTTATTAACTTAACCCCGTTCGTCTATCCGGTTACACTGGTTAAGAATTTTCTTGTTAGCTTAACCCTATGTGTTACTTAACCCTACCACGCATCACATCAGATTGGTTGAGTGCATGTTAACTTAATCCCATCCACTAGTCATATTATAATGGTTAAGTGTTATCAACTTATTCAAGTTAACTTAGCCCACCCGCTTGTCCTGTTATGT
The DNA here is from genome assembly GCA_030737875.1 of Allium sativum. NCBI lineage: Eukaryota > Viridiplantae > Streptophyta > Magnoliopsida > Asparagales > Amaryllidaceae > Allium > Allium sativum. The sequence goes on from CM060920.1 coordinate 627,481,652, forward strand.
TGGTTAAGTGTTACTACTTAACCGCAACCACTTGTCTAATTAACCTATTGTATTAGTTAAGTGTTCTCATTAACTTAACCTCACTCTCTAGTCCAGTTTATTCATGTTATAATGGTTAAACATTTGCTTTACCTTACCCACTCCCGTAGTCAACTTATTAAATTGGTCAAGTGTCCAGATTAACCTAATCATATTACTTAACCCACCCATTTATATCATATTGGTTAAGTGTTCTTATTTACTTAACCCTACCCACTGGTCTAATTACCATGTCACGTTGGTTGAGTATTACTATTCGTATTTCCACATGTCACCCACTTAACCCCCATGTCCCACCACATGTTTATCTAGTTAAGTATTTATTAATTCATTAAGGCCGTAACCTTATAAAGACCTCTCACATTAGACTGACATTTATGGCAGCTGGATTTGCCGGGTGGGTCCGGGCAGTCTTACACCATAAAAGAGTCTAGCCTCATGTCTTTACAACTGTTACGCTTTTAATTTGGGCCTAGGACCTCTCACATTGGGCTGACATTTGTGACTACTGGATTCGCCGGGCGGTTCCGGGCAGGTTTACGTCACAAATGAGTCCAACCTCGTGTCCTAAGCATTGATTATTACTTATAATCTTTTACCCGAATTTGAATTTATTTCCCATATTCAAATTATCAATTTATTCCTAATTTAACGATGTCCATAATTGACTCAATTATGTCCATCAATTAATGGTATGCAAAATCATACCAATTTTACCACAATTTATCTTAGGCCATTAAAGGCAACTTATCTCAATTTATATTTATCCCTCTTTTAAGGCTATTACATGCCAACTAATATATGTACCCAATTCTAGTCAGTTTACATATATACCAAGTTTCATGCCTTTTTACATATGTCAAGATCTAGCCAAAATTACATGTATCAAGTTTTATACTCAATAAACTCAAATCCGATGATTCATGATGTAGTTATCCCAAACTATAATCTTTTTATTTCAATACATGCCAGTTGCCCAAGTTCATAATACATGTTTATGCCAATTATAAAGTTTACAATCGCTTTCATGCTCAAATTTCCAAGTCTACACATGCCTAATTAACATAAGCCCAATCTTTTGATTTAATTTACATAGGCTCCAAAACTCATAATTTTATTTTACATGCCAAATTACATACATGTTATATATACCAAATTTCATGTTACATTATATAGATCCAATTGGTGTCGAATTCCATGTATATAATATTTATGCAAATTTTATCATAACAGGATTATACCAAAATTTATAGATCTACCCCAAACTTGCGAATAAAATGATAACATCCAATTTCATGTTGCCAATTATTAATCATATTCTTATAGGCAATAATCCCATTATTCCCCCGTATACATCTCGTATGCGAACCGCGATTTTAGGCCAAGGTCCGAAGTTGACCAAGGTTCATCAAAAGAAAATAAATAGGGGAAGGTAGAAATTTGCATAATAAATAGATCAGAGAGTAAACAACATCATGATAGGCATAAAGATTACAACTTGATGATAACATCATTACGAATCAAGGAAACTGCTGAATAAATCACAAACTTGTCATGAGAATAAAGGTAGACAAGTCTCAAAGCTAAAGATTCAAAAAGCAACAGGAATAGATCTGAATCGATAAACATACTTAGATCCAATTCCACTTTAATTCATGGCCACATTATAATTAAATAATTAAATCGGAAAGCAACTAGAACTTACAGAGAACGGTTAATGAATTAGGGAGTGAATTTGTCGTAGAAAGTTGCAGTGTCATTGATCTATCCTCTTGAATTTGTTGTAGAAGCATTGATCTTTGATTTGATTTGGGTTTGAACGCTTAAGCTTTAATTTGGAGACGGCGGCCATGGCTCAAGAGAGATTCCAGCAACATTTAGGTGTAAGAATGATTTTTTATGAATTAGGTTGGGTCTAGGTGTTATTTTATAGGTGTAGGAAACTCATTTAGGCCATTAGATCAACCCTAGAGTCAATCCGGACCATCAAAACTCATCCTGGGCCTCAAAAATGGGTTCTGGCCCACCCCAGGCCAACCAGGTCGACCTGTACAGAGGGGGGGTCGACACTATAGTCGACCTGGGGGGGGAGGTCGACTATAGTGTCGACACTATGGTCGACCTGGGTCAGTCTGCCAGAAAGTCTGCTGAAATCTTGTTTTGGCCATATCTTGGTCATACGCACTCCGATTTTCGAAAACTCGGACTCTATTTCGCGTATTTTTCTGAGAGGAACACAAGGGTGATGTCCGTTTTACCTAATTCCTGATTCTTGAATTAGTTATCCTTATTTTACTATCTTTTCCGTTACATACATCGTTATCGAACTAATTTTTCTTCTCTTCCATGTATTAATTAATTCTTCTTATGCATCACCAATATTTACCCATCATAAGCATATTTTTACATATTTTATTTTATTTTCAATTATATTAAAAATACGGGGTGTTACATTCTCCCCTCCTTAAAGGATTTCGTCCCCGAAATCTTCAAGTTAAGAAGAATGTGTCCTACCATCCATCATCCATCTACTCAATCATCAATCACAGGCATTCATTGTCCTTAAGAGATTTCTAATGTTGTATGAACATATGAAAGAAGTGTGCGTATATGTTCCTTGTCTAATGCAAATGATCAGGCCTGATTGATCTTCTAGATGCAAAATATGTTTAGTGCCATGAGTCCAACATGTATGCAAATACTCCTAGTCACATAAACATTATATGTGTGCACAAACATCCATCCATATGCAACATTCACATGATAACACATTCAATTTCATCCACAAACAAGTGTAAACACTCATGCATATGCAATATGAAAGGTGATTGAGCCGATCTAGTGCCTAATGTGTGTAAATGCATCCACGAGCAACCACTAGCAACCACTTGCAGCCACTTGCAACCATCAATCATAACATGTCTCAAACACATGTTTACACACAATTGTTCCTATCTAAAGGTATAGTCGAATGATAGAAGCAAGTAAAAACTTTGTGCCCATTAGGCAATGTCAAAACTGGAAATCTATGCCATATATATTGATTAGGAGAAGAACTCTCTAAGCATCAGCCCCGAAGACCGAAATCAACATCAGACTGACACCCAAAGAATTACTCAACCCAACCACTATATATGATTCTAGGAAACTAAGCATGATGGACTCCTTTTAGGTCACAAGGGAATCCCTTCCTAAGACCAACCAGTATCCTATAAAACCCAAAAAGTTTAGTCCACCCGACGGACATCCTCAAGCCCCAACATATATTACTAACAGACGAGTCATACTCCCTATGAGGTTCGCAATAGAAATAGGATTGAGAATAGGACCGAGAGGATATACACAAAAGATAGCATGTGAGTAAGCTCTATAGGAAAAGAGAGATCATGGATATACTCTTAAAAAGAGATATGATGCGCGAATCTAGTCTTCAATCTTCTAAGTCGCATTTCTTTGAGCTTAACTCCATTGTGCTTTGACCGCCTTTAACTTCACAATTCTGTAGCTTCTTAATTCTTGTTTCCAAAATATGAGTTGGAACCTATTTCACTGTTGCCTCTTGTTCCTCTTTCACTTACTCTACTTCTAGTATACTCGGCTCAAACACAACGGCGTATTCATGGTTTCATGCAAGCTCTCCAAAATTCACTAGTGAATCTTGGATCTCGTCCACTTACTATCAGGTATTCCACGCAGAAGAACTATCTCTTGAAAATAAATGCCAACCATGCTACCAAATGTACTTACTAAGGTGATTCTCTACAACTCATACATAAGCGAAATGACCCATCCGCCTTAGTGGCGAACACTACTCGATCGGATTACAAATTACCAATAAATGTGTCAAGAGATTCTAGGAAATAAATCATGATAGAACCCTAAAAGTTACCTGCGACTTCGAGGGTATTACCGAGGCAAGTCAAGAGTCTAACTACCCTCTTTTCAAAACCGAGAAGGTCACCCTTACTGGATAACCACTCCATCGCTAGAATCAACGCATAGCCCAAAACATAAACATTACTTCTAGACTCGACACATAGCATAGACATTCTCAAATCCAAACAAGTCATGAATAAATGAGCCGATTTCCCCAACAGGACTTGAGACAAAAATGGGATCCTCTAATATGCTAGTACTAAGGTGCAGAGACTCAACTTTCGAAGCAGAATTAAAAGGATGCGATGTACAAAAACAAAGTTCTAGTGTGATGATAGAAAGGAAAAGCTAAACTTTTAACAGAAACGTTACCACTCTCTTAGGTACGCTAGTAGTGAGAGCATTCAATTGCCCTCTCGACGATCTTGTCCCTTGCCCTTGTCCTATAATACTTAACTGCATGTCCCTTCTCACTAAAGATACTCTCTCTTGTCATGGGTTTTTCTATTCTTTCACTTAGGCCTCTTTCCTTTCACCTTTTTCCTCCTTCGTGGATTAAGCTATAACAACTAGTTCCTTGTTCTTACTGTCCTTGTATAGTTTGTTGACAAGTCTCTCGAAGCTACCTCCAACGCACGGAAACTCTACCCAACTTGAAATAAGATTAGACGCAGATGGAACTACTGCGACTACAGATGGAGGTTGGGCACTCCTTTGCCCTCCGACCTGTGTCGGATGCCTACGAAACTATGGTGAAAAGAGAGAGAAGAGATTTCAAGAGAGAATCAAAAGATAGTGCATATGGCTTTGGGGAATATGCCTTTTAATCAAAACAAAATTTTCTTGAAATTTTGCTTCTTTGTAAATGTTTTGAAGATGATTTCATAAGGTTTTTGAAAACTTTTGCCCAGTCTGGTAACCTTCTGCTCTGATACCAAATGTAACACCCCACATCTGTTAAGGTCACTCACAAAGGGAATGCCTTAACTTCAATGGAGTATTATGGGTACTGGAACAGAAATATTACAAGACAGACATATATAAAACAACGGAAAATAAAGTGAAAGTACTTCAAATCATTTATTAAATATAAATGTTTACAAGAAAAGCCTCTGTTTACAAGAAAAGCCCATCAACTTCCAATACCCATCATAGTTAAAATATCTGTCTTGCTCAAAAACAAAGAAGCATAAAAACAAACTGCAGTATTCCCCAATAAAGCAAATCAATCCATAGCCAAGAGAAATCCAAGCCATACATGAAAGAGCCTTGGAGCTTGGTAAGATCCGAACTAAGCTGTATTCCCACCCTGTGAACCTGGGGGGGCGGGGGAAACGGAAGAAAAAGAGGCGAAACAAAACGGGTCAGTCATAAAGACTGAGTAAGTCCTAGTGACTTTCAGCATAAAAATGAGTAAAGATAACATGGCATGAATAAACTGAAAGTAAACATAAGCATGATGACAAGGTAGGCAAGATAAACTAAGATAACAAGATAAACTAAGGTAACAAGATAAACTTCGGGCACGATGAAACAAGTATAACATCCCATAATTCCTATCAAGTATCCCACCGCATGGTTTCTATCAAGAGTAACATCGCAAGGTTTCTAAGCTTTACCATTAAAACGATATCCATTTGCTCTGCACCACCTAACTAGCATCCTCATAAGTGTCTTACATTGAATGATCTGTATTCCTACTAGTGTCCCAACTAGTGCCCTGTGTAACAAGGATCCGTACCCCCTACTAGTGTCCCAACTAGTAGCCCGTGTTATATAATAATTACAACGTGATCCAAATCCCCGCAATTATGGTAGCCTTCAGGTGTACATCGATTTTGAGGATTCCACCTCGATCACCCCAATGGCCATGTATATATTCGATGCACCCTTACTACCTTATCGATCGGCTCCCTACTTGACCTAGTTCTCGTTTGTGTCACGCGGCCCCCTACTTGTAGATACCTATGCTGGTCCCACCATGGGGTGTATCAAGTCCCATGGTGGCAAACCTGACACAATCAAGATGCACAGCTTTATACCTACTGATGCCCAATGGCTAAATTTTCTGCGCCGAAGTGTGTGCACGCCCGCACTCCGTTAGAACCTGCACTGCTGCACCAACCGCCGCTAATTTGACCTCTTATAATCAGCCCAGTAATCGTGCCCCACCCTGCCTAGCTCAGGGTTCCGTTGATACCTAATGTGGGTTACTGCTGAAATGGGTCCCCGTTACTAGGTTTTTCTAATGGTTAAGTCTGTGGGCCTATATTCTCTGATATTACCCACCAACCCTGATGTGTACTTAACCCCGCTACTGATGTGTATTTAATGGTTAAGTCTGTGGGCCTATATTCTCTGATATTACCCACCAACCCGATATGTACTTAACCCCGCTACTGATTCAAGCATGTGTATTTAATGGTTAAGTGTATGTGGGCCTATATTTACTAATATTACCCACCAACACGATATGTACTTAACCCTTCTACTCGTTATGTTACCATGGTTAAGTGTTTACCTTAGTTAACTTAACCTTTCTCGCTTATTATGTTTGATTGGTTAAGTGTGGTTTATTAACTTAACCCCGTTCGTCTATCCGGTTACATTGGTTAAGAATTTTCTTGTTAACTTAACCCCATGTGTTACTTAACCCTACCACGCATCACATCAGATTGGTTAAGTGCATGTTAACTTAACCCCATCCACTAGTCATATTATAATGGTTAAGTGTTGTCAACTTATTCAAGTTAACTTAGCCCACCCGCTTGTCCTGTTATGTTGGTTAAGTGTTACTACTTAACCACAACCACTTGTCTAATTAACCCATTGTATTAGTTTAGTGTTCTCATTAACTTAACCTCACTCTCTAGTCCAGTTTAATCATGTTATAATGGTTAAACATTTGCTTAACCTTACCCACTCCCGTAGTCAACTTATTAAATTGGTTAAGTGTCCAGATTAACCTAATCATATTACTTAACCCACCCATTTATATCATATTGGTTAAGTGTTCTTATTTACTTAACCCTACCCACTGGTCTAATTACCATGTCACGTTGGTTAAGTATTACTATTCGTATTTCCACATGTCACCCACATGTCACCCACTTAACCCCCATGTCCCACCACATGTTTATCTGGTTAAGTATTTCTTAATTCATTAAGGCCATAACCTTATAAAGACCTCTCACATTAGACTGACATTTATGGCAGCTGGATTTGCCTGGCGGGTCCGGGCAGTCTTACACCATAAAAGAGTCTAACCTCGTGTCTTTACAACTGTTACGCTTTTAATTTGGGCCTAGGACCTCTCACATTGGGCTGACATTTGTGACTACTGGATTTGCCGGGCGGTTCCGGGCAGGTTTACGTCACAAATGAGTCCAACCTCGTGTCCTAAGCATTGATTATTACTTATAATCTTTTACCCCAATTTGAATTTATTTCCCCTATTCAAATTATCAATTTATTCCTAATATAACGATGTCCATAATTGACTCAATTATGTCCATCAATTAATGGTATGCAAAATCATACCAATTTTACCACAATTTATCTTAGGCCATTAAAGGCAACTTATCTCAATTTATATTTATCCCTCTTTTAAGGCTATTACATGCCAACTAATATATGTATCCAATTCTAGTCAGTTTACATATATACCAAGTTTCATGCCTTTTTACATATGTCAAGATCTAGCCAAAATTACATGTATCAAGTTTTATACCCAATAAACTCAAATCCGATGATTCATGATGTAGTTATCCCAAACTATAATCTTTTTATTTCAATACATGCCAGTTGCCCAAGTTCATAATACATGTTTATGCCAATTATAAAGTTTACAATCGCTTTCATGCTCAAATTTCCAAGTCTACACATGCCTAATTAACATAAGCCCAATCTTTTGATTTAATTTACATAGGCTCCAAAACTCATAATTTTATTTTACATGCCAAATTACATACATGTTATATATACCGAATTTCATGTTACATTATATAGATCCAATTGGTGTCGAATTCCATGTATATAATATTTATGCAAATTTTATCATAACAGGATTATACCAAAATTTTACAGATCTACCCCAAACTTGCAAATAAAATGATAACATCCAATTTCATGTTGCCAATTATTAATCATATTCTTATAGGCAATAATCCCATTATTCCCCTGTATACATCTCGTATGCGAACCGCGATTTTAGGCCAAGGTCCGAAGTTGACCAAGGTTCATCAAAAGAAAATAAATAGGGGAAGGTAGAAATTGGCATAATAAATAGATCAGAGAGAAAACAACATCATGATAGGCATAAAGATTACAACTTGATGATAACATCATTACGAATCAAGGAAACTGCTGAATAAATCACAAACTTGTCATGAGAATAAAGGTAGACAAGTCTCAAAGCTAAAGATTCAAAAAGCAACAGGAATAGATCTGAATCGATAAACATACTTAGATCCAATTCCACTTTAATTCATGGCCACATTATAATTAAATATTTAAATCGGAAAGCAACTAGAACTTACAGAGAACGGCTAATGAATTAGGGAGTGAATTTGTCGTAGAAAGTTGCAGTGTCATTGATCTATCCTCTTGAATTTGTTGTAGAAGCATTGGTCTTTGATTTGATTTGGGTTTGAACGCTTAAGCTTTAATTTGGAGATGGCGGCCATGGCTCAAGAGAGATTCCAGCAGCATTTAGGTGTAAGAATGATTTGTTATGAATTAGGTTGGGTCTAGGTGTTATTTTATAGGTGTAGGAAACTCATTTAGGCCATTAGATCAACCCTAGAGTCAATCCGGACCATCAAAACTCATCTCGGGCCTCAAAAATGGGTTCTGGGCCACCCCAGGCCGACCAGGTCGACCTGTACAGAGGGGGGGTCGACACTATAGTCAACCTGGGGGGGGGGGGGAGGTCGACTATAGTGTCGACACTATGGTCGACCTGGGTCAGTCTGCCAGAAAGTCTGCTGAAATCTTGTTTTGGCCATATCTTGGTCATACGGACTCCGATTTTCGAAAACTCAGACTCTATTTCGCGTATTTTTCCGAGAGGAACGCAATGGTGATGTCCATTTTACCTAATTCCTGATTCTTGAATTAGTTTTCCTTATTTTACTATCTTTTCTGTTACATACATCGTTATCGAACTAATTTTTCTTCTCTTCCATGTATTAATTAATTCTTCTTATGCATCACCATTATTTACCCATCATTAGCATATTTTTATATGTTTTATTTTATTTTTAATTATATTAAAAATACGGGGTGTTACAGCACCGCACCAGTCACCCTAAAGGTTGATCCCACTTGCTTCACACAGAAACTATATAAATAGCCTTGCGTACCCCTAGCTGACAACATAGGTGTCGTCTGCCCCTATCTCCACTAGGTGTACCCCACTACCCACTTGCGATCGGCTCCCTACTCGTAGATACCCGCGTTGGACCCACAGTGGGGTGTATCACTCCCCTAAAGTGGCAACCCGATACAACTTGAGAATGCACGGCTTATACCTACACGATGCAACAACGTCTTACCTACCATCCCGGGTCCACACACATATGAAACTCGTTGGACTTGCGTTGCCACCGCTCCCCGTTTTGACCGCTTATAGTCAAACCCAGCATGCGTGTCCCGTCCTCGACTTGGGTCGAGCCCACAAAGATACGTTTGGGATAGTGGTTGAAATGGGCCCCCACAAGCTACCCACCTAAGCTTGTCACCACTAGTATATCCCACTTAACCCTCTTAGTCATGTTCATTTACATGTGTGTTTGGTTAAGTCTTACTAATCGTATTTCACATGCCACTAAGGGCACCCACTAGATTCCTCATGCCACCCAAGTCACCTACTTAACCCCCATGTCCCACCTTACATGTTTATCTGGTTAAGTATTTCTTAATTCATTCAGGCCATAACCTCATAAAGACCTCTCACATTAGACTGGCATTTATGGCAGCTGGATTTGCCGGGCGGGTCCGGGCAGTCTTACACCATAAAAGAGTCTAACCTCGTGTCTTTACAACTGTTATGCTTTAGTTTAGGCCAAGGACCTCTCACATTGGGCTGACATTTGTGATCACTGGATTTGCCGGGCGGGTCCGGGCAGGTTTACGTCACAAACAAGTCCAACCTCGTGTCATAAGCATTGATTATCACTTATAATCTTTTACCCCAGTTTTAATAATTCCCTATTCAAATTATTAATTAAGTCCACTTTTAATGATGCCCATAATTGACTCAATTATGGCCATCTATTCATGGCATGCAAAATCATATCAATTGCACCCCAACTTCTTAATATTGAATCCTTAATATTACCCCTACCCCACGTTATACGTTCGCTTATTCAACGCAAAGCATACGTTAGACTCGAATTGTCTAACTCATAGCACAAAGATAAATTATCACCACATATATACAAATAAAATAATCCAATCATAATAGGGGTGAAACTTGCATAAACTACACATGTTAAGGATCTAAAGGTGTCAACTTGTTAAATGTCACAATTTACATGATATGATCATAACCCAAATTTATGTATAAACTTGCATATGGGGTTTTAGGCAACATAATGATGGTGTGAACTAGCATAGAATTTCACATATGTCATAGCATAATTCTAGATGTCATAATAGATGTCATGGCATATGTTCATAACTTTTACTACTCAACCTAAACTTGCATATGTGAATTTTCATATAGATCAACATAGCCCAAACATTATGATTTGATTAACATGAACTAACTAGCATAGACAATAACTGACACGACCCGAACTTCCCCGTGAAGGAAAGCGCGGATAGCGTTGAGTACAAGACAAAATAGAACGCAGACGGAAGAACATTTCATTGCTATTACAACAATTCCATCAGATACAAAAATATACAGAGTATAAATGAATAAATTACATTCGACAAATTATCAGAGATTACAATAAATTACATAGCAGCGGAAAATAATACAAAGCACAACTGAAGGTGATATACGGATACAGAGCTTTCCGGATATCATTCCAGCTGTAAACCAGGATCCTGTGAATATAAATCTGCAAAACCAAAACTACTAGCTGCCCGTGCAGAAAATAGGGGCACCCAGAGTTTAGGTTAAAACAATAAACTCCAGGTCAGTCATGTGACTGGTGTGAGAACTAAAACAGTTATTTAAAACATTACTTTAAAAGAGAGTAATTCAAGGGACCACGCCGTATAACACGGAACGGGTTTCCTCCCAAGAATACCAGTGCATAGAATAAACAACGCAATGCTTTTTGAAAAATGAAGCTGTTATAAGACCCAGGTCCCATCACACAATGCAACGCAAGCCGGAGGATAGGGTTTTACCTTATAACAGCCAAACATGCTTGATACGTTTAAAACAAATCATTTGATACTATAATAAGTGTATAGTGTCAAAATAATTTCAATCATAAATATAAATCATAGACGGCATGAGTGCCCCATCCCACTATGTCGCCATACTAGGCTCTACAAATTAAACCGAAGTACGTGTATTTGAAATTGGATTTCCGTCATGAGTCGAGGCAAGGGGCAAGCTCCTCTCCGCTTTCGAGACACTCTAGCAAATGTCTTAGGACTACACACTCTGGGCAATCCTGGATCTTCAGGGCCGGTCCTCACTTACGTTAGAGGATTAATTATGCCTGAACACACGTTTCCCGGTCCTTACAGACCTAAAATCGAGGCGCCTCATCCAACAACCACAAAGGTGAAAAGTATATAAATGTCAGGGCTGGTAAGTCACTGACACCATCAGAGCTAGAAAGAAACGTCGTGCTCTCCCTACAGTCCGTATCCCGTTTTTGACTCATACCGAGGTGTGAGGCTCGCGAATTCACGTTATACACAAAGCTACGCCACAAAGGCCATGCTTTGATCATCAACCACAAGACTTTACTTTTCAACAGAAGCCTTGATCATTGCATCTTCGCGTGCCACACGGGCAATTCATGCCATGCGACTGATGTCCATCGTTATACAACCTCTGAGCTCGTATGTCTCAGAGAAGGGCGTTAAGCAAGAGAATAGATTCTCCGCCGCCAAACAGATGTATATTTATTAAAGATCAATCAACACAGAATGAAATCCAATGTCAGACACACAATCCATTTACAAGTTCGTTCTGGGTCTGAACGAAACCGGAGGCACTTTCCTCGCATATCCATCCATCTCCAAGTACGTCTGGACGACCACCAACTATTTCCATCCTCTTGGGTGTACTGCCCAATCACGATCGTCAGTAATTATCCAAACGATGTGAAGACTTCCGGTCTTCAACAACCGTCTTCATCTTCGACATATCGTCGAATCGGTTATTCAGAATGGGTGTAAACCCGGCCTTTCCGAACAACCCGCGTATATTAAAATGAATGTTACACAAACTCAACGTACGCCTCATTCCAATTCATTAGGGAAAGGTTCCCATTAATTTTATCCAAGATAAATTCTTTAAAATTTATCCTTTAATCTTCCTTTGGATGTCATTTCAAACCAAATTATGGTTTTTCAAACTAGTCGAGATTAGCGAACCACACCGAAGTAATTATTTATTTTATTTCCCAATCCCAACCTATTCATCCCATGAAGCAAAACTGGTAATACTCCATATTTAACACCACAGTGTTGTCGGTAAAATTAATTACCATTTCACGCTCAAATCCGATTAAAGATTTAACTATCGCTTTGGAGCAAAACTGGTGATACTCCATTCTCGCTTATTTCCTAAATTTGATAATTTAGATTATCCATTCACATTTCAATCTAGTTGCAGATTCATTAAAACTCCTTTTACTGGGTTAAAGAACTAGGTGTTATTTAAAACACAGTTCACGACAAACCCAAATCACATTCTATTTATTATCGGGTTAAAGAACTAGGTGTTATTTAAAACACAGTTCACGATAAACCCATTTCAAATCCAATCAAATATATTAGAAATCCCGATTATTTAAAACCCCTTTTTAAATCTAATTTATTTATTTAAAAATAATTGGGTTTTAAATTTAGTTCAAAACTAGTTCATTTCGATAAAAATCCATTTCTACCTTCTCAAATATGGAGTTTTTCACCCCAATTTTTCCCAAATCATTTCTTATGATTCTACACAATTTATTACTATTTTTAATAATTTTATCAAGGCCCGTACAGTCGATTTCCAACAACGGCCATCGAACTGCACCTATAGCGACCTTTTTCAAATTTGATTCGGACATATCTCCAAATCCAACCGTTAGATTTCAAATTTCTAATATTCGTTAGAAAGCTCTTTTCGATACGAACCCAACGGTTCCTGTTTTAGGAGAATCCGACGGTCGGATCTCCCGTAATGTCCGTTTGAAATAAATGGTCGAAATTCACGAACTATCGCGGCGCGGCGCGTTCCATTCAGGCCATTATATTATATATATAATATATATTTCGTCGATTACTATTCAAAACGAATTTTATAAATAGTTTTGAATTCGTTTCAAAAACAATTTCAACTTCCATTTCAATCCAAAGCAAAATTGAATTCTTCTTTATAAATTCGTTTTAAAATTCATTTCTATTCAATTCAAATTTCAATTCAATTTGAATTCATTTCAATTCGTTTTCAATTCACTTCGAATTCGTTTTCAATTCAATTCAATTTCAAAGTCGTTTGCTATTCGATTCAATTCAAATTGGTTTTCTATTCGATTCAATTCAAATTGGTTTCTATTTGATTCAATTCAAATTGGTTTTCTATTTGATTCAATTCAAATTGGATTTCTATTCGATTCAATTCAAATTGGTTTTCTATTTGATTCAATTCAAATTGGTTTTCTATTTGATTCAAATTCGTTATATATTCAATTGAAATCAATTTTGTTTTCTATTCAATTCAATTCGAAATCGTTTTATATTCAATTCATTTCGAAATCGTTTTATATTCAATTCATTTCGAAATCGTTTTATATTCAATTCATTTCGAAATCGTTTTATATTCAATTCATTTCGAAATCGTTTTAGATTCAATTCATTTCGAAATCGTTTTCAATTCAATTCATTTCGAAATCGTTTTCTAATCAATTCATTTCGAAATCGTTTTCTATTCAATTCATTTCGAAATCGTTTTCAATTCAATTCATTTCGAAATCGTTTTCTATTCAATTCATTTCGAAATCGTTTTCAGTTTAATTCATTTCGAAATCGTTTTCTATTCAATTCATTTTGAAATCTTTGATTACGAAATCACTTTTCAATATTCATTTTAAAATGAGTAAAATCGATATAAATATCGTTCACGTCAAAATGGCGTCAATCTAATCAACACAGCTTCATATATTTCTATTTTCAAATACTCTATTTCAAATATTTCTATTTCAAATATTTCCTTTTCAAATATTTCTATTTCAAATATTTCGTTCAACACATGACTATCCTCAACGGATGAGTACAGTCAACACATGAACCTTTATATTATATTGATAAAGATGTAATTTTATTATTAAAATATTTCGTTCAACACATGACTAATCTCAACAGATGAGTACTGTCAACACATGAACCTTTATTTTATATTGATAAAGATGTAAATTTTATTATTAAAATATTTCGTTCAACACATGACTAATCTCAACGGATGAGTACTGTCAACACATGAACCTTTATATTATATTGATAAAGATGTAAATTTTATTATTAAAATATTACGTTCAACACATGACTAATCTCAACGGATGAGTACTGTCAACACATGAACCTTTATTTTATATTGATAAAGATGTAAATTTTATTATTAAAATATTTCGTTCAACACATGACTAATCTCAACGGATGAGTACTGTCAACACATGAACCTTTATATTATATTAATAAAGATGTAAATTTTATCATTAAAATATTACGTTCAACACATGACTAATCTCAACGGATGAGTACTGTCAACACATGAACCTTTATATTATATTGATAAAGATGTAAATTTTATTATTAAAATATTACGTTCAACACATGACTAATCTCAACGGATGAGTACTGTCAACACATGAACCTTTATTTTATAATATTCTTTATTTTCTAAATTGGAATGAGGCCCAATCAATCACCATATAATGTTAATTATATGGATTTCACACATCACACATATATAATAGCATTGAAAAATAATCAGCCATCAACCAAAGTGCACTACACTGTATAAGCATCAAATATAGACATCTAACGCTTATAACAGCCTGTCAATCAATCGATCGACATATTTAATCAATCAGGATGAGTGAACTTCAAATTTCATCCCAACACCCGTGTGGGGTTTCAAATCAACAAACACAGATTTTATTTGTGCAGTTGGGCGATGTGTAAAATTTATCGACCCAATCAATGTCCTTCAAATAGGTGTACATAAACAAACCGTTCGGTTTGTAAATGAATATTTTATTTTATTCACTTCACGTTAAAAAATTATATTTTTAACGATAAAACATTTTATTTTTACACATGAATTTTTATTCTGTTCATTCTTTAAATAAAATGATATTTTTATTTTTCTAACATATTTTAGAAAATTTCGGCGGCATAACGGCACGATACTAGAAACGGGACGAGGCCTAGCCTTATCCCCGGTCTAGTGAAGGCCCACGCCATTCACACATCAATCAAATCAATTTAATTCCATTTCACCAAACAACTCAATTTCAATCAAATAATCTAACTAATTTTTGCAATCAAATAAACAAGTCCATGGTCTGTGGATGATTGTGTCGTGTGCTACTAAACACCGTCTGCATCCTAGTATATATATATAACTAGAAAATGAAATTGAAAAGTGAGAAATTCTCACCAATAGCTATCCAATACCGCGACTCTTCATTGATAGAAATCTTCATCGTTCTCTCCTTTTATCACTTTCGTCGCCCGTAGCCACTACATATGTAAAAATCGAATTTTTACTTCGTTATTCAATATATGAAAATCGAATTTTTACTATGCTATTCAATATATAAAAATCGAATTTTTTCTATGCTTTTCAATATATAAAAATCGAATTTTTACTATGCTTTTCAATATATAAAAATCGAATTTTTACTATGCTTTTCAATATATAAAAATCGAATTTTTATACCGCTACTATATAGAAAAAATTATATTTTCACATCGATGTTCACATAGTAAAGATTATATTTTTATCACGCTATTCTTCATATAAAGATTTCGCCTTTTCAAAAATAAATATTTCGCCTTTTCAAATATAAAGATTTCGCCTTTTCAAATATATCCTTATAAAAATCACATTTTTATTTTTCTACACATATAAAGATGATATCTTTACTATCTTACTTATATAAAAATTATGTTTTCTCGAAGTAAAAATCATATTTTTACTTCACTACTCATCTCAAAATATCGTCTTTTCTATTTTAAAAATATTGTCTTTTCTATTCTAAAAAAAATTATCGTCTTTTCTATTTTAAAAATATCGTCTTTTCTATTTTAAAAATATCATCTTTTCTATTTTAAAAATATCGTTAAAAATCCGTTCCTTCCTGATGAAAAATCTTATCTTTTCGTTTTGAAAAATCTTATCTTTTCATTTTGAAAAATCTTATCTTTTCATTTTAAAAAATCTTATCTTTTCATTTTAAAAAATCTCGCTTTATTGCATTTAAATTTTCAAATCAAAGAAAATTTTATTTTACATAAACCATGTATATTTAAATCTTGTTTTCTATTTTCAAAAATCTTGCTCTTTTACAATTTAACAAATCTCGCTTCTACAAGGTAAAAAAAAATTCAAACTTTACAAGGTTAAAAATTCAAACTTTACTATCATAAAAATATTAACTTTCCTACCTATAAAAGAAATAAATAAATAAATAAAATTAAAACAAATAAAATAAAATAAATAAAGAAAATAAAAATAGGAAGAAAACTTACAGATGGAAGGAAGGGGGGTTTACCGTCGGTCCGGGTTGGGGGAAGGCGGAGGGGTCGGCGTAGGTGGAGAAAAAGGGGCGGAGGTGGTTGGATGCAGGTTTGGGGGTGGCGGAGGCTGTTGGATGCGGGTTCGATCGTACGGGGCTAGGGTTTTAGGGAGGGGTGCGGATTCGAGGAGAGGGGCGAGGCTGGAGCAACGCGTGGAGGGAAGAGGAGGGTCGAGGCTGGGGCCTCGTCGGTGGTGGGTGGCGTCACGCCTGGGCGCGGTGGCCGCTGCGCCTTCTTCTTCCTTTTTTTCTTTTCTTTTTTTTTTTCTGTTAAAAATCGATTTTGAAAGAAAAGAGGGGGGGCAGCATATAAGGGAGGAGAGAGGGAAGATATAATATATTTTATTTTATTTTATTTTGCAAAAAGTTGACTTTCACATACGACCTCGAAACGAGGCTCACCGTCTGTCGTCTATAGCGTTTTACCCCCATTCTGAGCACAATGGGATATGTATCATAGGTTGGTTCGGCTATTACAATCAGTTTCCGTTAAATTTACATTTAAATCACTATATTGAATTTTAAATGTACATTTCAAATTACCAGGGTCATATACTAACTCTATAAATTCCAGAAAAATATTTTCTAGCTTCGTATTGACGATACGGTCCTAACAAAACTAGTTTCGTCGAATTCTGAGACCGTTAGAAAAATGGCCATTTTCCAGTCGAATAAAATCAACTGAAACTGGTCAAACACGTTTTCCTTTGCCACACTCACATATTGATTCGAAAAATTATGAAATTTAAAACCTAGCAATAATTTGACACTGCGGATCCAACAAAAGTGGTTTCGTCGAAATCCGAGGTCATTTGCAAAATGTCTATTTTTAAGGGCCTGAATTCCATAGCGACTATTCAGAATTTTCAACTGGACATATCTTTTTATCCCCGCTATGAAATTTTGATTTTTCGGACTCGTTGGAAAGATATTATCAATTAGATCCTAATGTTTTTGGTTTCACTAAAATCCGGATTGTTTTGCACCTGGTACATTCAATTGAAGTTTGAAATCGAATTATCGAACTACCGCGCCATTTTCAATTCTATTTATAATTATATATAATCATTTATATTCTAACGACGATGTATATAAATATATTCGTTCGAAATATATTCATAAATAAATTTTCGTCGATATTATTTAAAATTATTCATTTTAAATATTCGAAATTCGCTAAAATTGCCAAAATAAATTTTTTTAAACTAGCTCAGAATTTCCGGGTTATTACAATATAAAAAATTTTAAACTGGCTCAGAATTTCCGGGTTATTACAATAACATCATGACTTTATAACATGTATGATTCATCTCAATTTAGCATAGAAAACTACAACCTATACAATATCATCATAGCATGATTTACAACATATAGGATATCATCATCACATAACATAGGATTTACAACATACATGATAGCATAAGGTTTACAACAACATATACTTATAATCCATTCATAACTTAATCTAATTAGTTTAATAATAATCTTGTTAAGATCATCATACTCACAATTAGAGAAGAAAGGGAGTCTCCATTTGCTTTAGAGTTGAGTAGAATTAGGGTTTTGATTAGCTTTCTTCCTTCTTAGTTGGCGGCGGCTAGACTGAGTTCCATGGCGGCGGTATGACGGTGGCTATTCTATTTTTCATGTGAGTTTAGAGTAAGAGACTACCTAGGTATTTATAGAGTTTAGGGTTTATTTAGACCGTCAGATCAACTCAGAACTAAACTGAACCATTAAATTTGCCAACTCAGCCCTAAAGACACATCAGCAGCTCAAGATTGGGCTCAGTCAAAACCCTAGCCGATTGACCAGGTCGACATCCAGGTCGACTCCCCAGTCGACCTTGGGGGGGGGGGGGGGGGCGACTACCCAGTCGACTCCCCAGTCGACCTGGGGTGTTGGGCGGGAATTTTCCCGCCTAGCCTGATTTGACTCCGAATTTGAAATTTAAATTTTTTGAAATCTGTTTTTAATTTTGTGAAACTTCCGATGGCCATAACTTCTTCATACGAAGTCCAATTCACGCAAACTCGGACTCTATTTCGACCAGAATTCTGAGACGAACACAATGGCGGAACCCGTTTCCCACAATTCTCATGTCTGAGATTAGTTATTCTTTAATTTGTGAATATTAATATTAAAAGAATTATATGGTGTTACAACTCCATTCACAACAGACCCAAAATCCAATTTAATTTCAATTAAATATTCACCAATTGGAAAACTTCATTAAATCATAACTTAATGATTTATTCTATTTGATAACTAGTTCATTTCAATAAAGATATATTTTTCTAAAATATATTCTTTTTCTAAGATATTTTCTAAAATATTATTTTTCTAGAATATTCTTTTTTGGAATGTGACTCAATCTACAACCATATATTGCAAGAAATCCACAAGTATAATGAATAATTATCAAACATCCGATAAATCAACCAAAGTGGATTCTACACTAAATATTGGGACTAGTGTAGATCAGATATCATCCCAACACCCATGTGGGGTTTCATCCAACAATCAAATAATAAATTATTTGTGCACTTGGGCGATGTGTAAAAATTATCGTCCCAATCACATAAACAAGTCGGATAACTTGTAAATGGAAGTGTAATATTCAATTTGAATATACTAAACATTATATTTTACACATCAACATTTCAATTTCACAGACATATATATTTCAGTTCTTTTCATTCTGAACAAATGACAATAAAAATCTAATCTTCTATTTCAGTTCTTTTTATTGAAAACAAATGACAAATAAAATCTAGTCTTTTTAATTCAATTCCTTTTTATTGTTAACAAATGATAATAAAAATCTTAACTCTTATTTATTGACCAAAACGTATATTTTTGGTCTCATTCATTTTTAAATGACAAAATGAATATTTTACTTCATCTTTTTAAAATGACAAAAATGTCTCTTTTATTCTAAAGTGACAAAAATTGTAATTTTGTCTAATTCCCTTTAATGAACAAAATATGATCATTTTGTCAAATCTTTGTCAATGTACAAAATATGATACTTTTGTCTAATCTTTTAAATGCAACAAAATATGATAATTTTGTCTAGTCTTTTAAAGTAAAACAAAAATGTAATTTTTGTCTTCATTTTTTTAAAGTAAACAAAAATGCAAATTTCTTTAATCCTTTTAATGATCAAAATGTAATCTTTCTTCTTAATGAACAAAAATGATTATTTTGGTGTAATCCTTTTAAATAACCAAAATGAATATTTTGGTGTAATCTTTTTAAATATGCAAAAATGAATATTTTGGTGTAATCATTTTAATATATAAAAAAAGATCATTTTTATTCACTAATCAAGTTTTGACAAAAAATGTTATTCTTATTCACTAAACATGTTTTGACCAAAATGTATATTCTATTTACTAAACATGTTTTGACCAAAATGTATATTCTATTTCTATAATCAGATTTTCACAAAAATGTGATTTTCATTTCTATAATCGTGTTTGACAAAAATATGATTTTCATTTCTATAATCATGTTTGACAAAAAAAATATATGATTTTCATTTCTATAATCATGTTTGACAAAAATATGATTTTCATTTCTATAATCATGTTTAACAAAAAAATATGTGTATTTTAGTTTAACTCTTTTTAATGTAAACAAAACTATATATTGATCTACTTCTTTTCAATGTAACAAAAATGTCCTTTTCTAATTCTTTCTTTTTAATGTGACAAAAATGTCCTTTTCTAATTCCTTATAATATATAAAAATGTCCCTTTTCTAATTCTTTCTTATAATATATAAAAATGCATTTCTGGTTCATTCCTTTTTAATGTACAAAATATGCATCTCTAATTTAACACAAAAGTAACAAATTTTAATCCAATAAACATTTTATCACAAAATGCTATTTTATGTCTAGTGTAACATTTCATAACAAAAATGTTATTTTGTTCTTTGTAATCTAATTAACAAAAATGTTAATCTTTGCTCTTCATAATCTAATTAACAAAAGTGTTAATCTTGCTCTTTGTAATCTCATTAACAAAAGTGTTAATCTTGCTCTTTTTATCTCATTAACAAAACTGTTAATCTTGCTCTTTATAATCTCATTAACAAAAGTGTTAATCTTGCTCTTTATAATCTCATTAACAAAAGTATTAATCTTGCTTTTAATAAAAAATGTAACTCTTGTTCTTATTAACAAAAAATGTAACTTTTGTCATTTTATTACATTTAAACAAAAAATGTAACTTTTGTTCTTTATTTACATTTTTAACAAGAAATGTAAATTTTGTTCTTTTATTACATTTAAACAAAAAATGTAACTTTTGTTTCAATTCTATTCTCCAACAAAAATGTGAATTTTTGTTTCAATTCTATTCTCTAACAAAAATGTGAATTTTTGTTTCAATTCTATTCTCTAACAAAAATGTGAATTTTTGGCTAATTTTTTCAAGTAAACAAAAATGTGATTTTACATTTCACAAATCAAGTATTCACAAAAATGTTATTTTTGTTTCTTAAATCAAGTTTTAACACAAAATGTTAATTTTGTTTCATAAATCAAGTTTCAACAAAAATGTTGATTTCAATTCCATTGACATATTTTGACAAAAATCTATATTTTTATATGTCATACTTTTTATCTAAACCCAACATGAACATCTTTATAAACATAAAATAAAAATATAGTTCTTATTTTATACACCAATTTTTTTGACACACATGAGTATTATATATCCTATATATATAATAAGAGTATGGTTTTATTGTATACACTAAAAACATGAACACACCAACACAAACAATTGTTCATCACAATCACAGCACAATCAACATTGAAATAAATATAGACAATATCACATGAATTTCATACTAAATGAATACAATAAAATAAATAATTAACCTTTTATTTATTTTAAAACTAGAAATCTCACCGATAGCTTTTAATTCTGAACAACTCAGATCTAAATTTTCTCTTAATTTTCAACGTTCTCCATTATAGATCTTGTCGGTTGCATCATGTAGATCTCGTCAAGATGGTTCCAACGCACTTCGTTTCATCAAATTCTGATTTGATTTGCAATAGATATGAACATTTGAATTTTTGATTACATTAATTAATTAAAATAATAATTAAAATTAGTTAAGGCCTTAATTACATTACTTAACCCCTTTAATTCATCTTCCCCGTAACTTCTTTTAGAAAGCACAAAACCCATCATCGTTTAAGAAACTCCATCGTCGCACCTCTCTCCGGCCACTGGCCGACGATCAGAAGCACCCATCCTCAAGCCGCTCGCCTCCTCTACCAACGTCGGGACCACCATGAATCGCGACTCCCCCACCGGCCGTGAAAACGAACTCAACTCCGGCGACTTTGAGCAATGATTACACTCAAATTATAACTCAGAAAATGATCTTAGCCGTTGGTTAGCTCGACCTTGATCCTCTCTATAATTTTCTCATTGGATGTATTGAAATTCAGTTATTTGATTTGAAGAATTTGGTGCCCGAAAATCTGGTGATTTCGGCCATCTATTTTGAGTTGATGGCGGCTGTAGGAATTATCAGGATTAGGGTTTAGTTAGTCTAATATTTATAATATTATATTATTAATTCTCTTCGTTAATGAATCTTAGCCCATTAGTCCATTTCAGCTCCAACTTCAACCCAGCGAAAGTATTTCCCAGGAAAATACTCATGTTCCGGACGCAATGGGCTAGGCCTTGTTGGCCCGTTTGATCATCTCTAGCCTGTTTTATTTAATTTACAATATAATTCATTTATTCATTTATTTCAGTCGTACAATTAAATTCACCGGGGCCACATACGACCTCTAAAAATTCCAGAAAAATTATATTTGGCTTTGTTATGATGATACGGTCCTAACAAAACTAATTTCGTTGAATTCTGAGACTATTTGAAAAATGGTCATTTTCTGGTCGATCCGATTTAACTAAAATGGTCAAAACACATTTTCTTTTGCCACGCTTACATATTAATTCGAAAAATTATGAAAAATTAAACCTAGCAATAATTTGACATTCCTGTTCCAACAAAAGTGGTTTCGTCTAAAACCGAGGTCGTTGGCAAAATGGCTATTTTATGGGCTATATATTAAATTAAAATATATATAAATTCTACAGCGACTTTTCTAAATTGTAAACTGAACATAACTTTCAAATTATAAAGTGAAATTTCTATTTTTCAGATTCGTTAGAAAGATATGATTAAACAGATTTAATTATTTCTTGTTTCGCTCAATTCTGATTTATAATGAATCCTATATATTCAGTTAAAGTTCAAATTCAAATTTTCAAACTGCAGCGCTGTTTTAAACTCCTTTTATAATTAAATAAAATTCTTATATTTTAACGTCGATTAAAATAAACTTTTCGATGTTATTATTTAAAATAAATTATTTTAAATATTAAAAATCCATTAAAATTTCTAAAATAAAAATTTTAAATTGACCCCAAAATTCCGGGTTGTTACAGAGGTTATGGGGAAATTTTCGAAATTTATAGGCGTTAGCCAAATTTTTGAAACAAAAACGGTTTGGAAATCGTCGAATGAATTATTTATATATATATATATATATATATATATATATTAGATTTAACGAATAACGACGCTGCAGTTCGCGTTTTGAAATCGTAACTTTAAACGATTATAGCGGGAGATCCAACCATCGGATTTTCTGAAACCATAAACGTTGGGTTCGCTTTAGAAAGATCTTTCCAACGATATAAATTCGTTAAGAACCAACAGTTAGATTTTGTGAAATGTTAAATTCAAATTTAGATGAGAGCAGTGCCAGTGCTGTCGAATGACATGAAACGTTGTTCGATGGAAATGGACTATATATATAACATTGAAAAATCGTTATAAAATATTATAAAAGATATGGAATGGAAATAAATTAATTTTACTTGGTTTAGTGGATATTCTGATGGTTAGATGTATTTGAGATGAAATGATTATATTGAATTGAAACGTGAATGTCAAATAATCTAACCAAGGAAAGAATTAGTTTGAGTTCTGTATATATGTGGATTATTTGAAAAGGCCAAGTTAATTCTCATTTCAAATAATCAAATGACAAGTAGAAGTCGAAGATATGAAGACAGTGCAAGACCGATAATCTTCACATCGAATGGATGGCTACCGATGCCTTTGATTGGAGTTGCTGCCTTGAAAGGGTTATAGGGGTAGTTGTCCAGACATATTTGTTGGTTGTTCGGATGTGCGAGGGCCTCTCTCCTGTATTGGACATACGAGATAAGGAATAAGGTACCTCCGGTTTCATTCAGACCCAGAACGAACTAGTAAATGTATGTTTGTCTGACATTGGATTTTATTCTATGCAGATTGATTTCTATTAAATATATATCTATTTGGTGGTGTAGAATTTATTCTCTTGCTTAACATCCTTCTCTAAGACGTATGAGCTTAGAGGTTATATACCGATAGACATCAGTCGCATGGCGTGGTATGTCAATGTGGCATGCTGAGATGCAGTGATCATGGCTTTTGTTGAAAAGTAGAGCCTTGTGGTAGATTATCAAAGGACGGCTTTAAATAGCATAGCTTTGTGTATAGTGTCAATTCGCAAGCCTCACACCCCGGTATGAACCAGAAACGGGAGTGGACTTCAGGGAGTTCATGTGTTTCCTTCTAGCTAGGAGTGGTGTCATGGTATGGAACCCGGACATTTTTACTTATATGGATGATGGAAAGCGAGGCGCCTTGGTTATATCGGTCACTACGGGGTCGATGGATGGTATGGTCGATATACCGACCAGATTTACGCCCCACAGGGTGGGGAAACACATTGTTCAGGGATTATTAATCCAATTAGAGTGGACCGTCCCTGACAATCCAAGGGGCCACCTGAGACTGGGTCCTGAGAAACGGGCTAGAGCATCTCGAAGTCAATAAGGACGATCCCTTGCCTTGGTTCATGACAGAAAATGCAACTTCCAATATGACATTATGCGGTTTTGATTGTAAACCTATATTGGCGGCATAGTGGCATGGGACGCTCATGTCGTCTATAATTGATACATTATGATTGAAATTTTTTTTGAAACATATATGCACTAGTTATAATATCAAATGATTTGTTTGATACGTAGCAAGCATATTTTGGCCATTATAGGGTAAAACTCTATCCTCCGGTTTGCGTTGCATTGTGTGATAGGACTATAGTCTTTTAATGTCTTCATTTTTCTAAAAAGCATTGCGTTGTTTAATGATTTACTTTATTTCATGCACTGGCAATCCAATGGAGTAAACCCGTTTCGTGTTAGCAGCGTGGTCCTGTGATTGACCTTATTATTAAATAGGTTAAGTAAGATTTCTCATACTAGTCCCATGACTGACTCGGAGTTTGTTTCACTTTGCAAAATCGAGTGCCCCTATTTTCTACATGGGCAGCCTTGTATTTAGGTTTTAGCAGGCTCACTCTGGATAACTATGGAGCTGAAGATGGATTCTATCATTTCTGTTATGTTGTTCAGACTTTGTTATGTATATTATGTTTGATTCCGCTGCAGACATTTTATATAAAGCTGAAACTGTATTTTGTACTAAGTATGATCCTGTTATGCTGTGTAACTCTGATGAGTATATTTGTTCCAGTGTAATTTGATGTACATTATCTGGTGTAATTCTATATTTTTGTTTTTCTGTTATTGTTTATGTGTTATATTCCACTGATTATCCTTGCTTCCGTGGCACGGGAGTTCGGGGTTATCACACAAAATTAAAATAAATTATTTGAAACTAAAAACGAACTTAGACTTTGGATCTGAACACATAGGATTGAAGTACGCTAGAAACCGGACCATATAGTTAAAGAATTTCTTAATATCGTTCTCGTTTGATACACCGATTTGAGGCCGGAAGGTGCTTTATAAAACACACTTTACTATTCATAAGAAGATAAGTATGAAATAAGTGGATAAGCATGAATTATAGCCTTTAATTTTCCATCCTTATCCATAAGGACACGTGTCTTGCATCCATGAAATTAGCCTTTCTTTAAATATGCCTTCATCCTTATCTTTTCTTCATTTCATCACTTCTCTTCCACCTTAAAGCCCCTCCATCCATGCATTTCATTGGCTAAAAATATCATATAAAATAAAAATAAAAAGAAATTAAAGGAAAGAAGAAAAAGAAGAAAAGGGAAAAGGAATCCATTCTCTCACCACCTCCTCAACAACCCTAAGGCCTAAATCCGCCTCCACCTTCACCCAGTAACCCCCACCTGCCATGGCTAGACCTCCCTCCAGCAAGAACATGGGTCCCACATGAGATCCAGACCCTGTTCGTCCCCAATCCAACCCATTTCCGCCTCCGGCTGAAATCTGCGAACCTTGACAGTAAAACAACCATAACTTTCTCATAGGGGGACGAAATCACGCGTTCTTGGCGGTGTTAGAATCTTGGAAACAAGTACTTCAACTTGGAAAAGGATTTGGCATCTAGAATGCCATGGAAAATTTCAAATTTGGCGAACAAGATTTCGGATTTCATAAAAATCGGAGGAAAGTTGGATCTAGGAGCATCCGATCTTGTAACGAGAGCAAGGATGTCATGGGGTGAGAAAAACTAAACCTTTAAAGGGTTTTGTAGCTTTATTGTACGATTACATATAAGATGTTTTTTGAAATATTTCTTACAGTTTTGGTGGTGAATTCGTGGATGATTTGATGGATATGATTGGTAAAACTCCCTAAATAGGTTCATGAAGGAAAAATGGCAATTGGTTTGGAGTTTGGAATGAAAACCTTTATGTTAGGTTGGCAAAGTTGCACCTTTATGAAATATCATAAATATACATGCCTTGATTTAATTTTGGTAATATGTTTGGGTTAGAAAATAATGATAAACTCCTAAAGGTTAATTCTTTATGGATTAATTCACATAAAGATGTGATTTTGGTTATGAATTCACCATTATATAAAGGGAACCATGACCTTTTATTTAAATTCATGAAGTTGAACCTCATGTGATAAATACTTGGGTTTATAGCAAGGGTAATGAACATTAGAAACTTGTAACATGGTTTTGAGCACTATGAGCTTATGTTGAGTTGTTAACCTCTAGCTAATGAATATTATTCGTGTTTGGAAGTTGTTGAATGAGGTTGATTTTATTTAGATGTTTTTGACGGATCAATGGTTATGAATACCATTTGGTTGTTAATTAATCAAGTGGAACCCAATTTTAACACCGACATCTGATCTTAAGTACCTAACAAGTTTAGTTACAACTCATTAGACACATGACATCTTGTTTATGTTTATTGGATGTTTGTAAACACCCAAATTCTCGGATATATAGGAGTTGAATGAGTCTCATTCCATAAATTGGATTTTAAATTATTATTTTAATAATAAAATAATCAGGGAAAAATGAAAGTATTTTGGATGAATGAATAGTGTTTTAAATAATAAACACCTATTTTGGTAGAATATACAAAAACCACGAGTAAGTCTGTCCCGATTGTGAGATCCGGAAAGATAAACGGGGTGTTTAATAAGGTAAGGAATCCTGTAACTAGTGCACTTACCTGGCCAATGTTTACTGATCTGGGGCGAGGATCAGAATGGATCGAAAGGAAAGCCCGGATGTTCATTTAACAGTTTATTAAACGTTAAATGTAAGGAAGATATTCATCTTTGTATACTAAATACAAAATAAAGATAAGTGAACACTGAAGTTTTCCATTTAGTTAAATTAAACTAAAATCAAATGGAAACCGTTTTGGTTAATGGTTGAGATAAGTCTGCATAGATGAAGACTTAGACTGTTTGAGGAATTTGAAAGGCGCTAGCCAATATTCCGCTCATAGTGTTGGTCGGATACAGAGATTAATATAAATTATAAGCAGATATGATTTCCATGAAGATTCCATGTTAAATGGAAGATGATCTTGGGTTTATCGCGAATTGTGTTTTAAGTGATATTGGTTCTTTAATCCAGTTAAAGACATAATTAACTTCCTAAGATTGAATAATCATTGAGTAATGATTTTTGAGATTAAACCTAAGTGGAGTTTTTAATAAATCTTTAATTAGATTGAAAGGAGAATAGAGTAATTGAATTACAAAATTCAAGAAGTGATCAAGAATGAGGTACAACCAGTTTTACTCCATGCGATAGTTAAATCTTTAATTAGATTTAAGTCGTTGAATGGTTATTGAATTTACCGGTAACACGATGGGGGTTAGATATGGAGTACTACCAGTTTTTCTCCATGGGATAAATAGGTTGGGATTGGAATAATAAAATGAATGATTATTTCGGTAAGGTTCGTTAATTCTAACTAGATAATAAACCTTAATTAGGTTTAGACTATGGAAAGATATTGTAAAATCTATTGCAATGGTTTCCCAAGAAAGATTTAAACAAGAGGTTTAAATGAGTTAAATCTTTGATAAGATTTGTGGGAATAATTCCCAATTTAATGAATGCTTGAATAAAGAAATATTTTGGATTGGAATGAGGCCATGATATCCGGTAAACCGGTTGGTTTTAAAAGATGAGCTAATTATTTGGAAAGGCTGGATTTTTTTACCTATTTCGAATAATTATACGACGTGATGCTGATATCAAGAGGACGAAGACGATGGTTGAAGAACGTTATTCTTCACATCGGATGGATAGTTTGTTGATGCCTCGGGGTCGCTCCTCAAGAGGTTAAATTGAAGGCATTATATGACCGTACTTGAAGCGTTTCGGATTGCAAGGACTTGCACTCCCAGGCAGGGATGTGGAATCAAGTGCCTTCAGTTTCAATCATATTCCTGGATTGGACCTTTTAATAGATTTCGTGCCTGACACTGTATTTTGTAAAATACAAACTGAAATTTACTAAACATACTTCTGTTTGGTGGCGAAGAATTTATTCTCTTGCTTAACACCCCTTTTTGAGACATACGAGCTCAAAGGTTGTATGCTGGTCGATAGCATTTTGTGTTTTAAAGAATGATTGTGTGGCATGATAAGTGAAAATGATCAAGGCCTATGTTGAAAAGAAGGGCCTTGTGGTTGAAGATCTAAGCATGCTTAAATGTGAAGCTTTGTGTATGACGTGACCTTGCGGACCTAACAACCCGGATTGAGTTGAAACAGGATTATAGACCATACGGGTAGGGACTTATTGTTCCATCTAGCAAAAGATAACGCCATGGTATGGATCCCAGGCATTTACTAGTGTGGTTTGTTTGATGAGGCTCTTTGGACTAGGTTAATATACCAAGATGATAGTCTACGCACAGGCTGAGGGACGTTATGTTCAGGTTGTTACTTTAATCCACGAAGTAGGGTGGACCGACCCTGCTGCTTTAAAGGACACAGAGGGGATCCTAGAACCTAGCTGGGGGTTCCAAATTGGACTAGTAAAATCCTTAGCCCGGGCACATTGATGAAAATCCAACTTCCAATACGAAACCCTTTACGATTTTCAGTTGTATACCTATGTAGCCAACATTGTGGGATGGGGCACTATGCGAGCTAAGATTTATAAATTTATATTTCGAAAGGATTTTTCCACACCCTAGACATTATTATAATATCAAATGGTTTGGTTTTTAAACTATATCAAACATGTTTTGCGATTTTAAGGAAAACCCCTATCCTCTGGTATGCGCTTGTATTGTGTGATGGGTCCTGAGGCTTATAATCATTCATTTTTCTAACAGTAATGTTTCCAAATCTGTTTTACGGATGCTATGTTCGGTTTTGGTTGCTATGGTTTTGCACGTATCCTTGGGAGGATACCCATTTCACGACATGCGGCGTGGACCCGAGATACCTTAGTCAAAATAAGGCTAAGTATAAGATTAATTAATAAAGTTTTCTCACGCCAGCCCCATGACTGACCCGTAGTTTGTTTTTCCCTTGCAAACTGCAGGTGCCCACAATTTCCACACGGGCAATCTTAGTTTATTTTTTAGTTTTTGAGATCCATTTCAAGCTTGAAGACTTGGAATTCCAAAGAGAGCTGGGGTTTCATATGAAGGCCGGACGTACTCTATTATCAGTACATTATGTTAAGTCTTTATGGAGTAATGGTATGTAAAATCATATTTTGTATTCAAAAATGTTTCTGCTACAATAATATATTATATTTTATCTGTTCCGTTGTGAGCTTTGTATTCCGTTGTGTTTGCTCTAATAAACCCTAACGAAACGTACTTTTTCTTACCTTGAATCGACGTGGATTTTGGGTTTTTGGCCTGTATTAATTAAGTGGAAGTGCGGGTTGTTACACTTTATAACTCATATGTGTCAAACGTCATGCATTTAAATTGCGTACGATCACCAAATTAAATCCAGTTAACTTGAAAATTTAAATACTACAATTATAAATCATTACGGATCTAATAAAATTAATTTCGTCGAAAATGGAGTTGGTTAGAATATCAGTTATCCTTAAATTCTAAATTAAGTCGATAAAATGATTAATTAAAAGCCGAGGCATTTTTGGCTACCATTGTCACATACGACATTGGTTGCCACAAAATTTAATATCGCACAATAATTTAACATTACGGTTCCAGTGAAACTAATTTCATCGAAAACCGAGATCTTTTGCAAAATGGTCATTATTAAGGCTTATATAGTATCGTTAAAATATAATATAAATTCCAAAATAATCGAGTTAAATAATAATAAATTTTTATTATAATATTTATCCAAATAAAGTTAACATATATCTCCAAATATAAACCAATATGGATATATAAATCAACATCAACAATTTCGAGTTAAAACGGTATCCAAATTATATAAAAACCTTATTAATTTATTAAATAAATGTTATGGTTTATAGTGAACTTCATA
The DNA here is from genome assembly GCA_030737875.1 of Allium sativum. NCBI lineage: Eukaryota > Viridiplantae > Streptophyta > Magnoliopsida > Asparagales > Amaryllidaceae > Allium > Allium sativum. Next base: position 627,512,404 of record CM060920.1, read on the forward strand.
GCGACTATTTTAAAATTTGATTTGGACATAACTAACATTCTTGTGACAACATATATTTCGCTCGATCCGAATCAGTCGCTAAACCGATCTAGACCTTTCAAAACGCCTGATTGTTTTGAGAACACGACAAAATAGAACGCAGACGGAAGAACATTTCATTATTATTACAACAATTCCATCAGATACAAGAATATACAAAGTATAATTGAATAAATTGCATTCGATAAATATCAGAGATTACAATAAATTACATAGCAGCGGAAAAATAAAACAAAACACAACTGAAAGTAACACACGGATACAGAGCTTTCCGAGCATCGTTCCAGCTGTAAATCAGGATCCTGTGAATATAAATCTGCAAAACCAAAACTACTAGCTACCCGTGCCGAAATAAGGGCACCCAGAGTTTATGTTAAAACAATAAACTCCAGGTCAGTCATGGGACAGGTGTGAGAACTAAAACAGTTATTAATCTTTGTTTTTAAAGTTAGGTAAATCAAGGGACCACGCCGTATAACACGGAACGGGTTTCCTCCCAAGAATACCAGTGCATAAAACAAACAGCGCAATGCTAAATAAAGAACAATGAAGCTATTATAAGACCCAGATCCCATCACACAATGCAACGCAAGCCGAAGGATAGGATTTTCCATTATAATAGCCAAATATGCTTGATACGCGAAATTTCATCTTATATTATTACTATAAATGAAGAAAACAACTTCAAATATAAATGTATCAATCATAGACGGCATGGGTACCATATATCATGTCGCCAATACTAGGCTCTACAATCAAAACCGCAAAATGTCATATTTGGAAATTAGATTTCCATCATGGTGGCTCCTGATTCGAAAGATCGATCGCGTAGTGCCATCTACAACGGCTTACGTCTCAGCTAGAGAAAACACCGTAATGCACATCCGCACTTTTGGGAAATCGAGTATCACTGCGGCTTACATCCCGACGAGAGAAAACACCGCTTACCCTATCCCTCTGAGCACTAAGCTCAATCTCGGTCGACCAAATCCACGACACCACAAAGGTGCCCATCCTCTAAAAAGCATACTGATCAAACCATCAGTTTACCACCATACCGGGGTGTGAGGCTCGCGAATCAACGCTATACACAAAGCCGTGCTATATTAAAGCTGCGCTTTGATCATCATCCACCAAACTTTGCTTTTCAACAAAAGTCTGGATCACTGCATCTCAGCATGCCACACTATCAATCCATATCGTACCACTGATTTCTGCCAATATACAACCTCTGAGCTCATATATCTCAGAGAAGGGCGTTAAGCAAGAGAATAAATTCTCCGTCGCCAAACAGATATATATTTAGCAGAGATCAATGAATACAATATAAAGGAATACAATGTCAGACACACCATCCATTTACAAGTCCGTTCTAGGTCTGAACGAAACCGGAGGCACTTTCCTCGCATATCTGTACAATCAACAAGTACGTCCGGACGGCTACCACTTCAGCCCCCTTCAAGGTAGCTACTCCCATCGTGAGCATCAGTAGCACCCATCCATTCGATGTGAAGATCGTCGGTCTTGCACCGTCTTCCATCTCTTCGACTCATCGTCGAATCAGTTATTCAGAATGGGTTATACCCGACCTTTCTGAATAACTCGCGTACCTTATAATCAAGTTCTATAAAACACAACATACGCCTCATTCCAATTCATCAGTCGCTAACCGTAAATTAGTAAGAGAACAATTCCCCAAATATTAACCCCGAAGGCCGAAACCAACATCAGATCAATACCCAGGAAACCATTCTTCTTAACTAACCTACAACTAGTTTCAAAATTTCATATTCTTAGGGAAAGGTTCCTATTAATTTTATCAAAGATAAATTCTTTACAATTTATTCTTTAATCTTCCTTTGGATGTCATATCAACCCAAATTATGGTTTTCCAAACTAGTCGAGATTAGCGAACCACACCGAAGTAATTATTTATTTTATTTCCCAATCCCAACCTATTCATCCCGTGGAGCAAAACTGTTATTACCCTATAACTAACACCACGGTGTTATCAGTAAATTTAATTACCATTTCACGTTCAAATCTAATTAAAGATTTAACTATCGCTCGGAGCAAAACTGGTGATACTCCCCTTTCGATCATTTCCAAATTTTGATGATTTAAATTACCAATTGTCATTTCAATCTAATTAAAGATTCATTAAAACTCCACTTAGTTTTAATCTTTAACTGAGTTAAAGAAATAATGTCATTTAAAACACAGTTCACGATAAACCCAAAATTCCATTTGATATTAAATACAAGGCTCTGAATAGAAAATATATCGGCTTATATTCAATATCAAATTCTGATTATTTTTGAAACCATTTCAAACCCAATTTATTTAATTAAAAATATTGGATTTTAATTCTAGTTCATAACTAGTTCATTTCGATAAAAATATATTTTTATCCTTTCAAATAGGGAATTTTTCATCCCAATTCTTTCCAATTCATATATTTTGATTTTACACAAATTATAGATATTTTTAATAATTTTATCAAGGCCCGTACAGTCGATTTCCAATAACGGTCGTCGAACTGCACTTACAGCGTCCTTTTCTAAATTTGATTTGGACGCTTCTCCAAATCCAACTGTTAGATTTCAAATTTCTAATATTCATTGGAAAGCTCTTTTCGATACGAACCCAACGGTTCCGATTTCAGGATAATCCGACGGTCGGATCTCCCGCAATATCCGTTCGAAGTTAATGGTCGAAATTCGCGAACTACCGCGGCGCGGCGCGTTCTATTCAGGCCATTATATTATATATATATATATATAATATATATAATATATGCTTCGTCGATTACTATTTAAAACGAATTTTATAAATCGTTTTAAATTCGTTTTCAAAACGATTTCAACTTCATTTCAGATTCAAATCAAAATTGAATTTTTCCCAATATAAATTCGTTTTAAATTCATTTCAAATTGATTTCAATTCAAATTCGATTCTATTCAATTCCAATTCGAATTCATTTTATATTCAATTCGAATTCGTTTTATATTCAATTCAATTCGAATTCTTTTTATATTCTATTCAATTCGAATTCTTTTTATATTCAATTCAATTCGAATTCACTTTATATTCAATTCAATTAGAATTCGTTTTATATTCAATTCAATTCGTATTTGTTTTATATTCAATTCAATTCGAATTCGTTTTATATTCAATTCAATTCGAATTCACTTTATATTCAGTTCAATTCAATTCGAATTCACTTTATATTCAATTCAATTCGAATTCACTTTATATTCAATTCAATTCGAATTCACTTTATGTTCAATTCAATTCGAATTCGTTTTATATTCAATTCAATTCGAATTCACTTTATATTCAATTCAATTCGAATTCGTTTTATATACAATTCAATTCGAATTCGTTTTATATTCAATTCAATTCGAATTCGTTTTATATTCAATTCAATTCGAATTCACTTTATATTCAATTCGATTCGAATTCACTTTATATTCAATTCAATTCGAATTCACTTTATATTCAATTCAATTCGAATTCACTTTATATTCAATTCGATTCGAATTCACTTTATATTCAATTCGAATTCATTTTATATTCAATTCAATTCGAATTCATTTTATATTCAGTTCAATTCGAATTCATTTTATATTCAGTTCAATTCGAATTCATTTTATATTCAGTTCAATTCGAATTCATTTTATATTAAGTTCAATTCGAATTCATTTTATATTCAATTCAATTCGAATTCATTTTAAAAACGAATATAATCGATATCAATATCGTTCGCGTCAAAATAGCGCATTTCTAATCAACACGGCTTTATATTGTTCAATAACTTCGTTATTCTATTCAACAAATGAATATTTATTCTATTCAGCACATGAATCTATATTTCTTTCAATACATGACTAATCTCGATGGATGAGTACTGTCAACACGCGACTATTTTTGTTATTTATTATATTTTATATAAATTATGGTATCTATCATTTGATTTCAAATCAGACTCCAACAGTAAATTAGTAAGAGAACGATTCCCTAAATATTAACCCCGAAGTCCGAAACCAACATCAGATCAATATCCAGGAGACCACTCATCTTATCTATTTTCCAGTTAGTTTCTAATTTAATATATGATAAAGATGTAAATTTTATTGTTAAAATATTTCGTTCAACACATGACTAATCTCAACGGATGAGTACTGTCAACACATGAACCTTTATTTTATAATATTATTTATTTTCTAAATTGAGGCTCAATTAATCACCGTATAGCGTTAACTATATGGATTTCATACAACACATATATATAAATAGCAACGATAAATAATCAACAATCATCCAAAGTGCACTACTCTGTATAACCATCAAATATAGATATCTAACGCTTATAACAGCCTGTCAATCAATCGATCGACATACAACTAATTATTGGGATTAGTGTACGCCGTATTTTATCCCAATACCCGTGTGGGGTTTCAAATCAACAAACACAGATTTTTTATTTGTGCAGTTGGGCGATGTGTAAAATTTATCGTCCCAAACAATATCCATCAAATGTGTGTATATAAACAAATCGTCCGATTCGTTTATATTTATTTATTTCATTTTATATACACGTTAAAAATTCTATTTTTAACTATACAATATTTATTTTCTATATAAATATTTTATTTCATTTCACAACACACGATCAACTACACATCAAAATCAAACAAACAAACAAGCCATCCATGTTCTGTGGACGACGGGTGTCAGGTGCTGCTAAGCACCGTCTGCATCCTAGTATATATATTAACTAGAAATTTAAAATAAAAGTGAGGAGTTCTCACCGAGGGTTCCACTCCGCCATTTCATTTCTGAATTTCCGAACCGTTTGACTTTCCTTTTTGATTTCAATCCGTTCGAACGCACTTCTTTTCACGTTGTTCAGATTAAAAATCACATTTTTTATTTCAACGCTAAATAGGTAAAAAATCACATTTTTGTATTGCCACTTTTTATATAACTAAAATCTTATTTTTATAAAACTAAAAATCATATTTTTACATTATAAAAATCCCTTCTTTGTATTATAAAAAATCCCATCTTCGTATTAATATATATTTTAAGAAAAATCAATGCTAGGTTCATATTTATATTTTTAAAACAAAGCATATTTATATTTTTAAAAACCAATATTTTTATTTATAAAAACAAATCTTTAAACTATGGTATTATATTATAAAACTGATTTGATTTTCAATGTTATATATTTTATAAAAACTGATTTTATAGATACTATTATATATTTCAAAATCTAATTTTATTTAAACTGTTAAAATAAAATAAAAACTTAAAATAAGTAAAATGTTAAACCTTTCTTTCCTCAGTTCCTCACGGCAGAAAAGAATCCATCTGCTCTGCATCAACAGTCACCTGCACGAGCAAAACCAAGAGGCCGGACGAAGATCCATGATGACCTCGCCGCAGAGCTTGGCGTCGCCGTCCATCACCGGCGAGACGGCATAGATCGACCTCCTCCTCGTGTCGCAAATCCAATTTGAACGGGGCCCCTTTGAGAGGCTATTCCTCTTGGTTGACAAAACGATGGTTCAGCAAATTTATATGGATTAGCAGATCTAAAAGAGGGCTTTGATTTTCGCTAAAGGGGTCGGAAATTTCATTGAATATATCGATCAGAAATTAAGGGGGAAGAATCGACGAGTTTCCGCCTTACGTTGGGAAGAGAACGACGACTTTGACCCCGATTGAAAATTGAATAGGGGTTTGACTTTGTTTGGGGTTATATATATTTATATTTTAATTTATTTAATTTCGAAAAAACCCTTGTGTTTATACAAACTCAAAATCAAACCCAACGATTATCGCCCCTAGCTAAATACCCCCATTTCGAACACAATGGGATATGTTTCGTAACCCAACTCGGCTGTTACGATCAGTTTTCGTTTAAATTAACATTTAAATCATTATATTGAATTTTAAACGTACATTTCAATTTACCAGGGCCACATACTAACTCTAAAAATTCCTGAAAAATATTTTCTAGCTTCGTATTGACGATATGGTCCTAACAAAACTAATTTTGTCAAATTCTGAGACCGTTTGAATAATGACCATTTTCCAGTCGATTAAAATCAACTGAAACTGGTCAAATGCGTTTTCCTTTGCCACACTCACATATTGATTCGAAAAATTACGAAATTTGAAACCTTGCAATAACTTGACATCACGGATCCAACAAAAGTGGTTTCATCGAAAACCGAGGTCGTTTGCAAAATTTCTATTTTTAAGGGCCAGAATTCCATAGCGACTATTCTGAATTTTCAACTAGACATATCTTTTGATTCCCGCTATGAAATTTTGATTTCCCGGATTCGTTGGAAAGATATTCTCAATTAGATTCAAATATTTTTGGTTTCGCCAAATTCCGGTTTATTTTGCACCCGGTACATTTATTTGAAATTTGAAATCGAATTATCGAACTACCACGCCATTTTCAATTCATTTTATAATTATAAATAAATATTTATATTCTAACGACGATCTATATAAATATATTCGTTCTAATTCTATTCAAAATAAATTTCTCGTCGATATTATTTAAATAATTCATTTTAAATATTCATAATTCGCTAAAATTGCCAAAATAAAATTTTTAAATTGGCCCGCTTTTTCCGGGTTGTTACAATCTCCCCCACTTAAAACTTTTCGTCCCCGAAAAGGAATGAAGCCGAAAGTTGTTTTAAAATCCAACTCAACTTTCATAATTTTGATTACGGCTTAAGTTCTTCAACTTTTCAGTTTCTAAGAACTTTTCAAATTTTTAAAAAATTTGGCTAACACCCTAAATTTTCGAAAAATTTCGCCATAACCTCCCCTGCACGGGGAGCACCGGGAAAATCCCGAAATTGCCATATAGGCCCTCTAATCTCAAAAAAAAAGAAAAAGCCAATCGGCTCATAAAATCATCATCACCCAAACAAAACAGTAAATTATGATAAACATGTACCTATTTGTCGGGCAAACAATTTTACTCTTCTGCTCTAGCCTCTTTGCAATGACCTGTTCAATGTAAGTACATGTATATGCAAGCATTTGCAACTAATTTTCAATACAGTTTATTACTCGGTTCAATTAGACCAAATGGTTCAAAATATCAAACAAATAAACAAACAACACAAACATCAATCAATTAGTGGATTAACGTTTCAAATTCATAATTTTACTACATATACAGAAAATCATGTTTTTGATGCCAAATCACAACAATAAATCTATCTAGTTTTGGTTCTCACACCTGCCTAATGGAAATATATAGATATCACACTATCGAAACTCGAATATAAATTCTGATGATGTACGTACTATATAGAGATCATCAGAACCATCCCCGGGTGACTAGAATGTGATTCTATATCTATCCAGTATGATAAAACTTCGAATATACGTTCATGACGCGTATATGCAAAATCTTTATATACTAGATTGTCCAAATTCAAAATAAATAAATATTCAAATACGAATAAAATGATTTAAATTTCAAAACAAAATTGTTTTCATTTGAAAAATATACTCTTCACACTCGTTCTAGGATACTACTGATCCTATCTCTAACGAGTCATTCTAATTGGATATTACTAATCCAATATCTGATGAATTATTTCGTTCGGTTCTAATGTGTCTTGTTCTTGAGCTCTGTAAACCAAAGCTCTGATACCAAATGTGACAACATATATTTCGCTCGATCCGAATCAGTCGCTAAACCGATCTAAACCTTACGAAACGCCTGATTGTTTTGAGAACACGACAAAATAGAACGCAGACGGAAGAACATTTCATTATTATTACAAAAATTCCATCAGATACTAGAATATACAGAGTATAATTGAATAAATTACATTTGATAAATATCAGAGATTACAATAAATTACATAGCAGCGGAAAAATAATACAAAACACAACTGAAAGTAACACACGGATACAGAGCTTTCCGAGCATCGTTCCAGCTGTAAATCAGGATCCTGTGAATATAAATCTGCAAAACCAAAACTACTAGCTACCCATGCCAAAATAAGGGCACCCAGAGTTTAGGTTAAAACAACAAACTCTAGGTCAGTCATGGGACTGGTGTGAGAACTAAAACAGTTATTAATCTTTGTTTTTAAAGTTAGGTAAATCAAGGGACCACGCCGTATAACACGGAATGGGTTTCCTCCCAAGAATACCAGTGCATAAAACAAACAGCACAATGCTAAATAAAGAACAATGAAGCTATTATAAGACCCAGATCCCATCACACAATGCAACGCAAGCCGGAGGATAGGGTTTTCCCTTATAATAGCCAAATATGCTTGATACGCGAAATTTCATCTTATATTATTACTATAAATGAAGAAAACAACTTTAAATATAAATGTATCAACATAGACGGCATGGGTACCATATATCATGTCGCCAATACTAGGCTCTACAATCAAAACCGCAAAATGTCATATTTGGAAATTGGATTTCCATCATGGTGGCTCCTGATTCGAAAGATCGATCGCGTAATGCCATCTACAACGGCTTACGTCTCAGCTAGAGAAAACACCGTAATGCACATCCGCTCTTTTGGGAAATCGAGTATCATTGCAGCTTACGTCCCGGCGAGAGTACACACCGCTTACCCTATCCCTCTGAGCACTAAGCTCAATCTCGTTCGACCGAATCCACGACACCATGAAGGTGCCCATCCTCTAAAAAGTATACTGATCAAACCATCAGTTTACCACCATACCGGGGTGTGAGGCTCGCGAATCAACGCTATACACAAAGCCGTGCTATATTAAAGCTGCGCTTTGATCATCATCCACCAAACTTTGCTTTTCAACAAAAGTCTGGATCACTGCATCTCAGCATGCCACACTATCAATCCATGTCGTACCACTGATTTCTGCCAATATATAACCTCTGAGCTCGTATGTCTCAGAGAAGGGCATTAAGCAAGAGAATAAATTCTCCGTCGCCAAACAGATATATATTTAGCAGAGATCAATGAATACAATATAAAGCAATACAATGTCAGACACACCATCCATTTACAAGTCCGTTCTAGGTCTGAACGAAACCGGAGGCACTTTCCTCGCATATCCGTACAATCAACAAGTACGTCCGGACGGCTACCACTTCAGCCCCCTTCAAGGTAGCTACTCCCATCGTGAGCATCAGTAGCACCCATCCATTCGATGTGAAGATCATCGGTCTTGCAACGTCTTCCATCTCTTCGACTCATCGTCGAATCAGTTATTCAGAATGGGTTATACCCGACCTTTCTGAATAACTCGCGTACCTTATAATCAAGTTCTATAAAACACAACATACGCCTCATTCCAATTCATCAGTTGCTAACCGTAAATTAGTAAGAGAACAATTCCCCAAATATTAACCCCGAAGGCCGAAACCAACATCAGATCAACACCCAGGAAACCATTCTTCTTAACTAACCTACAGCTAGTTTCAAATTTTCATATTCTTAGGGACATGTTCCCATTAATTTTATCAAAGATAAATTCTTTACAATTTATTCTTTAATCTTCCTTTGGATGTCATATCAACCCAAATTATGGTTTTCCAAACTAGTCGAGATTAGCGAACCACACCGAAGTAATTATTTATTTTATTTCCCAATCCCAACCTATTCATCCCATGGAGCAAAACTGTTATTACCCCATAACTAACACCACGGTGTTATCAGTAAATTTAATTACCATTTCACGTTCAAATCTAATTAAAGATTTAACTATCGCTCGGAGCAAAACTGGTGATACTCCCCTTTCGATCATTTCCAAATTTTGATGATTTAAATCACCAATTGTCATTTCAATCTAATTAAAGATTCATTAAAACTCCACTTAGTTTTAATCTTTAACTGAGTTAAAGAAATAATGTCATTTAAAACACAGTTCACGATAAACCCAAAATTCCATTTGATATTAAATACAAGGCTCTGAATAGAAAATATATCGGCTTATATTCAATATCAAATTCTGATTATTTTTGAAACCATTTCAAACCCAATTTATTTAATTAAAAATATTGGATTTTAATTCTAGTTCATAACTAGTTCATTTCGATAAAAATATATTTTTATCCTTTCAAATAGGGAATTTTTCATCCCAAATCTTTCCAATTCATATATTTTGATTTTACACAAATTATAGATATTTTTAATAATTTTATCAAGGCCCGTACAGTCGATTTCCAATAACGGTCGTTGAACTGCACTTACAGCGACCTTTTCTAAATTTTATTTGGACGCTTCTCCAAATCCAACCGTTAGATTTCAAATTTCTAATATTCATTGGAAAGCTCTTTTCGATACGAACCCAACGGTTCCGATTTCAGGAGAATCCGACGGTCGGATCTCCCGAAATATCCGTTCGAAGTTAATGGTCGAAATTCGCGAACTACCGCGGCGCGGCGCGTTCTATTCAGGCCATTATATTATATATATATATATATATATATATATATATATATAATATATGCTTCGTCGATTACTATTTAAAACGAATTTTATAAATCGTTTTAAATTCGTTTTCAAAACGATTTCAACTTCATTTCAGATTCAAATCAAAATTGAATTTTTCCCAATATAAATTCGTTTTAAATTCATTTCAAATTGATTTCAATTCAAATTCGATTCTATTCAATTCCAATTCGAATTCATTTTATATTCAATTCAATTCGAATTCGTTTTATATTCAATTCAATTCGAATTCGTTTTATATTCAATTCAATTCGAATTCGTTTTATATTCAATTCAATTCGAATTCACTTTATATTCAATTCAATTCGAATTCGTTTTATATTCAATTCAATTCGAATTCGTTTTATATTCAATTCAATTCGAATTCATTTTATATTCAATTCAATTCAAATTCACTTTATATTCAGTTCAATTCAATTCGAATTCACTTTATATTCAATTCGAATTCACTTTATATTCAATTCAATTCGAATTCACTTTATATTCAATTCAATTCGAATTCACTTTATATTCAATTCAATTCGAATTCACTTTATATTCAATTCAATTCAAATTAGTTTTATATTCAATTCAATTCGAATTCGTTTTATATTCAATTCAATTCGAGTTCATTTTATATTCAATTCAATTCGAATTCACTTTATATTCAATTCAATTCGAATTCACTTTATATTCAATTCAATTCGAATTCGTTTTATATTCAATTCAATTCGAATTCGTTTTATATTCAAATCAATTCGAATTCATTTTATATTCAATTCAATTCGAATTCCTTTTATATTCAATTCAACTCGAATTCATTTTATATTCAGTTCAATTCGAATTCATTTTATATTCAATTCGAATTCATTTTATATTCAGTTCAATTCGAATTCTTTTTATATTCAGTTCAATTCGAATTCATTTTATATTCAATTCAATTCGAATTCATTTTATATTCAATTCATTTCGAATTCATTTTAAAAACGAATATAATCGATATCAATATCGTTCGCGTCAAAATAGCGCATTTCTAATCAACACGGCTTTATATTGTTCAATAACTTCGTTATTCTATTCAACAAATGAATATTTATTCGATTCAGCACATGAATCTATATTTCTTTCAATACATGACTAATCTCAACGGATGAGTACTTTCAACACGCGACTATTTTTGTTATTTATTATATTTTATAAAAATTATGGTACCTATCGTTTGATTTCAAATCAGACTCCAACAGTAAATTAGTAAGAGAACGATTCCCTAAATATTAACCCCGAAGTCCGAAACCAACATCAGATCAATATCCAGGAGACCACTCATCTTATCTATTTTCCAGTTAGTTTCTAATTTAATATATGATAAAGATGTAAATTTTATTGTTAAAATATTTCGTTCAACACATGACTAATCTCAACGGATGAGTACTGTCAACACATGAACCTTTATTTTATAATATTCTTTATTTTCTAAATTGGAATGAGGCTCAATCAATAACCATATAGCGTTAACTATATGGATTTCATACAACACATGTATATAAATAGCAACGATAAATAATCAACAATCATCCAAAGTGCACTACTCTGTATAAGCATCAAATATAGATATCTAACGCTTATAACAGCCTGTCAATCAATCGATCGACATACAACTAATTATTGGGATTAGTGTACGCCGTATTTTATCCCAATACCCGTGTGGGGTTTCAAATCAACAAACACATATTTTTTATTTGTGCAGTTGGGCGATGTGTAAAATTTATCATCCCAAACAATATCCATCAAATGTGTGTATATAAACAAATCGTCTGATTCGTTTATATTTATTTATTTCATTTTATATACACGTTAAAAATTCTATTTTTAACTATACAATATTTATTTTCTATATAAATATTTTATTTCATTTCACAAAACACGATCAACTACACATCAAAATCAAACAAACAAACAAGCCATCCATGGTCTGTGGACGACGGGTGTTAGGTGCTGCTAAGCACCGTCTGCATCCTAGTATATATATTAACTAGAAATTTAAAATAAAAGTGAGGAGTTCTCACCGAGGGTTCCACTCCGCCATTTCATTTATGAAATTATGAACCGTTTGACTTTCCTTTTTGATTTCAATTCGTTACAACGCACTTCTTTTCACGCTGTTCAGATTAAAAATCACATTTTTATTTCAACGCTAAATAGGTAAAAATCACATTTTTATATTGCCACTTTTTATATAACTAAAATCGTATTTTTATAAAACTAAAAATCATATTTTTACATTATAAATATCCCTTCTTTGTATTATAAAAAATCTCATCTTCGTATTAATATATATTTTAAGAAAAATCAATGCTAGTTTCATATTTATATTTTTAAAACAAAGCATATTTATATTTTTTAAAACCAAAATTTTTATATAAAAACAAATCTTTAAACTATGGTATTATATTATAAAACTGATTTGATTTTCAATGTTATATATTTTATAAAAACTGATTTTATAGATACTATTATATATTTTAAAATCTGATTTTATTTAAACTGTTAAAATAAAATAAAAACTGAAAATAATTAAAATGTTAAACCTTTCTTTCCTCAGTTCCTGACGGCAGAAAAGAATCCATCTGCTCCGCATCAACAGTCACCTGCACGAGCAAAACCAGGAGGCCGGACGAAGATCCATGATGATCCCGCCGCAGAGCTTGGCGTCGTCGTCCATCACCGGCGAGATGGCGCAGATCGACCCCCTCCTCGTGTCGCAAATCCAATTTGAACGGGGCCCCTTTGAGAGGCTATTCCTCTCGATTGACAAAACGATGGTTCAGCAAATTTATATGGATTAGCAGATCCAAAAGAGGGCATTGATTTTCGCTAAAGGGGTCGGAAATTTCATTGAATATATCGATCAGAAATTAAGGGGGAAGAATCGACGAGTTTCCACCTTACGTTGGGAAGTGAATGGCGGCTTTGACCCCGATTGAAAATTGAATAGGGGTTTGACTATGTTTGGGGTTATATATATTTATATTTTAATTTATTTAATTTCGAAAATACCCTTGTGTTTATACGAACTCGAAATCAAACCCAACGACTGTCGCCCCTAGCTAAATACCCCCATTTCGAACACAATGGGATATGTTTCGTAACCCAACTCGGCTGTTACGATCAGTTTTCGTTTAAATTAACATTTAAATCATTATATTGAATTTTAAACGTACATTTCAATTTACCAGGGCCACATACTAACTCTAAAATTCCCGAAAAATATTTTCTAGCTTCGTATTGACGATACGGTCCTAACAAAACTAATTTCGTCAAATTATGAGACCGTTTGAAAAATGGCCATTTTCCAGTCGATTAAAATCAACTGAAACAGGTCAAACGCGTTTTCCTTTGCCACGCTCACATATTGATTCGAAAAATTACGAAATTTGAAACTTTGCAATAACTTGACATCACGGATCCAACAAAAGTGGTTTCGTCGAAAACTGAGGTCGTTTGCAAAATTTCTATTTTTAAGGGCCAGAATTCTATAGCGACTATTCTGAATTTTCAACTGGACATATCTTTTGATTCCCGCTATGAAATTTTGATTTCCTAGATTCGTTGGAAAGATATTCTCAATTAGATTCAAATATTTTTGGTTTCGCCAAAATCCGGTTTATTTTGCACCCGGTGCATTTATTTGAAATTTGAAATCGAATTATCGAACTACCACGCCATTTTCAATTCATTTTATAATTATAAATAAATATTTATATTCTAACGACGATCTATATAAATATATTCGTTCTAATTCTTTTCAAAATAAATTTCTCGTCGATATTATTTAAAATAATTCATTTTAAATATTCAAAATTCGCTAAATTTCCAAAAAAAAACAAATAAATTGGCCCGCATTTTCCGGGTTGTTACAATTCTATAACACGAAATCTCCATTTTTCTCTTTCATTAGAAAATTATAATCAACTAGATCAAACGTTTCTTGTTTCACAGAATTCCGACTTATATAGGATCCTGTATTATTCAATTGAAGTTCAAAACTCAATATTACGAACTACCGCGTCATTACGAGCTCGATTTAAATTAAATATAAATTTAATGTTCAAAATTCATTTTAATAAACGAATTAAATATTAAAATACATTAACATTCCAAATATAATATTTAAAACAAATTTAAATATCCAAATTTAAATGATCGAAAAATCTGGGTTGTAACATTCTTCCCCCTTAAAAGAATTTCGTCCTCGAAATTACTAAGGTAGGAAAAACGTTACAAACCCATTATATTTTAAAATCCAATTTATTTTAAATTGAAAAGCAATTTAATATCATTAAATAAAATTTTCAAAAATATTAAAAAAAAATAACACATTAAATTCTCGGAATAATTCGGTAGAGTCTCCCCTGAACAGAGGGACTTCTGCGACTTTCACAGGTACAAATAGTATATATACATTGACCCACACAATCAGAAAAAAAGGTATATTTTCGTATAGGCGTATCTTTTACGAGGGCTATTGAGCATGCATGCTCAATTTATTTCGACCTACGCAACCAAAATCTATCCTCATAGCCTTTTGACACCTATATAACTCAATTCAACATATAAGTAACAAATACATGAAATTTTAAATAACACCTCATTTACTAACACCTATAACTGTTGTGGAGTTTTGATGACAACAACTTTATTTCAATTATCATTGATTATAAAATATATACTAACACTTTTTGTATAGAATATATATACATATGCAAGAATTATATACAGAAAATATTACTGAAGACTGTACAGTTTTAAAGATGATAGAGATTCAAAGATCAGAGAAATTTCAAGACTCATGGGTATTCAAGAATTCAAGAGTTCAAGGTAATATAGTTATAGAGTCTAGAATATGTAAGACTCTAAATAGCACTCCAGGTTCAAATTCTAATTCTAATTTTCAAATTCTGATTTTTAATTCTATCCTCAATCCTCTCTGTTTTATTTTCTATCTTTTCTATTTTCCCCCTCTTATTCTTCTTTGTTTTTCAAACTTAAATATTTATATACTTTATATTTATATAGTTTAAAACCTTATAATTTTACAAATATATTTATATAGTTTAAATTTATGTTTTCGTATGATTTTCTATTTTATAATATTAATTTAAAATACTATATTTTGATTCAAGAATTTCCAGAATTATATTAATATCAATACACTTGAAAAATGTTTTAAAATTCAAAAATACACTAAGTATGTCGACTTAACAAAAACACCATGTCGACATATAACTGACAGAAATTCAAATTTGAAAGGAAGTGTCTTTTCACTATTTGAAACGTTTCAGAAATATTGCAACCTTTCACGCACTATAAAAAGGGGTTAAACCCAAATTGTTAAATATATCTTCTTTTCCACTTTCATTCTCATTCATTATACAATCATTCTTAATCATTTTTATGATTTCTACACTTTTGAATTCTGTTTTTATCAAACTTCTCCTCTCTACACTCTCTTCTCATCTCTCTCTGAATCAAGTGCTATTGAAGACTTCTAGGACTGTTTGTAATTGTTTGGGTTGAGTAAAAGAGGAATCGGTGGTATCCTTGTAGCCAAGAAATCAAGGAAGTAGGAATCAGTGTTTCCTTGTAGCCGAGAAATCAAGGAAGTAGAAATCGGTGGTATCCCTTGTAGTTGTAAAATCAAGGTGGGTGTAATTGGCTGTTGATATTGTTATAAAACTCTGCGCAATCCAGCGTTGTGCGGGACTGGACGTAGGAGTAATCCAAACCAGTATAAAATCTGGTGTGTTCTTTCCTTTTCTATGTTTGAATCTGTGTCTGTTGTTGTGTTTGTGTTGTTTGATTCATTCCATAGTTCACATAAGTTTTAGATTTTGTTTAAATTCTCGCAAACACTATTCAACCCCCCCCCCCCTTTAGTGTTTGTTTTTCCTTGACGATCCATTCCGCATTCCTTAACAATTGGTATCAGAGAAAGGTCTTTCAAAAAGTTCATAATCTGATTTTTGAAAATTGTGATAATAGCAAACAACACTGGAAGCAATAATAGTTCTTTTATAGAGGGTCAATCCACTGTTAGACCACGATTGTTTAATGGTAGTAATTATTCATATTGGGCATGTAGAATGAAATTTTATTTACAGTCAGTAGAATTAAGTACATGGAATAGAACACAAAATGAATATATTGAACCCACAAATGCATTTGCACAATGGACAAATGAATAAAAGGCTGAGGCACAGAGCAATTCTAAAGCCATGAACATGTTATTTTGTTCATTAGATAGGAATGAGTTTAATTGAGTATCAATATGTAAAACTGCTTTTGAAATTTGGAGAACTTTACAAGTTACTCATGAAAGAACTAATAAAGTTAAACAAACTAAAATAGCCATGTTAGTTAATTAATTTGAATTATTCAAAATGAACGAGAATGAGTCTATTTCAAACATGTATTGCAAATTTCAAGAGATAATGCAGTCACTAACAGCACTTGGAAAACTTATTCTAAAGCAGATCAAGTCAGAAAAATATTGAATTCATTAACTACAAAATGGTATCAGAAGACTATGGCTATTGAAGAAGCCAATGATGTCAGTGAAATGAATATTGAAGAGTTAATTGGAAATTTGATGTCTTATGATGTCCAATTACATAATAGAAAAGAAAATAGATCAATTGAAAAGCAATCTATTGCACAGAGAGCAACAATAATTGATTCTGACTCGATAGTATAGATGATGAAGAAATAACGCTTATGACAAATCATTTTAGAAAACTTCTAAAATATAGAAGGAAGAGTTACATTCAAGGAAATTCAAAAAGTAATGATGGTCGATGTTTTAACTACAACAAACCAGGCCATATAAAGAAAATGTGTCTATATCCAAGTAAATCGACTCAACAAACTGATAACAGCAATTAGTCAAGAAAAAGAAAGAAAGCATACGCAGCAACATTAGATGATTCAAATTCATCCTCAAGTGATGAAGAACCAGAAACGGGAAATACGAGTATATGCTTTATGGCAATTCAGAGTTCAGAAAATTATGAAGAAAAGGATCAAAAAACCAAGTACGCATTAATTAAATTTTAATTTTATTTGGTTGAATGGCTGCTTTTTTGTTTGTTTTTGTTTGAATTTAAACTTTAAAAACAAACTTTTGAAATTTGAAATTCATATTAGAATTTTGAAATTAAAAATAATAGTATAATATTAAATAACCAATAAAATAATTGGTTTGTGAGTATATTAGGATTAGTTCAAGAAATCGTTAAACCTGAATATAAATCAATAATATATTTCAAAATATAAAAATCCAATTTCCTTTGAAATAAGTCAAGTGTGTCGACATACAGAAAAGTATATGTCGACATATCTAACCAGTTTTGAAATTTAATTTTTGAATTTCAAAAGTTTAAATTTTCAAACTTCCCTCCAATCTTTTCACCAACTCCCAAGGTCTAAAAAGGTGTCATTCCAATCTGAAAAGATTTAATTCATATTCATTCATATCAATTTCTATATATATCTATCCTTTCTACCTTTCATTCATAACTCAAAACTATGTTCTTCATATCTATTCTTTTCCAAAACTATCAATCCAAAGGCTTCCTTAAGTTCATCTCAAAGATTGAAGATAACCAAAACCATCAAAGGATATCTTCATAATCAAAAGAGGCCATCAAAAACTATGGTAACTATTTTGAAAATGCTAAAGTTGATATGGGTGCTTTCTCCATCTTTAGCGACTTTCCCTTTTATGATTTCGTCTCTCTTTTCGAACACAATGAAGTGTTGAGTCTAATTGACACTCGTGATAACGACAAAATATGTTATCCCAAACTCGTGAAGATATTCTATGAAAATCTCAATCGCGGATTTTACGAAGGCAACGAAAATCAAATTTGGAGTAGTGTCAAAGGCACTCAAATTGTTCTCAAAGCCGAACTCTTAGGCACTATTCTAAACTGTAGAAGTGTGAGATTAGATTTTTCAAATTTTTCTATCAACGAAACCGATTTGGAACCATTTCACGACATATTTGACGATGGTGCTCCAAAGGAATTCAAAAATCGCTTCTTACGCCCAAAAACAAGAATTGTCAACCTTCTCCTCCAACATACCATCACTCCCCGTTCCGAAAATTTCAACAATCCAACTCTCAAAGTTCAAAAGGCTTTCTTTGCTATTATGGGTGGATATATCATCAATTGGGCCGAAATGATCCTAAATGAAATTAAGGCCATAGATTTATCTACAAAAGAAAACACCCTTTACTATGGTGTTTACCTCACTCACATTTTCAAATACTTTAATGTTGATCTTCATGGAGAAGAATTTGTCCCTAGAAAAGTGTTTGACGCATCAAACATTCATCTTATGCAAATTTCTCTTATTTTTAAACTGAATGAGACATTCGAGGCCAAACAAGCTCGAATGCAACAAGAACAAGAGCCAATGGAAGTCGAAGAAGAAGAAGAGGTTTCTATGGAAAGTATTGTATATCCAACTTCTAAGCGTATTTACAAAGATATGATTGTTCAAAATCAAGTGAAAATCATCAACAATTAAAAGAACCTTAACAAAAGGCTTTCCAAAATATCCAAACTCATGGTCAAGATAGGAAGAAAGCTTGGAATTTCATCTTCCTCATCATCATCCGAAAACTAGGCCATCTAGTTTAATCTATCTTTATATATTTCCTTGTATTTTCTTTCGAATTTCGTATTTATAGTGTGTCTTAATCAGTTGGACATATTTGCTTTCTATCATATAATGAATGGAGTTTTATTTATGATATAATCATCTTTATGTTTCTGGAAAAACTATAAAACTAATTATAATATAATAGAGTTCAAAAGAATTCAAAATTCTTTTTTTTTAATATAACACTATAGTATGTCGACATGACAAAAAGAGTATGTCAACATATAGCTGACAGATTTTCAAATTGTTTCAAATTTTAAAATTAAGATAACAACTCATGTCTATTCAAAATCCAATGAATTCCGGACCCTATTTAAGTACATTTCTTCCAGAAAAATTCATTATTCATTACTCCTTTCTTATTCATTTCTTATCAAATCCATGGCAAATCCTATTCATAATCTTAGTGAAAATCTAGAAGAAACCTTGAATTCTTTCAAAATTGTTCTCTCTATTATTCTACGAATTCAACGTCATCTCGAACTAAGTCAAATAAAGATGCTCGAACAACAAGAGAAGCATTTTAATGCAATGCGATGGCTAATATCTTCTCATTTCAGAGATGAAGATAATAATCTCGCAAAGGCTTCGTCAACCAAAGAAGATGAAGATTGGGAAGTTATTAAAAAGGATCCTATCTTTGGAGAAGATGGATGGGTTGAAGTTCCAAGAAACGTTTAATTATTTGGTACAATTTGATTGATTTGTTTAAATATTCTAAAACATATAGTGTGGTGTGATTTGAATTTTGTTGTTTGAAACTTGTATATATTAAGATATATGTTGTGATTTGATTTGGTTTGTATATATATTTCAAACAAACATATGTAATAATAACAACTTGGATTGGTTTGTATTTAATCATCATATTGCTAGATATTATTATTTTAAGTTTGAATAGATTAAGGGAGTATTCTACTTAGAGGTTGTTAATATATTAAGGGGGAGTATCTTTATAGAATAATTACTTAAGTTTTATTCAGAAAGTTATACAATTTAGGGGGAGTTCTCTTAGAAATTCTTTTTGATGATTCCAAAGGGAGAGAAATATAGGAATAGTTTATAGGATTCTTACAGATAGGGGGAGTATTAAAAGGATCATCATTATGACGGCCCACCCCGCACCAGCCTGCATTTCCTCCGAAAGTGCGCTGTACACATGCCCGACAAGCACGGGACGGACGTCAGAAGAAAGGAAAGAAGTGAACGAACTAGTCAAGAACCTGTAGAATGTCTCACAGCGCATGGAGTAAAATATAATAATAATAATAATAATAATAATAATAATAACATACTTGACATAAAACAGGTGAGACAGTGCATAAGCTGGTAACTAAAATCAACATCAACATCAGAGCAGCGGAAATCCAAATACAGCTTATTACAACTTTCCAAATTTACTGTCTCTAAACAAAAGAAAGCTAAAGTAGAAGATGCACCACCAATGCCCAAGCAGTGATATTCAACAACACAGGGAGAATACTATATATATATATATATATATATATTACGTGGAAGCCTCTTGCTCGTCTCCGGATCATCTACCCGTGCATCACCAGCTAACATGTCTCTAGTCTGCTCGTGTGAGCACCCAGAGTAATAAGAGGAGACATAAAACTCTGGGTCAGACATAAAGCCTGGTATGAGAGATAAGCATCTAAACAGAACAATAACAGGTATACTAAACCATACCTGAACCTGGACCTGCAACCAAAGAGTTAGTACCACATACCGTACAGTACTCTAAGGTGCCATAATAAATAGTGTAAAGAATACGGGGGTGGGGTGTGCATGTCATAATGATAGCAAACAAATCATCCATAGCAACCATCCTCACATCTCTTACTCAGTGCGTAAAGCATACGATGTCCACCACTGCCAATCACTAGACCCATCGAAGTAGTGACGGAGTTCAACTTGTACAACTACTGCTACTACCAAGCTTACCACATGGAGTCATGACCAAATCTTTACAAATGACCCCACTTCATTGGTTTATAGCCCTTTAGTCGTATATAGGCCATTTCAGCCCTGAATCCGTTCACGTACTTCCCATACATAGTGATCCAAAGTCATAAACATCGACTACCCCTTGGCACACGTCCCGCAGCAAAGCCCAATCATGAAGTGAACTCATCGGTTCCCAACTGGATCCTGAGCTCTAACTTCCCATATTGGACTACCTTTGCATCTCAGGTTATTGGTCAATACTGGGTCGGGTCGGGTTCCCCTCCTAGCCATCGGTTCGGGTCGGGTCCTCTACTTTGAATTGGCTCTGTTCGTAGTCTTCCCCTGTAGCGGTTCGGTTCGGGTCCACAGCGTTGCATCGGTTCGAGTCTGGCGTCCCACTTCGGGTCGGGTCGGGTGTCCTCCTCCGGGTCGGGTCGGGTGTCCTCCTCCCTTCCAGTTCGTGCTTCCGCTCCGATCTGCTCCCTCGTTCTTCACGTGCTCCGATCCGATCCCTCCTTCTTCATCTGATCCGATCCCAGTTCAATTAGCGTGGCCTTCCCTCTTGCCAGTTCTCCCAAGTGTCATGTTCCGATCCGAGCCCTTCGTCCCTAAGTCGATCTGATCCCCAGCTTAACCAACATGGCCTTCCTTTTTGCCAAGCCTCTTTTGTGCCAGACTCCAGTTCGGGTCGGGTTCCTTGCCCAGATCTCCAATCCGATCCGAGCCCATATCCGATCCGATCCGAAACCCTGCACAACTTTCTGCGACTTTTCCAGCAACTTGTTTACGCCATTCGACGACCTTTTCGACAAATCTAACTATACTAATCAATCACAAATCATGTCAAACAGTCATAGCAACATAGCAAACTAACCACAAACACCAAAACAATAAATTTACATGTCAAAATGGATCAAATATACCCAAAACCCCATATTTTCCCTTAAGCATGTTTAAGCAAAACTAATCATAGGGTTAACAAAACTTAATCAAATTAAACCAAATTTCTACCAGAGGCATAAAGTATTATTTTCGAATTTATAGATATTTTTCCAGAATTTATCAGTGTGTAAATTCGCTAATCTTCACTAATTACCCTTAATTAACTGTAATTAGTGTCAAAACGATGCTAATCACTCACCTTGGCCACAAACGAAATTCTCAGAACTGAAACCTTGCTGATTTGGGCGAATACTGATGTCTAACAGCAGCTCTAGTCTTGCTTTTGTGTTTCCTCTCTTTAATTTGATGTAGATTAAGCCAAAACTTGATTAAAAAGTGATTAGAAGGTGATTTGGGTGTTGGAGGCCATTGCTAGGGTTGCAAGAAAGAAAGTGGCGGCTGGGAAATGAGGATAAAATCGTTCTCTAACTGATTTCAGCCTCCTCCTTACCCTAATCCCGAAATCCCCCATTGGGCCTAGCTGTTAATCACCCGGTTAAGCCCAATTAAGCTGTTTTCACTATCTGAAACTTGTTTCAGCCATATCTCCCAAACGGTGAGTCCGTTTGGCTAATGTGACCACTCTACGGAATTGTAAACCATCATCCGGAGCCAATGGAAGTGGTTTCAGGTCAAAATTCCTTTCCAGTCAAAAGTTATGGTCAAAACAGTACCAACTAGGGGTAAAATGGTCATTTAAAAATCGACAAAAATCATGAACATGGGAAATGACCCCAATAGTCGTCTCCCAAAGTTACATGACCATACGACTTCGTATGTGAAAGAAATAAATATTCTACGATCCTATGATGCGTAGAATACGGGTCGTTACACTCTCCCCCCCCTTAAGAAATTTCGTCCCCGAAATTCCTTAACCCAAAACATACAAAGGATCCCGCATGCCTAACAACCACATACAACAATCAAACATGCAAAACAAGCAAACAAGCCTATCCTAGCATGCGGAAAACTAAATCGAAGTTAAAATCTTACCAGGCAAAGAGTTCTGGATAAGTCTTCCTAATGTTCTCCTCTGTCTCCCAAGTACAATCATTCTCGTCCTCGCCCCACTGAACCTTGACTAGCTTCACCGCCTTCCTTCGAAGTTGCTTCATGTCGTGCTCGACAATACGGGCCGGCTTGCGGTTCCCAACCGCCTCGGGTTCTACTTCGAAGTCCTCTAACTGATCAGGTGAAATAGTCGTATCTGAGTCGTGGACGAACTTCCTTAGTTGGGAAACATGAAATACATTGTGAACTCCCGCCATCTTCTATGGTAAGTCAATTCTATATGCCAAATTCCCGACCGGTTCAAGAATAGGGAATGGGCCAACAAATCTTGGTGCTAACTTGCCTCTCCTGCCAAATCGTATCACGCTCTTCAACGGAGAAATCTTGACAAACACCAAGTCACCAACGGAGAATTTTAAGTCTCTTCTCCTCTTATCAGCATAGCTCTTCTGCCTATCTTGGGCAGCTTTCATTCGTTGTTGAATGATCTTGATTTTATCTGAAGTTTCCCTCACCACATCTGGTCCAAGCATAAACTTCTTGCCAGTCTCTATCCAACATGATGGTGAGTTGCACGGTCTTCCGTACAAAGCTTCATATGGAGCCATACCGGTACTGGATTGGTAGCTATTATTATATGCAAACTCTACTAGATGCAAATGGTCATCCCACGATCCACCAAAATCCAATATACATGCTCTCAAGAGATCTTCCAAAATATGATTCACCCTCTCCGTCTGACCGTCGGTCTGAGGATGATATGCGGTACTGAGATGTAACTCTGACCCTAGAGCCTCTTGTAAGCTCTTCCAAAACCCACTAGTGAACAACGGGTCTCGGTCACTCACAATGCTTTTAGGTACCCCATGAAATCTCACTACCCACTTCATATACAATTCTGCTAACTTAGCTGTCGTTCTGGTCGATTTGACTGGTATGAATCTTGCACTCTTAGTCAATCGATCCACGATTACCCAAATGCTATCATGTCCCGATCTAGTCCTTGGTAAACCATCGATGAAATCCATCGAGACTTGCTCCCATTTCCATTCGGGAATTTCTAATGGTTGCAACAACCCACTAGGCTTCTTTTGCTCGGCTTTAACTAGATGGCAATTCATGCATTTGGATATAAACCTCCCAATGTCTCTTTTCATCCCTTCCCAGTAGTAGGTCTGCTTCATGTCTCGATACATCTTATTACCACCGGGGTGTATAGTCAGTTTTGAGTGATGACATTCTCTAAGCACTTCATCTCTCAATCCATTGACATTGGGTACAACAAGCTTTCCACTCTTTCTAAGCCATCCATCTCGATCAAGCCCATACTTGTTCATCTCCTCATCAATACCCATCTCTAACTTGGAGATGATTTCCAATAGGTTAGGATCGTCCCTCTGAATAGAGCCGATCCGCTCAATCAAAGTGGGTCTGACCATCAAACTTGCTAACATTTCTGGATCCAATTCGCACTTTGGTCTGAAATCATACCCAGCGATGTACTCCAGTTGCTTCCATTCTAGAAACATAGCCCCTAAGCTGGCATGTCTCCTACTCAATGCATCAGCCACCGCATTGCCCTTTCCCGGTGTATATGCGATGTCAAAATCATAGGAAGCCAAGAATTCTAACCACCTTTGTTGCCGGAGATTTAAATCCTTCTGGGAGAAGAGATACTTCAACGACTTATGATATGTAAATAGCTCAAATCTTTCTCCCAACAGATAGTGTCTCCACATCTTCAACGCGAACACGATTGCTGCCAATTCCAAATCATGGGTAGGGTATCTTCTCTCGTGCGGTTTCAATTGCCGACTTGCATAAGCTATAACCCTGCTGCCTTGCATCAATACAGCACCCAGTCTGGTACCATAGGCATCCATGTATACCGTCATCTCTTCATTCCCCTTAGGAATGACTAACACTGGTGCGCATGTCAACTTGTCCTTTAGACTCTTGAATGCATCCTCGCACCTTTCATCCCAGACAAAAGCTTGATTCTTCTTGGTCAACTGGGTCAATGGTGCTGCTATCTTGGAGAAACCTTGGATAAACTTACGATAATATCCAGCTAACCCCAAGAAACTTCTTACATCTATTGCATTCTTGGGCGTAGGCCAATCCTGTACCGTAGCCACCTTCGCCGGGTCCACGGCAATACCATTCTCTGAAACAACATGGCCCAAGAACCTCACTTCCCTCTTCCAGAAGTGACACATAGAAAACTTTTCTTTCAATTGGGGTTTTCTCAACACCTCCATCACTATTCTTAAATGTTCCTTGTGTTCTTCCTCTGTCTTCGAATATACCAAAATATCACCAACGAACACAAGGACTAACTTATTCAACTGATCTCTGAATACCCTATTCATAAGATCCACAAAATATGCTGGGGCATTGGTCAGCCCGAATGGCATGACCAACCACTCATGAAATCCAGACGGCGTCCGAAATGTCGTTTTAGCTATACTCTCAGCTTCCACTCTAAGCTGATGAAAACCTGTCGCGGGATCCAACTGAGAAAATACTCTCGCGCCACTCAACTGATCGAACAAATCATCTATCCGCGGTAGAGGATACTTGGTCTTCCTCATCACTTTATTCAACTCGCGGTAGTCTACACACAAACGAAGGGAATCATCCGCCTTGGTAGCAAACACAATTGGTGTTCCCCATTCAGAAACACTCCTTCTGATAAATCCCTTCTTCAAAAGATCGCTGACTTTCACCTCGAGCTCTCGCTGCTCCCTTGGTGCCATACAATGAAGTGGCATCACTATAGGTCTGGCATCTTTTACCAAATCAATACGGAACTCAATCTCTCGATGTGGTGGAAGCCCGGTCACTTCCTCGAAAACATCCGGATATCGACCAACCACGGGCAAACCTGACAACTCACTATGCAGAATATCGAGGGAGTTTAGAAAACTAGCCAATACCCCCTCACTGGGTAGACCACCAAACACTATCCTCCGCCCATCATCCGCTCTAGCTGTCACCAAAAAGCCCTCATAGTCTACCACCACCCCGTATCTTCGGAGCCAATCTACTCCCAAAATAATGCCAAACCCAGTAAAGCCCAAAACAGAGCAATCACAATCAAACATGCATCCATGACTCGATAAGACCACATTACGACAAATCATGCTAAGGCTAGTCGAACCACCAATCGGGTTCGTCACTACTAAAGGTCTATCGACAATCTCGGGCTCCAATCCCAACCTTTCAACCAGGTCACTAGATATGAAAGAACTGGAAGCTCCGGTATCAAACAAAACTCTAATAGGAACATCATAAACAGAAAGCATACCTTGAATGACGACATTCTTTCCCTTCTCCGCCGCAGTTGGGGCATTCGACGAAGAAGGAATAGCATTAAGGGCGTAGGCTTTCACCATTTGCTTTTCTTTGGGGGGTTGCGGACACTTGTCCTTGTGATGTCCCATTTGGCCACAGTTGAAGCACTTCCTGTCCGCTGGCTTTACCCGACAATTACTAGCATAATGACCCTTCTTACCATAGCTGAAGCACTCAACATCTTGCTTATTCTTTTTCTTCTGGCCATCCTTAGTCTGATTCTACTTTCTCTTATTCTGGGAACCACCCTTGCCTCCACCACTTGCTTGTGGCTTTGGCTCATCTGCTGATGCAACCTCAGTCTTCGGCTTAGGGTAGAGACTTTCTGATCTTAATGCTTTCCCCACAATCAATTCAAACGTCTCATCGATGTGGTTAATAAGCCTTTCCCCCAAGTACTGATCCAAACCAGTTATGAATTTCTCATTTTTCTTCTCGGCAGTATCAATAAGAGATAACCCATATTTTGACAAAGTGTCGAATTCAGCAATATACTCCGAGACAGCTCTGCCATTCTGCTTGAGCTCCAAGAATTTCTTAAACAGCACTGACTTCTGAGCAGCTGGAATGAACTTCTCGATAAAGAGGACCTTAAACTGCTCCCAAGTAATCTGATCTTCGGGAGTAGCTTCCTTTATAGCATTCCACCAATTCATTGTCCGCCCTTGCAGCTGACGGGACGCTAGCTTTCTCTTCATCGCATCCTCGATACCCAAATCCTCGAAGATACGTTCGCAACTATCCAACCAATCTTGAACATCCGTAGCCGACTCCGTTTCGTGGAACGGCTTCCCACCAAGACTAGTATAATCCTTATTCAGCTTGGCGAAGTCGACTCTCGACGCCTGCACTATTGGACCACCACCATTTCCACCATTGGGAGCTTCCCTCTGCACATCCCTAAGCATCTCTCTCATGAGGTCAGTAAACATCGTCCTCATGTCAGCAGCATTCCCATTATTGGCCCCTCTACCGGTACCTCTAACATATCGGCTCATCGTCAATCTGAAAAAGGAAACGATTAACGACCCCATAGTGGTGCTAGTGCAGCACGACTTCATTCTTATACTACTAATAGTATATATATATAGCTTTTAAAAACAAAAATAATCACAAATACGCTCTCTCGTTTACGTATATTATCTCTCCCTGATAACTTCCCTAGGTTAACTACGCAACTTAGAGCTCTGATACCAAGTGTGACGGCCCGCCCCGCACCAGCCTGCATTTCTTTCGAAAGTGCGCTGTACACATGCCCGACTAGCACGGGACGGTCGTCAGAAGAAAGGAAAGAAGGGAACGAACTAGTCAAGAACCTGTAGAATGTCTCACAGCGCATGGAGTAAAATATAATAATAATAACATACTTGACATAAAACAGGTGAGACAGTGCATAAGCTGATAACTAAAATCAACATCAACATCAGAGCAGCGGAAATCCAAATACAGCTTATTACAACTTTCCAAATTTACTGTCTCTAAACAAAAGAAAGCTAAAGTAGAAGATGCACCACAAATGCCCAAGCAGTGATCTTCAACAACACAGGGAGAATACTATATATATATATTACGTGGAAGCCTCTTGCTCGTCTCTGGATCATCTACCCGTGCATCACCAGCTAACCTGTCTCTAGTCTACTCGTGTGAGCCCCCAGAGTAATAAGAGGAGACATAAAACTCTGGGTCAGACATAAAGCCTGGTATGAGCGATAAGCATCTAAACAAAACAATAACAGGTACACTAAACCATACCTGAACCTGGACCTGCAACCAAAGAGTTAGTACCACATACCGTACAGCACTCTAAGGTGCCATAATAAATACTGTAAAGAATACGGGGGTGGGGTGTGCATGTCATAATGATAGCAAACAAATCATCCATAGCAACCATCCTCACATCTCTCCCACAGTGCGTAAAGCATACGATGTCCACCACTGCCAATCACTAGACCCATCGAAGTAGTGACGGAGTTCAACTTGTACAACTACTGCTACTACCAAGCTTAACACATGGAGTCATGACCAAATCTTTACAAATGACCCCACTTCATTGGTTTATAGCTCTTTATTCGTACCTAGGCCATTTCAGCCCTGAATCCGTTCACGTACTTCCCATACATAGTGATCCAAAGTCATAAACATCGACTGCCCCCTTGGCACACGTCCCGCAGCAAAGCCCAATCATGAAGTGAACTCATCAGTTCCCAACTGGATCCTGAGCTCTAACTTCCCATATTGGACAACCTTTGCATCTCGGGTTATTCGTCAATACAGGGTCGGGTCGGGTTCCCCTCCTAACCATCGGTTCGGGTCGGGTCCTCTACTTTGATTTGGCTCTGTTCGTAGTCTTCCTCTGTAGCGGTTTGGTTCGGGTCCACAGCGTTGCATCGGTTCGGGTCGGGCGTCCCACTTCGGGTCGGGTCGGGTGTCCTCCTCCCTTCCAGTTCGTGCTTCCGCTCCGATCTGCTCCCTCGTTCTTCACGTGCTCCGATCCGATCCCTCCTTCTTCATCTGATCCGATCCCAGTTCAATTAGCGTGGCCTTCCCTCTTGCCAGTTCTCCCAAGTGTCAAGTTCTGATCCGAGCCCTTCGTCCCTAAGTCGATCTGATCCCCAGCTTAACCAACATGGCCTTCCTTTTTTCCAAACCTCTTTTGTGCCAGACTCCAGTTCGGGTCGGGTTCCTTGCCTAGATCTCCAATCCGATCCGAGCCCATATCTGATCCTATCCGAAACCCTGCACAACTTTCTGCAACATTTTCCAGCAACTTGTTTACGCCATTCGACGACGTTTTCGACAAATCTAACTATACTAATCAATCACAAATCATGTCAAACAGTCATAGCAACATAGCAAACTAACCACAAACACCAAAACAATAAATTTACATGTCAAAATGGATCAAATATACCCAAAACCCCATATTTTCCCTTAAGCATGTTTAAGCAAAACTAATCATAGGGTTAACAAAACTTAATCAAATTAAACCAAATTTCTACCAGAGGCATAAAATATTATTTTCGAATTTATAGATATTTTTCCAGAATTTATCAGTGTGTAAATTCGCTAATCTTCACTAATTACCCTTAATTAACTGTAATTAGTGTCAAAACGATGCTAATCACTCACCTTGGCCACAAACGAAATTCTCAGAACTGAAACCTTGCTGATTTGGGCGAATACTGATGTCTAACAGCAACTCTAGCCTTACTTTCGTGTTTCCTCTCTTTAATTTGATTTAGATTAAGCCAAAACTTGATTAGAAAGTGATTAGAAGGTGATTTGGGTGTTGAAGGCCATTGCTAGGGTTGCAAGAAAGAAAGTGGCGGCTGGGAAATGAGGATAAAATCGTTCTCTAACTGATTTCAGCCTCCTCCTTACCCTAATCCCGAAATCCCCCATTGGGCCTAGCTATTAATCACCCGGTTAAGCCCAATTAAGCTGTTTTTCACTATCTGAAACTTGTTTCAGCCATATCTCCCAAACGGTGAGTCCGTTTGGCTAATGTGACCACTCTACGGAATTAAAAACCATCATCCGGAGCCAATGGAAGTGGTTTCAGGTAAAAATTCCTTTCCAGTCAAAAGTTATGGTCAAAACAGTACCAAATAGGGGTAAAATGGTCATTTAAAAATCGACAAAAATTATGAACATGGGAAATGACCCCAATAGTCGTCTCCCAAAGTTACATGACCATACGACTTCGTATGTGAAAAAAATAAATATTCTACGATCCTATGATGCGTAGAATATGGGTCGTTACAATCATCAACAGGTATATATAGGTATGATATTTTATAAACAAAGTTTGTCATCATCAAAAAGGAGGAGACTATTGGAGAATGGAGTTTTGATGACAACAACCTTGTTTCAATTATCATTGATTATAAAATATATACTAACACATTTTTATAGAATATATATATATATATACACACACACATATGCAGGAATTATATACAGGAAATATTACTGAAGACTGTAAAGTTTTAAAGATGGTAGAGATTCAAAGATTAGAGAAATTTCAAGACTCATGAGTATTCAAGATTTTAGGAATTCAAGATTTCAAGATTAATATGGTTATAAAGTCTAGAATATGTAAGACTCTAAATAGCACTCCAGGTTCAAATTCAAATTCTAATTTTCAAATTCTGATTTTTAATTCTATCCTCGATCCTTTTATTTTATTTTCTATCTTTTCTATTTTTTCCCTTCTTATTCTTCTTTATTTTTCAAACTTAAATATTTATATACTTTATATTTATATAGTTTAAAACCTTAGGCCGGGTATATGGACACAAAACTAAACATAAAGAGAGAAACGCAAAACCTCCACCGTTGGATTTGTTTGTCTTTATATGGAGAGTGTAATTAACAGGAGGATCCAGTGGTTGAGATTTATTGTATGCAATTTTATGTCCTTATTTTGTGTCTAAATATAGTTTCCCTTTTATAAATATGTTTATATAGTTTAAATTTATGTTTTCATATGATTTGTCTACTTTATAATATTAATTTACAATACTATATTTTGATTCAAGAATTTCCAGAATTATATTAATATCAAAACACTTGAAAAATGTTTTAAAATTCAAAAATACACTAAGTATGTCGACATAACTAAAACTTCATGTTGACATATAACTGTTAGAAATTCAATTGTGAAAGGAAGTGAAACGACCTGAACTTCCCCGGTAAGGAAAGCCCTGATTGCTTTGAGAACAAGCCACATCGGGACACAAACAGAAGAACATTTCATTGTTAATTACAACAATTCCATCAGAATACAAGAATATACAGAGTATGAACAAATATTACACATTTAATAAATATCAGAGATTTACAAATTACAATGCAGCGGGAAAATAATACAAAGCACAACTGAAAAGAATATACGGATACAGAGTTTTCCGGATATCATTCCAGCTGTAAACCAGGCTCCTGTGAATATAAATCTGCAAAACCAAAACTACTAGCTGCACCATGTCAAAATAAGGGCACCCAGAGTTTTGGTTAAAACAATAAACTCCAGGTCAGTCATGTGACTGGTGTGAGAACTAAAACAGTTATTAATCTTTATTTTAAAGTTAGGTAAATCAAGGGACCACGCTGTATAACACGGAATGGGTTTCCTCCCAAGAATACCAATGCATAAAACAACAGCGCAATGCCAAATAAAGAACAATGAAGCTATTATAAGACCCAGGTCCCATCACACAATGCAACACAGGCCGAAGGATAGGGTTTTACCTTATAATAGCCAAAAAAAGCTTGATACGCTAAATTTCATGTTTTATTATTACTATAAGTGTATAGTGTCGAAACAAATTCAATCATAAGTATCAATCATAGACGGCACAAGTGCCCTATCCCACTATGTCGCCATATATAGGTTCTACAATCAAAACCGCAAAGTCACGTATTTGAAATTGAATTTCTGTCCGTGAACCGAGGCCAGGGATCATCCTCACCGTTTGGAGACAATCTAGCCTACCATGTCTCAGGAACAGCCGCAACTGCACTTTGGATCGTCAGGGCCGGTCCACCGATGTGGATTAAAATGCCTGAACACTGCGTTTCCCCACCCTTTGGGGCGTAAATGAGTCCAATGACTCCATCGGCTCCACACAGTCATCGATATATCCGAGGCGCCTCGCAACAACAACAACCATATAAGTCAAACTCGTCAGGGCGTGTAAAACCACTGACGCCACTTCTAGCTAGAAAGAAACGCATGCTGTAACGACACGGATTTTGCCCGGACCTAATCGATCGCAAAATCGACCAAGACCGTTCAAAACTCGCATACGTTAACTTTGGGAATACAACAACATCAGAACAATAACAGCAGACTTTTATAACATCATAATAAATGTTACATCAGAGTACAGAATATATACCAGAGTACATTAAATAAATTTATAACGGAAGATAAATTACAACAGATTTAATACATTAAACAGCGGAAGACTTCTAAGCTCTGGACACAGCTTTAGGCTTCGATCCAAGACCTGCTAAAGAGAGAGATATCTGCAAAAAGCTACTCGACTGCCCGTGTGGAAAGAGGGCACCCGAGTTTGCAAAGTGAAACAAACTACGAGTCAGTCATGGGACTGGTGTGAGAATTCTAAACTAATTTAACTAATAAGACAAATCCAAGGACCACGCCACTTTCGCGGAACGGGTTTTATTCCAATGGATTGTCGGTGCATAAACTAAAGTAAATCGAGAAATAACGCAATGTCTTTTTGGAAAAATGAAACCATTATAAGACCCAGGTCCCATCACACAATGCAACGCACACCAGAGGATAGGGTTTTACCTTATAATGGTCAAAAGATGCTTGATATGTATAAAACGGATTTGATATTATTATTAGTGTATCTATGTTTTAATAAAAAGATTTGAATCATAAGTATCAATCCTAGACGGCATGGTTACCATATAGCATGTCGCCAATACTAGTTCTACAATCAAAACCGCAAGGTCGTATTGGAAATTTGGATTCCATCATGAGTCGAGGCTAGGGGCAAGCTCCTCTCCGATTCGAGACACTCTAGCAAATGCCTCAGGATCCCCCGCAGTGAACCCTTGGATCTTCAGGGCCGGTCCCCGCCTATGGGCAGTGGATTAGTTATGCCTGAACACACGCTTCCCGGTCCCTTTGGACCTATAGTATGACCACCAACGGCCTATAAAAATAACGAGGCGCCTCAAAATCCATCATCCACATAAGTAAAATGTCAGGGCTGGTAGGTCACTGACACCACTCTAGCTAGAAAGAAACGTGTGCACTCCCTGCAGTCCATATCCCGTTTTTGACTCATACCGGGGTGTGAGGCTCGCGAAGTCACGCTATACACAAAGCTACGCCTAAACAGGCCGTGCTTTGATCATCAACCACAAGTCCTGCTTTTCAACAAAAGCCTTAATCAATGCATCTTAGCATGCCACATTGTCAGTCCATACTATACCATTGATTTCTACCAATATATAACCCCTAAGCTCGTACGTCTCAGAGAAGGGTGTTAACCACCAAACAGATATATATTAAGAGAGATCAACGAATGTAGTATAAGGGACTACAACATCAGACATACATTCCATTTATAAACTTATGCTCTGGGTCTGAGCGAAAGTCAAATCCGTGCAATCAACACTACGTCCGGACGGCTACTACTGTCGCCCCTTCAAGGTAGCTACTCCCATCATGGGTCTCAATAGCAACACACCCATTCGATGTGAAGATCGTCGGTCTTCAATCACCGTCTTCAACTCTTCGAACGTCGTATCATTATTTGGAATGAGAGTAAACTCGGACTTTCCAAATAATTCTCGCATATATAAATTTGCAAACCATTCTATATCGTTATTTATTCTTTTATAAATATAAATATCGTCCATTCATTTCATGTATATATATATCGTCCATTCATTTCATAAATATCGTCCATTCATTTCATGCGTATAAATATTGTCCATTCCTTTCATGCATTTCATATGCGACTTCATGCTTTTTAAAACATGTTAAATTTTCATATGCGGTTCATGCTTCTAAATCATGTTTCATTTCATATTTTTATATTTTTATTCGCATGTGAAATGTAAATAAAAATTCCCTTCTTATTTTCATCTTTTTATTTACATGTGAAAAGTAAATAAAAGTTTCATTACTTTTATTTATATAAAATATATAAATAATATAACCATTTCATGTTTTCATTTATAACATGAAAATATTCATTGTTTTGTGGTTCATTTTCCATTTTCGACCACTTTCTTAATTCAGTGATCTTAACTACTTAATTCCCTTTCAATCAAATTAAAGATTTAATTAAAATTTTATTTAGTTTTAATCTTCCAAAGTCATTACTAAATGATTATTCAATTTCTAGGGAATTAATTCTATCATAAATTCGGGTTAAAGAATAAATGTTATTTAAAACATAATTCACGATAAACCCAAATTTAAATTTCATAAATTTCCCATTTAATATATATAATTAGACATCATTTATTTCAGAGTATTTCATTTAATCTTATATAAAATATTAATCATCTTCGATTTCCTTTATAAAATGTATAACATAATTTATACGGGTTAAAATGGAGTTACTATTTTTTAAATGGACCGAATGGCCCAATTCATTTTCCTTATCCATTTATTATGTTTATCTTTACATTTTATTATTTAATAGCGGGCCAGACCTCTCACATTAGGCCTACAACTTGTGGATGCTGGATATGCCGGTTGGTTCCGGGCAGACTTCTACCACAGGTTGGGCTTAACCTCGTGTCTTGACCCAATTCGTATTTGCGCACTTGGACCTCTCACATTAGGCCCAACATTTATGGCTGCTGGATATGCCGGTTGGTTCCGGGCAGACTTCCGCCATAAATGTGACCTAACCTCGTGTCCAGGTACAATTAATAATTATCATTATAATTATCTCCTAAAAGTATTATTTTAAAACATTTCATATTTTAGAATATCTAATTTCTAAAATATCTTTCATTCTTTTACTTATCCTTTCATTTCAGTAAACATTACTCTTTCCATATTAATATCATAAAACTATTCCCAAAATGTTTCAATTGTAATATCAAAACTTACCATTTTGATATTAAATGAAATCTTCCTCAATTAATCCATTTATGTTAAATTTTAAAATCAAATCTTCTAAATTTACAAGTTAACATAAAAACGAGATTTTTCAATTCAAATCTTCATTATTATAATTGGAATGAAATCTTACCAATTTAAACTTTTTATTTCATCCTTTTTAAATGTGCAATCTTCTTAATTAAATCGTCCATTAATTCCATTAATTGAGTAAATAATGAAAATATTTCAAGTTCCTCAATAACGCTAATTATATATTCACTTTCATGTACAACTTTTATGTGCAATATCCATATATAATTTTTTTTTTATATTTTTAATCAGAAACACTACGAATGTATTTATTTACATATTTTATTTAAAAACGCTTAAAATAAACTTGCATTCATGTTTTTGACATAACAATAAAAATAAAGTTGCATTCATATTTTTATGTAAATAAAAATAAAGTTTCATTCATATTTTAACAGAACGATGCAAATAAAGTTTGCATTTATATTTTATCAAAAAGTGTAAATAATGTTTGCATTCATACTTTTATCAAAACAATGCGAATAATGTTGCATTTATATTTTTGTCAAAACAATGCGAATAATGTTGCATTCTTATTTTATTAACAACAATGAAATTATAATTATTTTCTAAATTTACCTAACTCGCTAAAAATAAGTTATCAATCTTATTTTAACTTAAACAATGAAAATATATTTATTTTCTACTTTCACTTAACGCGCTAAAAATATAACAACACTCATATTTTTACATAAACGTTGGAAATAAGGTTGCATTCCTATTGTGACATTAACTATGAAAATAAGTTTATTTTCTTAAATTTTATTAAGACGCTAAGACTATTTTAATAATCTTATTCTTACTTAAGTGCTAAAAATATAATATAAATTTGCTATTTACACTCACGCACTAAAATGTGGTTATTTTCCTATTTACATGACCGCACTAAAATTATGGTCATCTTCCAATTCACATGACCGCATACAAAAATTAATAACACACAGAATATGGTGTCGCGCTTGCATATCAATAAAATGATAAATAACATAATATGGGGTGTTCAAATCCATTCCAAACCATTCAATGAGCAACATGTAGATTGATGTTCAGCATTCATGTCGACAAACAATAATGACAACATACAATATGGTATTAAGTCTTCATGTCATCGCATATAATAACATCATAAGATGTAGTATCGCATTTTTGTGTCAAGATCCCAACTTTGTTTTTTTTTTTTCATCTAAATAGAATAAGATTTTTTTTTTTTTTTTTTTACGTACGTGTTATAAAAATCCTAACTTGATTTATAAATATAATTAAAAGATTTAAACTTTCTTTTACAATATAAAAATCCTATCTTTATAAATTTTAAATAAAGATCTAATCTTTATTCTTAACACATCATACAATAAAAGATCAAATTTTTTATTCTCAAAACAACATAAAACACAAAATCTAATTTTTTTTTTGTCAAAACAACATAAAAAGGGATCAAATCCATTCGTGTAGATTCCAACAACGCAATTCATACGACAATCATCCAAACACAAATCCAAACCCAAGCATCAACATGTAGTCATACATCGCGGATCTAGTTCACTTCTCATTAAATTATTTAAATAACAAAAAAATATAATTAAATTAAATTAAATTAAAAATAGAATCTCACATTGATTTTTGCTGAAAATTTGACTGTCTCGGATTCAGCTCTGGTCTACGCCATCGCGAAGAGCTCGGAAAGACGAGTCCAACGCAATTTACGGTTCGTCAATCGGACCTCGTACGAGAGAGTTATGATTTATTAAAGTTGGACATAATTAAATAATTAATTAATATTCGTGAAAAATACCTAAAAATTTCACTGTCTCAGAATTGGACAAAATTAGTGTCCACGCGTCCATCTCGTCGCCACGATCCCAACGCACCTGAAATCGTCGATTTTCGACTTCGTATGAGTGAGTTATGCAATTTTAAAGTTCTGGAAATTAATTAAATAATTTAAAAATAAAATAGAAAATACCCTCAGCCCATTGACCGAAAAACACTGTTCACCGCCGAACTTTGACCGCACTTTGCCGCTGCCTCGGGCCACCTGACGCCACGGGACCACCGCCAATGTCTTCGTCTTGGCGAGACGCACCACCACCAGAAAGAGCCGCCCCTAAAGCTTTTCCGATCATCGGGAAATCGCCTAGAAAGGATTTCGCCTCGCGGGTCCCACAGGCCGTCTCACACCTCCAAACTGCCTGAAATTTTCTGAGCATCTTCGTCTTGCGTAGACGAAGAACTTCCGTGTTCGTGACTTCGTCTAATTCTTCCTCGATTCACGGGAATTTCTTGATTTACGTTTTGAGTTTCTGAATTTCGAAAACAGCGAGCTTTAAGACGAGATTCCGGCGAATCCGAGCGCTGTTTGACAAAACCGACTACACCATTAGCTTCGTATCGTCGAGACCTTCGAGAAAACATATAATTTGCTATGGTTTGAAGAGATTTTATTTTTTTATGAATTTTAGAGGAAGAGGGAGCCGCCATGAAAATTGAGAAAAAATGATGGAAAAGAGAGTGGCTGCTGTGCATTTCGAATTTCAGCCCTAAAACTCAGAAAAAAGATAATATATACCATGGGTTTAATTTTGGTTTGGGCCCAAATATCATTATGTGCCCAATTACTCAATTTTCAACTGTTTTCTTCAGTTCAAAAATTCTTATAAATACATGCTGATTTCAAAATTAATAAAATTTTAAACATAATTATTTCAGGTCATTACGAACCCAACGAACCTGATTTCGTAATTTTCCGAGTCCGTATGAATTTATTATGAATTTCCGAAGTCTGAAAATAAGCTGTATTTCCACTGTAAAAATTATACAGGCCACAAAATAATTCCAAAAATTATAAATTTTAGAATTTTACCTTAATTTAATATTCCGAATCCATAGAAACTGGTTTCGTCGAATTCGGAGTTCGTTTGCAAAAATTCTATTTTTCAGGTGTATATTTTAATATTTTAAAAATACCAAAAATAGTGGAATTTTTCCGAAACTCAAAAATATAAGTTCTTATAGTCATTTTTATATGTAAACAACATTCTAAAACCAATGGAGATGGTTTCGGGTCCTAATTCCTTATTCTGCAAAATGTAGCATTTTGGCCCTTATAAATTTCATAGCGACCATTCTAGATTTTAATTTTGACATAACTTTTGATTCCCGTTATGAAATTTCGATTTTTCGGATTCGTTGGAAAGATAAATTTAAATAGATTCTAATATTTTTGGTTTCTCTAAAATCCGTTAAATTTTGCATCATGTACGGTCAGTCAAAGTTCA
Organism: Allium sativum; assembly: GCA_030737875.1. Classification (NCBI taxonomy): domain Eukaryota; kingdom Viridiplantae; phylum Streptophyta; class Magnoliopsida; order Asparagales; family Amaryllidaceae; genus Allium; species Allium sativum. Next base: position 627,550,892 of record CM060920.1, read on the forward strand.
AGTTTGACTTTTCAAACTACCGCGTTATTTCTAACTCTTTTTATAATAAAAATTAAATCATTCATTCTAACTTCGATTTGAATCAAATTTGTGATCATTATTATTTAAATAAATTATTTTATATTGTCAAAATTCATTAAAATTTTCTAAAATAAAATTTTTAAATTGGTCCTGATTTTTGCGGGTTTTTACAATCGCCCCCACTTAAAAACTTTTCGTCCTCGAAAAGGAACTAGGCTAAAAGTTGTTTAATTAACTAACTATATTTTAATTTCTCTTATTAATTTCATTTGTTGACTAACTTATCAAATATACATACTCTTTTATATATTTAAAAATCATATTTTCAGAAATAGATTATATAATCAAAAATACGCTAATCATAAGCTTATCACTCTGAACTCATTCTAGGGCATTACTAACCCCATCTCTAATGAGTTTTCTCATTCTAGGATACTGCTGATCCTATCTCTAATGAGTATTCTTATTGGATATTACTAATCCAATTCTCTGATGAGTCTTTTGTTCAGTTCTAACGAGTTGTACCCCAAAGATTTGAGCTAACCAAAGCTCTGATACCACCTGTAACGACACGGATTTTGCCCGGACCTAATCGATCGCAAAATCGACCAAGACCGTTCAAAACTCGCATACGTTAACTTTGGGAATACAACAACATCAGAACAATAACAGCAGACTTTTATAACATCATAATAAATGTTACATCAGAGTACAGAATATATACCAGAGTACATTAAATAAATTTACAACGGAAGATAAATTACAACAGATTTAATACATTAAACAGCGGAAGACTTCTAAGCTCTGGACACAGCTTTAGGCTTCGATCCAAGAGCTGCTAAAGAGAGAGATATCTGCAAAAAGCTACTCGACTGCCCGTGTGGAAAGAGGGCACCCGAGTTTGCAAAGTGAAACAAACTACGAGTCAGTCATGGGACTGGTGTGAGAATTCTAAACTAATTTAACTAATAAGACAAATCCAAGGACCACGCCACTTTCGCGGAACGGGTTTTATTCCAATGGATTGTCGGTGCATAAACTAAAGTAAATCGAGAAATAACGCAATGTCTTTTTGGAAAAATGAAACCATTATAAGACCCAGGTCCCATCACACAATGCAACGCACACCAAAGGATAGGGTTTTACCTTATAATGGTCAAAAGATGCTTGATACGTATAAAACGGATTTGATATTATTATTAGTGTATCTATGTTTTAATAAAAAGATTTGAATCATAAGTATCAATCCTAGACGGCATGGTTACCATATAGCATGTCGCAAATACTAGTTCTACAATCAAAACCGCAAGGTCGTATTGGAAATTTGGATTCCATCATGAGTCGAGGCTAGGGGCAAGCTCCTCTCCGATTCGAGACACTCTAGCAAATGCCTCAGGATCCCCCGCAGTGAACCCTTGGATCTTCAGGGCCGGTCCCCGCCTATGGGCAGTGGATTAGTTATGCCTGAACACACGCTTCCCGGTCCCTTTGGACCTATAGTATGACCACCAACGGCCTATAAAAATAACGAGGCGCCTCAAAATCCATCATCCACATAAGTAAAATGTCAGGGCTGGTAGGTCACTGACACCACTCTAGCTAGAAAGAAACGTGTGCACTCCCTGCAGTCCATATCCCGTTTTTGACTCATACCGGGGTGTGAGGCTCGCGAAGTCACGCTATACACAAAGCTACGCCTAAACAGGCCGTGCTTTGATCATCAACCACAAGTCCTGCTTTTCAACAAAAGCCTTAATCAATGCATCTTAGCATGCCACATTGTCAGTCCATACTATACCATTGATTTCTACCAATATATAACCCCTAAGCTCGTACGTCTCAGAGAAGGGTGTTAACCACCAAACAGATATATATTAAGAGAGATCAACGAATGTAGTATAAGGGACTACAACGTCAGACATACATTCCATTTATAAACTTATGCTCTGGGTCTGAGCGAAAGTCAAATCCGTGCAATCAACACTACGTCCGGACGGCTACTACTGTCGCCCCTTCAAGGTAGCTACTCCCATCATGGGTCTCAATAGCAACACACCCATTCGATGTGAAGATCGTCGGTCTTCAATCACCGTCTTCAACTCTTCGAACGTCGTATCATTATTTGGAATGAGAGTAAACTCGGACTTTCCAAATAATTCTCGCATATATAAATTTGCAAACCATTCTATATCGTTATTTATTCTTTTATAAATATAAATATCGTCCATTCATTTCATGTATATATATATCGTCCATTCATTTCATAAATATCGTCCATTCATTTCATGCGTATAAATATTGTCCATTCCTTTCATGCATTTCATATGCGACTTCATGCTTTTTAAAACATGTTAAATTTTCATATGCGGTTCATGCTTCTAAATCATGTTTCATTTCATATTTTTATATTTTTATTCGCATGTGAAATGTAAATAAAAATTCCCTTCTTATTTTCATCTTTTTATTTACATGTGAAAAGTAAATAAAAGTTTCATTACTTTTATTTATATAAAATATATAAATAATATAACCATTTCATGTTTTCATTTATAACATGAAAATATTCATTGTTTTGTGGTTCATTTTCCATTTTCGACCACTTTCTTAATTCAGTGATCTTAACTACTTAATTCCCTTTCAATCAAATTAAAGATTTAATTAAAATTTTATTTAGTTTTAATCTTCCAAAGTCATTACTAAATGATTATTCAATTTCTAGGGAATTAATTCTATCATAAATTCGGGTTAAAGAATAAATGTTATTTAAAACATAATTCACGATAAACCCAAATTTAAATTTCATAAATTTCCCATTTAATATATATAATTAGACATCATTTATTTCAGAGTATTTCATTTAATCTTATATAAAATATTAATCATCTTCGATTTCCTTTATAAAATGTATAACATAATTTATACGGGTTAAAATGGAGTTACTATTTTTTAAATGGACCGAATGGCCCAATTCATTTTCCTTATCCATTTATTATGTTTATCTTTACATTTTATTATTTAATAGCGGGCCAGACCTCTCACATTAGGCCTACAACTTGTGGATGCTGGATATGCCGGTTGGTTCCGGGCAGACTTCTACCACAGGTTGGGCTTAACCTCGTGTCTTGACCCAATTCGTATTTGCGCACTTGGACCTCTCACATTAGGCCCAACATTTATGGCTGCTGGATATGCCGGTTGGTTCCGGGCAGACTTCCGCCATAAATGTGACCTAACCTCGTGTCCAGGTACAATTAATAATTATCATTATAATTATCTCCTAAAAGTATTATTTTAAAACATTTCATATTTTAGAATATCTAATTTCTAAAATATCTTTCATTCTTTTACTTATCCTTTCATTTCAGTAAACATTACTCTTTCCATATTAATATCATAAAACTATTCCCAAAATGTTTCAATTGTAATATCAAAACTTACCATTTTGATATTAAATGAAATCTTCCTCAATTAATCCATTTATGTTAAATTTTAAAATCAAATCTTCTAAATTTACAAGTTAACATAAAAACGAGATTTTTCAATTCAAATCTTCATTATTATAATTGGAATGAAATCTTACCAATTTAAACTTTTTATTTCATCCTTTTTAAATGTGCAATCTTCTTAATTAAATCGTCCATTAATTCCATTAATTGAGTAAATAATGAAAATATTTCAAGTTCCTCAATAACGCTAATTATATATTCACTTTCATGTACAACTTTTATGTGCAATATCCATATATAATTTTTTTTTTATATTTTTAATCAGAAACACTACGAATGTATTTATTTACATATTTTATTTAAAAACGCTTAAAATAAACTTGCATTCATGTTTTTGACATAACAATAAAAATAAAGTTGCATTCATATTTTTATGTAAATAAAAATAAAGTTTCATTCATATTTTAACAGAACGATGCAAATAAAGTTTGCATTTATATTTTATCAAAAAGTGTAAATAATGTTTGCATTCATACTTTTATCAAAACAATGCGAATAATGTTGCATTTATATTTTTGTCAAAACAATGCGAATAATGTTGCATTCTTATTTTATTAACAACAATGAAATTATAATTATTTTCTAAATTTACCTAACTCGCTAAAAATAAGTTATCAATCTTATTTTAACTTAAACAATGAAAATATATTTATTTTCTACTTTCACTTAACGCGCTAAAAATATAACAACACTCATATTTTTACATAAACGTTGGAAATAAGGTTGCATTCCTATTGTGACATTAACTATGAAAATAAGTTTATTTTCTTAAATTTTATTAAGACGCTAAGACTATTTTAATAATCTTATTCTTACTTAAGTGCTAAAAATATAATATAAATTTGCTATTTACACTCACGCACTAAAATGTGGTTATTTTCCTATTTACATGACCGCACTAAAATTATGGTCATCTTCCAATTCACATGACCGCATACAAAAATTAATAACACACAGAATATGGTGTCGCGCTTGCATATCAATAAAATGATAAATAACATAATATGGGGTGTTCAAATCCATTCCAAACCATTCAATGAGCAACATGTAGATTGATGTTAAGCATTCATGTCGACAAACAATAATGACAACATACAATATGGTATTAAGTCTTCATGTCATCGCATATAATAACATCATAAGATGTAGTATCGCATTTTTGTGTCAAGATCCCAACTTTGTTTTTTTTTTTCATCTAAATAGAATAAGATTTTTTTTTTTTTTTTTTTTTTTTACGTACGTGTTATAAAAATCCTAACTTGATTTATAAATATAATTAAAAGATTTAAACTTTCTTTTACAATATAAAAATCCTATCTTTATAAATTTTAAATAAAGATCTAATCTTTATTCTTAACACATCATACAATAAAAGATCAAATTTTTTATTCTCAAAACAACATAAAACACAAAATCTAATTTTTTTTTTGTCAAAACAACATAAAAAGGGATCAAATCCATTCGTGTAGATTCCAACAACGCAATTCATACGACAATCATCCAAACACAAATCCAAACCCAAGCATCAACATGTAGTCATACATCGCGGATCTAGTTCACTTCTCATTAAATTATTTAAATAACAAAAAAATAATAATTAAATTAAATTAAATTAAAAATAGAATCTCACATTGATTTTTGCTGAAAATTTGACTGTCTCGGATTCAGCTCTGGTCTGCGCCATCGCGAAGAGCTCGGAAAGACGAGTCCAACGCAATTTACGGTTCGTCAATCGGACCTCGTACGAGAGAGTTATGATTTATTAAAGTTGGACATAATTAAATAATTAATTAATATTCGTGAAAAATACCTAAAAATTTCACTGTCTCAGAATTGGACAAAATTAGTGTCTACGCGTCCATCTCGTCGCCACGATCCCAACGCACCTGAAATCGTCGATTTTCGACTTCGTATGAGTGAGTTATGCAATTTTAAAGTTCTGGAAATTAATTAAATAATTTAAAAATAAAATAGAAAATACCCTCAGCCCATTGACCGAAAAACACTGTTCACCGCCGAACTTTGACCGCACTTTGCCGCTGCCTCGGGCCACCTGACGCCACGGGACCACCGCCAATGTCTTCGTCTTGGCGAGACGCACCACCACCAGAAAGAGCCGCCCCTAAACCTTTTCCGATCATCGGGAAATCGCCTAGAAAGGATTTCGCCTCGCGGGTCCCACAGGCCGCCTCACACCTCCAAACTGCCTGAAATTTTCTGAGCATCTTCGTCTTGCGTAGACGAAGAACTTCCGTGTTCGTGACTTCGTCTAATTCTTCCTCGATTCACGGGAATTTCTTGATTTACGTTTTGAGTTTCTGAATTTCGAAAACAGCGAGCTTTAAGACGAGATTCCGGCGAATCCGAGCGCTGTTTGACAAAACCGACTACCCCATTAGCTTCGTATCGTCGAGACCTTCGAGAAAACATATAATTTGCTATGGTTTGAAGAGATTTTATTTTTTTATGAATTTTAGAGGAAGAGGGAGCCGCCATGAAAATTGAGAAAAAATGATGGAAAAGAGAGTGGCTGCTGTGCATTTCGAATTTCAGCCCTAAAACTCAGAAAAAAGATAATATATACCATGGGTTTAATTTTGGTTTGGGCCCAAATATCATTATGTGCCCAATTACTCAATTTTCAACTGTTTTCTTCAGTTCAAAAATTCTTATAAATACATGCTGATTTCAAAATTAATAACATTTTAAACATAATTATTTCAGGTCATTACGAACCCAACGAACCTGATTTCGTAATTTTCCGAGTCCGTATGAATTTATTATGAATTTCCGAAGTCTGAAAATAAGCTGTATTTCCACTGTAAAAATTATACAGGCCACAAAATAATTCCAAAAATTATAAATTTTAGAATTTTACCTTAATTTAATATTCCGAATCCATAGAAACTGGTTTCGTCGAATTCGGAGTTCGTTTGCAAAAATTCTATTTTTCAGGTGTATATTTTAATACTTTAAAAATACCAAAAATAGTGGAATTTTTCCGAAACTCAAAAATATAAGTTCTTATAGTCATTTTTATATGTAAACAACATTCTAAAACCAATGGAGATGGTTTTGGGTCCTAATTCCTTATTCTGCAAAATGTAGCATTTTGGCCCTTATAAATTTCATAGCGACCATTCTAGATTTTAATTTTGACATAACTTTTGATTCCCGTTATGAAATTTCGATTTTTCGGATTCGTTGGAAAGATAAATTTAAATAGATTCTAATATTTTTGGTTTCACTAAAATCCGTTAAATTTTGCATCCTGTACGGTCAATCAAAGTTCAAGTTTGACTTTTCAAACTACCGCGTTATTTCTAACTCTTTTTATAATAAAAATTAAATCATTCATTCTAACTTCGATTTGAATCAAATTTGTGATCATTATTATTTAAATAAATTATTTTATATTGTCAAAATTCATTAAAATTTTCTAAAATAAAATTTTTAAATTGGTCCTGATTTTTGCGGGTTGTTACACATGCCCTCCCTAAGGTCCTCTCCCGTTTCTGGTTCACAACCAGGGTGTGAGGCTCGCGAATCAACGTTACACAAAGCTATGCCACACAGGCGGTGCTTTGATCATCAACCACAAGATTTTGCTTTTCAACAGAAGCCTTGATCAATTGCCACTTAGGCATGCCACACAGGAAATTCTCTCCATGCGATTGATATCCATCAATATATAACCCCTGAGCTCGTACGTCTCAGAGAAGGGCGTTAAGAAAGAGAATAAATTCTCCGCCGCGAAACAGATATATATTTTATAGAAATCAATCACACAGACTAAAATCCAATGTTAGACACACAGTCTATTTACAAGTTCGTTCTGGTCTGAACGAAACCGGAGGCACCTTGTACCTCGCATATCCATCGATCTCCAAGTACGTCTGGACGATCACCAACTGATTCCCTCCTCTTGTGTGTACAGCCCAATAAAGATCATCAGTAATCACCCAAACGATGTGAAGACCTCCGGTCTTCAACCACCGTCTACATCCTTGACACCACGTCGAATCAGTTATTCAGAACGGGATAAACCCGGTCTTTTTGAATAACTCGCGTATATAATAAACAAGTGTTACATAAGCACAACATATGACTCATTCCAATTCAGAATATTCCTTTATTCAAATATTCCCATACTTTGGGAAAGGTTCCCATAAATTTTATCAAAGATAAATTCTTTAAATTTATTCTTTAATCTTCTTTTGAATATCAATTCAAACTAGTCGGGATTAGCGAACCACACCGAAGTAATCATTTGTTTTATTTCCCAATCCCAACCTATTCATCCCATGAAGTAAAACTGGTCATACTTCATATCTAACACCACGGTGTTATCGGTAAATTCAATTACCATTTCACGTTCAAATCTAGTTAAAGATTTAACTATCGCCTAGAGCAAAACTGGTGATACTCCATTCCCGATCATTTCAATCTAATTAAAGATTCATTAAAACACCACTTAGTTTTAATCTTCCCAAATATCAATATCCTGTGTTTAACAGGGTTAAAGAACCAATGTCATTTAAAACATGGTTCACTATAAACCCAAAATCACATTCCATTCCAAATTAGTTATTGAAACTTCTGGTTACTTTTAAAACCCTTCCAAATCCAATTTATTTATTTAAAAATAAATAAATTATTATTCTAGTTCAAAACTAGTTCATTTCAATAAAAATCGATTTTTATATTTTAAAATATGGAAATTTTCATCTCAATTCTTTCCAAATCATTTCTTATGATCCTACACAAATTATTACTATTTTTAATAATTTTATCAAGGCCCGTACAGTCGATTTCCACCAATGGCCATCGAACTGCACTTACAGCGACCTTTTCCAAATTTGATTTGGACATAATTCCAATTCCAACCATTAGATTTAAAATCTCTAATATTCGTTAGAAAGCTCTTTTCGATACAAACCCAACAGTTCCGGTTTTAGGAGAATCCGACGGTCGGATCTCCCGTAAAGTCCATTCGAAGTCAATGGTCGAAATTCGCGAACTAACGCGGCGCGGCGCGTTCTATTCAGGCCATTTAATATATATAATATATATTTCGTCGATTTCCTTTTAAAATGTATTTTATAAATCGTTTTAAATTCGTTTTCGAAACGATTTCAACTTCATATTCAATTTCAAATCAAAATTGAATATTCCATATCATCGATATACAAATGATAATATTTTCAAAACATTATATTTTGAAATCACTTCCTTTTCTATATTCATTTTAAAAACGAATATAATTGATATAAATATCGTTCGCGTCAAAATGGCGCATATCTAATCAACACAGCATTATATATTTCAATAACTTCGTTATTCTATTCAACAAATGAATATTTTCTTCAACATGTGAATATATAGTTTATTTTAACACATGAATATATATTTTACTTTAACACATGAATATATATTTCTATTCAACACATGAATATTTTATTCTACTCAACACATGAATTTTCTTTCGATTCAACACATGAATTTTCTTTCCATTCAACACATGAATTTTCTTTCCATTCAACACATGAATTTTCTTTCTTTTCAACACATGAATTTTCTTTCCATTCAACACATAAATCTTCTTTCTATTCAACACATGAATTTTCTTTCCATTCAACACATGAATTTTCTTTCTATTCAACACATGAATTTTCTTTCTATTCAACACATGAATTTTCTTTCCATTTAACACATGAATTTTCTTTCTATTCAACACATGAATTTTCTTTTAATATTCTTATTTTCCAACTTGTAATGGGGCCAATCAATTACCATATAATGTTAATTATATGGATTCTATACAACACACGTATATAACAGCAACGATAAATAATCAACCATCATCCAGAGTGCACCACACAACTGCATAAGCAATAAATATAAATAATTAACGCTTAAACAGTCTGTCAAATCATCGATTGACATACAACTAAACGATCGGGATTAGTGTACGTCAAATATCACCCCAATACCCATGTAGGGTTTCAATCAATCAAACACATATTTTATTTGTGCAGTTGGGCGATGTGTAAAATTTATCGTCCAATCAATATTAGTCAAATCGGTGTACATAAACAAATCGTTCGATTTGTAAATGAATATTTATTTAACTTCAACACATGAATATATATTTTTCTTCAACACATGAATATATATTTTACTTCAACACATGAATATATATTTTACTTCAACACATGAATATATATTTTATTTCAACACAAGAATATATATTTCTATTCAACACATGAATATTTAGTTTATTTCAACACATGAATATATATTTTACTTCAACAAATGAATATATATTTCTATTCAACACATGAATATATAGTTTATTTCAACACATGAATATATATTTTATTTCACAACCAACCATCAATTTTCACAACACATCAATCAAACAAACAAGCCATCCATGGTCTGTGGACGACGGTTGTCGGGTGCTACTAAGCACCGTCTGCATCCTAGTATATATTTCAACTAGAAAACAAGAATTAAAGTGAGGAGTTCTCACCTTGGGGTTCCACTCTGCCATTCTTTCAAAATGAAGAAGATAAATGTCACACCGACCGCTCAAGCGAACTCTATATCCTACACGATTGATTTTCATCAATAACATTCACACGATAAAAATTATATTTTTATCTAACAAGAAATCATATTTTTAATTCGCTACATATATAAATTATACTTTTATTATCTCTACTATATAAAAATTATATTTTTAATTCGCTACATATATAAAAATCACATTTTTATATTCTCTATTATATAAAAATTAGATTTTTATACCGCCACTCATATTAAAATCACATTTTTATATTCTATATTATATAAAAATCATATTTTTATATAATTGAAATTTATATCTTTCTATAAACAAAAATCTCATCTTTTTGTTACGCAACATACATATGAAATACATTACATTTTTATTCAAAACCACTTCATGATAAAAATAGTATTTTTATTATTCCATTCAAACAATAAAAATCTAATCTTTATAAATTAAAAATCTAAATTCCTTTTATTATCAAAATCATATCTTTTCTTCATCACAAATCTTATATTTTTTATTTCTCTACATCATGATGAAAATCATATCTTTTCCTATGAACAAAATCATATTTTTATATTCAGAAAAATCATAGCTTTATCGTATAAAAATCAAGTCTTGTCTACACAAATAAAAATCAAATCTTAATCAAACAAAAATTATATTTTTAATCATATAGAAATCAAAACTGAAAATAAACTCAATGATTTATATGTAAACCAAAATTTTAAGCACTCAAAATAAAGGAAAATGAATAAACAAATTAAAAACTTACTTTTAAAGGAGAAGGAGGGGCGCAACGTGGTGGTGGAGGGGGTCATTGGGGCGCAGCATGTGATAACCCCAAACTTCCACGAAATGAAAGTAAGGAATAATCATTTGGAATACAACATAAATACAATAACACATATCACAGATACAACATAGCATAGGAAATTCATAGAGTAACAACATCATAGCAGCGGAAATATAATGTCATCAACCATAGAAAGTCCATAGTCACAAAATTCTAAATTATTACATCAAGTTTGTAGAAAAAGAAATAAGTTCCAACTCCAACTTAACAACGTGAAATGAATCAAGTTTAATGTCTGAAATTAAAAAAAAAGATGCAATAGCAGCAAATGATAGATGTCTTCAAGCTCCAAGTCATCACCTCTCCACAAAAGCAAATCCAAGAAAGATAATAAGCAGCTCCAAAGAAAAGGCTCCAAGCAAAGAATGAACCTGCTTACTTGGCTGCCCGTGTAGAAAGAAGGGCACCCGAGTTTGAAAAAGGTGGAAACAAACAACGGGTCAGTCATGGGACTGGTATGAGAATTCTTAACTAATTTAACTACTAGTAATAAGGCAAATCCAAAGACCACGCCGCTAACGCGGAACGGTTTACTCTAATGGATTACCGTGCATAATTTAAAGTGTCAGAACAAATAATAAGTAAATCGTAACACAACGTCATGCTGTTGAGAAAAATGGAATCACCATAAGACCCAGGTCCCATCACACAATGCAACATAAACCAGAGGATAGAGTTTTACCTTATGGTGATTAAACATGCTAAATACGACATATACGAGTTTAATATTATTATTAGTATATATCAAAACATTTCAAAATAAATGTATCAATCCTAGGACACATAGATACCATAATACTATGCTTCCATACTAGTAATACAATCAAATTTGTAGGTTCGTATTAGAGGTTTGGATTTTCATCATGAGTTAAGGCTAGGGAGGAGCGCCTTACCGATTCGAGACACTCTAGCTAATGCCTCAAGATCCCCCGCAGTGAACCCTCGGATAGCTGCAGGGCCGGTCCACCATACGAGTTACGGATTAGTTATTCCTGAACACACGTTTCCCAGTCCTATAGGACCTATCATCCGAGGCGCCTCATTCCATCATCCACATAAGTAAAATGTGGGGCCGTGTTAAAGCCCAATCACCACTTCTAGCTAGAAAGAAACGTGCTGCTCTCCCTGCGTTCCCTTCTCCCGTTTTAGTCTCCGTCGGTGCGTGAGGCTAGCGAAGTCACGCTATACACAAAGCTATGCATAAACAGGCTATGCTTTGATCATTCCACAAGGCCTTCTTTTCAACAAAGCCTTGATCATATGCATCTTAGTATGCCACATCATCACTTCATATCGCACTACCAATCCTTTGCCGAAATATATGAACTGGTGTTAAGCAAGAGAATAAATTCTCCGCCACCAAACATCCATACATTCGACAGAAGATCAATAACATGATATTTAATAGGGTACGATGTCAGACACACAATCCATTTATTAGCTTATGCTCTGGGTCTGAGCGAAAACCAAACCCGTGAAATCAACACGTACGTTTGGGCAATGACCATGACCCTTGAATTGGGAGCAAGTCAAATCAGGGCCTCGATCGTTGTCTATTCGAGGGAAGATTTACGGTCATCATACGCCATCTTTATAATTCAATTAACGTCGTTTGATTATTTGGAATGAGAGAACTCCGGCTTTCCAAATAATCCTCGTATATATATATATATATATATATATATATATATATATATATATATTTAAAATCCTTCGTATTACTTCATAATGATTACTTCTTATTTTAATTATTTAAAATAATTAAATTTTTATACAACGACGCCTTAAGTCAATGGACGGCCATGACGCTGCATTCAATCAATTTTTATTTTTACATTTCTCAGAATCTAACCGTTGGATCTTAACGTAATATATATCGTTGGAAAGATTTTTCCAAGATGGTTCTAATGGTTTCAGTTTCAAGAAAATCCGACAGTCGGATCTTCTTGTATAGTCTTTTAAAGGTACGATTTCAAAACGCGAACTACCGCGCTCCATTCGTTTAATTTTAATTATATATATATATATATATATATATATATATATATATATAATCGTTTAATCGTAATAACGTCGTTTGATTTAAACGACACTCTAACAACTACCAATCCTTATTAAGTTTTAATTCATTTGAAAATGAAGATCATATCACAACATCCTAAATTCATTCTTTACTTACATTAAAAATGTAAATTCCATCCTTTTCATCTACATGTAAATTTAATTTCTATTTTCTATTTACATGTAAAAATGTAAATTTTGATACATTGCAAAATCCTACTTTTAAATTACATATAAAATGTAAAATTTTAACTTCAATGTACATTCTCATCTTAATTACATAATAAAAAAAATGTAACTTATATTTACAGTGTGAATCTTATTCCAAATTTGCATATAAAAATGTAATTTTAATTACAATGCAACCCTACTTCTTATTTACATTGTAAAAATATGATTTTTAATTTCAATGCAAACTCTACTCCTAATTTACATTATAAAGATATGATTTTTCATTACAATGCAAACTCTACTTCTAATTTACATTATAAAAATATGATTTTTTGATTACAATGCAAACTCTACTTCTAATTACATAGAAAAATGTAATTTTTATCATACGGTGTAATTCCCTATATAATTTACATATAAAAATGTAAATTTTAACATACGATGTAAATTCACATTTTAATTAAATAGAAAAATGTAATTTTTATCATACGGTGTAATTCCCTATATAATTTACACATAAAAATGTAAATTTTAACATACGATGTAAATTCACATTTTAATTACATAGAAAAATGTAATTTTTATCATACGGTGTAATTCCCTATATAATTTACATATAAAAATGTAAATTCTAAAATATGATGTAAATTCACATTTTAATTACATAGAAAAATGTAATTTTTATCATACGGTGTAATTCCCTATATAATTTACATATAAAAATGTAAAATTTAACATACAAAATTCACATTTTAATTACATAGAAAAATGTAATTTTTATCATACGGTGTAATTCCCTATATAATTTACATATAAAAATGTAAATTTTAACACACGATGTAAATTCACATTTTAATTACATAGAAAAATGTAATTTTTATCATACGGTGTAATTCCCTATATAATTTACATATAAAAATGTAAATTTTAACATACGATGTAAATTCACATTTTAATTACATAGAAAAATGTAATTTTTATCATACGATGTAATTCCCTATATAATTTACATATAAAAATGTAAATTTTAACATATGATGTAAATTCACATTTTAATTACGTAGAAAAATGTAATTTTTATCATGCGGTGTAATTCCCTATATAATTTACATATAAAAATGTAAATTTTAACATACGATGTAAATTCACATTTTAATTACATAGAAAAATGTAATTTTTATCATACGGTGTAATTCCTACTATTATTCACATTAAAAATAATGTAAATTTCATACGATGTAAATTGTCATTTCCAATTCCATATAAGATGTCAATTTCAACTCATGTCTTTGATTAACCCGAATGGTTATTCTATTTACACAAGTCATTATACGAGGTGATGTATTCCATAACAAGCGCAAGATGATATATTTTTATACATGATTCATATCCACAAGGCATACTTCAACAAATATAAACAAGGTAAAAATCTAATTTTCTTCTATCGATCTATAATTTTAATTAACACATCTGAACTTTTAGCTACTGATTTATAATCTAACTAACAGATCTACGATTTAAAATAACGTATTTAAAATCATAACAACACAAACAATTCAGATCCATAACCTATGGTAACATCCATCGCAGATCCATTTATACTTGACTTTCAACTTCACATAATGCAAGAATAATAATTAAATTTAATAATAATAATAAATTCTCACAGTGCTTGGGACTGAAATGAAGGTTCAAACTCGTTCAGATCTCGTGTTCAAAGTCACAGCGATTTCAGATCTGAAGGATTTCAATTTGAAGTTCATATGTAAAAATTAGAAAACACTTTTAACAACTGTCACTGCGACATTTAAAAGCGTGGCAAAATTGAAATTGAAATTTACCTTGAACTTCAGAAAGTTCAAAACTATGAATCCAATTTTCGGGAGATGTAACTGACGGTTTCAGGTGAGGTTTGTTGGAGGTGGTCGGCCTCGGAGAGGCGCACGTGCGCCTAGCACGGTGGGGGGTGCGGCAGCACGGTGGAGGCGCGACGACGGTTTGTTCGACGTGGGTTTGGGCTCGAAATTCGAGAGCTACAGGCGATGAAATCGAGTGAAACTTGTCGGAGATTGGAGAGGAAGGGAAGAGCTTCAAAAAGTTCAACTATGGCTAAGTCTAATTGTGTGTGGATTAGCGGGAAAATAGAGATGAAAACTTAAGGGGGGGGGGGAAGGCGACTACGGGTTGGCTGATCGGGGAAGAAAGGTACTGTAGCGAGGGTATTTATATATTATTATATTTGGACCTAGGGCTATTTAATTATTAATTTATTTAATTTCAAAAATGTCTGTTTTCGAAACATCTCCAAATTCAACTCAACGACTTTTGTTCCTACCTAATTACCCCTATTCCGGACTCATCTGGATATGTCCCGCAGGCCCAATCGATCATCTTGACCTTCATTTTTCAGTTTTAAAATATAAATCATTTATTTTAATTTAACCGTACAAATAAATTTACCGGGGCTACAATTTAACTTAGAAAATTCAGAAAAAATATTTTTGGCTTTCTTATGATGATACGGTCCTAACAAAATTTATTTCATCGAATTCTGAGACTGTTTGAAAAATGGCTATTTTTCAGTCAATTAATTTTGACCGAAATTGACAAAACACAGTTTCTTTTGCCACGTCCACATACTAGCTTCAAAAATCATGAAATTTGAAACCTAGCAATAATTTTACATCCCGGATCCAACAAAAGTAGTTTCGTCGAATTCCGAGGTCTTATGCAAAATGTCTATTTTCAAGGGCGATATATTCTCTGTAGTGACCTTTCTAAAAATTCATTTGGCCATAACTTTTGATTCCCGCTATGAAACTTCGATTTTTCAGATTCGTTAGAAAGATATTCTTTAACAGATTTAAATATTTTTGGTTTCACCAAAATCCGGTTTATTCTGCATCCTGTGTGGTCAGTCAAAGTTCAGGTTTGACTTTTCAAACTACCGTCCTTTTCTAATTCCTTTTATAATTAAATTAAATATATTCGCATTAAATTCAGTCAAAATAAATTTTTAGTCATTTTTATTTAAAATAATTCATTTCAACAATTTAAACACCTCTAATAATGAAAATTTTAAATTGGCCCCAAATTCCGGGTTGTTACAATCTCCCCCGCTTAAGAACTTTTCTTCCTCGAAAAGAAAAAGGGAAGAATAGAAGGGTGGGAACCAATACAGAGAATGTGAAATATTTTAAGCGTACCTCAAAATAAAATCTAATCGGAGATATCCACTCTGCATTTGGGATAGGCTTGTTTGATACTCTCCTCGGTTTCCCAAGTGCAGTCTCTAGGATCATCGCTCCATTGCACTTTGACTAGGTTGATACTTTTATTTCTCAGCTTCCTAGTGTCCTTGCCAATAATTTTCAGTGGTTTTTGGACAGCGGGCTCCTCGGTTCCAATAACATTTTGCCCCATTGTTCTAACTCTAGCAGTTCTAGCGGCAGCGGTACTCATTTCTAGTTAGTTCTGTACGATCAAGGAAAGAGTCAGAACAACTATAATGGTGATTTGAGGAAATGATAAAGATAAAAAGGACGGATAAAAGACGATGATAGAATGATTGACTATTATGTATTCACATGAAATGTTCGCCATAGAATATTGTGATTCTATGTAAACGAATTATCATAAATATGTTATATTCCAAAGCTAAGTTTAACAAAAGCTCTGATACCAACTGTGATAATCCCAAACTTCCACGAAATGAAAGTAAGGAATAATCATTTGGAATACAACATAAATACAATAACACATATCACAGATACAACATAGCACAGGAAATTCATAGAGTAACAACATCATAGCAGCGGAAATATAATTTCATCAACCACAGAAAGTCCACAGTCACAGAATACTAAATTATTACATCAAGTTTGTAGAAAAAGAAATAAGTTCCAACTCCAACTTAACAATGTGAAATGAATCAAGTTTAATGTCTAAAATTAAAAAAAAGATGCAACAGCAGCAAATGATAGATGTCTTCAAGCTCCAAGTCATCACCTCTCCACAAAAGAAAATCCAAGAAAGATAATAAGCAGCTCCAAAGAAAAGGCTCCAAGCAAAGAATGTACCCGCTTACTTGGCTGCCCGTGTAGAAAGAAGGGCAACCGAGTTTGAAAAAGGTGGAAACAAACAACGGGTCAGTCGTGGGACTAATTTAACTACTAGTAATAAGGCAAATCCAAAGACCACACCGCTAACGCAGAACGGTTTACTCTAATGGATTGCCGTGCATAATTTAAAGTGTCAGAACAAATAATAAGTAAATCGTAAAACAACGCCATGCTGTTGAGAAAAATGGAATCACCATAAGACCCAGGTTCCATCACACAATGCAACATAAACCATAGGATAGGGTTTTACCTTATGGTGATTAAACATGCTAAATACGGCATATACGAGTTTAATATTATTAGTAGTATATATCAAAACATTTCAAAATAAATGTATCAATCCTAGGACACATAGATACCATAATACTATGCTTCCGTACTAGTAATACAATCAAATTTGTAGGTTCGTATTGGAGGTTTGGATTTTCATCATGAGTCAAGGCTAGGGAGGAGCTCCTTACCGATTCGAGACACTCTATCTAATGCCTCAGGATCCCCCGCATTGAACCCTTGGATAGCTGCAGGGTCGGTCCACCATACGAGTTGCGGAATAGTTATTCCTGAACACACGTTTCCCAGTCCTATAGGACCTATCATCCGAGGCGCCTCATTCCATCATCCACATAAGTAAAATGTGGGGCCGTGTTAAACCCCAATCACCACTTCTAGCTATAAAGAAACGTGCTGCTCTCCCTGTGTTCCCTTCTCCTGTTTTAGACTCCGCCGGTGTGTGAGGTTCGCGAAGTCACGCTATACACAAAGCTATGCCTAAACAGGCTATGCTTTGATCATCCCACAAGGCCTTCTTTTCAACAAAGCCTTGATCATATGCATCTTAGCATGCCACATCATCACTTCATATCGCACTACCAATCTTTTGCCAAAATATATGAACGGGTGTTAAGCAAGAGAATAAATTCTCCGCCACCAAACATCCATACATTCGATAGAAGATCAATAACATGATATTTAATAGGGTACGATGTCAGACACACAATCCATTTATTAGCTTATGCTCTGGGTCTGAGTAAAAACCAAACCCGTGAAATCAACACGTACGTTTGGGCAATGACCATGACCCTTGAATTGGGAGCAAGTCAAATCAGGGCCTCGATCGTTGTCTATTCGAGGGAAGATTTACGGTCATCATACGCCATCTTCATACTTCAATTAACGTCGTTTGATTATTTGGAATGAGAGAACTCAGACTTTCCAAATAATCCTCGTATATATATATATTTAAAATCCTTCGTATTACTTCATAATGATTACTTCTTATTTTAATTATTTAAAATAATTAAATTTTTATACAACGACGCCTTAAGTCAATGGACGGCCATGACGCTGCATTCAATCAATTTTTATTTTTACATTTCTCAGAATCTAACCGTTGGATCTTAACGTAATATATATCGTTGGAAAGATTTTTCCAAGATGGTTCTAACGGTTTCAGTTTCAAGAAAATCCGACGGTCGGATCTTCTTGTATAGTCTTTTAAAGGTACGATTTCAAAACGCGAACTACCGCGCTCCATTCGTTTAAATTTAATTATATATATATATATATATATATATATAATCATTTAATCGTAATAACGTCGTTTGATTTAAACGACACTCTAACAACCACCGATCCTTATTAAGTTTTAATTCATTTGAAAATGAAGATCATATCACAACATCCTAAATTCATTCTTTACTTACATTAAAAATGTAAATTCCATCCTTTTCATTTACATGTAAATTTAATTTCTATTTTCTATTTACATGTAAAAATGTAAATTTTGATACATTGCAAAATCCTACTTTTAAATTACATATAAAATGTAAAATTTTAACTTCAATGTAAATTCTCATCTTAATTACATAATAAAAAAAAATGTAACTTATATTTACAGTGTGAATCCTATTCTAAATTTGCATATAAAAATGTAATTTTAATTACAATGCAACCCTACTTCTTATTTACATTGTAAAAATATGATTTTTAATTTCAATGCAAACTCTACTCCTAATTTACATTATAAAGATATGATTTTTCATTACAAGGCAAACTCTACTTCTAATTTACATTATAAAAATATGATTTTTGATTACAATGCAAACTCTACTTCTAATTACATAGAAAAATGTAATTTTTATCATACGGTGTAATTCCCTATATAATTTACATATAAAAATGTAAATTTTAACATACGATGCAAATTCACATTTTAATCACATAGAAAAATGTAATTTTTATCATACGGTGTAATTCCCTATATAATTTACATATAAAAATGTAAATTTTAACATACGATGTAAATTCACATTTTAATTACATAGAAAAATGTAATTTTTATCATACGGTGTAATTCCCTATATAATTTACATATAAAAATGTAAATTTTAACATACAATGTAAATTCACATTTTAATTACATAGAAAAATGTAATTTTTATCATACGGTGTAATTCCCTATATAATTTACATATAAAAATTTAAATTTTAACATACGATGTAAATTCACATTTTAATTACATAGATAAATGTAATTTTTGTCATGCGGTGTAATTCCCTATATAATTTACATATAAAAATGTAAATTTTAACATACGATGTAAATTCACATTTTAATTACATAGAAAAATGTAATTTTTATCATACGGTGTAATTCCCTATATAATTTACATATAAAAATGTAAATTTTATCATACGATGTAAATTCACATTTTAATTACATAGAAAAATGTAATTTTTATCATACAGTGTAATTCCCTATATAATTTACATATAAAAATGTAAATTTTAACATACGATGTAAATTCACATTTTAATTACATAGAAAAAGGTAATTTTTTATCATACGGTGTAATTCCTACTATTATTCACATTAAAAATAATGTAAATTTCATACGATGTAAATTGTCATTTCCAATTCCATATAAGATGTCAATTTCAACTCATGTCTTTGATTAACCCGAATGGTTATTCTATTTACACAAGTCATTATACGAGGTGATGTATTCCATAACAAGCACAAGATGATATATTTTTATACATGATTCATATCCACAAGGCATACTTCAACAAATATAAACAAGGTAAAAATCTAATTTTCTTCTTTCGATCTATAATTTTAATTAACAGATCTGAACTTTTAGCTACAGATTTATAATCTAACTAACAGATCTACGATTTAAAATAACGGATTTAAAATCATAACAACACAAACAATTCAGGTTCATAACCTATGGTAACATCCATCGCAGATCCATTTATACTTGACTTCCAACTTCACATAACGCAAGAATAATAATTAAATTAATTAAATTTAATAATAATAATAATAATAATAATAAATTCTCACAGTGCTTGGGACTGAAATGAAGGTCCAAACTCGATCAGATCTCGTGTTCAAAGTCACGACGATTTCAGATCTGAAGGATTTCAATTTGAAGTTCATATGTAAAAATTAGAAAACACTTTTAACAACTGTCACTGCGACATTTAAAAGCGTGGCAAAACTGAAATTGAAATTTACCTTGAACTTTAGAAAGTTCAAAACTTTGAATCCGATTTTCGGGAGATGTAACTGACGGTTTCAGGTGAGGTTTGTTGGAGGTCGTCGGCCTCAGAGAGGCGCACGTGCACCTAGCACGGTAGGGGGTGTGGCAGCACGGTGGAGGCGCGGCGACGGTTTGTTTGACGTGGGTTTGGGCTTGAAATTCGAGAGCTACAGGCGATGAAATCGAGTGAAACTTGTCGGAGATTGGAGAGGAAGTGAAGAGCTTCAAAAAGTTCAACTATGGCTAAGTCTAATTGTGTGTGGATTAGCGGGAAAATAGAGATGAAAACTTAAGGGGGGAGGGGAGGTGGCTACGGGTTGGCTGATCGGGGAAGAAAGGTACTGTAGCGGGGGTATTTATATATTATTATATTAGGACCTAGGGCTATTTAATTATTAATTTATTTAATTTCAAAAATGTCTGTTTTCGAAACATCTCCAAATTCAACCCAATGACTTTCGTTCCTACCTAATTACCCCTATTCCGGACTCATCTGAATATGTCCCGCAGGCCCAATCGATCATCTTGACCTTCATTTTTCAGTTTTAAAATATAAATCATTTATTTTAATTTAACCGTACAAATAAATTTACCGGGGCTACAATTTAACTCAGAAAAATCCAGAATCAGAGCCAGCCTACTCCCCGGCTGACTGCTCAGCAAAAGGGGAAGAACATCGTCATTAACACCATAGTAGGAGGGCTCCATCTGGCCGGGCATAGCTTTAGGGCAATGGACCAGTATGTCAATGCAGCTAAACAACCCCTTATGGCAGGAGAAGGCAGTAACCCTGAGGACATTGCTCCAGTCAAACAACAGAAGACAATGACTGATGACATCATCTTTCACGACAGAGATAGCATTGGCGTTCACTCCCCAACCGAAGATCCACTAGTAATCACAACCGCAATCGGTCCGGCCATAGTCCATAAAGTTCTAGTAGATAACGGAAGTTCGGTCAACATTCTGTTCAAGAAAACGTTTGACCAAATGAAACTTGGGCCGAAGGATTTAAAACCATGCGAAGGGTGGATACGTGGATTCAATGGAGCTTTAACTGTTCCAATGGGATATGTAGAGTTGTCGGTAACCCTTGGGGAAGGGGAGCGCCAGAGAGTAAGAATCCTCCCTTTTGTGGTTCTGCGTGTCGAATCCCCATACAACGCATTCCTAGGCTGACCGGCCCTAGCAAAGTTCAGAGCTTGTATAGCCCCTTGGTGTTTATTAATGAAGTTCTCGACTGAAGCTGGTATAGGTATAATAAGAGGAGATCAAGTTGTGGCCCGAGCATGCTACATTGCAGAGTTGAAGATGCTCCGCAAAGGAAAAGATATAGAGACCAAAGGCGCTTCCTCCCCTGCAAGGGAGGAAACGTTATAGCAACTAAAGAAAATAACCATGGGAGAGTCGCCCAGAGAACTGCCCGAGGACATAGATCCTAGAGAGGACGAAGAGCCCGGGGCCAGAATGGCGACTCCCAATGAAACAACTGTGGATATTCCAATAGATGATGGAGACCCAGAGAAGGTCCTGAAAATTGGATCCCAGTTAGACCCTATTCGAGCCGAAGAGCTAACGAATTTCTTAAAAGCCAATTTAGATGTATTCGCTTGGACCCACTCGGATATGTGTGGGATATCTCCTTCGATCATGAGTCATTTGCTAGGCATCAACCCGAAGCATCCTCCTGTCAAACAGAAAAGGAGAATGCTTGGCCTAGAGAGGTCGGCTGCTTTAAAAGAGGAAGTTGAGAAATTGAGAAGTAATGGGTTCATTAGAGACTCAGCATATCCAGATTGGATTTCCAACCCAGTCTTGGTAAAAAAGGCCAATGGAAAGTGGCGCACCTGTATTGATTTCTCGGACCTGAGTAAAGCTTGCCCAAAGGGCAGTTTTCCGTTGCCAAGAATTGACCAGCTGGTGGATTCGATGGCTGGCCACGAACTCCTCTCTTTCATGGATGCTTATTCGGGGTATAATCAGATCCCTATGCACGTCCCAGACCAAGAGCATACGAGCTTCATTATAGATTTGGGATTGTATTGCTATGTAGTGATGCCTTTTGGTTTGAAGAATGCCGGTGCTACATATCAGCGATTGGTCAATAGGATGTTTTACAACAAGATTGGGAAGACGATGGAGGTGTATGTCGATGACATGTTAGTGAAGTCTAAACAATCATCTGACCATACTGCCGATTTAGCGGAAATGTTTGAAATTCTCCGAAAATATGGAATGAAATTGAACCCTTTGAAATGTTCATTTGGAGTAGCATCAGGAATTTTTTTAAGATTTATCGTCAATTCGCGTGTGATCGAGATTAATCCAGACCAGATCGCAGCAATCCGGAATATTCAGAAACCTGGACAGATTAAAGATGTGCAAAGCCTCGCAGGGAAAGTAGCGGCATTGAGTAGATTTATCTCCAAAGCTACAGATAAATGTATCCCGTTCTTCGAATTAATAAAGCGAGGGAAGCGCAACTTCGAATGGACCCCTGATTGTGTTGAAGCATTCCAGAATCTCTTGAATCACTTAGAAAAACCACCGATTTTGTCTAAACCCGTAGATCATGAAGAATTATTCGTATATTCAGAAGTGTCATCCAATGCGATCAGTTCGGCTTTGGTTAGAGAAGAAAATAAGGTGCAAAGACCAGTATATTATGTGAGTAAGAAGTTGGCGGTAGCTGAACGAAATTATCCAAGGATAGAAAAGCTTGCATACAGTTTGTTGATTGCATCAAGGAAGCTTCGCCACTATTTTCAAGCTCACCCGATTACTATATACACTGATTACCCGTTAAAACAAGTTCTTCAAAGGCCAGAGGCTTCGGGAATATTACTTAAGTGGAACATTGAACTAAGTCAGTTCGATTTGAATTTTCAACCCCGGCGATCAATAAGGGGGCAAGTGCTGGCGGACTTCATAGCAGAGTTTACCATCCCAGAAGATGACACAATAAGCATAGAAGTCGATTCGCCAAGGCTACTCCTCGATCCCAGTGCCTGGAAGTTGTTCACTAACGAAGCAAAGAATGATAGACGATCTGGTGCCGGAGTGGTGCTCAAAACTCCAGAAAAACGGCTGATGTACTATGCTCTCAGATTGGAGTTCCGCGCCACTAACAACGACTCAGAATACGAAACCCTAATTGCTGGTTTGGAACTCGCAAAGGAGTTGAAGATTCCGAAGTTAGACATCTTTTGTGACTCCAAAATAGTTTTGAACCAGGTCATAGGAAAATTCCAGGCCAAAAGTCCTAGGCTGATATCATATTTAGAAAAAGTGAAAAAGTTGCTGGATGGTTTTGACCATCACACCATATCCCACATTCCTCGAACAGAGAACCAAAAAGAAGATAAATTGGCGAAAATGGCCAGTTCTGATAGTCCTGAAAATACAGAACTGGTCCCGATGGAAGTCTTACAGTCACCTAGTATAGATCAGATGGAAGTTGATCCGGTACTAGATGTTGAACCTGAAAGGGAGTCGTGGATGACTCCTTTGAAGAATTTCCTAATGTATGGAACGCTCCCTACGAAGAAAAGTGAGAGGCGTGCAATAATTCGAAAGGCCTCTCGGTATGTGTTGTAAGAGGGAGTTCTGTATAGGCAAGGATTTTCAATGCCCCTCCTTCGGTGTATTACCCACAGCGATATTCAACGCGTATTGCAAGAAGTACATGAATCCGAATGTGGAGATCACACGGGAGGCCAAACATTGGCAAAGAAAATAATACGGTATGGTTATTTCTGGCCGACTGTAAATAAGGATACGGCCAAATACACACGACGTTGTGACGCCTGCCAGAGATTTTCTAAGATCCATAGGGCCCCATCAAGCCAGCTGAAGATGGTGACGAGTCCGTGTCCCTTCGCTATGTGGGGAATCGATATCATTGGAAGCCTCCCCATAGCAAGGGGCGGAGCAAAATTCGCTATAGTAGCCTGGATTTTTTTACCAAATGGGTAGAAGCAGAGCCATTAACCACAATAACAACCAAGCGAGTAGTTAGCTTCGTTGTTAGAAACATAATATGCCGATTTGGGATCCCAAGAATCGTCATAACGGATAATGGAACTCAGTTTGACAGCACCGAGTTCAGAGAATTTTGCCGGAAATACCACATCGAGAAAAGGTACACTTCTGTGGCATATCCGCAAGCGAACGACCAAGTGGAGGTGGCAAATAAAAGATTAAATCTATCCTGAAGAAGAGATTGAAGCGGGCCAAGGCCATGTGGGTCGATGAATTACCCTTGGCACTTTGGGCTTATAGAACGACCTATAAATCGGCAATGGGCCATACACCATTTTCTCTCGCTTTTGGAACTGAAGCGGTCATCCCGGTCGAGTTAGAAGTACCTTCTCACCGAGTCACCTATTACGACCCGATGACCAACAATGAGTTGCTCCTTGAATCCTTGGACATGATCGAAGAGAAGAGGGACGAAGCCGATTTACGTGCCTTAAGACATAAGAAGCAGATAGCTCAATATTACAACAAGAAAGTCCGAGAACGAAACTTTGAACCCAGAGACTTGGTTCTAAAACGTGTCTTCCCATACTCATAACATATGGGTCTGAAATGGGAAGGACCATAATCCATCCTGCGAAGACTTGATAATGGAACCTTCAAGTTAGCAACCATAGATGGAGACGAAATCCCCAGAGTGTGGAACGCCCAGCATTTGCGCCTTACCTGACGCGAAATCGTCAGTTTCATTCTTTTGTTTTTAGGACCATGTAAAAAGGCACGACTTGCCTAGAATAGTCTGGTTACCTGAACAAAAGATTATAAAGTGGACGTAGGTCATGATTCGACCGAACCACTATAAAATATCGTGTGTCATTTACCTTTACTGCACCATTACCTGTTTGCTTTATCTCGATTAATATAAATTATTGTTGTTTTTTGAGTCTGTCACAGATTATGCAGCAATATTGGAACACCCAATGCACTGTGCCACAAGGTGAAAGAGGAACCATAATCGAGGACCACAAGGTGCGACAAAGTTAATCACCCCACGATCAAACTCTAACTCCCCAGAATCAGGAGAGAGTATAAAGGACGCGAAGATGACGTCCGCAAGGCGTGAAGGTGCACCATGATAAAACCGCCTTGCCACCACTCTAACCCGCTGAAGGATCGGGAGAGTATAAAGGCGCCAGAGATTTAGCGCCCCCAGAATTTCTGCCCCGCTGAAGGATCGGAGAGCAAACCTGAAACGAGCTCGAACTCTAACCCGCTGAAGGATCGGGAGAGTATAAAATTGTTAGAAATTTAGCACTCAAAGAATCCTTTCCCCCCACCTCTCACAATAGGGGGAAACACACATGACTCAAATCAATCATTAATAAGCCCTGGCCAGGCATCATATTAAATGATTGATTGGGGCATACACGCACACATTACATCTCTGCACAAAAATTTTAAAATTTTTGCTAACGCGATTCATGATTTAATTTTCGATTAGTTATGGTTTAAATATTTATGGCTAACGCGATAAATTAAAATTGCAGGTTCATAGGTTTAGTTCCCTTTTTTTTATGTGACTGATCTATCTTGAAGGGAAACTCCTGTTCATATCACGACAAGGATGAAAGTCAAGGTCGACCAAGACGAATCATCCCCTCATGCCGTTATGTTGGCTACTCAGGAAGTTGCACAGAGATGCAAGGAACTTGGAATCACTGCATTGCATATTAAATTAAAGGCAACAAAAATAAATTATTATTTATTAAGATGCAGGGATACAAGATATGATAGCTAAACAAAAGTGAGGGCCATTCTCACAATTACATTTTCTGGCTAGTGGAAAGTCTAAAAATCCTAAGAACAAAATATGAACTAATATCTGCATCATACTC
This sequence comes from Allium sativum, assembly GCA_030737875.1. Classification (NCBI taxonomy): domain Eukaryota; kingdom Viridiplantae; phylum Streptophyta; class Magnoliopsida; order Asparagales; family Amaryllidaceae; genus Allium; species Allium sativum. Next base: position 627,577,626 of record CM060920.1, read on the forward strand.
ATGCTTGGGGGGTTATTTCGGCTTCTTGCTCTTCTTCTGCTTCCCCGACTCCTCCTTGTCAACATCCGAACGATCACCTTTTTTCCTCTTCCTCTTATCAACAAGACGCTCTGGGGAAGAACTAGAAGATTGAGAGGTGAGTTGTGAAGTTATTGATCGGGAGGAAAATCTTATGACTAACCCAGTTTTGGGATCGATTTCAGAGATGGGGGCACATATACTGGGTCTTGTTCCCCTTTCATAAGAAGCAACTTCCTCTCCTCCTCAGCCTGTTGATCAGCCAAGGTTTCATCACCACCACCCTTGATTTCATCTGTAATAACAACGTCATCCTCTTCATTCCTGTGACCACCGTTCGTGTCCTTCAAAGCAGCAATAACCTCGGCATCTGCAGGAACATCGGTGTTGGGTACCACAGATGCCATGGTTACCTTTTCACCACCCTCAATTTGCTTTGAAATCTCAGAAATTTCAGCATCAGTGTCTGAGGGGATGTCAACTTTTTCTGCTTCTGCATTCTTTTCTCCCCTTTTCTCGGTCAATGTGTCACCTGTATTATGAGAGGCACATGTTAGTAACTCAACGGGCTGCTCTGTAGTACGGCGAAAACTCATAACTGCTTTGAAAAATTGCGGTGAAAATATGGAAATACCTTCAGCTGACTTTTCATCCAAGTTTACGACAGGAGCTCCGATAGCCTGAGGAGTTGGGAGCAAAGGAATCAACGGATCGTCAGGACTATACTACTCAACTTTGGGAGCCTTGAGTTCCGCCGCTGAGCTCGAGCCCTCGTCAAGTTTGCTTTTGCCCTTGGCCTTGGTCTTCTCAACCTCTTCTTGGATTAGGCGTATCCCCTCCTCCAAATCCTCGGGTTCTTTTCCTTTGAGGAGTCTCTGCATTAGCTGGCCTTCGTCAATCTCATTGACCTTCAATCGCTGCTTCTCATCCTCGACAATTGCATCCCATATGTTGGCAAGAGTAATGTGGTAGTCTGGGATCCAAGAGATATCTCGAGTTTTGATGACTTGGCCTAAGAAGTCAAATATCAACTCCCCAAAACCTTTTATTTCTTTTTCAGCTTCGGCAAGCTTGTCGGCAGTGGTGGAAGCCGATTCAAGAATGCTGTTAGCATTAGTCTCAGCAAGAACCTCTCGCTCCTCAGCCTGAACAAGTTGGTCACTCATGGCCTCCTTTTCTTTCTCGGCAGCCGCAAGACTGTTTTTTAAGTCTGCCCTCTCCTTCTCCCAAGCAGCCTTCTCGGCATCAAAATGACTCTGCTTGTCCTCAAATCAGCATTGGCCATTCTAAGATCCTCTATTTCCTTCTTCAAAGATAATCGTTCTTGGCTGTTAGAATCTAGCTCGCTACGAAAACGCTTTCTAGCTTCCTCCAGATCTGTTTTGTAATTCTCTGCGTCTCGCTAAGCTAAAGCCAGATGGGCCTGCGCGTCTTCCAAGTCTTTTTCCATTTTGCTCCTGGCCCTGTCATTATTCTCAATTCTCACCTTGGATCTGGCCGCGTCCGTTTCTAGGCGACGGATGGCATCTGAAAGGTTAACGCCGTGCTTTTTCATTACCTCGTACTGTTTGGCTACATGGCACACATATCCTATCACCTCAGTATCCCAGTCCCTGGGAACCGGCTCAAGATCCGGTACAAAGATCATCCTCTCAAAGAAAATATCGGGGAATTCCTTGCACAAGCGCGCCAATATATCCTGATTTTCGGGGCCATGGATAACATCTCGTGCAACGAGACTGTCGGAGTCGTGATCATCAGGGGAGGCCAGGGCTTCTTTTCCTTTCTTCACGATCTTGCCCTCGTCTTTATTTTTGTCCTCTGACTCGCGCCGTTTCTTGGAAGATTGGACGTGAGAAGGCGTACTTTTTGGAGGGGTTAAGTCCCTAGGAAGCTGCTTACCCTCAGCCGGTGGCAGTGGACGACTGTGAGGTTTCCCGGAACCATGCCTGGAAGGAGATCGGGATCGTGTAGAATAGGTTTGAGGAGGATCGCGAGGCCGATAACTATCCCTTCTACGACTATCACTGCGAGCAGGATTTGGATTTGAATGAAGACTAGGTGTGCCTTCACGAAGGGAGCGATGGGAATAAGATCGTTTGTAAGTCATCTTACCTACAAAAGAAACAAGTACACATTAAAACTTTGAATACAGTTGGTATAAAAGTGTGGAGTTAGACAGTGCATGTGATTTGTGCATCCCATATAATTCCTCCTAACAGACCAGGGCCCGAAGTTAGGCTCATCGGGGTGGTTTCTCGTTCTTCAACTGGAGCATTTGTTTCCTCAGAGATAGGAAAAAATGGCTCCCCTTCCAAATCTTCCTATGTATATACATCGTCGGGTATAGGAATCTTGTTCAATTCCTTGAATAACTGCTCCTCTATTAAATCATCGGGAGTGGCAGGCTCAACCGGTAGAGAGGCCCTTGAGGGGGAACCCTCGGAGAGGCTGGGATTTCCTTAAGCTCGTCAGCACGGGCCTCATCTCCTTTATATACATTTAAATCTTCATCGTTCTGGTTAATCATCGGTGAAGGACTCTTATGAGGTTTAGTTGTCTCTGCTGCCTGCGACGTTCCTTCTCCCTCGACCGGGGGCATATATTTGTAAGGTTTGCCACTCGCACCAAGTCCAAATCTTATATCCAAAAGGCGGTGCCAATGAAGATTCTTGTCAGTAATACATTTTTTGATCCTTAGGAAGTCAGATTTTCTTTTGAGAAGAAGGGATATTCGATTACTATACACCGAGCCTTCCGTCTTTGGAAAGGTGTGATCTGCATAGAGAAAAGAAGCATGTTAGTGCTTTGATTTCTTAAACAGGTTATTCATTCAAAGGTTTAAAATTTACTTGATTTAAGCCATCTTCTCGCACACCCAGCCGGTCGCTTTATATAGAACCAATCGGCCTTGGGATCCCCTATGTTGCTGTAACCATCAGACATGACCTTCCTATTGACTACCGACTCGTAGAAAGAAAAATTTGGGGTTGCTGTAGAATGATGCTTGAAAAGGTAATAGAACTTCAAGTCTTTAAACGTGAGCTCAATTTGCAGGATTTCTGCATACGCGATGTATAAAGTGTATAGGGCTGCGTAGGCATTGGGATGAAGCTGCATCGGAGCAATACCTAATCGTTTTAAGGTTTCAATGACGATTGGAGGAAACAGAGGAATAGCGCCTACCCAGCACATGAGTCGGCTGACTGTCATATACCCTTCCGGAGCCAAATGAGGTCTATCTTCGCTTCCAGGTGTTCTCACATCATCCCAGGGGATCTCGTGTTTCAAGCAGATTTTTTTAAGCTTTATATCATCTAGTTTGGAAGCTAAAGAGTCGGTAAATTTCTCTATTTCTAGTGCACCAGGAATCTCATCGGGAGCTCGGTCATCTACTTCGGACTCCTCATTAAGCGAGGGACTCTCATGTAACAACCCTGAATTTTGGGGTAAATTTAAAAATTTATTTTAACTAATTTTAATGAGTTTTTGATGTTTAAAATAATTTATTTATAATAATAATGATTAAAAATTGATTTAAATCGAAGTTAGAATGAATAATTTAATTTTAGTTATAAAAGGAATTAGAAATAGCGCGGTAGGTTGAAAAGTCAAACTTGAACTTTGACTTACCGTACAAGATGCAAAATTTAACGGATTTTAGTGAAACCAAAAATATTAGAATCTATTTAAAAATATCTTTCTAACGAATCTGAAAAATTGAAATTTCATAGCGGGAATCAAAAATTATGCCCGAATTAAAACTTAGATAGGTCGCTATGAAGTTTACAAAGGTTAAAATTGCTACTCTTTGCATACGAAGGAATTTGGACTCGAAACAACTTCCATTGAGTTCAGAATGATGTTTCTGCATTTAAAAAGTATAAACACTTATATATTTCGAGTTTCGGAAATTATTGGTATAAAAAATTATTTTTAATATGTAATATATACGCCTTAAAAATAGCCATTTTTCAAACGACCTCCGTTTTCGACGAAACCATTTTTTTAGAACCGAAATGTCAAAATATGGTTAAGTTTAATTTTTCATAATTTTTACAATTAATATATAATTATAATTGATTTTTCAGTGTAAACGGACAATTTTTGACTTTAAAAATTCATACGAGCTCAGAATTGAACGAAATTAATTTTCCTAGGTCCGCAGCGTCAAAACATAGCTAAATATATTTTTCGGGAATTTTTGAAGTTAATTTGTGACCCCGGTGAATTTTCATGTACGGTTGAATAAAAAAAATTAAAGGATTTATATTAAAAATAAATAAAAAACGCTATAAACTTCGAAATTGCGCCTCGAAACATGTCCCATCGCGTTCAGAAGACATCAAAACATTAAGATAGACAGTAAGCTTGTCTAATTCTGAGTTCGGGCCAAATCGGACCTTAATGGGCTAATTAGTGAATATAATAATATAAATATACTCCTTAATCCCAACCCTAATCCTTCCTTACCAAAACTCAGCCGCTACTTCAGGTTTCATGGCCTAGAATGGCCGAAACTTCCTCCCTCAATCTCTCCCTCCTCTCTACGAATTAGAAGACAAACTATATACCATTCCGAAGCTCTTCTCCTCCTCTACCATTCCATAAGGTGATGATCGGATTTAGGCAAAAGATTTGGCCGAACCCATCCCCTCAACCCGCGGCCAAACAGCCCCACCGTGCCCCCTAGGCCCCACCGCACTCTACACCATCCTAGGCGCAAGATCCCCTTCCTCTCCTCTCCGACGTCCTGTCACCCGATCATCTTCAAGCCGCAAGAATCAATAGAAAATTCAAGGCCTAGGATCGAGCATAGTAGTGAAAACGTGCGGCCTTTGTTCTGAAGTGGACGAAAGGTTAGGAGGAGAGATTAATTAAACTAATTATTTTATTTAATAACGTATTAATTTATCCAATATTCGAATCATCGTAACTTATTAATTTCAAATCAGAATCGAACGAAACTGAAAGCGTTGAACTTGTATGGATCAGATCTACGCTATGAAGCTGACTAGAGAAGAAACCAAACACTTTGAAAATTTCAAATCTGAATGGTTTGGTGAGAATTCTATTTTTTTTAAATAACGTTATTTTTTTATTTTTTTCACTACAAATTGTATATTCACCTTGTATAAAATTTATGTTAATGCTATATATATTTATTCCGTGCTGGTTGTTGTATGAATGCGATGAATGATTGAATTAATTTGTATGTCTCTTGTTTGTTAGAATAAGAGAGTGGTAAAAAAATTGCACCATGCTTGTTAAATTTAGATTAACGATAAAATTTCACTTTTATCGTTAACATGAAATTATTTGTCAAATTTAGGTTGATGATAGAATTTCACTTTTATGGTTATCACAAATCTATGTGTTGTCAAATGAAAAAGAAAGATAAAAATATACATTTTATCGAATGTAAAAGAAGGACAAAAACATTAATTTTGTCAAATATAAAAGAATGACAAAAAAAAAATAGGCATTAGAGATAAAAGGACATTTTTATTAGAAAATGTAAATTAAAATAAAAGGACATTTTTGTTAAGAAATGTAAATTAGAATAATAATGAACATATTAGTAGCGTCATGTCAATTTAGTAAAAATGAACGCATTTTTAGCGTTATGTAAATTTAGTAAAAATAAACGCATTTTTAGAGTTATGTAAATTTAGTAAAAATGAACGCATTTTTAGCGTTATGTAAATTTAGTTATGTAAATTTAGTAAAAATGAACGCATTTTTAGCGTTATGTAAATTTAGTAAAAATGAACGCATTTTTAGCGTTATATAAATTTAGTAAAAACGAACGCATTTTTAGAGTTATGTAAATTTAGTAAAAATAAACGCATTTTTTAGCGTTATGTAAATTTAGTAAAAATGAACGCATTTTTAGCGTTATGTAAATTTAGTAAAAATGAACGCATTTTCAGCGTCATGTCAATTTGGAGAGAACAGACATCATTCTGGTTAGTGAATAAAAAGACTTTATTTAGTTGATAGTGAAAAATGACAATTTACACCGTCATTTAGTTGAATTAGAAGGAGAACATTTATTTCAGTTCCATGAAAAAAAGCATTCCGTATCATTTTCGTTTGTTAAATAGAAAGACATCATATTGTTTGTTAAAAAGAAGAATGACATTTATTTCACCTTATTTAGTTGGAATATAAAAATGACATTTTACATCGTCATTTGGTTGGATAATGAAAAATAGACATTGGTTACGTTGTCAATTAGTTATGAATGAACAGTAGACATTGTTTACATTGTCAATTTGCTAGAAATAAAATGGACATTATTACATTGTTGCTAGAAAAGAAATGACACAAAGTTATTCACTTTTATGTAAATAGAACGACACACAAAATTATCCTTTTTGCTTGCATAGAAAATGAACACACCCAAATTATTCATTTTTGTGTAATAGAATGAACACACACAAATTATACATTTTTATGCAATTAAATGAACACACCAATTATACACTTTTGTGTAATAAACTGAACACACCAACTTATACATTTCTTGTGTAAAATAAAATGAACAATTTAGCGATAAAACTTTATTTACATTTTCTATGTAAATAAGATGAACACATTGATAGTGAGAACTTTCATTTATATTTTCTAGGTAAATAAAATGAACGCATTTATTGCGACGACCTTTATTTACACTTTCTTATGTAAATAAAGATTTCATAGGAATTTATATTTTCCTATGTAAATAAAGAATGAATTGAAAATTTGCATTTTTAAAATGTGAACTTACAATGTATGATAAAAATTACATTTTTATATGTAATTTATATATGAATTTACATCGCATGATAAAAATTACATTTTTATATGTAATTAAGGTATGAACTTGCATTGTAATAAAGATCACATTTTTATATGTAAACAAAAGTATAATTTATACTGCATAAATAAATAAAAAATTACATTTTTATATGTAATTAGAAGAGAGGATTTGCACTGTAAATAGAATTCCAAATTTTTTTTATGTCAATTATGTCAACATAAAAGTATGTCATTTATGATAGTAGACAAAGTTAGAATTTAAAGAGATTACCTTGTTAATTGTCAATGTGTTAAATTAAGAAGATTTTGGTTTCAAATTGTTATCAATTTTGAAATAAAGGAATGGTTTTATTTTATATTCAATTAATGAAATTAATTGACATTGGTTTAGAAAGATTACATCTTTGGCGTCAATATATTAAAGTAAAAAAGATATGGTTTTAAAATTGTACATCTTGAAAAGATTTTTATTAGAAAACCATAAAAATAGGGAAAGTTACAATTCATATTAAGATACTTGAAATCAAGAGATTTTGAAATAAAGAATACCTTAAAATTAAGATTCTTTAATAGAAATGATAATTTCAAATAATGACATGTTTTGAGAAAAAAATTAATTATAATGATTAATTACAATTGTACTTGGACACGAGGTTAGGTCACATTTGTGGTGGAAGTCTTCCCGGACCCGACCGGCATATCCAGCAACCACAAATGTTGGGCCTAATGTGAGAGGTCCAAGTGCACAAATACGAATTGGGCCAAGACACGAGGTTAAGCCCAACTTGTGGGAGAAGTCTGCCCGGAACCGACCGGCCTATCCAGCATCCACAAGTTGTAGGCCTAATGTGAGTGGTCTGGCCCATATTAAAATATAAATGGATAAATTAGAAATTGACGTTATTTTCACACCGTTATGTGTTAATAATGAAATGAATATTTTCACCTCCAAGTTTGTTACAAAAGAAAGTTACATTTTTAATATAATAAGATAAGGATTATAAAAGTTTTACATTTTTTTAATGTAAATATTACAAAAGTTACATTTTTCTTAATGTAAATAAAAGGAAAATAGGAAGTTACATTTTTATATGTAATTAGAGAAATATAGAAACTTACATTTTTAAATGTAAATAAGGATGAAATAGAAATTATATATTTTTTATATGCAAATAAAAAGGATTGACATTTTTCAATGTAATCAAAGGAAATAAAGGAATGATTAGAAATTTATATTTTACAATGTAAATAGAATTTGAAATAAAAGTTACATTTTCAATATAATAATACATTGAAGTATAAGTTTACATTTCTCAATGTAAATAGTATAGGAATAGGAATCTACATTTTTCAATGTAAATAACAAGATTAGAAATTTACATTTCTAAGGAATGGATTTTCACTAGAAAGAAATATGAAACTAAATGTACATTTGGTGTAAATTGAAAAATGGAAGAGGAAAATATACATTGTTATGTTTAGGATGTGTATGTAAAGTAAAAATAGCGATAGATCGTTATAAATTATTAACAATGATATGAAATGGTTTTCAAATTTATATATGCGAGAGTTATTTGGAAAGTCCGAGTTTACTCTCATTCCAAATAATGATACGACGTTTGAAGAATTGAAGATGGCGATTGAAGACCAACGGTCTTCACATCGAATGGGTAACTAGTGTTGAGGCCCTTGATTGATTTGCTCCAAAGACGGGGCTAAAATGGTAGTTATCTGGACGTAGTGCTGATTTGTACGGATTTGGCTTTAGCTCAGACCCAGAGCATAAGCTTATAAATGGAATGTGTGTCTGACATTGTACTCCTTTATATTGCATTTATTGATTTTCTGTCGAATGTATGAATGTTTGGTGGCGGAGAATTTATTCTCTTGCTTAACACCCTTTCATATATTTCGGCAAAGGATTGGTAGTGTGATATGGAGTGATGATGTGGCATGCTAAGATGCATATGATCAAGGCTTTGTTGAAAAGCAGGCCTTGTGGGATGATCAAAGCATAGCCTGTTTAGGCATAGCTTTGTGTATAGCGTGACTTCGCGAGTCTCACACACCGGCGGAGTCTAAAATGGGAGAAGGGAACGCAGGGAGATCAGCACGTTTCTTTCTAGCTAGAAGTGGTGTTTGGATTTTAACACGGCCCGACATATTTACTTATGTGGATGATGGAATGAGGCGCCTCAGATGATAGGTCCTATAGGATCGGGAAACGTGTGTTCAGGAATTGCCAATCCACGAAGCTGTATGTGTGGACCGGCCCTGCAGCTATCCAAGGGTTCACTGCGGGGGATCCTGAGACATTAGCTTGAGTGTCTCGAATCGGTAAGGAGCTCCTCCCTAACCTTGACTCATGTTGGAAACCCAATTTCCAATACGACCTCATGCGGTTTTGATTGTATTACTAGTATGGAAGCATAGTATTATGGTATCTATGTGTCCTAAGATTGATACATTTACTTTGAAATGTTTTTGAAACATATATACACTAATAATAATATCAAATTCGTTTTCATCGTATCAAGCATTTTTGACCATTATAAGGTAAAACCCTATCCTCCAGTTTGCGTTGCATTTTGTGATGGGACTTGGGTCTTATGATGGTTTCATTTTTCCAAAAAGCATTGCGTTGTTTAACGATTTACTTTAATTTATGCACGACAATCCATTGGAATAAACCTGTTCCGCATTAGCGGCGTGGTCCTTGGATTTGTCTTATTACTATTAGTTAAATTAGTTAAGAATTCTCACACCAGTCCCACGACTGACCCGTTGTTCGTTTCCACCTTTACAAACTCGGGTGCCCTCTTTCCACATGGGCAGTCGAGTAGTTTGCCTACAGGTTCTTATCTCGAGCAGGATTCTGGATTGAAGCATAAAGCTGTGTCCAGAGCATAGTTGTCTTCCGCTGCCTTGGTTATTTTATTTCCGCTGCAATGTATTAAAATATTGTAATTTATCTTCCGCTGTAATTTTATTCAATATACTCTGATATTCTGTACTCTGATGTAACATTATTATGATGTTTATAAAAGTCTGCTGTTGTTGTTCTGATGTTGTTGTATTCCCAAAGTTAAAGTATTCGTGGATTTCCAACTTTTGGGTCAGACTTGTGTGGTTTATGGTCGATCCAAAGAGCGGGAATTTACGGGTCTTTACAGTTGGTATCAGAGCTCTGGTTAGCTCAAAATCTTTGGGATACAACTCGTTAGAACTGAACAAAAGTCTCATCAGAGATTGGATTAGTAATATCCAATAAGAACTCATTAGAGATAGGATCATTAATATCCTAGAATGAGAAAACTCATTAGAGATGGGGTTAGTAATGCCCTAGAATGATTTGAGGGTGCCCAATTTATAATTAACGTATTTGTGATTATATATAATCTATTTTAGAAAATATGATTTTTGAATATACAAAAGTTATACATTTTAAAAAGTTAATCAACTAATTGATTGATGGTTGTTTAGTGTAATTATTAGTTCAACTAATAAAATTATAGAAACAAATTAAAGAATGAAAGATGAGATAGGATGCTTAAACAACTTTAGCTTCATTCCTTTTCGAGGACGAAAAGTTCTTAAGTGGGGGCGACTGTAACAACCCTGAATTTTGGGGAAAATTTAAAAATTTATTTTAACTAATTTTAATGAGTTTTTGATATTTAAAATAATTTATTTATAATAATAATGATTAAAAATTGAAGTTAGAATGAATAATTTAATTTTAGTTATAAAAGGAATTAGAAATAGCGCGGTAGGTTGAAAAGTCAAACTTGAACTTTGACTGATCGTACAAGATGCAAAATTTAATGGATTTTAGTGAAACCAAAAATATTAGAATCTATTTAAAAATATCTTTCTAAAGAATCTGAAAAATTGAAATTTCATAGCAGGAATCAAAAGTTATGCCCAAATTAAAATTTAGAAAGGTCGTTATGAAGTTTACAAAGGTTGTGACCGCCCGCCCCGCACCAGCCTGCATTTCCTCCGAAAGTGCGTTGTACACATGCCCAACTAACACGGGACGGTCGTCAGGAGAAAGGAAAGAAGAGGATGAGCTAATTAAGGAACCTGTAGAATGTCTCACAGCGCATGGGATAAAATATAATAATAACATACTTGACATAAAACAGGCGGGACAGTGCATAAACTGATAACTAATAATCAATGTCAACATCAGAGCAGCGGAAATCCAAATACAGCTTATTACAACTTTCCAAATTTACTGTCTCTAACAAAAGAAAACTAAAGTAGAAGATGCACCACCAATGCCCAAGCAGTGATCTTCAACAACACAAGGAGAATACTATATATATTACGTGGAAGCCTCCTGCTCGTCTCCGGATCATCTACCCGTGCATCACCAGCTAACCTGTCTCTAGTCTGCTCGTGTGAGCACCCAGAGTAATAAGAGGAGACATAAAACTCTGGGTCAGACATAAAGCCTGGTATGAGCGATAAGCATCTAAACAGAGTAATAACAGGTATACTAAACCATACCTGAACCTGGACCTGCAACCAAAGAGTTAGTACCACATACCGTACAACACTCTAAGGTGCCATAATAAAGAGTGTAAGAATACGGGGGTGGGGTGTGCATGTCATAATGATAGCAAACAAATCAACCATAGCAACCATCCTCACATCTCTCACTCAGTGCGTAAAGCATACGACATCTACCACCTTGGAACACTAGACAAATTGAGGTAACGACGAATCCCGACTTGTAGAAACCCTGCTATGACCAAGCTAAACATATGGAGTCATGACCAAACATTTCAATGACCCACTTCATTGGTTGTAGCCCTTGGTTCTACCGATGCCATAATGGCCCTGAATCCGTCTTCGTACCTCCTACCATAGTGGTCCAAAGCTATAGACGTCGATAACTCCTTGGCACGCGTCCCGCAGCAAAGCCCAACCATGAAGCGAACTCGTTGATTCCCATCTGAATCTTAAGCTCTAACTTCTCATTTGGACTTCCTTTGCATCTCGGGTTTGGTCGAATTGGAGTGGGTCTTCAGAAGAGTTGTCGCGCATTAACAGTCCTAGAATTCTGTTCGGTTCGGTAGTCATCACCTTCATCGGTTCGGGTCGGTAGTCATCACCTTCATCGGTTCGGGTCGGATACTCCACATCGGGTCAGGTCGGCGTCCTCCTCCGGGTCGGGTCGGGTGTCCTTCCTTCCAGTGCTCCGATCCGCTCCCTCATTTCTTCACGTATTCCGGTCCGATCCCTCCTTGCCATCTGATCCGCGTGGTCTTCCCTCTTGCTAGTTCTCCCAAATGTTTACTTCCAATCCGAGCCCTGCGTCTCCAAGTCGATCCGATCTGGCCTCCAATTATTCTTCCGATCCGATCCCCTTGTCCACTCCAACTCTAAGCAAACGGCCTTCCTCCTCGCCAAGCCTCCTATGTGCCAAACTCCGGTTCGGGTCAGGTTTCTTGCCCAGTTCACATATCCGATCCGAGCCCCCATCCGATCCGATCCGAAGCCCTGCACAACTTTCTGCAACTTTTCCAGCAACTTGTTTACGCCGTTCGACGACGTTTTTGACAAATCTAACTATTCTAATCAATCACAATTCATGTCAAATAGTCATAACAACATAGCAAACTAACCTCAAACACCAAAACAATGAATTTATATGTCAAAATGGATCAAACGTGCCCAAAACCCCTTATTTTCCTATAATCCTTCTTAATCATGTTTAAGCACATACTTAGTAAAACTTAATCAAATCGTCTAAATTTTCTAACTGAAGCATGAAATATTATTTAAGAATTTCTAAACATTTTTCCAGAATTTATTAGTGTATAAATTCGCTAATCTTCACTAATTACCCTTAATTACCGTAATTAGTGCAAAAACTATGCAAATCACTCACCTTGGCCACAAAATAAAACGCCAAATCTGAAATACTCTCTGTTTGGGTCGAATTCCTATGTATAGCAGCAGCTCCAACCTTGCTTTGTTGCTATTTGGCCTTGTTTTGATGTAGTTTAGGCTTAATCTTCACTAAAAATGTGTTTTGGAGTGGTTTTAGAGGATGGAGGCCATTACTAAGGTCTCAAGAAGGTTTGTGGCGGCTCAAAACTGAAATGAAAGTGATAACCTAACCCTAATCAGTCCTCCTATACCTCTAAACCCGAAATTTCCCTCTGGGCCTAGCTGCTAATCACCCGGTTAAGCCCAATTAAGCTGTTTTTCACCGCCTGAAACTTGTTTCAGCCATATCTCCCAAACGGTAAGTCCGTTTGGCTAATGTGACCACTCTACGGAAAGAGAAACCATCATCCGAAGCCAATGGAAGTGGTTTCAGGTCAAAATTCCTTTCCAGTCAAAAGTTATGGCCAAAACAGTATCAACCAGGGGTAAAATGGTCATTTAAAAATCGGGAAAAATCATGAACATGGGAAATGACCCGAATAGTCGTCTCCCAAAGTTACACGACCATACGACTTCGTATGTGACATAAATAAATATTCTACGATCCTATGATGCGTAGAATGCGGGTCGTTACACTCTCCCCCCCTTAAGAAATTTCGCCCCCGAATTCCTTAACCCAAAACATACAAAGGATCCCGCATGCCTAACAACCACATACAACAATCAAACATACAAAACAAGCAAACAAGCCTATCCTAGCATGCGGAAAACTAAATCGAAGTCAAAATCTTACCAGGCAAAGAGTTTTGGGTGTGTCTTCCTAATGTCCTCCTCTGTCTCCCAAGTACAATCACTCTCGTCCTCGCTCCACTGTACCTTGACTAGCTTCACCGCCTTCCTTCGAAGTTTCTTCATGTCGTGCTCGACAATACGGGCCGGCTTGCGGTTCCCAACCGCCTCGGGTTCTACTTCGAAGTCCTCTAACTGATCAGGTGAAATAGTCATATCTGAGTCGTGAACGAACTTCGTTAGTTGGGAAACATGAAATACGTTGTGAATTCCCGCCATTTTCTCTGGTAAGTCAATTCTATATGCCAAATTCCCGACTAGTTCAAGAACAGGGAATGGGCCAACGAATCTTGGTGCCAATTTGCCTCTCCTGCCAAATCGTACTACGCTCTTCAACGGAGAAATCTTGACAAACACCAAATCGCCAACGGAGAATTTTAAGTCTCTTCTCCTCTTATCAGCATAACTCTTCTGCCTATCTTGGGCAGCCTTCATTCGTCGTTGAATGGTCTTGATTTTATCTGAAGTTTCCCTCACCACATCTGGTCCAAGCATAAACTTCTCGCCAGTCTCTATCCAACATGATGGTGAGTTGCATGGTCTTCCGTACAAAGCTTCAAACGGAGCCATACCGATACTGGATTGGTAGCTATTATTATATGCAAACTCTACTAGATGTAAATGGTCATCCCATGATCCACCAAAATCCAATATACATGCTCTCAAGAGATCTTCCAAAATACGGTTCACCCTCTCCGTCTGACCGTCGGTCTGAGGATGATATGCGGTACTGAGATGTAACTCTGACCCTAGAGCCTCTTGTAAGCTCTTCCAAAACCCACTAGTGAACAACGGGTCTCGGTCGCTCACAATGCTTTTAGGTACTCCATGAAATCTCACTACCCACTTCATATACAATTCTGCTAACTTAGCTGCCATTCTGGTCGATTTGACTGGTATAAACCTTGCACTCTTAGTCAGTCGATCTACAATTACCCAAATGCTGTCATATCCCGATCTAGTCCTTGGTAAACCATCGATGAAATCCATCGAGACTTGCTCCCATTTCCATTCGGGAATTTCTAAGGCCTGTAACAACCCACTAGGCTTCTTTTGCTCGGCTTTAACTAGCTGGCAATTCATGCACTTGGATATAAACTTCCCAACGTCTCTTTTCATCCCTTCCCAGTAGTAAGTCTGCTTCATATCTCGATACATCTTGTTACCACCGGGGTGTATAGTCAGCTTTGAGTGATGACATTCTCTAAGCACTTCATCCCTCAATCCATTGACATTGGGTACAACAAGCTTTCCATTCTTTCTAAGCCATCTATCTCGATCAAGCCCATACTTGTTCATCTCCTCATCGATACCCCTCTCTAACTTGGAGATGATTTCCAATAGGTTAGGATCGTCCCTCTGACTAGAGCCGATCCGTTCAATCAAAGTGGGTCTGATCGTCAAACTTGCTAACATTTCTGGATCCAATTCACACTTGGGTCTGAAATCAAACCTCGCGATAAACTCCAGTTGCTTCCATTCAAGGAACATAGCCCCTAAGCTGGCATGTCTTCTACTCAATGCATCAGCCACCGCATTGCCCTTTCCTGGTGTATATGCGATGTCAAAATCATAGGAAGCTAAGAACTCTAACCATCTCTGCTGACGGAGATTCAGATCTTTCTGAGAGAAGAGATACTTTAACGACTTATGATCTGTAAACAACTCAAATCTTTCTCCCAAGAGATAGTGTCTCCACATCTTTAACGCGAACACGATCGCTGCCAATTCTAAATCATGGGTAGGGTATCTTCTCTCGTGCGGCTTCAATTGCCGACTTGCGTAAGCTACAACCCCACCGCCTTGCATCAATACAGCACCCAGTCCGGTACCACAGGCATCTGTGAATACAGTCATCTCTTCATCCCCCTTAGGAATGACTAACACTGGTGCGCTTGTCAACTTGTCCTTTAGACTCTTGAATGCATTCTCGCACCTTTCATCCCAAACAAAAGCTTGATTCTTCTTGGTCAACTGGGTCAATGGTGCAGCTAACTTGGAGAAACCTTGGAGAAACTTACGATAATATCCAGCTAACCCCAAGAAACTTCTTACATCTGTTGCATTCTTGGGCGTAGGCCAATCTTGTACCGTAGCCACCTTTCCTGGGTCCACGGCAATACCGTTCTCTGATACAACATGGCCCAAGAACCTCACTTCCCTCTTCCAGAAGTGACACTTAGAAAACTTGGCTTTCAATTGGTGTTTTCTCAACACCTCCATCACTACTCTTAAATGTTCCTTGTGTTCTTCCTCTGTCCTTGAATAGACCAAAATATCATCCACGAACACAAGAACAGACTTATTCAACTGATCTCTGAATACCCTATTCATAAGATCCACAAAATATGCCGGGGCATTAGTCAGCCCAAATGGCATAACCAACCATTCATAAAATCCAGACGGCGTTCGAAATGCCGTTTTAGCTATACTCTCAGCTTCCACTCTAAGCTGATGAAAACCTGTCGCGAGATCCAACTGAGAAAATACTCTCGCGCCACTCAACTGATCGAATAAATCATCTATCCGCGGTAGAGGATACTTGTTCTTCCTCGTCACTTTATTCAACTCGCGGTAGTCTACACACAAACGAAGGGAACCATCCGCCTTGGTAGCAAACACAACTGGTGCTCCCCATTCAGAAACACTCTTTCTGATAAATCCCTTCTTCAAAAGATCGCTGACTTGCACCTCGAGCTCTCGCTGCTCTCTTGGTGCCATACGACGAAGTGGCATCACTATAGGCCTGGCATCCTTTACCAAATCAATACGAAACTCAATCTCTCGGTGTGGTGGAAGTCCGGTCACTTCTTCGAAAACATCCGAATACTGGCCAACCACGGGCAAACCTGACAACTCACTATGCGGAATGTCGAGGGAGTTTAGAAAACTAGCCAATACCCCCTTACTGGGTAGACCACCAAACACTATCCTCCGCCCATCATCCGCTCTAGCTGTCACCAACAAGCCCTCACAGTCTACCACCACCCCGTATCTTTGGAGCCAATCTACTCCCAAAATAATGCCAAACCCAGTAAAGCCCAAAACAAAGCAATCGCAAACAAACATGCATCCATGACTCGATAAGACCACATTACGACAAATCATGCTAAGGCTAGTAGAACCACCAATCGGGTTCGTCACTACAAAAGGTCTATCGACAATCTCGGGCTCCAATCCCAACCTATCTACCAGGTCACTAGATATGAAAGAACTGGAAGCTCCGGTATCAAACAAAACTCTAACAGGAACATCATAAACAGAAAGCATACCTTGAATGACGACATTCTTTCCCTTCTCCGCCGCTGTTGGGGCATTCGACGAAGAAGGAATAGCATTAAGAGCATAGGCTTTCACCATTTGCTTTTCTTTAGGGGGCTGTGGACACTTGTCCTTGTGATGTCCCATTTGGCCACAGTTGAAGCACTTCCTATCCGCTGGCTTGGCCCGACAATTACTAGCATAATGGCCCTTCTTACCACAGCTGAAGCACTCAACATCTTGCTTATTCTTTTTCTTCTGGTCAACCCTAGCTTGGTTCTGCTTTCTCTTATTCTGGGAATCACCCTTGCCTCCACCACTTGCTTGTGGCTTTGGCTCATCTACGGATGCAACCTCAGTCTTCGACTTAGGGTAGAGACTTTCTGATCTTAATGCTTTCCCCATAATCGATTCAAACGTCTCATCGATGTGGTTAATAAGTTTTTCCCCCAAGTACTGGTCCAAACCGGTTATGAATTTCTCATTCTTCTTCTCGGCTGTATCAATAAGAGATAACCCATATTTCGACAAAGTGTCGAATTTAGCAATATACTCCGAGACTGCTCTGCCATTCTGCTTGAGCTCCAAGAATTTCTTAAACAGTACTGACTTCTGAGCAGCTGGAATGAACTTCTCGCTAAAGCGAGCCTTAAACTGCTCCCAAGTAATCTGATCTTCGGGAGTAGCTGCCTTTATAGCATTCCACCAATTCATTGCCCGCCCTTGCAGTTGACGGGACGCTAGCTTTCTCTTCATCGCATCCTCGATACCCAAATCCTCAAAGATACGTTCGCAACTATCCAACCAATCTTGAACATCCGTAGCCGACTCCGTTCCGTGGAATGACTTCCCACCAAGACTAGTATAATCCTTATTCAGCTTGGCGAAGTCGACCCTTGGCGCCCGCACTATTGGACCACCACCATTTCCATCATTGGGAGCTGCCCTCTGTACATCTCTAAGCATCTCTCTCATGAGGTCAGTAAACATCGTCCTCATGTCAGCAGCATTCCCATTATTGGCTCCCCTACCAGCACCTCTAGTATATCGGCTCATCGTCAATCTGAAAAAGGAAACGATTAACGACTCCATAGTGGTGCTAGTGCAGTACGACTTCATCCTTATACTAGTAATAGTATATATATAGCTTTTAAAAACCAAAGTAATCACAAATACGCTCTCTCGTATACGTATATTATCTCTCCCTAATAACTTCCCTAGGTTAACTATGCAACCTAGAGCTCTGATACCAAGTGTGACCGCCCGCCCCGCACCAGCCTGCATTTCCTCCGAAAGTGCGCTGTACACATGCCCAACTAACACGGGACGGTCGTCAGGAGAAAGGAAAGAAGAGGATGAGCTAATTAAGGAACCTGTAGAATGTCTCACAGCGCATGGGATAAAATATAATAATAACATACTTGACATAAAACAGGCGGGACAGTGCATAAGCTGATAACTAATAATCAATGTCAACATCAGAGCAGCGGAAATCCAAATACAGCTTATTACAACTTTCCAAATTTACTGTCTCTAACAAAAGAAAACTAAAGTAGAAGATGCACCACCAATGCCCAAGCAGTGATCTTCAACAACACAGGGAGAATACTATATATATTACGTGGAAGCCTCCTGCTCGTCTCCGGATCATCTACCCGTGCATCACCAGCTAACCTGTCTCTAGTCTGCTCGTGTGAGCACCCAGAGTAATAAGAGGAGACATAAAACTCTGGGTCAGACATAAAGCCTGGTATGAGCGATAAGCATCTAAACAGAGTAATAACAGGTATACTAAACCATACCTGAACCTGGACCTGCAACCAAAGAGTTAGTACCACATACTGTACAACACTCTAAGGTGCCATAATAAAGAGTGTAAGAATACGGGGGTGGGGTGTGCATGTCATAATGATAGCAAACAAATCAACCATAGCAACCATCCTCACATCTCTCACTCAGTGCGTAAAGCATACGACATCTACCACCTTGGAACACTAGACAAATTGAGGTAACGACGAATCCCGACTTGTAGAAACCCTGCTATGACCAAGCTAAACATATGGAGTCATGACCAAACATTTCAATGACCCACTTCATTGGTTGTAGCCCTTGGTTCTACCGATGCCATAATGGCCCTGAATCCGTCTTCGTACCTCCTACCATAGTGGTCCAAAGCTATAGACGTCGATAACTCCTTGGCACTCGTCCCGCAGCAAAGCCCAACCATGAAGCGAACTCGTTGATTCCCATCTGAATTTTAAGCTCTAACTTCTCATTTGGACTTCCTTTGCATCTCGGGTTTGGTCGAATTGGAGTGGGTCTTCAGAAGAGTTGTCGCGCATTAACAGTCCTAGAATTCTGTTCGGTTCGGTAGTCATCACCTTCATCGGTTCGGGTCGGTAGTCATCACCTTCATCGGTTCGGGTCGGATACTCCACATCGGGTCGGGTCGGCGTCCTCCTCCGGGTCGGGTCGGGTGTCCTTCCTTCCAGTGCTCCGATCCGCTCCCTCATTTCTTCACGTATTCCGGTCCGATCCCTCCTTGCCATCTGATCCGCGTGGCCTTCCCTCTTGCTAGTTCTCCCAAATGTTTACTTCCAATCCGAGCCCTGCGTCTCCAAGTCGATCCGATCTGGCCTCCAATTATTCTTCCGATCCGATCCCCTTGTCCACTCCAACTCTAAGCAAACGGCCTTCCTCCTCGCCAAGCCTCCTATGTGCCAAACTCCGGTTCGGGTCGGGTTTCTTGCCCAGTTCACATATCCGATCCGAGCCCCCATCCGATCCGATCCGATCCGAAGCCCTGCACAACTTTCTGCAACTTTTCCAACAACTTGTTTACGCCGTTCGACGACGTTTTTGACAAATCTAACTATTCTAATCAATCACAATTCATGTCAAATAGTCATATCAACATAGCAAACTAACCTCAAACACCAAAACAATGAATTTATATGTCAAAATGGATCAAACGTGCCCAAAACCCCTTATTTTCCTATAATCCTTCTTAATCATGTTTAAGCACATACTTAGTAAAACTTAATCAAATCGTCTAAATTTTCTAACAGAAGCATGAAATATTATTTAAGAATTTCTAAACATTTTTCCAGAATTTATTAGTGTATAAATTCGCTAATCTTCACTAATTACCCTTAATTAACTGTAATTAGTGTCAAAACGATGCTATCACTCACCTTGGCCACAAAATAAAACACCAAATCTGAAATATCCTCTGTTTGGGTCGAATTCCTATGTATAGCAGCAGCTCCAACCTTGCTTTGTTGCTATTTGGCCTTGTTTTGATGTAATTTAGGCTTAATCTTCACTAAAAATGTGTTTTGGAGTGGTTTTAGAGGATGGAGGCCATTACTAAGGTCTCAAGAAGGTTTGTGGCGGCTCAAAACTGAAATGAAAGTGATAACCTAACCCTAATCAGTCCTCTTATACCTCTAAACCCGAAATTCCCCTCTGGGCCTAGCTGCTAATCACCCGGTTAAGCCCAATTAAGCTGTTTTTCACCGTCTGAAACTTGTTTCAGCCATATCTCCCAAACGGTAAGTCCGTTTGGCTAATGTGACCACTCTACAGAAAGAGAAACCATCATCCGAAGCCAATGGAAGTGGTTTCAGGTCAAAATTCCTTTCCAGTCAAAAGTTATGGCCAAAACAGTATCAACCAGGGGTAAAATGGTCATTTAAAAATCGGGAAAAATCATGAACATGAGAAATGTCCCCAATAGTCGTCTCCCAAAGTTACACCACCATACGACTTCGTATGTGACAGAAATAAATATTCTACGATCCTATGATGCGAAGAATGCGGGTCGTTACAAAGGTTAAAATTGCTACTCTTTGCATACGAAGGAATTTGGACTCGAAACCACTTACATTGAGTTCAGAATGATGTTTCTGCATTTAAAAAGTATAAACACTTATATATTTCGAGTTTCGGAAATTATTGGTATAAAAATTTATTTTTAATATGTAATATATACGCCTTAAAAATAGCCATTTTTCAAACGACCCCCGTTTCCGATGAAACCACTTTTTTTAGAACCGGAATGTCAAAATATGGTTAAGTTTAAATTTTCATAATTGTTACAATTAATATATAATTATAATTTATTTTTCAGTGTAAACGACCAATTTTTGACTTTAAAAATTCATTAAAAATTCATACGAGCTCAGAATTGAACGAAATTAATTTTCCTAGGTCCGCAGCGTCAATACATAGCCAAATATATTTTTCGGGAATTTTTGAAGTTAATTTGTGACCCCGGTGAATTTTCATGTACGGTTGAATAAAAAAATAAAGGATGTATATTAAAAATAAATAAATAAACGCTGTAAACTTCGAAATTGGGCCTCGAAACATGTCCCATCGTGTTCAGAAGACGTCAAAACATTAAGATAGACAGTAAGCATGTCTAATTCTGAGTTCGGGCCAAATCAGACCTTAATGGGCTAATTAGTGAATATAATAATATAAATATACTCCTTAATCCCAACCCTAATCCTTCCCTACCAAAACTCAGCCGCCACTTCAGGTATCATGGCCTAGATTGGCCAAAACTTCCTCCCTCCTCTCTACGAATTAGAAGACAAACTATATACCATTTAAAAGCTCTTCTCCTCCTCTACCATTCCATAAGGTGATGATCGGATTTAGGCAAAAGATTTGGCCGAACCCATCCCCTCAACCTGCGGCCAAACAGCCCCACAGCGCCCCCCTAGGCCCCACTGCACCCTACACCATCCTAGGCGTAAGATCCCCTTCCTCTCCTCTCCGACGTCCTGTCACCCGATCATCTTCAAGCCGCAAGAATCAATAGAAAATTCAAGGCCTAGGATCGAGCATCGTAGTGAAAACGTGCGGCCTTTGTTCTGAAGTGGAAGAAAGGTTAGGAGGAGAGATTAACTAAACTAATTATTTTATTTAATAACGTATTAATTTATCCAATATTCGAATCATCATAACTTATTCATTTCAAATCAGAATCGAACGAAACTGAAAGCGTTGGACTTGTATGGATCAGATCTAAGCTATGAAGCTGACTAGAGCTAAAACCAAACACTTTGAAAATTTCAGATCTGAATGGTTTAGTGAGAATTCTATTTTTTTTTTAAATAACATTATTTATTTATTTATTTCACTACAAATTGTATATTCACCTTGTATATAATTTATGTTAATGCTATATATATATATATATATATATATATATATATATATATATATATTCGGTGCTGGTTGTTGTATGAATGCGATGAATGATTGAATTAATTTGTATGTCTCATGTTTGTTAGAATAAGATAGTGGTAAAAAAATTGCACCATGCTTGTTAAATTTAGATTAACGATAAAATTTCACTTTTATCGTTAACATGAAATTATTTGTCAAATTTAGGTTGATGATAGAATTTCACTTTTATGGTTATCACAAATCTATGTGTTGTCAAATGAAAAAGAAAGATAAAAATATACATTTTATCGAATGTTAAAGAAGGACAAAACATTAATTTTGTCAAATATAAAAGAATGACAAAAAAAGGCATTAGAGATAAAAGGACATTTTTATTAGAAAATGTAAATTAAAATAAAAGGACATTTTTGTTAAGAAATGTAAATTAGAATAACAATGAACATATTAGTAGCGTCATGTCAAT
This sequence comes from Allium sativum, assembly GCA_030737875.1. Taxonomy (NCBI): domain Eukaryota; kingdom Viridiplantae; phylum Streptophyta; class Magnoliopsida; order Asparagales; family Amaryllidaceae; genus Allium; species Allium sativum. Next base: position 627,600,127 of record CM060920.1, read on the forward strand.
TTAGTAAAAATGAACGCATTTTTAGCGTTGTAAATTTAGTAAAAATGAACGCATTTTTAGCGTTATGTAAATGTAGTAAAAATGAACGCATTTTTAGCGTTATGTAAATTTAGTAAAAATGAACGCATTGTTAGCGTTATGTAAATTTAGTAAAAATGAACGCATTGTTTAGCGTTATGTAAATTTAGTAAAAATGAACGCATTTTTAGCGTTATGTAAATTTAGTAAAAATGAACGCATTTTCAGCGTCATGTCAATTTGGAGAGAACAGACATCATTCTGGTTAGTGAATAAAAAGACTTCATTTAGTTGATAGTGAAAAATGACAATTTACACCGTCATTTAGTTGAATTAGAAGGAGAACATTTATTTCAGTTCCATGAAAAAAAACATTCCATATCATTTTCGTTTGTTAAATAGAAAGACATCATATTGTTTGTTAAAAAGAAGAATGACATTTATTTCACCTTTTTTAGTTGGAATATAAAAATGACATTTAAATCGCCATTTAGTTGGATAATGAAAAATAAACATTGGTTACGTTGTCAATTAGTTAGGAATGAAAAGTAGACATTGTTTACATTGTCAATTTGCTAGAAATAAAATGGACATTATTACATTGTTGCTAGAAAAGAAATGACACAAAGTTATTCACTTTTATGTAAATAGAACGACACACAAAATTATCCTTTTTGCTTGCATTGAAAATGAACACACCCAAATTATTCATTTTTGTGTAATTGAATGAACGCACACAAATTATACATTTTTGTGCAATTAAATGAACACACCTGTAACGACCCGTATTCTACGCATCATAGGATCGTAGCATATTTATTTCTTTCACATACGAAGTCGTATGGTCATGTAACTTTGGGAGACGACTATTGTGGTCATTTCCCGTGTTCATGATTTTTCCCGATTTTTAAATGACCATTTTACCCCTAGTTGGCACTGTTTTGGCCATAACTTTTGACTGGAAAGGAATTTTGACCTGAAACCACTTCCATTGGCTCCGGATGATGGTTTACAATTCCGTAGAGTGGTCACATTAGCCAAACGGACTCACCGTTTGGGAGATATGGCTGAAACAAGTTTCAGATGGTGAAAAACAGCTCAATTGGGCTTAACCGGGTGATTAGCAGCTAGGCCCAGAGGGAAATTTCAGGTTTATAGGCATAAGAGGGCTGACTAGGGTTAGGAAATCACTTTCATTTCAGTTTTGAGCCGCCACAAACCTTCTTGAGACCTCAGTAATGGCTTCCATCCTCTAAAACCACTCCAAAACACATTTTTAGTAAAGATTAAGCCTAAACTACATCAAAACAAGGCCAAATAGCAACAGAGCAAGGTTGGAGCTGCTGCTATACATAGGAATTCGACCCAAACAGAGAGTATTTCAGATTTGGCGTTTTATTTTGTGGCCAAGGTGAGTGATTTGCATAGTTTTTGCACTAATTATGGTAATTAAGGGTAATTAGTGAAGATTAGCGAATTTATACTCTAATAAATTCTGGAAAAATGTTTAGAAATTTGAAAATAATATTTTATGCCTCTGTTAGAAAATTTGGACGATTTGATTAAGTTTTACTAAGTATGTGCTTAAACATGATTAAGTGGGATTATGGGAAAATGTGAGGTTTTAGCCACTTTTGATCCATTTTGTTTCATTTGAATTGTTGTTTTGCTGTTTGTGGTTGCTATTACATGTTGCTATGACTCTATGGTGTGTTTTATGATTGATTAGAAGTGTTAGATTTGTCAAAAACGTCGTCGAATGGCGTAAATTACTTGCTGGAAAAGTTGCAGAAAGTTGTGCAGGGTTTCGGATCGGATCGGGTACGGGCTCGGATCGGATATGAAACCTGAGCAAGGAACCCGACCCGAACTGGAGCCTGGCACATAAGAGGCTTGGAAAAAAGGAAGGCCATGTTGGTTAAGCTGGGGATCGGACTAACTTAAAGACGAAGGGCTCGGATCGGATCGACTTAAGGATGAAAGGCTAGGACTGGAGTAAGGCGAAGGGATCAGATCGGCTAAAGGAGTAGGATCGGATCAGATGAAGAAGGAGGGATCGGATCTGGGCACGTGAAGAACGAGGGAGCGGATCGGAGCGGAAGCACGAACTGGAAGGGAGATGGCACCCGACCCGACCCGGAGGAGGACACCCGACCCGACCCGAAGTGGAATACCCGACCCGAACTGATGCGGCACTGTGGACCCGAACCGAACCGCTATAGGAGAAGACTACGAACCGACCCGAAGTAGAGGACCCGACCCGAACCGATGGCTAGGAGGAGAACCCGACCTGACCCAGTATTGACCAATAACCCGAGATGCAAAGGTAGTCCAATATGCAAAGTTAGAGCTTAGGATCTAGTTGGGAACCAATGAGTTCACTTCATGATTGAGCTTTGCTGCGGGACGTGTGCCAAGGGGCAGTCGATGTCTATGACTTTGGATCACTATGTATGGGAAGTACGTGAACGGATTCAGGGCTACAATGGCCTAGGTATGACTAAAGGACTATAGACCAATGAAGTGGGGTCATTTGTAAAGATTTGGTCATGACTCCATGTGGTAAGCTTGGTAGTAGCAGTAGTTGTACAAGTCGAACTCCGTCACTACTTCAATGGGTCTAGTGATTGACAGTGGTGGACATCGTATGCTTTACGCACGGAGTGAGAGATGTGAGGATGGTTGCTATGGATGATTTGTTTGCTATCATTATGACATGCACACCCCACCCCCGTATTCTTACACTATTTATTATGGCAACTTAGAGTATTGTACGGTATGTGGTACTAACTCTTTGGTTGTAGGTCCAGGTTCAGGTATGGTTTAGTATACCTGTTATTATTCTATTTAGATGCTTATCGCTCATACCAGGCTTTATGTCTGACCCAGAGTTTTATGTCTTCTCTTATTACTCTGGGTGCTCACACGAGCAGACTAGAGACAGGTTAGCTGGTGATGCACGGGTAGATGATCCGGAGACGAGCAGGAGGCTTCCACGTAATATATACATAGTATTCTCCCTGTGTTGTTTAAGATCACTGCTTGGGCATTAGTGGTGTATCTTCTGCTTTAGCTTTCTTTTGTTTAGAGACAATAAATTTGGAAAGTTGTAATAAGCTATATTTGGATTTCCGCTGCTCTGATGTCGATGTTAATTTTAGCTATCAGCTTATGCACTGTCTCGGCTGTTTTATGTCAAGTATGTTATTATTATTATATTTTACTCCATGCGCTGTGAGACATTCTACAGGTTCTTGATTAGTTCGTTCCCTTCTTTCCTTTCTTCTGATGACCGTCCCGTGCTAGTCGGGCATGTGTACAGCGCACTTTCGGAGGAAATGCAGGCTGGTGCGGGGCGGGCCGTCACACTTGGTATCAGAGCTCTAGGTTGCGTAGTTAACCTAGGGAATTTGTCAGGGAGAGATAATATACGTATACGAGAGAGCGTATTTGTGATTATTTTGGTTTTTAAAAGCTATATATATATACTATTAGTAGTATAAGAATGAAGTCGTGCTGCACTAACACCACTATGGGGTCGTTAATCGTTTCCTTTTTCAGATTGAAGATGAGCCGATATGTTAGAGGTACCGGTAGAGGGGCCAATAATGGGAATGCTGCTGACATGAGGGCGATGTTTACTAACCTCATGAGAGAGATGCTTAGGGATGTGCAGAGGGCAGCTCCCAATGGTGGAAATGGTGGTGGTACAATAGTGCAGGCGCCGAGAGTCGACTTCGCCAAGCTAAATAAGGATTATACTAGCCTTGGTAGGAAGCCGTTCCACGGAACGGAGTCGGCCACGGATGTTCAAGATTGGTTGGATAGTTGCGAACGTATCTTCGAGGATTTGGGTATCGAGGATGCGATGAAGAGAAAGCTAGCGTCCCGTCAGCTGCAAGGGCGGGCAATGAATTGGTGGAATGCTATAAAGGCAGCCACTCCCGAAGATCAGATTACTTGGGAGCAGTTTAAGGCTCGCTTTAGCGAGAAGTTTATTCCAGCTGCTCAGAAGTCAGTGTTGTTTAAGAAATTCTTGGAGCTCAAGCAGAATGGCAGAGCTGTCTCGAAGTACATTGCTGAATTCGACACTTTGTCGAAGTATGGTTTATCTCTTATTGATACTGCCGAGAAGAAGAATGAGAAATTCATAAATGGTTTAGATCAGTACTTAGGGGAAAGGCTTATTAACCACACCGATGAGACGTTTGAGTCGATTGTGGGGAAAGCATTAAGATCAGAAAGTCTCTACCCTAAGCCGAAGACTGAGGTTGCATCCGCAGATGAGCCAAAGCCACAAGCAAGTGGTGGAGGCAAGGGTGGTTCCCAGAATAAGAGAAAGCAGAATCAGGGTAAGGATGGCCAGAAGAAAAAGAATAAGTAAGATGTTGAGTGCTTCAGCTGTGGTAAGAAGGGCCATTATGCTAGTAATTGTCGGGCCAAGCCAGCGGATAGGAAGTGCTTCAACTGTGGCCAAATGGGACATCACAAGGACAAGTGTCCGCAACCCCCTAAAGAAAAGCAAATAGTGAAAGCCTACGCCCGTAATGCTATTCCTTCTTCGTCGAATACCCCAACTGCGGCGGAGAAGGGAAAGAATGTCGTCATTCAATGTATGCTTTCTGTTTATGATGTTCCTGTTAGAGTTTTATTTGATACCGGAGCTTCCAGTTCTTTCATATCTAGTGACCTGGTAGATAGGTTGGGATTGGAGCCCGAGATTGTCGATAGACCTTTAGTAGTGACGAACCCGATTGGTGGTTCGACTAGCCTTAGCATGATTTGTCGTAATGTGGTCCTATCGGGTCATGGATGCATGTTTGTTTGTGATTGCTTTGTTTTGGGCTTTACTGGGTTTGGCATTATTTTGGGAGTAGATTGGCTCCAAAGAAATGGGGTGGTGGTAGACTGTGAGGGCTTTTTAGTGACAGCTAGAGCGGATGATGGGCGGAGGATAGTGTTTGGTGGTCTACCCAGTAAGGGGGTATTGGCTAGTTTTCTAAACTCCCTCGACATTCCGCATAGTGAGTTGTCAGGTTTGCCCGTGGTTGGCCAGTATCCGGATGTTTTCGAAGAAGTGACCGGACTTCCACCACACCGAGAGATTGAGTTCCGTATTGATTTGGTAAAAGATGCCAGACCTATAGTGATGCCACTTCGTCGTATGGCACCAAGAGAGCAGCGAGAGCTCGAGGTGCAAGTCAGCGATCTTTTGAAGAAGGGATTTATCAGAAGGAGTGTTTCTGAATGGGGAGCACCAGTTGTGTTTGCTACCAAGGCGGATGGTTCCCTTCGTTTGTGTGTAGACTACCGCGAGTTGAATAAAATGACGAGGAAGAACAAGTATCCTCTACCGCGGATAGATGATTTGTTCGATCAGTTGAGTGGCGCGAGAGTATTTTCTCAGTTGGATCTCGCGACAGGTTTTCATCAGCTTAGAGTGGAAGCTGAGAGTATAGCTAAAACGGCATTTCGAACGCCGTCTGGATTTTATGAGTGGTTGGTCATGCCATTCGGGCTGACCAATGCCCCAGCATATTTTGTGGATCTTATGAATAGGGTATTCAGAGACCAGTTGAATAAGTTTGTCCTTGTGTTCGTTGATGATATTTTGGTCAATTCGAGGACAGAGGAAGAACACAAGGAACATTTAAGAATAGTGATGGAGGTGTTGAGAAAACACCAATTGAAAGCAAAGTTTTCTAAGTGTCACTTCTGGAAGAGGGAAGTGAGGTTCTTGGGCCATGTTGTATCAGAGAATGGTATTGCCGTGGACCCGGCGAAGGTGGCTACGGTACAGGATTGGCCTACGCCAAAGAATGCAACAGATGTAAGAAGTTTCTTGGGATTAGCTGGATATTATCGTAAGTTTATCCAAGGTTTCTGCAAGATAGCAGCACCATTGACCCAGTTGACCAAGAAGAATCAAGCTTTTGTCTGGGATGAAAGGTGCGAGAATGCATTCAAGAGTCTAAAGGACAAGTTGACAAGCGCACCAGTGTTAGTCATTCCTAAGGGGAATGAAGAGATGACGGTATACACGGATGCCTGTGGTACCGGACTGGGTGCAGTATTGATGCAAGGCGGTAGGGTTGTAGCTTATGCAAGTCGGCAATTGAAACCGCACGAGAGAAGATACCCTACCCATGATTTGGAATTGGCAGCGATCGTGTTCGCGTTAAAGATGTGGAGACATTATCTCTTGGGAGAAAGATTTGAGCTGTTTACAGATCATAAGTCGTTGAAGTATCTCTTCTCCCAGAAGGATCTAAATCTCCGGCAACAAAGATGGTTAGAATTCTTGGCTTCCTATGATTTTGACATCGCATATACACCGGGAAAGGGCAATGCGGTGGCTGATGCATTGAGTAGAAGACATGCCAGCTTAGGGGCTATGTTCCTTGAATGGAAGCAACTGGAGTATATCGCGGGGTTTGATTTCAGACCAAAGTGCGAATTGGATCCAGAAATGTTAGCAAGTTTGACGATCAGACCCACTTTAATTGAGCGGATCGGCTTTAGTCAAAGGGACGATCCTAACCTATTGGAAATCATCTCTAAGTTAAAGATGGATATCGATGAGGAGATGAACAAGTATGGGCTTGATCGAGATGGATGGCTTAGAAAGAATGGAAAGCTTGTTGTACCCAATGTCAATGGATTGAGAGATGAAGTGCTTAGAGAATGTCATCACTCAAAGCTGACTATACACCCCGGTGGTAACAAGATGTATCGAGATATGAAGCAGACTTACTACTGGGAAGGGATGAAAAGAGACGTTGGGAAGTTTATATCCAAGTGCATGAATTGCCAGCTAGTTAAAGCTGAGCAAAAGAAGCCTAGTGGGTTGCTACAGCCCTTAGAAATTCCCGAATGGAAATGGGAGCAAGTCTCGATGGATTTCATTGATGGTTTACCAAGGACTAGATCAGGACATGATAGCATTTGGGTAGTTGTGGATCGACTGACTAAAAGTGCAAGATTTATACCAGTCAAATCGACCAGAACAGCAGCTAAGTTAGCAGAATTGTATATGAAGTGTGTAGTGAGATTTCATGGAGTACCTAAAAGCATTGTGAGCGACCGAGACCCGTTGTTCACTAGTGGGTTTTGGAAGAGCTTACAAGAGGCTTTAGGGTCAGAGTTATATCTCAGTACCGCATATCATCCTCAGACCGACGGTCAAACGGAGAGGGTGAATCGTATTTTGGAAGATCTCTGGAGAGCGTGTATATTGGATTTTGGTGGATCATGGGATGACCATTTGCATCTAGTAGAGTTTGCATATAATAATAGCTACCAATCCAGTATCGGTATGGCTCCGTTTGAAGCTTTGTACGGAAGACCGTGCAACTCACCATCATGTTGGATAGAGACTGGCGAGAAGTTTATGCTTGGACCAGATGTGGTGAGGGAAACTTCACATAAGATCAAGACCATTCAACAACGAATGAAGGCTGCCCAAGATAGGCAGAAGAGTTATGCTGATAAGAGGAGAAGAGACCTAAAATTCTCCGTTGGTGACTTGGTGTTTGTCAAGATTTCTCCGTTGAAGAGCGTAATACGATTTGGCAGGAGAGGCAAGTTGGCACCAAGATTTGTTGGCCCATTCCCTGTTCTTGAACTAGTCGGGAATTTAGCATACAGAATTGACTTACCGGAGAAGATGGCGGGAGTTCACGACGTATTTCATGTTTCCCAACTAAGGAAGTTCGTTTACGACTCAGATATGACTATTTCACCTGATCAGTTATAGGACTTCGAAGTAGAACCCGAGGTGGTTGGGAACCGCAAGCCGGCCCGTATTGTTGAGCACGACATGAAGCAACTTCGAAGGAAGGCGGTGAAGCTAGTCAAGGTTCAGTGGGGCGAGGACGAGAATGATTGTACTTGGGAGACAGAGGAGAACATTAGGAAGACACACCCAGAACTCTTTGCCTGGTAAGATTTTGACTTCGATTTAGTTTTCCGCATGCTAGGATAGGCTTGTTTGCTTGTTATGCATGTTTGATTGTTGTATGTGGTTGTTAGGCATGCAGGATCCTTTGTATGTTTTGGGTTAAGGAATTTCGGGGACGAAATTTCTTAAGGGGGGAGAGTGTAACGACCCGTATTCTACGCATCATAGGATCGTAGGATATTTATTTCTTTCACATACGAAGTCGTATGGTCATGTAACTTTGGGAGACGACTATTGTGGTCATTTCCCATGTTCATGATTTTTCCCGATTTTTTAATGACCATTTTACCCCAAGTTGGCACTGTTTTGGCCATAACTTTTGACTGGAAAGGAATTTTGATCTAAAACCACTTCCATTGGCTCCGGATGATGGTTTACAATTCCGTAGAGTGGTCACATTAGCCAAACGGACTCACCGTTTGGGAGATATGGCTGAAACAAGTTTCAGATGGTGAAAAACAGCTCAATTGGGCTTAACCGGGTGATTAGCAGCTTGGCCCAGAGGGGGATTTCGGGTTTAGAGGCATTGGAGGGCTGACTAGGGTTAGGAAATCACTTTCATTTCAGTTTTGAGCCGCCACAAACCTTCTTGAGACCTTAGTAATGGCTTTCATCCTCTAAAACCACTCCAAAACAAATTTTTAGTGAAGATTAAGCCTAAACTACATCAAAACAAGGCCAAATAGCAACAGAGCAAGGTTGGAGCTGCTGCTATACATAGGAATTCGACCCAAACAGAGAGTATTTCAGATTTGGCATTTTATTTTGTGTCCAAGGTGAGTGATTTGCATAGTTTTTGCACTAATTACGGTAATTAAGGGTAATTAGTGAAGATTAGCGAATTTATACACTAATAAATTCTGGAAAAATGTTTAGAAATTTGAAAATAATATTTTATGCCTCTGTTAGAAAATTTGGACGATTTGATTAAGTTTTACTAAGTATGTGCTTAAACATGATTAAGTGGGATTATGGGAAAATGTGAGGTTTTAGCCACTTTTGATCCATTTTGATTCATTTGAATTGTTGTTTTGCTGTTTGTGGTTGCTATTACATGTTGCTATGACTCTATGGTGTGTTTTATGATTGATTAGAAGTGTTAGATTTGTCAAAAACGTCATCGAATGGCGTAAATTACTTACTGGAAAAGTTGCAGAAAGTTGTGCAGGGTTTCGAATCGGATCGGGTATGGGCTCGGGTCGGATATGAGACCTGAGCAAGGAACCCGACCCGAACTGGAGCCTGGCACATAAGAGGCTTGGTAAAAAGGAAGGCCACGTTGGTTAAGCTGGGGATCAGACTAACTTAAAGACGAAGGGCTCGGATCGGATCGACTTAAGGATGAAAGGCCAACATTGGAGTAAGGCGAAGGGATCGGATCAGCTAAAGGATTAGGATCGGATCAGATGAAGAAGGAGGGATCGGAGCACGTGAAGAACGAGGGAGCGGATCGGAGCGGAAGCACGAATTGGAAGGGAGATGGCACCCGACCCGACCCGGAGGAGGACACCCGACCCGACCCGAAGTGGAATACCCGACCCGAACCGATGCGGCACTGTGGACCCGAACCGAACCGCTACAGGAGAAGACTACGTACCGACCCGAAGTAGAGGACCCGACGCGAACAGATGGCTAGGAGGAGAACCCGACCTGACCCAGTATTCACCAATAACCCGAGATGCTAAGGTAGTCCAATATGGGAAGTTAGAGCTTAGGATCTAGTTGGGAACCAATGAGTTCACTTCATGATTGAGCTTTGCTGCGGGATGTGTGCCAAGGGGCAGTCGATGTCTATGACTTTGGATCACTATGTATGCGAAGTACGTGAACGGATTCAGGGCTGCAATGGCCTAGGTACGACTAAAGGACTATAGACCAATGAAGTGAGGTCATTTGTAAAGATTTGGTCATGACTCCATGTGGTAAGCTTGGTAGTAGCAGTAGTTGTACAAGTCGAACTCCGTCACTACTTCAATGGGTCTAGTGATTGACAGTGGTGGACATCGTATGCTTTACGCACGGAGTGAGAGATGTGAGGATGGTTGCTATGGATGATTTGTTTGCTATCATTATGACATGCACACCCCACCCCCGTATTCTTACACTATTTATTATGGCACCTTAGAGTATTGTACGGTATGTGGTACTAACTCTTTGGTTGCAGGTCCAGGTTCAGGTATGGTTTAGTATACCTGTTATTATTCTATTTAGATGCTTATCCCTCATACCAGGCTTTATGTCTGACCCAGAGTTTTATGTCTCCTCTTATTACTCTGGGTGCTCACACGAGCAGACTAGAGACAAGTTAGCTGGTGATGCACGGGTAGATGATCCGGAGACGAGCAAGAGGCTTCCACGTAATATATACATAGTATTCTCCCTGTGTTGTTGAAGATCACTGCTTGGGCATTAGTGGTGTATCTTCTACTTTAGCTTTCTTTTGTTTAGAGACAATAAATTTGGAAAGTTGTAATAAGCTGTATTTGGATTTCCGCTGCTCTGATGTCGATGTTAATTTTAGCTATCAGCTTATGCACTGTCTCGCCTGTTTTATGTCAAGTATGTTATTATTATTATATTTTACTCAATGCGCTGTGAGACATTCTGCAGGTTCTTGATTAGTTCGTTCCCTTCTTTCCTTTCTTCTGACGACCGTCCCGTGCTAGTCGGGCATGTGTACAGCGCACTTTTGGAGGAAATGCAGGCTGGTGCGGGGCGGGCTGTCACAACACCAACTTATACATTTCTTGTGTAAATAAAATGAACAATTTAGCGATAAAACTTTATTTACATTTTCTATGTAAATAGGATGAACACATTGATAGTGAGAACTTTTATTTATATTTCCTAGGTAAATAAAATGAACGTATTTATAGCGACAACCTTTATTTACACTTTCTTATGTAAATAAAGATTTCATAGGAATTTATATTTTCCTATGTAAATAAAGAATGAAATGAAAATTTGCATTTTTAAAATGTGAACTTACACTGTATGATAAAAATTACATTTTTATATGTAATTTATATATGAATTTACATTGCATGATAAAAATTACATTTTTATATGTAATTAAGGTATGAACTTGCATTGTAATAATGATCACATTTTTATATGTAAACAAAAGTATAATTTATACCGCATAAATAAATAAAAAATTACATTTTTATATGTAATTAGAAGGGAGGATTTGCACTATAAATAGAATTCCATTTTTTTATGTCAATTATGTCAACATAAAAGTATGTCATTTATGATAGTAGACAAAGTTAGAATTTAAAGAGATTACCTTGTTAATTGTCAATGTGTTAAATTAAGAAGATTTTGGTTTCAAATTGTTATCAATTTTGAAATAAAGGAATGTTTTTATTTTATATTCAATTAATGAAATTTATTGACGTTGGTTTAGAAATATTACATCTTTGGCGTCAATATATTAAAGTAAAAAATATATGGTTTTAAAATTGTACATCTTGAAAAGATTTTTATTAGAAAACCATAAAAATAGGGAAAGTTACAATTCATATTAAGATACTTGAAATCAAGAGATTTTGAAATAAAGAATACCTTAAAATTAAGATTCTTTAATATAAAGGATAATTTCAAATAATGACATGTTTTGAGAAAAAAATTAATTATAATGATTAATTAAAATTGTACTTGGACACGAGGTTAGGTCACATTTGTGGTGGAAGTCTGCCCGGACCCGACCGGCATATCCAGCAGCCACAAATGTTGGGCCTAATGTGAGAGGTCCAAGTGCACAAATACGAATTGGGCCAAGACACGAGGTTAAGCCCAACTTGTGGGAGAAGTCTGCCCGGAACCGACCGGCCTATCCAGCATCCACAAGTTGTAGGCCTAATGTGAGAGGTCTAGCCCATATTAAAATATAAATGGATAAATTAGAAATTGACGTTATTTTCACACCATTATGTGTTAATAATGAAATGAATATTTTCACCTCCAAGTTTGTTACAAAAGAAAGTTACATTTTTAATATAATAAGATAAGGATTATAAAAGTTTTACATTTTTTTTAATGTAAATATTAGAAAAGTTACATTTTTATAAATGTAAATAAAAGGAAAATAGGAAGTTACATTTTTATATGTAATTAGAGAAATATAGAAACTTACATTTTTCAATGTAAATAAGGATGAAATAGAAATTATTATTTTTATATGCAAATAAAAAGGATTGACATTTTTCAACGTAATCAAAGGAAATAAAGGAATGATTAGGAATTTATATTTTCCAATGTAAATAGAATTTGAAATAAAAGTTACATTTTCAATATAATAATACATTGAAGTATAAGTTTACATTTCTCAATGTAAATAGTATAGGAATAGGAATCTACATTTTTAATGTAAATAATAAGATTAGAAATTTACATTTCTAAGGAATGGATTTTCATTAGAAAGAAATATGAAACCAAATATACATTTGGTGTAAATTGAAAAATGGAAGAGGAAAATATACATTGTTATGTTTAGGATGTGTATGTAAAGTAAAAATAGCGATAGATCGTTATAAATTATTAACAACGATATGAAATGGTTTTCAAATTTATATATGCGAGAGTTATTTGGAAAGTCCGAGTTTACTCTCATTCCAAATAATGATACGATGTTCGAAGAATTGAAGACGGCGATTGACGACCGACGGTCTTCACATCGAATGGGTAACTAGTGTTGAGGCCCTTGATTGATTTGCTTCCAAGACGGGGCTAAAATGGTAGTTATCCGGACGTACTGCTGATTTGTACGGATTTGGCTTTCGCTCAGACCCAGAGCATAAGCTTATAAATGGAATGTGTGTCTGACATTGTACTCCTTTATATTGAATTTATTGATTTTCTGTCGAATGTATGAATGTTTGGTGGCAGAGAATTTATTCTCTTGCTTAACACCCTTTCATATATTTCGGCAAAGGATTGATAGTGTGATATGGAGTGATGATGTGACATGCTCATATGCATATGATCAAGGCTTTGTTGAAAAGCAGGCCTTATGGGATGATCAAAGCATAGCCTGTTTAGGCATAGCTTTGTGTATAGCGTGACTTCGCGAGCCTCACACGCCGGCGGAGTCTGAAACGAGAGAAGGGAATGCAGGGAGAGCAGCACGTTTCTTTCTAGCTAGAAGTGGTGTTTGGGTTTTAACACGGCCCGACATATTTACTTATGTAGATGATGGAATGAGGCGCCTCGGATGATAGGTCCTATAGGAGCGGGAAACGTGTGTTCAGGAATTGCCAATCCACGAAGCTGTATGTGTGGACCGGCCCTGTAGCTATCCAAGGGTTCACTGCGGGGGATCCTGAGACATTAGCTAGAGTGTCTCGAATCGGTAAGGAGCTCCTCCCTAACCTTGACTCATGTTGGAAACCTAATTTCCAATACGACCGCATCCAGTTTTGATTGTATTACTAGTATGGAAGCATAGTATTATGGTATCTATATGTCCTAGGATTGATACATTTACTTTGAAATGTTTTTGAAACATATACACACTAATAATAATATCAAATTCGTTTTCATCGTATTAAGCATTTTTGACCATTATAAGGTAAAACCCTATCCTCTGGTTTGCGTTGCATTGTGTGATGGGACTTGGGTCTTATGATGGTTTCATTTTTCCAAAAAGCATTGCGTTGTTTAACGATTTACTTTAATTTATGCACGACAATCCATTGGAATAAACCCGTTCCGCATTAGCGGCATGGTCCTTGGATTTGTCTTATTACTATTAGTTAAATTAGTTAAGAATTCTCACACCAGTCTCACGACTGACCCGTTGTTTGTTTCCACCTTTACAAACTCGGGTGCCCTCTTTCCACATGGGCAGTCGAGTAGTTTGCCTACAGGTTTTATCTCGAGCAGGATTCTGGATTGAATCCTAAAGCTGTGTCGAGAGCATAGTTGTCTTCCGCTGCCTTAGTTATTTTATTTCCGATGCAATGTATTAAAATATTGTAATTTATCTTCCGCTGTAATTTTATTCAATATACTCTGATATTCTGTACTCTGATGTAACATTATTATGATGTTTATAAAAGTCTGTTGTTGTTGTTCTGATGTTGTTGTATTCCCAAAGTTAAAGTATTCGTGGATTTCCAACTTTTGGGTCAGAATTGTGTGGTTTATGGTCGATCCAAAGAGCAGGAATTTACGGGTCTTTACATCTCAGATGAATCCGATTCTGTTTCTGCCTCATATTCGGATTTAGAATCCTCACCCTCTGGATTAATTGGAAGAACCTCGGGGCTGCGATGCTCAGACCTTTCGGGGTCCATCTCTGTTTCAGATCTTGAAGGAGAACGATTATCCAACATTACTGTTTAGGCGAGTAAACATGAGAAATAAGAATATAATCGCCCGTCCCCCGTGTGTGCAAATGCAAGTGTGTGTTTGTGCATGCATAGGAAGAAAGCATAAAAATTAGCAAGATCATCGAAGTATTAGTTGTCATATGCAGTCAAGTTATGCTGATGTCCAGTTCAGAAAGTTTCAAGGGCTCTAGCCTAACTTTTCATTTGTATACCAGAGTTAAGCTGCAATGTTTTTTTAACAAGTACATGGGATCGTTCAGTATTTGGATCATGGTACATCACTGGATCGCGTGATGGGGTTCGGATCGTGGTATGTCTGCGGATCGTGAAGAAGGCATCGATTCGCAGCAGAAGCGTTAACTAATGAAAGAGCATCATATCGGATCGGGAACCAGATCGGATCGCTGTAACTCTCTACTATTCACAGCTTACCACCACGATCCGATCCGCTCTCCAACTCCTAATCCTTCCGTTTACTCCCACCACGATCCGCTCCCTGGTCATCGCGACGATCCACTTCCTCGCCATTCTCCTTCATCTTTCTCCTCTTTCCACCTCACCCACGATCCGTACCCAAACCTCACTCACGACCCGATCTGCTCAGCGCTTTTCTCCTCCTCTTCTTCTTCTTCCTCTCCTCTTCTCCTATCCATCGCTGAGCTCGAACGTTGGAATTCATGGCGTCTGAGCAGCCTCTAAAAAACTTCGAACACTACAAAACTTCGCTCTCTCTTCCCAAATTAGCAAAAGCTCAAGAAAAACGAGAATAAAAGTGTGAGAATACTTTTTTCATGATTACCTTTCTTAAAAATGGGTAAAACGAGTGGGTTTTTTCTTGGAAATAGGAGATTAGGGTTTAACTCGAAGAGGACTAGCGGCGGCAACGAAGGAAGAAGAAAGGAAGAAATGAAGAAGAGTTCGGATTATATAGACCACGAAGCGACCATTAGTATTACCCTTCTTGTCTTATTCGGAACGCGAAAATAGATGGGCTGCGAGCCCAAGCCCATCGTTCTTCATGGCGAAGCCCATTACGCTTCGAGAAAAGGCCCAGATGCTCACCAAAGGTCGAAACGAGCGTCTCACTCCACGGACCGTGGCGCGCTTGCGCGATCTGAACCGACGAACGATAGACAGAAGTGAAAACTCAGAAATACTTGTGAAAGTTCAGAAGTTCACCTGGCAATTCGACAACGAAATTTCCAAAAAGAAAAATCCCAGAAATAGGAATTATCCGATAAACGGAGAAAAGATTGAAGATTTAACTGGATATTTATACCAGTCAAAGAATGCAACTTTCCGAAGTGACATGACATTTTAGACAGACACAACCAATGATTTGCATCTCCCTATGAAATGACATCTCTGTAATTCCGAAGCATGTTCCATCCCCGATGAAACATACTTCGAGGGGGCAAAATGTTGGCTAGCTTTTTGACCAAGCCACCAAGGTTCGCACACAAGAAGGAAATATGAAGCTTCACTCCCTTCAACCCTTGGAAACCCGATCGCAGTCTTTCACCCCTTTTCGGATCGCTGCGCACCATCTCGAATCACTGCGTACCATCGGATCGCAGCTTTCTGTGCGATCCGATCCTCCTCAACAAGCTCGATCCTATCCGACTTCAGAAGCCAGAGGATGGAGGCCATGACCCATTCTACCACGATCCGAAATGCATGGATCTCGCGACACCTGTCCACAACTGTCATATTGACCAATTCTCCATCAAGCTACGAACCAGTCCGAGATTGTCGAGATTTGTGCCACGTATAACCGCGATCCATCTGGAGAAATCAGCTATAAATAGCACAGAACTTGACATTTTTAAGGATCTTTTGGCAATTGAGAGATCTGACTCCACCATTATCATATCTCCATTGTTTCTACTTAGAGTTATCCTGAAATTATTGAGAGAATCATAATTGTAAGAGTGAGATCGAGTGAAACTATTGATTGTATTTGCATTCAGCATATAATCAACTAGCTCTAAAGTGGACATAGGCTCGTTAACGCCGAACCACTATAAATTTCGTGTGTTTTTCTTCTTTTTCTTCATATTGTAGTTATAATTCTTCGTAGATTAGAACAGCTTGGGTGTTAGACCCAATTTTGGATCTAACACGAATCAAAATTGAATATTCCACATCATCGATATACAAATGATAATATTTTCAAAACGTTATATTTTGAAATCACTTCCTTTTCTATATTCATTTTAAAAACGAATATAATCGATATAAATATCGTTCGCGTCAAAATGGCGCATATCAAATCAACACGGCTTTATATATTTCAATAACTTCATTATTCTATTCAACAAATGAATATTTTCTTCAACACATGAATATATAGTTTATTTCAACACATGAATATATATTTTACTTCAACACATGAATATATATATTTCTATTCAACACATGAATATTTGATTCTATTCAACACATGAATTTTCTTCCCGTTCAACACATGAATTTTCTTTTTATTCAACACATGAATTTTCTTTCCATTCAACACATGAATTTTCTTTCTATTTAACACATGAATTTTCTTTCTATTCAACACATGAATTTTCTTTCCATTCAACACATGAATTTTCTTTCCATTCAACACATGAATTTTCTTTCCATTCAACACATGAATTTTCTTTCCATTCAACACATGAATTTTCTTTCTATTCGACACATGAATTTTCTTTTTGTTCAACACATGAATTTTCTTTCTATTCAACACATGAATTTTCTTTTAATATTCCTTATTTTCCAAATTGGAATGAGGCCCAATCAATTACCATATATTGTTAATTATATGGATTCTATACAACACAAGTATATAACAACAACGATAAATAATCAACCATCATCCAGAGTGCACCACACAACTGCACAAGCATCAAATATAAATAATTAACGCTTACACAGTCTGTCAACCGAACATCGATTGACATATAACTAAACATTCGGGATTAGTGTACGTAAAATATCATCCCAATACCCGTGTGGGGTTTCAATCAATCAAACACATATTTTTTTTGTGCAGTTATGCGATGTGTAAAATTTATCGTCCCAATCAATATCAGTCAAATAGGTGTACATAAACAAATCGTTTGATTTGTAAATGAATATTTATTTTACTTTAACACATGAATATATATTTTACTTCAACACATGAATATATATTTTACTTCAACACATGAATATATATTTTACAACACATGAATATATATTTCTATTCAATACATGAATATTTAGTTTATTTCAACACATGAATATATATTTTACTTCAACACATGAATATATATTTCTATTCAACACATGAATATATAGTTTATTTCAACACATGAATATATATTTTATTTCACAACCAACAGTCAATTTTCACAACACATCAATCAAATAAACAAGCCATCCATGGTCCGTGGACGACGGTTGTCAGGTGCTACTAAGCACCGTCTGCATCCTAGTATATATTTCAACTAGAAAACAAGAATTAAAGTGAAGAGTTCTCACCTTGGGGTTCCACTCCGCCATTCTTTCAAAATGAAGAAGACAAATGTCACACCGACCACTCAAGCGAACTCGATATCCTACACGATTGATTTTCATCAATAACATTCACACGATAAAAAATTATATTTTTATCTAACTAGAAATCATATTTTTAATTGACTACATATATAAAAATTATATTTTTATTGACTCTACTATATAGAAATTATATTTTAAATTCGCTACATATATAAAATTCACATTTTTATATTCTCTATTATATAAAAATCAGATTTTTATACCGCCACTCATATTAAAATCACATTTTTATATTCTATATTATATAAAAATCATATTTTTATATAATTAAAATTTATATCTTTCTATAAAAAGAAATCTCATCTTTTTATTACGCAACATACATATTAAATACATTACATTTTTATTCAAAACCACTTAATGATAAAAATCGTATTTTTATTATTCCATTCAAACAATAAAAATCTAATCTTTATAAATTAAAAATCTAAACTCTTTTTATTATCAAAATAATATCTTTTCTTCATCACAAATCTTATCTTTTTTATTTCTCCACATCATGATAAAAATCATATCTTTTCCTATGAACAAAATCATATTTTTATATTCAGAAAAATCATAGCTTTATTGTATAAAAATCAAATCTTGTCCACACAAATAAAAATCAAATCTTAATCAAACAAAAATTATATTTTTAATCATATAGAAATCAAAACTGAATATAAACTCAATGATTTATATGTAAACCAAATTTTTAAACACTCCAAAAGAAAGGAAAATGAATAAACAAATTAAAAACTTACTTTTAAAGGGGAAGGAGTGGGCAGCGTGGTGGTGGAGGGGGTCATTGGGGCGCAGCAGGTCGGAGGCAAGCCCTAGATGGCGGCGCCGGTGGTGGTGGGGTCTGGAATGGCCGACGTCGTCTGTTTTGGGGATTTGAGGGTTTCAAGCATCGGGTGTTCGTGAATCTCGATCGGAGGAGGGAGTTCGACGGGGAAGGGGGTGCTGGAGGAGAGGCGGCGCGGTAGGGGTGTGGTCGATATCCAAAGGTGCGGCTGTGGGCCCACTGGGAAGGGGCGACGGCTGCAATCGTGTGCTTTTTTTTTAAGATCTGAACGTAATCTAAGAGAGAAAGGGGTGGGACATTATATATATTTAATTTATTTAATTATTTTATTCTTCAAAAAGTAACTTTTTCAATCGAACCCCAAATCGAACCCAACGACTATCGCCCCTAGCTAATTACCCCCATTCCGAGCACAATGAGATATGTTTCGCAAACCAATTCGACCATTACGGTCAGTTTCCGTTCAAATTAAAATATAAATCAATGTATATTGAATTTGAACGCACATTTCAATTTACTGAGGTCACATACGGATTCTAAAAATTCCCGAAAAATATTTTCTAGCTTCGTATTGACGATACGGTCCTAACTAAACTAATTTCGTCAAATTCTGAGACCGTTTGAAAAATGGCCATTTTCCAGTCGATTAAAATCAACTAAAACTGATCAAACGCGTTTTCTTTTGCCACACTCACATGTTGATTTGAAAAATAACGAATTTTGGAATCTAGCAATAATTTGACATCACGGATCCAACAAAAAGTAGTTTCGTCGAAAACCGAGGTCGTTTGCAAAATTTCCATTTTTAAGGGCTAGAATTCCACAGAGACTATTCTAAATTTTTAACCGGGCATAACTTTTTATCCCCGCTATGAAATTTCGATTTTTCGGATTCGTTGGAAAGATATTCTCAAATAGATTCTAATATTTTTGGTTTCGCTAAAATCCGGTCTATTTTGAACCATGTGAATTCATTTGAACTTTGTAATTGAAATTTCAAACTACCATGCCATTTTCAATTCCTTTTATAATTTAAATAAATATTTTATTTTCAAACGACGATCTATATAAATATATACATTCTAATTCTATTCAAAATAAATTTATCGTCGTCATTATTTAAAATAATTCATTTTAAATAATCAAAATTAGCTAAAATTGCCAAAATAAAAATTTTAAATTGTCTCGGAATTTCCGGGTTATTACAGGAAGTGTCTTTTCACTATTCGAAACATTTCAGAAACGTTGCAACCTTTCACACACAATAAAAGGGGGTTAAAACGAAATTTTTAAATATATATTCTTCTCCACTTTCATCCTCTTTCATTATATAATCATTCTTAATCATTTTTATGATTTCTACACTTATACAATGCCGAATTCAATTCTGTTTTGATCAAACTTCTTCTCTCTACACTCTCTCCTCATCTCTCTCTCTCAAAATCAAGTGCTATTGAAGAGTTTAAGGGCTATTTGTAATTGTTTGGGTTGAGTAAAAGAGGAATCGATGGTATTCTTGTTGCCAAGAAATCTAGGAAGTAGGAATCAGTGTTTTCTTATAGCCGAGACATCAGGGAAGTAGAAATCGGTGGTATCCCTTGTAGTCGTGAAATCAAGGAGGGTGTAATTGACTGTTGATATAGTAATAAAACTATATGCAATCCAGCGTTGTGCGGGACAAGACGTAGGAATAATCCGAACCAGTATAAAATCCAGTGTGCCTCTCTTTATTTATGAAAATTTGGGTGATGCCCTCTCTTCCTTCCCCATCCACGAGGGTAATTGGAATTACCTGCTCCTTGCTCGAATCAAAACCTTTCTTTTCTACGAGGGAAAGGTCACTCCTAATGCAGCCGTGATCTTATATACGATACCACTAGACCTTGGTACTTCTGTCCACCAATCAAGGCTAGTGGAGCGATCAAAACTATTTCCTACGATGATTCTTTCCTTTTCTGCATTTTTATTTCTATTTATTTTGTATCTATGTTTGAATCTTTGTATGTTATTGTGTTTGTGGTGTTTGATTCATCCCATAGTTCACCTAAGTTTTAGATTTTGTTTAAATTCTCACAAACACTATTCACCCCCCTCTAGTGTTTGTTTTGCCTTAACGATCCATTTTGCATTCCTTTACAATAACTATACAGATTTACAAAATCAAACAGGTAGCATCAATTCATTTGCAAATACCGGGCTAAATCATTAATCTTAATTCTTGTGCAGTGACACGACCGGAAATACCCCTTACGGGAAATCCCCGATTGCTTTGAGAACACGACGAATCAGAACGCAAACAGAAGAACATTTCATTGTATATTACAACAATTCCATCAGAATACAAGAATACTACAGAGAATGAATAAATATTGCACAGAAAATGTCAGAGATTACAATACATTACAAAGCAGCCGAAAATAATACAAAACACAACTAGAAGTAATACACGGATACAGAGCTTTCCGAGTATCGTTCCAGCTGTAAATCTGGATCCTGTGAATATAAATCTGCAAAACCAAAACTACTAGCTGCCCGTGTCAAAATAAGGGTGTAACGAACTGGGATTTTCGACTCCGAAAAATCAACATCAAACTACCGTGTTGACCATTCAGACATCGAACATTCCAGATCATTAATAGAAAGAAGTTAGAGGGTGAGAATAGATAAGGTAGAAATATTGAATAGAAGAAGAAGAAGAAACACCACAACACAGAGTCTCACATCGCAACGGAATAAAATATAATACTGAAATAAATCTTTACTGAGAACTTTGAAAATACTTACAATATCAGAGTCATTCACATCTGGACAGTGATGGTCACCTGTCCTCATAATACAATCACACAGCGGAATACACATCATATCAGATATAATAATACGTCTGAACGTCTCCAGCACGTCTCTGGACTTCACAGCATCCGATAACCTGGACCTGCACAACCCGGTCTAACCCGAGCATTACAAATACCGGGTCAGTCCGGTGAACCAGAGTGAGATAAACTCGCACAGTATTACGAATAAATCATCCAATTATGATTTTAAAAGTTCAAAATCTTTTCCAAAGAAAAGGATAATCGTAAGACCGAATCCACACATAAACACGGACGGTTTTTACCTTACGATAACCCAAAACAGCTTTTGAAACCAATATCTTCTCTGATATTATAATAATGTCTAAATACAAGTAAATAACAATCTAGTGGAACACTTGCATCTCACGCTCCACATATAGTATACAATCAAAAACCGCAGGCGCTTATTGGAGATTGGATTCCAACTCTGACAAGGTATGGGACCACCTGCCGATAGTGTATCTCTAGAGACGAATACACTGGGTTCAACGAGAATGTCTTGCAACCCGGCCCTCACCTGACCGACCACTCATTTCGCTTGAGTGTATCGAATGTATACCACCGACTGTTGGGATCAGCAACCGCCTCCCGATAAGGGACAACATCGAAACATAGATAAAGGAGCAAATAGGAATTTCTCTAGATATGTGGTTATACACCCTAATGGGAGCGACCCACATAGCCATGCTGCCTGCCCGATTTTTGTCATTTCCCGGTTGATGAGGCCTGAGGTCAGAATTACTATTGATCGTCTGGTCGTCATTCACTTTGAATGCCACATCGTCAGATCCGTCAGATATCACTAGTTGACGACCCCAAAAATACTCTAGCAGTTAAGCTAAGAGAACGGCAATTCCCTGCCAACACTACAGCACGTTTGAAGCAATCAACGTACGTGATCCTTTGGAAATACTCTGTCAGACATCCGTCCATACATGTCATCCAGGAACAGGATGAACCGAAGGTACTCTCCTGCTGCATCCATATAGGAATCACCCCATGGATCAGTAGCGAGAAGTCCTTGCAACCCGTTGATTCCAATCACGACAGAATCACAGCTTTTCTCTGCTTGCCAGGCAGAGAATATTAGTGGTTCTTCCGTTTGTGAAAATCAACGGTCTTCAATGCTCCATCACGATCAACTTCAGATATCTTCACGTGTTTGTTCGTTGGAATGGTTTTCGAATATAAATTCGATCCCGGTCTTTCCATACCAACAATAGTATTGGGCGGGTTTGATAGTCGGTGATTTAACTATCAAAATATTCAGTGTTTCAATCATGACACCCCAATGAGTCCACTGGTTCAGTATTCAACATCACTTGGCCTTTAACAAACTGATTTATTCTTGTTAAATTAAAAACTTCTAATTCTTTAAATTTTCAAAAATACGGTATTCGAATAACTCTATCGATTAACTAACATTCGATTTAACTCCATTCGCTTGACTCTAGATCGCAGTGATCACAATGGTTACGCCTGATTCCCTCAGGAAACATCCGACCGCCGTAGGCTATCTGCAGCCCTGCGAATCACGCTAGCAGTCGTACACAATGGCAACTCATTTTGAATACTGTGTTTGACTAACTCCATCTCGAATAACTATATTCTTATATACTAATGTCCTTAGAACCATTACGATAAAATACTTAGTAAGATAACTCATAACCATATATAATTCCCACTAAATTCTCCTTCAAAACATTTGTTACATCCATCCTTTATTATTTAAATCAGGAAATCCATTAGTTTTAATAAGGAAATTTATAACACCTTTGTTATAACGCTGTTTACATTTATAGCATATATGTCATAACCATAGCGCTATAATTACTATTTAGATTTACAAAACAGCAGCGCTATAATCGCTGTTTAGGTTTACAAAACATTTACCATAGCAACAGTGCTAAAATCACTATTTAGATTTTACAAACATATATATATTAACAACATCGCTAAAATCGCTGTTTAGATTTTTCAAAAAAAACATATATTATTCCAAACCCCTTTTACGATTACCAACTAATATCATCTTCAGATAATCCCGATGTTGTTCAAGTTGGGGTATTTTAATTACCTCTCAGACCTTGACCAAACAACGTTCTTATCCTCAGATAAATATCAGTTGTAATCCAAACACCAAAATTCCACTCCAGTCTCAAAACAAATCCCATTATAAATTGGGTTTGGTTATACAACCCTATGACCCACTTCTTTATCCAGATTCATCTTTACCAACTCCTTACAAATCTGTTTGACATTTCCCCACTTTGGAAATCTTATTTCAAAATCCCCTTCTTACCTGATTTCAATTTTACTTCTATTACTTTTGAAAAGTAATTATTTGTTCAAATATATAGTTTTCTTCGATTATTAACTACTTTAGTGGTTAAGTAAATAGTACCCCTTTTAACCTTATCTGAACTTAACCAATACTCATCAAAACACATAAATCCGATAATCATTTCTAAATCAAACGGCCGATTAAATTTACTTCAATGTGGTTATTCCCCTAACCGACACAAATTGATTCTCACTTTAAATTAGTTAAATATAATTAATTTAAATGAATTCTATTTTAATTATCTCCTTTACAAAACAATTATCAAAGATTAACCATTTAATTTGTTTCTTATCCTTCTACTTGTAAACCTGATTAACATCAGCATTTACTTTGCAAAATAAATTAATAACTAATCAAAATCTTAAATAAATAAAATATTTATTTATTTCTCTTAAATAACTTTTGTTCAAAATAATATAATTAAAAAAAATCTAACTTTGGTTATAAAATAAATTTTATAACCTCAACTCTATCGATTGACCTGACGGTAAATCAACATTTCAAAAACCGATTGATTCTATAGGCCATACTCTGCCAAATACTTAACCAACATCACCCACTGGTTTAAACCAAACAGATGTTGAATATCCAGTCAATAAACAACAACCAAATCCATCACAGTTAACTGATGATAAATAACAACCATTTAACATCAACCAAATAACAGAACAATCCACACAATTAAACACGTTTATAAATAAACGTGACCAACAGGGTAAGCGACCTCCGTTGGATCCAATCGTTAACATAACGATTCGGTGTTTCACTGAAATTAAACACGGTTTAATTTCATCGATTAAATCAACAGATAAACAGATAACTATCAAAACAGTCAACCATTGGCAAGCAGAGCACACAAAATAAAAATAAACCCAATTTATATAAAATATAAATAGGGTAACTGAGTGAGTTTAACTCACCTTTGTTCTGATTCTGAAACGGTTCGATTACGGTTAAATTAAACAATCGTCTAATTTAACTGTGAAATTCCAGTTGATTCCAGATCTGTTCAGGACAGTTCCATGATATTGAGCTCGTTGCCATGGGTGTAACACCACTGATTTGATTCAATTCTGTGAAGAGGTGAGCAAGATATAACTATTCTAGTATTATTAGGGTTTAATTAATTTCATTAATTCCCTAAAAATAATTTAAACTAACTAATTACTTGTAAAAATATGGGATAATCGACCCAAGTCCTTTCTTCCTTCAACCCTTCCATTCACGCAGTTTCCGTTCCAACCTGTATTAAAATACATGTTTTTAGTTAATACCTTTTTCAATCATATTAATTATTCTTAACCAATTTGAAACTAATTATATTCGTTCAGCCAACAATCATCAATTAGGTCAGTTAATTACGTTTGTTATTGTCGCCAAGTGCCAAGGACTTCGGACCCGATTATAACCCTTCACTGCTTTTCGTTTGTATTTACCTGCATCAACCTAAGTCCCTGCATCAATCTGCTATAAATTAAATTAGATAAACCATCCTTTAATTAATTAAGTTATAAAATTAATTATTTTGTATTGTTTAAGGCTGACGGTTCCTTTGAACATCTTCCAGTATTCTTCATTCCATTTGTTCAAACTGGGCCAACATATATCTGCGGCAGTTCGTACATTAGTATAGATAAAATTTAATTAACTTAAACACTAAATTCTTTAAGAACATTTTAATTAACCTAATTGTATTTATTAACCACATCTGCAAACAAGGATACGGTTGATTTCACGCTGGCCCTTTCTTTCTATTCCCTTCGTTAGTTCCAGGATTAAATAACCATCTTCCATCTGTATTGATTAACCACAATCTCATTAATAAGTTATGGTAGAAATTTCTAACTTAATCAGGTTTTCCATATGTTAATTACACTTAGTTAAGGGGAATACGGCTGGTTTAGTTCGGCATCTCCAACTGCTTTGTTCCCAAAACTAGCCTCGACATCCGACTTCTGTAGCAGCACCAGGGAGGTCGAACTCCAATCAGAAATGACCCGTGTCCCCACCTCGACGTTCACCAGAAGTGCCATCCCCCCGACTAACCCAGTCACCTCCAATTTAGCTCGAAAACCCGCAATTTCGTAGTGCCATTGGGGCCACTACTCTGACCCAACGCCAGTCACCACTGTCGGTTCTCGAGATCTCGGTGAGAAGGACAGTTTGTTTTTATGAGTCCACTGATTAGTGGAATGAACGAGGAGATTTTGTGGTAAAAACTTGAGAATTTCTGTTCATTAATTTGGAAGTGGAGGCACAAGTTTCAGTTGACCAGGGGAAAAGGTTGACCACCGAAAATAAGGGTTACGTTGTCTTTATATAGGAGATGGAAGGAAAAATAATATTATTTATTTATTTAACGAAACTTCACCACTAAGTTTCGCGTTAAAACCACCACATACAACTTCAGTCTACTGATGAAAAAACTATTCCTGATGTAAAACGATATTCCGGACCCAATGGGACAAGTTTCGTCGAAATCCGAGGTCATTTGAAAAGTTTTCCTTTATAAAACCGGAAATGAATACACATTTTAATTTACCACGATCACCGGATAAATCAAATCAACTTGAAACTGCGAACACTGACAATAACTTTTCGATACGATCCCAACGGCACTAGTTTCGTCGCATTCTGAGACTGTTGCCCCGGTAGGCTGTTTTTACCGCGCACCGCAACACCCTTTTCAACGCCAAATTTTCCGATCTTTAAAAATAACAAACTATATACCTACCTTGACTATAATTGATGCTACGAATTCAACGGAACTGGTTTCATGGCCTGATTTGATCGTTTGTTCAAGTTACACTCGAATATCCCTTTATTCAGTTGAATTAATTCAATTGCACTGAACGAGCGTTTATGGCTACCGTGGTCACATACGCCATCGGTTTTCCACGCCACTCACCACCGTATAATAATTTAACGATACGGTTCTAATGAAACTGGTTTCGTCGAAAACAGAGTCCGTTTGCAAAAAACGGCTATTTTAACGCGTATATTTATATAACGATTTTCCATAGCGATTATTTCAAAATTTGATTTGGCCATAACTATCAGTATATAACACGAAATCCGGATTTTTCTCTTTCATATGAAAATTATCGTCAATGCGGTCCCAGCGTTTCTTGTTTCACAGAATTCCGGCTTAAAACGGATTCTGTATTCTCAATTGAAGTTCAAATCGCCAAATAGCGAACTGTAGCGCCATTTCGAGCTCGAATTTATTTATAATATAAATTATACATTCAAACGGCGTTATTAAATATATTCGTCAATATAATTTAACTCTAAACTGAATTATATAACTTGGGTCGTCCAGTTCATACCATACCGTCAAATTCACAATTCTGATTATTTCAGAAATAAATATATTATTCTATTATTTATATTAATTAAATATTCTATATAATTTAATTAAACGACCATTATATTCCCCAAATCACTATATAAATAATTAAATAAATTATTTATTATGCTGAAAAATACGGGTCGTTACATTCTTCCCCCCTTAAAATAATTTCGTCCTCGAAATAGCTAAGGTATAGAACAACCCTATTAACTGGTTTCGAATTATTCGTTTACTTCTTTAATTTCAGTTTCAACTGAATTTATATTATTTTATTCCAATTAAATTATTACTTCATCTCTATAAACGAAAATTTTCAAAAATTCTGAAAATTTCTAACACCCGAAATTTTCGAAAAATTTCGCCAGCACCTCCTTTGTACGGCTCAATCGGTCAAACTCCAACTCGCCTCTCTAGGCCTTCTCCAATCCAAAAGAAAACAAAACAGCCAAGCGGCTTGCCAAACAGGCTCATAAATCACCAAACCCATATAAAAATAAACATGTACCTTTTTGTCGGCATTTAACTCTGCTATCAGTTTAGCATATACCAATGTATTCCCAAACAAACTCCAATCCATTTACAGCCATTCGCTTATCCAAGCCAAATCCCATTCTCAATTCAATTTCCATCCAATTTCAATTCCGACTCTTAACTTCCCAGTCCGATACCATTTCAGATTCCTGTCTCACAATTCAAATCTGGTTCGACTTGATATATTATATCTTGATTAAATTTTCCAATTAATTGGTTTCAATTCAGTTCATATTTACTTTCCCAAATTCTTTTTCATTTTTCCTTTGTTCAAATAATTCCCTGGGAGTTTTTAAACAGTTCAGTTTTTTTTTTCAAAAATAAAATATTTCTTTTCAGGCTTCAAAACAGCTTGTTTTTCTCAAAGTAAGTCAAAACAAGATTTTGGTAGTAATCCGTCACTTAGAACTCGGAAATGAACACTGATGATGTGGCCAGCATCCTTAGAGTTATTCCCCAGCTATCGAAGTGAGTTCAATACTATATCACTTATCAAAACCATATTCAAACCCTTTTCACTTGGAAATCTATTTCAAAATACCAAACACAATGCTCGTAAACAGATTTAAAATCTCCCAGGATCTTAAAATTCTCATATATTCAATCCTAGTTCATTTCCAACCACCTTTTTCAAATTTCCCAAAGTTTTAATTTCAATTCTGATTTAAATTCAGATTTAACTCCTCTGATTTTCATATATTATACTGATATGAATTCTGATTGGTTATATACAACCATTTCAATTATAATCAACCAATATACTATAAAACTTCAAATATATATTTTCTTTATATCAAAATATAATTTGGGTAAAATTATTTCATTTACCCTCTTTCAAAACATATCGTGACGACCCATCGTATTCGAGCGTTTATAAACTCCTATCGACACAGTGGATCAAACTGATCGATCAGAACTCATAAACAACCCAACCAATAAATCTCCACAATATAAAATAATTTTTATCAAATCTACAAATACGTTCACTCGTATATATACACTCATACTCAGTCTAGGGTATTACTAACCCCATTTCTACTGAGTCACGCCACAGAGCCAAGGTAATTACTTAACCTTCAGCTCTGATACCACTGTAACGAACTGGGATTTTCGACTCCGAAAAATCAACATCAAACTACCGTGTTGACCATTCAGACATCGAACATTCCAGATCATTAATAGAAAGAAGTTAGAGGGTGAGAATAGATAAGGTAGAAATATTGAATAGAAGAAGAAGAAGAAACACCACAACACAGAGTCTCACATCGCAACGGAATAAAATATAATACTGAAATAAATCTTTACTGAGAACTTTGAAAATACTTACAATATCAGAGTCATTCACATCTGGACAGTGATGGTCACCTGTCCTCATAATACAATCACACAGCGGAATACACATCATATCATATATAATAATACGTCTGAACGTCTCCAGCACGTCTCTGGACTTCACAGCATCCGATAACCTGGACCTGTACAACCCGGTCTAACCCGAGCATTACAAATACCGGGTCAGTCTAGTGAACCAGAGTGAGATAAACTCGCACAGTATTACGAATAAATCATCCAATTATGATTTTAAAAGTTCAAAATCTTTTCCAAAGAAAAGGATAATCGTAAGACCGAATCCACACATAAACACGGACGATTTTTACCTTACGATAACCCAAAACAGCTTTTGAAACCAATATCTTCTCTGATATTATAATAATGTCTAAATACAAGTAAATAACAATCTAGTGTAACGCTTGCATCTCACGCTCCACATATAGCATACAATCAAAAACCGCAGGCGCTTATTGGAGATTGGATTCCAACTCTGACAAGGTATGGGACCACCTGCCGATAGTGTATCTCTAGAGACGAATACACTGGGTTCAACAAGAACGTCTTGCAACCCGGCCCTCACATGACCGACCACTCATTTCGCTTGAGTGTATCGAATGTATACCACCGACGGTTGGGATCAGCAACCGCCTCCCGATAAGGGACAGCATCGAAACATAGATAAAGGAGCAAATAGGAATTTCTCTAGATAGGTGGTTATACACCCTAATGGGAGCGACCCACATAGGCATGCTGCCTGCCCGATTTTTGTCATTTCCCGGTTGATGAGGCCTGAGGTCAGAATTACTATTGATCGTCTGGTCGTCATTCACTTTGAATGCCACATCGTCAGATTCGTCTGATATCACTAGTTGACAACCCCAAAAATACTCTAGCAGTTAAGCTAAGAGAACGGCAATTCCCTGCCAACACTACAGCACATTTGAAGCAATCAACGTACGTGATCCTTTGGAAATACTCTGTCAGACATCCATCCATACATGTCATCCAGGAACAGGATGAACCGAAGGTACTCTCCTGCTGCATCCATATAGGAATCACCCCATGGATCAGTAGCGAGAAGTCCTTGCAACCCGTTGATTCCAATCACGACAGAATCACAGCTTTTCTCTGCTTGCCAGGCAGAGAATATTAGTGGTTCTTCCGTTTGTGAAAATCAACGGTCTTCAATGCTCCATCACGATCAACTTCAGATATCTTCACGTGTTTGTTCGTTGGAATGGTTTTCGAATATAAATTCGATCCCGGTCTTTCCATACCAACAATCGTATTGGGTGGGTTTGATAGTCGGTGATTTAACTATCAAAATATTCAGTGTTTCAATCATGACACCCCAATGAGTCCACTGGTTCAGTATTCAGCATCACTTGGCCTTTAACAAACTGATTTACTCTTGTTAAATTAAAAACTTCTAATTCTTTAAATTTTCAAAAATACGGTATTCGAATAACTCTATCGATTAACTAACATTCGATTTAACTCCATTCGCTTGACTCTAGATCGTAGTGATCACAATGGTTACGCCTGATTCCCTCAGGAAACATCCGACCGCCGTAGGCTATCTGCAGCCCTGCGAATCACGCTAGCAGTCGTACGCAATGGCAACTCATTTTGAATACTGTGTTTGACTAACTCCATCTAGAATAACTATATTCTTATATACTAATGTCCTTAGAACCATTACGATAAAATACTTAGTAAGATAACTCATAACCATATATAGTTCCCACTAAATTCTCCTTCAAAACATTTGTTACATCCATCCTTTATTATTTAAATCAGGAAATCCATTAGTTTTAATAAGGAAATTTATAGCACCTATGTTATAACGCTGTTTACATTTATAGCATATATGTCATAACCATAGCGCTATAATTACTATTTAGATTTACAAAACAGCAGCGCTATAATCGTTGTTTAGGTTTACAAAACATTTACCATAGCAACAGTGCTAAAATCACTATTTAGATTTTACAAACATATATATATATATATTAACAACAGCGCTAAAATCGCTGTTTAGATTTTTCAAAAAAAAAACATATATTATTCCAGACCCCTTTTACGATTACCAACTAATATCATCTTCAGATAATCCCGACGTTGTTCAAGTTGGGGTATTTTAATTACCTCTCAGACCTTGACCAAACAACGTTCTTATCCTCAGATAAATATCAGTTATAATCCAAACACCAAAATTCCACTCCAGTCTCAAAACAAATCCCATTATAAATTGGGTTTGGTTATACAACCCTATGACCCACTTCTTTATCCAGATTCGTCTTTACCAACTCCTTTCAAATCTGTTTGACATTTCCCCACTTTGGAAATCTTATTTCAAAATCCCCTTCTTACCTGATTTCAATTTTACTTCTATTACTTTTGAAAAGTAATTATTTGTTCAAATATATAGTTTACTTCGATTATTAACTACTTTAGTGGTTAAGTAAATAGTACCCCTTTTAACCTTATCTGAACTTAACCAATACTCATCAAAACACATAAATCCGATAATCATTTCTAAATCAAACGGTCGATTAAATTTACTTCAATGTGGTTATTCCCCTAACCGACACAAATTGATTCTCACTTTAAATTAATTAAATATAATTAATTTAAATGAATTCTATTTTAATTATCTCCTTTACAAAACAATTATCAAAGATTAACCATTTAATTTGTTTCTTATCCTTCTACTTGTAAACCTGATTAACATCATCATTTACTTTGCAAAATAAATTAATAACTAATCAAAATCTTAAATAAATAAAATATTTATTTATTTCTCTTAAATAACTTTTGTTCAAAATAAAATAATTAAAAAAAATCTAACTTTGGTTATAAAATAAATTTTATAACCTCAACTCTATAGATTGACCTGATGGTAAATCAACATTTCAAAAACCGATTGATTCTATAGGCCATACTCTGCCAAATACTTAACCAACATCACCCACTGGTTTAAACCAAACAGATGTTGAATATCCAGTCAATAAACAACAATCAAATCCATCACAGTTAACTGATGATAAATAACAACCATTTAACATCAACCAAATAACAGAACAATCCACACAATTAAACACGTTTATAAATAAACGTGACCAACAGGGTAAGCGACCTCCGTTGGATCCAATCGTTAACATAACGATTCGGTGTTTCACTGAAATTAAACACGGGTTTAATTTCATCGGTTAAATCAACAGATAAACAGATAACTATCAAAACAGTCAACCATTGGCAAGCAGAGCACACAAAATAAAAATAAACCCAATTTATATAAAATATAAATAGGGTAACTGAGTGAGTTTAACTCACCTTTGTTCTGATTCTGAAACGGTTCGGTTACGGTTAAATTAAACAATTGTCTAATTTAACTGTGAAATTCCAGTTGATTCCAGACCTGTTCAGGACAGTTCCATGATATTGAGCTCGTTGCCATGGGTGTAACACCACTAATTTGATTCAATTCTGTGAAGAGGTGAGCAAGATATAACTATTCTAGTATTATTAGGGTTTAATTAATTTCATTAATTCCCTAAAAATAATTTAAACTAACTAATTACTTGTAAAAATATGGGATAATCGGCCCAAGTCCTTTCTTCCTTCAACCCGTCCATTCACGCAGTTTCCGTTCCAACCTGTATTAAAATACATGTTTTCAGTTAATACCTTTTTCAATCATATTAATTATTCTTAACCAATTTGAAACTAATTATATTCGTTCAGCCAACAATCATCAATTAGGTCAGTTAATTACGTTTGTTATTGTCGCCAAGTGCCAAGGACTTCGGACCCGATTATAACCCTTCACTGCTTTTCGTTTGTATTTACCTGCATCAACCTAAGTCCCTGCATCAATCTGCTATAAATTAAATTAGATAAACCATCCTTTAATTAATTAAGTTATAAAATTAATTATTTTGTATTGTTTAAGGCTGACGGTTCCTTTGAACATCTTCCAGTATTCTTCATTCCATTTGTTCAAACTGGGCCAACATATATCTGCGGCAGTTCGTACATTAGTATAGATAAAATTTAATTAACTTAAACACTAAATTCTTTAAGAACATTTTAATTAACCTAATTGTATTTATTAACCACATCTGCAAACAAGGATACGGTTGATTTCACGCTGGCCCTTTCTTTCTATTCCCTTCGTTAGTTCTAGGATTAAATAACCATCTTCCATCTGTATTGATTAACCACAATCTCATTAATAAGTTACGGTAGAAATTTCTAACTTAATAAGGTTTTCCATATGTTAATTACACTTAGTTAAGGGGAATACGGCTGGTTTAGTTCGGCATCTCCAACTGCTTTGTTCCCAAAACTAGCCTCGACATCCGACTTCTGTAGCAGCACCAGGGAGGTCGAACTCCAATCAGAGATGACCCGTGTCCCCACCACGACATTCACCAGAAGTGCCATCCCCCCGACTAACCCTGTCACCTCCAATTTAGCTCGAAAACCCGCAATTTCGCAGTGCCATTGGGGCCACTACTCTGACCCAACGCCAGTCACCACTGTCGGTTCTCGAGATCTTGGTGAGAAGGACAATTTGCTTTTATGAGTCCACTGATTAGTGGAATGAACGAGGAGATTTTGTGGTAAAAACTTGAGAATTTCTGTTCATTAATTTGGAAGTGGAGGCGCAAGTTTCAGTTGACCAGGGGAAAAGGTTGACCACCGAAAATAAGGGTTACGCTGTCTTTATATAGGGGATGGAAGGAAAAATAATATTATTTATTTATTTAACGAAACTTCACCACTAAGTTTCGCGTTAAAACCACCACATACAACTTCAGTCTACTGATGAAAAAACTATTCCTGATGTAAAACGATATTCCGGATCCAATGGGACAAGTTTCGTCGAAATCCGAGGTCATTTGAAAAATTTTCCTTTATAAAACCGGAAATGAACACACATTTTAATTTACCACGATCACCGGATAAATCAAATCAACTTGAAACTGCGAACACTGACAATAACTTTTCGATACGATCCCAACGGCACTAGTTTCGTCGCATTCTGAGACTGTTGCCCCGGTAGGCTGTTTTTACCGCGCACCGCAACACCCTTTTCAACGCTAAATTTTCCGATCTTTAAAAATAACAAACTATATACCTACCTTGACTATAATCGACGCTACGAACTCAACGGAACTGGTTTCGTGGCCTGATTTGATCGTTTGTTCAAGTTACACTCGAATATCCCTTTATTCAGTTGAATTAATTCAATTGCACTGAACGAGCGTTTATGGCTACCTTGGTCACATACGACATCGGTTTTCCACGCCACTCACCACCGTACAATAATTTAATGATACGGTTCTAATGAAACTGGTTTCATCGAAAACAGAGTCCGTTTGCAAAAAACGGCTATTTTAACGCGTATATTTATATAACGATTTTCCATAGCGATTATTTCAAAATTTGATTTGGCCATAACTATCAGTATATAACACGAAATCCGGATTTTTCTCTTTCATATGAAAATTATCGTCAATGCGGTCCCAGCGTTTCTTGTTTCACAGAATTCCGGCTTAAAACGGATTCTGTATTCTCAATTGAAGTTCAAATCGCCAAATAGTGAACTATAGCGCCATTTCGAGCACGAATTTATTTATAATATAAATTATACGTTCAAACGGCGTTATTAAATATATTCGTCAATATAATTTAACTCTAAACTGAATTATATAACTTGGGTCGTCCAGTTCATACCATACCGTCAAATTCACAAATCTGATTATTTCAGAAATAAATATATTATTCTATTATTTATATTAATTAAATATTCTATATAATTTAGTTAAAAGACCATTATATTCCCCAAATCACTATATAAATAATTAAATAAATTATTTATTATGCTGAAAAATACGGGTCGTTACAAAGGGCACCCAGAGTTTAGGTTAAAACAATAAACTCTAGGTCAGTCATGTGACTGGTGTGAGAACTAAAACAGTTATTTAAAGCTTTACTTTAAATCAGATATATCAAGGGACCTCGCCGTATAACGCGGAACGGGTTTCCTCCCAAGGATACCAGTGCATAAAACAACAGCGCAATGCTAAAATAAAGAACAATGAAGCTATTATAAGACCAAGGTCCCATCATACAATGCAACACAAGCCAGAGGATAGGGTTTTACCTTATAATAGCCAAAGAATGTTTGATACACTAAAAACAAATCATTTGATTATTACTATAAGTGTATAGTGTCAAAACAATTTCAATCATAAGTATCAATCATAGATGGCATAAGTGCCCCATCCCACTATGTCGCCATACTAGGCTCTACAATCAAAAACACAAAGTCACGTATTGGAAGTTGGATTTCCATCTGTGAACCGAGGCAAAGGATCATCCTTACCGAATTCGAGATGCTCTAGCCCGTGTCTCAGGCAGGTACTCAGTCAAGCCTTGGATCGTCAGGGCCGGTCCACCGATGTGGATAAAAATGCCTGAACACTGCGTTTCCCCACCCTATGTGGTGTCAATGAGTCCAATGACTCCATCGGCTCCACACAGTCACCGATATATCCAAGGAGCCTCGCAACAACAACAAC
Organism: Allium sativum; assembly: GCA_030737875.1. Lineage (NCBI taxonomy): Eukaryota > Viridiplantae > Streptophyta > Magnoliopsida > Asparagales > Amaryllidaceae > Allium > Allium sativum. The sequence continues at coordinate 627,635,816 of CM060920.1, forward strand.
CACATAAGTCAAACTCGTCAGGGCGTGTAAAACCACTGACGCCACTTCTAGCTAGAAGGAAACGCATGCCCTCCCTGATGTCCTCTCCCGTTTCTGGTTCACAACCGGGGTGTGAGGCTCGTGAGTCAACGCTACACAAAGCAATGCCGCACAGGCCGTGCTTTGATCATCAATTAGAAGACTCTGCTTTTCAACAGAAGCCTTGATCATATTGCCACTTAGGCATGCCACACAGGCAATTCACTCCATGCATTTGATATCCATCAATATATAACCCCTGAGCTCGTACGTCTCAGAGGAGGGCGTTAAGCAAGAGAATAAATTCGCCGCCGCCAAACAGATATATATTTAATAGAAATCAATCACACAGAATAAAATCCAATGTCAGACAAACAGTCCATTTACAAGTTCGTTCTGGGTCTGAACGAAACCGGAGGCACCTTGTACCTCGCATATCCATCGATCTCCAAGTACGTCTGGACGATCACTAACTGATTCCCTCCTCTTGGGTGTACGACCCAATCAATATCATCAGTAATTATCCAAACGACGTGAAGACCTCTGGTCTTTAACCACCGTCTTCATCTTCGACACCACGTCGAATCAGTTATTTAGAATGGGATAAACCCGGTCTTTCTGAATAACTCGCGTATATAATAGACAAGTGTTACACAAACACAACATACGTCTCATTCCAATTCAGAATATTCTTTTATTCAAATATTCTTATACCTTGGGAAAGGTTCCCATTAATTTTATCAATGATAAATTCCATAAATTTATTCTTTAATCTTTTTTGAATATCAATTCAAATTTTTCGGGATTAGCGAACCACACCGAAGTAATCATTTATTTTATTTCCCAATCCCAACCTATTCATCCCATGAAGTAAAACTGGTCATACTTCATATCTAACACCACGGTGTTATCGGTAAATTCAATTACCATTTCACATCCAAATCTAATTAAAGATTTAACTATCGCCTGGAGCAAAATCGGTGATACTCCATTCTCGATTATTTCAATCTAATTAAAGATTCATTAAAACTCCACTTAGTTTTAATCTTCCGAAAAACCAATATCAAAGATTATTTAACTTGGGAAATCACATCCTATCCTTAACTGGATTAAAGAACCAATATCATTTAAAACACGGTTCACTATAAACCCAAAATCACTTTTCGTTAATTATCGGGTTAAAGAACAAGTGTTATTTAAAACACCGTTCACGATAAACCCAAAAATCTATTCAAATTCAATTCCAATTAAATATCATTTAATTGGTATACTTCATTAAATCTAAATAAAAAGATTTAATCTTTTTCTCAATTGGGTTTAAGAACAGTGTTAATGAAGACACCATTCACGACAAACCCAAATCACATTTGATATTAAGTACAAGGCTCTGAATAGAAAATATATCAGCTTATATTCAATATCAAATTCTACGACCAACATATATCGTATTGGAAACAACGATATTAATATATCTTTCAAATTGCCATAACAATATCTGTATCATCACGAAATCCAACATCGAAATATTCCAAAGACAATTTCAATTCAAATCCATTCCAATTAAATTATTGGAAATTCTGGTTACTTTTAAAACCATTTCAAATCCAATTTATTTATTTTAAAAATAAATGGATTTTAATTCTAGTTCAAAACCAGTTCATTTCGATAAAAATCTATTTTTATCTTTTCAAATTTGGAATTTTTCATCTCAATTCTTCATAAATCATTTCTTATGATTTTACACAAATTATTGACATTTTAGTAATTTTATCAAGGCCCGTACAGTCGATTTCCATCAACGGCCATCGAACTGCACTTACAGTGACCTTTTCCAAATTTGATTTGGACATAATTCCAAATCCAACCGTTAGATTTCACTTCACTAACATTCGTTAGAAAGCTCTTTTTGATACGAACCCACCGGTTCCGATTTTAGGAGAATCCGACGGTCAGATCTCCCGCAATATCGATTCGAAGTCAATGGTCGAAATTCGCGAACTGCCGCGGCGCGGCACGTTCTATTCAGGCCATTCTATATATATAATGTATATATTATATATATTTCATCGATTTCCTTTTAAAACATATTTTATAAATCGTTTTAAATTCGTTTTCAAAACGATTTCAAATTCATATTCAGTTTTGAATCAAAATTGAATATTCCACATCATCGATAAACAAATGATAATATTTTCAAAACGTTATATTTTGAAATCACTTCCTTTTCTGTAATCATTATAAAAACGAATATATCGATATAAATATCGTTCGCCTCAAAATGGCGCATATCTTACCTACACGGCTTTATATATTTCGATAACTTCGTTATTCTATTCAACAAATGAATATTTGCTTCAACACATGAATATATATTTTTATTCAACACATGAATATATATTTTTATTCAACACATGAATATATATTTTATTCAACACATGAATTTATTTTATTCAATACATGAATTTTCTTTCTATTCAACACATGAATTTTCTTTCTATTCAACACATGAATTTTCTTTTATAATATTCATTATTTTTCAAATTGGAATGAGGCCCAATCAATTACCATATAAGGTTAATTATATGGATTTTCTACAACACATGTATATACCAGCAACGACAAATCATCAACCATCATCCAGAGTGCACCACACAACTGCAAAAGCATTAAATATAAATAATTAACGCTTACACAGTCTGTCAACCCATCGATTGACATACAACTAAACAATCGGGATTAGTGTACGTCAAATCTCATCCCAATACCCGTGTGGGGTTTCAAATCAACAAACACACATTTTATTTGTGCAGTTGGACGATGTGTAAAATTTATCGTCCCAATCAGTATCAGTCAAATCAGTGTACAAACAAATCGTCTGATTTGTTTATTACTATTTATTTTATATACATGTTAAAAATCATATTTTTAACTATAAAGATGTTTTCCACTATTAAATATTTTATTTCATTCCACATAACACAATCAAATTTCCCAACATAGCAATCAAACAAACAAGTCATCCATGGTCTGTGGACGACGGGTGTCGGGTGCTACTAAGCACTGTCTACATCCTAGTAAATATTTCAACTAGAAATTAAAATACAAGTAAGGAGTTCTGAACGAGGGTTCCACTCCCCTTGGCTTTCATTCTGAACTGTTCGGGTTTCGTTTTGATTTCAGTCGATACCATCGCCATTTTTTCTGTTGTTCACAGTAAAAATCATATTTTTACCTCTTTATCCCAATAAATAAAAATCATATTTTTATTTCTATTCAAAGGTTATATATTTTTTTCTTGTTATTCAATTTAATAAAAATCATGCTTTTATAAAAATAAAAACCGTATCTTTACTAAGCTAAAAATCCCAACTTTATGAATTTAAAAATGCGATCTTTTCTCTCTAAAAATCATACTTTTCTATTTTAAAAATCCAATCTTTTTACCCGATAAAAATCCCATCTTTAATCTGTTAATTTTATAATAAAAATCGCATTTTTACTTAGGTAAAAATCATACCTTTATGATATTAAAAACCATGGCTTTCATAACATAAAAATCGCTTCTTTTACAACATAAAATAAAATAAAATACATTACTTTTTATATCTAACTAAAATCAGAGAATAGAAGAAAGAAAAAAATAAAACAAATAATAAATGCTTACAGCGGGGGGGGGGGGGGGGGGGCGGGGGGGGGAGGGAGAACTCGCTAGTGGTCATCGAAGATGGGGGAGGGTGCTGCGGCCTTCCATTGTCGGCGGCGGGTTCTCAGGAGGCTGGAGGCGCGGGGTCAGGGGATTCGGCGGTGGGCGCGGGTTTCCAGAAAAAAGGGGGGTCTCGATGTGGGGGAGGAGGAAGAACGTGAGAGTAGGCGTGCGAGAGGAGGCCGGAGGAGGTCTAGGGCCGAGGCGGGTGGCGGATTGCGACGAGGTGGGTGGTGGCAGCGCAGCGACGGGATTTAGTTTAGGGCTTTTTTTGTTTCAGAAAACTGACGGTGGAATTATGGGAAGGAGAGAGAGAAATAAAGGGGAGGGCTTATGGGTAAAGGAACTTATAATTTAATTTATTATTTTCTCTTTAAGAAGTTGACTTTTCATATGAATTCTAAACGAGGCCCAACGACTGTCGCCCCTAGCTAATTACCCCCATTCCGAACACAATGGGATATATATATTGATTTGGAACGCACATTTCAATTTATTGGGTCACATACGGACTCTAAAAATTCCCAAAAAATATTTTATAGCTTCGTATTGATGAAATGGTTCTAACAAAACTAATTTCGTCAAATTCCGAGACCGTTAGAAAAATGGCTATTTTCTAGTTGATTAAAATCAACTGAAACTGGTCAAATGCGTTTTCCTTTGCCATGCTCACATATTGATTCGAAAAATTACGAATTTTGAAATCTAGCAATAACTTGACATTCCGGATTCAATAAAAGTGGTTTCGTCGAAAACCGAGGTCGTTTGCAAAATTCCCATTTTTAAGGGCCAGAATTTCCACAGCGACTATTCTGAATTTTCAATTGGACATAACTTTTTACCCCCGGCATGAAACTTCAATTTTTTAGATTCATTGGAAAGATATTCTCATATATATTCTAATATTTTTGGTTTCGCTAAAATCCGGTTTATTTTGAATCCTGTACATTCATTTGAAATTGAATTTTCGAACTACCGCGATATTTTCAATTCTTTTTAAAATTATAAATAAATAATTATATTCTAACGAAGATTCAAATAAAAATATACGTTCTATTTCTATTCAAAATAAATTTCTCGTCGTTTTTATTTAAAATAATTCATTTTAAATATTCAAAATTCATTAAAATTGCCAAAATAAAAATTTTAAATTGGCTCAGATTTCCGGTTATTACAATCTCCCCCACTTAAAACTTTTCGTCCCCGAAAAGGAACGAAGCCGAAAGCTGTTTTATAAACCAACTCAACTTCCATTGTTTTCTTTACGGCTTAAGTTCTTCAACTTTTCAGTTTCTAAGAACTTTTCAAATTTTTCAAAAATTCGGCTAACACCCTAAATTTTCGAAAAATTTAGCCATAACCTCCCCCGCACCGGGGATTCGGGATATTTCAAATAGCCTCCCATGGCCCTCATCAATCCAAAAAGAAAAAGAAACAGCCAAGCAGCTAGCCAATCGACTCATAAAATCGTCAAAAACCGAAGAAACACAATAAACATGTACCTATTTGTCGGGCAAACAATTTTATTCCTCTTCTCTAGCCTCCTTGCTATGACCTGTTCAATGTAAGTACATGTATATGCATGCAAATGCGATAAATTTTCAATACAATTCACTATTTGATACAATTTGCTAAATGGTTCAAATTTTAATTAATCAACCAATAATCAAACAACACAACTAACAATCAATTTGTTGATTAACTTTTCAAATTCATAATTTTGATATATAGTCAAAAAATTCACATTTTTGATGCCAAATCACAACAATAAACCCTATCTAGTTTTCGTTCTCACACCATCCAATTGGAAATATGTAAATATCACACCTCCGAAACTCGAACACAAATACTGATGATGTCGCGACGTCACCAGAATTATCCCCGAGCGACTACAGTGCGATTCTATATCTGTCTAGTATATTAAAACTTCAAATACACGCAGATCAGACATAAACGCAAAGTCTTTATATACTTGATTGTCCAAATTCCATATAAAATAAATAATCAAATACGAATAATTGATTTAAGTCTTCAAAACAAAAATTGTTTTCATTTTAAAAATATACTCTTTACACTTGTTCTAGGATACTACTGATCCCATCTCTAACGAGTCATTCTTATTGGATATTATTAATCCAATTTCTGATGAATCCTTTCTTATGGTTCTAATGTGTCTTGTTCTCCGAGCTCTATAAACCAAAGCTCTGATACCAAGCTGACACGACCCGAAATCCCCCTTACGGGAAATCCCTGATTGCTTTGAGAATACGACGAATCAGAACGCAAACAACAGAACATTTCAATGTATAATACAACAATTCCATCAGAATACAAGAATACTACAGAGTATGAACAAATATTACACAGAAAATATCAGATATTACAATACATTACATAGCAGCGGAAAATAACACAAAACACAACTAGAAGAAATGCACGGATACAGAGATTTCCGAGTATCGTTCCAGCTGTAAATCAGGATCCTGTGAATATAAATCTGCAAAACCAAAACTACTAGCTTCCCGTGTCAAAATAAAGGCACCCAGAGTTTAGGTTAAAATAATAAACTCCAGGTCAGTCATGTGACTGGTGTGAGAACTAAAACAGTTATTTAAAGCTTTATTTTAAATCAGATATATCAAGGGACCACGCCGTATAACACGGAACGGGTTTCCTCCCAAGGATACCTGTGCATAAAACAACAGCGCAATGCTAAAATAAAAACAATGAAGCTGTTATAAGACCCAAGTCCCATCACACAATGCAACATAAGCCGGAGGATAGGGTTTTACCTTATAATAGCCAAAGAATGCTTGATACGCAAAAAACAAATCATTTGATTATTACTATAAGTGTATAGTGTCAAAACAATTTCAATCATAAGTATTAATCATAGATGGCATAAGTGCCCCATCCCACTATGTCGCCATACTAGGATCTACAATCAAAAACGCAAAGTCACATATTGGAAGTTGGATTTCCATCTGTGAACCGAGGCACGGGATCGTCCTTACCGAATTTGAGACGCTCTAGCCCGTGTCTCAGGCAAGTACTCAGTCAAGCCTTGGATCGTCAGGGTCGGTCCACCGATGTGGATTAAAATGCTTGAACACTGCGTTTCCCCACCCTATGGGGTGTCAATGAGTCCAATGACTCCATCGGCTCCACACAGTCACCGATATATCCAAGGCGCCTCGCAACAGCAACAAACACATAAGTCAAACTCGTCAGGGCGTGTAAAACCTTTGACGCCACTTCTAGCTAGAAGGAAATGCATGCCCTCCATGATGTCCTCTCCCGTTTCTGGTTCACAACAGGGGTGTGAGGCTCGCGAGTCAACGCTACACAAAGCTATGCCACACAGGCCGTGCTTTAATCATCAACCGGAAGACTCTGCTTTTCAGCAAAAGCCTTGATCATATTGCCATTTAGGCATGCCACACAGGCAATTCACTCCATGCGTTTGATATCCATCAATATATAACCCCTGAGCTTGTACATTTCAGAGAAGGGCGTTAAGCAAGAGAATAAATTCTCCGCCACCAAACAGAATATTTAATAGAAATCAATGACACAGAATAAAATCCAATGTCAGACACACAGTACATTTACAAGTTCGTTCTGGGTCTGAACGAAACCGGAGGCACCTTGTACCTCGCGTACCATCGATCTCCAAGTATGTCTGGACGATCACTAACTGATTCCCTCGTCTTGGGTGTACGGCCCAATCAAGATCATCAGTAATTATCCAAATGACGTGAAGACCTCCGGTCTTCAACCACCATCTTCATCTTCGACACCACGTCGATTCAGTTATTCAGAATGGGATAAACCCGGTCTTTCTGAATAACTCGAGTATATAATAAACAAGTGTTACACAAACACAACATACGCCTCATTCCAATTCAGAATATTCTTTTATTCAAATATTCTTATACCTTGGGAAAGGTTCCCATTAATTTTATCAAAGATAAATTCTTTAAATTTATTCTTTAATCTTCTTTGAATATCAATTCAAATTAGTCGGGATTAGCGAACCACACCGAAGTAATCATTTATTTTATTTCCCAATCCCAACCTATTCATCCCATTAAGTAAAACTGGTCATACTTCATATCTAACACCACGGTGTTATCGGTAAATTCAATTACCATTTCACGTTCAAATCTAATTAAAGATTTAACTATCGCCTGGAGCAAAACCGGTGATACTCCATTCTCGATTATTTCAATCTAATTAAAGATTCATTAAAACTCCACTTAGTTTTAATCTTCCCAAAAACCAATATTCATTATTTAACTTGGGAAATCACATCCTGTCTTTAACTGCGTTAAAGAACCAATGTCATTTAAAACATGGTTCACTATAAACCCAAAATCACTTTCCATTAATTATCGGGTTAAAGAACAAGTGTTATTTAGAACACCGTTCACGATAAACCCAAAAATCTATTCCAATTCAATTCCAATTAAATATCATTTAATTGGTATACTTCATTAAATCTAAATAAAAAGAATTAATCTTTTTCTCAATTGGGTTTAAGAACAGTGTTAATGAAGACACCATTCACGACAAACCCAAATCACATTTGATATTAAATACAAGGCTCTGAATAGAAAATATATCAGCTTATATTCAATATCAAATTCTACGACCAGCAGATATCGTATTGGAAACAACGATATTAATATATCTTTCAAATTCCCATAACAATATTTGTATCATCACGAAATCCAACATCGAAATATTCCAAAGAAAATTTTAATGACCTGGAAATCTGAACCAGTTTGAAAATTTTATTTCTGGGAATTTTGTTGAATTTTCAGTCCAAATTTAAAATTTCCAATTTTAAATAACTCTGAAACAGTTAAAAATGGCCATTTTGCGAACGACCTCGGAATTCGACGAAACCACTTTCGTTGGACCCGGAATGTCATAATATGGCTAGGTTTCAATTTTTAGAATTTTTCGATTTAATATGTGAGCGTAGCGAATGAAACTGTGTTTGGTCAAATACAGTTGGAATTAAACGGCTTGAAAATAGCCATTTTTCGAACGGTCACCGAATTCGACGAAATTGGCTTTGTTAGAACCGTATCGTCATCACGATGCCAAAAATAATTTTTCTGGATTTTTCTGAGTCAGTATGTGGCCTCAGGAAATTAAAACGTATGTTCAAATTTAAATTAAACGATTTAATTTGAAAATAAAAGAAAACCAGGCTGTAACTTCAGATTTAGGCCTTGGCAATAGCGCCATCGCATTCAGAAGACGTCAAAACATTAAGTTCGACAGTCGTTGAGTGCGAATCGGGGATCGTATGAGAAAACACTAATTTTTGGAATTAATTAATTTAATAATTAAAAATTAAAACCCTAGAAATACCGGTATAAATACGCAGCCGTATACGTGAACAGTTTTGCTTCTTCCCCGTTCAATTTTGGCCGTCGCAACCCATTTCTTGCTCAAATTTTCAAACTCCAAATTCTCTTTCAATACTCCACGGAATTCTGCAAACCCATACCCGTTTCGAAGAGAAAACCAAGGCCTTCGATCCCATACCAGTTTCACCCGTCCTCGTCCATCGTCGCGTCCGCCCCGAGAACCCGAACGACCGCCGCTCGCACCCCCGCCGAGCCCACCTGAAGCCGCCGAGCGCCACCCCCTTCCCGGCGCGCGTAGAACTCTCCTTCCCGGTCCTTGTCCAACAAACAGCACTCAAAACCATTCAGTGAATCAAGAGAAAAATGGATTTGAATTTCTGAGCAAAACTGAACAATTAAGGTAAATTTCTATTTCAGATTTTGTGACGCTTTTAGGCGTGACTGCAGCAGTTGTTAAATGTCAGTATATTTAAAACATTGATACCTAAGGCATATGAACCCCGATTCTGAAAATTTCAGAACCGTTAGAACCGTGGCGACGATTAGGATCTGCTGTGATTGATTGGAGCATTCTGAAATTTATTTGGGTTTATTTTAGTTCTTATCCAATCAAGGTGAGAGTTTTTTTTAATTTATATTAAAATGAATTATTCGGTATGTGATGTGAATAATACAAATTCAGATCTGTTGTTTGGACATGTTTGATGATGATTGTTATATGATTGAATAGCTAGTATTAGATCCCTTTGATTTCATGTTAAATATTTAAATAGAAATTATTCACCGTATGTTGATGAACAATTTTTGTTATGTTAAAATAGAAAATGTTCATCGTAGGTAAATGACATCTATGTTAATGTTAAAAGTATAGAAAATGGTCACCGTATGAAATTGACATTTTTGTCAAATGTTAATATAGAAAAAATTGCATTGTATGAAAATAGCATTTTTTTCATGTTAAAAAAAAAGTGCATTGTATGAAAAATAGCATTTTTGTCATGTTAACTAAAAAGAAAAGTGCATTGTATGTAAAATAGAATTGTTGTTATGATAAAAATAGAAGATGTCATATTATGTAAAGTAACATTATGTTCAATGTAAATACAAGAATTTGACCATAGTATGATTTAACATTTATTTTAATGTTAAAATGAGAGAATTTTCACCGTAGGATAAAGGTACATTTTTATTATTGTATATAAAAAGAGAAATTTACATTGTATGAAAATGAGACATTTACATCGTATGAGAAATTAACATTTTGTTAATGTTAAAAAGAGAAATTTACATTATATGAGAAATTGAAATTAACATTTATTTATAATGTTAATATTAGAGTATTTTCACCACATGATAAGATTTACTTTTTATTTATAAAAGTAAATTGGCATTTTCACTGTATGATAAGATTTACTTTTATTTGTAAAAATAAAGTAGGAATTGGTGATGTATCAAAATATATATTTTTCATATGTAACGTAAAGATAGGAAAACATCACATTATTTTAATGTGAATAAAGTAGGGATTTTCATCGTGGGAAAATTAACATTATTTTATAATGTATATAAAAGAGAAAATGCATCGTAGGAAAATAGCATTTTTGTCAATGTTAAAAATAAGAAAATTTTCATTGTATGTAAAATTAACATTATTTGCAATGTTAATAAAAAGAAAATGTATTGTATGAAAAATCAACGTATTTTTTATGTAATATAAAAGAAAATCCACCGTATGCTATTTTACATTATTTTATAATGTAATTAAAGAGAATTTTTCATCGTAAGATAAATGTACATTATTTATAATGTAGAGAAAAAGTGAAATTTACGCCATAGGAAAATGTACATTATTTATAATGAAATTGGAAAAGAAATATGAAAAGAAATAAATGGAATGATGTTTTTAATTTACATTTTCAAATGTAAATTATAAAGTATAAAATGAAAATAAATTAAAAGGAAAGGTTCATCGTCTAACCCTAAATTACACTTTCATGTAAGTGGAAAGTAAAAGGGTAAGAGAAGAAGGAAGTTGTATATAAGAACGATGAGTTAAACGAACTATTTATATATATTTTTATATATATAATTAAAATTTAATGAACAGAGCGCGGTAGTTCGCGTTTTGGAAATCGAACTTTTAAACGACTGTACCGGAAGATCCGACCGTCGGATTTTCCCAAAACTGAAACTGTTAGGACCGTCTTGGAAAAACCTTTCCAACGATATAAGTTACGTTAAAATCCAACGGTTAGATTTTGAGAAATGTGAAAAATCAAAATTGATGGAAAACAGCGCCAGAGTCGCCCTTGACCTGAAGCATCATTAAATAAAGAAATTAATTATATTAAATAATGAAGGCAAGGATTAATCGCTATAAAACAACATAAGGACATGAAATGTGTTTTTCTCAAAATTATGAATGCGAGATTATTTGGAAAGTCCGGATTTATTCCATTCCAAATGATTGTACGATTTCAAGAGACTAAATATGAAGACGGCGTATGAAGACCGTAAATCTTCCCTCGAATGGACAACGATCAAGACTCTGAATTGGGTAGCTCCCGATTCAAGAGACGTGGTAATTGTCCAAACGTACGCGTTGGTTTCACGGATTTGACCCTCGCTCAGACCCAGAGCATGGGTGTAAATGGATGGTGTGTCTGACATCGTACCCCATTGAATATCATGTTGTCGGTTTTCTGTTAAAATAAAAATGTTGGTAGTGGAGAATTCATTCTCTACTTAACACCCGTTTATATATTGACAAACGGTCGATGACACGGTATGGAGTGACAGTGTGGCATGCTAAGATGAAATGATCAAGTTTTCTTGTTGAAAAGCAGAACCTTGTAGTATGGTATACATGACTTCACGAGCCTCACCCAACGGTTGAGTCTAAAAAGGGGGAAGGGAACGCAGGGAAAGTAGCACGTTTCTTTCTAGTTAGTAGTCATTTTACTTATATGGATGATGAAATGAGGCGCCTCGGATAGGTCCTATAGGACCGAGGAACGTGTTCTTAGGAATTGCCAATCCTCTAAGCTGTATTTGAGGACCGGCCCTGCCATTTCCAAGGGTTAACTGCGGGTAATCCTGAGGCATTAACTAGAGTGTCTCGAATTGGTAAGGAGTCCTCCCTAGCCTGGACTCATGATGGAAACCCAAATTTCCAATACGACCCGACGGATTTGATTGTATTACTAGTATTGGAGGCATAATATATGGTACCTATGCTTCCTAGGATTAATACATTGCTTTGTTTTAAAAACTATACACTTTAATGATAGTATTAGCTTCGTATTTGGTGTATTTAGCATGTTTAACCACCATAAGGTAAAACTCTATCCTCTTGGTGTGCGTTGCATTGTGTGATGGGACCTGAGTCTTATGGTGGTTCCATTTTTCAAAAGACATTGCGTTGTGTCACGTTTATTTATCTGTACTGACGCTGTAGTTATGCACAGCAATCCATTGGTACAACCCGTTCCGCGTTAGCGGCGTGGTCTTTGGATTTGCCTTATTTTGTATGAGTTAAGTTAGTTAAGAATTCTCACACCAGTCCTTGTTTAGCATGCCGGGAATAGGATGCAGCATGATGGGGGGTTCTGGCTTCACGGTTTGGTGGCGAACGGGAGACTCTTACCCCCACAGTTGGTATCAGAGCTTTGGTTTACAAAGCGGAATATAACATATTTATAGTAACTCGTTTACGTAGAATCACATTATTCTACGGCGAACATTTCATAAGGATACATAATAGTCAGTCTCTTTATCACCATCTTTTATCTATCCTTTTGTCTTATCATTTCTTAAATCATCATTAAAGTTGTTCTGACTCGTCCCTTGATTGTACAGAACTAACTTAAAATGAGTACCGCTGCTGCTAGAGCTGCTAGAGCCGCTAGGAGAAGGAGAAATACCACTGAAACCGAGGAGCCCACTGTCCAACAACAACCCCCACCACCACCACTGCCTCAGCCTTTTGATTTGGATAAGGTGGCAAAGAAGTTCAAGAATTTAGGTGGAGTTCCATTCACCGGTTCCGAGACCGTGGTACAAGCTCAGGCGTGGCTGAAAAATTGCGAAAAGATATTTGGAGGACTGGGACTAGATGATCAGAGAAAGAGATTCACGGCAGCATGGCATCTTCAGGGTGAAGCGCAAAACTGGTGGGAGGTGGTCAACATTGGAGGCGACGAAGATAATATGTCTTGGGATAGATTTAAGGAGCTTTTCAACGACAAATACATTCCGAGGCAGGAGGTAGAAAGGCTGCACGACGAGTTCGCCAATCTGAAGCAAGGCGACAAGTCCATTTCAGAGTATGTTCGTAGGTTCGAGGACCTTTCCCGTTATGCACCTGAACTGATTCGAGATGACTTTCAGAAGAATAAGAGATTCATAAATGGCCTTGCAAGGAAATATATTGATAGAGTCACTGCCCACATCGACCTTTCCTTCAATAAGATGGTGGAGTTCGCTTGCCGTTATGAAGAAAATGACAAGAAGGTTTCTCAGCAGGACAGAGAGAGGAGCTTAGCTAACAACAACAACAAAAGGAAGCAGCCTGAGAAAAAGACTGAAGAGAGTAGTTCGGGAGCCGCTAAGAAGGGGGATAAGTCAAAGGTGCAATGTTTTAACTGCCAGCAATTTGGACATTATAGCTCGGAGTGCAAGAACCCAAAGAAGGCTAGGAGTGATAGCACCAAGGACTGCTACAACTGCCATAAGAAGGGTCACGTCAAGGCCAACTGCCCACTGTTGAAAGGAGCTCAGATTGCCCATGTCTATGAGGGAGCAGGTACACCATCTTCCTCTGCACCTACTGAGGGAGGTAAGCCTGATGTTCTAGATGGTACTGTTTCTATTAAAAATATTCCGGTCACTGCTTTGTTTGATACGGGTGCATCAAGAAGTTTTGTTTCTAGCAACACGGTTAAGAAGTTAGATTTAAAACAAAGAAGCCTTAAGGAGCCAACTAATGTTCATAATCCTGTGGGGGGGGGGGGGGTTCTATCATCCTTGATTTATACTGTAGGGTGCCTATTTCTTACTCTCGTTTCAAATTTCTCTTCGACTTGATCATTATGGATTTTTCAGAATTTGATATTATCCTTGGTCTTGACTGGCTTACAAAATATGACGCTGAAGTGCTATGCTCAGAAAGAGTAGTGAAGGCGAAACCAGGATTAGGAAATACCGTTGCTATACCTTGCCATGGCTCAAAGCCTGATAGGAAAGCTTTTTGGTCTTCTTTAGAAGTCACGCCCATATCTTCAGAGAATATCCCTATTGTCAAGAATTACGGGGACGTATTTGAAGAGGTAGATAGTTTACCGCCGCGGAGGGAAATCGATTTCAGAATTGATCTTGTCCCTAATGCAAGGCCTGTAGTTCATGCTATACGAAGGATGACCCCTAAAGAAAAAGAAGAGTTGAGTACCCAAACCAAACAGCTCTTGAAGAAGGGATTAATCCTGCCTAGCTTTTCCAATTGGGGAGCAGCTGTGGTGTTTGTCCCCAAATCTGACGGCACTCTAAGGCTTTGTGTGGATTACCGCGACCTAAATAAACAGACCTTGAAGAACAAATACCCCTTGCCTCGCATAGATGATTTGATGGACAATTTAAATGGAGCCAAGGTGTTTTCGAAGATGGACCTAGCCACAGGTTTCCACCAACTCCGCAATGCCGAAGAATGCATCCCTTTGACCGCTTTCAGAGGTCCTGACTTATTCTACGAATGGTTGGTAATGCCGTTCGGTCTGTGCAATGCTCCAGCCTATTTTGTTGACTTGATGAATAGGGTCTTCAGAGAGGTCTTGAATAAATTCGTCTTAGTCTTCATTGATGATATCTTGATCTTTTCTAAAACCAAGGAGGAGCATGAGGGGCATCTAAGAGAAGTGCTAGAGATCCTGCAAAGAAATGTTCTAAAAGCAAAATTTTCAAAATGCACATTTTGGCAAGAAGAGGTAAAATTCTTGGGCCATGTTGTGTCAAAAGAAGGAATTGCTGTGGACCCAAGCAAAATTTCCGCCATTCAAGATTGGAAGCAACCGACTACACCCACAGAAGTAAGAAGCTTCCTAGGGTTGGCTGGATATTACAGAAAGTTTGTCAAAAAAATTTCCAAGCTATCTGGCCCTTTAACACAGCTCACCAAGAAACATACCAAGTTCATTTGGACGGCAGAGTGTGAGGAGTCCTTCCAAAAGCTAAAGGAGAGTTTGATCACTGCTCCCGTGCTAACCATCATCGATGGCAACTAAGATCTAGCCGTCTATACCGATGCTTCTCAAAATGGTGGTCTTGGCGCAGTATTGATGCAAAGGGGCAAAGTTGTTACGTATGCAAGCCGTCAACTAAAGCCGCATGAGAAAAATTATCGTGTCCATGACCTAGAGCTGTTACCCATAGTCTTTGCTTTAAAAATTTGGAGGCATTATCTCTTGGGCGGAAAATTCGAATTATTCACAGACCATCAATCTTTGAAATATCTCTTCGATCAAAAGGACTTGAATTTAAGGCAGCTAAGGTGGCTAGAATTTCTTGCGGCGTATGATCTCGACATCTTGTATACGCCGGGTAAAACCAATGTTGTGGCAGACACACTCAGTAGAAAGGCTGTCATGGTTGCAAGCTTCATCGTTACCCCTTCTTTGATTGATAAAATTTCTACCCTCCAAAAGGAGGATAAGTTTATCTAAAGAATGATCAAGAGAGTTCAAGAAGGTGAAAGCACGAGCTTCCAAATAGATAAAAAGGGAGTCCTTAGATTGCAAGGGAGGATCTGTGTTCCAAAAATCCCAGAGCTCATCAGGGAAGTATTAAATGAAGGGCACAAATCAAAGCTTTCCATCCACCCAGGCGTGAACAACATGTATCATGATCTAAAGCGCACGTTTTGGTGGAAAGATATGAAGAGAGATATATCCATTTATGTGAGTAGATGTCCTACATGTCAGCGAGTTAAAAGCGATCAACAAAAGCCAGCAGGATTTTTGCAACCATTGCCGGTACCAGAAGGGAAGTGGGACCAAGTCTCTATGGATTTTATAGATGGGTTGCCCCGCACTAGGAAAGGGAATGACAGCATTTGGGTGATCGTGGACCACTTCACCAAGGTCGCTCATTTCATACCTGTCAAGTCCACCAGAACTGCTCAAAGTCTGGCACAAATTTATCTCAAAGAAATAGTCAGGCTATATGGGTAATAAAACTAAATCTTTCCTTTTCATCGTTTTCTAAATGAAAATTTTCATGTCTAATCAAAGGAAATCTTTCGTGTTAAACAGAGTTCCTAGCTGTATTGTTAGCGACCGTGATCCTATCTTCACTAGAAAGTTTTGGGAAGCATTCCAAAATGAGTTGGGAACAAAGTTAAACCTTAGTACCGCATACCACCCTCAGACAGATGGCCAAACTGAGAGGGTGAATCGCATTCTTGAAGATTTGTTGCGGGCTTGCATACTCGATTATGGAGGTTCTTGGGAGGATCACTTGCATTTAGTTGAATTCTCATATAACAATAGCTATCAAGTAAGTTTGAAGATGTCTCCATTCGAAGCCTTATATGATAAGACATGTAGATCGCCAGCCTGTTGGATTGAAAAAGGAGATCGCCTTGTTTTGGGTCCAGACATGGTCCGAGAAGCTTCAGACAAAGTTGATAAAATTAAGAAGCGGTTACTGGCTGCTCAAAGCCGACAGAAAAGCTATGCAGACAAGCGTAGAAGAGATTTGCAATTCTCCGTTGGTGACCATGTGTACTTGAAGGTTTCTCCACTAAGGGGGGTGATTCGATTTGGGAAGTTTGGGAAATTGGCGCCGAGATTCATTGGTCCATTCCCTATTCTCGAAAGGATTGGTACCCTGGCTTATCGAGTGCAGTTGCCCGACTGGTTGCCAGGGGTGCATGATGTATTTCATGTGTCCCAACTCCGCCAGCATGTGCATGACCCAGATTTGATTGAAGATGAACTAAATCAACAAGTCATGGATATTACTCCAAATCTAACAGTGAGGAAAGAGCCGATAAAGATTATTGGCAAGGAAACCCGAGTTCTGAGGAATAAAAGAATCAACCTTGTTAAGGTGCAATGGAGTGGCGATCCTAGGGACTGCACTTGGGAAACTGAAGAGAGTTTCAAACAGGTCTATCCCAAATGTAGAGTGGATATCTCAGATTAAATTTTGTTTTGAGGTACGCTTAATCATTTCAGTATTCTCGGTGTTGGTTCCTACTCTTCTGTTTTTTTTTCCTTTTTCCTTTTCGAGGACGAAAAGTTCTTAAGGAGGGGAGATTGTAATGACCCGGAAATCTGAACCAGTTTGAAAATTTTATTTCTGGGAATTTTGTTGAATTTTCAGTCCAAATTTAAAATTTCCAATTTTAAATAACTCCGAAACAGTTAAAAATGGCCATTTTGCGAACGACCTCGGAATTCGATGAAACCACTTTCGTTGGACCCGAAATGTCATAATATGGCTAGGTTTCAATTTTTAGAATTTTTCGATTTAATATGTGAGCGTAGCGAATGAAACTGTGTTTGGTCAAATACAGTTGGAATTGAACGACTTGAAAATAGCCATTTTTCGAACGGTCACAGAATTCGACGAAATTGGCTTTGTTAGAACCGTATCGTCATCACGATGCCAAAAATAATTTTTCTGGATTTTTCTGAGTCAGTATGTGGCCTCATGAAATTAAAACGTATGTTCAAATTTAAATTAAACGATTTAATTTGAAAATAAAAGAAAACCAGGCTGTAACTTCAGATTTAGGCCTTGGCACTAGCGCCATCGCATTCAGAAGACGTCAAAACATTAAGTTCGACAGTCGTTGAGCGCGAATCGGGGATCGTATGAGAAAACACTAATTTTTGGAATTAATTAATTTAATAATTAAAAATTAAAACCCTAGAAATACCGGTATAAATATGCAGCCGTATACGTGAACAGTACTGCTTCTTCCCCGTTCAATTTTGGCCACCGCAACCCATTTCTTGCTCAAATTTTCAAACTCCAAATTCTCTTTCAATACTCCACGGAATTCTGCAAACCCATACCCGTTTCGAAGAGAAAACCAAGGCCTTCGATCCCATACCAGTTTCACCCGTCCTCGTCCACCGTCGTGCCCGCCCCGAGACCCCGAACGGCCGCCGCTCGCACCCCCGCCGAGCCCACCTGAAGCTGCCGAGCGCCACCCCCTTCCCGGCGCGCGTAGACCTCTCCTTCCCGGTCCTTGTCCAACAAACAGCACTCAAAACCATTCAGTGAATCAAGAGAAAACTGGATTTGAATTTCTGAGCAAAACTGAACAATTAAGGTAAATTTCTATTTCAGATTTTGTGATGCTTTTAGGCGTGACTGCAGTAGTTGTTAAATGTCAGTATATTTAAAACATTGATACCTAAGGCATATGAACCCCGATTCTGAAAATTTCAGAACCGTTAGAACCGTGGCGACGATTAGGATCTGCTGTGATTGATTGGAGCATTCTGAAATTTATTTGGGTTTATTTTAATTCTTATCCAATCAAGGTGAGAGTTTTTTTTAATTTATATTAAAATGAATTATTCGGTATGTGATGTGAATAATACAAATTCAGATCTGTTGTTTGGACATGTTTGATGATGATTGTTATGTGATTGAATAGCTAGTATTAGATCCCTTTGATTTCACGTTAAATATTTAAATAGAAATTATTCACCGTATGTTGATGAACAATTTTTGTTATGTTAAAATAGAAAATGTTCATCGTAGGTAAATGACATCTATGTTAATGTTAAAAGTATAGAAAATGGTCACCGTATGAAATTGACATTTTTGTCAAATGTTAATATAGAAAAAAAGCATTGTATGGAAAATAGCATTTTTGTCATGTTAAAAAAAAAAATGCATTGTATGAAAAATAGCATTTTTGTCATGTTAACTAAAAAGAAAAGTGCATTGTATGTAAAATAGAATTGTTGTTATGATAAAAATAGAAGATGTCATATTATGTAAAGTAACATTATGTTCAATGTAAATACAAGAATTTGACCATAGTATGATTTAACATTTATTTTAATGTTAAAATGAGAGAATTTTCACCGTAGGATAAAGGCACATTTTTATTATTGTATATAAAAAGAGAAATTTACATTGTATGAAAATGAGACATTTACATCGTATGAGAAATTAACATTTTGTTAATGTTAAAAAGAGAAATTTACATTATATGAGAAATTGAAATTAACATTTATTTATAATGTTAATATTAGAGTATTTTCACCACATGATAAGATTTACTTTTTATTTATAAAAGTAAATTGGCATTTTCACTGTATGATAAGATTTACTTTTATTTGTAAAAATAAAGTAGGAATTGGTGATGTATCAAAATATACATTTTTCATATGTAACGTAAAGATAGGAAAACATCACATTATTTTAATGTGAATAAAGTAGGGATTTTCATCGTGGGAAAATTAACATTATTTTATAATGTATATAAAAGAGAAAATGCATCATAGGAAAATAGCATTTTTGTCAATGTTAAAAATAAGAAAATTTTCATTGTATGTAAAATTAACATTATTTGCAATGTTAATAAAAAGAAAATGTATTGTATGAAAAATCAACGTATTTTTTATGTAATATAAAAGAAAATCCACCGTATGCTATTTTACATTATTTTATAATGTAATTAAAGAGAATTTTTCATCGTAAGATAAATGTACATTATTTATAATGTAGAGAAAAAGGGAAATTTACGCCATAGGAAAATGTACATTATTTATAATGAAATTGGAAAAGAAATATGAAAAGAAATAAATGGAATGATGTATTTTAATTTACATTTTCAAATGTAAATTATAAAGTATAAAATGAAAATAAATTAAAAGGAAAGGTTCATCGTCTAACCCTAAATTACACTTTCATGTAAGTGGAAAGTAAAAGGGTAAGAGAAGAAGGAAGTTGTATATAAGAACGATGAGTTAAACGAACTATTTATATATATTTATATATATATAATTAAAATTTAATGAACAGAGCACGGTAGTTCGCGTTTTGGAAATCGAACTTTTAAACGACTGTACCGGAAGATCCGACCGTCGGATTTTCCCAAAACTGAAACTGTTAGGACCGTCTTGGAAAAACCTTTCCAACGATATATGCTACGTTAAAATCCAACGGTTAGATTTTGAGAAATGTGAAAAATCAAAATTGATGGAAAACAGCGCCAGAGTCGCCCTTGACCTGAAGCATCATTAAATAAAGATATTAATTATATTAAATAATGAAGGCAAGGATTAATCGCTATAAAACAACATAATGACATGAAATGTGTTTTTCTCAAAATTATGAATGCGAGATTATTTGGAAAGTCCGGATTTATTCCATTCCAAATGATTGTACGATTTCAAGAGACTAAATATGAAGACGGCGTACGAAGACCGTAAATCTTCCCTCGAATGGACAACGATCAAGAATCTGAATTGGGTAGCTCCCGATTCAAGAGACGTGGTAATTGTCCAAACGTACGCGTTGGTTTCACGGATTTGACCCTCGCTCAGACCCAGAGCATGGGTGTAAATGGATGGTGTGTCTGACATCGTACCCCATTGATATCATGTTGTCGGTTTTCTGTTAAAATAAAAATGTTGGTGGTGGAGAATTCATTCTCTACTTAACACCCGTTTATATATTGTCAGACGGTCGATGACACGGTATGGAGTCACAGTGTGGCATGCTAAGATGAAATGATCAAGTTTTCTTGTTGAAAAGCAGAACCTTGTAGTATGGTATACATGACTTCACGAGCCTCACCCACCGGTTGAGTCTAAAAAGGGGGAAGGGAACGCAGGGAAAGTAGCACGTTTCTTTCTAGTTAGTAGTCATTTTACTTATATGGATGATGAAATGAGGCGCCTCGGATAGGTCCTATAGGACCAGGGAACGTGTGCTTAGGAATTGCCAATCCTCTAAGCTGTATTTGAGGACCGGCCCTGCCATTTCCAAGGGTTAACTGCGGGTAATCCTGAGGCATTAACTAGAGTGTCTTGAATCGGTAAGGAGTCCTCCCTAGCCTGGACTCATGATGGAAACCCAACTTTCCATTACGACCCGACGGATTTGATTGTATTACTAGTATTGGAGGCATAATATATGGTACCTATGCTTCCTAGGATTAATACATTGCTTTGTTTTAAAAACTATACACTTTAATGATAGTATTAGCTTCGTATTTGGCGTATTTAGCATGTTTAACCACCATAAGGTAAAACTCTATCCTCTTGGTGTGCGTTGCATTGTGTGATGGGACCTGAGTCTTATGGGGGTTCCATTTTTCAAAAGACATTGCGTTGTGTCACGTTTATTTATCTGTACTGACACTGTAGTTATGCACAGCAATCCATTGGTACAACCCGTTCCGCGTTAGCGGCGTGGTCTTTGGATTTGCCTTATTTTGTATGAGTTAAGTTAGTTAAGAATTCTCACACCAGTCCCACGACTGACCTATCGTTTGTTTCACCTTTTTACAAACTTGGGTGCCCTCTCTTCCACACGGGCAGCCAAGTAGACAGGTTTCCTTTCTGCTTGGAGTTTTTCTTTGGAGCTGCTTATATTCTCTCTCTTGGAATTTGCTTTGGTGAAGAGGTGATGACTTGAAGCTTCGAAGACCCTCTATCTTTTGTTTTATCGCATTTTTCCTTTTATTTCAGACATCAGACTTATGTCCATTTCATGTTATTTTATTTGGAGTTGGAACTTATGTCATTTTCTAAAAAAAAAAAAACTTGTTGTAATAATTTAGATTCTGTGACTGTGGATTTCTATTGCTGATGACATTATATATCCGCTGCTATGATGTTGTTACTTTATGGATTTCCTGTGCTATGTTGTTTCCTGTGACTTGTTATATTATAATTATGTTGTATTCCATATGGTTTCTCCTTGCTTTCACTCGTGGAAGTTTGGGGTCATCACACAATTTCGATTCAAATCCATTCCAATTAAATTATTGGAAATTCTGGTTACTTTTAAAACCATTTCAAATCCAATTTATTTATTTTAAAAATAAATGGATTTTAATTCTAGTTCAAAACTAGTTCATTTCGATAAAAATCTGTTTTTATCTTTTCAAATTTGGAATTTTTCATCTCAATTCTTCACAAATCATTTCTTATGATTTTACACAGATTATTGATATTTTTAATAATTTTATCAAGGCCCGTACATTCGATTTCCATCAACGACCATCGAACTGCACTTACAGCGACCTTTTCCAAATTTGATTTGGACATAATTCCAAATCAAACCGTTAGATTTCACATCACTAACATTCGTTAGAAAGCTCTTTTCGATACGAACACACCGGTTTCGGTTTCAGGAGAATCCGATGGTCGGATCTCCCGAAATATCCATTCGAAGTCAATGGTCGAAATTCGCGAACTGCTGCGACGCGGCGCGTTCTATTCAGGCCATTCTATATATATATATATATTATATATATTTCGTCGATTTCCTTTTAAAACGTATTTTATAAATCGTTTTAAATTCGTTTTCAAAACGATTTCAACTTCATATTCAATTTCGAATCAAAATTGAATATTCCGCATCATCAATATACAAATGATAATATTTTCAAAACGTTATATTTTGAAATCACTTCCTTTTCTATAATCATTATAAAAACGAATATATCGATATAAATATCGTTCGCGTCAAAATGGCGCATATCTAACCTACACGGCTTTATATATTTCAATAACTTCGTTATTCTATTCAACAAATGAATATTTTCTTCAACACATGAATATATATTTTTATTCAACACATGAATATATATATATATATATATATATATATATTTATTCAACACATGAATATATATTTTATTCAACACGTGAATTTATTTTATTCAACACATGAATTTTCTTTCTATTCAACACATGAATTTTCTTTCTATTTAACACATGAATTTTCTTTCTATTCAACACATGAATTTTCTTTTATAATATTCCTTATTTTCCAAACTGGAATGAGGCCCAATTAATTACCATATAAGGTTAATTATATGGATTTTCTACAACACATGTATATACCAGCAACTATAAATCATCAACCATCATCCAGAGTGCACCACACAACTGCATAAGCATTAAATATAAATAATTAACGCTTACACAGTCTGTCAACCCATCGATTGACATACAACTAAACAATCAGGATTAGTGTACGTCAAATCTCATCCCAATACCCGTGTGGGGTTTCAAATCAACAAACTCACATTTTATTTGTGTAGTTGGGCAATGTGTAAAATTTATCGTCCCAATCAATATAAGTCAAATCAGTGTACAAACAAATCGTCCGATTTGTTTATTACTATTTATTTTATATACACGTTAAAATTCATATTTTTAACTATAAAAATATTTTCCACTATAAAATATTTTATTTCATTCCACATCACACAATCAAATTTCACAACACAGCAATCAAACAAATAAGTCATCCATGGTCTTTGGAAGATGGGTGTCGGGTGCTACTAAGCACCGTCTGCATCCTAATATATATTTCAACTAGAAATTAAAATAAAAGCGAGGAGTTCTCACCGAGGGTTCCACTCCTCTTGGCTTTCCTTCTGAACTGTTCGGGTTTCGTTTTGATTTCAGTCGATACCATCGCCATATTTTTCTGCTATTCACAGTAAAAATCATATTTTTACCGCTTTATCCCAATAAATAAAAATCATATTTTTATTTCTATTCAAAGATTTTTTTCTTCTTCTTGTTATTCATTTAAATAAAAATCAAATGAAAATCATGTTTTTATGAAAATAAAAACCATATCTTTACTAAGCTAAAAATCTCAACTTTATGAATTTGAAAATGCGATCTTTTCTCTCTAAAAATCATACTTTTCTATTTTAAAAACCCAATCTTTTTATCCGATAAAAATCCCATCTTAAATCCATTAACTTTATAATAAAAATCGCATTTTTACTTAGGTAAAAATCATACCTTTATGATATTAAAAACCATGGCTTTCATAACATAAAAATCACTTCTTTTACAACATAAAATAAAATAAAATGCATCAGTTTTTATATCTAACTAAAATCATAGAATAGAAGAAAGAAAAATATTAAAACAAATAATAAAAGCATACCGCGTGGGGGGGAACTCGCTAGTGGTCATCGGAGATGGGGGAGGGTGTTGCGGCCTTCCATTGGCGGCGGCTGGTCCTTAGGAGGATGGAGGCGCGGGGTCAGGGGGTTCGACAGTGGGCGCGGGTTTCCAGAAAAAGGGGGGTCTCGATGTGGGGGAGGAGGAAGAATGAGAGAGGGGGCGTGCGAGAGGAGGCCGGAGGAGGTCTTGGGCCGAGGCGGGTGGCGGATCGCGACGGGGTGGGTGGTGGCTAGGGCAGCGATGGGATTTAGTTTAGGGTTTTTTTTTGTTTCAGAAAAATGACAGTGGAATTATGGGAGGGAGAGAGAGAGAGAGATAAACGGGAGGCTTATGGGTAAGGGATTTTATAATTTAAATTATTATTTTCTCTTTAAGAAGTTGACTTTTCATACGAATTCTAAACGAGTCCCAACGACTGTCGCCGCTAGCTAATTACCCTCATTCCGAACACAATGGGATATAGATCGTAAGCTGATTCGATCGT
The DNA here is from genome assembly GCA_030737875.1 of Allium sativum. Classification (NCBI taxonomy): domain Eukaryota; kingdom Viridiplantae; phylum Streptophyta; class Magnoliopsida; order Asparagales; family Amaryllidaceae; genus Allium; species Allium sativum. Next base: position 627,660,590 of record CM060920.1, read on the forward strand.
TTCGATCAGTTTTCATTAAAATTTAAAATATAAATCTATATATTGATTTGGAACGCACATTTCAATTTAATGGGGTCACATACAGACTCTAAAAATTCCCAAAAAATATTTTGTAGCTTCGTATTGACGATACGGTTTTAACAAAACTAATTTCGTCAAATTCCGAGACCGTCAGAAAAATGTTCATTTTCCAGTCGATTAAAATAAACTAAAACTGGTCAAACGCGTTTTCCCTTGCCACGCTCACATATTGATTCGGAAAATTACGAATTTTGAAACCTAGCAATAACTTGACATCCCGGATTCAACAAAAGTGGTTTTGTCGAAATCCGAGGTTGTTTGCAAAATTCCCATTTTTAAGGGCCAGAATTTCCACAACGACTATTCTGAATTTTCAATTGGACATAACTTTTTATCCCCGCTATGAAATTTCAATTTTTCGGATTCGTTGGAAAGATATTCTCATATATATTCTAATATTTTTGGTTTCGCTAAAATCCGGTTTATTTTGAATCCTGTACATTCATTTGAACTTTGAAATCGAATTTTCGAACTACCGCGCCATTTTCAATTCTTTTTAAAATTATAAATAAATAATTATATTCTAATGACAATTCAAATAAAAATATACGTTTTAATTGTATTCAAAATAAATTTCTCGTCATTTTTATTTAAAATAATTCATTTTAAATGTTCAAAATTCAATGAAATTTCCAAAATAAAATTTTTAAATTGGCTCAGATTTTCGGGTTATTACATGCAGTTCCATTCCAGTTTATTATACGAAAATCTGTTTTCCACTTCATATGTGATTCCGTTTTAATTATACTGAAATTCATTTTCAATTCATTCAACTCTATTTTAAACTGTTGATGAATTATATTCAACCAATCTGGCAAACAATAAATAATTAGTTGACAACCAATGCACAACCAACTCAATCAAATCAATTGAATTTACATTCAGTATTAATATTTACTTTGGCTTAACATATTTGAACATCAACCGATTAACATCCAATTGATTTCCAATTAATTATTATCCGATCAATTTCTAAATCCCAAATCTGTTTTATTTACTTTCAATATCATTCTTAATTTAATTTCACTTAACCAAATTAAGTTTCAATCTAAAATCCAATTAACAAATTGATATTTCTAACCAAATTCTGATTTTATTTCAAAATTTGTTTATTCTAGTTCATTCTGTTTTAATTTATCTTCAAGTTAAATCCTGATTCATTCAATTTCATATTACTATTCTTATTCACAAGCTCTATATGTGAAATTTCTTATGGTTATATTAAACTATTCCAATTCATAATCTCATTTGAATTTTATTCAAATCTACCAAACACATCAAACATATTGGTATCTCAATAATTTAGGAAAATCATTTCTTTTCTATACAAAAATATAATTTGGGTAAAATTATTTCATTTACCCTCTTTACAGAAAAATATCATGTCCATTGTCAGTTTAAAAGCTTCTCAACACTTGAACCGATCAAACAACACAATACGAAACACTTGTTTATAAAATCTACAAATACACTCTCATACATATACACTCAAACTCAATTTAGGGTATTACTAACCCCATCTCTATCGAGTTAGGCCACATATCCAAGGTTATTACTAAACCAATAGCTATGATACCACTGTAACGACCCGATAGATATTCAACTCCTGAATTCTGACAATAATACATAAACCCGTATTACTTGCGAAAACTCAAGTATCGAAAATAGTAGATAGTTAATAGAAAGAAATTAAAGGGTAAGATAAGAAAGAAAGAAATATTAGAATAGAATAAATAAGAAGAAGAAACACATCAGAATCAGAGTCTAACATCGTAACGTAAAAAAATATAATATAGAAATAAATATCTGTAGAGAGCTTGAAATAAAAACTTACAATCATCAGAGTACATCAACACATCTGGGCAGTTATAACAACCTGTCGGCATATATAATCACACGAAGGAATAATAACTATATAATATCATACGTCTGAACTCTTGCAGCTCGTCTCTTCATAGTATCCAATAACCTTAACATGTAAAACTCGGTCTAATCCGAGCATTACAAATGCGGATCAGTCTGGTGAACCAAAGTGAGAAACCAACTAAGTTAATAAGTAGCATCCAACTTGACTTTAAAGTTAACAAATCTTTTCTGAAATAAAGGATAATCGTAAGACTAATTCGCACATAAACACAGATGGTTTTTACCTTACGATAACCCAAAACATTTTGAAATCATATCTTTTCTGATATTATAAAAATGTCTAAATACAAATAAATATCAATCTAGCAGAACGCTTGCATCTCACTCTCTACATATATAGTATGCAATCAAAACTGCAGGGCTTTATTGGAGGATGGATTCCAGCTGGCAAGTTACGGGACCACCTTCCGACATTGTACCTCTGTAGAGGAATACACCGGGTTCAACAAGAACATCTTACAACCCAGGCTAAACATGACCGACAATTCACTTTGCTTGAATGTTCCGAATATATTGCCACCTATGGTTGCTATCAACATAACCATTCCCGGGAGATACAGAAGCGAAAAGAAGAACAAATATGAATATTCTCTAGATGGTGAAAATACACCTTAATCGGAGAGACCCACATAGCCATGCGACCTACCCGATTTTATACCATTCCCAGGTTGTGTGGCTCGAGGTTATAAATATCTTTAGAACATCTGGCCACCATTCACTTTGAATGCCACACCGTCAGATTTGCTAGAAAATTGCTAATTGATGTCCACAAAAATACTCTACTTATTAGGCTAAGAGAAAGGCCTTTTCCGCCATCAACTATGGTACGTTTGAAGAAATCAACGTACATAATCCCTTTGGAAATACTCTATCATACATCGTACAAGTCATCTACGAACAGAATGAACCAAAGGCACCCTCCTACAACATCCTAGGTATCACTCTATAGCTCGGTAGCGAGTAGTCCTTGCAATCCGCAGATTCCAACCACGACCAAATCACAAATCATATAACTCTAGTTGTAAGCCAAAAAAATTCGACGAATAGTCCATCCGCTTATGAAGGTCTACACTCTTTAATTGCGGCATTTCTAAATCTTCGAAAATTCGTATTTGCTGGTTCGTAATGGTTTTCGAATATATAAATTCGATCTCGGTCTTTTCGTACCAACAATCGATTCAGACAGATTTTGATAGTCGGTTATTTAACTATCAAATAAACAACCATTCATCCATAAGAATAAAATAAATTTATTGGTTTAGTACTCAACATCGCTTGGCCTTTTTAATTAAACTTCTTAATCTTCCAATATTATAAAACATAGTATTGACCTCTTATTTTTATTATAAGAATAGCGCAAGATTATTTCATTTTTATATTTTAAAATTAAATCATATGTGTGCGTGTGTATATTCCACGTAAACTTCGTTATGAAATCTCTTTGGTTTCATTGATTGAAAACAATAACTAACACTTATCCCCTTTTGAATAACCATTCAAACTCGTTTCTTAAATTCATTCACTTTGTGGTATCGTATAATTTCACAAAAATTTCTCTCTATTTCCTTATGTTGGAAATATTTATTTATATTCTCAAATCCTTTTGAATCCCATTACTTTGGAATTATTGTAATTTCACAAACCCATTTTATAGTTTGAAACTTTCATATTCCTTATTCATGCATTTCTATACTTCACCATTCATTAGTCCCTACTCGTAAATTGGTAAGAGAATAACTCCCTAAGTATCAACCCCAAACACCGAATCAATATCAAATTAATACTTAGAAAATCACTGAACTCAATCAATCTTTAGTTAGGTTCGAATTCTTTCATTTCTTCTCTTACTTACTTATCAGCCCATATTATTCCATTGCTAAACCATTCAACCATTTTCAATTTGAAAACTCATTTCCATTCCATTCACCTCACTTAATTTCGTTATTAAGTATCATCAGTTTAAAGCTAACGTTTTCGCCTCACGCCCTTTTATAAACTTTATTTATACAACTCGGGTTTAATATAACACCCTTTTTATTGTGATTTCTTCTTACTTCAAACATTAAATAAAATATTTATTTAAGTCATCGCATCAGCTCACAATCTCTTTAATAACTTCGTTATAAAATTTAGGTTCAATATAAAACTCATTCATAACCTCTTTTCGAAACTCAACCATATTCCATCCCAAATCGGTTACTTACTTAATTGTATTTCATTTAAGAAGTAATTCCTTAAATTATTATTAATTACAATAATAATTTTACTTCATCATTAACTTCCGAAGAAGTAGTTAAATTCTTTATTACTAAAATAAATAATAAATTTCTCTATCTAAAATCTTATTGAAATTAACAAATATTTAGTAAACAGTTTCATTATATTTATTTAACACTAAACTAATTTAATTTAATAATTAATTCCAATTAAAGCGGTCGGCTTATTCAACTCAAAATATGGTTATCTCGTTAACCAAATTCAATTAGTCCTTCCTTTAAATTAATTAATAATATAATTAATTTAAATAATTTTATTTAATTGTTTCTTAGAAACAATTAATTCAACTCTTGATCGTTACATTAACTTCTGATCATCTACTTATAATTCTTATTAACATCAGAATTTGCTTTATAAGACAATTTAACAATTAATTAAAATTTTAAATAATAATTATTTATTTCTTTTTAAATAACTTTCATTCAAAATAATAGATTTAAAAACTTATTTCGGTCACAAAATAAATTTTATAACTTCATTTACGTCGATCTACCTGACTGTAAATCAACATTTACAAAACAATTAACTTATAGTGTAACACCCCGCATTTTTAAGATAATTAAATATATATATATATACATGGATATATAAATAATGGTGAAGTGCAATTTAAATTAGTGGAAGAAATGGAAAAATTGATACGTTAACAATATTTGTAATAGAAGAGATAATAAAATAAAAAACTTAATCTAAATATCAGGAATTAAGTATAGGGGACATCACCATTACGTCTGCCTCGAAATTCTGGTTCAGATGAACACTTGGTTTGCGTAAATCAGACACCGTATGAAGAAGTCATTAAGGTTCGAAGTTTCTATACGCACAAGAGAAATATATATATATATATATACACACACACACAAACAAATTAAAATATAAAATAAAGAATAAAATAAGGATTGCATGTAATAAATACATGCACTGAAAAAATAGAGAAAAATGTAATGCATGCATTGAAAGAAAGAAAGGATTGGTTGCATGTAATGTAAATATGTTGCATGCACTGATTTGCAATCATAATGCATTAACATTAAAAGAAAAATAAAAGAAAAAGTTTCATGCAATGGTTTAATTTAAGTATTGTAACTAACATGAAAAAGAGAAGTAAAGAGAGAACAATAATTATCATTGTTCTAAGACTTATTAACAAAAGACTTCATAGCTCAGTTGGTTAAGACATTGGACTTGTAACATAGAGGCCAGGGGTTTGAACCTCGGCAGCGGAATAATTTTTATCTTTGTTTTAGAGAGGGCCAACTGAACATGCAACTATATGTACGTATACAAATTCAAAATTTGAAAGGATAAGAACGCACATATAAGGAGATAAAGAAAATATATGTATATATATATATGTGAATATATATATATGCAGAAATATATGTATACGAAAGATAAAATTTCAAGATAAGGCTACAGTCAACGAAATATGGCAAGAATCAAATAACGGTGCAACATCGTTTGAATTTTGAAAATAAAACGAAAGTTGTGCATATATATATGTGTACGCGTAAAATGGTCGCTAGAGGAATTGTATACATATAAGAATATTTCATGTGAATAAAACAGTTAATTAAATTTCAAAAATTCAAAAGTTCGAAATTCAAATTTCTGCGCCAAAATAGCTTGCGGGACCCAATGCTGACTCAGCACAGCGTGTACGATAAGATTTGGCTAGATTCATCTGCGAACCTGGACTATTTTCTTAACTGGGTTCAATGCTGACTCAGCACTGCGTGTACGATAAGATTTGGCTAGATTCAACTGCGAACCTGGACTATTTTCTTAACTGGGTTCAATGCTGACTCAGAGCTGCGTGTACGATAAGGTCTTGAGAACCTAAATAAACACACCTAGACCTAACCCTAAATTCTTTAATCAAAGTAATGGCATCACTATGCTTCTCAACTCTAATCTAACCTAGCCTCCATCAAATCAAATCAGATTAGAGTTTTTAAGACAATAATCAAAATTAGAGCTTTCAAATTGGAGTTCACGAATTGGATAATAAGAATTGAATTCTACATCAAAGGATTAGCTATTCAAATTCAGAAATCAGATCTCAGAATTCAAGATCCGTTCTTTAATCGGTGAGTGGAATTAAACTAAGACTTTTCGATAATGTTATTGCTATCGTTTAGCATTCCCATATATATATATATATATAAATTGTGGAATTTCAAGTTTAACTATAAATTGCGATTGTAACAAGTTGAAATGTAAACATGAATAGATCTGTGAACTCATGTCTTGATTATAGTAAATTATGGGAATGGTTAGCATGACATGACATCATTAATTTGTTTATTTAACCAGTTGAACGTTTATATGATTTATAGAATAACATTGAACATGTAATTGGATTAGTCGGAGTATTATACAGTTCACATGAAAACTGTCATATTTGTGTACAAGGAATGTCTTGAGTAAGTGTATGACTATATTGACCAAATTATGTTTAAAGATCTGAATTTTGATCATAAGTATAAAAATAATTTGGGTATGAAATGGGACATAGCTAAATAGTGATTTGGGACATAAATTAAAACGTATGTGAATATGAATTTTCAACAGAAATTGGAGAATATGTGGGTTGGGTTGGTGCAATATATATATACACACACATACATACATACATACATATATATTTATGCCTAAATTTATGATATAGGGCGTAATTAAAAGTGAATTAAAAAGAGGCATAAAAGTCTGTAATTTGAATAGTAAATTAAACAAATGGGGAAAGGTTTAATTTATTAATTAATTGATTAATTAAGTAATAATGGAATGTTTAGTAATAACAATTAGGAATTGTAATTGTACTTATGACACGAGGTTAGGTTACATTAGTGGTGAAAGTCTGCCCAGACCCGACCGGCATATCCAGCAGCCACTAATGTTGAACCTAATGTGGGAGGTCTGAGTATGTAAATACAAATCGGGCTAAGACACGAGGTTAGACTCAACTTTGGGATAAGACTGCTCGGACCCGGCCGACATATCCAGCATCCACACGTTGTAGGCCTGATGTGGGAGGTCTAGCCCATTTTAACCATAATTGGACATGGTAATGAATTAGAATACTTAACCCAATAAAATATGTAGTGGTGTTATGAACCAGTTGAAGAGGGTAGGGGTTAAGTAAACATTTTAAAGAAATGGGAAAGGTTAAGTTAATCTTAATTAATGCCATAATGGGGAATGATAACAACCTATTATGAACATATAGGAGAAATATGAAAGACATATAATAGGTAGACTTGTCCTAGGGACAAGGGAAGATGATAATAAGACTAGAGAATGGGACAACTTATATTATAAAATAAGTTGAATATAAACTACAAAGCGATAATGAGTAATCTGTTGATAAACATAACATGAGTTATGATTAGAAGACCTTAGTTAAGAGAACTAAGTAAATAACGATAAATATAACTAAGTTGTAAATCTTAATTAAGAGAACTAAGTAATAAACCTTAGTTAATAAAAATAAGTAATAAGCATTAGTTAAGAAAACTAAGCAATAAGCCTTAGTTAAGAAAACTAAGCAAACAACCAAGGATTGTGGTGACATCAATAGATGGAAGTATAACTGAATAAAAAGATAGATATGAGGAAAAACTTATATAATAAATATGTTAAGATGGACAATGGGGTACAAAGCTTATTAATGAAACTTACAAGCAATGAGTCATATATGAAACATTAATAAGCAAGAGAAACTTGGTAATTAGAATCGAAAGACAAAATGAATAAGGATAACCAAGTTAAATGTGAAAACTCACGAGTTGGCGCAAGCACGTAATTAATGGTTAGACATAGGGTCTAATGACATATAAGACTGAGGCGCTTGGACCAGTCCATACGTTAGAGAATGAATAACCATAAGAAGTAGATCATCAGGATGACAAAAGACACAAAGAGGAGCGCATGTCCATCTAGATATTCTTGTAGGCTCCAACGGACTGGGTTAAGAAGCACGCGGCTTCCGGGGACGTAGGGTACTCTTGGTATTCCTCTGTGAGTGGGAGATGATCCATCTGTGCTCACAGAGGTTAGGTCTGCATAGGTGAACCAATGAGTATCCTTGATTGCAATAATTAAGGGGCAATCAAAAGACTAAGATGGACCAGCGTGATTCGACGAGACCAGTTAGTGCCTTGTGATAGCAACTCGTCGTCTACCTACCATCTTCAGTCAGTACGTAAAGCGGAAAGGCGAAGAACTCCAAAACACCATATACTTTGCTATCTAGTTATGGGTGAGGTTGGCCAATAGGATTGAAGGGCATAGTGGCCCGGGGTTACAGTTCTCATTCTTGATATTCTTGGGTGCCTTTCATTAGTTGAGGGAGGGGTCTAGTGGGACCATAGCCACTGTAGCAGACTTTGGCATCTTCAATCGGCTAATATCTGAAAGCTCCCGAACGAGTTCCATGTTTATTGATTAGCCCTGCCACGGGACTCGGGCGCACATATAGAGAACATGTGGAATAGACGTCGAGTACAATTGATGATACGTACGTGGGAAATTCCAGGTACAACCATGTCTGCTCTGGGTGGTGTATCGAAGACTAGAGGGCATTATTCGATGATGGAACCTAATTCGATCGAATGGTTCAAAGATGGCAATCCGAACGCTTACGTAATATAGAAGTAGTGGTTCTTTGCAAATGCAGCGTTGACATATATACAGAAATCCGTAAGACATTCGGGCGTAGGATTAGGGACTGCTATAATCCTGCGATGATACGGTAGAGACCGTGCGAGTGGGGTACCATGGGGTGTACCTTAGTTGGGGGTAGTTACATATACTCTGTATTAGGTTAATCTACTAGGGAGTGGATAAGCGCGACGTGTGTAAGCCTTGGATGCTAATAACACAGATAACCTAATGAATTAGAAAATGTAACTGAACGATATATGTAGGATTATCCAGAAGTGTAATTTAAATTCATTCACACATAACTTATGTTCTGACCCCCTCCTCATAACATTCGCATGTTCGGTTTATCACAGAGACCGTATAGCTTTGGATACTGGTTTAGCAGTATTGTTATTAAGGTAAAGTTAAGTTTTAATTGTATTATATTTTGTTCCTTCCGCTGTGAGATGTTTTCCGAACTCTGACATGATTTATGTCTCTATCTTTTCTGCCGGATATCAAAGCGTCCAACTCGGGTTGTGATGGATTGGGTTTTTGAAAGAAAAAAAATCGGTCTGTCGGAACTCGGGTTGTTACATCTGGTATCAGAGCTTGGATTAGGATTCCTATATAGATAGTGAGTGAATGTACTTGTATTTTCAAAAATATAAATATATTATATATAATCCTAGATCCATAAGGAAGCCCACTAGATAGAAAAAGTAAAATGTGGAAGGAAATGAGATACCTATTTTGTACACTAAAGGAATGAACATAGAAATTTTGAGACCCTTAAGTTGTTTGGTTGGAAAGTGTACAATATGTTTGGTATTAGAGAAAGATGTATCCCATATGATATGTGACGGCAAGGAATTTCGCTCGGTCCGAACCAGTCGCTAAACCGATCCAGGCCGTTCGAAACGCCCTATCGTTTGAGAACACGACAAAATAGAACGCATACAGAAGAACGTTTCATTGTATATTACAACAATGCACCAGATTACAAGAATATACAGAGTAAAAATGAATATTACACAGAAATATCAGAGATTTAAATTACATTTAAATACATAGCAGCGGAAAATAATACAATACACAACTAGAAGAGATATACGGATAAAAAGCTTTCCGGATATCGTTCCAGCTGTAAACCAGGATCCTGTGAATATAAATCTGCAAAACCAAAACTACTAGCTGCCCGTGTCGAAAATAAGGGCACCCAGAGTTTAGGTTAAAACAATAAACTCCAGGTCAGTCATGTGACTGGTGTGAGAACTATAACAGTTATTAATCTTTATTTTAAATCATTAGGTAAATCAAGGGACCACGCCGTATAACACGGAACGGGTTTCCTCCCAAGAATACCAGTGCATAAAACAAACAGCGCAATGCTAAATAAAGAAAAATGAAGCTGTTATAAGACCCAGGTCCCATCACACAATGCAACGCAGTCGAGGATAGGGTTTTCCCTTATAACAGCCAAAGAATGCTTGATACGTTTAAAAACAAATCATTTGATACTATAATAAGTGTACAGTGTTTAAAATAATTTCAAATCATAAGTATCAATCATAGATGGCATGAATGGCCCATAACACTATGTCACCATATATAAGTTTACAATCAAAACCGCAAAACGACGTATTGGAAGTTGGGTTATCATTTATGGTATGAACCAAGGCTAGGGGCAAGATCCTCAATGATTCGAGACAATCTAGCCCATGTCTCCGGAACAGCCGCAACTGCCCCTTGGATCGTCAGGGCCGGTCCACCGATGTGGATTATTATGCCTGAACACTACGTTTCTCCGCCCTTTGGGGCGTAAATCTGGCCCGTCAGCCGACCAGAAGCATCGGCCGAAACCGATATCACGAGGCGCCTCGCTTTTCAGCAAGTAATAATAAGTAACATCCACATGAGTCAAACTCGTCAGCCAGTTCAAGCACTGACGCCACTCCTAACTAGAAAGAAACGCATGTCCTCCCTGATGTCCGTCTCCCGTTTTTGATTCATACCGGGTGTGATACTCGCGAATCAATGTTACACAAAGCTACGCCACAAAGGCCGTCCTTCGATCATCAACCACAAGACTTTGCTTTTCAACAGAAGCCTTGATCAATTGCCACTTAGGCATGCCACACAGGCAATTCACTCCATGCGATTGATATCCATCAATATATAACCCCTGAGCTCGTACATCTCAGAGAAGGGCGTTAAGCAAGAGAATAAATTCTCCGCCGCCAAACAGATATATATTTAATAGAGATCAATCACACGGACTAAAATCCAATGTCAGACACACAGTCCATTTACAAGTCCGTTTTGGGTCTGAACGAAACCGGAGGCACCTAGTACCCCGCATATCCATCGATCTCCAAGTACGTCTGGACGATCACTAACTGTTTCCATCTTCTTGGGTGTACAGCCCAATCAAGATCATCAGTTATCACCCAAACGACGTGAAGACCTCCGGTCTTCGACCATCGTCTTCATCTTCGACTTATCGTCGTATCAGTTATTCAGAATGGGATAAACCCGGTCTTTCCGAATAACTCGCGTATATTTTAAATAAGTGTTACACAAACACAACATACGCCTCATTCCAATTCATTAGTCACTAACCGTAAATTAATCAAGAGAATAATTCCCCAAATATTAACCCCGAAGGCCGAAACCAACATCAGATCAATATCCAGAAAACCATTCTGTTTGGCTAACCGACAGTCAATTTCTAAATTTCACATTCATAGGGAAAGGTTCCCATTAATTTTATCCAAGATAAATTTCTTGAATTTATTCTATAATCTATTTTTGAATATCAATTCAAACTAGTCGGGATTAACGAACCTTACCGAAGTAATTATTTGTTTTAATTTCCCAATCCCAACCTATTCATCCTATGAAGTAAAACTGGTTATACTTCATATCTAACACCACGGTGTTATCGGTAAATTCAATTACCATTTCACGTTCAAATCTAATTAAAGATTTAACTATCGCCTGGAGCAAAACTTGTAATACTCCATTTTCGATCTTTTCAATCTAATTAAAGATTCATTAAAACTCCACTTAGTTTTAATCGTTAACTAGGTTAAAGAATCAGTGTCATTTAAAAACACAGTTCACGATAAACCCAAAATCACATTCCATTAATTATCGGGTTAAAGAACGAGTGTTTTTTTTTTTTTTAAAACACTGTCCACGATAAACCCAAAAATCAATATCCATTCCATTCCAATTAAATATTATTTAATTGGTACACTTCATTAAATCTAAATAAAAAGATTTAATCTTTTCTCAACTGGGTTCAAGAACAGTGTTAGTGAAGACACCATTCACGACAAACCCAAATCACATTCGATATTCAATACAAGGCTCTGAATAGAAAATATATCGGCTTATATTCAATATCGAATTCTACGACTAACAAATGTCGTATTGGAAATAACGATATAAATATATATCTTTCAAATTTCCATAACAACATCTGTATAATCACGAATTCCAACATCGAAATATTCCGAAGACAATTTCGATTCAAATCCATTCCAATGCAATCATTGGAAATTTTGGTTATTTTTAAAACCCTTTTCGAATTCAATTTATTTATTTAAAAATAAATAGAATTATATTTCTAGTTCAAAACTAGTTCATTTCGATAAAAATCTATTTTTATCTTTTCTAATATGGAGTTTTTCATCCCAATTCTTTCTAAATCATTTCTTATGATTTTACATAAATTATTACTATTTTTAATAATTTTATCAAGGCCCGTACAGTCGATTTCCATCAACGGCCATCGAACTGCACTTACAGCGACCTTTTTCGAATTTGATTTGGACGTATCTCCAAATCCAACCGTTAGATTTCAAATTTCTAACATTCATTAGAAAGCTCTTTTCGATACAAACCCAACGGTTCCGGTTTTAGGAGAATCCGACGGTCGGATCTCCCGTAATGTCCGTTTGAAATAAATGGTCGAAATTCACGAACTGCCGCGGCGCGGCGCGTTCTATTCAGGCCATTATATTATATATATAATATATATAATATATATTTCGTCGATTTTCTATTCAAAACGAATTATATAAATAGTTTTAAAATTCGTTTCAAAATCTATTTCAACTTCCATTTCAATTCAAAGTAAAATTGAATTCTTCTTTATAAATTCGTTTCAAAATTCATTTCTATTCAATTCAAATTTCAATTCAATTTGAATTCATTTCAATTCACTTTCAATTCAATTTGAATTCGTTTTCAATTCAATTCATTTCGAAATCGTTTTTAATTCAATTCATTTCGAAATCGTTTTCAATTCAATTCATTTCGAAATCGTTTTCAATTCAATTCATTTCGAAATCGTTTTCAATTCAATTCATTTCGAAATCGTTTTCAATTCAATTCATTTCGAAATCGTTTTCAATTCAATTCATTTCGAAATCGTTTTCAATTCAATTCATTTCGAAATCGTTTTCAATTTAATTCATTTCAAAATATTCGATTTCGAAATCACTTTTCAATATTCATTTCAAAATGAAAAAAAATCGATATAAATATCGTTCACGTCAAAATGGCGTCAATCTAATCAACACGGCTTCATAAATTTCTATTTTCAAATATTCTATTTCAAATATTTCTTTTTCAAAATAGTTGTTATTATCAAAATATTTCGTTCAACACATGACCAATCTCAATGGATGAGTACTGTCAACACATGAACTTTTATTTTATATTGATAAAGATGTAAATTTTATTACTAAAATATTTCGTTCAACACATGACCAATCTCAACGGATGAGTACTGTCAACACATGAACTTTTATTTTATAATATTCTTTGTTTTTCAAATTGGAATGAGGCCCAATCAATTACCATATAAAGTTAATTATATGGATTTTCATACAACACATGTATATAATAACATTGAAAATAATCAACCATCAACCAAAGTGCACTACACTGTAAAAGCATCAAATATAGATATTCAACGCTTATAACAGCCTGTCAATCTATCGATCGACATATTTAATCAATCAGGATGAGTGAACTTCAGATTTCATCCTAACACCCGTGTGGGGTTTCAAACAATCAAACAAAGATTTTATTTGTGCAGTTGGGCGATGTGTAAAATTTATCGTCCCAATCAATGTCATTCAAATAAGTGTACATAAACAAACCGTCTGGTTTGTAAATGAATATTTATTTATTCACATTCACGTTAAAAATTATATTTTTAACGATAAAACATTTTATTCCAACCTATGAATTTCTATTCAATTCATTTACACAATAAAATGATATTTTTATTTTCTAACATATTTTAGAAAATTTCGGCGGCATAACGGCACGATACTAGAAACGGGACAAGGCCTCGCCTTATCCCCGGTCTAGTGAAGGCCCACGCCATTCACACATCAATCAAATCAATTCATTTCACCACATAATTCAATTTCAATCAAATAATCCATCTAATCTACGCAACCAAACAAACAAGTCCATGGTCTGTGGACGATTGTGTCGGGTGCTACTAAGCACCGTCTGCATCCTAGTATATATATATATCTAGAAAAGAAATTGAAAGGTGAGAAATTCTCACATATAGCTATCCTAGCTCCACGGCACTTCATTGATAGAAATCTTCATTGTCCTCGTCGATATCACTTTCTTTGCCCGTAGCCACTACATATGTAAAAATCGAATTTTTACTTCTAAGTTCAATATATAAAAATCGAATTTTTATTTCGCTATTCAATATATAAAAATCGAATTTTTTCTTCGCTATTCAATATATAAAAATTGAATTTTTACTCCGCTATTCAATATATAAAAATCGAAATTTTTTCTATTTAAAAATCTCGCCTTTCCCCTTTTTAAAATCTCATTTTTAAACTATGGTTTATATTTTATAGACAAAGATGATTTTAATTTCAAATCAGAGGTAATCTTATTTTTAAGTCAAAGTCTAATTTATATTTTCTATTTGAAAGTATTTTATTTTTCCAAAACTATCCTGTTTTATATTTTCCAAATCACTCCTAATTTTATTTTAACCTTTCTAACTTTATTTTCATAATGCTATATATATATATATATATATAAAATGAAAATAAAGGCTGCCTTTATATTTATTCAAAACTGCATTTATATTACATAAAAAAACTGCATTTATATTACGTTAAGAAAACTGCATTTATATTACATAAAAAAACTGCATTTATATTACGTTAAGAAAACTGCATTTATATTACATTAAGAAAACTGCATTTATATTACATAAAAAAAATCTGCATTTATATTACATAAAAAAAAAAAATCTGCATTTATATTACATAAAAAAAAAAATCTGCATTTATATAGCATAAAAAAAAAATCTGCATTTATATAGCATAAAAAAAAAATCTGCATTTATATAGCATAAAAAAAAATCTGCATTTATATAGCATAAAAAAAAATCTGCATTTATATTACATAAAAAAAATCTGCATTTATATAGAAAAGAAAGGAAAAAAAAAATGCTCACTGCAGAATTCATCTTCATCTTCTTCGTGGCGTCGAACTACCCTCTCGCCCTAGGGTTCAAGGCCGCCACCAACACAAGCTGCCGGAGTCGGATCTGGACCCACCACGATGAAGCCTGTCGTGCCCTCCTCCAACGCCGGGAGTGGCGTCCCCTTCGGCGGTCGACGGAGCCCAGAAATCGAGCTTGAACAGAGCGACTTTGAGCGGAGAAATCGCTCGAGCCACATCATAATACCCGATCTAGCTTGTATGAATTAGAAGCTCTCATCTCCCTCTTTGATTTCCGCTTATTAAATTACAGAAATTTCTTGGAGGATTTATCAGAAAATGGCGAGGAGTATTGGGCGTTTATCGCCGTTCGTTTTAAATGCTGGCGGCCAAGAAATCAAAAAGGGAACTAGGTTTTAGGGGGGGGGGTTATTTATAGGAATTTATATTTCATTTTAATATTATTTATTTCCAATTTCTCGTTTGTCCTCACGAACCCCAAATCAAACCCAACGAGTGTCGCCTCTAACTAAATACCCTCATTCTGAACACAATGGGATATGCTGCGTGGGCTGATTCGACTGTTTGAATCCTTTTCTATTAAATTTACATTTAAATCACTTTATTGAATTTTAAACGTACATTTCAATTTACCGGGGTCACATACTAACTCTAAAAATTTCAGAAAAATATTTTCTAGCTTCGTATAGACGATACGGTCCTAACAAAACTAGTTTCGTCGAATTCTGAGACCGTTGGAAAAATGGCCAATTTCCAGTCGATTAAAATCAACTGAAATGGTCAAAACACGTTTTCCTTTGCCACGCTCACATATTGATTTGAAAAATTATGAAATTTGGAATCTAGCAATAACTTGACACCACGGACCCAACAAAACTGGTTTCGTCGAAATCCGAGGTTGTTTGCAAAATGTCCATTTTTAAGGGCCTGAATTCCATAGCGACTATTCAGAATTTTCAATTGGACATATCTTTTGATTCCCGCTACGAACTTTTGATTTTTCGGATTCGTTGGAAAGATATTCACTATTAGATTCCATTATTTTTGGTTTCACTAAAATCCGGATTATTTTGCACCCGGTACATTCAATTGAAGTTTGAAATCGAATTATCGAACTACCGCGCCATTTTCAATTCTATTTATAATTATATATATAATTATTATATTCTAACGACGACGCGTATAATATATACGTTCGAATTATATTCAAAATAAATTTTCGTCGATATTATTTAAAATAATTCATTTTAAATAATCAAAATTCGCTAAAATTGCCAAAATAAAAATTTTAAACTGGCCCAGATTTTCGGGTTATTACAATCTCCCCCACTTAAAACTTTTCGTCCCCGAAAAGGAACAAAGTCGAAAGTGGTTTGATTAATAAGCTCTACATTCGATCTAGCTTCTATTCTCCAACCTTTCAGTTTCTGAGAATTTTCAAAATCTCAAAAATTTGGCTAACACCCTATATTTTTGAAAAATTTCGCCATAACCTCCCCTGCAATGGGAGCATCGGGGAATTTCAAATAGCTTCCCCGGTCCTTCAGATCTCAAAAAGAAAAAGAAAAAGCCAAGCGGCTAGCCAATAGGCTCACAAAATCAACATCACCCAAACAAAACAGGAAATTATGTAGTAAACATGTACCTATTTGTCGGGCAAACAAATTTTATTCTCTGCTCTAGCCTCCTTGCTATGACCTGTTCAATGATATACATGTATATGCAAGCAGATGCGACCAATTTTCAATATAATTCAATATTTGACTCAAATGAACTAAATGGTTCAAATTTTAATTATTCAAACAATAATCAAACAATACAATCATCAATCGATTAGTTGATTAGTTTTTCAAATGCATAACTTTGATATATATACAGGAAATCATGTTTCGATGTCAATTCACAACAATGTGTTCTAGCTATATATATAAGTTTTGGTTCTCACACCAATCTAATGGAAATATATAGATATCACACCTTCGAAACTCGAATACCAATTCTGATGATGTCCAGACTATCATCAGAATCGTCTCCGGGCGACTAGAGTGTGACTCTATATCTATCCAGTATATTAAAACTTCAAATACACGTGGATCAGACGTATACGCAAAGTCTATATATACTGGACTGTCCAAATTCAAACATAATAACTAATCAAATACGAATAGTTGATTTAAATTTTCAAAACAAAATTTGTTTTCATTTTCAAAAATATACTCTTCACACTCGTTCTAGGATACTACTGATCCCATCTCTAACGAGTCATTCTAATTGGATATTACTAACCCAATATCTGATGAATTCTTTCGTACGGTTCTAATGTGCCTTGTTCTCTGAGCTTTGTATACCAAAGCTCTGATACCAACTGTGACGGCAAGGAATTTCGCTCGGTCCGAACCAGTCGCTAAACCGATCCAGGCCGTTCGAAACGCCCTATCGTTTGAGAACACGACAAAATAGAACGCATACAGAAGAACGTTTCATTGTATATTACAACAATGCACCAGATTACAAGAATATACAGAGTAAAAATGAATATTACACAGAAATATCAGAGATTTAAATTACATTTAAATACATAGCAGCGGAAAATAATACAATACACAACTAGAAGAGATATACGGATAAAAAGCTTTCCGGATATCGTTCCAGCTGTAAACCAGGATCCTGTGAATATAAATCTGCAAAACCAAAACTACTAGCTGCCCGTGTCGAAAATAAGGGCACCCAGAGTTTAGGTTAAAACAATAAACTCCAGGTCAGTCATGTGACTGGTGTGAGAACTATAACAGTTATTAATCTTTATTTTAAATCATTAGGTAAATCAAGGGACCACGCCGTATAACACGGAACGGGTTTCCTCCCAAGAATACCAGTGCATAAAACAAACAGCGCAATGCTAAATAAAGAAAAATGAAGCTGTTATAAGACCCAGGTCCCATCACACAATGCAACGCAGTCGAGGATAGGGTTTTCCCTTATAACAGCCAAAGAATGCTTGATACGTTTAAAAACAAATCATTTGATACTATAATAAGTGTACAGTGTTTAAAATAATTTCAAATCATAAGTATCAATCATAGACGACATGAATGGCCCATAACACTATGTCACCATATATAAGTTTACAATCAAAACCGCAAAACGACGTATTGGAAGTTGGGTTATCATTTATGGTATGAACCAAGGCTAGGGGCAAGATCCTCAATGATTCGAGACAATCTAGCCCATGTCTCCGGAACAGCCGCAACTGCCCCTTGGATCGTCAGGGCCGGTCCACCGATGTGGATTATTATGCCTGAACACTACGTTTCTCCGCCCTTTGGGGCGTAAATCTGGCCCGTCAGCCGACCAGAAGCATCGGCCGAAACCGATATCACGAGGCGCCTCGCTTTTCAGCAAGTAATAATAAGTAACATCCACATGAGTCAAACTCGTCAGCCAGTTCAAGCACTGACGCCACTCCTAACTAGAAAGAAACGCATGTCCTCCCTGATGTCCGTCTCCCGTTTTTGATTCATACCGGGAGTGATACTCGCGAATCAACGTTACACAAAGCTACGCCACAAAGGCCGTGCTTCGATCATCAACCACAAGACTTTGCTTTTCAACAGAAGCCTTGATCAATTGCCACTTAGGCATGCCACACAGGCAATTCACTCCATGCGATTGATATCCATCAATATATAACCCCTGAGCTCGTACGTCTCAGAGAAGGGCGTTAAGCAAGAGAATAAATTCTCCGCCGCCAAACAGATATATATTTAATAGAGATCAATCACACGGACTAAAATCCAATGTCAGACACACAGTCCATTTACAAGTCCGTTCTGGGTCTGAACGAAACCGGAGGCACCTAGTACCCCGCATATCCATCGATCTCCAAGTACGTCTGGACGATCACTAACTGTTTCCATCTTCTTGGGTGTACAGCCCAATCAAGATCATCAGTTCTCACCCAAACGACGTGAAGACCTCCGGTCTTCAACCATCGTCTTCATCTTCGACTTATCGTCGTATCATTTATTCAGAATGGGATAAACCCGGTCTTTCCGAATAACTCGCGTATATTTTAAATAAGTGTTACACAAACACAACATACGCCTCATTCCAATTCATTAGTCACTAACCGTAAATTAATCAAGAGAATAATTCCCCAAATATTAACCCCGAAGGCCGAAACCAACATCAGATCAATATCCAGAAAACCATTCTGTTTGGCTAACCGACAGTCAATTTCTAAATTTCACATTCATAGGGAAAGGTTCCCATTAATTTTATCCAAGATAAATTTCTTGAATTTATTCTATAATCTATTTTTGAATATCAATTCAAACTAGTCGGGATTAACGAACCTTACCGAAGTAATTATTTGTTTTAATTTCCCAATCCCAACCTATTCATCCTATGAAGTAAAACTGGTTATACTTCATATCTAACACCACGGTGTTATCGGTAAATTCAATTACCATTTCACGTTCAAATCTAATTAAAGATTTAACTATCGCCTGGAGCAAAACTGGTAATACTCCATTTTCGATCTTTTCAATCTAATTAAAGATTCATTAAAACTCCACTTAGTTTTAATCGTTAACTGGGTTAAAGAATCAGTGTCATTTAAAAACACAGTTCACGATAAACCCAAAATCACATTCCATTAATTATCGGGTTAAAGAACGAGTGTTGTTTTTTTTTAAAACACTGTCCACGATAAACCCAAAAATCAATATCCATTCCATTCCAATTAAATATTATTTAATTGGTACACTTCATTAAATCTAAATAAAAAGATTTAATCTTTTCTCAACTGGGTTCAAGAACAGTGTTAGTGAAGACACCATTCACGACAAACCCAAATCACATTCGATATTCAATACAAGGCTCTGAATAGAAAATATATCGGCTTATATTCAATATCGAATTCTACGACTAACAAATGTCGTATTGGAAATAACGATATAAATATATATCTTTCAAATTTCCATAACAACATCTGTATAATCACGAATTCCAACATCGAAATATTCCGAAGACAATTTCGATTCAAATCCATTCCAATGCAATCATTGGAAATTTTGGTTATTTTTAAAACCCTTTTCGAATTCAATTTATTTATTTAAAAATAAATAGAATTATATTTCTAGTTCAAAACTAGTTCATTTCGATAAAAATCTATTTTTATCTTTTCAAATATGGAGTTTTTCATCCCAATTCTTTCTAAATCATTTCTTATGATTTTACATAAATTATTACTATTTTTAATAATTTTATCAAGGCCCGTACAGTCGATTTCCATCAACGGCCATCGAACTGCACTTACAGCGACCTTTTTCGAATTTGATTTGGACGTATCTCCAAATCCAACCATTAGATTTCAAATTTCTAACATTCATTAGAAAGCTCTTTTCGATACAAACCCAACGGTTCCGGTTTTAGGAGAATCCGACGGTCGGATCTCCCGTAATGTCCGTTTGAAATAAATGGTCGAAATTCACGAACTGCCGCGGCGCGGCGCGTTCTATTCAGGCCATTATATTATATATATAATATATATAATATATATTTCGTCGATTTTCTATTCAAAACGAATTATATAAATAGTTTTAAAATTCGTTTCAAAATCTATTTCAACTTCCATTTCAATTCAAAGTAAAATTGAATTCTTCTTTATAAATTCGTTTCAAAATTCATTTCTATTCAATTCAAATTTCAATTCAATTTGAATTCATTTCAATTCACTTTCAATTCAATTTGAATTCGTTTTCAATTCAATTCATTTCGAAATCGTTTTTAATTCAATTCATTTCGAAATCGTTTTCAATTCAATTCATTTCGAAATCGTTTTCAATTCAATTCATTTCGAAATCGTTTTCAATTCAATTCATTTCGAAATCGTTTTCAATTCAATTCATTTCGAAATCGTTTTCAATTCAATTCATTTCGAAATCGTTTTCAATTCATTTCGAAATCGTTTTCAATTTAATTCATTTCAAAATATTCGATTTCGAAATCACTTTTCAATATTCATTTCAAAATGAAAAAAAATCGATATAAATATCGTTCACGTCAAAATGGCGTCAATCTAATCAACACGGCTTCATAAATTTCTATTTTCAAATATTCTATTTCAAATATTTCTTTTTCAAAATAGTTGTTATTATCAAAATATTTCGTTCAACACATGACCAATCTCAATGGATGAGTACTGTCAACACATGAACTTTTATTTTATATTGATAAAGATGTAAATTTTATTACTAAAATATTTCGTTCAACACATGACCAATCTCAACGGATGAGTACTGTCAACACATGAATTTTTATTTTATAATATTCTTTGTTTTTCAAATTGGAATGAGGCCCAATCAATTACCATATAAAGTTAATTATATGGATTTTCATACAACACATGTATATAATAACATTGAAAATAATCAACCATCAACCAAAGTGCACTACACTGTAAAAGCATCAAATATAGATATTCAACGCTTATAACAGCCTGTCAATCTATCGATCGACATATTTAATCAATCAGGATGAGTGAACTTCAGATTTCATCCTAACACCCGTGTGGGGTTTCAAACAATCAAACAAAGATTTTATTTGTGCAGTTGGGCGATGTGTAAAATTTATCGTCCCAATCAATGTCATTCAAATAAGTGTACATAAACAAACCGTCTGGTTTGTAAATGAATATTTATTTATTCACATTCACGTTAAAAATTATATTTTTAACGATAAAACATTTTATTTCAACCTATGAATTTCTATTCAATTCATTTACACAATAAAATGATATTTTTATTTTCTAACATATTTTAGAAAATTTCGGCGGTATAACGGCACGATACTAGAAACGGGACAAGGCCTCGCCTTATCCCCGGTCTAGTGAAGGCCCACGCCATTCACACATCAATCAAATCAATTCATTTCACCACATAATTCAATTTCAATCAAATAATCCATCTAATCTACGCAACCAAACAAACAAGTCCATGGTCTGTGGACGATTGTGTCGGGTGCTACTAAGCACCGTCTGCATCCTAGTATATATATATATCTAGAAAAGAAATTGAAAGGTGAGAAATTCTCACATATAGCTATTCTAGCTCCACGGCACTTCATTGATAGAAATCTTCATTGTCCTCGTCGATATCACTTTCTTTGCCCGTAGCCACTACATATGTAAAAATCGAATTTTTACTTCTAAGTTCAATATATAAAAATCGAATTTTTATTTCGCTATTCAATATATAAAAATCGAATTTTTTCTTCGCTATTCAATATATAAAAATTGAATTTTTACTCCGCTATTCAATATATAAAAATCGAATTTTTTTCTATTTAAAAATCTCGCCTTTCCCCTTTTTAAAATCTCATTTTTAAACTATGGTTTATATTTTATAGACAAAGATGATTTTAATTTCAAATCAGAGGTAATCTTATTTTTAAGTCAAAGTCTAATTTATATTTTCTATTTGAAAGTATTTTATTTTTCCAAAACTATCCTGTTTTATATTTTCCAAATCACTCCTAATTTTATTTTAACCTTTCTAACTTTATTTTCATAATGCTATATATATATATATATATATATATAAAATGAAAATAAAGGCTGCCTTTATATTTATTCAAAACTGCATTTATATTACATAAAAAAACTGCATTTATATTACGTTAAGAAAACTGCATTTATATTACATAAAAAAACTGCATTTATATTACGTTAAGAAAACTGCATTTATATTACATTAAGAAAACTGCATTGATATTACATAAAAAAAATCTGCATTTATATTACGTAAAAAAAAAAAAATCTGCATTTATATTACATAAAAAAAAAATCTGCATTTATATAGCATAAAAAAAAAATCTGCATTTATATAGCATAAAAAAAAAAATCTGCATTTATATAGCATAAAAAAAAAATCTGCATTTATATAGCATAAAAAAAAAATCTGCATTTATATTACATAAAAAAAATCTGCATTTATATAGAAAAGAAAGGAAAAAAAAAATGCTCACTGCAGAATTCATCTTCATCTTCTTCGTGGCGTCGAACTACCCTCTCGCCCTAGGGTTCAAGGCCGCCACCAACACAAGCTGCCGGAGTCGGATCTGGACCCACCACGATGAAGCCTGTCGTGCCCTCCTCCAACGTCGGGAGTGGCGTCCCCTTCGGCGGTCGACGGAGCCCAGAAATCGAGCTTGAACAGAGCGACTTTGAGCGGAGAAATCGCTCGAGCCACATCACAATACCCGATCTAGCTTGTATGAATTAGAAGCTCTCATCTCCCTCTTTGATTTCCGCTTATTAAATTACAGAAATTTCTTGGAGGATTTATCAGAAAATGGCGAGGAGTATTGGGCGTTTATCACCGTTCGTTTTAAATGCTGGCGGCCAAGAAATCAAAAAGGGAACTAGGTTTTAGGGGGGGGGTTATTTATAGGAATTTATATTTCATTTTAATATTATTTATTTCCAATTTCTCGTTTGTCCTCACGAACCCCAAATCAAACCCAACGAGTGTCGCCTCTAACTAAATACCCTCATTCTGAACACAATGGGATATGCTGCGTGGGCTGATTCGACTGTTTGAATCCTTTTCTATTAAATTTACATTTAAATCACTTTATTGAATTTTAAACGTACATTTCAATTTACCGGGGTCACATACTAACTCTAAAAATTTCAGAAAAATATTTTCTAGCTTCGTATAGACGATACGGTCCTAACAAAACTAGTTTCGTCGAATTCTGAGACCGTTGGAAAAATGGCCAATTTCCAGTCGATTAAAATCAACTGAAATGGTCAAAACGCGTTTTCCTTTGCCACGCTCACATATTGATTTGAAAAATTATGAAATTTGGAATCTAGCAATAACTTGACACCACGGACCCAACAAAACTGGTTTCGTCGAAATCCGAGGTTGTTTGCAAAATGTCCATTTTTAAGGGCCTGAATTCCATAGCGACTATTCAGAATTTTCAATTGGACATATCTTTTGATTCCCGCTACGAACTTTTGATTTTTCGGATTCGTTGGAAAGATATTCACTATTAGATTCCATTATTTTTGGTTTCACTAAAATCCGGATTATTTTGCACCCGGTACATTCAATTGAAGTTTGAAATCGAATTATCGAACTACCGCGCCATTTTCAATTCTATTTATAATTATATATATAATTATTATATTCTAACGACGACGCGTATAATATATACGTTCGAATTATATTCAAAATAAATTTTCGTCGATATTATTTAAAATAATTCATTTTAAATAATCAAAATTCGCTAAAATTGCCAAAATAAAAATTTTAAACTGGCTCAGATTTTCGGGTTATTACAATCTCCCCCACTTAAAACTTTTCGTCCCCGAAAAGGAACAAAGTCGAAAGTGGTTTGATTAATAAGCTCTACATTCGATCTAGCTTCTATTCTCCAACCTTTCAGTTTCTGAGAATTTTCAAAATCTCAAAAATTTGGCTAACACCCTATATTTTTGAAAAATTTCGCCATAACCTCCCCTGCAATGGGAGCATCGGGGAATTTCAAATAGCTTCCCCGGTCCTTCAGATCTCAAAAAGAAAAAGAAAAAGCCAAGCGGCTAGCCAATAGGCTCACAAAATCAACATCACCCAAACAAAACAGGAAATTATGTAGTAAACATGTACCTATTTGTCGGGCAAACAAATTTTATTCTCTGCTCTAGCCTCCTTGCTATGACCTGTTCAATGATATACATGTATATGCAAGCAGATGCGACCAATTTTCAATATAATTCAATATTTGACTCAAATGAACTAAATGGTTCAAATTTTAATTATTCAAACAATAATCAAACAATACAATCATCAATCGATTAGTTGATTAGTTTTTCAAATGCATAACTTTGATATATATACAGGAAATCATGTTTCGATGTCAATTCACAACAATGTGTTCTAGCTATATATATAAGTTTTGGTTCTCACACCAATCTAATGGAAATATATAGATATCACACCTTCGAAACTCGAATACCAATTCTGATGATGTCCAGACTATCATCAGAATCGTCTCCGGGCGACTAGAGTGTGACTCTATATCTATCCAGTATATTAAAACTTCAAATACACGTGGATCAGACGTATACGCAAAGTCTATATATACTGGACTGTCCAAATTCAAACATAATAACTAATCAAATACGAATAGTTGATTTAAATTTTCAAAACAAAATTTGTTTTCATTTTCAAAAATATACTCTTCACACTCGTTCTAGGATACTACTGATCCCATCTCTAACGAGTCATTCTAATTGGATATTACTAACCCAATATCTGATGAATTCTTTCGTACGGTTCTAATGTGCCTTGTTCTCTGAGCTTTGTATACCAAAGCTCTGATACCAACTGTGACGGCAAGGAATTTCGCTCGGTCCGAACCAGTCGCTAAACCGATCCAGGCCGTTCGAAACGCCCTATCGTTTGAGAACACGACAAAATAGAACGCATACAGAAGAACGTTTCATTGTATATTACAACAATGCACCAGATTACAAGAATATACAGAGTAAAAATGAATATTACACAGAAATATCAGAGATTTAAATTACATTTAAATACATAGCAGCGGAAAATAATACAATACACAACTAGAAGAGATATACGGATAAAAAGCTTTCCGGATATCGTTCCAGCTGTAAACCAGGATCCTGTGAATATAAATCTGCAAAACCAAAACTACTAGCTGCCCGTGTCGAAAATAAGGGCACCCAGAGTTTAGGTTAAAACAATAAACTCCAGGTCAGTCATGTGACTGGTGTGAGAACTATAACAGTTATTAATCTTTATTTTAAATCATTAGGTAAATCAAGGGACCACGCCGTATAACACGGAACGGGTTTCCTCCCAAGAATACCAGTGCATAAAACAAACAGCGCAATGCTAAATAAAGAAAAATGAAGCTGTTATAAGACCCAGGTCCCATCACACAATGCAACGCTGTCGAGGATAGGGTTTTCCCTTATAACAGCCAAAGAATGCTTGATACGTTTAAAAACAAATCATTTGATACTATAATAAGTGTACAGTGTTTAAAATAATTTCAAATCATAAGTATCAATCATAGACGACATGAATGGCCCATAACACTATGTCACCATATATAAGTTTACAATCAAAACCGCAAAACGACGTATTGGAAGTTGGGTTATCATTTATGGTATGAACCAAGGCTAGGGGCAAGATCCTCAATGATTCGAGACAATCTAGCCCATGTCTCCGGAACAGCCGCAACTGCCCCTTGGATCGTCAGGGCCGGTCCACCGATGTGGATTATTATGCCTGAACACTACGTTTCTCCGCCCTTTGGGGCGTAAATCTGGCCCGTCAGCCGACCAGAAGCATCGGCCGAAACCGATATCACGAGGCGCCTCGCTTTTCAGCAAGTAATAATAAGTAACATCCACATGAGTCAAACTCGTCAGCCAGTTCAAGCACTGACGCCACTCCTAACTAGAAAGAAACGCATGTCCTCCCTGATGTCCGTCTCCCGTTTTTGATTCATACCGGGAGTGATACTCGCGAATCAACGTTACACAAAGCTACGCCACAAAGGCCGTGCTTCGATCATCAACCACAAGACTTTGCTTTTCAACAGAAGCCTTGATCAATTGCCACTTAGGCATGCCACACAGGCAATTCACTCCATGCGATTGATATCCATCAATATATAACCCCTGAGCTCGTACGTCTCAGAGAAGGGAGTTAAGCAAGAGAATAAATTCTCCGCCGCCAAACAGATATATATTTAATAGAGATCAATCACACGGACTAAAATCCAATGTCAGACACACAGTCCATTTACAAGTCCGTTCTGGGTCTGAACGAAACCGGAGGCACCTAGTACCCCGCATATCCATCGATCTCCAAGTACGTCTGGACGATCACTAACTGTTTCCATCTTCTTGGGTGTACAGCCCAATCAAGATCATCAGTTATCACCCAAACGACGTGAAGACCTCCGGTCTTCGACCATCGTCTTCATCTTCGACTTATCGTCGTATCAGTTATTCAGAATGGGATAAACCCGGTCTTTCCGAATAACTCGCGTATATTTTAAATAAGTGTTACACAAACACAACATACGCCTCATTCCAATTCATTAGTCACTAACCGTAAATTAATCAAGAGAATAATTCCCCAAATATTAACCCCGAAGGCCGAAACCAACATCAGATCAATATCCAGAAAACCATTCTGTTTGGCTAACCGACAGTCAATTTCTAAATTTCACATTCATAGGGAAAGGTTCCCATTAATTTTATCCAAGATAAATTTCTTGAATTTATTCTATAATCTATTTTTGAATATCAATTCAAACTAGTCGGGATTAACGAACCTTACCGAAGTAATTATTTGTTTTAATTTCCCAATCCCAACCTATTCATCCTATGAAGTAAAACTGGTTATACTTCATATCTAACACCACGGTGTTATCGGTAAATTCAATTACCATTTCACGTTCAAATCTAATTAAAGATTTAACTATCGCCTGGAGCAAAACTGGTAATACTCCATTTTCGATCTTTTCAATCTAATTAAAGATTCATTAAAACTCCACTTAGTTTTAATCGTTAACTGGGTTAAAGAATCAGTGTCATTTAAAAACACAGTTCACGATAAACCCAAAATCACATTCCATTAATTATCGGGTTAAAGAACGAGTGTTTTTTTTTTTTAAAACACTGTCCACGATAAACCCAAAAATCAATATCCATTCCATTCCAATTAAATATTATTTAATTGGTACACTTCATTAAATCTAAATAAAAAGATTTAATCTTTTCTCAACTGGGTTCAAGAACAGTGTTAGTGAAGACACCATTCACGACAAACCCAAATCACATTCGATATTCAATACAAGGCTCTGAATAGAAAATATATCGGCTTATATTCAATATCGAATTCTACGACTAACAAATGTCGTATTGGAAATAACGATATAAATATATATCTTTCAAATTTCCATAACAACATCTGTATAATCACGAATTCCAACATCGAAATATTCCGAAGACAATTTCGATTCAAATCCATTCCAATGCAATCATTGGAAATTTTGGTTATTTTTAAAACCCTTTTCGAATTCAATTTATTTATTTAAAAATAAATAGAATTATATTTCTAGTTCAAAACTAGTTCATTTCGATAAAAATCTATTTTTATCTTTTCAAATATGGAGTTTTTCATCCCAATTCTTTCTAAATCATTTCTTATGATTTTACATAAATTATTACTATTTTTAATAATTTTATCAAGGCCCATACAGTCGATTTCCATCAACGGCCATCGAACTGCACTTACAGCGACCTTTTTCGAATTTGATTTGGACGTATCTCCAAATCCAACCGTTAGATTTCAAATTTCTAACATTCATTAGAAAGCTCTTTTCGATACAAACCCAACGGTTCCGGTTTTAGGAGAATCCGACGGTCGGATCTCCCGTAATGTCCGTTTGAAATAAATGGTCGAAATTCACGAACTGCCGCGGCGCGGCGCGTTCTATTCAGGCCATTATATTATATATATAATATATATAATATATATTTCGTCGATTTTCTATTCAAAACGAATTATATAAATAGTTTTAAAATTCGTTTCAAAATCTATTTCAACTTCCATTTCAATTCAAAGTAAAATTGAATTCTTCTTTATAAATTCGTTTCAAAATTCATTTCTATTCAATTCAAATTTCAATTCAATTTGAATTCATTTCAATTCACTTTCAATTCAATTTGAATTCGTTTTCAATTCAATTCATTTCGAAATCGTTTTTAATTCAATTCATTTCGAAATCGTTTTCAATTCAATTCATTTCGAAATCGTTTTCAATTCAATTCATTTCGAAATCGTTTTCAATTCAATTCATTTCGAAATCGTTTTCAATTCAATTCATTTCGAAATCGTTTTCAATTCAATTCATTTCGAAATCGTTTTCAATTCATTTCGAAATCGTTTTCAATTTAATTCATTTCAAAATATTCGATTTCGAAATCACTTTTCAATATTCATTTCAAAATGAAAAAAAATCGATATAAATATCGTTCACGTCAAAATGGCGTCAATCTAATCAACACGGCTTCATAAATTTCTATTTTCAAATATTCTATTTCAAATATTTCTTTTTCAAAATAGTTGTTATTATCAAAATATTTCGTTCAACACATGACCAATCTCAATGGATGAGTACTGTCAACACATGAACTTTTATTTTATATTGATAAAGATGTAAATTTTATTACTAAAATATTTCGTTCAACACATGACCAATCTCAACGGATGAGTACTGTCAACACATGAACTTTTATTTTATAATATTCTTTGTTTTTCAAATTGGAATGAGGCCCAATCAATTACCATATAAAGTTAATTATATGGATTTTCATACAACACATGTATATAATAACATTGAAAATAATCAACCATCAACCAAAGTGCACTACACTGTAAAAGCATCAAATATAGATATTCAACGCTTATAACAGCCTGTCAATCTATCGATCGACATATTTAATCAATCAGGATGAGTGAACTTCAGATTTCATCCTAACACCCGTGTGGGGTTTCAAACAATCAAACAAAGATTTTATTTGTGCAGTTGGGCGATGTGTAAAATTTATCGTCCCAATCAATGTCATTCAAATAAGTGTACATAAACAAACCGTCTGGTTTGTAAATGAATATTTATTTATTCACATTCACGTTAAAAATTATATTTTTAACGATAAAACATTTTATTTCAACCTATGAATTTCTATTCAATTCATTTACACAATAAAATGATATTTTTATTTTCTAACATATTTTAGAAAATTTCGGCGGTATAACGGCACGATACTAGAAACGGGACAAGGCCTCGCCTTATCCCCGGTCTAGTGAAGGCCCACGCCATTCACACATCAATCAAATCAATTCATTTCACCACATAATTCAATTTCAATCAAATAATCCATCTAATCTACGCAACCAAACAAACAAGTCCATGGTCTGTGGACGATTGTGTCGGGTGCTACTAAGCACCGTCTGCATCCTAGTATATATATATATCTAGAAAAGAAATTGAAAGGTGAGAAATTCTCACATATAGCTATTCTAGCTCCACGGCACTTCATTGATAGAAATCTTCATTGTCCTCGTCGATATCACTTTCTTTGCCCGTAGCCACTACATATGTAAAAATCGAATTTTTACTTCTAAGTTCAATATATAAAAATCGAATTTTTATTTCGCTATTCAATATATAAAAATCGAATTTTTTCTTCGCTATTCAATATATAAAAATTGAATTTTTACTCCGCTATTCAATATATAAAAATCGAATTTTTTTCTATTTAAAAATCTCGCCTTTCCCCTTTTTAAAATCTCATTTTTAAACTATGGTTTATATTTTATAGACAAAGATGATTTTAATTTCAAATCAGAGGTAATCTTATTTTTAAGTCAAAGTCTAATTTATATTTTCTATTTGAAAGTATTTTATTTTTCCAAAACTATCCTGTTTTATATTTTCCAAATCACTCCTAATTTTATTTTAACCTTTCTAACTTTATTTTCATAATGCTATATATATATATATATATAAAATGAAAATAAAGGCTGCCTTTATATTTATTCAAAACTGCATTTATATTACATAAAAAAACTGCATTTATATTACGTTAAGAAAACTGCATTTATATTACATAAAAAAACTGCATTTATATTACGTTAAGAAAACTGCATTTATATTACATTAAGAAAACTGCATTTATATTACATAAAAAAAATCTGCATTTATATTACGTAAAAAAAAAAAAATCTGCATTTATATTACATAAAAAAAAAAAATCTGCATTTATATAGCATAAAAAAAAATCTGCATTTATATAGCATAAAAAAAAAAATCTGCATTTATATAGCATAAAAAAAAAATCTGCATTTATATAGCATAAAAAAAAATCTGCATTTATATTACATAAAAAAAATCTGCATTTATATAGAAAAGAAAGGAAAAAAAAAAATGCTCACTGCAGAATTCATCTTCATCTTCTTCGTGGCGTCGAACTACCCTCTCGCCCTAGGGTTCAAGGCCGCCACCAACACAAGCTGCTGGAGTCGGATCTGGACCCACCACGATGAAGCCTGTCGTGCCCTCCTCCAACGTCGGGAGTGGCGTCCCCTTCGGCGGTCGACGGAGCCCAGAAATCGAGCTTGAACAGAGCGACTTTGAGCGGAGAAATCGCTCGAGCCACATCACAATACCTGATCTAGCTTGTATGAATTAGAAGCTCTCATCTCCCTCTTTGATTTCCGCTTATTAAATTACAGAAATTTCTTGGAGGATTTATCAGAAAATGGCGAGGAGTATTGGGCGTTTATCACCGTTCGTTTTAAATGCTGGCGGCCAAGAAATCAAAAAGGGAACTAGGTTTTAGGGGGGGGGGGGTTATTTATAGGAATTTATATTTCATTTTAATATTATTTATTTCCAATTTCTCGTTTGTCCTCACGAACCCCAAATCAAACCCAACGAGTGTCGCCTCTAACTAAATACCCTCATTCTGAACACAATGGGATATGCTGCGTGGGCTGATTCGACTGTTTGAATCCTTTTCTATTAAATTTACATTTAAATCACTTTATTGAATTTTAAACGTACATTTCAATTTACCGGGGTCACATACTAACTCTAAAAATTTCAGAAAAATATTTTCTAGCTTCGTATAGACGATACGGTCCTAACAAAACTAGTTTCGTCGAATTCTGAGACCGTTGGAAAAATGGCCAATTTCCAGTCGATTAAAATCAACTGAAATGGTCAAAACACGTTTTCCTTTGCCACGCTCACATATTGATTTGAAAAATTATGAAATTTGGAATCTAGCAATAACTTGACACCACGGACCCAACAAAACTGGTTTCGTCGAAATCCGAGGTTGTTTGCAAAATGTCCATTTTTAAGGGCCTGAATTCCATAGCGACTA
The DNA here is from genome assembly GCA_030737875.1 of Allium sativum. NCBI lineage: Eukaryota > Viridiplantae > Streptophyta > Magnoliopsida > Asparagales > Amaryllidaceae > Allium > Allium sativum. The sequence goes on from CM060920.1 coordinate 627,693,060, forward strand.
TTCAGAATTTTCAATTGGACATATCTTTTGATTCCCGCTACGAACTTTTGATTTTTCGGATTCGTTGGAAAGATATTCACTATTAGATTCCATTATTTTTGGTTTCACTAAAATCCGGATTATTTTGCACCCGGTACATTCAATTGAAGTTTGAAATCGAATTATCGAACTACCGCGCCATTTTCAATTCTATTTATAATTATATATATAATTATTATATTCTAACGACGACGCGTATAATATATACGTTCGAATTATATTCAAAATAAATTTTCGTCGATATTATTTAAAATAATTCATTTTAAATAATCAAAATTCGCTAAAATTGCCAAAATAAAAATTTTAAACTGGCCCAGATTTTCGGGTTATTACATGATAGAAACTGAAATTTTAGTATTTCATATTAGTGGGTTTAGAAATGAAACCTTATACATCATGAAAAGGTTAAAAAGTGGAAAATGAATTAGGAATATATATAGTTGAGAGAATTGACCTTGTGGGAAGTGTCTAGTAAATCCTGGTTGAGTTGGAGACCCACTTTGAGTCTAACCCAATGATTAACTTTTAAGAACTTGAAATTATTAAAGTTTTGACAAAAGAGTTTGTGGTGTTTTCAAGTTTTAATCTTAAAAGTATTTTTGATATTTGAAAAAAATGCATATTGAGTTATAAAGTAAAGTAGAGTATACTTTGTAATATAATGATTTCTTTTAGAATTCTCTCATGAAAAAAAATGTACGTTATAAAGCATATATAGCTCACTAGTTTTCATATTTTAATATATGAAAGGATTAAAAAGTAAAGCATACAAAATGTTGCATTTTGTAAAAAGTTTTGAAATATCTATTCTTTTGACAATAAATTTTGATTATTGTTTTAAAAAGAAAATTTTGTGGGTAAACAAAATAAGTTGTAGAGGATAAGAATAGATTAGATGTTTGCACCTTGTAGAAAGTGGAAAAATTAACGTTGTAGGTATAACAATGTAACCCAATAGTTGTTCTTGTATACTCCAGTTTTGTGATTTGAAAAAAAAAAATTGTTTAGCAATTTTATTGTGTGACATGTTTTTATGGTTTGGCAAAAGTAAGTTTTGGAAAAGAAAATAAAGTTTTACCGCTTCTAATTTTTGAAAAATTTAATAAAACGAGAGGCCAAACCATGTTTTGAAAGAAATGGAGTATATAAGGATTAGTACCTAGGAAAAAGGCAAAGGTTAGATGTTAGGAAGTAAATAGCAAGGACTATCTTTGAATAATAAAAACAAATTCCCGTAGAATGCATAAGCATTGTGAAGCCTATGATTGTTGCTCGAAAAAAAGTGTAGCTAGTAATACACAGCAAGGAGTAATAGTGACTACTAGATAGTGGAAGGGCAAGTAAGCATTGAGAGTCTATGGTTGGACTTTTATTTAGTGAAATAGTCTTATGATTCTTGGCCCTTGATAGTAGCTGTGTAGGATGTCGAAAGATGGAAAGGCTTCAAAAAATAAGCTAAGAAAGAGAATAGCCTAGCTAAGGAGAAAACAACAAATTCGGCGAAGCAACAAACGTGATGGGAAAAGAAAAAGAAAATCTTAAGAAAAGATGAATAAAAATGAAAATTCTCCCAAGATAAATTAAAAGAGAAGAGAAATTTTTACGTAGTTGTGCTTGGATAGGAAAGTAGGAGGTTTTTATAGAATAGTCATGTAAAAATCCAAGTGCACTTAGAAAAGGTACACAAAAGAAAAACGGAGAATGTAAGTTCTTCCGTTTAATACCTTTTTGTAACATAAGAAATCGAATTCAGAAAATTAGATTTTTTTCTAAATTTCGAAATTTAATGACGATTGGTAGGGTTTTGGATGCAACAATTGGATGAACTATGCTCTTACTCTGTAAGAGTGTGGGAAGATTTGGATGAAAAGCAATTTTGGTTTTCAAAATATTGCATTCATATAGAACTGAAAGTATATTTAGGATGTGAGCATCATGTTTCGAAAGATATTTTAAAAGTTTGCATACATATAGGTGGTACCAAATTAGGCATACATGCATTGCTATGATGTTTTTCACTTTGCACATGTGCACAATGTTTGCAAAAATTGGATGCACACATGGTGGATGTATATTATGCGAGGGATTATATATTTAATCTCTATCGAATTTCAGGGACGAATTTTTTTTAAGGGTGGGAGAATGTAACACCACACATTTTTAAAGATAATTGAAAATGTGTGTGTGTATATATATACGTAAGGATATATAAATAATTGTGAAGTGCAATTTAAACTAGTGGAAGAAACGGAAAAATTAATACGTTAACGATATTTGTAATAGAGGAGATAATAAAATAAAAATACTTAATTTAAATATCAAGAATCAAGTATAACGGACATCACCATTGCGTCCGCCTCAAAATTCTAGTTCAAATGGACACTTGGTTTGCGTAAATCGGACACCGTATAAAGAAGTCGTTAAGGTTCGAAGTTTGTATACACACAAGAGATATATATATATATATATACATATATACACACATATATATATATACACATATATATATACACAAACAAATTAAAATATAAAATAAAGAATAAAATAAGGATTGCATGTAATAAATACATGCACTGAAAAAAAAGGAGAAAAATGTAATGCATGCATTGAAAGAAAGAAAGGATTGGTTGCATGGAATGTAAATATGTTGCATGCACTGATTTGCAAACATAATGCTTTAACATTAAAAGAAAAATAAAAGAAAAAGATTCATGCAATGGTTTAATTTAAGTATTGTAACTAACATGAAAAAGAGAAGTAAGGAGATAACAATAATTATCATTGTTCTAAGACTTATTAACAAAAGACTTCATAGCTCAGTTGGTTAAGGCATTGGATTTGTAACATAGAGGACAGGTGTTTGAACCCCGACGGCGGCATAATTTTTATCTTTGTTTTAGAGAGGGCCAACTGAACATGCAAATATATGTACGTATACAAATTCTAAATTTGAAAGGATAAGAATGTACATATAAGGAAATAAAGAAAATATATGTATATATATGAGAATATATATATGCAGAAATATAGGTACACGAAAGATAAAATTCCAAGATAAGGCTACAATCAATGAAATATGGCAAGAATCAAATAACTGTGCAACATCATTTGAATTTTGAAAATAAAATGAAAGTTGTGCATATGTATATATGCGTAAAATGGTCGCTAGAGGAATTGTATACATATAAGAATATTTCATGTGAATAAAACAGTTAATTAAATTCCAGAAATTCAAAAGATCGAAATTCAAATTTCTGCGCCAAAATAGCTTGCGGGACCCAATGCTGAATCAGCACTGCGTGTACGATAAGATTTGGCTGGATTCACCTACGAACCTTGACTATTTTATTAACTGGGTTCAATGCTGACTCAGCATTGCGTGTACGATAAGATTTGGCTAGATTCATCTGCGAACCTGGACTATTTTCTTAATTGGGTTCAATGTTGACTCAGCGCTGCATGTACGATAAGGTCTTGAGCACCTATATAAACACACCTAGACCTAACCCTAAATTCATTAATCAAAGTAATGGCGTTACCATGCTTCTCAACTCCAATCTAACCTAGCCTTCATCAAATCAAATCAAATAAAATTATAGTTTTTAAGACAACAATCAAAGTTAGAGCTTTCAAATTGGAGTTCACGAATTGGATAATAAGAATTGAATTCTACATCAAAGGATTAGCTATTCAAATTCAGAAATCAGATCCCAGAATTCAAGATCCGTTCTTTAATCGATGAGTGGAATTAAACTATGACTTTTCGATAATGTTATAGTATCATTTAGCATTCCCATATATATATATATATATATATATATAAATTGTGAAATTTCAAGTTTAACTAAAAATTGCGATTGCAACGAGTTGAAATGTAAAATTGAATAGATCTGTGAATTCATGTCTGGAATATAGTAAATTATGGGAATGGTTAGCATGACATGATGTAACAACCCGGAAAATCTGAACCAGTTTGAAAATTTTAATTTGGCTATTTTGGTGAATTTAAAATATTTTAAATAATAACGATGAAAAGTAAGTTTGAATCGACGTTTGAAAATTAATATAATTAATTCTAATTATAAACAAGGCCTGAAATGGCGCGGTAGTTTCAAAAATTGAATTCAGACTTTGACTGACTATACCGGGTGCAAAACAAAACAAATTTGAGTGAAACCAAAAATATTTAAATCTGTTAGTGAATATCTTTCTAACGAATCTGAAAAATCGAAGTTTCATAGCAGGAAGCAAAAGTTATGGCTAAAAGAATTTTCAGAAAGGTCGCTATAGAGTTTATATAGCCCATGAAAATGGCCATTTTGCAAACGACCTCGGAATTCGACGAAACCACTTTTGCTAGGTTTCAAATTTCATAATTTTTGAAGCTAGTATGTGAGCATGGAAAAGGAAAGTGTGTTTGGTCGATTTCTATTAAATTGGATTGACCCGAAAAGTTCAAACGGTCTCAGAATTCGATGAAACTAGTTTTGTTGGGACCGTATCATCAAAACGTAGCTAGATTTATTTTTTGGGAATTTTTAGAATCAATATGTGGCCCCGACAAATTGAAATGTACGTTCAAATTAAATATTGAATTTTTTATATTTTAATTTGAAGGAAAACTGACTGAAACAGTCGAATGGGCCTTCGAAACATATCCCATTGTGTTCGGAATGGGGGTATTTAGCTATGGACGACAGTCGTTGGGTTTGGATTGGAGTTCGTATGAGATAAGGGGTTTTTTTAGATTTTTAAAAATTTATAAATATAAAAAAATATCATTGGTCAACGTTCATTTCTCTCTCTCCCCGGATAACAGCCGATCGATGACGGAAAGGCTTCAAACCTTCCTCCCTCGATTCCTCCTCCTACATGCACCGAAACGCCATGGCCCAGTTGAACTTTTTGTAGCTTTCCACTCGATCTTCAAATCCGTATAGGCCTCGTCTCCCCTCGCCTTGTATATCGCTCGAACCAGTGTCACGAAGTTGCGCCGTTCGAGGGCAAATTCCTCCGCCACCACCAAATCGAGTTCATCAGGGTGGGTACCCGTCGGAGCGCCTCTCGGAGCTGGACAACGTGGCAGTGGCTGATCGGCGGGAAGCTTCACGGTTTGGAAGAATTTGGCTGACCTAGTTTTGAAGAATTCAGGGAGGTATACGGCTGTTTTTAATTTAACTATATTATAGCACTTTAAAGCGCTACGGTTTTTGATTTCACTGTAAAAATCATATCTTTTTCGTATGTTGACGAAATCCAGTGAAATAAGAGACAGTGGACTCGTGTGGACGTCTTCTACATTCTAGAAGAGATCGGATATTTTTTGAGCCTCCTGCTATTTTTGGTGGAGTGGAACCCAATGTGAGATTTCTGAATTATAAACGATATGGAAAACGACGATGTAAAAATTATACAGTCGATGTATGAGTTATATAAGCGTTGTACTCCTCATGTATAAGTATTGTATAAGTTGTACGTTCGATGTATAAGTTATATATGCATTGTAAAAATTATATATGTGTTGAATAGAAGTGAAATATACTTATATATATATATATATATATACGCCCCTCGTCCACAAACCATGGATGATATTTACTTGTTGTAATTGTTGTGAAAATTGGTTGATAGCGAATGGTTGATTGGAATTGTTTGTGGTTGAAATTGATTGATTGTGGTTGAAAAATACCCGTTTGTGGTTAAGAATTATTTGGTTGAAACGACATAGGATTAGTTTGTGGAAAAGAAATAAAAATAAACATGCCGCCTGCGTGCGAACTAGATGCATGAAATCCCCATTGTCAAAAGCAGCGAGGCTTTAAGGTAGAGCGAGGAGCCATACTAGGGACGACCCTGGTTTTAACTACCCTGCCGTTATGCTGCCGAAATTTTGAATAATATTCATGTGTTAGAATTATTTTCATGTGTTGAAACTATATTAGTGTGTTGAATAGAAAACATTCATGTGTTGAATAGAAATTCATTTGTTGAATAGAAATTCATGTGTTGAATGGTATTCGTGTTTTAAATAAATTGTTTTATAATAAAAATCCTATTTTTATCATCTATATGAACTATATAAAATAGTCGTGTTTTGAAATAAATTGTTTTATAATAAAAATCATATTTTTATCATCTATATGAACTATATAATATAGTCGTGTTTTGAAATAAATTATTTTATAATAAAAATCCTATTTTTATCATCCATATGAACTATATAAAATAGTCGTGTTTTGAAATAAATTGTTTTGTAATGAAAATCACATTTTTACTATATACATGAATCGTTAAAAATAGTGAAGTGTTGAAATAAAAGGCTGTTGGATAAAAATATCATTTTTATCAAATGTATGAAAAGAAAATAGTTTTGAAATCGAAGAATCGATTTTATTTTTTTTATATATAAATAGAATTGAAATATATCGAATAACGAAACTGCAGTTCGTTTTTTGAAACCGTGATTTCAAACGATTAGTGCGGGAGATCCGACCATCGGACCTTCCCGAAACCGAAGCCGTTAGGTTCGCTTTGGAAATATCTTTCCAACGACACCAACTTTGTAAAGATCCAACGGTTGGATTGTCTGGAATGTTTAATTCAAATCTAAAGAAAAACAGCGCCAGAATCGATTATATATATATATATAATTAAATTAAATCGAATAACGACGCTACAGTTCGTATTTTGAAATCATTTATCCCTTTTTATGTTGTTCAGCTCCTATTGTACATATTATGTTTGTTTTCCGCTGTAGACATTTATGTATAGCTGAACTATATTTGTACTAAGTATGATCCTGTATACTGCGTAAATCTGATGATTATGTTTATCCAATGTATTACTCGTACATTATCTGGTGTATTTATTTATTTCTGTTCTGCTATTATCTGTTTATGTGTTATATTCCAAAGGTTACCCTTGCCATCGTCGGTATGGGGTTTGGGGTCGTCACGCATGACATCATTAACTTGTTTATTTAACCAGTTGAACGTTTATATGATTTATAGAATAACATTGAACATGTAATTGGATTAGTCGGAGTATTATACAGTTCACATGAAAACAGTTATATTTATGTACATGGAATGTCTTGAGTAAGTGTATGACTATATTGACCAAATTATGTTTAAAGATTTGAATTTTGATAATAAATATAAAAATAATTTTGGTATGAAATGGGACATGGCTAAATAGTGATTTGGGACATAAATTAAAACGTATGTGAATATGAATTTTAGGCAGAAATTGGAGAATATGTGGGTTTGGGTTGGTGCAATATATATATATATATATACACACGCATACATACATATATATCTATGCCTAAATTTATGATATGGGGCGTAATTAAAAGTGAATTAAAAAGAGGCATAAAAGTCTATAATTTGAATAGTAAATTAAACAAATGGGCATAGGTTTAATTTATTAATTAATTGATTAATTAAGTAATAATGGAATGTTTAGTAATTACAATTAGGAATTGTAATTGTACTTATGAAACGAGGTTAGATTACACTAGTGGTGGAAATCTGCCCGGACCCGGCCGACATATCCAGCAGCCACTAATGTTGAACCTAATGTAGGAGGTCTGAGTATGTAAATACGAATCGGCCTAAGACACGAGGTTAGATTCAACTGTGGAATAAGACTGCCGGACCCGACCGGCATATCCAGTATCCACATGTTGTAGACTAATGTGGGAGGTCTAGCCCATTATAACCATAATTGGACATGGTAATGAATAAGAATACTTAACCCAATTAAATCTGTTGTGGTGTTACGAACCAGTTGGAGTGGGTAGGGGTTAAGTAAACTTGTTAAAGAAATGGGAAAGGTTAAGTTAATCTTAATTAATGCCATAATAAGGAAAGATAACAACCTATTATGAACATATAGGAGAAATATGAAAATCATATAATAGGTAGACTTGTCCTAAGGACAAGGGAAGATGATAATAAGACTAGAGAATGGGACAACTTATATTATAAAATAAGTTGAATATAAACTACAAAGCGATAATGAGTTATCTGTTGACAAACATAACATGAGTTATGATTAGAAGACCTTAGTTAAGAGAACTAAGTAAATAGCGATAAAGATAACTAAGTAGTAAATCTTAGTTAAGAGAACTAAGTAATAAACCTCAGTTAAGAAAAATAAGTAATAAGCCTTACTTAAGAAAACTAAGCAGTAAGCCTCAGTTAAGAAAACTAAGCAAACAACCAATGATTGTGGTGACATCAATAGATGGAAGTATAACCGAATAAGAAGATAGATATGAGGAAAAACTTATATAAGAAATAAGTTAAGATGGACAATGGGGTACAAAGCTTATTAATGAAACTTACAAGCAATGAGTCATATATGAAACATTAATAAGCAAGAGAAACTTGGTAATTAGAATTGAAAGACAAAATGAATAAGGATAACCAAGTTAAATGTGAAATCTCACGAGATGGCACAAGCGTGTAATTAATGGTTAGACATAGGGTCTAATGACATATAAGACTGAGGTGCTTGGACCAGTCCATATGTTAAAGGATGAATAACCATAAGGGGTAGATCATCGGGATGTCAAAAGACACAGAGAGGAGCGCATGCCCATCTAGATATTCTTGTAGGCTCCAACAGACTAGTTTAAGAAGCACGCGGCTTCCGTGGACGTAGGGTACTCTTGGTATTCCTCTATAAGTGGAAGATGATTCACGTGTGCTCGCAGAGGTTAGGTTTGCGTAGGTGAACCAATGAGTATGCCTTGATTGCAATAACTAAGGGGCAATCAAAAGACTAAGATAGACCAGCGTGATTCGACGAGGCCCGTTAGTGCCCCGTGATAGCAACTCGTCGTCTACCTACCATCTTCAGTCAGTACGTAAAGCGGAAAGGCGGAGAACTCCAAAAGACCATATACTTTGCTATCTAGTTATGGGTGAGGTTGACCAATAGGATTGAAGGGCATAGTGGCCCTGGGTTACAATTCTCATTCTTGATATTCTTGGGTGCCTTTCATTAGTTGAGGGAGGGGTCTAGTGGGACCATAGCCACTGTAAAAGCAGACCTTAGCATCTACAATCGGCAGATATCTGAAAGCTCCCGACCGAGTTCCGTGTTTCTTGATTAGCCCTGCCACGGGACTCGGGCGCACATATAGAGAACATGTGGAATAGACATCGAGTATGATTGATGACACGTACGTGGGAAAGTCTAGGTACAACCATGTCTGCTCTGGGTAGTGTATCGCAGACTAGAGGGCATTATTCGATGACAGAACCTAATTCGAACGAATGGTTCAAAGATGGCAGTCTGAACGCTTACGTAATATAGAAGTAGTTGTTCTTTGTAGACGTAGCGTTGACATATATACAGAAATTCGTAAGACATTCGGGCGTAGGATTAGGGACTGTTATATTCCTGCGATGATACAGTGGAGACCGTGCGAGTATGGTGCCATGGGGTGTACCTTAGTTGGGGGTAGTTACATATACTCTGTATTAGGTTAATCTACTAGGGAGTGGATAAGCGCGACGTGTGTAAGCCTTGGATGCTAATAACACAGATAACCTAATGAATTAGAAAATGTAAGTGAACGGTATATGTAGGATTATCCAGAAGTGTAATTTAAATTCATTCACACAGAACTTATGTTCTGACCCCCTCCTCATAACATTCGCAGGTTAGGTTTATGACAGAGACTGTATATCTTTTGGTACTGGTTTAGCAGTATTGTTATTAAGGTAAAGTTATGTTTTAATTATATTATATTTTGTTCCTTTCGCTGTGAGATGTTTTTCGAACTCTGACAAGTTTTAACTCTCTGTCTTTTCTGCAGGATACCAGAGCACCCAACTCGGGTTGTGATGGATTGGGTTTTAAAAAAAAAATTCGTTCGGTCGGAACTCGGGTTGTTACATATAGGCCATATACTACCAATACTATCAATTGGCTAATGACAAACAAAAAATGAATTTAGATTCAACGATCAATAATCAAATCAATTATCTAACCAAGTTGGTCAAACAGTTCATATAGTTGCAATATGAAAATAAACAAATTTTTTTGAGGAATCCAGTTGGATCCCTCCAACATGTTCTCTTTGCATCCAAATATGTTTCCTCGAAACAATCATTCAATTCAATATATCGATAAAAATTCAATAATCAACCAATAACTTCAATTTAACATCAACCATTTAATTTAACACGTTTATATAAATATGAATGTGACCAACAAGGTAAGTTACCTCAGTTGGTTCCAATCGTTAAGATAAGGATTTGGTCTTTCACTGAAATTAAACAACGTTTAATTTCATCCGTTCAATCAATATATGAATATTTATTTAACATATAGTCAACCATTAGCAACCATAACATACAATTATAAAACCTGACTTATATATAATATAAGTGGGAAGGATTGAGTGTGTTTACTAACCTTGATCTAATTCGGTTGTTTAAATGGTTGATTTTAATTAAATTAAACTAGTGTTTAATTTAATTAAAAATCTAGTTGACTCCAATTCCATCCATTTCTGGTCCTGAATATAGTGCTCGTCATGATGATTCTGATGACACATGGTTTGTTGAATTCTGACAACATTTGATTAAGTCATTAACATTTAAACTTTACCGATTAAATTAATAAATTAATTACTAATTATAAAACTAAATAATTTCGCTTGAATTAACAGGATACGTCAACTTATGATTTTGGAAATAAACAAGGCCCATCACGTGTTCTCCATTTAAACAGAACGTCTTTTATTTATCCATTGTTCCCATTCCTCAAATGCTCCAGTCACCCACTTTTAATTAAAACTTAATTACATGATTATTATATTCCAAACCGATCAACCCTTTTCTACCTCTCGTACGTCTCCCCTACCCGAAACCTGTCCACTTTGCCACTTCCTGTCATAATGCACGATACTGCTATACATAAGTAAATCATTGATTAACAATTAATTAATTACAATTAAATACTTTTAATTAGTGGCTTAACAGCCGATTACCCCATCTATTCGTTTTCCTTGTTCATGCAAAAACTAGTGCTACAGATTTCTTCATTCCCACTTTAGCAGGCAACAGGTGACTTCGACCTCCCCACAATGATGTTGCACCGATCCCTTGTTCATTGCACCTCGATCAGAGCTCATCCCCTGATGTGCGACTCCACCCTCCACTTTCGCATTAAATTGCAGTCAATTCGATGCCTTCATTCACCCGTAGAAACTTCACAACTGCTGTGATGTGAGATTTTGATTAGGTGTTGATTCTTCTTCTTCTTTTCTAATCTTTCTTTCTTTATTCTATCACACTCTAACTTCTTTCTGCTAACTATCAGCTTTTTTGTGCAATTTGGGTTGGACGTGAGTTGTAATTGTCAACTCAAATGGCATTAAAAACATAGTATGTTACATAGGTTTAGGAAATTTCAGAAATTGAAGTGAGAATAAGTTGGAGAAGATGAAGATGGAGCTTACCTAAGCCTCTCCTTAGATTTGCACTTGATTTCAATAAGAACTGGAGCTCCTAGGATTAACTAGGTTTATGAAATTCTAATTTTTCTTTCTATGACTCCCCACGTCCGTTAATGTCACTCTTTATTAGAATGCATTAAGTTTCGTGAAGCGTTTTACGTAAATAGTAACAGTAACATTACAAGACATATATAAAATAACCACGGAATTAAAACTTTATTAAATAAAAAAGCTTCGTGGTTTAAACCCAATTACATAGTAAGTCTGGAATACTGAAAACATAAAACTTCTGCCTTGTACAAAAATCATCATCAGAGTACAATGATATAAAAAGAGCATAATCCCCAAAATATAGCCATAGTAGAGCAAAAGCGAAATCGAGCAATACCATCTAAGCAGCTCTAAGAAGAAAGGAAGAATCCTAATCAAGCTTGAGTATTCCTACCCTGAGAACCTTGGGGGGGAACGGAAGAGAAAGAAGAGGAAACAAAATGGGTCAGACATAAAGTCCGGCGAGTCCAATTACTTTTTACATATAAATAAGTAAAGGCATCATGACTGGCATATAAGTTGGAGAGAGATAACAATGTCATAAGGTAGGTATAGCAAGGTAAATAGGATAAACAGAACATGCGTTGCGCTTCTATATTACTTTTCTCTACACCAATACTAGTATAACAAAAACAAGATGATCCCAACAAGTACAAGATGGTAGACTTAGGTATACTTCTAGTGAGTGGTTTTACCCCACATAATAATAGGTAGCCCAACAGAACTGACAGGTATTAACCCCCAACGACAAGAAAGAGCTCCTAAACAAGCAAGACTAGATGTACCCCAATTACCACCCCCAATCGATCGGCTCTCTAACTCGTAGATACCCTGTGCTGGCCCCACAGTAGGATGTATCACTTCCTAAAGTGGTAGCCCTTTGTTTACAAGATGTGCACAAACTATATCTATAGGTGTCACGGCGTCTTAATCTCCCTGGACCAGACCCATGCGCGCACATGACCCCCATCAGAATGCACCTCCCACACTGTCCCTCAAGTGACCTCTTATAATCATCTCAGTAAGCGTGCCCAGAACCCGAACTACGTCAAGGTTCCCCGTTTGATACCAAGATGGGTTACTGACTGAAACGGGTCCCACACACCAGATGATACAAGCTTCCCCCTAGGCTTGCATCCCCACTACTTGGATTTCAATAGGCTATGCCTGCTAGTTTAACAAGATTGCATAACCCCACAAGTTAAGTTTGTGGGCTTATATATACAAACATTACCCACCGCCACAAGATTTACTTAACCCTCCCGCTGATTCAAACAAGCTAACTTAACCCCTACTTAATTTGACAGGTTCAGGTAATCTTGGTGCATTCAAACATGTTCAGTATTATAGGTTTATCACCATTCATTCATTTATGGTTATTACTGTGCTAGACCTCCCACATTAGGTCTGCCACTTGTGGATGGTGGATATACCGGTTGGGTCCGAGCAGACTTCTTCTACAAGTCGGACTTAACCTCGTGTCTTATCGCGTTACATGTTTATGCAATTAGATCCCTCACATTAGATTTACCACTTGTGGATGCTGGATATGTCGGGCGATTCCAAGCAAGCTTCTACCACAAGTGTAATCTAACCTCGTGTCCAAGAGCGGTTACAGTTTCAGATTACTGTAAATCTAGTCATTTTCATTATTAACCAATTATCATTTTTGTTATGCTGCAAATCTCATCCGTTCTACAATAAATGTTATGCCCAGATTAAGGTTTTAGATTAATATATAGATTATGCCCCCAAATCACCAAGTTTTGGCTAAAGATACAAATTATGCCCAAACATCCCAATCATGTTTACAATGTGAATTATTCCTCAAATTAACCATTCCCAATCGTTCCCAAAATTTGTGCGTTCGCATATTTCAGTGATAGTCCTAGGCTCGAAGGTAGTCAGGCTATAAAACCAAAAGGGAAAAGGAAGGGAGAAAACAAGAATAGGCATAGTAAATAAAACTAGCATATATATGATGATAGAACCGATCATGCTTGCAGAATAGGCATACAGTGACATGATTAGGCAAACTAAAATAATGGGGATATCATGAATAGGCATATATACACTAATCAATAGATCAGGTGTACAGGTAATGGCAGATCGATTATGATTCAGGTTACTAACAGGTATAGGCTTAGGTCTAAACTTAAAAACATGTCAAGATTACATTTTAGGTGTTTAAATCTAAAAATAACATAGACTCACTGTGATTGGATCTAAAGAACAGAAGATTAATCATAAATATTGTAGCACAGATCTCTGAATATGTATAACTTGTTGTTGAAGAAGAATAGGCTAGATCAAACTGAGTTAGGGCAGCACCTCGTTGTATCCATTATTTTTTACGAATAAAAACAATGAGAATGAGGCCTTATTAATAGCTTAGGGTCAATGAATCTAGTCAAGAAACGAGTCTACGTTCAGGAACTGAATTCTTCCCAGATCTGGGGGAGTCGACACCCCTATTATGGTGTCGACCCAATGGTCGACACCCCTAGGGTAGGGTCGACCACTAACGGGCCGATTTCCCCTTAATTTTCCCACGTCTAGTTTCAAAATATTTTGAATGTTTTGATTGGTTTTGTGTATATATAATTCTCTTGTGCGTATACAAACTTCTTGACTTAATAACTTCTTCATACAATGTCCGTTTTACACAAACTTGGTGTCTATCTCAAGAAGAATTCCGAGACGAACGCAATAGTTCAGTCCGTTTTACTTAATTCCAAATATTTATTAAGTATTCCTTAGTTTATCATTTTATTGTGTTATAAAATTTCATGGTGTTACATTCTCCCCTACTTAAATGATTTCATCCCCGAAAACTCCAAGTTACGAAGAATGTATATCCTAACATCCATCTACTCATCCACAAATCACAGGCATCCACTGTCCTTAAAAGATTTCTAATACATATATGAACATATGCAAAGGTGTGTGTATATGTCCCTTATAATAATGCGAAAAGATCATATGGTCTACTGATTCAATCGACCTCCTTAATGCAATGTATGTTAGTACCATGAATCCAATATGTATGCAAATAATCCAATCATAACAAGTAAGTTCTATATGTGTGGACAATCATTCATCCAAATGCAATATCCATATAAAGATACACCTAATTTCATCCAATAAAAGAAGAAAAATGCACACACATTCATATGCAATATGAGAGTGATTGAGCCGATCTAGTGCCTAATGTGTGTGTATATGCATCCACGAGAAACCGTTAGCAACCACTCGCATCCACTTGCATCCATCAAACATAACATGTCTCAAACACATGTTTACATCCATGGGACTCCTTCCTAAAGTTCAAAGATTCGATCGATAGGATATACTTAAATAATAGAAACAAGCATGAATAAAAACTTTGGAAAAAGAAGTTAAGAACATATCCTTGAAAAGAAAATGGTATGAAGCGCGAATCTTGCCTTCAGTCTCCTAAGTTGCATCCTCTTGGTTATCTCCTCGCTGAACTTTCATCAACTTGACCTCTCGGTTGCATAGCTTCTTAACCTATGATCCAAGAATACAGGTAGGAACTCATCTAATTGTCGCCTCCCATTCCACTTCTACTTCTTCAAGCATACTCGACTCAACTACTTCTGCGGTATCATGCAAGCACTTCCGTAAATGAGAAACGTGGAAAACATCATGAACACCGGACAGTCTCTTTGTTAGCTTTACTCTGTAGGCCATTTGGCCTATCCTTTTTGTTTTAGGAAATGGCCCTACAAACCTTGGTGCCAATTTCCCTACAGATCCAAAACGAACTACATTCCTCAAAGGTGATACCTTGATGAAAACCATGTCTCCCACCTCAAACTCAATGTCAGCCCTTCTATTATCTGCGTAGTACTTATGCCTGTCCTGAGCTGCCTTTATGCACCTGCGGATAAGATCAATCTTTTCTAAAGTTTCTCTAGCCATCTCAGGTCCAAGTAGAAGCCTTTCTATAGATTCCCACCAACAAGTCGGTGATATACATGGTCGTCCGTACAATGCTTCGAAGGGTGCCATGCCAATACTAGCCCGGTAATTGTTGTTGCAAGCGAACTCTACCAAAGGAAGATGCTCTTAGCAAGTCCCCCTGAAGTCTAGGATACACAGCCTTAATAGATCCTCAAGAGCTCTATTCACCCCTTCCGTCTGTCCATTGGTTTTTGGGTGATAAGCGGTGCTCAAACACAACTATGTAACTAATGCCTCTTGCAAGCTCCTCTAAAACTCACTGGTGAAAATGGTGTCACAGTCACTCATTGCATTGGAAGGTACTCCATGCAGACGGACTATCTCACGAAGATAAATTGCTGCCAACCATGTTGTTGTCCTCTTACTCTTAACAAGGATGAAGTGAGCGCTCTTAGGAAGCCTATCCACTATAACCCAAATGTTGGTGTTTCCTTTCCTTGATCTAGGCAAACCATCGATGAAATCCATAGAGACGCTCTCCCACTTCTAATGCGGGACTTCCAAAGGATGAAGTAAACCACCAGGCTTCTTTTGCTCAACTTTGACTTGCTGGCAAATCAAACATCGAGAAACAAATTCTGCCACATCTTTCTTCATCCCAGCCCAAAAGAAAACCCTCTTCATATCTCTATACATCTTATCACCACCTAGATAAATAGTCATCTTTGAATGATGAGCTTCCTCAAGGAATGACTTCAACAAACTCTCAACTCGGGAATCACAAAACCTTCCATCTCGTTGCAACCACCCTCTACCGTCCGTGGAATATCTTATGAGGTGACTAGAAGTCTCCTTTTTACTGAGTCTATCAAAGATATCTACTAGTTGTGGGTCTTGTTGCTGCGAAGTCCCTGTCTGGTCCAACAGAGTAGGTCGCACCTCTAGTGATGCCAATAAACCAGGTGTGAACTCGGTGGAGGGTCTAAATCAAAAGTCGATATAAACTCCAAGCTTTTCCTCTCCACAAACAGAGGACTTAAGGTCATCTTCTGCCTACTCAATGCATCCGCCACCACATTACCCTCGCCAGGGGTATAAGCAATCTCAAAGTCATAGGATGCTAGGAACTCCATCCATCTCTGTTGCCTTAAATTAAGACCCTTCTGCGAGAACAAGTACTTGAGAGATTTATGATCGGTGTACAACTCGAACTTCTCTCCTAATGGATATTGGTGCCAAGTCTTAAGCACAAATACTATGCCAGCTAACTCTAAGTCATGGGTAGGGTACTCATGAACCCTTAGCTGTCTGCCTCCATGACATAATACCCTTCCCTCTTGCATCATAACCTCACCAAGCCCTGTACCACATGCATCAGTGTACACTGTGAACACCTTGTTCCCATCAAGCAAAGTCAAGACTGGGGATGTTGTCAGAGCCCTCTTCAATCGCTGAAAAGCATCATCACAATCTATATCCCAAGAAAAATGTTAGATTCTTCTTTGTCAGTCTACTGAGTGGGGCTTGTAACACCCCGTGTATTCTATAAAAATGAAATTCACAAATTAAAGTATAATTAATTTCAAATCAAAGAATTAAGGGAAACGGGATACGCCGTTGCGTTCGTCTCGGAATTCAGCTTGAGATAGAGTCCGAGTTTGCGTAAAACGGACTCCGTACGAGGGAGATATGACCTCCGGAAGTTTCAGAATTCAGTTTAAAATTCAAACAGACAGAAACAGTTCAGAATGAGTTCAAAATTCAAAAATCGGACCCAGATTGGGCTGGGCGGGAATTTTCCCGCCCAAGGCACCCAGGTCGACTAGGTAGTCAACCTGGGGCACCCAGGTCGACTGGGTAGTCGACCTGGGGGTCGACTGGGTAGTCGACCTGGGGGTCGACTGGGTAGTCGACCTGGGGGTCGACTGGGTAATCGACCTGGGGGTCGACTGGGTAGTCGACCTGGGGGTCGACTGGGTAGTGGACCTGGCCCCTGAGCCAGGTCGAACCCAGCCCCTCCTGGTTGGCCTGGTCTGTGCTTGGCCGAATTTCTGAGCTTTGTCTTGTCACTAGGGCTAGGTGTCAGCTCCTGATTGGTCTCTCTTTCAAACGAACAGCTAATATTAATCTAAGCTCCATCGACGGTTCTAATCAATTCATAAACTCTATAAAAAGGACCTAAGACTCCACCTAATTCATACAAATAAAAATGAGAATGAGACTGTCATGTTGCTGAAGAAAGACTAGGAGTAGCCGTCAAAATTGAGAGACGATTAGGAGTCGATTCGAAAGCTTAAAGCAAGGACAATTAAATCAAAACAACGCCTACAACAAAGGATAGCATCTCCAAATTCAGAATTCAGAATCCTGAATTGAAGATTCGTCATACGTTGTAAGTAGAGTGCTATTCTGATATGAATGAATAATTGAGTTTTGATTTGTGTAAAATGCGAAATGGAATTGTACTTAATTTGTGGTGATGATAATTCATAATTGTATGTTGCTATGATTCTAATTACGAATAGATTTGGGATGTTGTGGTATAATGATGTTAGACCTATTGGATATTTGCAAGTATATGATTCATGTTGAAAGTTAACGACTATATGTTTGTGGTAGTTTATTACAACACCTATTGGATATTTGCAAGTATATGATTCATGTTGAAAGCTAACGACTATATGTTTGTGGTAGTTTATTACAACAAAGTTGAGATTCATGCAAGTATATGATTCACTATTATGCCAACATGATTTTAGATCCTTCTATGTATATTTTTCTGATCATGTTTAGTGTAGTTGGATCCACTTGGGTATTATGATTCATATGAATTTATGTTGAAATAGGAATTATGATTCTAGTGAAAAAAAAGACATACTTTTGTATTAGTGATGAAAGTAAGCATCTTTGTGAACTTGTGTTGACTCTATGAACATGACTAGATTGCGTTTGGTGTTATGCCTAATTGTAAATATGTTTTAGGCCTATGTTGTTATCAAAATCATATGATAATACATGTGACACATAATTAAGTTATATTCACATTTTAAATGCAAGTTTACATGACTAGATTAAAACCATGATTCATGTTTAGGTATGTTTCATGTCAAGATTATATGCTATTACAATGCAAGTTCACAAGTGCCTAATTTATGTTAATTAGATCGTTATGTTGCAAGTTCATGCGTTCACATACCCCTTTTGATGTTACTTAGAATATATAAACACCATGTTCTAAGCCTCTCCTTTTTCATGTGGCTAAGTTGGGCTTAAATGTTAAACCCAACATATGTTGTAATATAGCGAACGTATAAAACAGGGGTAATGACGTTGGGTTAAAAATATAAAACATATGTGTTGGCATGTCTGACGCATGCCAATGACCTTGAGAACATTTAAGGGGTATAAATTAATTTTACCCAATAAAGATGAATTTGAATAATGGGCTGCAAATATTTACATATAAAAAGAAAAGAGACAAAATATGTAAACTTAGCAAATACGATGTGTTTAACCCGAGGTTGGATTACGTTGTGACATAAACCTGCCCGGACCCGCCCGGATGTTCAGTAGTCACAACAATACCTATCCAATGTGGTTGGTTAAACATTGAGCCCAATAAAGACCCGAGGTTAGACTGAGTTGTGACGTAAGACTGGCCGGAACCAACCGGCAACAGGCAGTCACAACAATACCTGTCTAATGTGAGAGGTCGAGGCTTTAATAAGACAATTAAGGCTGAGTCAGGATTGATAGGATTAAGTACATTGAATTAATACTTAATCAAATTGAACATGCTAAACTATACAGACTGATTGAGGGTTAGGTTTATACAGAACACTTAACCAACTTAGCATGTTGGCTAGAAATAGAAAACCTAGTAGCGGGGGACCCTTTTCAGCAGTAACCCTACAAGGTGTATCAGGATACCCTGAACTAGGCAGGGTGGGGCACGATTACTGGGCTGACTGTAAGAGGTCAAATCGACGGCGGTGGTGCAGCAGTGTAGGTTCTAACGGGGTGCGGGCATGCACACACTCCGGCGCAGAAAAATTAGGCACTGGGCACCAGTAATATACTTGTGCATTCTAGAATTGTGTCGGGCCGCCACCATAGGACTTGATACACCCCATGGTGGGACCAGCATAGGTAGCTACAACATCGGGGGCCGTAAGACACATGTTACTATGCGAGTAGGAGCCGATCATTAGAGATGGATCACTTCACCCTGATCATGGGGTGCCTGTTGGGAACTAGTTTATAGAGGTGCAAAGATTAATATGGGGTACGATAGTATATTCGACTCTAGACAACTTAACTTAGTTTACGGTGCTTTCCCATTTCCAGTTTGTACTTATCATGCTCATTTCTTTATTCATAGACTGAATAGTCCTAGACTTACTCAGGCTTTATGTCTTACTCTACTTTTCTTTCGTTTCCCCCCAGGTCCACAGGGAGGGAACACCGCAGCTTGACCAGTTTTCACATCTAGCTTGAAGAGAAACAATGTATTGCTTGGATCTCTTTCGTTTTGGACTATGGCTTTGGATAGCAACTATGGGGACTTATGCAGTTTACTTATGTTTTTATGCTTCTTTAAGTTATGAAATCAAGACAGTTATGAAAATGTAATGTTTTTGGGAGTATTGTAAGACAATTATGGCATGGTTTGTGTAACACATATTTTGATGAAATAAAAGTTGTTGTTGTTTTCCGCTGTTCAAAAATATGTGTACTTATATCTGTCTTGTGTATCTGTGACTCATACTTATAAACCTCCACCAAAATTAGGGCATTCCCTTTGAGAGTGACCCTAATGGAGGTGGGGTGTTTCACTTGGTATCAGAGCATGGTTTACCAGATAAGATAAAAAAATTTGAAAATTTATTTTCCAAAAGAAAATTTAAAGACGCATTTTTAAAGATAAAATGTTATTAATTTTAAAAAGGCATTGTCCCCCAAAGCCATAGGTACTATCTTTTATCCCTCGTTTTGAATCTATCCTTTTTGTTTCAGCATGTCCGAAGAACATAACTTGCCAGAGGGCGTACCAATACCTGGTTGGTTTAGACGATTCTTAGAAGCAAGGGCCAATCAGCCAGGTCCCACTGCTCCTCCTCCCCCTGCTGCAGGAATTCATCCAGCTGCAGCAGCACCTCCTCCTCCACCTCCTTCGCGTGGTAATGCTTTTGCTAAGATATGCAAAGATTTCAAAGCTATGGGAGGGAAGGACTTTCATGGAACCGAGTCCTTCGTGGCAGCCAGGAACTGGCTGAAGGAAACCGAGGACTTATTCGTCATCTTTGAGGTAGAAGATAGGCAGAAGGTACAACTGGCAGTATGGCTACTTAAAGGCGAGGCTTCCTACTGGTGGGAAGTTACCAATGTAGAAAGACCAGTGGAAACATGGGAGGACTTTAGGGCAAGGTTGAGGCTAAATTTCTCTCAGAAGCTGAAAGGAGTCTTCAGTTGGAAAAAATTCTTATTTCTTAAGCAAGGGAATATGACAGTCAAAGAGTACGTTAATCAGTTCGATCAGCTAGCTAAGTTCGGACTGGACCTAGTCAACACTCCGCACAAGAAGGCTCTCCGCTTTGTCAAAGGATTGAATGAGCCATTACACAGTTTGGCCATGACTCATATACCCATGGGAGCTACGTATGAAAGGTTGGTGCCGATGGCATTGCTGAACGAAGAGGATAAGGGCAAGAAGGAGACAAAGGCAGAAAGCTCTCAAGGGAAGAAAGAGGGTTTACAGCCTAAGAAGACAGACTTTTAGAAGGGCGGGAAAGACAACAAGTCCCAAGAGAAGAGGAAGTGTAATTTCTATGGCAAAGTGGGGCACTTAGTGAAAGATTGCCGGAAAAAGAAGGCCAAGTTGAATGGTGGATGCTTTTCTTGCGGTGAGATAGGCCACATGGCTAAGGATTGCCCAAAGAAGCGAGGGCAGGGGCAGAGGGCTGGATCCACCTCAGGGGCACAGGTTCATGTGCTAGAAGCGCCACCTCTGCAACAGCGAGGTATAAATACTTCTGTAGAAAGTGTAGTTTATCTTTATGATCACCCAGTTCGCACTTTATTTGATTCTGGCGCATCACACTCCTTTATTTCATCTGCTTTAGTAGAATCTCTGCACCTAGAAATTAGTATGGTAGAGGACCCCTTAATTGTTTCAAATCCAATCGGGGGCCCAGCTCATTTGTCTATGATCTGTGTGGGATTGAAAATTTCTATTCTAAGCGTAGAATTTAGATGTAGTGCCTTTGTTTTGGGCTTCTCGGGATATGGTTTTATTTTGGGCATGGATTGGCTGTCCAGTAATGGTGCCATCCTTGATTGTGAGAAAAGGGTGGTTAGGCTTCTGACCCAACTCGGTAACACTCTGGAAATTACTTGTAATCCCTCGTATGCAGTTATGTTTAGTTATCTTGAATCGCTAGATGCTTCTGTTGAGAGTTTGCAATCGGTTAGAGTGGTCCGTGAATATCCAGATGTCTTAGAAGAGGTGAAGGGCTTACCTCCGAAGCGGGAGATAGACTTCCGCATATATCTTGTAGATAATGCAAAGCCCGTTGCGTTGCCCGTTAGACACATGGCTCTACGGGAAAGGAAAGAGCTCAGTAAACATGTTAAAGAGCTTCTAGAGAAGGGGTTCATTAGAAGGAGCATTTCAGAATGGGGCGCTCCAGTGGTGTTCGCCACAAAGGCGGATGGTTCACTCCGTCTATGTGTTGACTATAGGGAGCTCAACAAGCTGACGAAAAAGAATAGGCACCCTCTCCCTAGAATTGACGATCTGTTTGATCAGCTTGTAGGAGCGTCTGTTTTCTCCCAACTCGATTTGGCGACCGATTTTCATCAGCTAAGGGTGGCTGAAGATAGCATCGATAAGACAACATTCAGAACCCCAGACGGATTCTTTGAATGGCTTGTCATGCCTTTCGGCTTGACAAACGCACCCGCTTACTTCGTGGACCTGATGAGTAGGGTGTTCAGAGAATTCCTCAACAAGTTCGTAGTGGTCTTCGTAGACGATATCTTGATCTTCTCAAAGAGTGAAGAAGAGCATGCTCAGCACCTAAGGGCAATCATGGAAACTCTGCGAGTCCATCAGCTAAAAGCCAAATTCTCCAAGTGCCACTTTTGGAGAGAGGAAGTAAGGTTTCTTGGGCATATAGTATCCAAAGAAGGGTTAGCTGTGGACCCTGCTAAAGTAGTAGCGGTGCAGGATTGGAAGACACCAAGGAATGCAACAGAAGTCCGAAGCTTTCTCGGGCTAGCAGGCTTCCATCGGAAATTCATCAGAGACTTTGCAAAAATATCAGCTCCGCTCACTAGGTTAACAAAGAAGAACCTAGCGTTTGCTTGGGATTTGGATTGCGAGTTTGCTTTCCAACGCTTAAAAAGGGCTCTTACAATAGCCCCAGTTCTGACGTTGCCAGATGGAAGCAAGATATTCACAGTTTATACAGATGCATGTGGGATAGGGCTAGGCGCTATCTTAATGTAAGAAGGAAGGGTAGTAGCTTATGGCAGGAGACAGTTGAAAGTGCACGAAAAGAACTACCCAACCCATGATCTTGAGTTAGCCGCCATCGTCTTTGCGCTTAAGTCTTGGCGCCACTATCTCCTAGGTGAGAAATTCGAACTGTATACTGACCATAAATCTTTGAAGTATCTCTTCTCGCAGAAGGACCTTAACTTGAGGCAACAGAGGTGGATGGAGTTTCTTGCCTCATACGATTTCGAGATCTCCTACACTCCGGGCAAAGGCAACGTAGTGGCAGACGCGTTGAGCCAAAAGAAACTGACCCTAAGCCCACTGTTTGTTGAAAGGCAAAGCCTAGAGTTTATAGCCAGCTTTGACTTTAAGCCCTCCTCCGATTTTGTACCGGGCTTGCTAGAATCTCTCGAAGTACGCCCGACTCTAGTGGACTCAATAGGGATAGCACAACTCGAAGACCCTCAGCTCGTGGAGACGATTGATAGGCTAATTAGGGGTGAGACTTCAAGTCACCTCAACAGATACTCCATCGACGATAAGGGTTGGTTAAGGCGAGACAGAAGACTATGCGTCCCACGGACAAGGGATTTAGTAAAGACAGTTCTCAAGGAAGCACATCACTCCAAGATGACGATACATCCAGGCGGAGATAAAATGTACAAGGACATAAAGAGAACCTTCTTTTGGAGCGGCATGAAGAAGGACGTGGCAGATTTCGTTTCTAAGTGCATGACTTGCCAACAGGTTAAGGAGGAGCAGAAGAAGCCTGGCGGTCTACTCCATCCTCTAGAGGTCCCACAGTGGAAGTGGGATAGCATCTCAATGGACTTCATTGATGGGCTGCCTAGGTCTAGAAGAGGCAACACTAACATTTGGGTAATAGTGGATAGGCTTACTAAAAGCGCCCACTTTTTACCTGTCAAGAGTAAAAGGACTGCCTCATCCCTGGCATCGCTTTATCTCAAGGAAATTGTTCGACTCCATGGAATACCCTCCAGCATTGTTAGTGACCGAGACCCTATCTTCACAAGTGAGTTTTGGCGGAGTCTGCAAGAAGCGCTAGGCACACAGTTATGCTTAAGTACAGCCTATCACCCCCAAATCGACGGCCAGACAGAAAGAGTGAACAGAGTTTTGGAGGACCTTTTAAGACTGTGCGTCCTTGACTTCGGAGGGACGTGGGAAGACCATCTTCCTTTGGTGGAATTTGCCTACAACAACAACTACCAAGCCACCATCGGAATGGCGCCCTTCGAAGCATTATATGGAAGACCGTGCCGATCGCCCACTTGTTGGTGGGAGTCTACTGACAAGCTCATACTTGGACCAGATATGATCCGAGAGACTTCAGAGAAAGTAGACTTGATACGAAGAAGAATGAAGACGGCCCAAGATAGACAGAAATCCTACGCCGACAAGAGAAGGACCGACCTTGAGTTTGAGGTTGGGGACAGAGTTTTTCTTAAGGTATCTCCTCTAAGGAACGTTGTTCGTTTTGGAACCACAGGGAAGCTAGCACCGAGATTTGTAGGACCATTTCCTATTATAGAGAAAATTGGGAAAATGGCCTATAGATTAGAGCTACCTGACAAACTAGCTGGAGTTCACAACGTCTTTCATGTTTCTCACCTCCGGAAGTGTTTACATGAATCTGCTGAAGTGGTAGAGCCAAACATCCTTGAAGAAGCTGAAGTGGAACACGAAGCAACCGTGAGGAAAGTTCCAACACGCATCTTAGAAACTGAAGTGAAAAAGCTACGCAACCGCGAAGTCAAGCTCGTCAAAGTTCAGTGGAGCGACGCCGAGGAAGACGCGACTTGGGAAACTGAGGCTAGAATACGCGCAACCTACCCTTTTCTTTCCAAGGGTACATCTTTGATCTTCCGTTTTCCTTAAGTTGTGCTTTTATCTATCTTTTTAGGTATATCTCCTCGACCTTATCTTTTAGGTAGAAACCCTTTGGATGAAAACATGTAATTGAAACATGTTATGGATGATGGTTGCAAGTGGCTGCAAGTGATTGCCAGTGGTTGCTCGTGGTTGCATATACACACACAATCTAGGTTTTAGATCGGCTCAGTCACTTCATATTGCATAAGCATATATGTATTTATATTCGTATATGGTTGAAGTTTAATGTGTTGTCATATGGATGCTGCATTTATATATGAATGATTGTGCACTCATGTAGAATCATAAATAGGAAAATTTGCATACATAATGGATTCATGACACTTACATAATTTGCATTAAGGAGGTCAACTGAATCAGTAGACCGCCTGATTTTGCATTAGATAAGTACATGTACACACTCTTCGCATATGATCATGAAGCATTAGAAGTATTTTAAGGACAATGGATGCTCGTGTTTGATGGATGAGTAGAAGGACGTTTGGATGTTAGGATATACATTCTTCCTAAACTTGAAGATTTCGGGGACGAAATCCTTTTAAGTGGGGGAGAATGTAACACCCCGTGTATTCTATAACAGTGAAATTCACAAATTAAAGTATAATTAATTTCAAATCGAAGAATTGAGGGAAACGGGATACGCCATTGCGTTCGTCTTGGAATTCTGCTTGAGATAGAGTCCGAGTTTGCGTAAAACGGACTCCGTACGAGGGAGATATGACCTCAGGAAGTTTCAGAATTCAGTTTAAAATTCAAAAAGACAGAAACAGTTCAGAATGAGTTCAAAATTCAAAAATCGGACCCAGATTGGGCTGGGCGGGAATTTTCCCTCCCAAGGCACCTAGGTCGACTGGGTAGTCGACCTGGGGGTCGACTGGGTAGTCGACCTGGCCCCTGAGCCAGTTCGAACCCAGCCCCTCCTGGTTGGCCTGGTCTGTGCTTGGCCGAATTTTTGAGCTTTGTCTTGTCACTAGGGCTAGGTGTCAGCTCCTGATTGGTCTCTCTTTCAAACGAATGGCTAATATTAATCTAAGCTCCATCGACGGTTCTAATCAATTCACAAACTCTATAAAGAGGACCTAAGACTCCACCTAATTCATACAAATAAAAATGAGAATGAGACCGTCATGCTGCTGAAGAAAGACTAGGAGTAGCCGTCAAAATTGAGAGACGATTAGGAGTCGATTCGAAAGCTTAAAGCAAGGACAATTAAATCAAAACAACGCCTACAACAAAGGATAGCATCTCCAAATTCAGAATTCAGAATCCTGAATTGAAGATTCGTCATACGTTGTAAGTAGAGTGCTATTCTGATATGAATGAATAATTGAGTTTTGATTTGTGTAAAATGCGAAATGGAATTGTACTTAATTTGTGGTGATGATAATTCATAATTGTATGTTGCTATGATTCTAATTACGAATAGATTTGGGATGTTGTGGTATAATGATGTTAGACCTATTGGATATTTGCAAGTATATGATTCATGTTGAAAGTTAACGACTATATGTTTGTGGTAGTTTATTACAACACCTATTGGATATTTGCAAGTATATGATTCATGTTGAAAGTTAACGACTATATGTTTGTGG
This sequence comes from Allium sativum, assembly GCA_030737875.1. Classification (NCBI taxonomy): domain Eukaryota; kingdom Viridiplantae; phylum Streptophyta; class Magnoliopsida; order Asparagales; family Amaryllidaceae; genus Allium; species Allium sativum. The sequence continues at coordinate 627,719,563 of CM060920.1, forward strand.
TAGTTTATTACAACAAAGTTGAGATTCATGCAAGTATATGATTCACTATTATGCCAACATGATTTTAGATCCTTCTATGTATATTTTTATGATCATGTTTAGTGTAGTTGGATCCACTTGGGTATTATGATTCATATGAATTTATGTTGAAATAGGAATTATGATTCTAGTGAAAAAAAAGACATACTTTTGTATTAGTGACGAAAGTAAGCATCTTTGTGAACTTGTGTTGACTCTATGAACATGACTAGATTGCGTTTGGTGTTATGCCTAATTGTAAATATGTTTTAGGCCTATGTTGTTATCAAAATCATATGATAATACATGTGACACATAATTAAGTTAGATTCACATTTTAAATGCAAGTTTACATGACTAGATTAAAACCATGATTCATGTTTAGGTATGTTTCATGTCAAGATCATATGCTATTACAATGCAAGTTCACAAGTGCCTAATTTATGTTAATTAGATCGTTATGTTGCAAGTTCATGCGTTCACATACCCCTTTTGATGTTACTTAGAATATATAAACACCATGTTCTAAGCCTCTCCTTTTTCATGTGGCTAAGTTGGGCTTAAATGTTAAACCCAACATATGTTGTAATATAGCGAACGTATAAAACGGGGGTAATGACGTTGGGTTAAAAATATAAAACATATGTGTTGGCATGTCTGACGCATGCCAATGACCTTGAGAACATTTAAGGGGTATAAATTAATTTTAACCAATAAAGATGAATTTGAATAATGGGCTACAAATATTTACATATAAAAAGAAAAGATACAAAATATGTAAACTTAGCAAATACGATGTGTTTAACCCGAGGTTGGATTGCGTTGTGACATAAACCTGCCCGGACCCGCCCGGCTGTCCAGTAGTCACAATAATACCTATCCAATGTGGGTGGTTAAACATTGAGCCCAATAAAGACCCGAGGTTAGACTGAGTTGTGAAGTAAGACTGCCCGGAACCAACCGGCAACAGGCAGTCACAACAATACCTGTCTAATGTGAGAGGTCGAGGCTTTAATAAGACAATTAAGGCCGAGTCAGGATTGATAGGATTAAGTAAATTGAATTAATACTTAATCAAATTGAACATGCTAAACTATACAGACTGATTGGGGGTTAGGTTTATACAGAACACTTAACCAACTTAGCATGTTGGCTAGAAATAGAAAACCTAGTAGCGGGGGACCCTTTTCAGCAGTAACCCTACAAGGTGTATCAGGATACCCTGAACTAGGCAGGGTGGGGCACGATTACTGGGCTGACTGTAAGAGGTCAAATCGACGGTGGTGGTGCAGCAGTGTAGGTTCTAACGGGGTGCGGGCATGCACACACTCCGACGCAGAAAAATTAGGCACTGGCACCAGTAGTATACCTGTGCATTCTAGAATTGTGTCGGGCCGCCACCATGGGACTTGATACACCCCATGGTGGGACCAGCATAGGTAGCTACAACATCGGGGGCCGTAACACACATGTAACTATGCGAGTAGGAGCCGATCATTAGAGATGGATCACTTCACCCCGATCATGGGGTGCCTGTTGGGAACTAGTTTATAGGGGTGCAGAGATTAATATGGGGTACGATAGTATATTCCACTCTAGACAACTTAACTTAGTTTACGGTGCTTTCCCATTTCCAGTTTGTACTTATCATGCTCATTTCTTTATTCATAGACTGAATAGTCCTAGACTTACTCAGGCTTTATGTATGACTCTACTTTTCTTTCGTCTTCTTTTCTTTCGTTTCCCCCCCAGGTCCACAGGGAGGGAACACCGCAGCTTGACCAGTTTTCACATCCAGCTTGAAGAGAAAGAATGTATTGCTTGGATCTCTTTCGTTTTGGACTATGGCTTTGGATAGCAACTATGGGGACTTATGCAGTTTACTTATGTTTTTATGCTTCTTTAAGTTATGAAATCAAGACAGTTATGAAAATGTAATGTTTTTGGGAGTATTGTAAGACAATTATGGCATGGTTTGTGTAACACGTATTTTGATGAAATAAAAGTTGTTGTTGTTTTCCGCTGTTCAAAAATATGTGTACTTATATCTGTCTTGTGTATCTGTGACTTATACTTATAAACCTCCACCAAAATTAGGGCATTCCCTTTGAGAGTGACCCTAACGGAGGTGGGGTGTTTCTGGGCTGATGTCTTTGCGAAGTCCTTATTGGACTTCTTATAATAGCCCGCTAAACCAAGAAAACTCCTCACCTCCGTTGCATTCTTTGGAATCCTCCAATCTTGAACTGCAACTACCTTCGCATGATCTACTGTTATATCATATTTAGAGAAAATGTACCCTAGAAATCTCACTAGTTTTCTCCAAAATGGCATTTGGAGAATTTCGCCTTAAGTTGGTGTGCACGAAGAGTTTTCGTAACCTCCCTCAAATGTAGGGCATGCTCTTCTTCATTCTTCAAGAATATAAAAATGTCCTCAACAAAGAACACAACGAACTTATCTAGAAACTCCCGAAACACCCGACTCATCAGATCAATAAAATAGGCGGGTACATTCGTCAACCCAAAAGGCATGACGAGCCACTCGAAGAAACCATTTGGAGTTCTAAAAGCAGTCTTGTCTATATTGCCCTCGGCCATCCTCAACTGATGAAACCCTGTGGCCAAGTCAAACTGAGAGAAAACAGATGCATCAACAAGCAGTTCAAACACATCATCTATCCTCGAAAGTGGGTGCCTATTATTCTTAGTTTGTTTATTCAAATCTCTATAATCCACACATAAGCAAAGCGAACCATCCGCCTTAGTAGCGAATACCACTAGAGCACCCCATTTAGATATGCTTCGCCTAATAAACCTTTCTCAAGTAGCTCCCCTACTTGCTTGCTGAGCTTCCACCTTTCTCTTGGAGCCATATGGCGTACAAGCAACGCAACTGGCTTTACATTGTCCACCAAGTATGTACGGAAATCAATCACGCGCCTCGGAGGTAAGCTCTGAACCTCCTCAAAAACATCAGGATACTCACAGAATACTGGAACAGATCGTAGATCATCGATAGATGCATCAAGAGACTCTAGGAAACTAAGCATGACAAACCCTTTAGGGTCATAAGAAATCTTGAGGGTCCTCCCATGGCAAGGCAAAAGTCTAACGACCCTCCTCTCGCAATCCAGAATGGCATCATACATGGCTAGCCAATCCATCCCTAAAATAGAACCATAGCCCATGAAACCAAGCACATATGCATCACACTCAAACTCGATGCCAACACAGATATTCTCAAACCCCGACAAATCATAGACAAGTGAGCCGTACCACCAGTGGGGTTTGATACAACAACGGGATCCAAAACCGTACCAGTACCAAGTTGTAGAGACTCAACCACAGAATCAGGTATAAAAGAATGTGATGCACCAGAATCAAAAAGAGTTCTAACTGGATGATTGTAAAGAGAAATAAAACCTTCAATGGAAACTTTCCTACCTTTATCTGGTGCGCTGGTCACGAGAGCATGCACCTACCGTCCAGAAGATCCTTCCCTTTGACCCTGTCCTTGCCTCTTCGGGCAATCCAGGATAAGATGTCTGACCTCTCTACAATGGAAACAAGCGTTCTTTCTTTTCTTGCAATCCTTGATCACATGACTCTCGCGTCCGCAATGATAGCATTTCTCTTATCTCTAGCTTTGTCATTCTTACCGCCCTTCATTCATTGTTGTTGCCCTTCCTTGGGCCACACTTTCTTGTTTTATGTTCCTCAACCTTAGCTTCTTACTTTTTACCTTTATCTTCCTCATGCATTAATGTCAAATCAACGAGTTTCTCAAAAGTTGCTCCCATTGGAATATGAGACATAGCCAACCCATGGAGGAGTTCATTAAATCCTCTAGCAAACCTCAAAGCCTTCTTGTGTGGGGTATTCATTAGCTCCACCAATTGGTTAAACTTATTAACGTACTCTTTCACAGATATGGCTCCCTGCTTAAGTGCCAAAAACCTTTCCATTTACATCCTTTGCTTAGCTTGAGAAAGAAACTTCATTTCGGATCTCTATCGGAAATCACCCCAGGTTTCCACTGGATGCCCTACTTGCGTCACATCCCACCAGAATGAAGCCTCATCTTTCGGTTGCTAAACGGCTAATTGAATCTTCCTACGATCGTCAACTTCAAAAATTCCAAACAAATCCTCCATCTCTTTAAGCCAATTCCTTGCTTCTACAAAAGTCTTAGTTCCTCGAAATGGTTTTCCAACCATAGCACAGAAATCTTTACATATCTTAGAGAAATTATCTATACGCGGAGGAGGAGGAAAGACGGCTACAGCTGGGGGAGGGGCGTCTTCTTTGCCTCTTGCAGGAAACGTAGCCTGTAGATACCTATGGAACTAACTCGGTACCTTAACGCCCTTAGGAATATTAGGTTCCTTAGACATGCTGAAAAGAAAAGGAAAAAGGGATTCAAAAAGGGAATCGAAAGATATTTCATATGGCTTTTAGGGAACATGTTTTTCAAAATAGACTTTTCTTTTGCAAATGCTTTCTTTTAAAACCCTTTTTTGGAAAATCTTTTATCTAATATGGTAACCTTCAACTCTGATACCAAATGTGACACCCCACATCCGTTAATGTCATACTTTATCAGAATGCATTAAGTTTTGCAAAGCGTTATAGGTAAACAGTAACAAAAACATTACAAGACAGACATAAAATAACAGCAAAATTAAAACTTTATTAAATAGAAAAGCTTTGTGGTTCAAACCCAATTACATAATAAGTCTGGAATACTGAAAACGTAAAACTTCTGCCTTGTACAAAAATCTTCATCAGAGTACAATGATATAAAAAGAGTGTAATCCCCAAAATATAGCCATAGTAGAGCAAATGCGAAATCGAGCAATACATCTAAGCAGATCCAAGCAGAAAGGAAGAATCCTGATCAAGCTTGAGTATTCCCACCCTGAGAACCTAGGGGGAAACGGAAGAGAAAGAAGAGGAAACAAAATGGGTCAGACATAAAGTTTGGCTAGTCCAGTTACTTTTAGCATATAAATAAGTAAAAGCATCATGACCAGCATATAAGTTGGAGAGAGATAATAGTGTCATATGGTAGGTATAACAAGGCAAACAGGATAAAAAGAACTGAACATGTGTTGTGCTTCTATATTACTTTTTCTACACCAATACTAATATAACAAGAACAAGATGATCCCAACAAGTACAAAATGGTAGACTTAGGTGTACTTCTAGTGGGAGGTTTTATCCCTACACAATAACAGGTAGTCAAACATAACTGATAGATGTTAACCCCCAACGACAAGAACGGGGTCCTAAACAAGCAAGAGTAGATGTACCCCAATTACTACCCCCAATCGATCGACTCCCTAACTCGTAGATACCCTGTGCTGGCCCCATAGTAGGATGTATCACTTCCTAAAGTGGCAACCCTTTGTTTTCAAGATGTGCACAAACCATATCTACAGGTGTCACAACATCTTATCTACCCTGGACCTGACCTATGCACGCACATGACCCCATCGGAATGCACCGCCCACACAGTCCCTCAAGTGAACTCTTAAAATCATCTCAGTAAGCGTGCCCAGACCCTGACCTAGTTCGGGGTTCCCACTGACTAAAATGGGTCCCACACAATAGATGATACAATCTCCCCCTAGGCTTGCATCCTGACTACTAGGATTTCAACAGGTTATGCCTACTAGTTTAACAAGATTGCATAACCCCACAGGTAAAGTTTGTGGGACTATAAATATTATCCACCGCCATAAGATTTACTTAACCCTCCCACTGATTCAAACAATCTTACTTAACCCCTACTTAATTTGAAAAGTTCAGGTAATCTTCATGGATTCAAACAGGTTAAGTATTACAAGTATATCACCATTCATTCATTTATGGTTATTACTGCGCTAGACCTCCCATAATAAGTCTGCCACTTGTGGATGCTGGATATGTCGGTTGGGTCCGGGCAGACTTCTTCCACAAGTCGGAATTAACCTCGTGTCATAGCATGTTACGTGTTTATGCACTTAGACCCCTGACATTGGATTTACCACTTATGGATGTTGGATATGATGGGCGGTTCCGGGCAGGCTTCTACCACAAGTGTAATCTAACCTCGTGTACAAGTGCGATTATATTTTCCAATTGATGTAGATCTAGGCATTATCATTATTAACCAATTTTTATGTTTATTACGCCCTAAATCCCATCTATTCTATGATAAAAGTTATGCCCAAATTAAGGTTTTAGATCAAGATATAGATTATGCCCCCAAATCCCAAGTTTTGGTTAAATATAAAAATTATGGCCAAATTTCCCAATCGTGTTTACAATGTGAATTATTCCCTAAATTAATCATTCCCAATCGTTCCTAAAATTCATGCATTCGCGTATTTTAGCGATAGGCCTAGTCTTGAAGGTAGCCTAGCTATAAAACAAAATGGGGAAAAGAGAGAGGAGAGGCAAGAATAGGCATAGTAAATAAAACTGGCATATGATGATAGAACTGATCATGCTTACAAAATAGGCATATAGTGACCTGATTAGTCGAACTAACATAAAAAAGATATCATGAATAGGCATATAGACACTAATCAATAGATCAGGTGTACAGGTAATGGCAGATCTATTATGATTCAGGTTACTAACAGGCATAGGCTTAGATCCAAACTTATAAACTTGTCAAGATTACATTTTGATGTTTATATCTAAAGATAACCTAGACTCACTGCGGTTGGATCTAAATAATAGAAGATTAATCGTACATGTTGTAGCACAGATCTCTGAATATGTATAACTTTTTGTTTAAGAAGAATAGGCTAGATCAAATTGAGTTGGGGCAGCACCTTAGTGTGTAACAACCCGGAAATTCTGAGCCAATTTAAAATTTTCATTTTAGCAATTTTAGTGAATTTTGAATATTTAAAATGGATTATTTTAAATAATAACAATGAGAAATTTATTTTGAATAGAATTAGAACATATATATTTATTTTAAATATAAAAGGAATTGAAAATGGCGCGGTAGTTCGAAAATTTCGATTTTAGATTTCAAATGAATGTACAGGATTCAAAATAAACCAGATTTTGGCGAAACCAAAAATATTTGAATCTATTTGAAAATATCTTTCCAATGAACCCGAAAAATCAAAATTTCATAGCGGGAATCAAAAGTTGCGCCCAATTGAAAATTCAGAATAGTCGCTATGGAATTCTGGCCCTTAAAAATGGAAATTTTGCAAACGACCTCGGTTTTCGACGAAACCACTTTTGTTGGATCCGGGATGTAGAATTATTGCTAGATTACAAAATTCATAATTATATGAATCAGTATGTAAGCGTGGCGAAGTAAAACGTGTTTTGACAGTTTCAGTCAATTTCGATCGACTGGAAAGTGGCCATTTTTCAAACGGTCTCAGAATTTGACGAAATTAGTTTTGTTAGGACCGTATCATCAATACGAAGCTATAAAATATTTTTCGGGAATTTTTAGAGTCCGTATGTGGCCTCTGTAAATTGAAATGCGCGTTCAAATTCAATATAAAGATTTATATTTTGATTTTGACGAAAACTGATCGAAACGATCGAATCAGCTTATGATATATATCCCATTGTGTTCGGAATGGAGGTAATTAGCTATGGACAACAGGCAGTGGGTTTCGATTCGAGGTCAAAATAAAAGGTACCTTTTTGAAATTAAATAAAATAAAAACCCCTCTCTCCCTTTCCCACTTTATCACCGGTCAACCCACCCCCCCTCGTTCAAATCAGTCAAACTGAAATCGGAAAAAAATAAGAGGAGGGAGGAGTTGCACTCCTCCCAACAGCGCGCCGCCGCGCCCTCTGGTGCGCCGCCGCCAGAGCGAGGACCCCCTCCTTCTCCTCGTTCCCCTCTCCTTCCATCCATACGACGCTCGAATCCACCGCCTCCCACCTGAAACCCCGACCCCCTCCTGCGATTGACGCCCTCCATCCACTGCCGCTTCCTCCTCTTTTCTCCCCCTTTCTCTCTCGCTGCTTACTCCCCTTCAAATCTGCGAGGTACATACCCAAAAACCGAAACCCTAGCTGTTGGGGGCCGCGCTGCCCTAGCGCCGCCGGCTCAGGCGAAGTCCACCACTGCGCGGAAGCTCTAGTTTGACGGTATTAGGCGAAAATTGAAGGTGATTGCAGTGAGTTTTTGTTTTCATTTAAATTTCAGTTTTTATATAAAAAAACAGGGCAAAGTAATGATTTTTACTTCAAGAAAGTTATGATTTTTAATTGGTTTAAAGTTTTGATTTTTATTAGAAAAGATTATATTTTTAGATTAGAAAAGACACGATTTTTATATAGGAAAAAGTATAGATTTTTATAGAGAAGAAAAATATAGTTTTTAAATATATGTAGCATATAAAGACTCGTTTTTTATTATATAAAGATTCAGTTTTTAGTGATATAAAAATTAGATTTTTGTATACGAAGGAGCGTCTCTCTATATAGAAAATAGCGTTGTAAGAATTCGATTTTTACATACTCATATAGTGAAGAAAAAATAGAACTTTTATCTATATAGTAGCGGTATAAAAATAGAATTTTTATTTATATAGTAGCGGTATAAAAATAGAATTTTTATCTATATAGTAGCGATATAAAAATAGAATTTTTATCCATATAGCGTAGTTATAAAATGTGATTTTTTATATACATAGCAACAATATAAAGATATGCGGTTTTTATATATGTAGTGAATACGGGCAACGAAAGTGGCAAAAGGCGAGAACGGCAAAGATTTCTACATATGAAGAATCGCGGTGTTTGGTTTAGCTAATCGGTGAGAACTTCTCAATTTAATTCTTGTTTTCTAGTTAAAATTATATACTAGAATGCAGACGGTGCTTAGCAGCACCCGACACCCGTCGTCCACAGACCATGGACGACTTGTTTGATTTTGTTGTGTTGTGAGAATTGATTGTGATGGGGAGTGATTGGAAATATACTCATGTGTTGAAATAAATTATTTATCGTTAAAAATATAAATTTAACGTAAATGTGAATAAATAAATATTCATTAACAAATCGAACGATTTGTTTATGTACACCCATTTGACTGATATGGATTGGGACGATATATTTTACACATCGCCCAACTGCACAAATAAAAATATGTGTTTGTTGACTGAAACCCCACACGGGTATCGGGATGATATTTGACGTACACTAATCCCGATTGTTTAGTTGTATGTCAATCGATAGGTTGACAGACAGTTGTGTAGTGCACTTTAGATGATGGCTGATTATTTATCATTGCTATTATATAAATGTGTTGTATGGAATCCATATAATTAACATTATATGGTAATTGATTGGGCCTCATTCCAATTTGGAAATTAAAGAATATTATAAAATAAATTATATTCATGTGTTGAATAAACAAAATAGCCATGTGTTGACAATACTCATGTGTTGAGAATATTCATGTGTTTAAACCATTCATGTGTTGAAAATATTCATGCGTTGAGTAAAATCTTTAAACAATAATATTTACATCTTTATTATATATAAAATTAGAAACTAACTGGAAACTAGTTAAGACGAGTGGTTTCCTAGGTATTGATCTGATGCTCGTTTTGGCCTTCGGGGTTAATACTCAGGGAATTGTTCTCTTGCTAATTTACGGTTAGAGTCTGATTAAGAATTAAACGATATAAAGCACAATTTTATAAAATATATTAAATAATAAAAATAGTCATGTGTTGACGATACTCATGTGTTGAGAATATTCATGTGTTGAAAGAAATATAGATTCATGTGTTGAGTAGAATAAATATTCATTTGTTGAATAGAATAACGAAGTCATTGAAATATATAAAGCCGTGTTGATTAGATATACGCCATTTTGACGCGAACGATATTTATATCAATTTTATTCATTTTTATAATGAATATAGAATAGGAAGTGATTTCAAAATATAATATTTTGAAAATATTATCATTTATATATTAATGATATGAAATATTCAATTTTGATTTGAAATTGAATATGAAGTTGAAATTGTTTGAAAACGAATTTGAAACGATTTATAAAATACATTTAGAATTGAAATCAATGAAATATATATAATATATATTATATATATATTAAATAGCCTGAATAGAACGCGTCATGCCGCGGCAGTTCGCGAATTTCGACCATTGACTTCGAATGGAAGTTACGGGAGATCCGACCGTCGGATTCTCCTAAAACCAGAACCGTTGGGTTCGTATCGAAAAGAGATTCCCAATGAATATTAGAAATTTGAAATCTAACAGTTGGATTTGGAATTATGTCCAAATCAAATTTGGAAAAGTTCGTTGTAAGTGCAGTTCGACGACCGTTGTTGGAAATCGACTGTAAGAGCCTTGATGAAATTATTAAAAATATCAATAATTTGTTTAAAATCATAATGAATGATTTAGAAAGAACTGGGATGAAAAATACCATATTTAAAAAGGATAAAAATATATTTTTATCGAAATGAACTAGTTTTGAACTAGATTTGAAGTGGTTTTAAAAAAAAAATCAGAATTTCCAATATATGAATTGGAATGGATTTCAATCGAAATTATCTTTGGAATATTTCGATGTTGGATTTCGTGATCATACAGATATGGTTGTGGAAATTTGAAAGATATAATTATATCGTTATTTCCTATATGATATTTGTTGGTTTCAGAATTTGATATTGAATATAAACCGATATATTTTCTATTCAGAGCCTTGTATTTAATATCAAATGGGATTTTGGGTTCGTCGTGAATGGTGTCTTAAATAACACTGTTCTTGGACCTAGTTTAGAAAAGAATAAATCTTTAACTAAGATTTAGTGAAATTGTCCAGTTAATTAGTATTTAATTGGAATTGAATTTTAATTGGTTTTTGGGGTTTATCGTGAGCAGTGTTTTGAATAACACCTGTTCTTTAACCTGATTAACAATGGAACGTGATTTTGGGTTTATCGTGAACCGTGTTTTAGATGACATTGGTTCTTTAACCCAGTTAAAGACAGGATATTGATTTTTAGGAAGATTAAAACTAAGTGGAGTTTTAATGAATCTTTAATTAGATTGAAATGATCGAGAATGGAGTATCGCCAGTTTTGCTCCAAAGCGATAGTTAAATCTTTAATTAGATTTGAACGTGAAATGGTAATTGATATTTACCAATAACACCATGGTGTTAGATATGGAGTATTACCAGTTTTGCTCCATGGGATGAATAGGTTGGGATTGGGAAATAAAATAAATAATTATTTCGGTGTGGTTCGCTAATCCAGACTAGTTTGGAAAACCCTAACATGGTTTTAAATGATATCCAAAGAAAGATTAAAGAATAAATTTAGAAGAATTTATCTTTGATAAAATTAATGGGAACCTTTCCCTAAGAACGTGAATATTTGAATAAAAGAATATTCTGAATTAGAATGAGGCGTTTGTTGCATTTGTGTAACACTTGTTTATTATATATGCGGGTTATATGGAAAGGCCGGGTTTATACCCATTCTGAATAACCGATTCGACGATAGGTCAAAGATGAAGACGGTGGTCGAAGACCGGAGGTCTTCACATCGTTTGGATGATTACTGATGATCTTGATTGGGATGTACACCCAAGAGGAGGGAATCAGTTGGTGATCGTCCAGAAGTACTAGGAGATCGATGGATATGAGAGGAATAAGGTTCCTCCGGTTTCGTTCAGACCCAGAACGAACTTGTAAATGGACCGTGTGTCTGACCTTGGATTTAATTCTGTGTGATTGATTTCTATTAAATATATATCTGTTTGGAAGCGGAGAATTTATTCTCTTGCTTAACGCCCTTCTCTGAGACGTACGAGCTTAGAGGTTATATATCGATAGATATCAATCGGATGGCATGAATTGCCTGTGTGGCATGCCTAAGTGGCAGATGATCAAGGCTTTTGTTGAAAAGCAATGTCTTGTGGTTAATGATCAAAGCACGGCCTATGTGGCATAGCTTTGTTTATAGCGTTAATTCGCGAGCCTCACACCTCGGTATGAGTCAAAAACGGGATAAGGATCGTTGGGAGAACACGACGTTTCTTTTTAGCTATGGGTGATGTCAGTGACCTACCATCCCTGACATTTATATACTTTTCACCTGTGTGGTTGTTGGAATGCAAGGCGCCTCGGATATAGGTCTGATTGGACCGGGAAACATGTGTTCAGGAATGGCCAATCCTCAAAAGAAAGAGAGGACCGGACCAACCGATTCCAAGGATCACTGTGTGTGGTCCTGAGACATTTGCTAGAGTGTCTCGAACAGAGAGGAGCTTGCCCCATGCCTCGACTCATGATGGAATCCAATTTCCCATACGTGATAATTCGGTTTTATTTGTAAAACCTAGTATGGCGACATAGTAGATGGTAGCTATGCCGCCTATGATTGATACTTATGATTGAAATGGTTTTGACACTATACACTTATAGTAATATCAAAATAATGTGTTTTTAAACGTATCAAGGATTCTTTGGCTATTAAAAGGTAAAACCCTATCCTCTGGCTTGCGTTGCATTGTGTGATGGGACCTGGGTCTTATAATAGCTTCATTTTTCTTTATTTAGCATTGCGCTATTTGTTTTATGCACTGGTACTCTTGGGAGGAAACCCGTTCCGTGTTATACGGCGTGGTCCCTTGATTTACCTAACTTTAAAAATAAAGATTGGTAACTGTTTTAGTTCTCACACCAGTCACATGACTGACCTGGAGTTTATTGTTTTAACCTAAACTCTGGGTGCCCTTATTTTCCACACGGGCAGCTAGTAGTTTTGGTTTTGCAGATTTATATTCACAGGATCCTGGTTTATAGCTGGAACGATACTCGGAAAGCTCTGTATCCATGTATTTCTTTCAGTTGTGTGTTGCATTATTTTTCCACTGCAGTAATGTTATTTAAACCTCTAATATTTATCAAATGTGTAGTATTCATTCATACTCTGTATATTCTTGTACACTGATGTAAATTGTTGTAATAAGCAATGAAATGTTCTTCTGTTTGTGTTCTGATTCATCTTGTCCTCAAAGCAATCCGAGCTTTCCTTCACGGGGAAGTTCGGGTCGTTATACAGTGTCACCATTGTTTTTGGTGAATAAAAACAATGAGAATGAGGTCTTATTTATAGCCTAGGGTCAACGAATCTAGTCAAGAAATGAGTCTACATTTAGGAACTGAATTCTTCCCAGATCGGGGGGGGGGGGCAACATAGGGGTTGACATGGGTGTTGACACCCTGTTATGTATGTGTCGACACCCCTAGTGTGGGGTTGACACCTAATGGGCCGATTTCCCCCTAATCTTCTTGCCTCTGATTTTGAAATATTTTGAATGTTTTGATTGGTTTTGTATATATATAATTCTCTTGTGTGTATACAAACTTCTAGGCTTAATAACTTCTTTATACGATGTCCATTTTACGCAAACTTAGTGTCTACCTCAAACAAAATTCTGAGATGAACGCAATGGCGCAGTCCATTTTACCTAATTCCAAATAGTTAGTTAAGTATTCCTTAGTTTATCATTTTAATGTGTTATAAAATTATAGGGTGTTACACTTTCTCTCTCCCCATTTTCTATTTATTTTAAATGTTAGAATGAATGGAGGTGGAGAGGGGGCTGTGAAGTTATAAGGGTAGGCTAGGTTTGATTAATCCAAGCTACAATTAAAGTCTAAAATTTGACTAAATCCAAACATATCAATGTTTATACATTTTCTTGCAGTAAACGACATTTTGAACTCAATGGAAGTGATCTCAAGTCCAAATTCATTGTATACCAAAGTGACTTTTGGATCTATACTCAATTAACGACATTACATTTAAATACATTATTGCGAAATATGTGGGATGTGACAGACTTCCCCCTTAAAGAAATTGCGTCCCCATAATTACTTGAGGAAAAACCCATAACTAACAGCCAAGCATCAACAAAATCTATATAGAAATATATTAACACAAAAAAAATCACTTTTGAAAAATCTTATAAAATTTAACTTTGAGTTATAAATCACTATATAACTTAGGTTTATACATTATAATGTTCAAATAAATGTCACGAACATATACGAGCAACTGATTTGTTTTTTCCCATAAGTATGTTCAACAAATTAGATTTTTCTTACTCAAATTCTAAATATTCTAAACCTCAATTTCAATAATTTATAAAATTTTAATCGCGAATTACATTACCGCGATTTTTCTAAAAGTTTGGTTTAGACATATCACAAAATCTACAAGATGATATTCAAATCTTTCCTTTCATTATAAACTACAATCCAGTACATCCGGATAATTCTTGTTTCAAAGAATTCCAACTTGTATTGGATCTTATACACTCATTTGAAATTCAAATCAAAAGTACGAACTACCATTATGCATCAAGCTTGTTTTAATAAATTTTAATTTAATTCATTCAACGTTCAATAAGTTTACAAATTTTAAACCTATACTCTCACGTTTTCAACTTAAACGAATTAAAAATTCCAACTCCAACTTGGAAATATCGACTATCCAAAATCATTGAAGATTCTCTATCACATTTTAGCTAGAAAATTTATCTCTTAAGAATTTCACAAAAATATTCTAGATCGTGATTTTTCTTAAAAAGAAATGGATGTATACGATGATTATATATACCCCATTCACAAAGATAAGCGATCTAGTTAGGGAAGCAAGATCACTAAAATAAAATCTAGGTTATACATCCTAAATTGGAAATATTAGCACGTCCTCTAGTACTCCACAAACAAATCAAATGAAGCTTTAAATCCCTAATTAATCCCTGCTATCTAAAATAAAAAATATTAGCATGTCCTCTAATTTTTTAAAAACAACTTCTATGTCATGCGAACCGATAAATAGTAGAAGTTCAACGAATTACATAAAACTTGAAAACCTAAGTTTTCAAATACATAAAAAAATATCACCAGTATAGATGAGGTCAAACCAGTCGGGATACATCTTCGCAAATTTGGTTCACTAATGGTTAAAAAAATAAGCTAGTGACACGATCCAAACTTCCCCGTAAAGGAAAGCCCGGATTGAGTTAAGAACACGACAAATCAGAACGCAAACAGAAGAACATTTCATTGCTTATTACAAAAATTTACATCAGAGTCCAAGAATATATAGAGTATGAATAAATATTATACATCAGAAAAATATTAGAGATTTAAATTACAATGCAGTGGAAAAATAATACATAACACAACTGAAACAAATACACGAACACAGAAATTTCCGAATATATCTCTAGTTGTAAACCAGGATCCTGTAAGAATAAATCTGCAAACCCAAAACTACTAGCTGCCCGTGTGGAAAATAGGGGCACCCAGAGTTTAGGTTAAAACAATAAACTCCAGGTCAGTCATGTAACTAGTGTAAGAACTAAAACAGTTATTTAAAACTTTACTTTAAAATCAGATATATCAAGGGACCGCGCCGTATAACACGGAACGGGTTTCCTCCCGAGAATACCAGTGTATAAAACAAATAATGCAATGTTTTTCAAAAAAATGAGGCTATTATAAGACCCAGGACCCATCACACAATGCAACGCAAGCTGAAGGATAGGGTTTTCCCTTATAATAGCCAAACATGCTTGGTACGTTTAAAACAAATCATTTTGATATTATTATAAGTGCATAGTGTTTAAAAACAACTTCAAATATAAATGTATCAATCATAGACGGCATGGGTACCATACATCATGTCGCTATACTAGTTCTACAATTAAAACCGCACCATATCGTATTGGAAGTTGGATTTCCATCTATGAACCAAGGCAAGGGACCGTCCTTACCGCTTCGAGACTCTCTAGCCCGAGCCTTAGGAACAGCCGCAACTGCACCTTGGATCATCAGCGTCGGTCCACATGGAGTGGATTAAAATGCCTGAACAATGCGTTTCCCCTCCCTATGGGGCGTAAACTGGTCATATATCGACCAAACATCAATTGGCACCGCAGTGACAGATATAACTGAGGAGCCTCGCTATCCATCATCCACATAAGTAAAACGTCTAGGCTTGCAAAACCCAGACACGACTCCTAGCTAGAAGGAAATGCATGCCCTCCCTGAAGTCTTCTCCCGTTTCCGGTTCACACCGGGGTGTGAGGCTCGCGAATTAACGCTATACACAAAGCTATGCTATATTAAAGACGTGCTTTGATGATCAACCACAAGAGTCTGCATTTCAACAGGAGCCTTGATCATTTGCATCTCAGCATGCCACAAAAGCAATTCATGCCATACAATTGATGTCTATCGATATATAACCTCTGAGCTCGTACGTCACAGAGAAGGGCGTTAAGCAAGAGAATAAATTCTCCGCCGCCAATCAGATATATATTTAATAAAAATCAATCAACACAGAATAAAATCCAATTTCAGACACACATCCATTTACTAGTTCGTTTGGACAATCACCATTTATTACCTCATCTTGGGTGTACATCCTAATCAAGACAGCAGTAATCATCCAAACGATGTGAAGACCTCTGGTTTCAACCACCATCTTCATCGTTGACTCATCGTCGATTCAGTTATTCAAAATGGGATAAACCCGGTCTTTCCGAATAACAATAAACAAGTGCTATAAAAACATAACATACGCCTAATTCCAATTCTGAATATTTTTTTATTTGAATATTCATATCCTTTGGGAAAGGTGCCCATTAATTTTATCAAAGATAATCCTTTAAATTTATTCTTTAATCTTCCTTTGGATATCAATCCAAACCAAATTAAGGTTTATCCAAACTAGTCGGAATCAGCGCACCTTACCAAAGTAATCATTTGTTATATTTCCCAATCCCAACCTATTCATTCCATGAAGCAAAACTGGTAATACTTCATATCTAACACCACGGTGTTATCGGTAAAATTAGTTACCATTTCACGTTCAAATCTAATTAAAGATTTAATTTTCGCTTGAAGAAATACTGGTGATACTCCATTCTCGATCATTCCATGAATTCGATAAATTTAATTATCCCATTCACATTCCAATCTAATTAAAGATTAATTAAAACTCTAATTCAGTTTTAATCCTAAAAATCACTACTTAATGATTATTCAAAGTTAAGAAATTAATCTTATCTTTAACTGGGTTAAAGAACTAATGTCATTTAAAACACAGTTCATGATAAACCCAAACCACATTCCATTATTTATGGAATCTTCACGGAAAACAGATCAATATATATACTCGATATAAACTTCCATATCCAACCAATAATATAAATGGAATAACAGCAAAGCCTTTTAAAATCCATATATATTAACAATCTTCCTCTACAGAAGCTAACTTCGATTATTACCAAATCGAATTCCATTCAATTCCAAATTAATATGTTAAATTGGAAAACTTTACTTCGTAAAATCTCCATTAAATCTTAACAAAAAGAATGAATGTCGTTAAAAACACAGTTCACGATAAACCCAATTCACATTCCATTTTATTCCAATTATTAAATATAATTGGAAACCCTAACGATATTAATTAAAAGATTCATTCTTTTCACACGGGGTTTAAGAACAGTGTTATTGAAGACACCATTCACGACAAACCCATACATTTTGATATTAAGTACAAGGCTCTGAATAGAAAATATATCGGCTTATATTCAATATCAAATTCTGAAATCAATAAACATCGTATTGGGAATAACGATAAATATATATATCTTCAAAATTCCTCCAAAATATCCGTATAATCACAGAATCCAATATCAAAATATTCCGAATATAATTTCGATTCAAATCCATTCGGATTCATATATATTGGAAATTCTGGTTATTTTTAAAACTATTTCAATTCCAATTTATTTAAAAATAATTGAATTTTAATTCTAGTTAATAACTAGTTCATTTCAATAAAAATATATTTTAGTCTTTTCAAATATGGAATTTTTCACCCTAATTCTTTCCAAATCATTTGTTATGATTTTGCACAAATTAATAATATTTTCAATAATTTTATCAAGGCCCGTACAGTCGATTTCCATAAACGGTCATCGAACTGCACTTACGATGACCTTTTCCAAATTTGATTTGGACATAATTCCAAATCCAACTGTTAGATTTCAAATCTCTTATATACATTGGAAAGCTCTTTTCGATATAAACCCAACGGTTCCTGTTTTAGGAGAATCCGACGGTCGGATCTCCCGTAATATCAATACGAAGTCAATGGTCGAAATTCGCGAACGGCCGCGGCGCAGCGCGTTCTATTCAGGCCATTAAATATATATAATATATATATTTCATCGATTTCCATTTAAACCATATTTTATAAATCGTTTATTAATTCGTTTTAAAACGATTCCAAATTCATTTCAAATTTCAAATCAAATTCGAATATTCCTTATCAAATTCGTTTTAAATTCATTTTAAAATGAATTCAATATCATTTCAAATTTCAAATCAAATTTGAATATTCCTTAATAAATTCGTTTTAAATTCATTTTAAAAAGATTCAAATTTCATTTCAAATAAAATTTGAATATTCCTTACAAATTCGTTTTAAATTCATGCTAAAACGATTTCAATTTCATTTCAAATTTCAAATCAAATTTGAATATTCCTTAATAAATTCGTTTTAAATTCATTTTAAAACGATTTCAATTTCATTTCAAATTTCAAATCAAATATGAATATTCCTTAATAAATTCGTTTTAAATTCATTTTAAAACAATTTCAATTTCATTTCAAATTTCAAATAAAATTTGAATATTCCTTATCATTATAATGTTAAAATGATAATATTTTCAAAATATCTGATTTTGATTATACATGAATATTATTTAAAAATATTTGTTAATTCTGAATTGGAATCAGACTCTATCAATTACCATATAATTTCAGTTACATGGATTTCAGCATCGCATCTATACAACAATAATCAAACACAGTCAACCATTATCTAAAGTGCAATTTACAACTGTATAAGCACTAAAATAAATAATTAACACTAATCACAGCTTGTCAACCCATCGATTGACATACAACTAAATATCGGGATTAGTGTATGTCAAATATCATCCCAATACCCATGTGGGGTTTTCAAACAGCACACACTGAACATTATTTGTGCAGCTGGGCGATGTGTAAAATTTATTGTCCCAATCCATATCGGTTAAATGGGTGTACATAAACAAATCGTCTGATTTGTAAATGAATGTTTATTTTCAACACATGACCATTTTATATGGTTCATATATTCAATAAAAAAATATATTTTTATTGCTCAAATATTTTATTCCATACAGGAATATTTTATGTTTTTGATATTCATTCAATAAAAATGATATTTTTATTATCCAAATATTTTATTTCATACATGAATATTTTATATATTATATTCATTCAATAAAAATGATATTTATATTATTCAAATATTTTATTCCATAAATGAATATTTTATATATTATATTCAATCAATAAAAATGATATTTTTATTATTCATAATATTTTATTCCATACATGAATATTTTATATAGTTCATTTCACATCACAATCACAATCAATTTCCACAACACGATACAATCAAACATGTCGTCCATGGTCTGTGGACGACGGGGAGCAATTCATATATGCAGTTATAAAATAAATAATTGTATAAGAAATTATAGTGAGAAGTTCTTACTTCGGGTTTCCACTCCGTCTGCGTTTATTTCTGAATTTTTGGTTCGATTAGGGTTTGAATTTGCGTGAGATTCCAACATGCTTCGTTTTGGACGTGGTCAGTTTTGTAGCAAAGCTTTTGGCTCTATGATCGCAACGGTTCTAGTTCCACTCTATTTGGACCTCGTATGGAAAAGATATGGTAATTAATATGTTTGATTACATATTAAGATAATTAATTAATTAACAACTTTAAACTTTTCTTCCTGAATTAACTAAACTCGTTTTCCCCCTTTTGCTCGATCAGGAAACCCTGTCGTCATCGCCACGTCAGCCCATTGGAGGCGGATCCGCCACCACCTTATGATGGCAGACGAAAGTCGCGCCTCATCCCTCTTCTCCGGCCAACTCTGTGGCTTCAGGCGATCGGAAAACCGGCCCTAAAGTCGCTACTTCGAGCACCCCTTTCTCGCGAGATTCAAAATGAAAGTCAATCAAATTGGTACCAAATCGAAGATCAAAGAAATCTCTCCTGTATTTTTTTTGAATTGATCGCGAATTAGTTGGTGGATTTTCATAAAAACCACCATAAAAGTTGGAGCATTTCAGCCGTTGACTGGTGAAAGGAGGCTAGGGTTTTGCCCCCTACCCCTATAGAAGATTTATTTTATTTTAATATTATTTAATTTTCTTTTGATTTAAAAGTAATTGTTCGTTCATACTAACCCCAAATCAAACCCAATGACTGTCGCCCTAGCTAAATCCCCCTATTCCGAACACAATGGGACATGTTTCGTAACCCAATCGGCAGTTACGATCAGTTTCTGCTAAATTTAAAAAACAGATCATTATATTTTAAATTCAAACACACATTTTAATTTACCAGGGCCACATACTAACTCCAAAAAATCCAAAAAAAATATATCTAGCTGTTTTTCGACGATACGGTCCTAACAAAACTAATTTCGTCAAATTTTGAGACCGTTTGAAAAACAGTCATTTTCTAATCATTTAAATTCAAACTAAATTGACCAAACACGTTTAAACCCGCCACGTTCACATATTGTTTCCAAAACTTACGAAAATTGGAATCAAGCAATAATTTGACATTCCGGATCCAACAAAAGTGGTCTTGTCGAAAACGGAGGTCGTTTATAAAATCACTATTTTTAAGGGCTAAATTCCATAGCGACCATTTTGAACTTTCAACTGGACGTAACTTTTTATTCCCGTTATGAAATTTGGATTTTCCACTTTCATTGGAAAGATATTTTCAAACAGATTCAAATATTTCTAGATTTCACTAAAATCCGGTTTACTTTGAATCTTGTACATTCATTTGAAATTTGAAATCGAATTTTCAAACTATCGCGCCATTTCCAATTCCTTTTATAATTAAAATAATATTTATATTCTAACTTCGATTTAAATAAATATATACATTCTAATTCTATTCATAATAAATTTCTAGTCGTTATTATTTAAAATAAATCATTTTAAATATCCAAAATTCATTAAAATTGTCAAAATAAAAAATTTAAATTGGTTCTGATTTTCCGGGTTGTTACAATCTCCCTTACTTAAAATATTTTCGTCCTCAAAAAGGAACGGAGTTGAAAGTTGTTTAACTAATCAACTCAACTTTCATTAGGTGTTCATTCTTCAAATTTTCAGTTTCCAAGAATTTTCAAATTTTTCAAAAATTTGGCCAACACCCTAAATTTTTGAAAAATTTCACCATAACCTCCTTTGTACGGGGAGACATTTAAAACCGCAACTTGACATGTAGGGCCCTCATCATCCAAAAAGAAAAAGAAAAAGTCAAGCGGCTAGCAAATCGGCTCATAATATCACCAAAACCCAATAAATTAGTAAACATGTACCTATTTGTCGGGCAGACAATTTTATTCCTCTTCTTAGCCTCCTTGCTATGACTTGTTCAATGTATATACATGAATAGGCATGAAATTGAAATCAATTTCAATTCCAGTTCAAATTTTGATTCAATTTGGCTTAATGGTTCAAAATTTTAATTAATCAAACCAATAATCAAGCAACACAACCAGCAATCAATTAGTTGATTATCATTTCAAACACATAACTTTTATATATATAAAAATCCATTTTTGATGCCAAGTCACAACAATAGAGCCTATCTAATTTTGGTTCTCACACCAGTCAATTGGAAATATATAGAAATCCCACTTTCGAAACTCGAAAATAAATACTAACGATGGTGCACCATCACCAGAATTATCCTCGGGCGACAAGAGTGTGACTCTATATCCATCCAGTATATTTTCGAAAACACATTTGCAGGACGTATATTTAAATTCTTCAGATACTTGATTGTCCAAATTCAATAAAAATAAAATACTCAAATACGCATTATAAGGTTTAAATTTTCAAAACAAAATTTGTTTTCATTTTTATTTTAAAAACAACACTCTTCGGACTCATTCTAGGACACTACTGATCCCATCTCTAACAAGCCATTCTTATTGGATATTACTAGTCCAATCTCTGATGAATTCTTTCGTTCGGTTCTAACGTGTCTTGTTCTCAAGCTCTGTAAACCAAAGCTCCGATACCAAACTGACATGACCCAAACTTCCCCGTAAAGGAAAGCCCGGATTGAGTTGAGAACACGACAAATCAGAATGCAAACAGAAGAACATTTCATTGCTTATTACAACAATTTACATCAGAGTCCAAGAATATATAGAGTATGAATAAATATTATACATCAGAAAAATATTATAGATTTAAATTACAATGCAGCGGAAAAATAATACATAACACAACTGAAACAAATACACGGATACAAAGCTTTCCGAATATATCTCCATTTGTAAACCAGGATCCTATAATAATAAATCTACAAACCCAAAACTACTAGCTGCCCATGTGGAAAATAGGGGCACCCAAAGTTTAGGTTAAAACAATAAACTCCAGGTCAGTCATGTGACTGGTGTGAGAACTAAAACAGTTATTTAAAATTTTACTTTAAAGTCAGATATATCAAGGGACCACGCCGTATAACACGGAATGTGTTTCCTCCCTAGAATACCAGTGCATAAAACAAATAGCGCAATGCTTTTTGGAAAAATGAATCTATTATAAGACCCAGGTCCCATCACATAATGCAATGCAAGCCGGAGGATAGGATTTTCCCTTATAATGGCCAAACATGCTTGGTACGTTTAAAACAAATCATTTTGATATTATTATAAGTGCATAGTGTTTAAAAAAAACCTTCAAATATAAATATATCAACAATAGATGGCATGGGTGCCATATATCATGTCGCCATACTAGTTCTACAATTAAAACCGCACCATGTCGTATTGGAAATTGGATTTCCATCTGTGAACCAAGGCAAAGGATCATCCTTACCGCTTTGAGGCTTTCTAGCCTATGTCTCAGGAATAGCCGCAACTGCACCTTGAATCGTTAGGGCCAGTCCACATGGAGTGGATTAAAATGCCTGAAAAATGCGTTTCCCCGCCCTATGGTAGTAAACTGGTCATATATCGACCAAACCAATTATCGGCACCGCAGTAACAGATATAACCGAGGCGCCTTGCTATCCATCATCCACATAAGTAAAACGTCTGGGCTTGCAAAACCCAGACACCACTCCTAGCTTGAAGGAAATCAATGCCCTCCTTGAAGTCCTCTCCCGTTTCTGGTTCACACCGGGGTGTAAGGCTCGCGAATTAACGCTATACAAAAATCTATCTATATTAAAGCCGTGCTTTGATCATCAACCACAAGACTCTGCTTTTCAACAGGAGCCTTGATCATTTGCATCTCAGCATGCCACACAGGCAATTCACGCCATGCGACAGATGTCTATCGATATATAACCTCTGAGCTCGTACGTCTCTGAGAAGGGCGTTAAGCAAGAGAATAAATTCTCCGCCGCCAAACAGATATATATTTAATAGAAATCAATCAACATAGAATAAAATCCAATGTCAGACACACATCCATTTACTAGTTCGTTCTGGGTCTGAACGAAACCGGAGGCACCTTGTTCCTCGTCCCATATGTCCAATACAGGAGAGAGGTCCTCGCATATCCGGTTGATCTCCAAGTACGTCAGGACGTTCACCACTTATTACCCAGTCTTGGGTGTACAGACCAATCAAGACATTAGTAATTATCCAAACGATGTGAAGACCTCCGGTCTTCAACCACCGTCTTCACAGTCGACTCATCGCCGATTCAATTATTCAGAATGGGATAAACCCGGTCTTTCCGAGTAACTCGCATATATAATAAACAAGTGCTATAAAAACACAATATACGCCTCATTCCAATTCTGAACATTCTTTTATTTAAATATGCATATCCTTTGGGAAATGTTCCCATTAACTTTATTAAAGATAAATCCTTTAAATTTATTCTTTAATCTTCCTCTGGATATCAATACAAACCAAATTAAGGTTTATCCAAACTAGTCGGGATTAGCGCGCCTTACCAAAGTAATCATTTGTTATATTTCCCAATCTCAATCTATTCATCCCATGAAGCAAAACTGGTAATACTTCATATCTAACACCACGGTGTTATCGGTAAAATTAATTACCATTTCACGTTCAAATCTAATTAATGATTTAACTATCGCTTTGAGCAAAATTGGTGATACTCCATTCTCGATCATTCCATGAATTCGATAAATTTAATTATCCCATTCACATTCCAATCTAATTAAAGATTCATTAAAACTCTAATTCAGTTTTAATCCCAAAAATCATTACTTAATGATTATTCAAAGTTAAGAAATTAATCTTATCTTTAACTAGGTTAAAGAACTAATGTCATTTAAAACACAGTTCACGATGAACCCAAATCACATTCCATTAATTATGGAATCTTCACGGAAAATGGATCAATATATATAATCGATATAAACTTCCATATCCAACCAATAATATAAACGGAATAACGGCAAAGCCTTTTAAATTCCATATATATTAACAGTCTTCCTCTACAGAAGCTTACTTCGATTATTACCAAATCGAATTCCATTCAATTCCAATTTAATATGTTAAATTGGAAAACTTTACTTTTGAAAATCTCCTATAAATCTTAACAAAAAGATTTATAAATTCCAAATCACATTCCGATGTAAATCAGGATAAAGAATGAATGTCATTAAAAACACAGTTCATAATAAACCCAATACACATTCCATTTTATTCCAATTATTAAATGTAATTGTAAACTCTAACAATCTTAATTAAAAGATTCATTCTTTTCACACGGGGTTTAAGAACAGTGTTATTGAAGACACCATTTACGACAAACCCAAAATCCCATTTGATATTAAATACAAGGATCTGAATAGAAAATATATCGGCTTATATTCAATATCAAATTCCGAAATCAACAAATATCGTATTGGGAACAACGATATATATATATATATATATATATATCTTCCAAATTCCTCCACAATATCTGTATAATCACGGAATCCAACATTGAAATATTCCAAAGATAATTTCGATTCAAATCCATTCCAACTCATATATATTGGAAATTCTGGTTATTTTTAAAACCATTTCAAATCAAAATTATTTATTTAAAAATAATTAGATTTTAATTCTAGTTAATAACTAGTTCATTTCGATAAAAAAATATTTTAATCTTTTCAAATATGGAATTTTTCACCCTAATTCTTTCCAAATCATTTATTATGATTTTACACAAATTATTAATATTTTAATAATTTTATCAAGGCCTGTACAGTCGATTTCCATAAACGGTCATCAAACTGCACTTACGACGACCTTTTCCAAATTTGATTTGGACATCATTCCAAATCCAACCATTAGATTTCAAATCTCTTATATTTACTGTAAAGCTCTTTTCGATACGAACCCAACGTTTTGTAACACCCCGTATTTTCTGAGAATATAAAAAAAATGGTTAACTATGAAGAAGTTATTAAGCCTTGAAGTTTATATGCATATGAGAGAAATATATATAGATATATATAAAAATTAAATAAATAAACATGCAAAAAAGGTTCAAAACAGCGAATTGGAAGGGGGAATAACCGAACCGGCCCATTTTTGAGGTCGACCCAAGCCCTGCTGGGTCGACTAGGGGTTAATTCAGGGTGTTTGGCTGTCATCCCGTGGGCCGATTCGTACAAATGCAGATTTTGCATTTGAATGGTTCTCATGATTCAGGGTTAATCTAATGGTCCTAAATAACTTCCTACACCTATATATACATCCCTAACCTAAACCTAAATCTCATATACAATTCTCTAGCCTCCATTGCTCTCTTCCTCTCTAAAAATAAATAAATCAATGGCGTCTCTACTCCGCTGAAACCTAAGCTAGGACTTGTGCTTCTTCTTCCTCCAATTCTGATTAGGATTAAAAGAGAACAACTACAACACCTTTTTCTTTTAGAATCCAACCAAGGCAAGTGCAGTTATTTTCCGATATAAACTTTAATCATAATTGTGACTAGATTGTAAATCTGAATTTGAGATTGTGTATGTTCTGTTCTGGTCTATTTTATTCTGTATCTCTTCTTCTTTCTGTTCTATAGCCAGGCTACTACGAGCCTACGCCAATCTCCTAAGAGATTAACGTATGCTAAAATATTTGGGACAATAAAATGAATAATGCATGAAATGGGCATGACCGATATGTGACTGAGTTGAGGAAAGAATATAGGTTGAACTTGGAACTTAGGACATAAATCTAAGGCATATAATTGAACCTATGACTTGAGTTTATGGCATAAAGAATATTGAACATACGATTTGAGAAGTTGGTTAATCTGTGACTGATTTAAGAAAAAGGACATAGGTTGTAAACTAGATTTAGATCTATGCATATTCTGCGAATTGGAAGAAGAGGAACCATGGTATGTTAACATATGACTTGAGACAAAGAAAATATGGTTTAGGTATAAAGATTTACATTAAAGTAGGATATCTATCAAATGTGAATAATACCTAAGTAGGAGATTTTTGTCAATAGCTATATTTGGTATAATTTATATGTGAATCTTTTGTACTAGGCAAGTTGAACTAAATTGGGACGTGTAAATTATGACCTTAATCTGTGACATGCAAATTTAATGCAAACATGGGGTATATGATCATATTGTGAATCATGACTATTATTTATGCATGTGAACTTAGGCAAGATTTATAATTAGGCCAGATATGTTGTGAAACTTTTAGGAATGATTAAATCTGTTATATTTGCCTAATTTGCTAGTTCTGCTATATTTGCCTAATCTGCTAGTTCTGTTATATTGCTTAATCTGCTAGTTCTGCCCTACTGCCTAGTCTACTAGATCTGTTCATCTGCCAAATCTGTCATCTGCTAATTCTGTTAAGAATGCCAACCTAAATCTGTTGAGATGCCTAATCTGTTATCTGCTAAATCTGCTAGTTGCTTATTCTGCTGAAAACGTTAAGTCGCCTAAACCTGTTATCTACTATGTCTGTTAAGTTGATATATTCAGTCTGTTATTGACATAAACTGAATTAGCTATGAATAATTGACATGTATATTAGGCGTGGGTATAAATGGTAAATCATTAATTAATTGGCCGCAAAGATAAACATGGCTAACTCGAGGTTAGAATGAGTTTGCGACACCGCCCGGCATATTCCAGTGGCCGCAAACAATAGTATCTAATGTGAGAAGTTAGTCATAACGTGCTTGAAACATGAGGTTAGACTCAGTTTGCGACAGAAATCTGCCCGGAACCAACCGGCCTAACCAGTAGCCGCAAACTGTCAGTTTAATGTGAGAGGTCTGGGCATTAATAATTAATTAATGAAAATCTGAGATAAACATGATGTCTAAAACGTGTTGGGAGGATAGGATTAAACCCACTAGACTGATGAATTTAATAAATCTGTTCCGTGAATCTGTAGGCCCAATTACAAAGTTAGACAAATCTGTAAGTCTGTTAATCTGTAACTGATTAATCGGTAAGTCTGTTAAATCTGTATATCTGATTCATTAGTCTGAAAACTTGTCTGTGAACTGGTTGATCTGAATTTTGTATGTCTGAACTTGTAAACAAGTTAATATGAAATCTATTAGTCTGGGGACACAAGGTTAGGAGGGGAATTACTTGTGTCATTTGTTGTTTGGGACCCATATTAGTCAGTAACCCTTTCTGGTATCAAAACTTTGACCCAACAGTAGGTAGGGTCTGGGCACGCTTACTGAACTAATTATAAGCGGTTCATTCTGATAATGGCGAGGGGTGTTGATGGTGCGTTCCAACCGGGTCATGTGCGTGCATGGATCCCGGTCTGCCTCTGAGGATGTAAGACGCCGTGACATCTGTAAATAGGTCTGTGCCAATTGGTTGTCACTTTAGGGAGTGATACACCCTACTGTGGGGCCGACACAGGATGTTTATGTATTAGGGAGCTGATCGCTTGGGGTAGGGTTTTAGGGTACACTTAGTTCTGTCTGTTTCTGTTGGTACCGTCTGTTTCTGTTGGGTGGTAACAACTGTCTGTTTCTGCGTGGTACCGTCTGTTCGGGTGGTAAAGGCCCATTACTAGTGTACACCTAATTCTACATTCTGTTTCTGTAGGGATTAATCTGTTTCTGCTTTTGTCTGTTTCTGATCGGGTAGTAAAGGCCCATTATTAGCATTCAGTTTCTGTTAAATTATTCTGTACCCGTTTCTGTTTCAGTTTAGACATAAGGGTGACACCTAATTCGGTTATACTAGTATTAGTGCAGAGAAGTGTAAAGCAATAGCTTATATCATTTTGTTCTTCTGTCATATCTGCTACATCTGTTACAGTTATCTCTCATCCAGTTTTATTTTCATGTCATGTTATTATTATCTGTTCATAACTGAAAATCACTGGACTTGCCAGACTTTTGTCTGACCCTTGTTGTTTCGCCTCATTTCTTCCGTTTCTTCCCCCCCCCCAGGTTTTGTAGAAGGGAATACTCTAGCTTGATCCAGATTTCTTCCGCTTGCAGTGCTTAAAGTATGGCTTGTCTTCTTCTGTGGGGATTATGATTTTAAACTATGCATTCTGAAGGCTTTTGTACAAGACTGATATTTTGTACTTGAATTCTGATATTGTGATTTGAAAGGATGTAACCAAGATTCTGTTTGAAATAAAGTTATAATTTTTCAAGTATTGTTTATCTGTCTTGTAGTATTCTGTTTCTGTTTACTAAAATGCTCCACCAAAGTTAAGGCATTCCCTTTGTGAGTGACCTTAACGGAGGTGGGGTGTTACACTTGGTATTAGAGCTGAAGGTTATCAGATTTGATAAAAAGTTTTTGAAAACTATGTTTTAAAAAGGAAGTATTTTCAAAAGTAAATCTTATTTTGAAAAAAAAACATAATCCCCAAAAGCCATATATCTTTCTTTCGATTCTTTGTTTCAAGTTCCTTCCTCTTTCCCTTTTTGAATCTCTTCCTCCGTGTATAGATGCTTTTTCTAAGATATGTAAGGACTTCCATGCGATGGGCGGAAAACCACTTTATGGGACTGAGACGTTGTCGAGGCTAGAAGTTGGCTGAACGAAATGGAGGACTTGTTGGTACCTTTGAGATAGACGATGGGAGGAAGGTTCAACCAGCTGCTTGGTTAATGAAGGATGAAGCTTCATTTTGGTGGAAGGTCACGAATGGAGAACGTACATGGGAGACATGGATAGGACACACGATAAGAAAGTGGATCCAAAGAAGGGCACTTGCTTCAACTATGGTGAGATGGGACGCTTCACTAGGGACTGCCCGAAGAAACGAGGACAAGGGCAGAGGGCAGGACCAACTGCTGGAGGGAAGGCGAACACTCTCGAGGCTAGTGGATAGGATAGGATTAGGAAAACTTTCTGTAGGAGGTTTAATTTCTTTATCTGATTGTTGAGTTAAAACTCTTTCTGATTCTGGTATTTTGATTCTGTAATCGATACTCTGCACTTTAATACTAGTATTGTTTCTGATTCCGCTGTAGACTCAAACCCGTAAGGGTTATGATTAATCTGTTTGCGATAGATTGGGGTTTAAGAGATATCTGTGTTAGGCGTCAAGTATGACGCATACATTCTGAGGTTTTGTGGGATATGATTTTATCATGCTTAGCTTCCTAAGAATCATTAGGGAACCTGATCTGTATCAGTAGTCTGTAAATATCTGAATAATTCTGATTTCCAGTTCTGACATTGTCTAAAGAGGGCAATCCTCGGGGTGTCAATCAGATGTTGATTTCGGTCTTCGGGGTTGATACTTAGGGGAATTATTTTCTCAACCAATGTCTAATGGGAACCAAGTCTTCGTTTTATCTGTACTCGCTTCCATCATTCGACTGTATCCTATCGATCGAATCTTCGAACTTTAGGTAGAAACTAATGGGTGTAAACATGTGTTTGAGACATGTTATGTTTGATGGTTGCAAGTGGATGCAAGTGGTTGCTAGTGGTTGCTCGTGGATGCATATACACACACTAGGCACTAGATCGGCTCGAAAACACTCTCATACTGCATATGGATGTGTGAGCATTTTCAATTTTTGTGGATGCAAAATGATTGACTCAGCACATGGATGTTGCATTTGGATGAATGGTTATGCACTCATATAGAAATGATGTGTATCAAATAGGATTTCTTGCATACATATTTGGACTCATGACACTAACATGATTCGCATTAAGGAGGTCAACTGGATCAGTAGACCGCCTGATTTTGCATTAGATAAGAAACATATACACACACTTTGCATATGTTCATACGGCATTAGAAACCTTTTAAGGACAATGGATGCCTGTGATTGAATGGTTGAGTAGATGGATGTTGGATGTTAGGATACATTTTTCTTAACTTGAAGATTTCGGGGACGAAATCCTTTAAGGAGGGGAGAATGTAACACCCCGTATTTTCTGAGAATATAAAAAAAAATGGTTAATTAAGAAGAAGTTATTATGCCTTGAAGTTTATATGCATATGAGAGAAATATATATAGATATATATAAAAATTAAATAAATAAACATGCAAAAAAGGTTCAAAACAGCGAATTGGAAGGGGGAATTACAGAACCGGCCCATTTTTGAGGTCGACCCAAGCCCTGCTGGGTCGACTAGGGGTTAATCCAGGGTGTTTGGCTGTCATCCCGTAGGCCGATTCGCTCAAATGCAGATTTTGCATTTGAATGGTTCTCATGATTCAGGGTTAATCTAATGGTCCTAAATAACTTCCTACACCTATATATACATCCCTAACCTAAACCTAAATCTCATATACAATTCTCTAGCCTCCATTGCTCTCTTCCTCTCTAAAAATAAATAAATCAATGGCGTCTCTACTCTACTGAAACCTATGCTAGGACTTGTGCTTCTTCTTCCTCCAATTCTGATTAGGATTAAAAGAGAACAGCTACAACACCTTTTTCTTTTAGAATCCAACCAAGGCAAGTGCAGTTATTTTCCGATATAAACGTTAATCATAATTGTGACATGATTATAAATCTGAATTTGAGATTGTGTATGTTCTGTTCTGATCTATTTTATTCTGTATCTCTTCTTCTTTCTATTCTATAGCCAGGCTACTACGAGTCTGCGCCAATCTCCTAAGAGATTAACATACGCTAAAATATTTGGGACAATAAAATGAATAATGCATGAAATGGGCATGACTGATATGTGACTGAGTTGAGTTAAGAACATAGGTTGAACTTGGAACTTAGGACATAAATCTAAGGCATATAATTGAACCTATGACTTGAGTTTGTGGCATAAAGAATATTGAACATTCGACTTGAGAAGTTGGTTAATCTGTGACTGATTTAAGAAAAAGGACATAGGTTGTAAACTAGATTTAGATCTATGCATATTATGTGAATTGGAAGAAGAGGAACCATGGTATGTTAACATATGACTTGAGACAAAGAAAATATGGTTTAGGTATAAAGATTTACATTAAAGTAGGATATCTATCAAATGTGAATAATACCTAAGTAGGAGATTTTTGTCAATAGCTATATTTGGTATAATTTATATGTGAATCTTTTGTACTAGGCAAGTTGAACTAAATTGGGACGTGTAAATTATGACCTTAATCTGTGACATGCAAATTTAATGCAAACATGGGGTATATGATCATATTGTGAATCATGACTATTATTTATGCATGTGAACTTAGGCTAGATTTATAATTAGGCAAGATATGTTGTGAAACTTTAAGGAATGATTAAATCTGTTATATTTGCCTAATTTGCTAGTTCTGCTATATTTGCCTAATCTGCTAGTTCTGTTATATTGCTTAATCTGCTAGTTCTGCCCTACTGCCTAGTCTGCTAGATCTGTTCATCTGCCAAATCTGTCATCTGCTAATTCTGTTAAGAATTCCAACCTTAATCTGTTGAGATGCCTAATCTGTTATCTGCTAAATCTGCTAGTTGCTTAATCTGCTGAATCCGTTAAGTCGCCTAAACCTGTTATCTACTATGTCTGTTAAGTTGATATATTTAGTCTGTTATTGACATAATCTGAATTAGCTATGAATAATTGACATGTATATTAGGTGTGGGTATAAATGGTAAATCATTAATTAATTGGCCCCAAAGATAAACATGGCTAACTCGAGGTTAGAATGAGTTTGCGGCACCGCCCGGCATATTCCAGTGGCCGCAAACAATAGGTTCTAATGTGAGAAGTTAGTCATAACGTGCTTGAAACCCGAGGTTAGACTCAGTTTGCGACAGAAATCTGCCCGGAACCAACCGGCCTAACCAATAGCCGCAAACTGTCAGTCTAATGTGAGAGGTCTGGGCATTAATAATTAATTAATGAAAATCTAAGATAAACATGATGTCTAAAACGTGTTGGGCGAATAGGATTAAACCCACTAGACTGATGAATTTAATAAATCTGTTCCATGAATCTGTAGGCCCAATTACAAAGTTAGACAAATCTGTAAGTCTGTTAATCTGTAACTGGTTAATCGGTAAGTCTGTTAAATCTGTATATCTGATCCGTTAGTCTGAAAACTTGTCTGTGAACTGGTTGATCTGAATTATGTATGTCTGAACTTGTAAACAGGTTAATCTGAAATCTGTTAGTCTGGGGACACAAGGTTAGGAGTGGAATTACTTGTGTCATTTGTTGTTTGGGACCCATATTAGTCAGTAACCCTTTCTGGTATCAAAACTTTGACCCAACAGTAGGTAAGGTCCGGGCACGCTTACTGAACTAATTATAAGTGGTTCATTCTGATAATGGCGAGGGGTGTTGATGGTGCGTTCCAACCGGGTCATGTGCGTGCATGGATCCCGGTCTGCCTCCGAGGATGTAAGACGCCGTGACATCTGTAAATAGGTCTGTGCCAATTGGTTGTCACTTTAGGGAGTGATACACCCTACTGTGGGGCCGACACATGATATTTGTGTATTAGGGAGCCGATCGCTTGGGGTAGGGTTTTAGGGTACACTTAGTTCTGTCTGTTTCTGTTGGTACCGTCTGTTTCTGTTGGGTGGTAACACCTGTCTGTTTCTGCGTGGTACCGTCTGTTCGGGTGGTAAAGGCCCATTACTAGTGTACACCTAATTCTGCATTCTGTTTCCGTATGGATTAATCTGTTTCTGCTTCTGTCTGTTTCTGATCGGGTAGTAAAGGCCCATTAATAGCATTCAGTTTCTGTTAAATTATTCTGTACCCGTTTCTGTTTCAGTTTAGACATTAGGGTGACACCTAATTCGGTTATACTAGTATTATTGCAGAGAAGTGTAAAGCAATAGCTTATATCATTTTGTTCTTCTGTCATATCTGCCACATCTGTTACAGTTATCTCTCATCCAGTTTTATTTTCATGTCATGTTATTATTATCTGTTCATAACTGAAAATCACTGGAATTGCCAGACTTTTTTCCGACCCTTGTTGTTTCGTCTCCTTTCTTCCGTTTCTTCCCCCCAAGTTTTGTAGAAGGGAATACTCTAGCTTGATCCAGATTTCTTCCGCTTGCAGTGCTTAAAGTATGGCTTGTCTTCTTCTGTGGGGATTATGATTTTAAACTATGCATTCTGAAGGCTTTTGTACAAGACTGATATTTTGTACTTGAATTCTGATATTGTGATTTGAAAGGATGTAACCAAGCTTCTGTTTGAAACAAAGTTATAATTTTTCAAGTACTGTTTATATGTCTTGTAGTATTCTGTTTCTGTTTACTAAAATGCTCCACCAAAGTTAAGGCATTCCCTTTGTGAGTGACCTTAACGGAGGTGGGGTGTTACACTTGGTATCAGAGGTGAAGGTTACCAGATTTGATAAAAAGTTTTTGAAAACTATGTTTTAAAAAGGAAGTATTTTCAAAAGTAAAGCTTATTTTGAAAAAAAAACATAATCCCCAAAAGCCATATATCTTTCTTTCGATTCTTTGTTTCGAGTTCCTTCCTCTTTCCCTTTTTGAATCTCTTCCTCCGCGTATAGATGCTTTTTCTAAGATATGTAAGGACTTCCATGCGATGGGCGGAAAAGCGCTTTATGGGACTGAGACGTTGTCGAGGCTAGAAGTTGGTTGAACGAAGTGGAGGACTTGTTGGTACCTTTGAGATAGACGATGGGAGGAAGGTTCAACCAGCTGCTTGGTTAATGAAGGATGAAGCTTCATTTTGGTGGAAGGTCACGAATGGAGAACGTACATGGGAGACATGGATAGGACACACGTTAAGAAAGTGGATCCAAAGAAGGGCACTTGCTTCAACTATGGTGAGATGGGACACTTCACTAGGGACTGCCCGAAGAAACGAGGACAAGGGCAGAGGGCAGGACCAACTGCTGGAGGGAAGGCGAACACTCTCGAGGCTAGTGGATAGGATAGGATTAGGAAAACTTTCTGTAGGAGGTTTAATTTCTTTATCTGATTGTTGAGTTAAAACTCTTTCTGATTCTGGTATTTTGACTCTGTAATCGATACTATGCACTTTAATACTAGTATTGTTTCTGATTCCGCTGTAGACTCAAACCCATAAGGGTTATGATTAATCTTTTTGCGATAGATTGGGGTTTGAGAGATATCTGTGTTAGGCGTCAAGTATGACGCATACATTCTGAGGTTTTGTAGGATATGATTTTATCATGCTTAGCTTCCTAAGAATCATTAGGGAACCTGATCTGTATCAGTAGTCTGTAAATATCTGAATAATTCTGATTTCCAGTTCTGACATTGTCTAAAGAGCGCAATCCTCTAGGTGTCAATCTGATGTTGATTTCGGTCTTCGGGGTTGATACTTAGGGGAATTATTTTCTCAACCAATGTCTAATGGGAACCAAGTCTTCGTTTTATCTGTACTCGCTTCCATCATTCGACTGTATCCTGTCGATCGAATCTTCGAACTTTAGGTAGAAACTAATGGGTGTAAACATGTGTTTGAGACATGTTATGTTTGATGGTTGCAAGTTGATGCAAGTGGTTGCTAGTGGTTGCTCGTGGATGCATATACACACACTAGGCAATAGATCGGCTCGAAAACACTCTCATACTGCATATGGATGTGTGAGCATTTTCAATTTTTGTGGATGCAAAATGATTGACTAAACACATGGATGTTGCATTTGGATGAATGGTTATGCACTCATATAGAAATGACTAGTATCAAATAGGATTTCTTGCATACATATTTGGACTCATGACACTAACATGATTCGCATTAAGGAGGTCAACTGGATCAGTAGACCGCCTGATTTTGCATTAGATAAGAAACATATACACACACTTTGCATATGTTCATACGGCATTAGAAACCTTTTAAGAACAATGGATGCCTGTGATTGAATGGTTGAGTAGATGGATGTTGGATGTTAGGATACATTCTTCTTAACTTGAAGATTTCGGGGATGAAATCCTTGAAGGAGGGGAGAATGTAACACCCCGTATTTTCTGAGAATATAAAAAAAAATGGTTAATTATGAAGAAGTTATTAAGCCTTGAAGTTTATATGCATATGAGAGAAATATATATAGATATAT
Organism: Allium sativum; assembly: GCA_030737875.1. Lineage (NCBI taxonomy): Eukaryota > Viridiplantae > Streptophyta > Magnoliopsida > Asparagales > Amaryllidaceae > Allium > Allium sativum. The sequence goes on from CM060920.1 coordinate 627,755,214, forward strand.
ATAAAAATTAAATAAATAAACATGCAAAAAAGGTTCAAAACAGCGAATTGGAAGGGGGAATAACCGAACCGACCCATTTTTGAGGTCGACTAGGGGTCATCCCGTGGGCCGATTCGCTCAAATGCAGATTTTGCATTTGAATGGTTCTCATGATTCAGGGTTAATCTAATGGTCCTAAATAACTTCCTACACCTATATATACATCCCTAACCTAAACCTAAATCTCATATACAATTCTCTAGCCTCCATTGCTCTCTTCCTCTCTAAAAATCAATAAATCAATGGCATCTCTACTCTACTGAAACCTAAGCTAGGACTTGTGCTTCTTCTTCCTCCAATTCGGATTAGGATTAAAAGAGAACAGCTACAACACCTTTTTCTTTTAGAATCCAACCAAAGCAAGTGCAGTTATTTTTCGATATAAACTTTAATCATAATTGTGACATGATTGTAAATCTGAATTTGAGATTGTGTATGTTCTGTTCTGATCTATTTTATTCTGTATCTCTTCTTCTTTCTGTTCTATAGCCAGGCTACTACGAGCCTGCGCCAATCTCCTAAGAGATTAACATACGCTAAAATATTTGGGACAATAAAATGAATAATGCATGAATTGGGCATGACCGATATGTGACTGAGTTGAGGAAAGAACATTGGTTGAACTTGGAACTTAGGACATAAATCTAAGGCATATAATTGAACCTATGACTTGAGTTTGTGGCATAAAGAATATTGAACATACGACTTGAGAAGTTGGTTAATCTGTGACTGATTTAAGAAAAAGGACATAGGTTGTAAACTAGATTTAGATCTATGCATATTATGTGAATTGGAAGAAGAGGAACCATGGTATGTTAACATATGACTTGAGACAAAGAAAATATGGTTTAGGTATAAAGATTTACATTAAAGTAGGATATCTATCAAATGTGAATAATACCTAAGTAGGAGATTTTTGTCAATAGCTATATTTGGTATAATTTATATGTGAATCTTTTGTACTAGGCAAGTTGAACTAAATTGGGACGTGTACATTAGGACCTTAATCTGTGACATGCAAATTTAATGCAAACATGGGGTATATGATCATATTGTGAATCATGACTATTATTTATGCATGTGAACTTAGGCAAGATTTATAATTAGGCAAGATATGTTGTGAAACTTTAAGGAATGATTAAATCTGTTATATTTGCCTAATTTGCTAGTTCTGCTATATTTGCCTAATCTGCTAGTTCTGTTATATTGCTTAATCTACTAGTTCTGCCCTACTGCCTAGTCTGCTAGATCTGTTCATCTGCCAAATCTGTCATCTGCTAATTCTGTTAAGAATGCCAACCTAAATCTGTTGAGATGCCTAATCTATTATCTGCTAAATCTGCTAGTTGCTTAATCTGTTGAATCCGTTAAGTCGCCTAAACCTGTTATCTACTATGTCTGTTAAGTTGATATATACAGTCTGTTATTGACATAATCTGAATTAGCTATGAATAATTGACATGTATATTAGGTGTGGGTATAAATGGTAAATCATTAATTAATTGGCCCCAAAGATAAACATGGCTAACTCGAGGTTAGAATGAGTTTGCGGCACCGCCCGGCATATTCCAGTGGCCGCAAACAATAGGTTCTAATGTGAGAAGTTAGTCATAACGTGCTTGAAACCCGAGGTTAGACTCAATTTGCGACAGAAATCTGCCCGGAACCAACCGGCCTAACCAGTAGCCGCAAACTGTCAGTCTAATGTAAGAGGTCTGGGCATTAATAATTAATTAATGAAAATCTGAGATAAACATGATGTCTAAAACGTGTTGGGCGGATAGGATTAAACCCACTAGACTGATGAATTTAATAAATCTGTTCCGTGAATCTGTAGGACCAAATACAAAGTTAGACAAATCTGTAAGTCTGTTAATCTGTAACTGGTTAATCGGTAAGTCTGTTAAATCTGTATATCTGATCCGTTAGTCTGAAAACTTGTCTGTGAACTGGTTGATCTGAATTCTGTATGTCTGAACTTGTAAAAAAGTTAATCTGAAATCTGTTAGTCTGGGGACACAAGGTTAGGAGGGGAATTACTTGTGTCATTTGTTGTTTGGGACCCATATTAGTCAGTAACCCTTTCTGGTATCAAAACTTTGACCCAACAGTACGTAGGGTCCGGGCACGCTTACTGAACTAATTATAAGCGGTTCATTCTGATAATGGCGAGGGGTGTTGATGGTGCGTTCCAACCGGGTCATGTGCGTGCATGGATCCCAGTCTGCCTCTGAGGATGTAAGACGCCGTGACATCTGTAAATAGGTCTGTACCAATTGGTTGTCACTTTAGGGAGTGATACACCCTACTGTGGGGCCGACACAGGATATTTATGTATTAGGGAGGCGATCGCTTGGGGTAGGGTTTTAGGGTACACTTAGTTCTGTCTGTTTCTGTTGGTACCGTCTGTTTCTGTTGGGTGGTAACACCTGTCTGTTTCTGCGTGGTACCGTCTGTTCGGGTGGTAAAGGCCCATTACTAGTGTACACCTAATTCTACATTCTGTTTCCGTAGGGATTAATCTGTTTCTGCTTCTGTCTGTTTCTGATCGGGTAGTAAAGGCCCATTATTAGCATTCTGTTTCTGTTAAATTATTCTGTACCTGTTTCTGTTTCAGTTTAGACATTAGGGTGACACCTAATTCGGTTATACTAGTATTAGTGCAGAGAAGTGTAAAGCAATAGCTTATATCATTTTGTTCTTCTGTCATATCTGCTACATCTGTTACAGTTATCTCTCATCCAGTTTTATTTTCATGTCATGTTATTATTATCTGTTCATAACTGAAAATCACTGGACTTGCCAGACTTTTGTCTGACCCTTGTTGTTTCGCCTCCTTTCTTCCGTTTCTTCCCCCCAGGTTTTTTAGAAGGGAATACTCTAGCTTGATCCAGATTTCTTCCGCTTGCAGTGCTTAAAGTATGGCTTGTCTTCTTCTGTGGGGATTATGATTTTAAACTATGCATTCTGAAGGCTTTTGTACAAGACTGATGTTTTGTACTTGAATTCTGATATTGTGATTTGAAAGGATGTAACCAAGCTTCTGTTTGAAACAAAGTTATAATTTTTCAAGTACTGTTTATATGTCTTGTAGTATTCTGTTTCTGTTTACTAAAATGCTCCACCAAAGTTAAGGCATTCCCTTTGTGAGTGACCTTAACGGAGGTGGGGTGTTACACGTTTCCTGTTTTAGGAGAATCCGACGGTCGGATCTCCCGTAATATCAATTCGAAGTCAATGGTCGAAATTCGCGAACGGCCGCGGTGTAGCGGGTTCTATTCAGGCCACTAAATATATATAATATATATATTATATATATTTCGTCAATTTCCATTTAAAACGTATTTTATTAATCATTTATAAATTCGTTTTAAAACGATTCCAACTTCATTTCAAATCAAATTTGAATATTCCTTATTAAATTCGTTTTAAATTCATTTTAAAACGATTTCAATTTCATTTCAAATCAAATTTGAATATTCCTTAACAAATTCGTTTTAAATTCTTTTTAAACCGATTTCAATTTCATTTCAAATTTCAAATTTCAAATCAAATTTGAATATTCCTTACAAATTCGTTTTACATTCATTTTAAAATGATTTCAATTTTATTTTAAATTTCAAATCAAATTTGAATATTCCTTAATAAATTTGTTTTAAATTCATTTTAAAACGATTTTAATTTCATTTCATTTCAAGTTACAAATCAAATTTGAATATTACTTAATAAATTCGTTTTAAATTCATTTTAAATTGATTTCAACTTCATTTCAAATTTCAAATCAAATTTGAAAATTCGTTATCATCGTAATATTAAAACGATAATATTTTCAAAATATCTGATTTTGATTATACACTTACTATTATTTAAAAATATTTGTTAATTCTGAATTGGAATCAGACTCAATCAATTACCATATAATTTCAGTTATATGGATTTCAACATCACATGTACACAACAATAATCAAACACAGTCAACCATCATTCAGAGTGCAATTTACAACGGTATAAGCGTTAAAAATAAATAATTAACGCTCATAACAGCCCGTCAACCCATCGATTGACATTGAACTAAATATCGGGATTAGTGTATGTCAAATATCATCCCAATACCCGTGTGGGGTTTTCAAACAACACATACTGAACATTATTTGAGCAGTTGGGCGATTTGTAAAATTTATCGTCCCAATCAGTATCGGTTAAATGGGTGTACATAAAAAAATTGTTTGATTTGTAAATGAATATTTATTTTCAACACATGACCATTTTGTACGGTTCATATATTCAATAAAAAATATATTTTTATTGTTCAAATATTTTATTCCATACAAGAATATTTCATATATTTTATATTCATTCAATAAAAATGATATTTGTATTATTCAAATATTTTACTCCGTACATGAATATTTTATATATTATATTCATTCAATAAAAATGACATTTTTATTATTCAAATATTTTATTCCATACATGAATATTTTATATATTATATTCATTCAGTAAAAATGAAATTTTTATTATTCAAATATTTTATTCCATACATGAATATTTTATACAGTTCATTTCACATCACAATCACAATCAATTTCCACAATAGATACAATCAAACAAGTCGTCCATGGTCTGTGGATGACGGGGGGCAGTTCATATTTGCAGTTATAAAATAAATAACTGTACAAAAAATTATAATGAGAAATTCTCACTTTGGGTTCCCACTCCGTCTGCATTTATTTCTGAATTTCTGGTTCGGTTCGGGCTTGAATTTGCCTGAAATTCCAACGTGCTCCACTTTGGACGTGGTCAGTTTTGTTGTGAAGCTCTCGGCTCCACGATCGCAATGGATCCAGTTTCGTGTGATTTGGACCTCGTATGGAAGAGATATGGTGATTAATATGTTTGATTACAAATTAAGATAATTAATTAAAAACTTTAAACATTTCTTCCTGAATTAGCTGAACTCGTTTTCCCCTTTTTGCTCGATCAGGAAACCCTGTCGCCGTCACCACGTCAGCCCATCGGAGGCGGATCCGCCACCACCTCATGACGTGCCGTCGAAAGCCGTGCCTCGATCCTCTTCTCCGGCTAACTCGATGGCTTCAGGCGATCGGAAAACTGCGCCAAAGTCGCTACTTCGAGCACCCCTTTCTCGCGAGATTCAAAAGGAAATTCAATCAAATTGGTACCAAATCGAAGATCAAAGAAATCTCTCCCGTATTTGTTTTAAATTGATCGCGAATTAGTTGGTGGATTTTCAGAAAAATCGCCCCAAAAGCTGGAGCATTTCAGCCGTTGATTGGTGAAAGGCGGCTACGGTTTTGCCTCCCCCCTTTTATAGAAGATTTATTTTAATATTATTTAATTTTCTTTTGATTTAAAAATAGTTGTTCGTTCATACTAGCTCCAAATCGAACCCAACGACTGTTGCCCCTACCTAAATACCCCCATTCCGAACACCGTGTTTCGTAACCCAATTCGGCTATTACGATCTGTTTCCACTAAATTTAAAATATAAATCATTATATTTTATATTCAAACGCACATTTTAATTTACCGGGGCCACATACTGGCTCCAAAAATTCCAGAAAAATATATCTAGCTATGTTTTGACGATACGGTCCTAACAAAACTAATTTCATCAAATTTGGAGACCGTTTGAAAAACAATCTTTTTCTAATTGATTAAATTCAAACTGAATTGACCAAACACGTTTAAATCCGCCACGCTCACATATTGATTCCAAAAATTATGAAAATTGGAATCAAGCAATAATTTGACATTTTGGATCCAACAAAAGTGGTCCTGTCAAAAATGGAGGTCATCTGCAAAATCACTATTTTTAAGGACTAAATTCCATAGCGACTATGTTGAATTTTCAACTGGACATAACTTTTTATTCCCGCTATGAAATTTGGATTTTACACATTCGTTGGAAAGATTTTTTCAAACAGATTCAAATATTTTTGGTTTCACTAAAATCCGGTTTATTTTCAATCCTTTAGTGATTGCCCACCCCACACCAACCAACAATTCCAATGAAAGTGCGCTGTGCTAATGCCCGACTAGCACGGGGCGGTTGCCAAAGAGAGGAAAATAAAGGAATTTGTACTAACAAGGAACCTGTAGAATGTCTCACAGCGCATAGGATAAAATATAATAATAACTTAACATTGACATAAAACAGGCGAGACAGTTCATAAGCTGAAAACTAAACCATCATAGCAGCAGAAAACCAAAATACAGCTTATCATCCAAACCAACATTATTACAACTTTGAAATACTATCTCTGAAGAAATAGAAAGAGGTACATTACTAATGCCCAAAGTAGTGACCAGCAACAACTCAGGGAGATTATATATATATATATATATATATATATATATACATTTATATATATATGTATATCATACGTGGAATCCTCCTGCTCGTCTCCGTTACAGCTACTCGTGCATAATACCTAACCTGCCTCTAGTCTTCCTGTTTAAGAGCACCCAGAGTAATAAGAAGAGACATAAAACTCTGGGTCAGACAAAAGTCTGGTATGAGCGATAAGCAGTAAAACAAAATAATAACAGGTATACATAACCATACCTGAACCTGGGCCTGCAACCAAAGAGTTAGCACATAAGATGTACAATACTCTAAGGTGACACTAAAATATGGTGTAAAGACACGGGGAAGGGTGTATGTATGTCATAGTGATGTCAAACAATCAAGCATAGCAACCATCCTCACATCTCTCACTCAGTGCGTAAAGCATACGATATCCACTGCTTTGACCACCCAAATCCTTTGCTATGAACACTCTGCCCCATGGAGTCATGATGACTCCACTGCACTGATCCATAGCCACTAATCCCTTGCTATGTCCACTCTGCCCCATGAAGTCTTGATGACTCCACTGCACTGGCTCATAGCCATGCTACGATCACTCTGCCCCTATGGAGCAATAACTACCCCACTGCACTGGTCTGTAGCCTAACATCCGCCTTGGTGGTGAATAAAAGTTATGGACGTCGATAATCCCTTAGCACACGTCCCGCAGCAAAGCCCAATCATGACGTTACTTGTTGTTTCCCATCTGGATCATGAGTACAAACTTATCCTTTGGAATACCTTTGCATCTCGGGTTTTGGTTATCATCTCCGGGTCGATCTCCATTCGGTTCGTGATCATCATCTAGGCTCGGGTTCCCCATCAGTTCGTGAGCAGCTCTGGTTCATGGCCATCAAGAAGTTTGGTTCGTAGCACCCTCTCCAGATCGGGTCGTGGTGTCCTTCCTCCAGCGGTTCGGGTCATGGTACTCTGGTGCTCGCTGGTTTGTGACACTCATCGGTTCGTGGTACTCGCCCTTCATCAGATCGGTTTATCGTGCTTGACCAGGAGCGGTTGGGTACTGGAGTGGCTCATGATGGGTGGCCACAATCGGTTCGGGGGTCACGAATGGGTCAGTTCGGAAGGGGCGATCCGATCCGGTTCCTGCACAATATTCTCCAACTTTTCCAGCGACTGTTTTATGCCACACGACGGTGTTTTTGACCATTCTAACTTTGCTAAACAATCATAAAACATTCCAAATAGTCATAACAACACGTATAATCAACCACAAACACTAAAACAGCAAATATAACATGCTAATAAGGATCAAACATACTCAAAACCCATGTTTTGTCCTTAATCTCTCCTTAATCATGATTTAACCATACGATTATTAAAACATGCCCAAATTAGCCCAAATTTTTATCAGAGCCCTAAAATAATATTTTTGAATTTCTGAATATTTTTCCAAATTTTTCTGAGTTATAATTTCGCTAATTAACTCTAATCACCCCTAGTTAGCCGTAATTAGTGAAAAACAATGCAAATCACTCACCTTAGGCAAAATATAAACTCAGATCTGAAATGTTTCTTTAAATGGCACGAATTCCAATGCACACAGCAGCCTTTGCCTCTAATTTGATGTTGATTTGCCTTGATTTGATGCTAATTAGCTTAATCCTTGATTAGAGAGCAATTTGGGATGAAATTGGTAGGTGAAGGCCATTGTTAGGGTTCCTAAGAGGTAAATGGCGACTAGAAAACTGAAATAGAATGAAAACCTAACTCATTTTAGCCTTCTCATAACCCTAATCCCGAAATGGGTTATGGGCCCATTTGCTAATTACCCTAATCATCCCACTTAAGCAGTTTTTCACCTTCTAAACCTTGTTTCAGCCATATCTACCAAACGGTGAGTCCGTTTGGCCAATGTGACCACTCTACGGAATCTGAATCCAACAGAAGTGGTTTCAGGTCAAAACTCCTTACCAATCAAAATACATGGCCAAAACAAGATCAGCTAAGGGCAAAACGGTCATATAAAAATCATCAAAAATCGTGAACATGAGAAATGACCCCAATAGTCGTTCCCCAAAGTTAGACGACCATACGACTTCATATGATAATGAAATAAATATTCTACGGTCCTCCAATGCGTAGAATGCGGGTCATTACACTCTCCCCCTTATGAAATTTCACCCCCGAAATTCCTCAACTAAGAAACAACCAATGGGTCCCGCATGCCTACCAGTCATATCTCGCAATCAAACATACAAAACAAACCTATCCTAGCATATGGAAAGACTAAATCGAAATGAAAACCTTTCCAGGTAAAGAGTTCTGGATACGTCTCCTTAATGCTCTCCTCTGTCTCCCAAGTACATTCATTCTCATCCGTGCCACACTGAACCTTGACTAGATTCACCGCTTTCCTTCGAAATTTCTTCGTATCGTACTCGACAACACGAATCGGCTTGCGGTTCCCAACCGCCTCGGGTTCTAATTCGATATCATCCAACTAATTAGGTGAAATAGCCACATCGGGGTCGTGCACAAATTTCCTTAATTGGGAAACATGAAATACATTATGAACTCCGGCCATCTTGTCTGACAACTCCACTTTATATGCCAAAATCCTAACTTGTTCGAGAACTGGGAATGGACCAGCAAATCTTGGTGCTAACATGCCTTTCCTACCAAATCGAATCACGCTCTTTAATGGAGAAATCTTGATAAACACCAAGTCGCAATGGAGAATTTTAAATCCATTCTCCTCTTCTCAGCATAACTCTTCTACCTATCCTGAGCAGCCTTCATTTGTTGTTGGATAACCTTAATCTTGTTTGAAGTTTCTTTTATCACATCTGGCCCAAGCACAAACTTCTCACCGGTTTCTAACCAACATGATGGTGAGTTGAACGGTCTTCCGTACAAAGCTTCAAATGGGGCCATACCAATACTGGATTGATAACTGTTATTATATGCAAACTCTAGTAGATGCAAAGGGTCATCCCACGATCCACTAAAATGCAATACACAAGCTCTTAAGAGATCTTCAAGTACACGATTCACCCTCTCTGTCTGACTGTCGGTTTGAGGATGATATGCGGTACTGAGATGGTCCTAAAGCCTCCTGTGAGCTCTTCCAAAATCCATGAGTAAATAATGAATCTCGGTCACTCACAATGCCTTTGGGTATTCCATGAAATTTTACTACCCATTTCATATACAGTTCAGCTAGCTTAGCTGCTGTTCTATTTGATTTGACTGGTATAAACTTTGCACTCTTAGTCAGTCGATCCACTATCACCCAAATGTTATCATGGCCTGATCTAGTCCTTGGTAACCCATCAACGAAATCCATTGAGACTTGTTCCCATTTCCATTTTGGAATTTCTAATGGTTGCAACAAACCACTAGGTTTCTTTTGCTCAGCTTTAACTAGCTGGCAGTTCATGCATTTGCATATAAACTTCCCAACGTCTATTTTCATCCCCTCCCAGTAGTATGTCTGCTTCATGTCTCGATACATTTTGTTACCACCGGGATGTATAGTTAGTTTCGAGTGATGACATTCTCTAAGCACTTCATCTCTCAATCCATTAACATTGGGCACAACTAGTCTTCCATTATTTTTGAGCCATCCATTTCGATCAAGCCCATACTTGTTCATCTCCTCATCGATACCCATCTCTAACTTGGAGATGATTTCCAATAGGTTAGGATCGTCCCTCTTTCTAGAACCAATCCTCTTAATCAAAGTGGGTCTGACCGTCAAACCTGCAAACATTGTTGGATCCAATTCACACTTTGGTCTAACATCATACCCTGCGATATACTCCAGTTGTTCCGACTCAAGGAACATAGCCCCTAAACTGGCATGTCTCCTACTCAATGCATCAGCTACTACATTGCCCTTTCCTGGTGTATATGCGATATCGAAATCATAGGAAGCCAAGAATTCTAACCATCTTTGCTGTCGGAGATATAGATCCTTCTGAGAGAGGAGATACTTTAACGATTTATGATCGGTAAACAACTCGAATCTTTCTCTCAAGAGATAATGTCTCCACATCTTCAATGCGAACACGATTGCTGCCAATTCCAAATCATGGGTAGGATATCTTTTCTCATGCGGTTTCAGTTGCTAACTAGCATAAGCTATGACCCTACCTCTGTGCATCAATATAGCACCTAGTCCGGTACCACATGCATCCGTGTATGCTGTCATTTCTTCATTCCGTTTAGGAATGACTAACATTGGCGCACACGTCATGTAACGACCCAGAAATCCATACCAATTTGAGCTGCTAAATGTCCTACACATTCCTCTCAAAGTGCACGAAAATACAGATCATTAATGGAAAGAAGTAAGAGGATGAGATAGAAAAGACAGAACTAATAGAATAGAAGAAGAAGAAGAACACAACTTAGCAGAATCAGAGTAAACACGAATCTCACAGCGGAACGAATAAAATGTATTATATAACATAACTTTGAAATACAAAACTGTATTGTATATACATACCATTATCAGAGTACAATACATCATATCATAGCGGAAATAATCTCTAAATACTAACGGTGAAGCCTTCTGCTTTTAGCTCCTCCAAGTGTATCTGTAAAAGCCTGAAACACTTGACTGCCCGTACAAATTTGGGCACCCAATAGTTTAGGAAAAAAACAAACAAAATAAACTCTGGGTCAGTCATGGGACTGGTGTGAGTAAATTCCAACCATACTATTTAACTTTTGAAAATCCTTTTGAAACAAAAGGATAATAGTAAGACCAACCCACACATAAACATGGATGGTTTTTACCTTACTATAACCCAACATAATTTGATATCAAAAATCGAGTGGTATTATAATAATGTCTAACCAAATAAATAACCAAATAGCAGAACGCTTGCATCTCACGCTCTACATATATAGTATAAAAATCAAAAACCGCAGGGCACTTATTGCAGATTGGATTCCAACTATGACAAGGTATGGGACCACCTGCCGATAGTGTATCTCTAGAGGGGAATACACTGGGTTCAATAAGAACGTCTTGCAACCCGACCCACACATGACCGACCACTCATTTCGCTTGAGTGTATCGAATGTATATCACCAACGGTTGGGCTCAAACCACCGTTTCCCGCCAAGGGACAGCATCGAAGTAGATTAAAGAAGTAAAAGTAATTCCTCTAGATAGGTGATTATACACCCTAATAGGAGCGATCCTTATAGCCATGCTGCCTGCCCGATTTTTGTCATCTCCTGGTTGTGAAGCTTGAGGTTGCGTCTATCTTTTAGAACATCAGGCCACCATACACTTTGAATGCCACATCGTCAACCCCGTCAAATCACTAGTTGATCGTCCCAAAACAATTACGGGTATAAAAGCTAAGAAAAACGAATTTCTCTACCACCAGATGTAATACCTTGAAAAGATCGACTTATGTGGCCGTTAGGGATACTTTGTCAGACATTCGTCCATACAAGTTGTCTTGGGACTGGACAAACAGGAAACACCATTCTGGAACAGGACGACCCTTGCATTTCACTCCGTCTTCAATTGTTTTCAGCATAATCAAATTCGCAGCGCTTATGCCTATACGGAGTGGTTTCTGATAATATATCCAACCGGTCTCTCCGTATTGACAACGATGGTCAAAACCCTTCGATAGTTGGTTATTTAACTATCTAAGTAAAAACAAACATCCATTCAAATGTATAACTAAACATCTCACAACCACGGGCACTTTTATTTAACATTCGTTCTTATATTTCTTTGGACAAACGTCGTTGTTTATTACTTCCGAATAAGTGGGTTTCGAACCAAACTATTTACATTCCCTAGGGTGTAGTGCTATATATAAAAAATCATGCTTAAGTTTGGTCAACAACGCTAATTCATCGTTATAGTTCAAAAACTTGTCATACGCTGTAATATTCTCCTTTATAACTAATCTCAATGTAACAGTCACACTTAAGCCTAGTCAACAGCGTTATTTTATCGCTATAGTTCTAAGACTTGCAATACGTTGCCATATTCCTTTTATACTAATCTTAACATCTCTTTCCGTCACAAACTAATATCGTTCCTCGATAATAGTGAAGCCGTTCAAGTTGGGGTGTTTTATTTACCTCTCAGACCTTGATCGACATAGTTCTTGTCTTAGAATGGATATACGTCTGTAACTCTAAACGCCTTATTACTTATAATATTCATCAAACTGTTTGTCTTGCTTTTTATTTCGAACATGGTTTTATAACACCATAACCATACTTTGAAATCTCCGTTGTTCATAACTATTTATTTTAGACATTAATTCTTCACTTTATCTTTAGTATATGGTTCTACTTATAACTTCTTTACCAAGTCCATTTATGTTCTTCGTCTTTTGAAATTTTTCTTTCCTTTCGAATTAGTATACATAATTCAAGTAATCATCTCATTAAAAATTCAATATTATCTTAAATGAAATCCATTAATTTAATTAAAATGGTTAAATGGTAATTAACTCCATCATTTATGAAGTAAAACAGTTTTCATCATCATCATTATTCACTTAAAATAGATTAGTTGCTTAATTTAATAAATCATAACTAATTATGTTGGTTCAATAATTCTTTAAACTCCATTAATTTCAAAGGTAATTAATAAGAAGTCTTATTAATTTTGATCAATTTATTTCTAAGTTGTTATCATTAGATTAATCAAAGACCAATTAGTCTAAAAATCAAATTTTCAATAAGACAGTTGATTAAATCAACTTCAAACCATCAGTTAATACGTTAACAGATTTTTAATTACTTTTCTTCATTAGATTAATATAATTAATCTAATAATATTTCTAAATTATTTGTCTTTTATTAATTATCCAAAAAGATTAACTTGCAGGATAATTTACAGCCTTTATCTATTTATAACCTTATATAGAATGTCAGAAGCATCGTTTATATTTACTTTATAAGAACGAACTATAAAATACCAGTTTATAATATAATTTCTATTATGATTTAAACTTTGCTTCAATTACAAAATATATTTTATATAACTAACTTCGTTGATTAGCCTGACGGCAAATCAACTTCTTAACAGAATGATGGATTTTATGGTCAGTTGCTGCCACTTTCTTAACCGATATCGTCTATTGATTTAATCGATATCCATACAAGGTTTAAATGTCATTTGGGTTCAAACAGTGCATATAAAACAAACAGTACATATAAATATTGAGGAATCTGGTTGGATTCCCGCAACCGGTTTCTTACATCCACAAATGTTAGTCAAATCAGTATCCAACCAATGATGTGTAAATATGCAACGATACATATCTATTTCAACCAATTTAAGTGTAATTTACCTAACCGACCATCACACATCATTCAACGAATATTAAAATATATTTATAATATTTTAAAATAAAACAGAGTTATTGAATTTAGTCACCATTGCGCGTTAACCATTAAATAATGATTTGCGTTGGTTGATTTGATTGAGCGGTTTATTTTGTCCGAATTCAGACGAGCGCCAAATCGCTTTAGACGGGTTCCAGTATAGCCAAAACTCCATCACTTTGATGATCGGATTCCGGTCAGGCCCCGCACACAACAACCACCCGATCACTTTGGCTTTCTCTCTATTATTTTCTTTTTAAATCTAGGTTCTCATTAATCTGATGTTTCCACTTCACCACTTTCGTGAAAACTGCCATCTCATCTCCCCTCTAACACAATCAACCACTTACTCTTCACCACAATATGGTTCTCAGCAACAACAACAACATGCCACCCTTATTCCATTACATCTAACGCAACTGACACCAGACCCTTCCCAAACTTTCAAACAACTCCATCAGCTCCTTCCACGTTCATAGCACCTATTCACAGTGTGATTCATCTACTCCATGTCTCCATTAACATATACGCCACCAGCCCCACTTGTTTACAAATACAGAAACTCCATCTACCCCTGTTTTCACGGTTTGCCACCTTGACCAAATATATAACCACTGGTCCCTTCATTCATCTTGGTCTCACCATCCACTATTTCTAACGCAAGTTTCTTTTTTCCAGTATCCAAACCTCTTCCAGTATGCTAATCCGCATACCCAAACTTCTGCCACTTCACCGCACAATAACATCCCTTCCAAACGCCACTACTCCTCATGCACTTCACATGCACAACCACTACTAAAACAAAAATCACCCCATCTCATACTGACCTTGAAACCGCACCCTGCTTCCTTCACAACGCTTTGTTGCTATAGAGCGCATTGGTGTCTTTCCTCTCCCCTGATGACCTTTCGAACAACTCTCAGTGCATTACCATTTTCCCCTGTTTTAAGTCCCTGTAGCCGCACAGTTCCCATTCTTGCCACAGCTACAAAGTAGCGAAATGGTTCCCGAAACCTCAATCCCATCCTCACGTTTTGCTTTACACGTCCTTATGCACCAAAATACAACAGCCCTCCCTATGTGCTATTCCCCGAATACAATTGCAATCCAGTTCATGAAACTAGTTTTGGACTGGACATAATATATATATGAGTGAAGAGAGGATGATTGAAACTCAAATGCCCAATGTTAGACTTTTAAGTGGAGAGTAGGATCGGTTTCCGATTTTATATGCCATTAAAACAGTTCGAAGTGTTAATTTCTGAAGGAAAACGGATGTGGTGTATTTATAGATGAATGATCCTTGGCTTCCAAGGAGTAGAGAGTTTAGGTAGGTCGATAGGTTTACAGACTTTTGTGGTATTGTAAATTCTGCGCAATTGTTACTATGTAGGGTAGATTAGCGGTGAGGTTTACCATGTTCATCCTATAACGTATGGATGTAATTTAATGTATACGCCTGCATTAGTTGACTTGTAGTTTGTTAGTAAGGTAGCTTGTACCATTTGTTTAAGGTAGCTTGATATTTAAGTAGCATGTGGTGTTGCTGTATGAACAGACAGGGGAGAAGACGTCTCATAAAGGCTCCAGCAACCTCATAGAACTGCCGTGATTTGAATGTACAGCTCTGCATCATTTAGAAGCTAAGGACGGTTTGGTTGGCAAGTTTTCTACATAATAGGGTATGACTGATTTGAAAACTCAGGGTATAGGCTTAAGGCTAAGGCATGGAGATATAAGGTACCAAGATATATGATGTTACTGTCATAGGCTTTTATAGGATCTGCATTACTTTAACTTGCATGTGTGTTCGTTTAATGGCGATGAAGACTAAACAGAAGAATGGGGTATGGGTCATGAAAAGAAAGGATACAAGTCTTCTTAGAAAAGAATGACATATATAGTACATATATTTCATTATAAGTTAAACGTCCAACATGTTAGTGGCCACTTTGAACAAAGTAGTTTCTGTCAAATTTTGAAATCAATTCCAAGTAATGTTATGTGATAGGGTAAGGTTATTGTTATATCAGGTATATAAGGTTTTCGTTCATGTCTGAACTGCTACGGATAGATTTAAGAGTTCGGTCGTGTCCAGCGAGGTACCACGACCCCAAAAATATAATAATATCGGTAGGTTAACTCATATTGTGAAACCCCAAAATATTGATTAAAGGTGCAAAATACTCCAAATAAAAAGTTGCTTATTTTACGAAATAAAAATTACAGTAAAATTCTAAAAATTAAATTATCACTACTTCTCAAAAGAACCTTGTCCAAATTTGAAACCGATATGTAGTTATTTCAAATAAACCATTGTGGCCAAAAATGAATATGCTGCTGCTTTTCCGAATATTTAATTTGGATATAACTTACAATATATAATCCGAAATCTCGATTTTTCACTTTAATTAGAAAAATATAGTTAAACAGATTCCAATGTTTCCTGTTTCGCAGAAATCCGACTTGTAACGGATCCTGTACACTCCGTTGAAATTCAAAATGTTAAATTATGAACTGCCGCGATATTACGGGCTCGATTATATTGTTATATATTTTTATACGTTTAACTTCGTTTTAATTAATATTTAAATCCACTGATTTCAATATTTAAACTGATTTAAATATTCAAATATAAACCGATACAAATGTGGGACGTTACACGTCAACTTTTACTTTAAACTCTTGAATGCATTTTCACACCTTTCGTCCCTTACGAAAGCTTGATTCTTCTTGGTCAACTGAGTTAACGGTGCCGCTATCTTGGAGAAGTCTTGGATAAACTTACAATAATATCCAGCTAATCCCAAGAAACTTCTTACGTCTGTTGCATTCTTGGGCGTAGACCAATCTTGTACCATAGCCACCTTCGCAGGATCCACGGCAATACCATTCTCTAAACCAACATGGCCTAAGAATCTCACTTCCCTCCTCCAGAAGTGAGATTTAGAAAATTTCGCTTTTAGTTGGTGTTTTCTCAACACCTCCATCACTATCCTCAAATGTTCCTTTTGTTCTTCCCCTGTCTTCGATTAAACCAAGATATCATCCACGAACACAAGAACAAACTTATTCAACTGATCTCTGAACACCCTATTCATAAGGTCCACAAAATATGTTGGCGCATTGGTCAACCCGAATGGCATGACCAACCACTCATAGAATCCAGACGGCGTCTGAAAGGCCGTTTTAGGAATACTCTCAGCAGCTACTCGAAGCTAATGAAATCCCGTCACGAGGTCTAATTGGAAGAACACTCTTACTCCCTCAATTTGATCAAACAAATCATCTATCTGTGGAAGAGGATACCTGTTCTTCCTAGTCACTTTATTCAACTCGCGATAGTCCATACATAAACGAAGAGAACCATCTTCCTTGGTAGCAAATACAACTAGTGCTCCCCACTCGGAGACACTTCTTCTGATAAATCCCTTCTTCAAAAGATTGCTTACTTGCACCCCGAGCTCTCTCTGCTCCCTCGGTGCCATACGACGAAGAGGAATCACTATAGGTCTGGCAACTTTCACTAAATCAATACGAAACTCAATCTCTTGGTGTGGTGGAAGTCCATTCAGTTCCTCGAAGACGTCCGAATACTGGCCAACCACGGGCACATCTGACAACTCATCATGCGGGATATCGAGGGAATTTAGAAAACTAGCCATTACCCCATCACTAGGTAGACCACCAAACACTACACTCCGCCCATCATCCGCTCTAACTGTCACCAAAAAGCCCCTACAGTCTACCATCACCCTGTGCCTTTGGAGCCAATCGACTCCCAATATAATGCCAAACCCAGTAAAGCCCAAAACAAAGCAATCACAAGCAAACATACATCCATGACTCGATAAGACCACATTACAACAAATCATATTAAGGCTAGCCGAACCACCAATCGGGTTCGTCACAACTAAAGGTCTATCGACTATCTCGGGCTCCAGTCCTAACCTATCTACCAGGTCACTAAATATGAAGGAACGGGAAGCCCCAGTATCAAATAGTACTCGAACAAGAATATCATAAACAGAAAGCATACCTTGAATGACGACATTCTTTCCTTTCTCCGCCGCAGTTGGGGAATTCGATGAAGAAGGAACAACATTAATAGCATATTCTTTCACTATCTGCTTCTCTTTGGGGGTTGTGGACATTTATCCTTGTGATGTACCACTTGGCCGCAGTTGAAGTACTTCCTGTCTGTTGGCTTTGCTCGACATTCTTTAGCATAGTGGCCCTTCTTGCCACAGCTAAAGCACTCAACATCTTTCTTTCTCTTTTTCTGAACATCCTTAGTCTGATTCTACTTCCTTTTATTCTAAGAATTATTCTTACCTCCACCGCTTTCTTGCGGCTTTGGCCCTTCTGCAGACGCAACAACGACTTCAGTCTTGGGTTTAGGATAAAGGCTCTCTAATCTCAGTGCTTTCCCAACAATCGATTCAAAAGTCTCATCAATATGGTTTATAAGCCTTTCCCCCAAGTACTGATCTAAGCCTGTTATGAACTTCTCTTTCTTCTTCTCTGGAGTATCAATAAGGGATAATCCATACTTCGATGAAGTATCGAACTCAGCAATATACTCCGAGATTGCCCTACCATTCTACTTAAGCTCTTGAAATTTCCTAAACAAATCTGATTTATGAGCAGCTGGGATAAACCTATCACTGAATCGGGCCTTGAACTGATTCTAAGTAACTTGGTCCTCAGAAGTAGCTGTCTTAATAACATTCCACCAATTCATAGCCCGTCCTTGCAGCTGATGGGATGCTAGCTTTCTCTTCATCACGTAATCGATCCCTATGTCCTTGAAGATATGCTCACAACTATCGAGCCAATCCTGAACTTTTGTAGCCGATTTCGTTTCGTGGAACGGCTTCCCACTAAGACTAGTGTAATCCTTGCAAAGCTTGGCGAAATCGACCCTAGGCACCTGTACCGCTGCACCAACATCATTTGCAGCATTAGGAGGTGCCCTCTGAATATCCCTAAGCATCTCTCTCATGAAGTTAGTGAACATCATCCTCATATCAGGAGCACTCCCATTATTAGCCCCTCTACCATTACCCCTCGTATGTCGGCTCATCGTTCAATCTGTAAGTAGAAAACGATTGACCATCTCTTCAGTGGTGCCAGTGTAGTGCTACTTCATCCCTAAATATACTAATAGTATATATATAGATTTTGAAAACCAAAATATCACAAATACGCGCTCTCATATACGTACTATCTCTCCCTGGTGTTTTTTCCCTAGGTTAACTACGCAACCAAGAGCTCTGATACCAAGTGTGACGGCCTGCCCCGCACCAGCCAACATTTCCACTAAAAGTGCGTTGTGTCAATGCCCGACTAGCACGGGACGGTCGCCAAAGAAAGGAATTTGTACTAATAAGGAAACTGTAGAATGTCTCATAGCGCATTGGATAAAAGATAATAATAACATAGCTTTGACATAAAACAGGCAAGACAGTGCATAAGCTGAAAACTAAACGATCATAGCAGCGGAAATCCAAAATACAGCTTATCATCCAAACCAACATTATTACAACTTTGAAATATTGTCTCTAAAGCAAAAGAAAGAGGTACACTACTAATGCCCAAAGTAGTGACCAGCAACAACTCAGGGAGATTATATATATATATATATCATACGTGGAAGCCTCCTGCTCCTCTCCATTACAGCTACTCGTGCATACCACTTGACCTGTCTCTAGTCTTCCCATTTAAGAGAACCTAGAGTAATAAGAAGAGATATAAAACTCTGGGTCAGACAAAAATCTGGTATGAGTGATAAGCATCAAAACAGAACAATAACAAGTATACATAACCATACCTGAACCTAGACCTACAACCAAAGAGTTAGCACACAAGATGTTCAATACTCTAAGGTGACACTAACATATGGTGTAAAGACACGGGGAATGGGGTGTGCATGTCATAGTGATGTCAAACAATCAGGCATAGCAACCATCCTAACATCTCTCACTCAGTGCGTAAAGCATACGATATCCACTCCATTGACCACCCAAATCCTTTGCTATGGTCACTCTACCCCATGGAGTCATTATGGCTCCACTACACCGATCCATAGCCACTAATCCCTTGCTATGTCCACTCTGCACCATTAAGTCATGACGACTCCATTGCACTGGCTCATAGCCATGCTACGATCACTCTGCCCATTGGAGTAATAACTACCCCACTGCACTGATCCATAGCCTAACATCCGCCTTGGTGGTGAATCAAAGTTATGGACGTCGATAACCCCTTAGCACGTGTCCCGCAGAAAAGCCCAATCATGAAGTTAACTCATTGGTTCCCATCTGGATCCTGAGTACAAACTTCTCCTTTGGACTACCTTTGCATCTCGAGTTTTGGTTTCATCTCCGGATCGGTCTCCATTCGGTTCGTGATCATCATCTAGGCACGGGTCCCCCATCGGTTTGTGAGTAGCTCTTATTCATGGCCACCAAGCGGTTAGGTTCACAGAAGCCTCTCCAGATCGGATCGCATCGTGGTGCCTTCCTCCAGTGGTTTGGGTTGTGGTGTCCTTCCTTCAGCGGTTCGGGTCGTGGTACTCTGGTGCTCGTGGTTCGTGACATTCATTAGTTCGTGGTACTCGCCCTTCATCAGATCGGTTCATGGTGCTTGAGTAGGAGCGGTTCGGTACTGGAGTGGCTCATGATGGGTGGCCACGATCGGTTCGGGGGCCATGAACGGGTCTGTTCGGAAGGGGCGATCCGATCCGATTCCTGCACAATATTCTGCAACTTTTCCTACGACTGTTTTACGCCACACGATGGTGTTTTCAACCATTCTAACTTTGCTAAACAATCATAAAATATTCCAAACCGTCATAGCAACGTGTATAATCAACCACAAACACTAAAACAACAAATTTAACATGCTAATAAGGATCAAACATACACAAAACCCATATTTCCCCTGTAATCTTCTTGATCATGGTTTAACCATACGATTAGTAAAACATGCCCAAATTAAGCCAAATTTTTATCAGAGACCTAAAATAATATATTAGAATTTCTGAATATTTTTCCATATTTTTTTGAGTTATAATTTCGCTAATTATCTCTAATCACCCCTAATTAGCCGTAATTAGTGAAAAACAATGCAAATCACTCACCTTAGCCAAAATGTAAACTCAGATCTGAAATGATTCTTTAAATGGTAGGAATTCCAATGTACATAGCAGCCTTTGCCTCTAATTTTAAGTTGATTTGCCTTGATTTGATGGTAATTAGCTTAATCATTGATTAGGGAGCGATTTGGGATGAAATTAGAAGTCGGAGGCCATTGTTAGTGTTCCTAAGAGGTAAATGGCGGCTAGAAAACTGAAATAGAGTGAAAACCTAACTCATTTCGGCCTCCCCATAACCCTAACCCCAAAATGGGTTATGAGCCTAGTTGCTAATTACCCTAATCAGCCCACTTAAGCAGGTTTTCACCTTCTAAACCTTGTTTCAGCCATATCACCCAAACGGTGAGTCCGTTTGGCTAATGTGACCACTCTACGGAAATATAAACCATCATCCAAATAGTCATTTTAGGTCAAAACTCCTTACCAATCAAAAGTTATGGACAAAACAAGATCAGCTAAGGGCAAAACGGTCATTTAAAAATCGGCAAAAATCATGAACATGGGAAATGACCCTAATAGTCATTCCCCACAGTTACACGACCATACGACATCATATGATAATGAAATAAATACTCTACGATCCTTCGATGCGTAGAATATTGTAGAATGCGGGTCGTTACACCTGCACATTCATTTGAAATTTTAAATCAAATTTTCAAACTACCCCGCCATTTCCAATTCCTTTTATAATTAAAATAAATATTTATATTCTAACTTCGATTTAAATAAATATATACATTCTAATTCTATTCAAAATAAATTTATATTCGTTATTATTTAAAAATAAATCATTTTAAATATCCAAAATTCATTAAAATTTCCAAAATAAAATTTTTAAGTTGGTTCTGATTTTTTGGGGTGTTACGGCTAGAGTATTTGTGTACCGAACAAGGGCTTTGGCTCCGAAAATCGACACCAAACACAATGTCGAATATTCAAGAATCAGAAATACTAGATCATTAATAAAAAGAAGTTAGAGGGTGAGAAATAGATAGAAAGAAAGCTAGAATAGAAGAAGAAGAAGATCACAACAGAATAAACACTTATCTCATAATGGAACGAATAAAATATGTTATAACAAAACTTTGAAATACAAAATTGTATTTGTACTTACATTCATCATCATTAGAGTACATAACATATATACCACAGTGGAAATAACTCTATATATAACTAATGTTGAAGCCTCGTGCTCCAAGCCCCTCCAAGTGTATCTGTAAAATCCCTACTGCTTTATTGCCCGTACAAATTTGAGCACCCTAGAGTTTAGTGAAAACAAAACAAAATAAACTCTGGGTCAGTCATGAGACTGGTGTGAGTAAACTTTAATCACATGGTTTAACTTTTAAAATCCTTTTAAAAGAAATGATAATCATAAGAACGATCCACACATAAACATAAACGGTTTTTACCTTACGATAACCCAAAATATTTCTTAAGATCAATATTTTCTGATATTATAATAATGTCTAAATCAAGTAAATAACAATCTAGCAGAATGCTTTCATCTCACGCTCTACATATATAATATACAATCAAAAACTGCGGGTTTTTATTGGGTAATGGATTTCTAATTATGACAAGGTATGGAACCACCTTCCGATCAGTGTACTCTAGAAGCGGTACACTGGAGTTCAACAAGAACATCTGGTAACTCGGCCACACATGACCGACCATTCATTTCACTTGAATGTTTCGAATATATTATCACCTTACAGTTGGTATACCAACATAATCGTTCCCGGGAGGTACATAATTGAAAAAAGTAACAAATATGAATATTCTCTATATGGTGACAATATACCCTAATTGAGTGCGACCCCCTTAGCCATGTTGCCTGCCCGATTTATGTCATTTCTCGGTTGATGAGGCTTGTGGTCATAACCTATACTTTGATAGATTACACCATCGTTTGCTTTGAATGCCACATCGTCATACCCGCCAAATCACAAATTGATTTCCCTAAAAATATCACGGGTATAAGCTAAGAGAAACGAATTTCTCCTCTACCAAACGTAAATACGTTTGAAGAGATCAACTTACGCGATCTATTAGATATAATCTGTCAGACATTCATCTATTCAAGTTGTCCTAGGATTGGACAAACTGAAGGCACTATTTTATAAATCCATCTTAGGCAATTTCTACCTAGGATCGCTAGAACAACCCTTGCATAAACTCCATCTTCAATTTTCCTCAGCATATTCGATTCACAACGTTAATGCCATACAGAGTGGTTTTCAGATAATAAACCTGATCCCGGACTCTCCGTATTGACAACGGAAGGTCATATCTTTGATAGTCGGTTATTTAACTATCAAACGAAACATACAAACAAACAACGGTCGTATTTCCAAATGGAAATTACACCGATCAATAATTAATCAATATTCAGACCCTTTAAATTAATTTTTCATTAGTTTATTCATTTCTTAAATGCCTATTTATTTCTTAAAACCTGTTTTAACTTCTTACGATTCTTGGAAAATAATTCCATATATCCACAACTCTTATTTTCTATAATTAGAAAATATACGTTTATTAACATTGGAAAACATTTCCATATATTATTCACACATCACTATCCATCAATGTCCATTAGTCTTTAACCGTAAACTAGTAAGAGGATAACTCCCTCAGTATCAATCCCGAAGGCCGAAACCAACATCAGATCGATACACGGAAAGCCATTCAAGTCAACTAATCTCTAGTCAGTTTCCAATTTCCTTAATTCTATTACAAATTTGCAAAACATTTTCTTTTTAAATCATTATTCACTTTAAAATGTGAATATCGTTTCTATACTAAAACTTAGACTCGTTTTATCAAATCAATCTTGATTTGTATTTGAAAATACCGTTACCGGTTAAAATCCATTCATCGAGTTATTTTATAATTTTCTATTCATATCCCACTCCATAAACTCTATTTCCAAGTAAACTTCGTGTTAATTATAAATCAAGTTTATAATTAAATCTCAACTTCATATTCTATTATAATCTATTGGTTCTAAACAAAATCCTAAGTATCTTGTCCAATTCCAAATTATGTATATATATATATTCTAAAAATGAATCGTTTTAATAACATTCGACATCGTCGAGTTATAATTACAAATCCTTATGGTTTTAACTTCATTCATATTTCGAGTATCGAAATAATCTCATAGTTTTTCTTTCTAAAGACTTCCCTTTTTTAAAATAAATTCATTTCTTGAATTTATATTTCCAAACTATTTAATAATAATTATTTCGCTTCATTTATAAATATTGTTTATAAATCAAATTACTTGTTTCAATATAATCAAAAACAAGTTATCATATTCTAGCTTATCGAAATTCCATTTCTATTTTAAAAATAGAAATTCCTTTTTAAAATCCCAATTGCTTTTCCAATATATTCGAATGTATTTTACGGTATTTAAATACCAAATATTTCCAGGTCAATGTTATTTAACATCCCAACACTCAATAATCAATCACGGATTATTTATCACATCATATAATACAATATATGAAAAACAACAATAAATGTTGAGGAATCTAGTCGGATTCCTCCAACATGTTTCCCTGCATCCACAGACGTCAATCAACATTAATCTCATATCAATACGAAATAAATAATATATAGAATCTATATTTAACTAACGACTTTATATATATCGGACAACCAATCCAAACAACCATCACACACAACATTCGACCATTTTTAACAATACTAAATAACGTTTATGAAATTATAAAACTGGACAGAGTTAGTGAGTTTACTCGCAATTGTTGTCAATTATTGAATAACGATTAACGTTCAATTGATCCAATCAGTCGTTTTATTTTGCCATAAATCGTAATGGTCTCCAAATCACTCTAGATCAGTTCCTATACATAGCCTATGCTCGTACGATCCCAACGGATCTGGCCGTTCGCGAAACTGAAAAAGTATGTGCGAGATATTTAATTTACAAGTTAAAACATATATTTAAATAAAAATAAAAAACTAAATTTCCATTTATTAATTGGGCCTCACCGTTATGCAAATCGGCCCATGAAGACCAACCCGCCACTATGCTCCCCCTTCCTCCGTTAAAAAGAAAACACGTTGTTTCTTAATGTCCATTTCCTAACCATCCCTTGATTCTAGCCCCTCCATCTTCTTACGAAAATTAATGCTAAAATCATTACCACACTCCACTTCAGATTTTCCTTCACCTCGTACCATTTCCATCAAATCCTGGGAGCTCCTTTTGAACTGCATCCAGATGTTCTCCTCACGTCGTCCAAGCAAAATGCGACTGCAGCTCAACCCTTGGCTCCTAGAGATCCATGCTCATTTTGTATCACATATATACCCAAACATTCAACACGCAGGATCAGTCCGCATATAAACTTCCTCTTGATTGCATGTTCACGCATTGCTTCGGCTTTTATTTCAAAACCATTTTCTCTATTGTTTTAAAAGCCTATTAAACATACCTACCGCTTCACCTCCTAATCCTCCTTCCAGTTTCAAATGCAAGAATTTCTTGTACCCCAAACTCCATCATATCCAAATGTTTCTTCACCAAATCCACGCTCAACTATATTGGAAACCACACCATTTTTATACACCATTTACACATTGTTAACTACTCAGCTATAGTATCATGCATCCTACCCAGAAATCACACATAGGCGCTATTTTAACACTCGAAAACTCCCTCCACATTTCATCCAGACTTACTTCACGCTGCTCTTCATATATTTATTTCTTTATGCCATTAAAACGAGCATTGATTAATTTGCTGAAGCCAAACCAAGTGTAGTCTCTGCGCGTTTTTATATGAGCTTATTACTTAGCATCCAAGCATTAGGTGAATAAGGTTTCTAAGCTCCATCATAGGCTGGCCAAAATTTCACTTCAACAAGCGCGGTGGAAGGGATGGTGTGCTTAGACTTAGGAGTGAAGGAATACAAAGGACAGTTCTCGATGCATGGAGCTCATGGGACATCAGAACTAATAACCTTACTTTTATTAGGATGATATAATATGGATTACAACATAAGTTTACGAATCCTAATATTCATGTGTGTGTATTTCGTTCTTTTGGTCTATGCGTATTGGTACTAATAGATAATATATATTAATTAGAAATCCACTGTGTACATTATTAACACTATTTCCTTTGTTCCCAATTGGTTAGCTAGCGAACTTGCCATACAACAATTTAAAATTTTGCAAAGTTCATCCTATACAAAAGCAATAAGGTTTCTAGAAGTCCTTTCTTAGAACTTTTGAAAATCTTGGAACTTAGCTATTACTCCCTATGAGGTCCTAATTGCTTTTCCGAACAAGTCACAATCCGTTGTGAGCAATGTAAGGCTAACACATTAATGTTACATTACAAGCTAAGTAAATTAAGATACTTTAAGCAAGAGAACATATGGATTGCTCAAATCTAGCATCTGTCCAACTCATATACACACACGTCTTTCTTATAAGTGTTAGCTTGAGATGCTTGTCTTCCTTTGCATGGTGTGGAAATTTCCGATGATTTAACTAACTTGATTTCCGATTCTATTAACGAGGTCAGTAAATGGGATTCTTGCCTTTTCCTTATAAGTGCTGCTCAAGTATTCGGGCTACGTTCGATTGTCAAGTAGGGAAAATAACTCGTCACTATATATTTGTTTTGTTTATTTACACGTTTCCAATTACACATAATTTCGTTCATTTATGATCTCTATGGACAAAAATAAAAATACCGTTATGACGAGCACTGTTTCAGGGTCCTAAAAATATAAAAATGTAGACAGGTTAAATTATTCTGTGATATCCCAAAATGTTGATATAGGATGTAAAACACTTTTAAAAAAAATGTTGCTTATTTTCCAAATTAAAAATTACAATAAAATTATAAAAATTAAATTATAACTACATCTTGAAAATCTTATCCAAATTCGAACCCAATATTCAATTATATTAAATAAATCGTTAACATATATAAACGATTTCATTGAGACTATTTAAAAATTTGATTTGGACATAACTCACCATCTATGAGACGAAATCTCTATTTTTCACTTTCATTAGAAAAATACAGTTAATTAGATTCCAACGTTCTTGTTTCACAAAAATCCGACTTATAAAGAATCACGTACACTCAGTTGAAGTTCAAAACTCAATATTACAAACTGTCGCGACGTTATGAGATCGATTATAATTATATTATAATTAATACTTTCAATTCTCATCTATATGAATATGTTCATTATTCTAATTCGAATATACACTTGATTTAATTTCTTAAGTAATCCAATTTACATAGAATTGCCAATTCAGCTATTTCTGACTATTACGAAAATTAAATTTGATTATCCCATTATTTATATTATTTAAATATTCGAATATTTAAATTCAAACCATTTAAATATCCAAATTGATACTAAAATAATTAAATTAATTAATTATTAATTTACCGAAAATCCAAGATGTTACAATTTTTTAACCTTAAATGACAAAATAAGCACAAGATGGAGCCAAAGAGAATCCGTCCTTTTCAACTAGAAAGTTAGTGATAACCGATTGCTAAGTCTAAAAGTGAAAGGACTATAGCACAACTAACTTACCCAATAAATCATCAATCCAAGATAAGGAATTTACTAAGCTTACCGTGGTCGCAAAGCTAAAACATTACATTGGATCTCTACACAAACAGCTCCTTTTTATCCTTAGTGGTCAGTCACTAAGAAGAACAATCAAATAAATAGATTGAGTCGTGAAAAATGAAAATCAATTTTGAACTCAATTTCCCATCAAGATGGTTGTCCTAAAATGGGCGTAAAAATCCCAGAAAATTCAGGAGTAATAAGAATTACAGAAACACATCTTCCTTAACGTTGCTCTCGTTGCCAAGAGAATTTTAGAAAAACATAAGGAGGCTAATGAATCTAAATTAGAATTGTTAAAAACAACAGAAATATGTATCACAAATATGGAATGTCAAAGATGGATGATATTATCAGAAAATAAAATGCAAGCCTCAGAATAATTTCACAAAGGAATAACAACTTTTTGCAAAGTTGATCTATTGAAATACTAAAACCAATTTTGTATACGAAAGACATAAAGTGGAAATTCATGTAGGATCCCCAATTACAAAACCGCAGAGATCGAAAATCAAAATCTAAAAATAAGAGACTAAGTCTAATAAGCCAAATATAGCTTGTCACTTTTCCAAAAGAAGATTTGAGACGGTTTTTAATTAAAAAACGAATCACCTAAGTTCTAGAAATCAGAATATAAAGTAGAATGACGCTCGAACCATAATGAGTGTGAGCGTACAAGTACATAAACCACAATGTTATTCTCTAATGGTTCTCATACACAAAATGGATGCACACAAAAGCCTACAAAACATAAATGAGCGCATGGCTTCACAAATGGACATGTAAGCAATTCATGTCATAAAAAATTAATGACAACACATAAATTACTAAAATCACTATAAACACAAATATTTCGATAACTTTGAAGTAATGTAAGTATATATAATAGTAGTCATCACGAAAATGATGAAATCATGAATAAAACAAAAAAACACATACAACATGAAGTGGATCCGCATAGACTACATGACCTCAACAAGATCGCTGACACCTCCCAAAAGCGATTTCGCCATTATGACAGGGTCGCCTACAACTACCTGAGCAGTTTTGTCAATTCTCTACAAAATATATCACATAATTGGAAAACTCAAATACTCCACAAATGATCAAAAGATCAAAGCCACCAAGTGATAATCAACGATCAATAAAGAAAGCAAAATTTACGTTAAGCTACTAAATAAGCGAGTTTAGTCAAATGTCTTATAACCACTGACTTAACTCAGGTATTTACAAACAAATTGCAAACTCCACTATAAAATAAAAAATGATCATAGCAAAAATTTGCAAAGGCATAGCCCAAAGGTTACTCAGGAAAGTTCAAAATGACCATCATAGCCGAGCAGAAGAAGAATGAAAACCAATTTAGATAACTCTTATTTAGAAACTTGAAAATGGATCTCGATGATGCTACAACCATCGCCAACATTATTTTCTTTAAATATATCAAGATTAACATCTAACGATTGTAAATTAGCAATCAATATTAATGATTTGCCACACCATCGATTTATATAAAATACTAATACTAAGGTTCAACGGAGATGCACATCATTAATATTTAATACAAGTGTTGTGTCAGGACTGTCTCATTGAAGTGTTCAGAAAATACCGTCGGTATTTTGGTGTCCCACGTCTCGATCCAAATTCCTAACGCACTCAGTGGGTAACTTAACACAATAAGACAAATTAGATCTGTATAGGAATGCAAATTCATAATTGAATTATTAAAGATGCAATTCATCATTCATGGATTAAATTTTTAATCATAAATAAATAAACAACCAATTCTTAGTACTTAGCAGAAATAATTTATCTACTTTCGACTCACAAAGCTTATCTCAAATGGATTAGTATATGTGTAAAGTCCCGGATTTCTGACCAACTTTGTAATATATAAATCTTAGATTTTTGCTGGAAATTAAATTCAACTGAATGATATTAAATTTGAATATTATAAATAATTTTGAATAATCATTCGTCTTAAATCCAATATGTATGTTTTTGACTCGTATTTCATATATACGCGGGTAATGTCGTTTTAACATTTTATTTTACATTTAAAACTTGTTTTAAATTTACGAAGAGAAATATAAATGCTTAAGTAAAATTTGATTTTTATACTTGAGAAAAGTTAAATTAATATTTTTATATAGATATGATCTTTAGTATATATGTATATATAAATATATAGAATCAAGATAGCAAATTTTTGTTATACTTGTGTAAAACATTTTGTCTCTTCCTTTATATACGTAAAGATAATATGACAATGATGAATAAAGAACATGTTATATAGTAAATTTAAAATGAAAGCAAATCATATAAAAATAATGAGAATATATTTATTTACATTGATTTGCAACTATGGATTCAAAAATGTACACTAGCTCTTGTATATTCAAATTAGACTTTTCTATCATATCTTAGTTGCTTAAGGATGAAGCATTAGCCATAGGAGGTATAGCTTGAAATACTAGAATCAGAACAATAAAGGAAAACATGTGTTTGTACATGAACTGAAACTTCATAACAGTGAATATATCGGCTGTTGTGCCATGAAATGAATTCAAACAGTAAACAGATTGTGAATCACTTAACAGGCAAGTATGACTTGAGACACACACAAGAATATGAACCTACACATGCATTTGTACCCCAAGATTTAGATCTGCATTTGGATTCAGCCGTGCCTTGATGTGAAGCCTTGTCAACCTTTTCTTTTCAATCAGGCCAAGCATATCCTATAACCCCTAGTTTTGCACATGGATGTATACATGATGTGTACACATACCCTGTTATGTTAAGAACATAGACACAGCTAGGCACAGCTAGGCACAGCTTCCTTTCCATCAATCTAAGATGTATAGTCACTCTCTCAATCTATATGAAATGAAATAGCTAACCTAGCAGCTATAATTTCCATCAAACTTTATACACTTCACTTACTCAAACCCAGATGTGTCTCCTATTATTTTATTTTATTTTGCACCTATAAATAAGCATCTAGCCTGCATACATTCATGCATTCAACAAAACTTAAGTTAAAATGGCAACTAAAATATAAGAACTGGAAGAGAGAATGGCTGAGACTATAAGTGAACAAAGACGAAATAAAACTGGAGAAAGAGAGAGCCTTAAGAAAAGTAAAGATCTAAAACCTAGGATCAAAATAGGACAAAGAGTAAAATATAGGTGAGTAAATATTCCTTTTGTTCCTGTTCGTTTCCACTTTGTATGAACATAAATTATATTGACTAAGCCCGGATAATTGATTTAAGAAGAACGACTGGTAATGTTTGGTAAGTGATTGCTTGAAACTATAAAACAGAAGATTGATTTGGTGAGTAAACACCCATTTGGGTTCCTGTTTTTGAGCATTTTATCAGGATAAGATAAAGCTGCATGTATCACTTTACACAGAAGTTTATATTGATAAGGCATGGGTGATTTATTTAGGAGAAACGATTAGAAATTATTGATAAATGAAACAATTGATAAATTTTTTGTTGTTTGAAATTGAAAGACTGTATACAGTTTTTAAAGTAAGCTCTGCTTGAATTCATAATAATAAACTATGATCTTATATTATACTAATCAGTATATATACACAGGTTAGAATGACTTGTTGGATAATTTTAAATTATCACTAAATGATAGGAGACATTAAATAAAAAACCTGGGAATCATGATAGTTCATTAAGAGTACCACTATCCTCATTTGAATATGTCCCCAGTAATTCTATGAATGATGTTAGTATAAATATATACTGGTATTTTGTGATACATTGAATGGAGACTGATTTACATCTGCATATAAATTTAGATGGATGAAACTGCAATTGAAAAAAACAAGGAAATTAATGCCCTATTTAATCTGAACCGTCACTCTGTATCAAGAAGAAAAAAAATGATCATTATCTTAAATTCTACTGATTATTAAGGACAAAGTTCAACCCTAATATTTCTCATATATGTCATTGAGTTTAAAATTAGTTCCACTCTAAATGGTAATTTATATTTTCAGATATTAATGTTCTGATAATAACAGTATGTTAATTTGGTAAAAAAATTAAAAAAAAACATATTCATCCCTTTTAAATTAGAAAATCAACAACACAAGTTCTTACTAGAATTATGATTTAATATTAACATAAAACTTGTTTGTTTAGGACCCTAGCCTAATTTAAAAATAGTTTCATTTCCAATAAGGGTGTATATTCTCATATATCAGAAAAATACAATAAGAGCTCAAGAAAACATGGAAATCCAAACATCAAAAATATATGATTCAGGTGTATGAATACGTTAGTATGTGTAAATGATGATTTTCAATAGTAAATCGTGAATTTTAGTGAATTGTTTGAATAGATGTTCGGATATCATCATAAAATGAAGCTATGGGTTTCTCTATCGATCTGAAGGGCCGGAAGTGATGCGGTTGAATCTAGAGAAGTCTAGACTGTAGACGATCGTAAAAAAATTACTGATTAATTTTTTCATAGCTCGAATTGGGTGATTGGGATGATTTAGGGTTTTTGGTTCCTTTTTGAATGGGCTGTCTTCGAAGATGAACTGCTCAATGACGGTGGTGTCGAGCTGGACCGAACTCGGGATGTCGATCGGGGTACGGGGTGACTTCGATCAGGTAAAGATTGAGGTCAATCGAATTTAGGTGGTGGTAGCAGGAGACGATTAAGTGAACGATGATGGAAAAGTGTGTTTCCAGGAAGTATGGGTTGAACGATGAATTTCTAGTCAAGATGATCAGATGGAAATTTGGGAGCGGAAATGAGTTTAGAGGGTGGAATGGCGTTTGCATGGGCGATTTTGGGGATGGACGTTGGCCATAGTATTGGTGCATGTGCACTTGTGCACAGCGGTGCACAGAAATATCTGGAATGAGAAAAAAAGCAATGAGGAAAGAAGGAGGAGTTGGGACCTGGATCTCAGGTTTGTCGCATCGATCGAATTTGGATTGGGCGTTAAGGATGTGGGGATGGATTGTAGCAAGTTTGGTCGAAGTTGTTGAAGTAGAAATGAAGAACTGGAAGAAGAAAAATGGGAGCAGATAGGTTGGAGAAGACACAGGCAAGAGAGAAATAAATAAAAGTGAGGGTGGATTCGTGGTTAGCAGATGGGTTTGGACCCAGAAACTTAAAAATTTAGGGAAAGGATAGAACGAAATGGAATTGGGCCTTCAAGATCCTGGGCTTGGGCTGAAAAATTAAGAGAAGGAAGTAAATAAAGGAAAGAAAAGAATAAGAGTACAACTAAAAGAAATAAAGGGAGAAGTTAATAAAAGAAAAAAATTGGAAAAATGAAAATAAAATTTTAGGAAATAAAATAAAGGGCTTATATTTTATTAAAATATAAATTAAATATTTATATAAAGATATTTAAAGGAAATAAAAGTAATATTTATAGAACAAATAAAAGGGGAAAATGTTGCATGGATGATAACGTCTGGAAGGAGCGGATATAGCTGGTCAAACAGGAACCATAGCAAATAAATTTGTACTTAATTAGATTAGACAAGTCGAAAATACACACATAAAGAAAATAAATAGCAACTGGATAAACTGTATTGATCTTGTATTCATTTATGAAATATGATAAACAAGTGCAGAAGAAATAATATTCAAAGTGAATAACTTGAGAAGCAAGTGGTTTGCAGACGAGAATGGTTATGAGGGATACTAGTAAAAAGAATTTGATAAGGCCAGTACTGATAAGAGTATTCGGAAGGTCTGAAATAAATGGGATATAGAGATGGATCGAACAGAAAATTTTAATCGATTAAGTGAATTCAAGGAAAGTATCATTTACTTTCCATTTAAATAAATGTTGTAACTAATTATATATATAGTGAATTAATTATCAATCTAAGGAAAAAATAGTAATTATATTTATAAGTCATATATTGAAGTATGGAGAATAACAATACTATTATAATCAATATGAATAAAATGAGATTCTTAAACGGAATTAAATCTTAAAAATATATGATTTAGTGAAAATTGTTTTCAAAGATCAACCAATAATGAGTGATGGTTATTTTAATTATGGTGGGTCAGATTTGTGGTGATAAATAATTTGTTAATTTGATTGTTGAAATGTTGTGTCAAAACCCAATTAACTTATTAGTTTTAAATTTAATCATTTAGATGTCTTATTTAGATAAATCTTGATAATCAATTAAGGATATAGGAACACATATGAAATATATTGATCTAATTCATTTAAGTATCACTTGACCCAAAAGATATTAACATTCACCGATTTAAAGAGACCGAGATTGGTTTTCAAAATGATCCAAAGACCACTTTGTTTCTACCTAGGCATTGATTAATTTAAAGTCAAGATTGAAGACAGTTGAAGACGGAGTTATATGGAAGGTTTATTATGTCGATCCTAGGTAGAAATTGTCTAAGATGGATTTACAGGATAGTGCCTTCGATTTGTCCAGTCCCAGGACAACTTGTATGGACGAATGTATGACAGATTATACCAAATGGATCGCGTAAGTTGATCTCTTCAAAACTATGTTTGGTGGCGGAGAAACTCATTTCTCTTAGCTATATACCCATAGTTTTGGAAAAATCAATTTGTGGTCTGATGGGTGTGACGATGTGGCATTCAAAGCGGATAAAGATATGCTGTTCTAAATGGTAAGTTATGACCTCAAGCCTCATAACCGGGAAATGACAAAAATCGAGCAGGCAGCATGGCTATGTAGGTTTCTCCCATTAGGGTGTATTGTCACCATATAGAGAATATTCATTTTGTTACTTCTTTCGCTTCTGTATCTCCCAGGAACGGTTATGTTGCTAACAACCGTAAGGTGACAATATATTTGATACACTCAAGTGAAATGAGTGGTCGGTCATGTGTGGGCCGGGTTGCAAGACGTTCTTGTTGAACTCGGTGTATTCCTATCTAGAGATGCACTATCGGAAGGTGGTTCCATACCTTGTCATAGTTGGAAATCCATTATCCCTAAGCGCCAAGCAGTTTTGTTTGTATATTATATATGTGGAGCGTGAGATGCAAGCATTCCGCTAGATTCTAATTTATTTGTGGGAAACCCTAGACATTATTATAACATCAGTATAGTTATGATTTCAAAATGTTTTGGGTTATCGTAAGACTAAAACCATCCGTGTTTACGCGTGGATCGGTCTTACGATTATCTTTTATTTCAAAAGGAATTTTCCAAGTTAAGCAAACTGTTTAAAATCGTTTACTCACACCAGTCCCATGACTGACCCAAAGTTTATTTTTCTGTGTGCACCCTAAACTCCTAGGTGCCCAAATTTGTATGGGCAGTCAAATAGTTCAGGATTTTACAGATAATCTGGAAGGAGCTGGAGAAGGAGTTTCAGCATTAGTTATATAGGGTTTATTTCCGCTGTGATGTATATATGATGTACTCTGATATTGTATGTAAGTTTAGATACAGTTTTGTATTTTCCAAAGCTTATATTATATTATATTTTCTGCTGCGAATTGTGAGATTCTGTGTTGTCCTGTTCTTTCTTCCATCTTATTTCCTCTATTCTAATTTTCTATCTTTTCTATTTCTCATACTCTAACTTCTTTCTATTAATGATTTGTATTTTCGTGCAATTTGGATCGGACTTGCATTGTATTTAGTCGACTCAAATGGTTCGAATTTGCGGGTCGTTACAATATTGCTTGGCCAAAATTATTTTATTAAACAATTTTATAAAACAATTTAGAAATCTTCACAACTAAGTCTCGAAGGTTATTTCAATTCAATTTTTTTTCCATACTTATAAAGCTAGTTTATAAATTATACTTGCATATTTCTTGTTTAAATTAGTTTTATCAGTTGTCTTCTATGTCGGATCCTTACCCAACGTTAACTTCGAACGCCTCATAGTCAAAATCGTGAAAATAAATCCAAAAGGTGTTTGGTTTCAATGTTCCTAGATTATCAATCAATTCAACCCATGCAAGCATATGGATGAGATTACTCTCATCCAAACAAAATAGTCAATAACCACAAAAACATAAGAGGAAATGACATTCTGAAAATGAATTCAAATAAATTTGGTTTAATGATCAAGGGATCATAATACAAATAGGATATCACTCTGAATTCCTACTCACAAAAAGGGACGGGACTCTAAGTTTGTCTAGACCCAGACTCACAAAGATGAACAAAAATAAATTGGATTGGTCGAACAAAGGATCATGGTATAAGATAGGATATGACATGTCCGAAGACTCGAGTTAAATACTAAACATGATTTCCTAAGAGATAATTAGGACAATGTTCCTCGCCATAATATCTTATATTGTTCCAACTTGGCTCAGATGCCAAATGTAAAGCTCCACCTCTAGACTCGTGTTAGCCAAGGTCATTGCAAGAAATGATGTCAACTAACCCAAAGAATAAGGCGGTTGAGGAGCGACCATTTGTATATTATCTTTGAACGAGTGTTAAACATGTCAGATAATGTGGTCTTATTTTCTTGAATCTCATAAGGAAATCCAACACATCTAATTCAAGTTCAAATCTACTACACAGTGGATATATATAATTCAGAATCAATACAAAATAACATAATAATATAATCAGAGTCAGACATAGATATTCACATCACTAAGGTCGAAATAGATATGAATATAACACATAAGTGTGTATACAAATATAATGGTTATACTCGATCCACTATACAACAAAAGAATAGGTACAAAGGCTACACAAAGTAATATGTGTACAAAAGAATCTTGTCTCGTTTTACATATAACCGAAATAATGCAACCATAAAGTAGTTTGCCCAAAAGTAGAGGATATTCCATGCCGTAGTCAAGAAGAATCACCTGAAATACCTCGGTTTAGCTCGGATAATATTTACACAAAGATAATTAATAAACGGGTCAGCCTAGCTATACTTATCTCATAAAATAGGATATAATAAGAGATTTAAAAAAAATGTAGACACGCATATGATAATAATAGTGTCACGCATAAGTGTGAGGCTCAGAAATGTCTACGACATATCTTAAAAAAGTTATATCGGAGCCATAAAGGAATATCTGATTCAAAATTATATAGCTTATCATGTAAATGATAAATCATATCAAATCTATACGAAAATTGACAAATCAAATGTCAATAAAACTCACATTGATAAATTGATATCAATAAACTCAGATTGATAAATTAATACGAATAAACTCAGATTGATAAATTAACGTTAATAAATCTTAGATTCCATAAATAAAAAACCAGCAATCCAGAAATCACAGAGAAAACAAGGGGGAAGGCCTCACTCAGGATGGGATCCTATAAACTCTTTGGCAGCCCGAGGGCTCGCCAACTCGTGTAGCTCAGTTAAGATGTGATCTCTAGGTAGTTAGCCCATTATATTAAGGTAGTCAAAAGACCACAGGTCGCCACCCTGCTCTCATGGTCCGAAGGCCATCAAAATGCCTAAATCCACCCAAAACCATCGAAACATCACAATTGATCAAAATAGCGCATTTTTCACAAAATGAACCGAAGTTCCTCAAAGAAATTCGAAGATCCTCAAAAAATAAAATGAACCAAAGTTCCTCAGGATAATCCGAAGATCATTAAAATGTAAAATGAATTCCACAACTTAGAGATGTTGCATAATGCTAGTCTAAATCTCAAAAAATCGTAGTTGATCAAAGAAAGTGTAAATTACTCCAAGCTAATAAATATAAGAGTTAAACAACATGTCCCATAACCACTTGCTTTACTCGAATATTTATGAACAATTTGTGTAGTCCACTAGAAATACAAGATGATTATTGCCATGGGTTTCAATTGAACGAGACCAAGAATTAACCGTCAGAGAAAACACAAGAGTTCATAGTCCTTATTTTACTAAGACGTTTAATTAGATTTCTCATACAAACGAGAAAAAGGTTTATATAAATATATACTAGTAGATTGGGAAACAGTTTATAAAACGATTGTGTAAAATAACTTCGTATAACGAATTAGGATTAGAAACCATTTAAATAAAAGAATTTGGTATCTACTAATGATATAAAACCCTTTGTATATAGTTTCAAAGCGGAAATTCTCATGTTATAGCAATCGAAATAACGATCGAACTAATAATTCACGTTTTTATAACGTAAATTAAATCCTTTGACGATTATAAAATTCTATTATCATGAATGAATCGAAAATTGATAAAATCGAGTTGTTGAAATTCACGAATTAATCCAACTGAGAAGTCAGAGGAAAAGAGAAAACGGCGTGAAACTCAGCCGAGAATAAGCCTGAATGTAACTGAACTATCGACCGTGGTCTCCACCGATTGACGATAAAAAATAGAGCAACAACATACTTTAGACATCTGAATCTATTTTTAGAAGTATGACCTAGTTCAAACGTTTGAAAATAGATTTCAAACGTCTGAAATTAAACTCGGCCAGTTCTTGATGCTTGGGTCAATAATCGACCCTGGATCAGATGTCTGAAATTAGTTTCAGACGTCTGACCTACTGGCAATTAGAAAAAGGACAAAGGAACTCTCTGATCAAAGAGTGTTGGTACCTTCGGTCTTCCTGTAATGACTCCATCTGTTTAGAGAGGCCACATGCACTTTCTAATATACAACAACAACATGCATAAACACCCATTCAAGGAATTGCACTAGAAATTCATCGAAATGAAATCAAAACTCATGAAATGGAATTATTCACACAAAACAAACCAAATAACACAACACACACAACAAACATGTGCTAAAGGCACATTAGACAAACATTTAGCTTGAGGCATAGATGTGAGTTCTCAAAGAACTCACGTTTGATTGTTGGAAGCAAGGTATCGATCCAAAGCTAAGTTAGATCAACCTTTCTTCCAATATAGCATGCAAATCTCCAATCTAAACTCATATTTTTTTCCTAAGAGTTAGGTTTCGAAAATTTCGGAAATTGAAGAGAGAATAAGTTGGAGAAGATGAAGATGGAGCTTACCTAAGCTTCTCCTTGGATCTGCACTTGATTTCAACATGAATTGGAGCTCCTAGGATTAACTAGGTTTACGGAATTCTAATTTTCCTTTCCCTCTCCCCATTTTCTATTTTTTTTAAGTGTTAGAATGAATGGAGGAGGAGAAGGGGCTGTGGAGTTATAAGGGGAGGCTAGCCCCAATTAAAGTTTAAAATTTGATTAACTCTGAACAAATCGATGTTTATACTTTTTCTTATCACAAAGACACTTTGAACTTAATGGAAGTGATCTCGAGTCCAAATTCATCCATGTGCAAAAAGTGACTTCTGGATCTATACTCGATTAACGACGTTATATTTGAATATACTATTACGAAAAATGCGTATTATTACATATATATTCTTATATTTATGAATCACAGCCTCCATTTGGCGATTACAATAAAGATTGTAACAACCCTGAATTTTGGAACCAACTTAAAAAATAATAATTGAATTTAATGGAAATTAAATATTTAAACCAATTTTTTTGATAGAAAACGACTTAGAATTAATTAAAAAATGAAGTTAGAACGTAAAAATTTATAATTAATTAAAATAAACTTGTAACGTAGCGGTAGTTTGAAAATTTTAGTTCTGAACTTCAGTTGAATATACAAAATTCAAAATAATTCGGATTTCAATAAACCAGAAATGTTGGAATCTGTTTAATAATATCTTTCTAATGAATATAAGAAATCGAGATTTCATGTTATAAAACGTTAGTTATGTCCAAATTAAATTTCCAAATAGTCATTATTAAATCATTTTTAAAAAACAACGATTTATTAAAATATAATAAAAGGATTTCATGCAAATTGAACACAGTTTGATAAGAAATTTTGATATCGAATCTAAAACACAAGGATGCTTATTTTATAGTCATATGATCTTTTATTTAGATATATACGATAATAGTAATGATATATTATTAATTTGAATTATTTTATAATTTAGTAATATTATTATAGTGTTACATAAGCCCTTAAATATGGACATTTTGTGATCAACCTCCATTTCTGACAAAACCAATTTTGTTCGATCCGGAATATTAAAATATTGCTAGATTTCAAATTTTGTGATTTTTGGAGGTGTTTTGTGATCATGCTGGATTTCAATGTAAAACGATGAATATTTTGACTTTAAAAATATGCTACTGAAGCAAATGGACTCGGAATTTTCATTGAAAACTGGATTCATATGTGATCATGTGAATTTTTAAAACGCTGAACGGAAGTAACGTTTCAATAAAAATTAATAAAATGATGAATATAAAAATAATAACCTACACCTATAAATAATCTTAACTCACTCTAACCCTAAAAATTTTCTCTCGATAGTCAATAGCATGTTGGCCGCCACCAAAACAGTAGGAAACATGAAAAATAACATCTTCAAATAATTCAAATCAAACTCCTAAAATCTCAAACTTGAATTTGTCTTAATCTTGGTCTAAAGAGCTTCAAGACGATATGATTTTTATGGGACTCGACGCCATCTTTCTTCACTGAAAATAATTACAACGTGCGTGTTGGCCTAAGGTTGAATTTTTTTAAGTCTATGAGAGTTTATTCACGAAATGAATATCGTTTTTGGATTTATAATGTGATTTAGCACCTAGGTGCAAAGTTTCGTTGAATTAGAATGAAGTTGTTGTCGATCTTATGGTCGAGCTACTGTTTAAGAGTTCGTCAATGCGATTTTTTCCAAGGATCGAGCTTGCATGAAATGGATATGAGGTGATGGAGACTTTGAAAATGTGAATGTCGGTAGTTCGGTGATGGAATTCTTGATGGAACAGTGGAGAGAGGGATGGTGAAGTGGTGTGGCAATGTCCGTGTTTATGGTGGAGCAGTTGGTTTCTTGCGTGAGCAGGAAGATGATGAGCGGCCGATTCGGGGAGAGTTAATTAAGGTTTAGCTTAATTGTTAATTTAATAATGATGTTTAAATGTATGCAATATTGTAAAAATCATAACATTTACATACATTATCGAAATTTGACGAAACAGGATCCATTGACGCGAGCTTTACAATGAAACAGATTTGGAGTGATTTGGAGATCGTGGCAATTTTTAGCGGAGGAAAACGTCTGATTTACTTCATCGAACGATTATCGTTATTTAGCGATAAACGACCAATGTGAGAACTCTCTCACTCAATTGTTATGTACTATTATTTTATTTCATAACTGAATATATACTGATTGCCTATGCTGATTTATATTTAATTTTATTATCAAAAACTATTATGCGGTATATGGTAGCTCACATCATAGTTGTTTGAAAACCATATGGATGAATGGACAATTATTTGTGTTATGATTCAAATGTGATTTTGAAATTTTTAACATGTTAAAATGATGTTAGATTATTTATGGTAGTTGAAATTGAATTAAAACATCCATTTACAAGTTGAACGGCTTGTTTATGTTCACCCATTTAAGTAACATAGATTGGAATAAATAATTTAATAATTGATTATTTATTTGTTGAAAAACCCACACGAGTCTTGGGATGATAATTAATTTAAGCATCTCCCTTATGTATAGTTGTATGTCAACCGATTGGTTGACAAACCATTATAAGCGTTATTTAATAATTTGATGCTTATACGGTGTAGATGCACTCTAGATGTGAATTGGATGTCTGATAATTGTTTATAATTATTATTGAATACATGTGATGTATGAAATCCATATAAATAAAATTATATAGTAATTGTATGAATATCATTTCAATCCGACTTAAAAAAGAATATTTTAATATAATATTCAGTGGAGAATTGAAATTTGATTTTAATGTCCGATTTTGGATGGGCACAAACATTATTAAATTATAACGAATATCGAGAAGATTTGATTTCAAAATCTGATGTTTTGGAAATATTATTATTTTAACATTATAATAATATGGATGTTCAATTTTGATTTGAAATTGAAATGGAAGTTGAAATCGTTTTTAAACGAATTTATAAATGTTTTACAAAATACATTTTGAATAGAAATGGACGAAATCTACTTTATATAATATAATGGCTTAAAATGAAGATATTTGATTTTGAAGAAAAATGATCGAAATAAAATTTCAAATGGTAATTGAAAATATTTTAGATAATTTATAAAATATTTTAGAAAGCGGTTCGATTTTATTTTCAATTAAAAATCGAATTCGGGCTTGAATAGGACGTGTCGCGCAGCGGCAATTCGCGAAGTTCAACCCGTAACTTCGAACAGACGTAACGGGAGATCTGACCGTCGGATTCTCCTGAAACCGAAATTATTGGGTTCATATCGAAAACACATTTCAAATGAATATAAGAGATTTAAAATCCAATGGTTAGATTTTAAAATATGTCCAAATCAGTTTTGGAAAAGGTCGCTATGGATGCAGTTCGTTGGCCGATATTGTAAACCGACTATAAGTGCCTTAATAAACTTATTAAAAATATAAATAAAATATGATAAATCATAATAAATGATTTGAAAAGATTTTTGGATGAGATATTCCATGTTTTGAAAAGATAAAAGATATATTTATCTGAATATGATGTTTACCAACTTGAGTAAAGAACTGAAAGGAATTGAAATGGTTTTAATATAACCAAAGTTTACCAATATATAAATTGGATTGGATCTAAATGGAAATTATCTTCAAATGTTTCGGTATTGGATTTTGTAATTATATGGATATTGCTAAGGAATTTGGAAGATATAAATATCATTATTCCCAATACAATATCTGTTGGTTTCAAAATTTGATGGTGAATATAAGTCGATATGATTTTTATTCAGAGTCCTGTATTTAATATTAAATTAGATTTTGGGTTTGTCATGAATAGTATCTTAAATAACACTGTTCTTAAATTCAGTTGAAAATAGAATAATTCTTATAATTAAGATTTAGTGAAGTTTTCCCATTTAATAAACTTAATTGGAATTAAATGAAAGTAGATTGTAGGTTCATTGTGAATGATGTTTTAAATAACACTAGTTCTTTAACCCAGTTAACAGAGTTGCGATTTTGAATTTAAGAATCTTTTAATTAAGATATAATGGAATTTTTCCAATTTAATATATTAGATTGGAATTGAATTGAATTTGATTTAGTGATAATTGAGATGAACCCCCGTAGAGGAAGACTGTTACTATTTATGGAATTTAAAAGGCTTTGCCATTATTCCATTTATAGTATTAGTCTGACATGGAAATTCATATCGATTATGACTAATTTGATTTTCATGAAGGTTCCATAATAATGGAAAATGATTTTGAGTTTATCGTGAACTGTGTTTAAAATGACATTGGTTCTTTAACGCAAGTTAAAGACATGATTTATTTTCAAAAGTTGAATAAATCATTAAGTAGTGATTTTTAATTAAAGATTAAAACTAAATTGGAGTTTTAATGAATCTTTAATTAGACTGAAATGTGAATAGGGTAATTAAAATTACCGAATTCGAGAAGTGTTCGAGATGGAGTACCGCTAGTTTTACTCCGTGCGATAGTTAAATCGTTAGTTAGATTTGAAGCGTTAAATGGTAATTAACTTTACCGGTAACACAATGGGTGTTAGATATGGAGTACTACCGGTTTTTATCTATGGGATGAATATGTTGGGATTGGGATAAGAAAATGAATGATTACTTCGGTAAGGCTCATAAATCCTGATTAGTTTCATAAACCATAATGTGGTTTATATTGTGAAAAGATATTACAAAATCTTTTGAAATGATTTCCAAGGAATGGATTAAACAATAAGTCTAAATGAGATAATCTTTGATAAGATTAATGGGAACCTTTCCTAGTAATGAGAATATTTGAATAAAAGAATATTCTGGATTGGAATAAGGCGTATGATGTGTTTCTATATCACTTTACTATAAGACACGCGAGTTATTCGGGAAAACCGGGCATAACCCATTATGAATAATTGTTACGACGATTAAAAGTTGAAAATTTGAAGATGGTGGTTAAAGACAAAAAATCTTCACATCGTTAGGATGATTACTGATGTCTCGATTGGGCGGTACACCTAAGACGAGGTAATGAGTGGTGGTCGTCCAGACATACTTGGAGATCGACCGGATATGCGAGGGCCTCTCTCCTGTATTGGACATATGCAAAAAAGAATAAGGTGCCTCAGTTTTCGTTCAGACCCAGAACAGACTTGCAAATGGATTGTAGGTCTGGCATTGCACATCGTGCTGTATTCGTTGATCTTTACTAAATATATATCTGTTTGGTGGCGGAGAATTTATTCTCTTTGATTAACACCCTTCTTTGAGATGAACGTGCTT
Source organism: Allium sativum (assembly GCA_030737875.1). Classification (NCBI taxonomy): domain Eukaryota; kingdom Viridiplantae; phylum Streptophyta; class Magnoliopsida; order Asparagales; family Amaryllidaceae; genus Allium; species Allium sativum. Next base: position 627,799,067 of record CM060920.1, read on the forward strand.
AGAGTTTATATATTGGTGGAAATCAATGGCGTGGTATGGTATGGATTGACAATGTGGCATGTTGAGATGCATGAATCAATGCTTTTGTTGAAAAGCATAGCCTTGTGGTTGATGATCAAAGCACCGCTTTAATATAGCACAACTTTGTGTAGCGTTAATTCGCGAGCTTCACACCTCGGTATGAACCAAAATGGGGATGAAAGATAGCAGAGAAATGGACATACGTTGCCTTTTAGCTATGAGTGATGTCATGGTATGGAGCCTAGACATTTTACTTATGTGGATGTTGGATGATTCAAAGAAAGGTACCTCGGATTTGGCTGCACAAGGCCCTTGATGGTCGACATACAGACCAAGATGGTCGACGTACTGACCAGGTTTTAGGTTCAACAGGACAAGGAATGTATTGTTTATGGTATAACTAATCAGTGACGATTGACCGACTCTGCCTCTCCTAGGTGCACACGCGTGTAGGTCCTGGGCATGTGCTAGAATGTCCTTAATTTGTAAGGAGAGATCCTTATGCTTTGGTTCATAGATGGGAACCCAATTTCCAATACGTGATCTTACGATTTTAGTTGTATACTATGGCGACATAGTAGGATGGGGTACTATGGCATCTATGATTAATATATTTATATTTGAAGTTGTTTTCTGCATTATACAATAGTAATAATAAAAGATAAATTTTGTGTATTAAACATGTTTGACTATTATAAGGTAAAACTCCATCCTCCGGCTTGCGTTGCATTGTGTGATGGGACCTAAGTCTTATAATAGCTTCATTTTTCAAAAAGCACTACCTTATTTATGTTTAAACCGTTATTCATGGGGAGTAAATTCGTTCTGTGTCATACAGCGTGGTCCCATGATTTTATACAATTTTAAATAAAGTTAACAACTGATCAGTCCCACAACGGACTTATAGTTTATTATTTACTACCTAAACTCTGGGTGCCCATATTTTCCACACGGGCAGCTAGTAGTTTTGTTTTTGCAGATATTTCTTTTCATAGGATCCTGGATTACGGCTGGATCTATACTATGGAATGCTTTGTATTTGTGTATTTCTTTCAATTGTGTTAGTTGATGATTTTCTGCTGCACATTTTATTTATGTGTTCAAATTTCCGCTATTTTGTAATTTAATCTTTGACATATATATTTCCGCTGTATATTATTTGTAATATGATGTAAATTGTTGTAATAGCAATGAAATGTTCTCTTGTTTTGTCTAATGCTTCGTGTTCTCAGAGTAATCCGTCTTCTTATTCGGTTTAGGCCGACCGGGAAGTTCAGGTCGTCTCAAAGATTTTACTAAATGATTTTCGAACTACGTTTATGATCCAACAAAATGCGTTGTCAATGAAGTATTACAACACCTTGCACTTGGATCAAAAAGAAATGCCACGACTCATTCAACATTCTTCACCAGAAACTAGAGTACTGAAAATTTAACATATAATAATGGTACAGTTGTCAAAATTAGTGATTGTTCACAAATTAGAGCCGGCGATGTGTGTTAGTTTGGGAAGTCACCACGTGATAGAGGAGTTGGTTCTCAAATTAAGGCTCGAAGGAGTAGAAAAGGCGATCAAAGGGGCATGAACCGAATAAAGCACAACTCATACATCTAGGTCCCTAATCCAGATGTTTGGCTGAAGGATTTCTGTTTCCCGAGTGCTTGACCAGCGTCTGACCACCCCAGTCATACATCTGAGGCGGATATTTTCTGTCTAACTAGTGTTTTTCCAGATATATATACATATACATAGATATTTGTGATATTTTGAAGGGGTAATTTGGATATTTTCCTAGGTCTTTTGCTCTCCTATTTAAGGTACTTTCAGGTGTGGATTAATCATGACCGAACAGGGTTGATAGAAACAGGAAAAAAATATATGTTCCAAAGGTTTTCCGTTGTTCTTCATGGTTCTTCTTTTCCAACAATATTATTCATCTAGATATTCTTTTCCTTTTTCAATTAGGCAATTGATTCAGTTATAATTTGTTTGTTTTTGGCTCGTTCCAATAAGTGTAAACAAAGTTCTTTTTTGATGAATCAATAAAGAGGATGGTTAGGTGGAATATCTTTTGTTTATGTGTTGATTTCTATTCCGTTTTGTTTTTAATCATAGTTATCTCCATTTGGTTTGGGTAACTAATATCCAAGCATAAATGCTTCTGCAAAAGCCGCAAATTTCCATAGCAATTGGTATTGGAGCAAGATTGTCGCAAAGCTTAAAGTAATTTTGGTTTGAAAAAAAATCATTTTTTAATGTTGATTATAGTTTCATTTTTTGAAGATGACTATTTTTATTGAAGAAATTGGGGATTTGGAAGCCTGCGATGGAGGATGTTCTATACCTCAATGATCTTTATGATCTGATTGATGGATATAGGAAGAAGCCCTCTGATATAAATGAGGGAAAATGAAAAATGGATAAGATGGTGATTGCTTTGATTTGCCAATACCTTGATAATTATCTTTTCAACAGGGGTCTTTGCATTAATGATGCTCGAGATATCAATAAAAATTAGGAAATGAGCTCAGGTCAAACTGGTAGACGGATGTTGAGTTATTTCAAACAAGGGTTTTCATATTGATGATGCTCGAGGGATCATTAATGATCTGGAAATGAGGTCAGGCCAAATGATAGACGGATCTTGATTTGGTAAATCCATAAAGAGAAGATGAAAAACTTTGTAGTGTTACAAACATTTTTTGAAACCTTTTTTTATAGGGTGCACCTCATGAGGGAGATGCATCAGTTGCATATAGTGTTGAGTTTGTAATGTTGTCTTAATTGATATTTGGTGATGTTTGATAGAGCTAATGATGACTTATTTGGTGATTGTTTGAATGGTGATATGATTTTATATCAAGGTGGGGTGCTGTGATTGTTATGATTTGTGATACTAAATCACGTGTGAATTGAAGTCGGATGACTTGTTTTGTAACATCCCGTAATTTTAAAACATGACATAAGAGATAATTAAAGAATACTTAATTTTTATAAGAAGAATTAAGGGAAATGGGTTACGCCATTGCGTTCGTCTCGGAATTCTGCTTAGAATAGAGTCCGAGTTTGCATAAATCAGATAACATATGAAGAAGTTATGAAGCTTAGAAGATTTCATCCTAAAGAAAAATTTAAATTAAAATAATAATTAAAAATCAAGATCAGCCGAATCAGGGTGAGCGGGAAATTTTCCGCTCTTGGGTGTCAACCCCCTAGGGGAGTCGACATAGGAGTCGACCCCCTATAAGGGTGTAATGACCCAGATTCTTATGGGTTAATTTTAAAAATGTTTAATATGGATTTAAAATATTGAGTAAAGTAAATAAATCAATTTTTATAAGGAGTTATCAATTTAATAATCAATTTCAATTTAATATTGAAATAATTAAATTATCAGAATACGAAAATGGATTTAGTTGAATTCAAATTTTAATTTGAATTGAAAACAGTTCAAATAATTAATATGAAATTTTAACGGTAATAATATTTATTTATTATTGAGGAGAATAAATAGTTTGAAATTTAAATTATATCAATTTAAATTTATATCAACTACAGATGACAGAATTGGACTTCGTGACCTGTCCCAGTGTGTCCGGAATAGTGGGTAAACCCTAGAAATGCCAGTTGTTGGGTTCAGAGAGAGGTTCAGAATCAAGGTGATAATTTAATTTAAAAGATCCGGTTATAAACAAATTTAAATTTAAATTAAAAGTGAATTCTTTTATGGACAAAAAAACCATACACGTTTTCCTCCTTAACTCCACAAAAGAAAATGGCCTGCTGTCTTGCTTCTCTTCCACTCAATTATATAACCTCGGTTTCCCTTCTCAGCTATAAATCGCAAAACCCCTTCACTCCATTCTTTTCATTCTCCTGTAAACTGAATCCCCTTTTTAACACTACAGCAAATCAAAAGAAATGGCCGCTCCTCATCTTGCCAAATCAATCCCATATCCTCCCCTTCCACTTCTCTAATCTGAATCAAACCGGAGTCCGCATTCTTAAAATCAATTTATTGAGGGGTACGCCTAGGGCATTTCGATTTAGCACCTATGGCTTCAAGCGCGATGCCATTTCTGGCACCCGAGATTCACTATAGCAGACTAGAGTTGCTACTCGGAAGTAGTTGGGTGGTTCGATCGTCTCTTTAGGGGTGCGATGTACACTCGCAGCAGCTAGGTTTAGGTCGCGATGGTGCAGGAAGGATCTGGAACCTTCGACGATGGCCTCAGATGCGTCAGGGTGAAGGTTCAGATGTTGATTTGTGGTGGTGTGGTGGTATAGCTCAGTGAGTGGAAGTTGAATGAAGGTCTGTCAAGGAGGCATTCACGACTTGGGGTGATGTCGAACTATTGGCTAGGAAAGAGACTCATTGTTTCTGATTTTTGGTTTGAAGCAGATTTAGAAAATAAAAGGTAATTATATTTGTTAATTATCTATTTAAGAAAGTGAATAAAATATGAATGGTTTAATGTTTAAAATTACATAGGTTAGTTTAATTATATTTATTAAGTTTAGTTTAATAACCATTAATAAAAAAAGAGAAAATAATATGGTAAAGTTATTTATTTATTTAATTAGTTAATTTAAATAAATAAACGTTTAATCGGTAAATTTAAATAAAATTTATCGCAGGTGCGAATTCATTCGAGAAGATTAGTAGCCGCTAATTTGGAATATAAACAGGATATTCGACAACTGCAATTACAGTGAGTAAATCTCACCTTTTATTTAGAATTATTTTTATATAGTTAAAATTAATTATTATGCTTGTTTGAATGCTGTTTGGTTGATTTAAATATATATAGTTATTCAGGGTTGACTATTATATATATATTGGTTTGGTGATTGGATCGATTCCTGCAGTCTCATTAGCGGATGCCCGCGGTTTCATTAGCGGATGATTACCCTATATGCCCCACGCAATGATAGTGGATGACCTTCTATACCGCGATATCCTGCCTCGAAGCAGGATGGGTATTACTATGTTAACTAACGTCTGTGGATGCATGAAAAACAGGTTGGAGGAATCCAACATGATTCCTCAAAAATATATTATCTGTTTGTTTATTTATTTGCATATATACTGTCATATATGATGTGTTAGAAAAATAATTAATTAGTTGCTTTGTGTGTTTAAATATCATTGGGGCCTAAGTGTTGATATTTAAAAATATCATGAAAAAAAGGATATTTGAGATTTAGAAAGAAAATACTATTTTTCTAAAATAGAATTTGAAATTTGAATATATAAGATTCAAATAGAATAGAATTTGAAATTTCGAATAGAATAAAAATATTAACTTGTTTTGAATATATATAAAACGAGTATGGAATTTATAAACTTTGTTTATAAATCAAAATGTGGGATTTGAATAGAATTTATAAACTCTGTTTATAAATCAAAATGTGGGATTTGAATGGAATTTATAAACTCTGTTTATAAATCAAAATGTGGGATTTGAATGGAATTTATAAACTCTGTTTATAAATCAAAATGTGGGATTTGAATGGAATTTATAAACTCTGTTTATAAATCAAAATGTGGGATTTGAATGGAATTTATCAACTTTGTTTATAAATATATAGTGTGGGATTTTAAGTGAAGTTATAAACGTTGTTTATAAATAATGAATAGAATATGAATATAGGAATGCAAATTGAATTTAAATATAGGATTCAAATAGAGTTAAAATTGAATTTGAATATGGAATTTAAATAGAAGTAAAATAGACTAAAGAGTTAAATAACAAATTTAGTTAAAACGATTGGTATAGTTGGGCAGGTATAGATATACAGGAGACGGGTTTGGAATAAAGTATAGAAGTGAAATAGATAGAGTGCTCGATAAAAAGGTACGTATTTAATTCATATATGAGATTTTATGCGCCGTATCGGCTTTTTATTTTTCTTTTTGGATTGGTAAGGGCCATGGGAGGCTATTAGAAATATCCCGAAGCTCCCGGTACAAAGGAGGTTATGGCGAAATTTTCCGGGAATTTAAGGAGATAGAATATTTTTAAGATAATCTGATAGTTAGAAATCAACGTATCAATATATATAGAAGTCGATAAGGAAACAAACATAGAAATAGAATAGTATAATCAAAAAGGAAGTCTAGAATAAAATCTAGTAAGAATAGAAAGAGAAAGTATATATGTGTTTAAAAGTGAAGAAGTAGTTGTATGGTATTGATTATTCGAGTAAGTAGTCATATCTGTTTTGACGTTATAAATGTTATTCAGTCAAGGTCCGAGAGGTAGTTATACCCCAACTTGATCGATTTCATTATTAACAAAAAAACAGTAAGATTTCAGGCTCGAAGATCAATGTTGAATAAGAGTTAGTTGAATATAGTATTTGGGTTGTCGTAACGATGTTTTACACAACATCCGTTTTAACCCAAATAAATGTAAGCTTGGAAATAGAATAATGAATATTTCTAAAGTTAGAAAATAAAGGAGGCGGTATATGGAAATGTTTTCCAAATAACGTAAAAGGCCAATATGGTTATTAAAAATATTTGGTTAACAAATATTGCTAAAGAAATAGAGAAGTGATTTAATTAATGAAATATTAATTAAGGGCTTGGTGATTGTTTGATATGTTGAATGAACTCTTGTTTTCTTCGATAGTTAAATCATCGACTATCGAAACACTTGTTTTTATTCGATAGTTAAATCACAGACTATCGAAGTTTTGACCCTCGTTGTCAATATGGAGAGACCGGTTGGATTATTATCCAAAGAACCACTCCTTATTGGCAGTAGCGTTGCGAATCAGATTATATGAAGATAATCGAAGACGGAGTAGAGTGCAAGGACTTTTTCTATTAATAGAAATTGTGCCTTCAGTTCATCCTGTTCCTGGATGACTTGTATGGATGAGTGTCTGACAGAGTATTTCCAGAAAGGCCACGTATATTGATTTCTTCAACCATACCAAGAGTGGAAGCGGAGAAGGAAACTTCTTTTAGCTAACACGTAATGTACTGTTGTAGACGTCAATTAGTGATTTTCGATGGATCTGATAATGTGGCATTCGAAGTGAATCTGATGTGATGATAGAGCGTAGCTTCAAGCCTCATCATCCGGTAAATGATAGAAATCGGGCAGGCAGCATGGCTATGTAGGTCGCACCTATTAGGGTGTATAATCACCTGATATAGAGTTTCATTTACTTCTAAAATCTATTGTCGATGCTGTCCCATTCGGGAAACGGTTGCTGATCTCAACCGTTGGTGATATACATTCGATACACTCAAGCCTAATGAGTATTCGGTCATGTGTGGCTGAGTTGCAAGATGTTCTTGTTGAACTCGGTGTATTCTCCTCTAGAGATATACCAGCGGAAGGTGGTTCCATGAAACGACCAGAACTTCCCTGGTGAGGAAAGCCCGGATTAAGTCGAGGACAAGACACATCAGGATGCAGACGGAAGAACATTTCTTTGTATATTACAACAATTCATCAGAATACAAGAATATACAGAGTATAAACAAATAATATACATTCGATAAATATCAGAGATTACAATACATTACATAGCAGCGGAACATAATACAATACACAACTTAAGGAGATATACGGATACAAAGCTTTCCGGATATCGTTCCAGCTGTAAACCAGGATCCTGTGAATATAAATCTGCAAAACCAAAACTACTAGCTGCCCGTGTCAAAATAAGGGCACCCAGAGTTTAGTTTAAAACAATAAACTCCAGATCAGTCGTGGGACTGGTGTGAGAACTAAAACGGTTATTTAAAACTTTACTTTAAATTAGATATATCAAGGGACCACGCCGTATAACACGGAACGGGTTTCCTCCCAAGAATACCAATGCATATAACAAAACAGCGCAATGCTTTTTGGAAAAATGAAGCTACTATAAGACCCAGGTCCTATCACACAATGCAACGCAAGCCGGGGGATAGGGTTTTCCCTTATAACAGCCAAACATGCTTAGTACGTTTAAAACAAATCATTTGATACTATTATAAGTGTACAGTGTCAAAACAACTTGAAATCATAAATATCAATCATAGATGGCATGGGTACCATATATCATGTCGCCATACTAGTTCTACAATTAAAACAGCAAAATCACGTATTTGGAAATTGGATTTCCGTTATGAACCAAGGCAAAAGATAGTCCTTACCGAATTCGAGACGCTCTAGACCGCCCCTCAGGCACAGCCGCAACCGTAGCTTGGATCGTCAGGGCCGGTCCACACGAAGTGGATTATAATGCCTGAGCAATGCGTTTCTTGTAACAACCCAGAAAATCTGAACCATTTTTTTTATTTTAAATTGGCTAAAATAATGTATTTTAAATATTTAAAATAAATATTTTAAATAATAGCAATGGAAACTAAGTTTGAATCGACAATTGAAAACGAATATAATTAATTCTAATTATAAACAAAGCTTGAAAAGGCGCTGCAGTTTCAAAAATTGAATTCAAAATTTGTCGGACTGTACCGGGTGCAAAACAAAACGGATTTGAGTGAAACCAAAAATATTTAAATCTGTTAGTGAGTACCTTTCTAACGAATCTGAAAAATCGAATTTTCATAACGGAAAGCAAAAGTTATGGCCAAATGAATTTTCAGAAAGGTCGCTATGGAATTTATATAGCCCGTGAAATTGGCCATTTTGCATACGACCTCGGAATTCGATGAAACCACTTTTGTTGGATCCGGGATGTGAAGTTATTGCTAGGTTTCAAATTTCATAATTTTTGAAGCTAATATGTGAGCGTGGAAAAGGAAAACGTGTTTTGGCCAATTATAGTTAAATTGGATCGACCAGAAATGGGCCTTTTTGCAGACGGTCTCGGAATTCGACGAAACTAGTTTTGTTGGGACCGTATCGTCAAAACATAGCCAGATTTATTTTTCTGGAATTTTTCGAATCAGTTTGTGGCCCTGGCAAATTGAAATGTACGTTCAAATCGAATATTGAATGTTATATATTTTAAATTGAATGGAAACTGACTGAAACAGTCGAATGGGCCTACGAAACATAATCCATTGTGTACGGAATGGGGGTAAAACGCTAGGGTTGATAGTCGTTGGGTTTTGATTGGTGGTCGTGTCAGAAAACCCCTTTAAAACCCACCGGCCAATCAGAATTTTTATAAAAAAAAAATCCTTTTCTCTCTCCTCGACGAACGACGGAAACGCGTTCGAATCTTCCCGTCCACTTTCCGATCAATCCACGCAAAATTAGCCCCTCCTCCAGTTTAAGATTTTGTAGAGCTCGGAGAGATCTTCAAATCCATATAAGGTTTGGATTTTTTCATTGCGTGGTTTGGGAGAACGGACGTCGAGAAGTCATCGCCTTCATCTCGCCGCCGCCGCTCCCTCCGACGATCGAACTGGCTGCCACCCCCCTGCGCTGGAAGCTCTCTCCTTCCCCTTCGACACTGCATAGCCCGATCGATCTATCAATTCACGGAATTCATGAAATCGCGTGACCTAATTTTGAACGTTTCAGAAAGGTATACGGCTTGTTTTATTTTCAGCTGTTTTAACACCTTTAAACCGTTGCAAACTGTGAAATATCATATCTTTTTCGTTTCTTGTCGAAATTCGATGAAACAGGAAACATCGTGACCGTGTGGACATCTTCTACCTTCTAGAAGAGACCGCGTATTTTTCTGAGCCTTCTGCTATTTTTGGTGGAGTGGAACCCAATGTGAGATTTCTAATTTATAAACAATATGGAAAACGACGATGTATAAATTATATAGTCGATGTATGAGTTATATAAGCGTTGTACACCTCTTGTATAAGCGTTGTATAAGTTGTACGTTCGATGTATAAGTTATATATGCGTTGTAAAAATAATATATGTGTTGAAATAGAAGTGAATTGCTATATATAAATAAATAAATATATATATATATATATATTCCCCTCGTCCACAAACTGTAATAACCCGGAAAATCTAGGCCAGTTTAAAATTTTTATTTTGGCAATTTTAGCGAATTTTGATTATTTAAAATGAATTATTTTAAATAAAATCGACGAGAAATTTATTTTGAATATAATTTGAACGTATATATTTATACGCGTCGTCGTTAGAATATAAATATTTATATATAATTATAAATAGAATTGAAAATGGCGCGGTAGTTCGATAATTCGATTTCAAACTTCAATTGAATGTGCCGGGTGCAAAACAATCCGGATTTTAGTGGAACCAAAAATGATAGGATCTAATTGATAATATCTTTCCAACGAATCCGAATAATCGAGGTTTCATAGTGGGAATCAAAAGATATGTCCAGTTGAAAATTCTGAATAGTCGCTATGGAATTCAGGCCCTTAAAAATGGAAATTTTGCAAATAACCTCGGATTTCGACGAAACCAGTTTTGTTGGGTCCGTGATGTCAAGTTATTGCTAGGTTTCAAATTTCATAATTTTTCAAAACAATATGTGAGTGTGGCAAAGGAAAATGCATTTGACCATTTTCAGTGGATTTTAATCGACTGGAAATTGGCCATTTTTCAAACGGTCTCAGAATTTGACGAAACTAGTTTTGTTAGGACCGTATCGTCAATACGAAGCTAGAAAACATTTTTCTGCAATTTATAGAGTTCGTATGCGACCCCGGTAATTTGAAATGTACGTTTAAAATTCAATATACTGATTTATATTTTAAATTCAACGGAAACCGATTCAAACAGTCGAATTGGCTTGAGATACATATCCCATTGTGTTCGGAATGGGGGTAATACGCTAGGGACGATAGTCGGCGGGTTCGATTTAGAGTTCGAATGGAAAGGGTATTTTATGGAATTCGAAAATTAAAAAATAAATTAATAAATAATTATATAACTCCCTCACCCCCTCTACCTTCTCTCTCCCTCCCCTTTTCACTCCAGATCGGAAAAAAAATTAAAAAGAAAAAAAAACCGACGATGTCGGTGATCCACCATCGCCCTCCGACAGAACGCGCCACCACCGGAGGCTTTCCCCCTCCTCAACGCGCTGCGGTGACCTCTTCCCCATCTCCTCCTTTCCCTCCGACGTGAGCAAACCTCAAACCCCTCGAATCCCTAAAAACCCGACGCCGCCAGCTCTTGTGGGCCCCGACATCGCCTGCTCCACCTTCTGCACCACCACCTCCGCCTCCCCGTCCCCTCTCTCCACGTCCATCGAAGAAAACCGCGCCCTAGCACTCAATGGAACCCCTAATCGAAGACCGACACCACCACAGCCAACACTCTGACCACCGCACCACCCTACGACCTTCCAGCACCCCCTGCGCCGCCCTACCCGCCACCAACAGCCCCGGTTCGGACTGAACCCCTCCTCCGTCAAAGAAAAGTGAGTTTTAATTTTAATTTTTAATTCTAATTATTCATGTAATTGAAATAGGGATGTATAGGTAATTAAAGTTGCAATTTTTACTTATGGAAAGTTATGATCTTTATGCTAAGGTAAAGTTCATGTCTTTATAGCGATAAAAGTTGTGATTTTTAAGTGTTTAGGAATATGATTTTTAGGTGTATAGGAATAAAATTTTCCTTGTATGAAGTAGCGAATAAAAACGGGATTTTTATCATATAGGTAGCAAATTAAAAATATGATTTTTATATTTTTTAAAGTATTAAAAATATAATCTTTATTAAGTAGAAGATGTAAAAATATGATTTTTGGTTAGGTAGAGAATTAAAAATATAATTTTTACATGATAGGAATACTAAAAATATCATCTTTATATGTGTAGAAAAATAAAAATGAGATTTTTTAAAAAGGTGAAATCTTTATTTTAGGAAAGGTGAAATCTTTATTTTAGAAAAGGCGAAATTTTTATATGGAAAATAGCGTGATAAAAATATAATTTTTATCTATATAACATAGTAGTAAAAATTCGATTTTTATATATTGAATAACGGAATAAAAATTCGATTTTTAAATGTAGGAAGCGATTATAAAAATATGATTTTTAAATTGAAAGTGAATAAATAAAAATGTGATTTTTATTTTAAAGACATCAAAATATAAAAATTGTGTGATTTTTATATATGTAGTGGCTACGGGCAACGAAGAAGACGAAGATGCGATAGCGATGAAGATTTCTATCAATGAAGTGCCGTGGAGCTAGGATAGCTATCTGTGAGAATTTCTCACCTTTCAATTTCTTTTCTAGCTATATATATATATTAGGATGCAGACGGTGCTTAGTAGCACCCGACACAATCGTCCACAGACCATGGACTTGTTTGTTTGGTTGCATAGATTAGTTTGATGATTTGATTTGAATTTGGTTGTTTGGTGAATATGATTGATGTGTGAACGGCGTGGGCCTTCACTAGACCGGGGATAAGGCTAGGCCTCGTCCCGTTTCTAGTATCGTGCCGTTATGCCGCCGAAATTTTCTAAAATAAGTTAGAAAAATAAAAATATCATTTTATTTAAAGAATGAACTGAATAGAAATTCATATGTTGGAATAAAATGTTTTGTCGTTAAAAATATAATTTTTAACGTGAATGTGAATAAATAAATATTCATTTACAAACCAGACGGTTTGTTTATGTACACCTATTTGAAGGACATTGATTGGGTCGATAAATTTTACACATCGCCCAACTGCACAAATAAAATCTGTGTTTGATTGTTTGAAACCCCACACGGGTGTTGGGATGAAATTTGAAGTTCACTCATCCTGATTGATTAAATATGTCGATCGATTGATTGACAGGCTGTTATAAGCGTTAGATATCTATATTTGATGCTTATACAGTATAGTGCACTTTGGTTGATGGTTGATTATTTTTCAATGCTATTATATGTGTGTAATGTATGAAAATCCATATAATTAACTTTATATGGTAATTGATTGGGCCTCATTCCAATTTGAAAAATAAAGAATATTATAAAATAAAAGTTCATGTGTTGACAGTACTCATCCATTGAGATTGGTCATGTGTTGAACGAAATATTTTAGTAATAAAATTTACATCTTTATCGATATAAAATAAAAGTTCATGTGTTGACAGTACTCATCCATTGAGATTGGTCATGTGTTGAACGAAATATTTTAGTAATAAAATTTACATCTTTATCGATATAAAATAAAAGTTCATGTGTTGACAGTACTCATCCATTGAGATTGGTCATGTGTTGAACGAAATATTTTAGTAATAAAATTTACATCTTTATCAATATAAAAATAAAGGTTCATGTGTTGGCAGTACTCATCCATTGAGATTGGTCATGTGTTGAACGAAATATTTTGATAATAACAACTACTTTGAAAAAGAAATATTTGAAATAGAATATTTGAAAATAGAAATTTATGAAGCCGTGTTGATTAGATTGACGCCATTTTGACGTAATCGATATTTATATCGATTTTATTCATTTCGAAATGAATTGAATTGAAAACGATTTCGAAATGAATTGAATTGAAAACGATTTCGAAATGAATTGAATATATAACGATTTCGAAATGAATTGAATATATAACGATTTCGAAATGAATTGAATTGAAAACGATTTCGAAATGAATTGAATTGAAAACGATTTCGAAATGAATTGAATATATAACGATTTCGAAATGAATTGAATTGAAAACGATTTCGAAATGAATTGAATTGAAAACGATTTCGAAATGAATTGAATTGAAAACAATTTCGAAATGAATTGAATATATAACGATTTCGAAATGAATTGAATATATAACGATTTCGAAATGAATTGAATTGAAAACGATTTCGAAATGAATTGAATTGAAAACGATTTCGAAATGAATTGAAAGTGAATTGAAATGAATTCAAATGGAATAGAAATTTGAATTGAATAGAAATGAATTTTAAAACGAATTTATAAAGAAGAATTCAATTTTGATTTGAATTGAAAAGGAAGATGAAATTGCTTTTGAAACGAATTTAAAACTATTCATATAATTCGTTTTAAATAGAAATCGACGAAATATATATTATATATATTATATATATAATATAACGGCCTGAATAGAACGCGCCGCGCCGCGGCAGTTCGTGAATTTCGACCATTTATTTCAAACGGACATTACGGGAGATCCGACCGTCGGATTCTCCTAAAACCGGAACCGTTGGGTTCGTATCGAAAAGAGCTTTCTAACGAATGTTAGAAATTTGAAATCTAACGGTTGGATTTGGAGATACGTCCAAATCAAATTCGAAAAAGGTCGTTGTAAGTGCAGTTCGATGGCCGTTGATGGAAATCGACTGTACGGGCCTTGATAAAATTATTAAAAATAGTAATAATTTGTGTAAAATCATAAGAAATGATTTAGAAAGAATTGGGATGAAAAACTCCATATTTGAAAAGATAAAAATAGATTTTTTATCGAAATGAACTAGTTTTGAACTAGAATTATAATTCTATTTATTTTTAAATAAATAAATTGAATTTGAAATGGTTTTGAAAATAACCAAAATTTCCAATGATTGCATTGGAATGGATTTGAATCGAATTTGTCTTCGGAATATTTCGATGTTGGATTTCGTGATTATACAAATGTTGTTATGGAAATTTGAAAGATATATATATATATATATATCGTTATTTCCAATGCGATATTTGTTAGCCGTAGAATTTGATATTGAATATAAGCCGATATATTTTCTATTCAGAGCCTTATATTGAATATCAAATGTGATTTGAGTTTGTCGTGAATGGTGTCTTCACTAACACTGTTCTTAAACCCAGTTGAGAAAAGATTAAATCTTTTTATTTAGATTTAATGAAGTGTACAATTTAAATAATATTTAATTGGAATTGAATTGATATTGATTTTTGGGTTTATCGTGAACAGTGTTTTAAACAACACTCGTTCTTTAACCCGATAATTAATGAATGTGATTTTGGGTTTATCGTGAACCGTGTTTTAAATGACACTGATTCTTTAACCCAGTCGAAGATTAAAACTAAGTGGAGTTTTAATGAATCTTTAATTAGATTGAAATGATCGAGAATGGAGTATCACCAGTTTTGCTCCAGGCGATAGTTAAATCTTTAATTAGATTTGAACGTGAAATGGTAATTGAATTTACCGATAACACCGTGGTGTTAGATATGAAGTACTACCAGTTTTACTTCATGGGATGAATAGGCTGGGATTGGGAAATTAAAACAAATGATTACTTCGGTAAGGTTCGCTAATCCCGACTAGTTTTGAATTGATATTCAAAAATAGATTAAAGAATAAATTCAAGAAATTTATCTTCGATAAAATTAATGGGAATCTTTCCCTATGAATGTGAAATCAGAAACTAACTGTCGGTTAGCTAAGCAGAATGGTTTTCTGGATATTGATCTGATGTTGGTTTCGGCCTTCGGGGTTAATATTTGGGGAATTATTCTCTTGATTAATTTACGGTTAGTGACTGATGAATTGGAATGAGGCGTATGTTGTGTTTGTGTAACACTTATTTAAAGTATACGCGAGTTATTCGGAAAGACCGGGTTTATCCCATTCTGAATAACTGATACGACGATAAGTCGAAGATGAAGACGATGGTCGAAGACCGGAAGTCTTCACGTCGTTTGGGTGATTACTGATGATCTTGATTGGGCTGTACACCCAAGAAGATGGAAACAGTTGGTGATCGTCCAGACGTACTTGGAGATCGATGGATATGCGGGGTACTAGGTGCCCCCGGTTTCGTTCAGACCCAGAACGGACTTGTAAATGGACTGTGTGTGTCTGACATTGGATTTTAGTCCGTTCGATTGATCTCTATTAAATATATATCTGTTTGGCAGCGGAGAATTTATTCTCTTGCTTAACGCCCTTCTCTGAGACGTACGAGCTCAGGGGTTATATATTGATGGATATCAATCGCATGGAGTGAATTGCCTGTGTGGCATGCCTAAGTGGCAAATGATCAAGGCTTCTGTTGAAAAGCAAAGTCTTGTGGTTGATGATCGAAGCACGGCCTTTGTGGCGTAGCTTTGTGTAACGTTGATTCGCGAGTATCACACCCGGTATGAATCAAAAACGGGAGACGGACCTCAGGGAGGACATGCGTTTCTTTCTAGTTAGGAGTGGCGTCAGTGCTTGAACTGGCTGACGAGTTTGACTCCTGTGGATGTTACTTATTATTACTTGCTGAAAAGCCAGGCGCCTCGTGATATCGGTTTCGGCCGATGCTTCTGGTCGGCTGACGGGCCAGGCTTACGCCCCAAAGGGCGGGGAAACACAGTGTCCAGGCATAATAATCCACATCGGTGGACCGGCCCTGACGATCTAAAGGGTCGATGCGCTCTGACCCTGTGGCTCGGGCTAGAGAGTCACAAATCGGTAGAGGATCTTGCCCCTAGCCTCGGTTCATACCATAAATAATAACCCAACTTCCAATACGACGTCTTGCGGTTTTGATTATAAACTTATATATGGCGACATAGTGTTATGGGGCATTCATGCCGCCTATGATTGATACTTTTGATTTGAAGTTGTTTTATACACTATGCACTTATAGTAGTATCAAAGGATTTGTTTTAAACGTACTAAGCATGTTTGGCTATTATAAGGGAAAACCCTATCCTCGGCTGCGTTGCATTGTGTGATGGGACCTGGGTCTTATAATAGCTTCATTTTTCTTTATTTAGCATTGCGCTGTTTGTTTTATGCACTGGTATTCTTGGGAGGAAACCCGTTCCGTGTTATACGGCGTGGTCCCTTGATTTACCTAATGATTTAAAATAAAGATTAATAACTGTTTTAGTTCTCACACCAGTCACATGACTGACCTGGAGTTTATTGTTTTAACCTAAACTCTGGGTGCCCCTATTTTCCGCACGGGCAGCTAGTAGTTTTGGTTTTGCAGATTTATATTCACAGGATCCTGGTTTGCAGCTGGAATGATATCCGGAAAGCTCTGTATCCGTATATCACCTTCAGTTGTGGTTTATATTATTCTTCCGCTGCTATGTAATTTAAATGTAATTTAAATCTCTGATATTTCTGTGTAATATTCATTTATACTCTGTATATTCTTGTATCTGATGGTATTGTTGTAATAACAATAAAATGTTCTTCTGTTTGTGTTCTGATTTGTCATGTTCTCAACGATCAGGGGTTTCGAACGGTCTTTGTCGGTTTAACGATTGATTCGGATCGAGCGAAATTCCCGGCCGTCACATTTGGTATCAGAGCTTTGGTTTACAGAGCTCGAGAACAAGACACATTAGAACCATACGAAAGAATTCATCAGATATTGGATTAGTAATATCCAATTAGAATGACTCGTTAGAGATAGGATCAGTAGTATCCTAGAACGAGTGTGAAGAGTATATTTTTCAAATGAAAACAATTTTGTTTTGAAAATTTAAACCATTTTAAACGTATTTGATTATTTATTTATTTAGAATATGGACAATCTAATATATAAAGATTTTGCATATACGTGTCATGAACGTATATTCGAAGTTTTAATATATTAGATAGATATAGGATCACACTCTAGTCGCCCGGACCTGATTCTGATGATTGACGCGTCATCATTAGTAATTAGTTTCGTGTTTCAAAGGTGTGCTTTCTATATGTTTCCATTAGACTGGTGTGAGAACCAAAACTAATATAGATAGAACACTTTGTTGTGAATTGGCATCAAAAACAAGATTTTCTGTATATGTATCAAATTTATGAATTTGAAACTCTAATCCACAAATTGATTGATGTTTGTGTTGTTTGTCTATTTGTTTGCTAATTTTTAACCATTTATGCCTAATAGCATCAAATATTGAATTGTATTGGAAATTGGTCGCATTCGCTTGCATATACATATACTTACATTGAACAGGTCATAGCAAGGAGGCTAGAGTCGAAGAATAAAATTTGTTTGCCCGACAAATAGGTACATGTTTACTACATAATTTACTGTTTTGTTTGGGTGATGATGATTTTATGAGCCTATTGGCTAGCCGCTTGGCTTTTTCTTTTTCTTTTTGAGATTAGAAGGACCGGGGAAGCTATTTGAAATTCCCCGATGCTCCCGGTGCAGGGGAGGTTATGGCGAAATTTTTCAAAAATTTAGGGTGTTAGCCAAATTTTTGAAAATTTGAAAATTCTCAGAAACTGAAAAGTTGGAGAATGGAAGCCAGATCGAACGTAGAGCTGATTAATCAAACCACTTTCAGCTTTGTTCCTTTTCGAGGACGAAAAGTTTTAAGTGGGGGAGATTGTAATAACCCGGAAAATCTGGGCCAGTTTAAAATTTTTATTTTGGCAATTTTAGCGAATTTTGATTATTTAAAATGAATTATTTTAAATAAAATCGACGAGAAATTTATTTTGAATATAATTTGAACGTATATATTTATACGCGTCGTCGTTAGAATATAAATATTTATATACAATTATAAATAGAATTGAAAATGGCGCGGTAGTTCGATAATTCGATTTCAAACTTCAATTGAATGTGCCGGGTGCAAAACAATCCGGATTTTAGTGAAACCAAAAATGATAGGATCTAATTGATAATATCTTTCCAACGAATCCGAATAATCGAGGTTTCATAGCGGGAATCAAAAGATATGTCCAGTTGAAAATTCTGAATAGTCGCTATGGAATTCAGGCCCTTAAAAATGGACATTTTGCAAATGACCTCGGATTTCGACGAAACCAGTTTTGTTGGGTCCGTGATGTCAAGTTATTGCTAGGTTTCAAATTTCATAATTTTTCGAATCAATATGTGAGCGTGGCAAAGGAAAATGCGTTTGACCATTTTCAGTGGATTTTAATCGACTGGAAATTGGCCATTTTTCAAACGGTCTCAGAATTTGACGAAACTAGTTTTGTTAGGACCGTATCGTCAATACAAAGCTAGAAAACATTTTTCTGCAATTTATAGAGTTCGTATGCGACCCCTGTAATTTGAAATGTAAGTTTAAAACTCAATATACTGATTTATATTTTAAATTCAACGGAAACTGATTCAAACAGTCGAATTGGCTTGCGATACATATCCCATTGTGTTCGGAATGGGGGTAATACGCTAGGGACGATAGTCGGCGGGTTCGATTTAGAGTTCGAATGGAAAGGGTATTTTATGGAATTCGAAAATTAAAAAATAAATTAATAAATAATTATATAACTCCCTCACCCCCTATACCTTCTCTCTCCCTCCCCTTTTCACTCCAGATCGGAAAAAAAATAAAAAGAAAAAAAAAACCGACGACGTCGGTGATCCACCATCGCCCTCCGACAGAACGCGCCACCACCGGAGGCTTTCCCCCTCCTCAACGCGTCGCGGTGACCTCTTCCCCATCTCCTCCTTTCCCTCCGACGTAAGCAAACCTCAAACCCCTCGAATCCATAAAAACCCGACGCCGCCAGCTCTTGTGGGCCCCGACATCGCCTGCTCCACCTTCTGCACCACCACCTCCGCCTCCCTGTCCCCTCTCTCCACGTCCATCGAAGAAAACCGCGCCCTAGCACTCAATGGAACCCCTAATCGAAGACCGACGCCACCACAGCCAACACTCCGACCACCGCACCACCCTACGACCTTCCAGCACCCCCTGCGCCGCCCTACCCGCCACCAACAGCCCCGGTTCGGACTGAACCCCTCCTCCGTCAAAGAAAAGTGAGTTTTAATTTTAATTTTTAATTTTAATTATTCATGTAATTGAAATAGGGATGTATAGGTAATTAAAGTTGCGATTTTTACTTATGGAAAGTTACGATCTTTATGCTAAGGTAAAGTTCATGTCTTTATAACGATAAAAGTTGTGATTTTTAAGTGTTTAGGAATATGATTTTTAGGTGTATAGGAATAAAATTTTCCTTGTATGAAGTAGCGAATAAAAACGGGATTTTTATCATATAGGTAGCAAATTAAAAATATGATTTTTATATTTTTTTATAGTATTAAAAATATAATCTTTATTAAGTAGAAGATGCAAAAATATGATTTTTGGTTAGGTAGAGAATTAAAAATATATTTTTTACATGATAGGAATACTAAAAATATCATCTTTATATGTGTAGAAAAATAAAAATGAGATTTTTTAAAAAGGTGAAATCTTTATTTTAGGAAAGGTGAAATCTTTATTTTAGGAAACGTGAAATCTTTATTTTAGAAAAGGCGAAATTTTTATATGGAAAATAGCGTGATAAAAATATAATTTTTATCTATATAACATTAGAGTAAAAATTCGATTTTTATATATTGAATAACGGAATAAAAATTCGATTTTTAAATGTAGGAAGCGATTATAAAAATATGATTTTTAAATTGAAAGTAAATAAATAAAAATGTGATTTTTATTTTAAAGACATCAAAATATAAAAATTGTGTGATTTTTATATATGTAGTGGCTACGGGCAACGAAGATGACGAAGATGCGATAGCGATGAAGATTTCTATCAATGAAGTGCCGTGGAGCTAGGATAGCTATCTGTGAGAATTTCTCACCTTTCAATTTCTTTTCTAGCTACATATATATACTAGGATGCAGACGGTGCTTAGTAGCACCCGACACAATCGTCCACAGACCATGGACTTGTTTGTTTGGTTGCATAGATTAGTTTGATGATTTGATTTGAATTTGGTTGTTTGGTGAATATGATTGATGTGTGAACGGCGTGGGCCTTCACTAGACCGGGGATAAGGCTAGGCCTCGTCCCGTTTCTAGTATCGTGCCGTTATGCCGCCGAAATTTTCTAAAATAAGTTAGAAAAATAAAAATATCATTTTATTTAAAGAATGAACTGAATAGAAATTCATATGTTGGAATAAAATGTTTTGTCGTTAAAAATATAATTTTTAACGTGAATGTGAATAAATAAATATTCATTTACAAACCAGACGGTTTGTTTATGTACACCTATTTGAAGGACATTGATTGGGTCGATAAATTTTACACATCGCCCAACTGCACAAATAAAATCTGTGTTTGATTGTTTGAAACCCCACACGGGTGTTGGGATGAAATTTGAAGTTCACTCATCCTGATTGATTAAATATGTCGATCGATTGATTGACAGGCTGTTATAAGCGTTAGATATCTATATTTGATGCTTATACAGTGTAGTGCACTTTGGTTGATGGTTGATTATTTTTCAATGCTATTATATGTGTGTAATGTATGAAAATCCATATAATTAACTTTATATGGTAATTGATTGGGCCTCATTCCAATTTGAAAAATAAAGAATATTATAAAATAAAAGTTCATGTGTTGACAGTACTCATCCATTGAGATTGGTCATGTGTTGAACGAAATATTTTAGTAATAATATTTACATCTTTATCGATATAAAATAAAAGTTCATGTGTTGACAGTACTCATCCATTGAGATTGGTCATGTGTTGAACGAAATATTTTAGTAATAAAATTTACATCTTTATCGATATAAAATAAAAGTTCATGTGTTGACAGTACTCATCCATTGAGATTGGTCATGTGTTGAACGAAATATTTTAGTAATAAAATTTACATCTTTATCAATATAAAATAAAGGTTCATGTGTTGGCAGTACTCATCCATTGAGATTGGTCATGTGTTGAACGAAATATTTTGATAATAACAACTATTTTGAAAAAGAAATATTTGAAATAGAATATTTGAAAATAGAAATTTATGAAGCCGTGTTGATTAGATTGACGCCATTTTGACGTAATCGATATTTATATCGATTTTATTCATTTCGAAATGAATTGAATTGAAAACGATTTCGAAATGAATTGAATTGAAAACGATTTCGAAATGAATTGAATATATAACGATTTCGAAATGAATTGAATATATAACGATTTCGAAATGAATTGAATTGAAAACGATTTCGAAATGAATAGAATTGAAAACGATTTCGAAATGAATTGAATATATAACGATTTCGAAATGAATTGAATTGAAAACGATTTCGAAATGAATTGAATTGAAAACGATTTCGAAATGAATTGAATTGAAAACGATTTCAAAATGAATTGAATTGTAAACGATTTCGAAATGAATTGAATATATAACGATTTCGAAATGAATTGAATATATAACGATTTCGAAATGAATTGAATTGAAAACGATTTCGAAATGAATTGAATTGAAAACGATTTTGAAATGAATTGAAAGTGAATTGAAATGAATTCAAATTGAATAGAAATTTGAATTGAATAGAAATGAATTTTAAAACGAATTTATAAAGAAGAATTCAATTTTGATTTGAATTGAAAAGGAAGATGAAATTGCTTTTGAAACGAATTTAAAACTATTCATATAATTCGTTTTAAATAGAAATCGATGAAATATATATTATATATATTATATATATAATATAACTGCCTGAATAGAACGCGCCGCGCCGCGGCAGTTCGTGAATTTCGACCATTTATTTCAAACGGACATTACGGGAGATCCGACCGTCGGATTCTCCTAAAACCGGAACCGTTGGGTTCGTATCGAAAAGAGCTTTCTAACGAATGTTAGAAATTTGAAATCTAACGGTTGGATTTGGAGATACGTCCAAATCAAATTCGAAAAAGGTCGCTGTAAGTGCAGTTCGATGGCCGTTGATGGAAATCGACTGTACGGGCCTTGATAAAATTATTAAAAATAGTAATAATTTGTGTAAAATCATAAGAAATGATTTAGAAAGAATTGGGATGAAAAACTCCATATTTGAAAAGATAAAAATAGATTTTTATCGAAACGAACTAGTTTTGAACTAGAATTATAATTCTATTTATTTTTAAATAAATAAATTGAATTTGAAATGGTTTTGAAAATAACCAAAATTTCCAATGATTGCATTGGAATGGATTTGAATCGAAATTGTCTTCGGAATATTTCGATGTTGGATTTCGTGATTATACAAATGTTGTTATGGAAATTTGAAAGATATATATATATATATATATATCGTTATTTCCAATGCGATATTTGTTAGTCGTAGAATTTGATATTGAATATAAGCCGATATATTTTCTATTCAGAGCCTTATATTGAATATCAAATGTGATTTGAGTTTGTCGTGAATGGTGTCTTCACTAACACTGTTCTTAAACCCAGTTGAGGAAAGATTAAATCTTTTTATTTAGATTTAATGAAGTGCACCAATTAAATAATATTTAATTGGAATTGAATTGATATTGATTTTTGGGTTTATCGTGAACAGTGTTTTAAACAACACTCGTTCTTTAACCCGATAATTAATGAATGTGATTTTGGGTTTATCGTGAACCGTGTTTTAAATGACACTGATTCTTTAACCCAGTCGAAGATTAAAACTAAGTGGAGTTTTAATGAATCTTTAATTAGATTGAAATGATCGAGAATGGAGTATCACCAGTTTTGCTCCAGGCGATAGTTAAATCTTTAATTAGATTTGAACGTGAAATGGTAATTGAATTTACCGATAACACCGTGGTGTTAGATATGAAGTACTACCAGTTTTACTTCATGGGATGAATAGGCTGGGATTGGGAAATTAAAACAAATGATTACTTCGGTAAGGTTCGCTAATCCCGACTAGTTTTGAATTGATATTCAAAAATAGATTAAAGAATAAATTCAAGAAATTTATCTTGGATAAAATTAATGGGAATCTTTCCCTATGAATGTGAAATCAGAAACTAACTGTCGGTTAGCTAAGCAGAATGGTTTTCTGGATATTGATCTGATGTTGGTTTCGGCCTTCGGGGTTAATATTTGGGAAATTATTCTCTTGATTAATTTACGGTTAGTGACTGATGAATTGGAATGAGGCGTATGTTGTGTTTGTGTAACACTTATTTAAAGTATACGCGAGTTATTCGGAAAGACCGGGTTTATCCCATTCTGAATAACTGATACGACGATAAGTCGAAGATGAAGACGATGGTCGAAGACCGGAAGTCTTCACGTCGTTTGGGTGATTACTGATGATCTTGATTGGGCTGTACACCCAAGAAGATGGAAACAGTTGGTGATCGTCCAGACGTACTTGGAGATCGATGGATATGCGGGGTACTAGGTGCCCCCGGTTTCGTTCAGACCCAGAACGGACTTGTAAATGGACTGTGTGTGTCTGACATTGGATTTTAGTCCGTTCGATTGATCTCTATTAAATATATATCTGTTTGGCGGCGGAGAATTTATTCTCTTGCTTAACGCCCTTCTCTGAGACGTACGAGCTCAGGGGTTATATATTGATGGATATCAATCGCATGGAATGAATTGCCTGTGTGACATGCCTAAGTGGCAAATGATCAAGGCTTCTGTTGAAAAGCAAAGTCTTGTGGTTGATGATCGAAGCACGGCCTTTGTGGCGTAGCTTTGTGTAACGTTGATTCGCGAGTATCACACCCGGTATGAATCAAAAACGGGAGACGGACCTCAGGGAGGACATGCGTTTCTTTCTAGTTGGGAGTGGCATCAGTGCTTGAACTGGCTGACGAGTTTGACTCATGTGGATGTTACTTATTATTACTTGCTGAAAAGCGAGGCGCCTCGTGATATCGGTTTCGGCCGATGCTTCTGGTCGGCTGACGGGCCAGGCTTACGCCCCAAAGGGCGGGGAAACGCAGTGTTCAGGCATAATAATCCACATCGGTGGACCGACCCTGACGATCTAAAGGGTCGATGCGCTCTAACCCTGTGGCTCGGGCTAGAGAGTCACAAATCGGTAAAGGATCTTGCCCCTCGCCTCGGTTCATACCATAAATGATAACCCAACTTCCAATACGACGTCTTGCGGTTTTGATTGTAAACTTATATATGGCGACATAGTGTTATGGGGCATTCATGCCGCCTATGATTGATACTTATGATTTGAAGTTGTTTTATACACTATGCACTTATAGTAGTATCAAAGGATTTGTTTTAAACGTACTAAGCATGTTTGGCTATTATAAGGGAAAACCCTATCCTCGGCTGCGTTGCATTGTGTGATGGGACCTGGGTCTTATAATAGCTTCATTTTTCTTTATTTAGCATTGCGCTGTTTGTTTTATGCACTGGTATTCTTGGGAGGAAACCCGTTCCGTGTTATACGGCGTGGTCCCTTGATTTACCTAATGATTTAAAATAAAGATTAATAACTGTTTTAGTTCTCACACCAGTCACATGACTGATCTGGAGTTTATTGTTTTAACCTAAACTCTGGGTGCCCCTATTTTCCGCACGGGCAGCTAGTAGTTTTGGTTTTGCAGATTTATATTCACAGGATCCTGGTTTGCAGCTGGAATGATATCCGGAATGCTCTGTATCCGTATATCACCTTCGTTTGTGCTTTATATTATTCTTCCGCTGCTTTGTAATTTAAATGTAATTTAAATCTCTGATATTTCTGTGTAATATTCATTTATACTCTGTATATTCTTGTATCTGATGGTATTGTTGTAATAACAATAAAATGTTCTTCTGTTTGTGTTCTGATTTGTCCTGTTCTCAACGATCAGGGGTTTCGAACGGTCTTTGTCGGTTTAACGACTGATTTGGATCGAGCGAAATTCCCGGCCGTCACACAAACCATGGACGATATTTATTGATTGTGATTGGTGTGAAAAATGATTGATAGTGAATGGTTGTTTGGTATTGTTTGTGGTTGATATTGATTGATTGTGGTTGAAAAATACCCATTTCCGGTTGAGAAATATTTGGTTGAAACCACATAGGATTAGTTTGTTGAAATGAAATAAATATATACATGCCGCCTGCGTGCGAACAAGATGCATGATCCCCATTGTCAAAAACCGCGAGGTTTTAAGGTAGAGCGAGGAGCCGTACTAGGGACGGTCCCGGTTTTAACTACCCTGCCGTTATGCTGCCGAAATTTTGAATAATTTTCATGTGTTTGAACTATTTTCATTTGCTGAAACTATATTCATTCGTTGATTAGAAATTCATGTGTTGAATCTATATTCATTCGTTGAATAGAAATTCATGTGTTGAATGGTATTCATATTTTGAAATAAATTGTTTTGTAATAAAATATCACCTTTTTATCATCTATATAAACTATGTAAAATGACCTTGTTTTAAAAGAAATTGTTTTATAATAAAAATCCTATTTTTATTACCTATATAAACTGTGTAAAATGACCTTGTTTTAAAAGAAATTGTTTTATAATAAAAATCCTATTTTTATCATCTATATAAACTATATAAAATAATAGTGTTTTGAAATGAATTGTTTTACAAAAAAATCACATTTTTATTATATACATGACTTGTTAAAGATAGTGAAGTGTTGAAATAGAAGACCGTTAGATAAAAATATCATTTTTATCAAATGCATGAAAAGAATATAGTTTTGAAATCGAAGAATCGTTATATATATTTAAAAAGAATTGAAATATATCGAATAACGACGCTGCAGTTCATATTTTGAAACCGTGATTTAAAACGATTAGTACGGGAGATCCGACCATCGGATTTTCCTGAAATTGCAACCGTTGGGTTCGCCTTGGAAATATTTTTCCAACGGCACCAACTTTGTAGAAATCCAACGGTTGGATTGTCTGGAATGTTTAATTCAAATCTGAAGAAAAACAGCGCCAGAATCGATTATATATATATATATATATAATTATATTTAATCGAATAACGACGCTGCAGTTCGTATTTTGAAATCGAAACTTCAAACGATTATACCGGGAGATCCGACCGTCGGATTTTCCCGAAACTGGAACCGTTGGATTCATTTTGAATAGATCTTTCTAATGACGTAAATTTTGTGAAGATCCAACGGTTAGATTTTCAGATATGTGTAAAACAAATCTGAAGAAAAACAGCGCCACGGCCGCGTTATGGCCCAAACCATCGTTTTGAATAAAATGGCTATTTTAAAATAAATAAAAATAGCGATAAATCGTTATAAAATGTTATAAACGATATGAATGTGATTTAGAAATTAACTGAAGGTTGGCTAAGTCGAATGGTTTCCTGGGTGTTGATCTGATGTTGGTTTCGGCCTTCGGGGTTAATATTTGGGAAATCGTTCTCTTACTGATTGACGGTTAGTGACTAATGAATTGAAATGATGCGTGTATATGTTAGTGTTGCACTTGTTTATTATATACGTGAGTTGCTCAGAAAGACCGGGTTTAACCCATTCTGAATAACTGAATCGACGATAAGGATCGAAGATGAAGACGGTGGTCGAAGACCGGAGATCTTCACTTCGTTTGGATGGTAACCGAGGTCCTGATTGGGAGGCATCCCGAAATATGGATAATGAGTGGTGATCGTCCAGACGTACGTGGTGATCGATGAGTTTGCGAGGTATTTAGTGCCTCCGGTTTCGTTCAGACCCAGAACGGACTTGTAAATGGACTGTGTGTCTGACATTGGATTTTATCCTGTGTTGATTGATCTCTATTAAATATACATCTGTTCGGCGGAGAATTTATTCTTTTGCTTAACGCCCTTCTCTGAAACGCACGAACTCAGAGGTTGTATATCGATGGACATCAGTCGCATGGCATGAATTGCTAGTGTGGCATGCGTAAGTGGCAAATGATCAGGGCTTCTGTTGAAAAGCAAACTCTTGTGGTGATGATCAAAGCACCGCCTGTGTGGCGTAGCTTTGTGTATAATGTGAATTCACGAGCCTCACACCCCGGTATGAACCAGAAACGGGAGAAGGACCTCAGGGAGGGCATGCGTTTCTTTCTAGCTAGGGTGGTGTCAGTGACCTACCAGCCCTGACATTTATATACTTTTCACCTATGTGGTTGTTGCTGTTGCGAGGCGCCTCGGTTTGATCGGACGATCCGGGTCCGATGGAGTCATTCGTTGGCTCGTTTACGCCCCAAAGGGCGGGGAAACGTATTGTTCAGGCATAATAATCCACATCGGTGGACCGGCCCTGACGATCCAAGGGGCAGTTGCGGCTGTTCCGGAGGCTCGGGCTAGAGAGTCTCGAAGTCGGTAAGGACTATCTTTTGCCTTGGTTCAGGACGGAAATCCAATTTCCAAATACGTGACTGTGCGGTTTCGATTGTATATATATTTTGCGACATAGTGGCATGGGACGCTCATGTCGTCTATGATTGATAGTTATGATTTGAAATTGTTTTTGAAACATATAAACACTAGTAGTAATATAAAATGCTTTTGTTTTATTCATATCAACCATATTTTGGCCATTATAAGATAAAAATCTATCCTCCGGTTTGCGTTGCATTGTGTGATGGGAACTGAGTCTTATAATGGCTTCATTTTTATAAAAAGCATTGCGATGTTTAAAAGAAAGATTTGTTTTAAAGCACTGGCAATCCAATGGAGTAAACCCGTTCCACAAAAGTGGCGTGGTCCTGTGATTAGCCATACATTAAATGTGTTGAGTAGATTTCTCATACCAGTCCCATGATTGACTCGTAGTTTGTTTCACTTTCAAACTCGGGTGCCCCTTTTTCTACACGGGCAGCCTTGTATTCAGGTTTAGCTGGTTCTTTCTGGATAGCTGGAGCTGAAGATGGATTCTATCATTTATCTCTTTTTATGCTGTTCAGCTCCTATTGTACATTATGTTTGTTTTCCGTTGTAGACATATATGTATAGTTGAACTGTATATGTACTAAGTATGATCCTTTATACTGTGTAACTCTAATGATTTCTCTTATCCAGTATATTCTATTGTTCATTATCTGGTGTATTTATTTAATTCTGTTCTGCTATTATCTGTTTCTGTGTTATATTCCTAAGATAACCCTTTCCACCGTCAGTACGGGGTTTGGGGTTGTCACAACGTGGTATCAGAGCCAGGTTTGTTTATGTACACTGATTTGACTGACATTGATTGGGACGATAAATTTTACACATCGCCCAACTGCACAAATAAAATCTGTGTTTGTTGATTTGAAACCCCACACGGGTATTGGGATAATATACGACATACACAAATCCCAATAATTAGTTGTATGTCGATCGATTGATTGACAGGCTGTTATAAGCGTTAGATATCTATATTTGATGCTTATACAGTGTAGTGAACTTTGGATGATGGTTGATTATTTATCGTCGCTATTATATACATGTGTTGCATGAAATCCATATAATTAACTTTGTATGGTAATTGATTGGGCCTCATTCCAATTTAGAAAATAAAGGTTCATGTGTTGACAGTACTCATCCGTTTGGATTAGTCATGTGTTGAACGAAATATTTTAACAATCAAATTTACATCTTTATCATTATAAAATTTTCTCCGCCCTTTGGGGCGTAAGTGAGCCAACGAATGACTCCATCGGTCCCGAATCGACCGATATTTCCGAGGCGCCTCGCAACAGCAATAACCACATAAGTCAAACTCGTCAGGGCGTGTAAAACCACTGACGCCACTTCTAGCTAGAAAGAAAACGCATGTACCCCCTAAGGTCCTTTCTCCCGTTTCTGGTTCATACCGGGGTGTGAGGCTCGCGAATTCACATTATACCCAAAGCTACGCCACATAGGCGGTGCTTTGATCATTACCACAAGACTTTGCTTTTCAACAGAAGTCCTGATCATTGCATCTTAGCATGCCACATAGACAATTCACACCATGCAACTGATGGCTATCAATCACACAGAATGAATTCCAATATCAGACACACATTCCATTTGCAAGTCCGTTCTGGGTCTGAACGAAACCGGAGGCACTATATACCTCACAAACCCATCGATTTCCACGTACGTATGGACGATCACCACTCGTTATCCATATTTCGGGATGCCTCCCAATCAGGACCTCGGTTACCATCCAAACGAGGTGAAGATCTTCGGTCTTTGACCACCGTCTTCATCTTCGATTTCTTATCATCGATTCAGTTATTCAGAATGTGATAAACCCGGTCTTTCTGAGCAACTCGCGTATATAATAAACAAGTGTTACACAAACACAACATACACCTCATTCCAATTCATCAGTCACTAACCGTAAATTAACAAGAGAATAATTCCCCAAATATTAACCCCGAAGGCCGAAACCAACATCAGATCAATACCCAGGAAACCGTTCTGCTTAGCTAACCTACAGTTAGTTTCTAAATTTCACATTCTTAGGTAAAGGTTCCCATTAATTTTATCAAAGATAAATTCCTTTAAATTTATTCTTTAATCTTCCTTTGAATATCAATTCAAACTAGTCGGGATTAACGAACCTTACCGAAGTAATCATTTGTTTTAATTTCCCAATCCCAACCTATTCATCCCATGAAATAATACTGGTAATACTTCATATCTAACACCACGGTGTTATCGGTAAATTCAATTACCATTTCACGTTCAAATCTAATTAAAGATTTAACTACCGCCTGGAGTAAAACTGGTGATACTTCATTCTCGATCTTTTCAATCTAATTAAAGATTCATTAAAACTCTACTTAGTTTTAATCTTTGACAGGGTTAAAGAATCAGTGTCATTTAAAACACGGTTCACGATAAACCCTAAAATTACATCACAATTCAATCAGTCCCTAACCGTAAATTAGCAAGTGAGCAATTCCCTAAGTATTAACCCCGAAGGCCGAAACCAACATCAGATCAATACCCCGGAAACCATTCAACTTAACTAACCTCCAGTTAGTTTCTTGTTTTCTTAACTCCTTTGGGTCTAAGAACAGTATTATTGAAGATACCATTCACGACAACCCAAAATCACATTTCATTAATTATCGGGTTAAAGAACGAGTATTATTTATAACACCATTCACGATAAACCCAAGAATCAATTCGAATTCAATTCCAATTAAATATTATTTAATTGGTACACTTCATTAAATCTAAATAAAAGATTTAATCTTTTTCTCAACTGGGCTTAATAACAGTGTTAATGAAGACACCATTCACGACAAACCCAAATCACATTTGATATTAAATACAAGGCTCTGAATAGAAATTATATCGGCTCATATTCATTATCAAACTCTACGACTAACAAATATCGTATTGGAAATAACGATATAAATATCTTTCAAATTTCCATAACAATATCTGTATAATCACGAAATCCAACATCGAAGTAATCCAAAGACAATTTCGATTCAAATCCATTCCAATTCAATTATTGGAAGTTCTGGTTACTTTTAAAACCCTTTTCAAATTCAATTTATTTATTTAAAAATAAATAGAATTATAATTCTAGTTCAAAACTAGTTCATTTCGATAAAAATCTATTTTTATCTTTTCAAATATGGAGTTTTTCATCCCAAATCTTCACAAATCATTTCTTATGATTTTACACAAATTATTACTATTTTTAATAATTTTAACAAGGCCCGCACAGTCGATTTCCATCAACGGCCATCGAACTGCACTTACAACGACCTTTTCCAAATTTGATTTGGACATAATTCCAAATCCAACCGTTAGATTTCTAATTTCTTATATTCATTAGAAAGCTCTTTTCGATATGAACCTAACGGTTCCGGTTTTAGGAGAATCCGACGGCCGGATCTCCCGTAATATCCGTTCGAAGTCAATGGTCGAAATTCGCGAACTGCCGCGGCGCGATGCGTTCTATTCAGGCCATTATATTATATATATATATATTATATAATATATACTTCGTCGATTTCCTTTTAAAACGTATTTTATAAATCGTTTTAAATTTGTTTTCAAAATGATTTCAACTTCCTTTTCAAATTCAAATCAAAATCGAATTTTTCAACATAAATTCATTTAACTTCATTTCAAATTGATTTCAATTCAAATCGGTTTTCAGTTCAATTTCAATATGTTTTAAACTCAATTCAAAACGATTTCAATTCTATTTCAATCTAATTCGAATTTCAATTCTATTCAGTTTCAATTCTATTCAATTTCAATTCTATTCAATTTCAATTCGAATTCATTTTCAATTCGAATTAATTTTTATTCAATTTCAATTCTATTCAATTTCAATTCGAAATCATTTCTATTCAATTTCAATTCGAATTCATTTCTATTCAAAATATCAGATTTTGAAATCACTTTCGATGTTCATTATAAAATGAATAAAATCGATATAAATATCGTTCACATCAAAATGGCGTAAATCTAATCAACACGGCTTCATATATTTCTATTTTTAAATATTCTATTTCAAATATTTCTTTTTCAAATATTTCTATTCAAATATTCCTTTTCAAATATTTCCTTTTCAAATATTTCTATTCAAATATTTCTTTTCAAATATTTCTTTTTCAAAACTGGAATGAGGCCCAGTCAATTACCATATAATGTTAATTATATGGATTTTCTACAACACATGTATACAATAACAACGATGAATAATCAACCATCATCTAAAGTGCGTTCTACACTGTATAAGCATCAAATATAAATATTCAACGCTTATAACAGTCTGTCAATCAATCGATCGACATACAACTAAACAATCAGGATTAGTGTACGTTAAATATCATCCCAATACCCGTGTGGGGTTTCAAACAATCAAACACAGATTTTATTTGTGCAGTTGGGCGATGTGTAAAATTTATCATCCCAATCAATATCAGTCAAATGTGTGTATATAAACAAATCGTCCGATTTGTTTATTTTTATTTCATTTCATATATACGTTAAAATTCTATTTTTAACTATAAAATATTTTTAACTATATAAATATTTCATTTCCCATTACAACACACAATCAACTACACATCAAAATCACACAAACAAGCATACAAGCCGTCCATGGTATGTGGACGACGGGTGTCGGGTGCTACTAAACACCGTCTGCATTCTAGTATATATATATATAACTAGAACATAAAATCAAAAGTGAGAAGTTCTCACCGAAAAGCTAATCCAACTCCACGACACTTCATAGGTAGGAAATCTTCATCGCGCTCGCCTCTAGTTATTTTCGTCGTCTACATTCACTACATATATAAAAAAATCGAATTTTTACTTCGCTATTCAATAAATAAAAATCGAATTTTTACTTCGCTGTTCAATATATAAAAATCGAATTTTTATATTCTTACATATATAAAAACTATATTTCTACTACTTGAATAAAAATTATATTTTGAACCTTTCCATCATATAAAAATTATATTTTGAATCTTCACGTTATATAAAAATTATATTTTTATCACTTCATTCAATAAATAAAAAACATATTTTTATTTCTTCTTCATATATTTCTACAACGCTTCTTCCTATATAAAAATTATATTTTTATATTTCTACTTTATATATAAAGATCGAATTTTTATTATTCTTATAAGATAAAAATCATATCTTTATCTTCCTACTTCTATAAAAGATATTTGTTTTATATCTTTACATATAAAAGATTATGTTTTTAATCTTTTAAAAATATTTACATATCTTGTACTAGCTAAAAATCTCATTTTTAACCTACTAAAAAAAATATTTTCAGATCTAACATTATATAGTTACATTTAAATTAAACTATCATGTATATAAAAAAAAATATACCTTTGTTATTTAAGTTTTAAAGGTCATATAATTTCAGTTTTGAAAATCCAAACATTATGAATGCTAGAAATCGGATTTTTATAAACGAAATAAAAATCGAAGAGCTTACAATTTAGAGTGTCCGCTGTCGGAGAAGGGAGAGGCGCGTTCGCTAGTGCGCAGGGTGGAGCTGGAGTCGAGCGCGACCTTCAAACTCGTGCTCGCAGTCTTCACTGAAGGAGTGCGGTTTCAGATCGAATTGGGGGGGGGGGGGGGGTAGCGCGGCGGCCATCAGGGCGAGGGGGTGCGGTGGCGATCTCGGCGGTGGAGCGTGGAGTTGTGGTGGTGGTTTCCTCTGGCGTTGGGGAGTTTCAAAAGGGGTAAAGGAGAGGATGGGGCGGCGGATGGAGAAGGAGAGGAGGGGAGAGATGGCGATGGCGTCGGCGGTGAGGAGGGGCGATGGGAGGAGGCAGTCGCGTTTTCTGAAAAGGGGCTAATGATTTTTTCGTGAAGAATGAATCTGGTGGGGGTGGACTAGGATAAAGGGGATAAAGGGTGAGTTTTTTTTTATATTTATTTATTAATTTAATTTTAATATTAAATCCATAAAGTAACTTTTTATTTCGAACTCAAAACGAAACCCACCGACTGTCATCCCTAGCTAATTACCCCCATTCCGAACACAATGGGATATGTATCGTAGGCTGATTCGATCGTTTCGATCAGTTTTCGTCAAAATCAACATATAACTCTGTATATTGAATTTGAACGCACATTTCAATTTACCGGGCCCACATACGAACTCTAAAAATTCCCGAAAAATATTTTCTAGCTTCGTATTGACGATACGGTCCTAACAAAACTAATTTCATTGAATTCTAAGACCGACTGAAAAATGACCATTTTCCAGTCGATTAAAATCAACTGAAACTGGTCAAACGTGTTTTCCTTTGCCACGCTCACATATTGATTCGAAAAATTACGAAACTTGAAACCTAGCAATAATTTGACATCGCGGATCCAACAAAAGTGGTTTCGTCGAAATCCGAGGTCGTTTGCAAAATGACTATTTTTAATGGCCGAAATTCCATAGCGACTATCCTGAAATTTCAACTGGACATAACTTTTTGTACCCGCTATGAAATTTCGATTTTTCTGATTCGTTGGAAAGATATTCTCATGTAGATTCAAATATTTTTTGTTTCACTAAAATCCGGTTTATTTTGCACCCGGTACATTCATTTGAACTTTGAAATCGAATTATCGAACTACCATGCCATTTTCTATTCCTTTTATAAATATAAATAAATATTTATATTCCAACGTCGAGCTATATAAATATATACGTTCGAATTCTATTCAAAATAAATTTCTCGTCGATATTATTTAAAATAATTCATTTTATATAATCAAAATTCACTAAATTTGCCAAAATAAAAAATTTAAATTGGCCCAGATTTCCGGGTTATTACAATCTCCCCCACTTAAAACTTTTCGTCCCCCAAAAGGAACGAAGCCGAAAGTTGTTTAACTAATCAATTCAACTTTCAATATTTTCATTACGGCTAAAGTTCTTCAACTTTTCAGTTTCTAAGAACTTTTCAAATTTTTCAAAAAATTTGGCTAACACCCTAAATTTTCGAAAAATTTCGCCATAACCTCCCCTGCACCGGGAGCATCTGGAAAATCCCGAAATGGCCATACAGGCCCTCTGATCTCAAAAAGAAAAAGAAAAAGCCAAGCGGCTAGCCAATCGGCTTATAAAATCATCATCACCCAAACAAAACAGTAAATTATGATAAACATGTACCTATTTGTCGGGCAAACAAGTTTATTTCTCTGCTCTAGCCTCCTTGCTATGACCTGTTCAATGTAAGTACATGTATATGCAAGCAAATGCGACAAAATTTCAATATAATTCACTTTTTGGTCAATTTGGCTAAATGGCTAAAATTTTAATTAATCAAGCCATAATCAAACAACACAACCATTAATCAATTAGTTGATTATCGTTTCAAATTCATAACTTTGATATATAGTCAAAAAATCAGATTTTTGATGCCAAATCATAATAATAAGCCCTATCTAGTTTCGGTTCTCACACCAGTCAATTGGAAATATATAGAAATCTCACTTTCGAAACCCGAAAATAAATACTGGCGATGGTGCCCCGTTACCAGAATTATCCCCGGGCACTAGAGTGCGATTCTATAACTATCCAATACATTAAAACTTCGAACACACTTTGCAAGACATGTATGCAAAATCTCTATATATTGGATTGTCCAAATTCATATAAATTAATAATCAAATACGAATAATTGATTTAAATTTTCAAAACAAAAATTGTTTTCATTTTAAAAATATACTCTTCACACTCATTCTGGAATACTACTAATCCCATCTCTAACGAGTCATTCCCATTGGATATTATAAATCCAATATCTGATGAATTCTTTCATATGGTTCTAATGTGTCTTGTTCTCTGAGCTTTGTAAACCAAAGCTCTGATACCACGCTGAAACGACCCGAACTTCCCCGGTGAGGAAAGCCCGGATTGAGTCGAGGACAAGACACATCAGGACGCAGACAGAAGAACATTTCTTTGTATATTACAACAATTCATCAGAATACAAGAATATAAAGAGTATAAACAAATAATATACATTCGATAAATATCAGAGATTACAATACATTACATAGCAGCGGAACATAATACAATACACAACTTAAGGAGATATACGGATACAAAGCTTTCCGGATATCGTTCCAGCTGTAAACCAGGATCCTGTGAATTTAAACCTGCAAAACCAAAACTACTAGCTGCCCGTGCCAAAATAAGGGCACCCAGAGTTTAGGTTAAAACAATAAACTCCAGATCAGTCGTGGGACTGGTGTGAGAACTAAAACAGTTATTTAAAACTTAACTTTAAATCGGATATATCAAGGGACCACGCCGTATAACACGGAACGGGTTTCCTCCCAAGAATACCAGTGCATATAACAAAACAGCGCAATGCTTTTTGGAAAAATGAAGCTATTATAAGACCCAGGTCCTATCACACAATGCAACGCAAGCCGGGGGAAAGGGTTTTCCCTTATAATAGCCAAACATGCTTAGTACGTTTAAAACAAATCATTTGATACTATTATAAGTGTATAGTGTCAAAACAACTTCAAATCATAAGTATCAATCATAGACTGCATGGGTACCATATATCATGTCGCCATACTAGTTCTACATTTAAAACCGCAAAATCACGTATTTGGAAATTGGATTTCTGTCATGAACCAAGGCAAAAGATAGTCCTTACCAAATTCGAGACGCTCTAGCCCGCCCCTCAGGCACAGCCGCAATCGTACCTTGGATCGTCAGGGCCGGTCCACACGGAGTGGATTATAATGCCTGAACAATGCATTTGTCCGCCCTTTAGGGCGTAAGTGAGCCAACGAATGACTCCATCGGTCCTGGATCGACCGATATTTCCGAGGCGCCTCGCAACAGCAACAACCACATAAGTCAAACTCGTCAGGGCGTGTAAAACCACTGACGCCACTTATAGCTAGAAAGAAAACGCACGTCCCCCCTGAGGTCCTTTCTCCCGTTTCTGGTTCATACCGAGGTGTGAGGCTCGCGAATTCACGTTATACCCAAAGCTACGCCACATAGGCGGTGCTTTGATCATCATCACAAGACTTTGCTTTTCAACCGAAGTCCTGATCATTGCATCTTAGCATGCCACACAGACAATTCACACCGTGCAACTGATGGCTATCAATCACACAGAATGAATTCCAATGTCAGACACACAATCCATTTGCAAGTCCGTTCTGGGTCTGAACGAAACCGGAGGCACTATATACCTCGCAAACCCATCGATTTCCACGTAAGTCTGGACGATCACCACTCATTATCCATATTTCGGGATGCCTCCCAATCAGGACCTCGGTTACCATCCAAACGAGGTGAAGATCTCCGGTCTTCGACCACCGTCTTCATCTTTGATTTCTTATCGTCGATTCAGTTATTCAGAATGGGATAAACCCGGTCTTTCTGAGCAACTCACGTATATAATAAACAAGTGTTACACAAACACAACATACGCCTCATTCCAATTCATCAATCACTAACCGTAAATTAACAAGAGAATAATTCCCCAAATATTAACCCCGAAGGCCGAAACCAACATCAGATCATTACCCAGGAAACCGTTCTGCTTAGCTAACCTACAGTTAGTTTCTAAATTTCACATTCTTAGGGAAAGGTTCCCATTAATTTTATCAAAGATAAATTCCTTTAAATTTATTCTTTAATCTTCCTTTGAATATCAATTCAAACTAGTCGGGATTAACGAACCTTGCCGAAGTAATCATTTGTTTTAATTTCCCAATCCCAACCTATTCATCCCATGAAATAATACTAGTAATACTTCATATCTAACACCACGGTGTTATCGGTAAATTCAATTACCATTTCACGTTCAAATCTAATTAAAGATTTAACTACAGCCTGGAGTAAAACTGGTGATACTCCATTCTCGATCTTTTCAATCTAATTAAAGATTCATTAAAACTCCACTTAGTTTTAATCTTTGACAGGGTTAAAGAATCAGTGTCGTTTAAAACACGGTTCACGATAAACCCCAAAATCACATCATAATTCAATCAGTCCCTAACCGTAAATTAGCAAGTGAGCAATTCCCTAAGTATTAACCCCGAAGGCCGAAACCAACATCAGATCAATACCCCGGAAACCATTCAACTTAACTAACCTCTAGTTAGTTTCTGATTTTCTTAACTCCTTTGGGTCTAAGAATAGTATTATTGAAGATACCATTCACGACAACCCAAAATCACATTTCATTAATTATCGGGTTAAAGAACGAGTGTTATTTAAAACACCATTCACGATAAACACAAGAATCAATTCGAATTCAATTCCAATTAAATATTATTTAATTGGTACACTTCATTAAATCTAAATAAAAGATTTAATCTTTTTCTCAACTGGGCTTAAGAACAGTGTTAATGAAGACACCATTCACGACAAACCCAAATCACATTTGATATTAAATACAAGGCTCTGAATAGAAATTATATCGGCTCATATTCAATATCAAACTCTACGACTAACAAATATCGTATTGGAAATAACGATATAAATATCTTTCAAATATCCATAACAATATCTGAATAATCACGAAATCCAACATCGAAGTAATCCAAAGACAATTTCGATTCAAATCCATTCCAATTCAATTATTGGAAATTCTGGTTACTTTTAAAACCCTTTTCAAATTCAATTTATTTATTTAAAAATAAATAGAATTATAATTCTAGTTCAAAACTAGTTCATTTCGATAAAAATCTATTTTTATCTTTTCAAATATGGAGTTTTTCATCCCAAATCTTCACAAATCATTTCTTATGATTTTACACAAATTATTAGTATTTTTAATAATTTTAACAAGGCCCGCACAGTCGATTTCCATCAACGGCCATCGAACTGCACTTACAGCGAACTTTTCCAAATTTGATTTGGACATAATTCCAAATCCAACCGTTAGATTTCTAATTTCTTATATTCATTAGAAAGCTCTTTTCAATACGAACCCAACGGTTCCGGTTTTAGGAGAATCCGACGGCCGGATCTCCCGTAATATCCGTTCGAAGTCAATGGTCGAAATTCGCGAACTGCCGCGGCGTGGCGCAATCAATTCAGGCCATTATATTATATATATTATATATAATATATACTTCGTCGATTTCCTTTTAAAACGTATTTTATAAATCGTTTTAAATTTGTTTTCAAAACGATTTCAACTTCCTTTTCAAATTCAAAACAAAATCGAATTTTTCAACATAAATTCATTTTAACTTCAATTCAAATTGATTTCAATTCAAATCGGTTTTCATTTCAATTTCAATACGTATTAAACTCAATTCAAAACGATTTCAATTCTATTTCAATCTAATTCGAATTTCAATTCTATTCAGTTTCAATTCTATTCAATTTCAATTCTATTCAATTTCAATTCGAATTCATTTTCAATTCGAATTCATTTCTATTCAATTTCAATTCGAATTCATTTCTATTCAATTTCAATTCGAATTCATTTCTATTCAAAATATCAGATTTTGAAATCACTTTCGATGTTCATTATAAAATGAATAAAATCGATATAAATATCGTTCATGTCAAAATGGCGTAAATCTAATCAACACGGCTTCATATATTTCTATTTTCAAATATTCTATTTCAAATATTTCTTTTTCAAATATTTCCATTCAAATATTTCTTTTCAAATATTTCCTTTTCAAATATTTCTATTCAAATATTCCTTTTCAAATATTTCTTTTTCAAAACTGGAATAAGGCCCAGTCAATTACCATATAATGTTAATTATATGGATTTTCTACAACACATGTATACAATAACAACGATGAATAATCAACCATCATCCAAAGTGCGTTCTACACTGTATAAGCATCAAATATAATTATTCAACGCTTATAACAGTCTGTCAATCAATCGATCGACATACAACTAAACAATCGGGATTAGTGTACGTCAAATATCATCCCAATACCCGTGTGGGGTTTCAAACAATCAAACACAGATTTTATTTGTGCAGTTGGGCGATGTGTAAAATTTATCGTCCCAATCAATATCAGTCAAATGTGTGTATATAAACAAATCGTCCGATTTGTTTATTTTTATTTCATTTCATATATATGTTAAAATTATATTTTTAACTATAAAATATTTTTAACTATATAAATATTTTATTTTATTCACATCACAACACACAATCAACTACACATCAAAATCATACAAACAAGCATACAAGCCGTCCATGGTCTGTGGATGACGGGTGTCGGGTGCTACTAAACACCGTCTGCATCCTAGTATATATTTATATAACTAGAAAATAAAATCAAAAGTGAGAAGTTCTCACCGAAAAGCTAATCCAACTCCACGACACTTCATAGGTAGGAAATCTTCATCGTGCTCGCCTCTAGTTATTTTCGTCGTCTGCATTCACTACATATATAAAAAAAATCGAATTTTTACTTCGCTATTCAATATATAAAAATCAAATTTTTATATTCTTACATATATAAAAACTATATTTCTAACTAACTACTTGAATAAAAATTATATTTTGAACCTTTCTATCATATAAAAATTATATTTTGAATCTTCATGTTATATAAAAATTATATGTTTATCACTTCATTCAATAAATAAAAATCATATTTTTATTTCTTCTTCATATATTTCTACAACGCTTCTTCCTATATAAAAATTATATTTTTATATTTCTACTTTATATATAAAGATCGAATTTTTATTATTCTTATAAGATAAAAATCATATCTTTATCTTCCTACTTCTATAAAAGATATTTTTTTATATCTTTACATATAAAAGATTATATTTTTAATCTCTTAAAAATATTTACATATCATGTACTAGCTAAAAATCTCAGTTTTAACCTACTAATTTTTTTTTCAGATCTAACATTATATAATTACATTTAAATTAAACTATCATGTATATAAAAAAATATACCTTTGTTATTTCAGTTTTAAAGGTCATATAATTTCAGTTTTGAAAATCCAAACATTATGAACTCTAAAAATCGGATTTTTATAAACGAAATAAAAATCAAAGAGCTTACAATTTAGAGTGTCCGCTGTCAGAGAAGGGAAAGGCGCGTTCGCTAGTGCGCAGGGTGGAGCTGGAGTCGAGCGCGACCTTCAACCTCGTGCTCGCAGTCTTCACCGAAGGAGTGCGGTTTCAGATCGAATTGGGGGGCAATGCGGCAGCGCGGCGGCCATCAGGGCGAGGGGGTGCGGTGGCGATCTCGGCAGTGGAGCGTGGAGTTGTGGCGGTGGTTGCCTCTGGCGTTGGGGAGTTTCAAAAGGGGGAAAGGAGAGGATGGGGCGACGGATGGAGAAGGAGAGGAGGGGAGAGATGGCGATGGCGTCGGCGGTGAGGAGGGGCGATGGGAGGAGGCAGTCGCATTTTCTGAAAAGAGGCTAATGATTTTTTTGTGAAGAATGAATCTGGTGGGGGTGGACTAGGATAAAGGGGATAAAGGGTGAGGTTTTTTTTAATTTATTTATTAATTTAATTTTAATATTAAATCCATAAAGTAACTTTTTATTTAGAACTCAAAACGAAACCCACCGACTGTCATCCCTAGCTAATCACCCCCATTCCGAACACAATGGGATATGTATCGCAGGCTGATTCGATCGTTTCGATCAGTTTTCGTCTAAATCAACATATAACTCTATATATTGAATTTGAATGCACATTTCAATTTACTGGGCCCACATACGAACTCTAAAAATTCCCGAAAAATATTTTCTAGCTTCGTATTGATGATACGGTCCTAACAAAACTAATTTCATCGAATTCTGAGACCATTTGAAAAATGGCCATTTTCCAGTTGATTAAAATCAACTGAAACTGGTCAAACGTGTTTTCCTTTGCCACGCTCACATATTGATTCGAAAAATTACGAAACTTGAAACCTAGCAATAATTTGACATCGCGGATTCAACAAAAGTGGTTTCGTCGAAATCCGAGGTCGTTTCCAAAATGGCTATTTTTAATGGTCGAAATTCAATAGCGACTATCCTGAAATTTCAACTGGACATAACTTTTTGTCCCCGCTATGAAATTTCGATTTTTCTGATTCGTTGGAAAGATATTCTCATTTAGATTCAAATATTTTTGATTTCACTAAAATACGGTTTATTTTGCACCTGGTACGTTCATTTGAACTTTGAAATCGAATTATCGAACTACCGCGCCATTTTCAATTCCTTTTATAAATATAAATAAATATTTATATTCCAACGTCGAGCTATATAAATATATACGTTTGAATTCTATTCAAAATAAATTTCTCGTCGATATTATTTAAAATAATTCATTTTAAATAATCAAAATTCACTAAATTTGCCAAAATAAAATTTTTAAGTTGGCCCAGATTTCCGGGTTATTACATTCCATACCTTGTCATAGTTGGAAATCCATTACTCAATACGTGCTTGCGGTTTTGATTGTATATTACATATGTGGAACGTGAGATACAAACGTTCCACTAGATTGTATTTACTTGCTTTAGACATTATTATAATATCAAAGGAGTTTTGATATAAAGCTATCGTTCCTTTCAAAAGGGATTTTTGAAAGTTAAATCAAGTGGTTAAGATTCTCATAAGGAAAAAACCCGTTCCGTGTTATACGGCGTGGTCTTATGAGATATCATTTAGTTTCTGAAACCGTTTTAACTTGTTTACTCATACCATTCCCATGACTGACCCGGAGTTTATTTTGTTTTGTTCTACCTAAACTCTTGGGTGCCTAAATTTGTACGGGCAGTCAAGTAGTTCAGGATTTTACAGATCTATCTAAAGGAGCTTGGAGCAGGAGGCTTCAGCGTTAGTTATATAGAGTTTGTTCCGCTATGTTGTAAGTGTTGTACTCTGATAAGTATATGTTATACAGTTGAGATTTTGTATTTCAAGGATATGATATATTATATTTTGTTCCGCTGCGATGTGAGATTCTGTGTTGTTGTTTCTGTTCTTCTTCTATCCTTTTCTTCTAAAAAAATGTTTCGTATTTTCGTGATATTTGGGTTGGACGTATGATGTATATAGTCAACTCTGATGTTATGGATTTGCGGGTCATTACAGGTGGTATCAGAGCTTAGGTTGAGCGAATACCTAGGCTTGTTGGAATGTGCTCATTAGAGATAGGATCAGTAGTATCCTAGAATGGGTTGAGTGTATATATATATGAGAGAGCGTATTTGTTATTTGATATAAAAACTATTTTATATTGTGTTGACTAGTCTGTTGAGTGAATTATGAATTCTGATCGAATCGTGGGACGCCACGATGTCGATAGGAGTTTATAAACACTTGAACAGAAGATTGGACACGATATTGTTTTAAATAGTTGAGTTGATTGTTAGGATTATAATCGAATTAGATTATAAAAACTGAAATAGTTATATATAACCAATGGAATTTGTATATGAAATCAAATATACAAATGAGATGAATTAGAATTTAATTCAAACCAGAATTAAGAATTTAAAATCCTGGGAGTTTAGGAAAATATTTTTTCAAAATGAATGTCAAGTGATATAGCACTGGACTCATTCAGTAGCTGGGAAATAATTCTGATGATGGTCGCAACATCATCAGTGTTCATTTTCGAGTTTCTAAGTGATGAATTGCTGCCTTAGAAAAGTTTTGATGGAAATTTGTTTGAAAGAAACAAGTTGTTTGAAAATTCAAATGTTTCGAATTTGAGATAGATATAAATATATGTATATATTTATATTACTTCAAAGAAATTTTGAAATGGGAATTGGAATATAGATTTCAAATAGAAGTGAAATGGGAATTGGAATATAGATTTCAAATAGAAGTGAAATGGGAATTGGAATATAGATTTCAAATAGAAGTAAAATATAGGGATTCAAATAGGATTTGAAATGGAATTTTAAATATATATAAT
The DNA here is from genome assembly GCA_030737875.1 of Allium sativum. Lineage (NCBI taxonomy): Eukaryota > Viridiplantae > Streptophyta > Magnoliopsida > Asparagales > Amaryllidaceae > Allium > Allium sativum. Next base: position 627,842,960 of record CM060920.1, read on the forward strand.
TCAAATAGGATTTAAATAGGATTTGAATAAAGATAATTCAAATAGAAATTGTATAAGAAAAATTGAAATGGAATTTGAATTCAAAGGAGTTCAAATGGATTTGAATAAAGAAAGGTCAAATAGAGATTTGAATATTAGAATTCAAATGGAATTTGGTTAAATAGAATTTCAAAGAGAATATAAAGTGGAGGTTGAATATTAGAATTCAAAGAAAATATAAAGTTTGAAATAGAATTTTAAATAAAAGGAGTTTAAAATAGAATTTAAATTCAAAGGAGTTAAAATAGAATTTAAATTCAAAGGATTTCAAATAGAAATTGAACAAAGGATTTCAAATAGAAATTGAACAAAGGATTTCAAATAGAAATTGAACAAAGGAATTTAAATAGAAATTGAATAAAGGATTTCAAATGGAATTTGAATAAAGGATTTGAAATGGGGTTTGAATAAAGGATTTCAAATAGAAATTGATGATAAGAAATTCAAATAGAATTTGAAGATAAGGAATTGAAATAGAATTTGAATAGAAGAAAATTCAAATAGAAATTGAATAGAAGGAAATAATATAGAGTTGAATAAAGAAATTCAAATGGAATTTGAATATTGTAAATATATAGGATTTGAATATTAGAAGTCAAATAGATCAGGAATATTATGTTGAAATGGAAAAATGGATTTGATACATATTAAAAATATATCAGAATGGAGTTGAATTTATTATAAACAAAGTTAAAACGTTTATATTTATAAATATAATTAAAACGAGCTCGCCGTAGCGCGGCAGTTCGTAAATTGGCGATTCGAACTTCAATTTAGTATACAGAACTCAATTGAAGTCAGAATTCTTTGAAACAAGAATCGTCGGGACCGGTTGAACAATAGTTTTCTAATGAAAGAGAAAAATCTGGATTTCGTCGTATAGATTTTGAGTTATGTCAAAATCAAATTTTTAGAAAAACAGCGCCAGAACCATTATAAAACCATAACGGTTTAATTAAATAAATAAAGGATTTTTAGGAAATAAAATCTGAATTGACATTAGAAAATCCAGACTTGAGATATAAAATAAATATGAACTCTAGTGAAGTAAGTGAAATGATTTTAAGACAAAAATCATATTTTAAATGGTTAAATAGAATTAACTAAATTGGAGAATAATTAGTTAAAGGAAATTTGAATCGAAATCGGGTTTTTGGATAAGCGAAAGAAATTGAGAATTTATATTTGAAATCGAATATATAACTCGAGTTGAAAATATAATTAGATTAGTTTATAATTAAGTTGACATATATTTGAACAAGTTATATTCAAATAAAAAGGGTGAAATAGGCAAAACAGTTAATTAGCAACTAGTTAATGGGAATTTGAATGATTGAAATTAAATGTAACTTAAGTAAGTTAAATGGATCGAAATGAATAAATTGAGTAAAATCAATGTGAATGAAATATGAATTGGGTGTGAATAAAGGAAAAACCAAAAGAGATAAAAGAAAATATATTTGTAAAACAAATATAAAGGAAATATATTTGTAACACAAATACAAAGGAAGTTATATGCAAACAAATAGAAGGAAATATTTGTAAATACATTTACAAATAGAATTTAAAAGGGAATATTTGTAAAACATTTACAAATAGATTCAATGGAAACATTTATTATAGAAAATAAATAGAATGTTATAAATGAGATATATATTTGTTAAATAAATAGAATTTAATCAAAGGAATATTTAAAAGATGAATAGAAAATGTAAATCTATTTTTAACAGATAAATAGAAAGGATTAATTTATAAACAACCGTTTATAAATTAATTTAAATATTTATCATTCGATAAATGGAATATATAAGTCTGAACTTATATAGAGAAGAGATATTGGTTTTTAACACCGATAGTTTTAAATAGAAGGGGTACACAACACTTGTATAAGTGAAGTAATGTTATTAAAGAGAACATTTATAAAGTTAAGAAACATTACTAAAAGTAAATCTTTATAAATGAATAAATGTTATCCAATAGGAGTTATTCGAATAGCAGAAGTCGATTAGAGTTAGAAATAATCGATTAGAGTTAGAATAAATCGATTAGAGTAAGAATTAACCAGTTAGAGTTAATCAGTTAGGGTTAATCCGTAGAGTTAATTGAATATTTGTTATTCAATTAGAATTTATCGAATATTTGTTACTTAAATTAAGAGTTAACCAGATAGAGTTAATTGAACATAGTTAATCGAATTAGGATTTAATTGAATGTTAGTTATTCAATTAAAGTTGATCGAATATAGTTATTGAGATAGAGTTAGTCAAACATAGTTACTCAGGATAAGTTGCCATTTCGTATGACTGCTAGCGTAATTCGCAAGGCTGCAGATAGCCTAGGGCGGTCGGATGTTTCCTGAGGGAATCAGGCGTAACCATTGTGATCGCTGTGATCTAGAGTCAAGCGAATGGAGTTAAAGCAAATATTAGTTATTCGAATAGAATTAAAGGAGTTATCGAATATTAGTTATTTCGAATAGAATTAAAGGAGTAATCGAATATTAGTTATTCGAATAGAATTAAAGGAGTAATCAAATATTAGTTATTTCGAATAGAATTAAAGGAGTTAATCAAATATAGTTTATTCGAATAGAGTTAAAGGAGTTATCGAATATAGCTTATTCGGAAGGAAATAAGTGAAAAGAGTTAAATCCAATAGAGTTAATTGATAAGAGTAAATTGAATAGAGAAAATCGAATATAGTTTATTCGAAGAAAGGTTTTCGAATCTAGTTATTCGATAGAGAGATTATCGAATATAGTTATTCGAAGGGAGGAGTTATCAAATAGGGATTTATTCGAAAGAAAGTTACGTAAGGAAGTTTGAAATGTTGAGTATCAACGTAAATAAGTTTTGAAAAGATAAATGGGTTTGTAGCACTTTTCCTACCTTAGCAATTTCGAGGACGAAATTATTTTAAGTGGGGAAGATTGTAATGACCCGGATTCTTATGGGTTAATTTTAAAAATGTTTAATATGGATTTAAAATATTGAGTTAAGTAAATAAATCAATTTTTATAGGGAGTTATCAATTTAATAATCAATTTCAATTTAATATTGACAATATTAAATTATCAGAATACGAAAATGGATTTAGTTGAATTCAAATTTTAATTTGAATTGAAAACAGTTCAAATAATTAATATGAAATTTTAACGGTAATAATATTTATTTATTATCGAGGAGAATAAATAGTTTGAAATTTAAATTATATCAATTTAAATTTATATCAACTACAGATGATCGAATTTGACTTCGTGACCTGTCCCAGTGTGTCCGGAATAGTGGGTAAACCCTAGAAACGCCAGTTGTTGGGTTCAGAGAGAGGTTTGGAATCAAGGTGATAATTTAATTTAAAAGATCTGGTTATAAACAAATTAAAATTAAAAGTGAATTATTTTATGGACAAAAAAAACCATACACGTTTTCCTCCTTAACTCCACAAAAGAAAATGGCATGATGTCTTGCTTCTCTTCCACTCAATTATATAACCTCGGTTTCCCTTCTCAGCTATAAATCGCAACACCCCTTCACTCCATTCTTTTCATTCTCCTATAAACCGAATCCCCTTTTTATCACTTCAGCAAATCAAAAGAAATTGCCGCTCCTCATCTTGCCAAATCAATCCCGTATCCTCCCCTTCCACTTCTCTAATCCGAATCAAACCGTAGTCTGCATTCTCAAAATCAATTTATTGAGGGGTGCGATCGTTAACAAATAGGACGCCTAGGGTATTTCGATTTAGCACCTATGGCTTCAAACGCGATGCCATTTCTGGCACCCGAGATTCACTATAGCAGACTAGAGTTGCTACTCGGAAGTAGTTGGGTGGTTCGATCGTCTATTTAGGGGTGCGATGTACACTCGCAGCAGCTAGGTTTGGGTCGCGATGGTGCAGGAAGGATCTGGAACCTTCGACGGTGGCCTGAGATGCGTCAGGGTGAAGGTTCAGACGTTGATTTGTGGTGGTGTGGTGGTATAGCTCAGTGGGTGGAAGTTGAACGAAGGTCTGTCAAGGAGGCATTCACGACTTGGGGTGATGCCGAACTATTGGCTAGGAAAGAGACTCACTGTTTCTGATTTTTGGTTTGAAGCTGATTTAGAAAATAAAAGGTAATTATATTTGTTAATTATCTATTTAAGAAAGTGAATAAAATATGAATGGTTTAATGTTTAAAATTACATAGGTTAGTTTAATTATATTTATTAAGTTTAATTTAATAACCGTTAATAAAAAAAGAGAAAATAATATAGGAAATTTATTTATTTATTTAAATAGTTAATTTAAATAAATAAACGTTTAATCGGTAAATTTAAATAAAATTTATCGCAGGTGCGAATTCATTCGAGAAGATTAGTAGCCGCTAATTTGGAATATAAACAGTATATTCAACAACTGCAATTACGGTGAGTAAATCTCACCTTTTATTTAGAATTATTTTTATATAGTTAAAAATAATTGTTATGCTTGTTTGAATGTTGCTTCATTGATTTAAATATATATAGTTATTTAGGGTTGACTATTATATATATATATTGGGTTGATGATTGGATTGATTCCCGCAGTCTCATTAGCGGATGCCCGTGGTTTCATTAGCCGATGATTACCATATACGCCCCACGCTATGATAGTGGATGACCTTCTATACTGCGATATCCTGCCTCGAAGCAGGATGGGTATTACTATGTTAACTAACGTCTGTGGATGCAGGAAAAATAGGTTGGAGGAATCCAACAGGATTCCTCAAAAATATATTATCTGTTTGTTTATTTATTTGCATATATACTGTCATATATGATGTGTTAGAAAAATAAATAATTAGTTGCTTTGTGTGTTTAAATATCACTGGGGCCTAAGTGTTGATATTTAAAAATATCATGAAAAAGGATATTTGAGATTTAGAAAGAAAATTCTATTTTTCTAAAATAGAATTTGAAATTTGAATATATAAGATTCAAATAGAATAGAATTTGAAATTTCGAATAGAATAAAAATATTAACTTGTTTTGAATATATATGAAACGAGTATGGAATTTATAAACTTTGTTTATAAATCAAAATGTGGGACTTGAATGGAATTTATAAACTCTGTTTATAAATCAAAATGTGGGATTTGAATGGAATTTATAAACTTTGTTTATAAATCAAAATGTGGGATTTGAATGGAATTTATAAACTCTATTTATAAATCAAAATGTGGGATTTGAATGGAATTTATAAACTTTGTATATAAATATATAGTGTGGGATTTTAAGTGAAGTTATAAACGTCGTTTATAAATAATGAATAGAATTTGAATATAGGAATGTAAATTGAATTTAAATATTGGATTCAAATAGAGTTAAAATTGAATTTGAATATGGAATTTAAATAGAAGTAAAATAGACTAAATAGTTAAATAACAAATTTAGTTAAAACGATTGGTATAGTTGGGCAGGTATAGATATACAGGAGACAGGTTTGGAATAAAGTATAGAATTGAAATAGATAGAGTGCTCGACAAAAAGGTACGTATTTAATTCATATATGAGATTTTATGCGCCGTATCGGCTAGCCGCTTGGCTTTTTCTTTTTCTTTTTGGATTGGTAAGGGCCATGGGAGGCTATTAGAAATATCCCGAAGCTCCCGGTACAAAGGAGGTTATGGCGAAATTTTCCGGGAATTTAAGGAGATAGAATATTTTTAAGATAATCTGATAGTTAGAAATCAACGTATCAATATATATAGAAGTCGATAAGGAAACGAACATAGAAATAGAATAGTATAATCAAAAAGGAAGTCTAGAATAAAATCTAGTAAGAATAGAAAGAGAAAGTATATATGTGTTTAAAAGTGAAGAAGTAGTTGTATGGTATTGATTATTCGAGTAAGTAGTCATATCTGTTTTGACGTTATAAATGTTATTCAGTCAAGGTCTGAGAGGTAGTTATACCCCAACTTGATTGATTTCATTATTAACAAATAAGCAGTAAGATTTCAGGCTCGAAGATCAATGTTGAATAAGAGTTAGTTGAATATAGTATTTGGGTTGTCGTAACGATGTTTTACACAACATCCGTTTTAACCCAAATAAATGTAAGCTTAGAAATAGAATAATGAATATTTCTAAAGTTAGAAAATAAAGGAAGCGGTATATGGAAATGTTTTCCAAATAACGTAAAAGGACAATATGGTTATTAAAAATATTTGGTTAACAAATATTGCTAAAGAAATAGAGAAGTGATTTAATTAATGGAATATTAATTAAGGGCTCGGTGATTGTTTGATATGTTGAATGAACTCTTGTTTTCTTCGATAGTTAAATCATCGACTATCGAAACACTTGTTTTTATTCGATAGTTAAATCACAGACTATCGAAGTTTTGACCCTCGTTGTCAATATGGAGAGACCGGTTGGATTATTATCCAAATAACCACTCCGTATTGGTAGTAGCGTTGTGAATCAGATTATATGAAGATAATCGAAGACGGAGTAGAGTGCAAGTAGTTTTTCAATTAATAGAAATTGTGCCTTCAGTTCATCCTGTTCCTGGGTGACTTGTATGGATGAGTGTCTGATAGAGTATTTCCAAAAAGGTCACGTATATTGATTTCTTCAACCGTACCAAGAGTGGAAGCGGAGAAGGAAACATCTTTTAGCTAACACGTAATGTATTGTTGTAGACGTCAATTAGTGATTTTTGATGGATCTGACAATGTGGCATTCGAAGTGAATCTGGTGTGATGATAAAGCGTAGCTTCAAGCCTCATCATCTGGTAAATGGCAGAAATCGGGAAGGCAGCATGGCTATGTAGGTCGCACCTATTAGGGTGTATAATCACCTGATCTAGAGTTTCATTTACTTCTAAAATCTATTGTCGATGTTGTCCCATTCGGGAAACGGTTGATGATCTCAACCGTTGGTGATATACATTCGATACACTCAAGCCAAATGAGTGGTCGGTCATGTGTGGCTGAGTTGCAAGATGTTCTTGATGAACTCGGTGTATTCTCCTCTAGAGATATACCAGCGGAAGGTGGTTCCATACCTTGTCGTAGTTGGAAATCCATTACCCAATACGTGCTTGCGGTTTTGATTGTATATTACATATGTGGAACGTGAGATGCAAACGTTCCACTAGATTGTATTTACTTGATTTAGACACTATTATAATATCAAAGGAGTTTTGATATAAAGCTATCGTTCCTTTCAAAAGGGATTTTTGGAAGTTAAATCAAGTGGTTGAGATTCTCATAAGGAAAAAACCCGTTTCGTGTTATACGGCGTGGTCTTATGAGATATCATTTAGTTTCTGAAACCGTTTTGAATTGTTTACTCATACCAGTCCCATGACTGACCCGGAATTTATTTTGTTTTGTTCTACCTAAACTCTTGGGTGCCTAAATTTGTACGGACAGTCAAGTAGTTCAGGATTTTACAGATCTATCTAAAGGAGCTTGGAGCAGGAGGCTTCAGCGTTAGTTATATAGAGTTTGTTCCGCTATGTTGTAAGTGTTGTACTCTGATAAGTATATGTTATACAGTTGAGATTTTGTATTTCAAGGATATGATATATTATATTTTGTTCCACTGCGATGTGAGATTCTGTGTCGTTGTTTCTGTTCTTCTTCTATCCTTTTCTTCTAAAAAAAAAAGTTTCATATTTTCGTGATATTTGGGTTGGACGTATGATGTATATAGTCAACTCTGATGTTATGGATTTGCGGGTCATTACAAGGGGTGTCAACAGGGGTGTCGACCCCCCTGTAGGGGTGTCGACCCCCATCTACCCAGATCTGGCAGACGAGTTTTGGTGGTCTAGGGCTGATGTGTCCTTCTGGGATTGGCTAGATAACGTATTTTTCTGGTTTGGATGGTTCATATGGATCCTAATCTAATCTAAGATTTCTAATTCACATAGAGCATCTATAAAATACCCCTAAACCTAACCCTAATCTCATTGTTATTCATCCATGGTGCCTCCATGCTGCTCTAATCTAAATTAATCTAGCCTTTCTTCTCCAATCAAAATCAAAGTAGACATTTAGAGATAGTTCTTCTTCAACAATAAAATCAGAATATCAGATCTACGTCAATCAAGTAGGGATCATTCAAGATCCAACAACGCCTAATTCTCTTAATCCTATCACTGTGAGTCTATGTCACTTTCACATATAATTAAATTAAAAGTAATTGTGATAGGATTGTTAATTGGATCTAATGTATATTCCTATGACTGAGAAGAATCTTATCAAGTTTGTAAATCATTATCTTTTAGATCTATATCCATAAAACTGCCATATGCCTTTCTGATCCAGTTTACCCTTATATGCTTGTTTATGTTTCATATGCCTATTCTTATGTTTACGCCAATTTTGATATTGATTCTCTTCTCCTCTTCTTTTCCTTTTCTTTTATGAGATTAGGCTAACTTCGAGCCTAACATATCGTGTTGAGATTTGCGTATGAATAATGCTTGGGAAAAGTTTGGGGAAATTTGTAATAAAATTAGATTATTGGCATAAATCAATTTGAGAAAAATTGTGTATAAATATACACATGAGATTTGGCATAAGTTGGATTGGGCATGATTGGATATAATTTGTATACATGAGGTTTGGCATAAATTGTTAATAATAATGAATGAAAATTAATCTGGGCGTAATTTGGCATAACATGTATACATAAGATTATAGGCCTAATTTGGAATAAAAACATAATTCAGATTGGAAATTATGGGTTATTGGAATATATTTTAATCCAAGATTTAAAATGGGGATTTAAATCAAGAAAGTGATAATGAACGCCTAAGACACGAGGTTAGATTCGAATTGCAGTATACGACTGCGCGGAACCGCCCGGCACATCCAGCAACCACAATTTGGCAATCTAATGTAAGAGGTCAAAGGAAGAAATTAGATACGTAATAATGCAAAGACACGAGGTTAGATTCAGATTGCGGCATAAGACGGCCCGGAACCGCCCGACATATCCAGCAACCGCAAAACGGCAATCAAGTGTGGGAGGTCTTGCAAGATTACGATTATAATGAATTAATGAACACTTAACCAAGATAAGACATGTGGTAAGACATGGGAATGATAAAAGGGTTAAGTGGGTAACATGGGTAGCATGTGAAACATAATTAGAACACTTAACCAAGATTAGACATGTGATTAGACATGGGGATAAAGAGGGGTTAAGTGGGAATTCCGAGTGGGGACCAAGCTTAGGAGGGAAGCTTATGTCAAGTGGGTGGACCCTTTTCAACCAGTAACCCATTTAGTATCTATGTAATAACCCGGAAAATGTGAACCAGTTTAAAATTTTTAAATTAGGTTATTGCCAAAGAATTTGAATAATTTAAATAGCCTATTTCAATAAAATATAGAATTGTGTATAATAAGGCAGTTTGAAATTTTGAATATAAACTTTGTCTGACTGTACCGGGTGGAAAATATAACGGATTTTAATGAAACTAAAAATATTTAAATCTGTTTATCAATACCTTTCTAACGAATCTGAAAAATCGAAATTTCATAACGGAAATCAAAAGTTATGGCCAAATGAATTTTCAGAAAGGTCGCTATATAGTATGTATAGCCCTTGAAAATTGAGATTTTGCATACGACCTCGGAATTCGACGAAACCACTTTTGTTGGGTCCGGGATGTCAAATTATTGCTAAGTTTCAAATTTCATAATTTTTGAAGCTAGTATGTGAGCGGGGCAAAAGATAATGTGTTTGGTCAAATTCTGTTAAAATGGGTCGACCTAAAAATGGCCGTTTTTCAAACGAGCTCAGAATTCGACGAAACTGGTTTTGTTAGGACCGTAGTCCCCTCTCCACATCCGACCAACCCACGCCTCCTCCCATCAGCTATCGGCGTCAGAAATCGAAGAGGAAGGCGCGACCTTCTGAGCGCCGCCGCGACGAGCACAGACCACCGGATCCTTCGCCACCACCGCCGTTCTGGAGGTGCTTCGTAGCTCTTCGACGCAGCGTAGCCTGATCGAAGCATAGATGTACGGATCGACTAAAATTTTGAGACCTAGTTTCGAAGATTTTAGAAACTTTCTGATGAAAATTCTGTAATGAAAATAATACTTTTAAGTGTTGCAAAACTTTGAAAAATAATATCTTTTTCGTTCTTTAACGAAATTCGATGAAACAGGAGACACCGTGACCGTAAGGAGGCTCTCTACATTCTAGAAGAAGCCGCGGATTTTTCTGACCTTCCTACGATTTTTAGCACCGCAATAACCAATGTGAGGAATCTAAACTATTTGTGTGAATGAAATCGCGTTGTATAAATTATATAAGCGAAGTGTAAATTATATACGCATTGTATACCTCATGTACATGTGTTGTATAAGTTATATTAGCGATGTATAAATTATACAAGCGTTGAATGAAACATATATTCTTTGAATTGTGATGAAATGCAAGTGAATAATTATATTATATATATATATATATATATACTCCCCTCGTCCACAGACCATGGACGATATTTATTGCTTGTGTTTGACGTGATATTATATGGTATGACGAATGGTTGGAAATAATTGTTTGTGGTTGATATTATGGTTGAAAAATATCTTTGTGGTTGAAAAATACCCTCTTGTGGTTGAAACACAATAGAATAGGATTGTGGAATTGGAAATAAAACATGCCGCCTGCATGCGAACTAGATGCATGATCCCCATTGTCAAAAACCGCGAGGTTTTAAGGTAGAGCGAGGAGCCGTACTAGGGACGGTCCCGGTTTTAACTACCCTGCCGTTATGCTGCCGAAATTTTCTGAAATATTTATGTGTTAGAATAATTTTAATTCGTTAAAATAAATTGCATAAACTATATCGAATATTCATGTGTTGAGTTGCAATTCATTCGTTGAGTTGAAATTCATGTGTTGAATATTATTCGAATTTAAACAAATGGCTTTAGCTATAAAAATCACATTTTTATATATATTCAAACTATATCGAATATTCATGTGTTAAGTTGCAATTCATTCGTTGAGTTGAAATTCATGTGTTGAATATTATTCGAATTTAAACAAATGGCTTTAGCGATAAAAATCACATTTTTATATATATTCAAACTATATCGAATATTCATGTGTTGAGTTGCAATTCATTCGTTGAGTTGAAATTCATGTGTTGAATATTATTCGAATTTAAACAAATGGCTTTAGCGATAAAAATCACATTTTTATATATATACAAACTATATAGAATATTCATGTGTTCAATTGCGATTCATTCGTTGAGTTGAAGTTCATGTGTTGAATGTTATCATCTTTTAAAAATAAATTGAATCGACAATGAAAACTATATTTTTATAGTGAATATGATGTGTTAAAAATACATATGTGTCGAATAAATATTTTTGATGATTAAAATATTCCTTTTATCATGTATACGCTTAGTTAAAAATACATATGTGTCGAATAAATATTTTTGATGATAAAAATATTCCTTTTATCATGTATACGCTTAGTTAAAAATACACAGGTGTCGAATAAATATTTTTGATGATAAAAATATTCCTTTTATCATGTATACGCTTAGTTAAAAATACAAAGGTGTCGAATAAATATTTTTGGTGATAAAAATATTCCTTTTATCATGTACACGCTTAGTTAAAAATACACAGGTGTCGAATAAATATTTTTGATGATAAAAATATTCCTTTTATCATGTATACGCTTAGTTTAAAATACACATGTGTCGAAATCAATAATAATTTGCTAGAAATATTATTATTAGCTTTGTTCTGCATATATATACATGTGTTGAACAGGAAAAATGGATTAGCTGTAGAGTAAAGAAATTATTTGCGTGCCCGACAAATAGGTAAACCTTGTTGAGTTGGCTGCGCAATTTTATTTATATATCAACTCCTGTGAATGCCATTGGATGCGGAGTGCTGGTTTTTCTATGTGAAATAATAAATAACGCCATAGGATAGTAACAATTAATTTTGAACTACACTACATGGCATACTTCTTGACGATAGGCATACTTCATCATATTCCACATAAGCAATTGGAGCTTGTGTGACGAGGTGGAAGATTTACCATATAAGCAAGAGGCTTGTATGGCGATGATTATATACTACAGGTTGAACTGATGACTGATATGGACTATATAAATTATAACGATAAATTGCCAGATTAATAAAAACCCCATACAGGTCTGGAGTTGACAATAATCATGTCGCTCTAGTTATTAGATACGGTACATGGACTATTTATTTCCACACGGAAACGGGGTGACGGGAATTTATTCTCTGGAGTGATTTTCAGTACATGCTCCCCTGTAAACACCAAAATATATCACTATAAATATGTGAATGCTTTTTAGGATTTATTGGGTACCTAATACGGCCCAATAAATTTCCAAACCCCTCCCCGTACAAAGGAGGTTATGGCGAAATTTTTCGAAATATTAAGGCGTTAGTGAAATATTATAGTGAAAACGAAGTTGAAAATATAAAATGAACTATAGTTGAAATTATAGAATGAACTATATTTATATTTATAAATATAAATATAATCAAAAGGAATAGAGGCCGTGCAGTTCGCGTTTCGGAATCGAAATTTGAAACTATTAGTGCGAGAAATCCGACCATCGGATTTTCCCGAAACCGCAATCGCTGGGTTCGCCTTGGAAATATCTTTCCAACGGCACCAACCTTGTAAAAATCCAACGGTTGGATTGTCCGGAATGTTTAATTCAAATTTGAAGAAAAACAGCGCCCGAATCGTTTATATTTATATATAAATATAAATATAATTAAATTAAATCGAATAACGACGCTGCAGTTCGAATTTTGAAACCGTAACTTCAAACGACTAGTGTGGAAGATCCGACCGTCGGATTCTCACGAAACTGGAACCGTTGGGTTCGCTTTGGAAATATCTTCCCACTGATATAGACTTTGTAGAAATCCAACGGTTAGATTTTCCGATATGTGTAAAACAAATTAAGGGAAAAACAGCGCCAGCGCCACGACCTGAAACGTCGTTTAATTAAATATGGCCATTTTTAAATAAATAAAAATGGTGAAAAATCGTTATAAAATATTATAAGCAATATTGATTGAAAATAAACCAATTGGGCTTGAATTGTTTGATATTTGATGGTTGTATGTGTATGACATGAAAATAACACTAAAGAACCGAAAGATGGATGTCGAATAATATAACCATAAAATGAATCGATTTAAATTCTAATGACGTGAATTATTTGAAAAGGCCGAGCTAACCCTCATTTCAAATAATTTATCGAGCGATTCGAATTGGGAAATGCAAAGACGATTCAAGACCGACGATCTTCGTATCGGTTGGATGGGCGCTACTGAGGTTCTTGACCGGAGTAGCTACCGGAAAGGGACGGAAGTAGTAGCCGTCTGAACGTATGTGTTGATTGGACGGATATACGAGGAATTTGACGCCTCCGGTTTCGTTCAGACCCAGGACGGACTTGTAAATGGACTGTGTGTCTGACATTGGATTTTGTTCTATACTGATTGATCTTTGTTAAATATATATCTGTTTGGCGGCGGAGAATTTATTCTCTTGCTTAACGCCCTTCTCTGAGACGTACGAGCTTAGAGGTTATATATTGATGGAAATCAATCGTATGGAGTGGACTGCCTATGTGGCATGCCAAGATGTTGTGATCAAGGCTTCTGTTGCAAAGCAAAGTCTTGTGGATGATGATCAAAGCAAGGTCTACGTGGCCTAGCTTTGTGTATTTCGTAGATTCACGAACCTCACACCCCGGTATGAGTTAAAAAGGGATACGGACCGCTGGGAGAGCACGACGTTTCTTTCTAGCTATGGTGGTGTCAGTGACTTACCAGCCCTGACATATATTTCTACTTTTCACCTTTGTGGTTGTTGGAATGCGAGGCGCCTCGATTATAGGTTCGTAAGGACCGGGAAGCGTGTGTTCAGGAATAACCAATCCTCTAACGTAAGTGAGGACCGGCCCAGCCGCATCCAGGGGTTGCCCAGAGTGTGTAGTCCCGAGGCATTTGCTAGAGTGTCTCAAAGCAGAGAGGAGCTTGCCCCTTGCCTCGACTCATGACGGAAATCCAATTTCCAATACGAGATAACGGATTCGATTGTAACTTATATATGGCGACATAGTGGCATGGGACGCTCATGTCGCCTATGATTGATATTTATGATGCTATTCATTTTTGAAACATATATGCACTAGTAATAATATCAAATAATTTTACTTTATACGTATCAAGCATATTTGGCTATTATAAGGTAAGACTCTATCCTCCGGCTTGCGTTGCATTGTGTGATGGGACCTGAGTCTTATAATGGCTTCATTCTTTCAAAAAGCATTGCGTTGTTTTAAAAGAATTTACTTTGTTTTAAATGCACTGGCAATCACTGGAGTAAACCCGTTCTGCGAAAGTGGCGTGGTCCTATGATTCGCTTATTACTGTTGTTTAATTGTTAAATAGATTCCTCATACCAGTCCCCATGACTGACTCGTTGTTTGTTTCACTTTGCAAACGCGGGTGCCCTTATTTTCACACGGGCAGCCTAGTACACAGGTGAAAGGTGGTTTTTGGTTCTGCACTGCTACATAGAGTGTATTTTTGGCTCATGGCAAGGCTGACTTCATAGAGATGACTTTGACATTTTCCGCCATTACTGTACTTATATTATGATTCCGCCACTGGCGATGCAGACTGATTTACTTTCCGTATTTCTCACTATATGTACATGTATTCCGCCTTCGGCGATGTAGACTGATACCCTTATTATGTCTCACTGCATGTATGTATTCCGCCTCTGGCGATGATGACTGATCACTTTCCTTTTTATTTACTAAGTTATATCCCACGTTATGCTATTCTGATATTCCTACATGTTGTGATTCCGCTGTCATATCCATGTAAAATTATTGTGTTTATTGTTTCTGCTATTATCTGTAATCTGCTATGATGATTAATGTGTTATTTCCCAATGATTATCCTTAATACCGCCCCTCGGATTTTGGGATCGTCGCAGTTGGTATCAGAGCTTTGGTTAACCTTAGTTCCGGGATCTAACACATTAAAACACCTCGTCAGAATAGAATCAGTAGTGTTCTAATGCGAGTAGCTCATTAGAGATAGGATTAGCAATGTCCTAGAATGAGCTAAGCAGATTAGCAAATTCTGGGAAGCATTCCAGGAAGAATTGGGAACCAAATTGAATCTAAGCACCGCTTATCACCCTCAGACAGATGGCCAAACTGAGCGGGTGAATAGAATTTTAGAAGATTTGCTGCGGGCTTGCGTTATTGATTTCGGAGGTTCATGGGAAGATCATTTACATTTAGCAGAATTCTCTTACAACAATAGCTATCAAGCAAGTTTGGGAATGTCTCCATTTGAAGCATTATACGGTAGACCGTGCAGATCTCCTGCATGTTGGGTAGAACCTGGCAATAGACTTGTGTTAGGGCCCGATATGATTCAAGAAGCATCGGATAAAGTCGATTTCATCAAAAAGCGATTAAAAACCGCGCAGAGCCGACAGAAAAGTTATGCTGATGCGAGAAGAAGGGATATATTGTTTGCCGTTGGCGATTATGTTTATTTAAGAGTTTCTCCAATGCGAGGAGTAATCAGATTTGGCAAGACTGGGAAGTTGGCATCGAGATTTATTGGTCCCTTTCCAATACTTGAACGGATTGGAACTCTTGCATATAGGGTTTCATTACCTAATTGGTTGCCTGGTATACATGATGTGTTCCACATATCTCAACTCAGAAAACATGTTCATGATCCCGACCTTATTGTGGAAGAAGCAGCGCAACATGATATTGACATAACTCCAGAATTAGCACTCAAGAGAGAGCCATTAAAGATAGTTGGCAAAGAAACCAGAGAACTAAGGAGGAAAAAGATTAATTTAGTCAAGGTGCAGTGGAGTAGTGATCCTAGAGACTGTACTTGGGAGACTGAGGAAAGCATTAAACAAGCCTATCCCAAATGCAGAGTGGACATCTCTGACTAACTCCGGTGCAAGGTACCTTTACAATACTTTGCATTTACATTTTATTTCCTGCTTAACTGTTATTTCCTTTTCGAGGACGAAAAGTTTTAAGTAGGGGAGATTATAATAACCCGGAAAATGTGAACCAGTTTAAAATTTTCAAATTAGGTTATTGCCAAAGAATTTGAATAATTTAAATAGCCTATTTCAATAAAATATAGAATTGTGAATAATAAGGCAGTTTGAAATTTTGAATATAAACTTTGTCTGACTGTACCGGGTGGAAAATATAACGGATTTTAACGAAACTGAAAATATTTAAATCTGTTTATCAATACCTTTCTAACGAATCTGAAAAATCGAAATTTCATAACGGAAATAAAAAGTTATGGCCAAATGAATTTTCAGAAAGGTCGCTATATAGTATATATAGCCCTTGAAAATTGAGATTTTGCATACGACCTCGGAATTCGACGAAACCACTTTTGTTGGGTCCGGGATGTCAAATTATTGCTAAGTTTCAAATTTCATAATTTTTGAAGCTAGTATGTGAGCGGGGCAAAAGATAATGTGTTTGGTCAAATTGTGTTAAACTGGGTCGACCTAAAAATGGCCGTTTTTCAAACGAGCTCAGAATTCGACGAAACTGGTTTTGTTAGGACCGTATCGTCTAAACAAAGCTAGATTTATTTTTCTGGAATTTTTCGATTCAGTTTGTAGCCCTGGCAAATTAAAATGTACGTTTAAATTAAATATCGAATGTTATATATTTTAATTTGAAAAATAACTGACTGTAACAGTCGAAATGGCCAACGAAACATATCCCATTGTGTCCGGAATGGGGGTATTTAGCTAGGGGCGACAGTCGTTGGGTTTAAAAAGGAGTCCGTTTGCAAAAACACTATTTAAAATTTCCTATAAAGCATGGACCAATAGGAATTTTTCATTAAAAAAAAAAAAAATCTAAAACCCTAGCCGCCAGAGCGCGATTGGACGATCCACGTCGCACGAAACTTCTCCTCCTTTTTCCGACCGCCTCAGGCGATTTCGCCGCCGACCCCAGTTGAGACTTCTGACCGCCGTAGTCCCCTCTCCACATCCGACCAACCCACGCCTCCTCCCATCAGCTATCGGCGTCGGAAATCGAAGAGGAAGGCGCGACCTTCTGAGCGCTGCCGCGACGAGCACAGACCACCGGATCCTTCGCCACCACCGCCATTCTGGAGGCGCTTCGTAGCTCTTCGACGCAGCGTAGCCTGATCGAAGCATAGAGGTACGGATCGACTAAAATTTTGAGACCTAGTTTCGAAGATTTTAGAAACTTTCTGATGAAAATTCTGTAATGAAAATAACACTTTTAAGTGTTGCAAAACTTTGAAAAATAATATCTTTTTCGTTCTTTAAGGAAATTCGATGAAATAGGAGACACCGTGACCGCAAGGAGGCTCTCTACATTCTAGAGGAAGCCGCGGATTTTTCTGACCTACCTACGATTTTTAGCACCGCAATAACCAATGTGAGGAATCTAAACTATTTGTGTGAATGAAATCGCGTTGTATAAATTATACAAGCGAAGTGTAAATTATATACGCATTGTATACCTCATGTACATGTGTTGTATAAGTTATATTAGCGATGTATAAATTATACAAGCGTTGAATGAAACATATATGCTTTGAATTGTGATGAAATGCAAGTGAATAATTATATTATATATATATTTACTCCCCTCGTCCACAGACCATGGACGATATTTATTGCTTGTGTTTGACGTGATATTATATGGTATGACGAATGGTTGGAAATAATTGTTTGTGGTTGATATTATGGTTGAAAAATACCTTTGTGGTTGAAAAATACCCTCTTGTGGTTGAAACACAATAGAATAGGATTGTGGAATTGAAAATAAAACATGTCGCCTGCGTGCGAACTAGATGCATGATCCCCATTGTCAAAAACCACGAGGTTTTAAGGTAGAGCGAGGAGCCGTACTAGGGACGGTCCCGGTTTTAACTACCCTGCCGTTATGCTACCGAAATTTTCTGAAATATTTATGTGTTAGAATAATTTTCATTCGTTGAAATAAATTGCATAAACTATATCGAATATTCATGTGTTGAGTTGCAATTCATTCGTTGAGTTGAAATTCATGTGTTGAATATTATTCGAATTTAAACAAATGGCTTTAGCGATAAAAATCACATTTTTATATATATTCAAACTATATCGAATATTCATGTGTTAAGTTGCAATTCATTCGTTGAGTTGAAATTCATGTGTTGAATATTATTCGAATTTAAAAAATGGCTTTAGCGATAAAAATCACATTTTTATATATATTCAAACTATATCGAATATTCATGTGTTGAGTTGCAATTCATTCGTTGAGTTGAAATTCATGTGTTGAATATTATTCGAATTTAAACAAATGGCTTTAGCGATAAAAATCACATTTTTATATATATACAAACTATATAGAATATTCATGTGTTGAATTGCAATTCATTCGTTGAGGTGAAGTTCATGTGTTGAATGTTATCATCTTTTAAAAATAAATTGAATCGACAATGAAAACTATATTTTTATAGTGAATATGAAGTGTTAAAAATACATATGTGTCGAATAAATATTTTTGATGATAAAAATATTCCTTTTATCATGTATACGCTTAGTTAAAAATACATATGTGTCGAATAAATATTTTTGATGCTAAAAATATTCCTTTTATCATGTATACGCTTAGTTAAAAATACATATCTGTCGAATAAATATTTTTGATGATAAAAATATTCCTTTTATCATGTATACGCTTAGTTAAAAATACACAGGTGTCGAATAAATATTTTTGATGATAAAAATATTCCTTTTATCATGTATACGCTTAGTTAAAAATACACAGGTGTCGAATAAATATTTTTGGTGATAAAAATATTCCTTTTATCATGTACACGCTTAGTTAAAAATACACAGGTGTCGAATAAATATTTTTGATGATAAAAATATTCCTTTTATCATGTATACGCTTAGTTAAAAATACACATGTGTCGAAATCAATAATAATTTGCTAGAAATATTATTATTAGCTTTGTTCTGCATATATATACATGTGTTGAACAGGAAAAATGGATTAGCTGTAGAGTAAAGAAATTATTTGCGTGCCCGACAAATAGGTAAACCTTGATGAGTTGGCTGCGCAATTTTATTTATATATCAACTCCTGTGAATGCCATTGGATGCGGAGTGCTGGTTTTTCTGTGTGAAATAATAAATAACGCCATAGGATAGTAACAATTAATTTTGAACTACACTACATGGCATACTTCTTGACGATAGGCATACTTCATCATATTCCACATAAGCAATTGGAGCTTGTGTGACGAGGTGGAAGATTTACCATATAAGCAAGAGGCTTGTATGGCGATGATTATATATTACAGGTTGAACTGATGACTGATATGGACTATATAAATTATAACGGTAAATTGCCAGATTAATAAAAACCCCACACGGGTCTGGAGTTGACAATAATCACGTCGCTCTAGTTATTAGATATGGCACATGGACTATTTATTTCCACACGGAAACGGGGTGACAGGAATTTATTCTCTGGAGTGATTATCAGTACATGCTCCCCCGTAAACACCAAAATATATCACTATAAATATGTGAATGCTTTTTAGGATTTATTGGGTACCTAATACGGCCCAATAAATTTCCAAACCCCTCCCCGTACAAAGGAGGTTATGGCGAAATTTTTCGAAATATTAAGGCGTTAGTGAAATATTTGAAGTGAAAACGAAGTTGAAAATATAAAATGAAATATAGTTGAAATTATAGAATGAACTATATTTATATATATAAATATAAATATAATCAAAAGGAATAGAGGCCGTGCAGTTCGCGTTTCGGAATCGAAATTTGAAACTATTAGTGCGAGAAATCCGACCATCGGATTTTCCCGAAACCGCAATCGCTGGGTTCGCCTTGGAAATATCTTTCCAACGGCACCAACCTTGTAAAAATCCAACGGTTGGATTGTCCGGAATGTTTAATTCAAATTTGAAGAAAAACAGCGCCCGAATCGTTTATATTTATATATAAATATAAATATAATTAAATTAAATCGAATAACGACGCTGCAGTTCGAATTTTGAAACCGTAACTTCAAACGACTAGTGTGGAAGATCCGACCGTCGGATTCTCACGAAACTGGAACCGTTGGGTTCGCTTTGGAAATATCTTCCCACTGATATAGACTTTGTAGAAATCCAACGGTTAGATTTTCCGATATGTGTAAAACAAATTAAGGGAAAAACAGCGCCAGCGCCACGACCTGAAACGTCGTTTAATTAAATATGGCCATTTTTAAATAAATAAAAATGGTGAAAAATCGTTATAAAATATTATAAGCAATATTGATTGAAAATAAACCAATTGGGCTTGAATTGTTTGATATTTGATGGTTGTATGTGTATGACATGAAAATAACACTAAAGAACCGAAAGATGGATGTCGAATAATATAACCATAAAATGAATCGATTTAAATTCTAATGACGTGAATTATTTGAAAAGGCCGAGCTAACCCTCATTTCAAATAATTTATCGAGCGATTCGAATTGGGAAATGCAAAGACGATTCAAGACCGACGATCTTCGTATCGGTTGGATGGGCGCTACTGAGGTTCTTGACCGGAGTAGCTACCGGAAAGGGACGGAAGTAGTAGCCGTCTGAACGTATGTGTTGATTGGACGGATATACGAGGAATTTGACGCCTCCGGTTTTGTTCAGACCCAGGACGGACTTGAAAATGGACTGTGTGTCTGACATTAGATTTTGTTCTATACTGATTGATCTCTGTTAAATATATATTTGTTTGGCGGCGGAGAATTTATTCTCTTGCTTAACGCCCTTCTCTGAGACGTACGAGCTTAGAGGTTATATATCGATGGAAATCAATCGTATGGAGTGGACTGCCTATGTGGCATGCCAAGATGCTGTGATCAAGGCTTCTGTTGCAAAGCAAAGTCTTGTGGATGATGATCAAAGCAAGGTCTACGTGGCCTAGCTTTGTGTATTTCGTAGATTCACGAACCTCACACCTCGGTATGAGTTAAAAACGGGATACGGACCGCTGGGAGAGCACGACGTTTCTTTCTAGCTATGGTGGTGTCAATGACTTACCAGCCCTGACATATATATCTACTTTTCACCTTTTTGGTTGTTGGAATGCGAGGCGCCTCGATTATAGGTCTGTAAGGACCGGGAAGCGTGTGTTCAGGAATAACCAATCCTCTAACGTAAGTGAGGACCGGCCCAGCCGCATCCAGGGGTTGCCTAGAGTGTGTAGTCCCGAGGCATTTGCTAGAGTGTCTCGAAGCGGAGAGGAGCTTGCCCCTTGCCTCGACTCATGAAGGAAATCCAATTTCCAATACGAGATAACGGATTCGATTGTAACTTATATATGGCGACATAGTGGCATGGGACGCTCATGTCGCCTATGATTGATATTTATGATGCTATTCATTTTTGAAACATATATGCACTAGTAATAATATCAAATGATTTTGCTTTATACGTATCAAGCATATTTGGCTATTATAAGGTAAGACTCTATCCTCCGGCTTGCGTTGCATTGTGTGATGGGACCTGAGTCTTATAATGGCTTCATTCTTTCAAAAAGCATTGCGTTGTTTTAAAAGAATTTACTTTGTTTTAAATGCACTGGCAATCACTGGAGTAAACCCGTTCTGCGAAAGTGGCGTGGTCCTATGATTCGCTTATTACTGTTGTTTAATTGTTAAATAGATTCCTCATACCAGTCCCCATGAATGACTCGTTGTTTGTTTCACTTTGCAAACGCGGGTGCCCTTATTTTCACACGGGAAGCCTAGTGCACAGGTGACAGGTGGTTTTTGGTTCTGCACTGCTACATAGAGTGTATTTTTGGGTCATGGCGAGGCTGACTTCACAGAGATGACTTTGACATTTTCCACCATTACTGTACTTATATTATGATTCCGCCACTGGCGATGCAGACTGATTTACTTTCCGTATTTCTCACTGTATGTATATGTATTCCGCCTTCGACGATGTAGACTGATACCCTTATTATGTCTCACTGCATGTATGTATTCCGCCTCTGGCGATGATGACTGATCACTTTCCTTTTTATTTACTAAGTTATATCCCACATTATGCTATTCTGATATTCCTACATGTTGTGATTCAGCTGTCATATCCATGTAAAATTATTGTGTTTATTGTTTCTGCTATTATCTGTACTCTGCTATGATGATTAATGTGTTATTTCCCAATGATTATCCTTAATACCGCCCCTCGGATTTTGGGATCGTCACAATCTATGTGAGCTCAATCTAGGTCGAGGACGAGACACGCTTACTGGGTTTGATTGTAAGAGGTCAATAAAGAGCTAGCGATGGCAGTGCAAGTACAACGGAGTTATGTGCGTGCGTGGGTTCGAGCTGGTTGGTAAGGCGTTGTTGCATCATGTAGGTATAAGTCGTGCCTTTTAGTTGTATCGGGTTGCCACTTTAGGGAGTGATATACACTACTTTGGGACCAGCATGGGTATCTACGGGTTAGGGAGCCGATCGAATGGGGAAGGTAGTGGGTACAACTAGTGGAGATAGGAGCAGCCGGCACCTATGACAGCAACTAGAATTACACGAAACTACCATCATTATTGTTATTATTATGTTTAGTAATAGGGATCAACTTTCAGTATGGAACTAGTATTGGTGCGGTGTAGGAATTATCTTATAGTGATTAGAAGCGCAATCAACGTTATATCATTTTCATTTTGTTTACCTTGTCATATCTGCTTATGTTACATACATCTCTTATATCCAGTTTATATTCTAATCATGTTACTTTACTGATTATATTGTTAAAGTCACTAGACTCGCCAGATGCATGTCTGACCCTTTTTGTTTCGCCTCTTTTCTTTCTTTCCCACCAGGTCCTCAGGGTAGGACTAATGGAGCTTGACTTGGATTTCTTTCTTCTTGAAGTGGTTGGAAGTGTTGAAAGTAATGCTCAGCTTTATCTCTTTTCCATTATAGCTATTTGGAGTGGGATTAGGGTTTTACTTTTATGTACTCTGATAATAATTTTGTACAAGATGGATATTTGTGTACTTGGCTTTAGTATATGGTTTTGATGTTGTAACCAGACATGTTTTGCTTTTCCGCTGCAATGAATAAATTTTGAATTTTCTTAAGTACCATTTTATATATCTGTCTTGTGATATTCTGTTCTATACTCTTATAATACTCCATGAAATTTAATGCATTCCCTTAGTGAGTGACATTAATGGACGTGGGGTGTTACACATAGTATCAGAGCTGAAGGTTACCAGAACAGATAAAAGATTTTGGAAACCATTTTTCAAAAGCATTTTTTCTAAGAAGTATTTTCAAAAACATGTTTTAAAGAAGGTATTTTCAAGAGAAAGGTTTATTATGAAAAACATAATCCCCATATATCTATCTTTCGATCCTCTATTTTGAATCTCTTCCTTTTTCCTTTCAGCATGTTAGGGAACCCGTTATACCCGAGGGCATACAGATACCAGGCTGGTTCAGAAGGTATCTGGAGGCTTGGGCTACTGCCGCAGGCCCAACAGACATTCCTCCTCCCCCAGCTGCAGCTCCTCCTCCTCCTCCTCCTCCCTATGTAGATGCTTTTTCT
Source organism: Allium sativum (assembly GCA_030737875.1). NCBI lineage: Eukaryota > Viridiplantae > Streptophyta > Magnoliopsida > Asparagales > Amaryllidaceae > Allium > Allium sativum. Next base: position 627,866,713 of record CM060920.1, read on the forward strand.
AAGATATGCAAAGACTTCCGTGCGATGGGCGGAAAGCCATTTTATGGGAATGAGACATTTATTGAGGCTCAGAATTGGCTCAAGGAAGTGGAGGACTTGTTTGGTATCTTTGAGATAGATGAGGGGAGGAAAGTTCAGCTAGCCTCTTGGTTGATGAAGGATGAAGCTTCCTTTTGGTGGGAAGTAACTAATGGAGGACGTCCAGTGGAGACGTGGATAGACTTCAAACGAAGATTCGAGTTGAAATTTCTTTCAAAAGCAGAGGAGAGTTTATACATGGAGAGGTTCTTGGCTTTGAAACAAGGGAGTTTGTCTATGAAGGAGTACGTCAACAAGTTTAACCAGTTAGCCAGAATTGGGATGGAATTAGTTAATACACCACATAAGAAGGCCTTGAGATTTTCCAAGGGTCTGAATGAACCATTACACGGGTTGGCGATGTCCCACATTCCTATGGAGGCTACTTTCGAGAATCTTGTTGATATGGCGCTAATACATGAAGAGGAGAAAGGTGCTGGTAAGGCACAGGATAAGAAAGTGGATCCAAAGAAAGTACAACAACAACAAAAGAAAGGTGGTAAGGATAACAAGGTCCAAGGGAAGAAAAGGTGTTTTAATTGTGGAACACCAGGCCACTTAAGCAAGGACTGCAGGTATAAGAAGAAGAAGGGTTGCTTCCAATGTAGTGACGCAGGACATATGATTAAAGACTGCCCGAAGAGGCAAGGACAAGGGCAAGGGCAGAGGACAGGACCTACTTCTGGAGGGCAGGTTCATGCTCTCATGGCACCAGGATAGGAGAGAGGTAGAAACATTTTTGTTGAAAGATTGATTTTCCTTTTTGATCATCCTGTTAAACTTTGTTTGATTCTAGCGCTTCACATTTGTTTATATCTGCTTCGTTAGTTGAAACACTGCACCTAAATACTAGTCTAGTTAAGGATACTATTGTTGTCTCAAATCATATTAGGGTACGGCTCATCTTTCTATGTTATGTCAGGATTTGAGAATATATGTGTATGGCGTTATGTTCGAATGCAACGCTTATGTGCTTGGCTTCACGGGCTATGGGTTGATTCTAGGAATGGATTGGCTAGCCAGGTATGGTGCCATTCTCGACTGTGAAAAGAGGGTAGTTAGACTGTTGACTAGTTTGGGTAAACTCTCGATATTTCTTGTGACCCTAAGGGTTCTGTTATGCTTAGCTACCTAGAATCTCTTGACACTTCTATTGATGATTTGCAATCTGTTCGAGTAGTCTGTGAGTATGCAGATGTCTTTGAGGAAGTCAGGGGCTTACCTCCAAAACGCGCGATAGATTTCCGAATATACTTGGTGGACAATGCAAAGCCAGTTGCATTGCCTGTGCGCCACATGGATCCTAGGGAAAGGAGGGAGCTTAGTCAACAAGTGAAAGAGTTGCTTGAGAAAGGGTTCATAAGAAGAAGTATCTCGGAGTGGGGTGCTCCTGTTGTTTTTGCTACAAAGGCTAGTGGTTCGCTTAGATTGTGCGTGGACTATAGGGAGCTGAATAATCTCACGAAGAAGAGTAGACACCCATTGCCGAGGATAGATGATTTGTTCGATTAGTTGGTTGGTTCTTCGGTTTTCTCACAGTTGGACTTAGCTACAGTATTTCATCAGTTGAGGGTAGTTAAGGATAGTATAGATAAGACTGCTTTTAGGAATCCCGACGGTTTCTTCGAATGGCCCGTCATGCCTTTTGGTTTGACGAATGCACCCGCATATTTCGTAAACTTGATGAGTAGTGTGTTTAAGGTGTTTCTAAACAAGTTCATGGTAGTCTTTGTGGATGACATCTTGATATTCTCTAGAAGCAAGGAAGAACATGCCCTACATCTTAGGGAAGTCTTAGAGACCCTTCGAGCACATCAACTCAAATCTAAGTTCTCCAAATGTCATTTTGGGTGGAAGGAACTGAGTTTCTTAAGGCGTGTGGTCTCCGAGGAAGGGATAGCAGTGGATCCCGCGAAGGTGGTAGCAATCCAAGATTGGAAGATTCCTAAGAACGCTACAGAAGTAAGAAGTTTTCTTGGTTTGGCGGGCAATTACAGAAAGTTCATCAAGGACTTTGCTAAGATATCAGCCCCGGTTACACGGTTAACAAAAAAGAATTTGACCTTTTCTTGGGATGTTGACTGTGACAATGCTTTCCAACATTTGAAGAGGGCACTGACGACAGCTCCAGTTTTAGTTTTGCCAAATGGGAGTAAACTGTTCACAGTGTATACCGATGCTTGCGGGGAAGGGCTGGGCGCAGTTTTGATGCAAGAGGGAAGGGTGATATGCTATGGTGGAATGCAGTTAAAGGCCCATGAGAAGAATTACCCTACCTACGACTTAGAGTTAGCTGCCATAGTTTTTGCGCTTAAGTCTTGGCATCACTATTTGCTTGGAGAGAGGTTTGAGTTGTATACAGACCATAAGTCACTAAAGTACTTGTTCTCCCAAAAAGATTTAAACTTAAGGCAACAAAGGTGGATGGAGTTCTTAGCATCCTACGATTTTGATATTGCATATACCTCTGGCAAGGGTAACGTTATAGCTGATGCCTTGAGTAGAAAGAAATTGACTTTGAGTCCTTTGTTTGTCAAGCAGCAGAGTTTAGAGTATATCTCTACCTTTGACTTTAGACCCTATATCGATTATGTACCCGGTATCTTGGCATCGGTAGAGGTACGACCTACGCTTTTGAGACAGATAGGTGCGGCACAGCGAGATGACCCACAGTTGATAGAGATAGTAGACAAGCTCATAAAAGGGGAGTCTTTGAGCCATCTTAGTAGGTATACTATCGATGACAAAGGTTGGTTGCGTAGAGATGGGAGACTTTGCGTATCTCGAGACGAGAATTTGAGAAAGACAATCCTTGAAGAAGCACATCGTTCTAAGATGACCATACATCCCGGTGGTGACAAGATGTATAAGGACATGAAGTGAGTTTTCTTTTAGGCCGGAATGAAGAAGGATGTAGCTGAGTTCGTTTCTAGATGCTTAGTGTGCTAGCAAGTCAAGGCTGAGCAAAAGAAGCCTAGTGGTTTACTTCACCCTTTAGAGGTTCCACAGTGGAAATGGGAAAGTGTTTCCATGGATTTCGTTAATGGACTGCCGAGGTCAAGGAAGGGTAATACGGGGATTTGGGTAGTACTAGATAGACTTACCAAAAGTGCCTATTTCATTCCCGTTAAGAGTAAAAGAACAGCGACATGGTTAGCATCTGTTTATCTCCGAGGCATAGTTCGTCTACACGACATAGCTTCTAGTATCATAAGCGACCGAGATCCCATTTTCACTAGTGAGTTTTGGAAGAGCTTGCAAGAGGCGGTAGGAACGCAATTATGTTTGAGCCCCTCTTATCACCCTCAGACGGACGGCCAGACAGAAAGAGTGAATCAGATTCTAGACGATCTTTTGAGGTTATGTATCTTGGACTTTGGAAGGACATGGGAGGAACTTCTTCCATTAGTAGAGTTCGCCTACAACAACATCTATCAGACTAGTATTGGCATGGCACCTTTTGAGGCTCTATATGGACGACCTTGTCGATCACCGACTTGTTGAAGGAAATCTGCAGATAAGATTCTGCTTGGTTCCGAGATGATTTGGGAAACTTCAGAGAAGATAGACTTGATTCGAAGACCCATGAAGACGATACAGGACCGGCAAAAGTCATATGTTGATAAGAGAAGGACCGATCTTGAGTTCATTGTTGGAGACATGGTCTATACTAAAGTATCACCGTTGAGGAATGTAGTTCGTTTTGGGTCTGTAGGGAAATTGGCACCAAGGTTCATAGGGCCATTCCCCATTACAGAGCGAATTGAACAGATGGCCTACAGAGTGAAGTTGCCCGAGAAGCTTAGTGGTGTTCATGAAGCATTTCATGTGTCGCATTTGCGGAAGTGTTTACATGATACCGTAGAAGTAGTAGAGCTGAGCATGCTTAGAGAAGTGGAAGTGGAGCGAGATGCCATGATTAGTCGAGCTCCTACATGCATCCTTGGATCAGCGGTCAAGAAGTTACGCAACCGAGAGGTCAAGTTGTTTAAAGTCCAATGAGGAGATGATCAAGGAGACGCGACTTGGAAGACTGAAGACAAGATACGCACGTCGTACCCTTTCCTTTTTGAGGGTATGTTCTTAACTTCTCCTTTTTCTACCGCATTGTTTATACTTGTTCTATCGTTTAGTGTATCCTCTCGATTATATCTTCGACCCTTAGATAGAAAATACTACGGTTGTAAACATGTGTTTGAGACATGTTATGTTTGGCGGATGCAAGTGGATGTAAGTGTTTGCTGGTGGTTGCTCGTGGATGCATTTACACACACATTAGGCACTAGATCGGCTCAATCACTTTCATACTGCATATGAATGAGTGTGCATATTTAAGTTGATGGATGTATATTGAATGTGTTATCATATGAATGTTGCATTTGAATGAATGGTTGTGCACTCATATAGAAATGATATGTATCATTAGGATTCTTTTGCATATATAATGGATGCATGACACTATCATGTTTCGCATTAAGGAGGTCAACTGAATCAGTCGACCGCCTGATCTTTGCATTAGATAAGGAACATATACACACACATTTGCATATGTTCATATAGCATTAGAAATCTTTTAATGAAAATGGATGCTTGTGGATGATGGATAAGTAGATGGGTGATGGATGGTAGGATACATTCTTCTTAACTTGAAGATTTCGAGGACGAAATCCTTTAAGGAGGGGAGAATGTAACACCCCGTAATTTTAGAACACGACATAAGAGATAATTAAAGAATACTTAATTTTTATAAGAAGAATTAAGCAAAACGGATTACGCCATAACGTTCGTCTCGGAATTCTGCTTGGAATAGAGTCCGAGTTTGCATAAATTGGATATCATATGAAGAAGTTATGAAGCTTAGAAGATTTCAGCTTAAAGCAAAATTTAAATTAAAATAATAATTAAAAATCAAAATCAGCCGAATCCGGGTGAGCGAGAAATCTCCCGCTCTAGGGTGTCGACCCCTCTAGGGGAGTCGACATAGGTGTTGACCCCCCTATAGGGGTGTCGACAGGGGTGTCGACCCCCCTATAGGGGTGTTGACCCCCATCTGCCCAGATCTGGTAGGCGAGTTTTGGTGATCTAAAGCTGATGTATCCTTCTGGGATTGGCTGGATGACGTATTTTTCTGGTTTGGATGGTTCAGTTGGATCCTAATCTAATCTAAGGGTCCTAATTCACCTAGAGCATCTATAAAATACCCCTAAACCTAAACCTAATCTCATTGTTATTCATCCATGGCACCTCCATGCTGCTCTAATCTAAATTAACCTAGCCTTTCTTCTCCAAAAAAAAATCAAAATAGAGATTTATAGATAGTTCTTCTTCAACAATCAAATTAGAAGATCAGATCTACATCAATCAAGTAGAGATCATTCAAGATCCAACAAAGCCTAATTCTCTTAATCCTATCGCTGTGAGTCTATGTCACTTTCACATATAATTAAAATAAAAGTAATTGTGATAGGATTGTAAATTAGATCTAATGTATATTCCTGTGACTGAGATGAATCTTATCAAGTTTGTAAATCATTATCTTTTAGATCCATATCCATAAAACTGCCATATGCCTTTCTGATCCAGTCTATCATTATATGCATGTTTATGTTTCATATGCCTGTTCTTATGTTTACACCAATTTTGATATTGATTCTCTTCTCCTCTTCTTTTCCTTTTCTTTTATGAGATTAGGCTAACTTCGAGCCTAATATATTGTGTTGAAATTTGCCTATGAATAACGTTTGAACGATTGGGAAAAGTTTAATGAAATTTGTAATAAAATGAGATTATTGGCATAAATCAATTTGAGCATAATTGTGTATAAATTATATACATGAGATTTGGCATAAGTTGGATTGGGCATAATTAGATATAATTTGTATACATGAGGTTTGGCATAAATTGTTAATAACAATGAATGCAAATTAATTTGGGCGTAATTTGGCATAACATGTATACATAAGATTATAGGCCCAATTTGGATTAAAAACATAATTTAGATTGGAAATTATGGGTAATTGGAATATATTTTAATCCAAGATATAAAATGGGGATTTGAATCAAGAAAGTGATAATGAACGCCTAAGACACGAGGTTTGATTGGAATTGCGGTATAAGACTACCCGGAACCGCCCGACACATCTAGCAACCACAATTTGGCAATTTAATGTAAGAGGTCAAAGGCAGAAATTAGATACGTAATAATGCAAAGACACGAGGTTAGATTCGGATTGCGGTGTAAGACTGCCCGGAACCGCCCAGCATATCCAGCAACCGCAAAACGACAATCTAATGTGGGAGGTCTTGCAAGATTACGATTATAATGAATTAATGAACACTTAACAAAGAAAAGACATGTGGTAAGACATGGGAATGATAAAAGGGTTAAGTGGGTAACATGGGTAGCATGTGAAACATAGTTAAAACACTTAACCAAAATGAGACATGTGATTAGACATGGGAATAAAGAGGGGTTAAATGGGAATTCCTAGTGGGGACCAAGCTTAGGAGGGAAGCTTGTGTCAAGTGGGTGGACCCTTTTCAACCGGTAACCCATTTAGTATCTATGTGAGCTCAAACCAGGTCAAGGACGGGACACGCTTATTGGATTTGATTGTAAGAGGTCAATAAAGAGCTAGCAATGGCAGTGCAAGTCCAACGGAGTCATGTGTGTGCGTAGGTCCGGGCTGGTAGGTAAGACGTTGTTGCATCGTGTTGGTATAAGCCGTGCCTTTTAGTAGTATCAGGTTGATACTTAAGGGAGTGATACACCCTACTATGGGACCAACACGGGTATCTACGAGTTAGGGAGCCGATCGAATGGGGAGGGTAGTGGGTACAACTAGTGGAGATAGGAGCAGGCGGCACCTATGACAGTAGCTAGGAGTACACGGAACTACAGTCATTATTGTTATTATTATGTTTAGTAAGAGGGATCAACTTTCAGTATGGAACTAGTATTGGTGCGGTGTAGGAATTATCTTATAGTAATTAGAAGCGCAATCAACGTTATATCTTGTTCGTCTTGTTTACCTTGTCATATCTTCTTATGTTACAGACATCTCTTATATCTAGTTTATGTTCTTATCTTGTTACTTTACTGATTATATTGTTAAAGTCACCAGATGTATATTTGATCCTCTTTTCTTTCTCTCCCCCTCCCCAAAGTTCTCAGGGTGGTACTAGTGGAGCTTGACTTGGATTTCTTTCTTCTTGAAGTGCTTGGAAGTGTTGAAAGTAATGCTTGGCTTTATCTCTTTTCCATTATGGCTATTTTGAGTGGGATTATGGTTTCACTTTTATGTACTCAGATACTGATTATGTACAAGATGGATATTTGTGAACTTGGCTTTAATATATGGTTTTGATGTTGTAACCAGATATGTTTTTCTTTTCCGCTGCAATGAATAAATTTTGAATTTTCTTAAGTACCATTTTATATATCTGTCTTGTGATATTCTGTTCTATTCTCTTATAATACTCCATGAAAGTTAATGCATTCCCTTAGTAAGTGACATTAATGGACGTGGGGTGTCACATGTTTGCTGATGTGATTTCATATCAAGGTGGAGTGTTGTGATTGTTGATATTACATCACAATCCATTGAAGCTAATAATGTGTGTTAGCTTGGGAAGTAATTTCATGATGGAGGAGATTGTTCCCAAATTTGAGCTTGGTCTAGTAGATAAGGCAATCAAGGAGGCAAGAATTGAATAGAGCAGTAGCTCAGATGTCTGTGGCCCGAGTCCAAACATCTGAGTTGAAGGTTTTTGTAACACCCCATTGTCTAAGGCCATAAGCTAAATGCGACAGGTGCTGTAGTCACCTCTATTTTTAACTTTCAGTGATAAAAACTTGAATGTTATTCAATCTCAACATCAGATAACACGGAAGTATGAGAAATTTCACAAACATTCACTCATATATAAATAATTCATTCATACAACCCAACATAGAACTCGCTCGAAAAAATATGAATTATTACAAAATAACACCAAGAGAGACGTATGAAGATGCCCCCTAGGATGATCAAAATATATAGATAATGTCATTATAAACATATGCTGCGAAACAATACAAAACACAGCAGCGCTCCTAAATAGATATCACCATTTTCGCCTTTAGAACTTTATTCGTAGCTAACACCTAAAACACCCTAACCCACAACCTACTCAATTGAGAACCCGAGAGTTTAAGGGGAAAATTTAAACTACGGGTCAGTCAAAAAGACTGGTATGAATAATAACTTATAACCCAACACCAATGGTAACAAATGATACCATGCCACTTAGAGGAACGAGTTTTGCTCTTATTGGTATCTCATGCGAAAACATACAATCCAACATCCCCTGCTTCGCAAAGGTTAGTTCAACTATCATGACATAACTTTAGAACATATAATATCCACAATGACATTTATCATGCTGTACACAATGGATTCTCTCCCTAAATATACTCCAATATGCGCTTTCGCAAAGATCAGCTCTGTTAAGCATTAGATCTAAATCTTTACTCTATTATTTGTTCCCTTTCGGTATTTTATGGCATCATAAGTCATCGTAAGCCATCTATACGCAACCAACAACTCCTTTAGTTCCCTTTATTGGTTCACATAGTACCTTCCAACTAACACAAATCCAATGGTTCCTATCTTAATCCTTCTGTACTGCATGAAGCAACAGATTCACATTCATTATTTTAGTCATTAATGAGTGTCAATTTCACTACACCTGGGACCCGTCCGTCATTCCCCACACAAATGCAAAGACTTAACAACGGCAATAACCAAAAATGCAACATTTCAAGGGAAAGTAAAGGACACTTACATCGCACTAGACCCGAGACCTATGTCATCTCTAATCCACTTCGACTCCCACAATGATACCAAAGTCTATTTCCAAGCCATTCCTAAAGAGGTAGCCCTTCCGGCTTCGCTTGCTCAACAAAAATTAATGTCGTTGTCCCGCAATGATGATGAGCAATAGAGGCAAGGCCTCTATTCCATTCATAAAATATATAAATAATATTATGTAGATAATAGTTCCTCATTGACATCACCGATGCCGACAGTTATAGAGGCAAAGCTTCAAAACATTTGATTTTAGGTAAAGTTCTTTAGCGGATCCTTTAGTTCCTAAGGAAGAATTTTATGAAAATAATTTTATAAAACCATGTTCGCAGAAGCAATGACTTCAAGGGTTTCTAGGCCTTCAAAAGCATAGGCTTTGGTATGAAGCCTCTTCTGATGCCAATGAAATACCTAGAGGCATTCAAACTGTATTCCTTTTGAAAGAACCACCTAGAATCTTTCCTATGTATATACATAAATAGCTCTGACCTCGATACATCTCTTGCTGAGCCTGGTTACATGTTGCCCTCCTCGCATTTGTTTAACTCGCTTCTTGCTGATATTTTGGACAATGTACCTATTGTGGTGGCTCCATGATTTCCTGATGCTGGTATAACTCCTCTGACCTCAGTGCTAACTAGCGCACCTCTAGCTTGGCCTTTGCCTGGTGCTTATGTTCTCGGTCTTGCTGGCAATTCAACAGTCCCCAATGTAAGAAATAAATTTGGCATTCTACTGCCAATGTTGATGAAAGTTTGGGTTGCCTTGGGCTCAACTATAGTGTGACCAATGATCATGCTAATGTGGACATAGAGGAGTGTTTGAGGGCTGTGAATACAGCTGACACAGTTTTCCATCTTTCGAGCCAATGCCTACAAACTGCTTGTGAAAACGTCGTATCCAATTCAGCGCCTTCTGCTGTAAGGAAATGGTCTTTGTTGTTTGCATCTCTTCATAATGTAGCTGATGAATACACTTTTGTTGATTTTGTAATTCCCAAAACTGAGAATGGCTCGATCCCTCCTGTTGAAATCCACAGTGGAAAATATTTAGAATGATCAACTATTGGCTTCTTCCTAGATACAAGTTTTCTGACATTTAACATGCACATTAGTTATCGTAATTCATGGCATATCTGTACTTCCTTGCGCATAAAAATAGTTGATGCACCTTATTGTCTAAGTTTTTTGTCTTTCAAGAGGGATTACGCGTTCTGGAAGCTGTGAAGCCCATTATTGAGGTAGGCCTTTTATTGTTACGAGTTGGTGTGCTTCGATTGATCGGGTTCATTAACAAGTTCTTTCAATCCTTGTTTGGACCTACTTTACCCATATTCCCTCTGTTCTTCATCCTCACGTCGAATTGAACTGGCTTGCTTGTCATATTGGCAAGCTCAAGTGCTTTGATGCCAATACTGTTGCCAGGAGAAATCTAGTATACGTGTGTGCCCTAATTGAAATTACGCTGGATAAGCTTCATCGTCTCAAATCAAGGTTTGCATTGATAACTGTGATTTGTTGTGGTTGTGAAGTATAGACGGAAACCTAATATATGCACCACTTGTAAATCTCGACTCGGTGTCATCTTGATGCCAATAAGCCACCCTATCAAATCCCTTCTCCCTAGACCGCCAATCGGAACCTAAATTCCAATAGTTAGAAATGCAGTTTATGAAGAATTTATTCCAATCAATATTGAATCAACCAATTATGGCGATGTAGCTTCTGACCTTGATATCTCTTGGCTGGATCGGGAGAGGGCTTGGGCACATGCAACCTCCGGCATGCATTTCGATCCCGAGAAATATCTCTATAAGGATGTAGGGCATGCAGATGAAATGTGACAAATTATTATCGCCTATTTGTAACATGTTGAAGATGTGGGATGAAGGTGAAATTGGTGAGGATAATTTGGAACTTTTGCAAGATCCATCTTGGGATCGAAAATTCATTTTCCCTCTGGATTCTTCGTATTATGTGGATAATTTAGCCACATGCTTCAGTGTCCATGAGAGGATTATGATGCCCTATATGGAGTACTTTAATGTGGATATTTTTGTCAAGAATAATCTATAGCATTCCTTGTGCTTGTATTTTGTTTCATTTTTGTATTTTATTTAACTAATAGTGATTGGACACTATAAACCAGATAGTTGCTCTATGTATGTGCATAGCACTTGTTTTTTGACTTTTTATTAATATTAGAACAACCACTATAATCCAACATGTTGTGCTAAAAAATAGTTTTTTATATAGAAAAACGCCCTTTACAGTAATGTTTAGCAGACTGGCTATCTTTTAAAACCAAAGTATTTGTATATATTAGCACCGAATCCCATACAAGAAAGGTGAGAGGCAAAAACTTGTATACTTCAAGCATGATACGTGATACATCAACTATTCAGTGCATCTGAAGGTGGGTTCTGACCGTTACCAGAAGGCTTTTGTTTCTGAAAATGGCACAGATAGTAATTTTATAAAAAACTGATTTATTTATGTATAAAGTATTTCTTTTCTCCACCAACTTCACTATATTTGTCTAAAATCTATTGGTTTACAGAAAGTATTCTAAACAAAGTATACACAATTCCCATGTACAAACATAAAAATACAAAATACATGTGGTCTAACAACTTATAAGATTATACAAAAATTAGCGCACAATCTTTCCTAAAGCATGCATACTTAGGAAATTTATAACAAATTCAAACAAGCATAACAATTCATGAAATTTGGAGCCCATTTCCGTAAACATTCAACACACATCATAAAATAATTTTAGCGTTATTTAGAAATTCCTAAGGATTTCGCCTTATAAGCCTATACTTAATCATCTTCACTTGTATTAATTCCTATCTTACAAAATAAGGGTATTCACGTATGATAGTGATATACAAAGCCATCTTCCACTAAACCATAAAACAAGACATCTGAAACCAACTTATAATACATAACTAAACATGGATGATTCTCAATAACATATAACATTAATATCAACAAAAAACCAAATAAACATTCTACACAATTTCTGGTTAAAACATAATAACTGAAACCATAAGGGTAAGTATAATATTCACCTTGATCGGATAGAGATGATGAGAACTGTATATGCATTCTAAGCTTCTAAATTTTCTACTTTTCTTCTTCTTTCCTACATGTAATGGCTGACCATCTTACGGTTTTATTTTAGTTTAGTTTAGGTTTTGAAGGAGCAAATAAGTGTAAATGTTGGAGAACGTTACAATATACACAATGGCCAAAATTTCAAGTTTTACCTTTATGCCTTATGCATATTTCATTTACTTTATTAGGTTATAAGACTAACCTTCCAAATAGTTCATTAAACACAAATCCCATTACATCCTCCGTCGCATTATTCCAATTTAACCTTAATTATGATTAAATTATTTAATAACGTTTTACAAAAATCAGGGTTGTTACACCTTCCCCCTTAAGAAATTTCATTTGCGAAATTTAGACAAGAATTGACCAAACATAGCAACAAGCAATCAAAGTAATATAGGTCATATTTTTAAAAAACATGGGTAAGTTTCTATACTTCTGCTTTCGGTTCCCAAGTGAAATCCTTTTGATCTGCACCCCATTGGATCTTCACCAGTTTAATTGACTTATTTCTCAATTTCCTTTCATAACTTTCCACAATTCTTACTGGTTTTCTTACAATAGTTAAATCAGGTTCTGTAACTAGCTCCTCCGACACCTTCACATCCAAATGGCATCGAGATTATGCATATACTTTCGTAAGTGCGACACATAAAACACATTATGAACTCCCGCAAAAATTTCCGGTAGCAATGCTCTATAAACAAGCTTTCTGGTCTTTACCGATATAGGGAAGGGTCCAATATACCTCGGCGCCAAGTTTTCGGATTTCCCAAAATGAACAACGCCCTTCGTAGGTGATACCTTAATAAAATATTCATCTCGAGCTGAAAACTTCGAGTCCTTACGCCTTTTATTCGCGTAACTCTTCTCTTTCTGGTTCTCTAGACCTTTTCCTTTTGCATAAACCGAGAAGCATTTCCATAGATATGGTCCAAAGTGGATATAGGTTATCCAATCAGCCATTCTCCGAATTTTGGGGTCCACATCATTGATAAGTGCCATCAAAATCATGTCATCATTAGGATTATTGACTTGGTGACGGTCACATTAAATCACTCTAAATAATCCTTATGTAGTTCGCATGAGGCTTGATGTATATCAAATAGAGTCATCACATGCTTTGTGTGGGATGTGTGGATACAGAATTGGTTCAAGGACTTCCTCCTAAGCTCCTCGAATGAAGGCACATAATTCGATGGTTTCTTTGTAAACCACATAATTTCTACGCCATCCAAGTAAATCAAGAAGGCCATACACTCGATTGCATCAAAGACTTGTATCGACTCCATATACAATCGGTAGCGCATAACGTGCTAAGTAGGATCAGTCTTTCCCACATAATGAAACATCTTCTGCAAGTTAAACCTTATGAGAAATCGACATTTAGAATGTCATCTGTGAATAGCCTATGACTCTAATTGATCCCTCAATCTTCGTTGGAGAAGTTTTGGATATCCTTCATGATTTTATTGACCATGGTTGTCAGATCCGGAGTTTGAGTGATTGGCCATGATTCTAAAATTTCTCTATACCTATGCCTTTTGTTCTCTCTTATCGACAATGTCGTTGTCCATAGTCTGGGCTGCACTTCTAGACCTCGGGTGCCCTGGTTAGTCACAAGATGCAAGGAAGGAAGTGCGACCGTGATAGAAAGTTTGATGGCATCACAATCGCGAGTAGGAGCCGAAGAGGTTTGTCAACGTCATATTGCTAGATTCGGGTTAACTTACCTTAGCTTAGTTTGGAGCAACCAATTCAGGTCGGCTTGAGCAGATTGCCTTGGCTCGTCCCCGAGTCGGATTTGTAAGGATCCATTTCTAATCCTTTCTACTTTAGCTCCATGGTGTGGTGTGTTTTTCCTTATATCTGGTGATGAGGAAGGCTCTTGAAGATAAGGAGGCGGAGTTGGAGACTGCCTCCTCTTTTCATTCCACTTCGAAGTCATTTGATTCAGTTGTGTCCTTAGCTCTTTTTATCACACATTTGATAATTTAGAACATTGCTAGTCTTCTCTAGCTTCTTCATCACCGAGATTGTTACGTGTGACCAGATTGGAATATGGCACCGCAGTGGTTATTACGATGATAACCAACATGTTTACAGCATTGCTAGGTTGCCCAATAACTTCATCTTAACATAATTCATTGGCCTTGAGAAGGTAGCTTCCTTATTTGGCATAATTGCTAATAGCCTGATCCGAAAACTTAAAAATTTGTAGAAGTATTGAAAAATCAAACCTTCCCAATGGATTTAAAAAATCACTAGCAGATTAAAAGAATATGACGCTAAGAATTTCAATTTCTCGGTGAAAGCACCATAAACGCTGAAAGGAAAAATGGTTAATTCTCCCAAAAGTCTAAGTAAAGAGTGAAATTGAAGAAGTATACAACTAAAATGAGGAAAAAGACAAGTTTACGCTATGTATAGTGATTTGGCTAAGATTTACCTACGTCCACTTGCTCTTTTCTAACCTTTATTAATCAAACTCGAATGATTACATGTGGGTCAAACTAACCTTGATTACAATTATAATAATGGATAAAAAATAAAAGAGAGACAAAAATATCGTTAGTTCTTCCATGGATCTCCTATTTATAGACTGTAGCAAGCTCATATCGACCAATAATTATGGAGAGAATATTGGAAACAGGAGAGAACTGTTCTTGTGTGGTTATAAGTGATTCCACAGAAAGTAGTTGGGTGGAGGCCGACCAAGGGCGATCGGGGTCGGGACCTAGCCGGTTTCACCCACGCCATGATGATCCACCATGATGCTGACTTTGATCTCATGATCTTGCTCGACTTTATTGTGTGGATTTCCATTACTTGCTCGAATTTGCGATTAAGCTGAGTGGTCCACGTGCTTTGGCTTATTCCAGACACGTTGATTTACCGGTCTGATGTAGAGCATTGGGCTGATCCAGTGCTTGGCCAGCCCAAGGCGAAGTTAGTTGAACTTATGTGTACTAGTCAACCTGACTTCATGATTGGCAGTGCTTGACCAATTCGGAGGTCATGAGGCTAATGCTAATTCAATGCCATTAGCTTGGCTGACCTAATCTGTATCGTCTAGAAATCTGAACAATTATGAAATCCATTGCTTAGTCCGAGATTTTCTGAGTTTATCTAAATCTTTGTTCGAATGCCGAATGATCCAGTGATGAGAAATCCGAAGTGTGACAGCCTTACAAAATAGCAGGTCAATAGTTCATAACGTACGATAATAGACGTAGTTAAATAATTCAAAATAAAGCCAATAAATAGTACTATAAGTGAAACACCCCACCTCCGTTATGGTCACTCTCAAGGGGAATGCCCTAATTTTGGTGGAGGTTTATAAGTATAAGTCACAAATATACAAGACAGATATAAGAACACATATTTTTGAACAGCGGAAAACAACATCTTTTATTTCATTAAAATACGTGTTCACAAAGACATGCCATACTTGTCTTACAATTCTTCCAAAAACATAACATCTTCATAACTGTCTTGATTACATTATTAAAGAAGCATAAAGAAAACATAAATAAACTGCAAAAGTCCCATAATTGCTGTCCAAAGCCATAGTCCAAAACGGAAAGGATCCAAGCAATACATTCTTTCTCTTCAAGCTGGATGTGAAAACTGGTCAAGCTGCGGTATTCCCTCCCTGTGGACCTGGGGGGAAACGGAAGAAAAGAAGACGAAAGAAAAGTAGAGTTAGACATAAAGCCTGAGTAACTCTAGGACTATTCAGTCTATGAATAAAGAACTGGGTATGATAAGTATAAACTGGAAATGGGAAAGCACCATAAACTAAGTTAAGTTATCTAGGGTCGAATATACTATCGTGCCCCATATTAATCTCTGTACCCATATAAACTAGTTCCCAACAGGCACCCCATAATCAGGGTGAAGTGATCCATTTCTGATGATCGGCCCCTACTCGCATAGTTACATGTGTCTTACGGCCCCCGATGTTGTAGTTACCTATGCTGGTCCCACCATGGGGTGTATCAAGTCCCATGGTGGCGACCCGACACAATCCTAGAATGCACAGGTATGCTACTGGTGCCCAGTGCCTTATTTTTTTGCGCCGGAGTGTGTGCACGCCCGCACCCCGTTAGAACCTACACTGCTGCACCACCTCCGTCGATTTGACCTCTTACAGTCAGCCCAGTAATCGTGCCCCACCCTGCCTAGTTCAGGGTATCCTGATACACCTTGTAGGGTTACTGCTGAAAAGGGTCCCCCGCTACTCGGTTTTCTATTTCTAGCCAACATGCTAAGTTGGTTAAGTGTTTTATAAACCTAACCCCCAATCAGTTTGTTTAGTTTAGCATGTTCCATTTTGATTAAGTATTAATTTAATTTACTTAATCCTATCCATCCTGACTCAGCCTTAATTGTCTTATTAAAGCCTTGACCTCTCACATTAGACAGGTATTGTTGTGGCTGCCTGTTGCCGGTTGGGTCCGGGCAGTCTTACGCCACAACTCAGTCTAACCTCTGGTCCTTATTGGGCTCCGTGTTTAACCACCCACATTGGATAGGTATTGTTGTGACTACTGGACAGTCGGGCGGTTCCGGGCAGGTTTACATCACAACTCAATCCAACCTCGGGTTAAACACATCGTATTTTTTACATTTACATATTTTGTCACTTTTCTTTTTATATGTAAATATTTGCGGCCCATTTTTCAAATTTATCTTTATTGGTTAAAATTTATTTATGCCATTTAATTGTTTTTCAAGGTTGTTGGCATGCGTCAAACATGCCAACACATATGTTCTATATTTTAACCCAAACGTCATTACCCCCGTTTTACACGTTCGCTACAATATAAGATATGTTGGGTTTAACATTTAAACCCAACTTAGCCATATGAAAAGGGGAGGCTATAACATGGTGTTTATAAGGTAACATAAAAAGGGGAGTGTGAACGCATGAACTTGCAACATAACGATTCAATTAACATAAAGTAGGCACATGTGAACTTGCAATTGTAACAGCATATAATCATGGCATAAACAATACTTAAACATGAATCATGGCATAAACAATAATTAAGCATGAATCATTCTATTCATATGATTATGGCATAAACAATACTTAAACATGAATCATTTTATTCATATAATCATGGCATAAATAATACTTAAACATGAATCATTCTATTCATGTGATCATGGCATAAGTAATACTTGAAAATGAATCATTCTATTCATGTAAACTTGCAATTTGGAATGTAAATCTAACTTAATTGTGTCACATATATCACCATATGGTTTTGATAACAACTTAGGCCTAAAACATGTTTCAACTAAGCGTAATACCAAACATAGTTTAGTCATGTTCATAAAGGTGCTTACTTTTGTTTCTAATACAAAAGTATGATTTGCTAATTCCAACATAGATTCATATAAACTATAGTACTTAGTCGTATCCAATTACACACTAAAAGTGATCATAAAAGTATGTACATCATATTGGCATAATAGTGAATCACATACTTGCATGAATCCCAAATAAAATACCACAACATATGGTTGTCAACATAAATCATATACTTGTATGAATCCAATCGTATACCATAACATTTCCAAATCGTTTAGAATCAAAATAAAATACAAGTATAGATTATTATCGCCACAATTCCATTTCGTTGTTAACTTCCAACGCAAATCACATACTTGCAAATATCCAATCGTATACCATAACATTCCCAAATCGCTTAGAATCAAAATAACATACAAATATAGATTATTATCGCCACAATTCCATTTCGCATTTTACACAAATCAAACGCAATTAATTATTCAGATCGGAATAGCACTCTACTTACAACGTATGACGAATCTTCAATTCAGGAATCTGAATTCTGAATTTGGAGATGCTATCCGTTGTTGTAGGCGTTGTTTTGATTTGATTGACGTTGCTTTAAGCTTTGAATTATCTCCTAATTGTCTCTCAATTTCTGAAGGCTATCCTTAGTCTCTCCTCAGCAGCATGACGGTCTCATCTCCATTTTAGTTTGTGTGAATTAGGGTTAGTCTTAGGTCCTTTTTATAGAGTTTGTGAGTTGATTTAGACCGTCGATGGAGCTTGATTTAATAATAGCCGTTCGTTTGAAGGAGAGACCAACCAGGAGCTGACACCTAGCCCTAGTGACAAGGCAAGGCTCAGAAAATCAACCAAACACAGACCAGGCCAGCCAGGGTGGGCTGGGTTCGACCTGGCTCAAGGGCCAGGTCGACACCCCAGTCGACACCGTGTCGACTTGGCAGTCGACACGGGTGACCCAGATCGACTGCCCAGTCGACCTGGCTAGCCCCAGGTCGACTGCCAAGTCGACCTGGGTGCCTTGGGCGGGAAATTTCCCGCCCTGGCCAAACCGGCCCTATTTTGAATTTTAAATTGGTTTTTCTGAGCTGTTTTGGTATGTTTGAATTTTAAACTGAATTCTGAAACTTCCGGAGGCCATATCTTCTTCATACGGAGTCCATTTTACGCAAACTCGGACTTTATTTCAAGCAGAATTCCGAGACGAACGCAATGGCTTATCCCGTTTCCCTTAATTCTTTGATTTGAAATTAATTATACTTTAATTTGTGAATTTCACTGTTATAGAATACACGGGGTGTTACATTCTCCCCCACTTAAAAGGATTTCGTCCCCACAATCTTCAAGTTCAGGAAGAATGTATATCGTAACATCCAAACATCCATCTACTCATCCATCAAACACGAGCATCCATTTTCCTTAAAAGATTTCTAATGCTTCATGATCATATGCGAAGTGCGTGTGTATACATGTACTTATCTAATGCAAAATCAGGCGGTCTACTGATTCAGTTGACCTCCTTAATGCAAATTATGTAAGTGCCATGAATCTATTATGTATGCAAATTTTCCTATTCATGATTCTACATGAGTGCACAGTCATTCACACAAATGCAACGTCCATATGACAACACATTAAATTTCAACCATATACGAATATAAATACATTTATGCATATGCAATATGAAGTGACTGAGCTGATCTAAAACCTAGATTGTGTGTGTATATGCAACCACGAGCAACCACTAGCAATCACTTGCAACCACTTGCAACCATCATCCATAACATGTTTCAATCACATGTTTTCATCCAAAGGGTTTCTTCCTAAAAGATAAGGTCGAGGAGATATACCTAAAAAGATAGATAAAAGCGCAACTTAAGGAAAAAGTAAGGATCAAAGATGTACCCTCGAAAAGAAAAGGGTAGGCTGCGCGTATTCTAGCTTCAGTTTCCCAAGTTGCATCTTCTTCGGCGTCGCTCCACTGAACTTTGACGAGTTTGACTTCACAGTTGCGTAGCTTCTTTACTTCCGTTCCTAATATGCGGGTTGGAACTTTCCTTACGGTTGCTTCGCGTTCCACTTCAGCTTCTTCTAGGATATTTGGCTCTATCACTTCAGCAGACTCATGTAGACATTTTCGGAGATGTGAAACGTGAAAGACGTTGTGAACTCCGGCCAATTTTTCAGGTATCTCTAATCTATAGGCCATTTTTTCAATTTTCTCGATGATAGGAAATGGCCCTACGAACCTTGCTGCTAGCTTTCCTGTGGTTCCAAAACGAACAACGTTCCTTAGCGGAGATACCTTAAGAAAAACTCTGTCCCCAACCTCAAATTCAAGGTCGGTCCTCCTCTTGTCGGCGTAGGACTTTTGTCTGTCTTAGGCCGTCTTCATCCTTCTTCGTATTAAGTCTACTTTCTCTGAAGCCTCTCGGATCATATCTGGTCCAAGTATGAGCTTATCATTAGACTCCCACCAACAAGTGGGCGATCGGCACGGTCTTCCATATAAAGCTTCGAAGGGCGCCATTCCGATGGTTGCTTGATAGCTGTTGTTGTAGGCAAATTCCACCAAAGGAAGATGGTCTTCCCATGTCCCTCCGAAGTCAAGGACGCACAGTCTTAAAAGGTCCTCCAAAACTCTGTTCATTCTTTCTGTTTGGCCGTCGGTTTGGGGATGATAGGCTGTGCTCAAGCATAATTGTGTGCCTACCGCTTCTTGCAGACTCCACCAAAACTCACTTGTGAAGATAGGGTCTCGGTCACTAACAATGCTGGATGGTATTCCATGGAGTCGAACAATTTCCTTGAGGTAAAGAGATGTTAGGGATGAGGCAGTTCTTTTACTTTTGACAGGTACAGAGTGGGCGCTTTTATTAAGCCTATCCACTATTACCCAAATGCTAGTGTTGCCTCTCCTAGACCTAGGCAGCCCATCGATGAAGTCCATTGAGATGCTATCCCTCTTCCACTGCGGGACCTCTAGAGGATGGAGCAGACCGCCAGGCTTTTCCTGTTCCGCCTTAACCTGTTGGCACATCATACACTTAGAAACAAATTCTGCCACGTCTTTCTTCATCCCGTTCCAAAAGAAATTTCTTTTTATGTCCTTGTACATTTTATCTCCGCCTGGGTGTATCGTCATCTTGGAGTGATGCGCTTCCTTGAGAACCTTCTTTACTAAATCCCTTGTCTGTGGGATGCATAGTCTTCCGTCTCGCCTTAGCCAACCTTTATCGTCGATGGAGTATCTGTTGAGGTGACTTGAAGTCTCACCCCTAATTAACCTATCAATCGTTTCCACAAGCTGAGGTTCTTCGCGTTGTGCTGTCCCTATTGAGTCCACTAAAGTCGGGCATACTTCGAGAGATGCTAGCAAGCTTGGTAAAAAATCAGAGGAAGGCCTAAAGTCAAAGCTGGCTATAAACTCTAGGCTTTGTCTTTCAACAAACAACGGGCTTAGGGTTAGTTTCTTTCGGATCAACGCGTCTGCCACTATGTTGCCTTTGCCCGGAGTATAGGAGATCTCGAAATCATACGAGGCAAGAAACTCCATCCATCTCTGTTGCCTCAAGTTAAGATCTTTCTGTGAGAAAAGATATTTCAACGATTTATGGTCAGTGTAAAGTTCGAACTTCTCACCTAGGAGATAGTGTCGCTAAGACTTGAGTGCAAAGACGATGGCGGCTAACTCAAGATCGTGGGTCCGGTAGTTCTTTTCGTGCATTTTCAACTGCCTCCCGCCATAAGCTACTACCCTTCCTTCTTGCATTAAGATAGCGTCTAGCCCTGTCCCACATGCATCTGTATAAACTGTGAACATCTTGCTTCCATCTGGCAACGTTAAAATTGGGGCTGTTGTAAGAGCCCTTTTCAGTCGCTGGAAAGCAAACTCGCAATCCAAGTCCCAATTGAACACTAGAATCTTCTTGGTCAACTTTGTGAGCAGAGCTGATATCTTTGCAAAGTCTATGATGAATTTTCGATAGAAGCCTGCTAGCCTGAGAAAGCTTCGGACCTCTGTTGCGTTCTTTGGTGTCTTCCAATCCTGCACCGCTACTACCTTAGCTGGGTCTACAGCTAACCCTTCCTTGGATACTATGTGCCCAAGGAACCTCACTTCTTCTCTCCAAAAGTGGCATTTGGAGAATTTGGCTTTTAGATGATGGACTCGCAGAGTTTCCATGATTGCCCTTAAGTGCTGAGCATGTTCCTCTTCACTCTTTGAGAAGATAAGGATATCGTCTACGAAGACTACTACGAACTTATTGAGGAAATCTCTGAATACCCTACTCATCAGGTCCACGAAGTAAGCAGGTGCATTTGTCAAGCCGAAAGGCATGACAAGCCATTCAAAGAAGCCGTCTGGGGTTCTGAATGTCGTTTTATTGATACTATCTTCAGCCACCCTTAGCTGATGAAAACCGGTCGCTAAATCGAGTTGGGAGAAAACAGACGCCCCTACAAGCTGATCAAATAGATCGTCAATTCTGGGGAGAGGGTGCCTATTCTTTTTCGTTAGCTTGTTGAGCTCCCTATAGTCAACAAATAGATGGAGTGAACCATCCGCCTTTGTAGCGAACACCACTGGAGTGCCCCATTCTGAAATGCTCCTCCTAATGAACCCCTTCTCTAGAAGCTCTTTAATCTGTTTACTGAGCTCTTTTCTTTCCCGTGGAGCCATGTGTCTAACGGGCAACGCAACGGGCTTTGCATTGTCTACAAGATATATGCGGAAGTCTATCTCCCGCTTCGGAGGCAAGCCCTTCACCTCTTCGAAGACATCCGGATATTCCCGGACCACTCTAACCGATTGCAAACTTTCAACAGAGGCATCTAGCGATTCAAGATAACTAAGCATAACCGCATACAAGGGATTACAAGTAATTTCCAAAGTGTTACCGAGTTGGGTCAGGAGCCTAACCACCTTTTCCTCGCAATCAAGGATGGCCCCATTACAGGATAGCCAATCCATGCCGAAAATCAAACCATATCCCGAAAAGCCCAAAACAAAGGCACTACAATTAAATTCTACGCTTAGAATAGAAATTTTCAATCCCACACAGATCATAGACAAATGAGCCGGGCCCAAAATTGGGTTTGAAACAATTAAGGGGTCCTCTACCATACTAGTTTTTAGGTGCAGAGATTCTACTAAAGCAGACGAGATAAAGGAGTGTGATGCGCCAGAATCAAATAAAGTGCGAACGGGGTGATCATAAAGATGAACTACACTTTCTACAGAAGTATTTATACCTCGTTTTTGCAGAGGTGGCACCTCTAGCACATGAACCTGTGCCCCTGAGGTGGATCCAGCCCTCTGCCCCTGTCCTCGTTTCTTTGGGCAGTCCTTAGCCATTTGGCCTGTCTCACCGCAAGAAAAGCACCCACCATTCATCTTGGCCTTCTTTTTCCGGCAATCTTTCACTAAGTGCCCCACTTTGCCACAGAAATTACACTTCCTTTTCTCTTTGTTGTCTTTCCCGCCCTTCTTAAAGTCTGTCTTCTTAGGCTGTAAACCCTCTTTCTTCCCTTGAGAGCTTTCTGCCTTTGTCTCCTTCTTGCCCTTATCCTCTTCGTTCAGTAACGCCATCTGTACCAACCTTTCATACGTAGCACCCATGGGTATATGGGTCATGGCCAAACTGTGTAATGGCTCATTCAACCCTTTGACAAAACAGAGAGCCTTCTTATGCGGGGTGTTGACTAGGTCCAGTCTGAACCTAACCAGCTCATCGAACTGATTAACATACTCTTTGACTGTCTTATTCCCTTGCTTAAGAAATAAGAATTTTTCCAACTGCAAACTCCTTTCCGCATCTGAGAGAAATTTAGCCTCAAACCTTGCCATAAAGTCCTCCCATGTTTCCACTGGTCTTTCTGCATTTGTGACTTCCCACCAGTAGGAAGCCTCGCCCTTTAGTAGCCACACCGCCAGTTGTACTTTCTGCCTATCTTCTACCTCAAAGATGACGAATAAGTCCTCGGTTTCTTTCAGCCAATTTCTAGCTGCCACGAAGGACTCAGTTCCATGAAAATCCTTTCCTCCCATAGCTTTAAAATCTTTACATATCTTAGCAAAAGTGTTTCCCCGCGGAGGAGGTGGAGGAAGAGGTGCTGTTGCAGCTGGATGATTTCCTGCAGCTGGGGGAGGAGGAACGGTAGGACCTGGCTGAGTGGCCCTTGCTTCTAAGAACCGTCTAAACCAACCAGGTATTGGTACACCCTCTGGCAAGTTAAGTTCTTCGGACATGCTGAAACAAAAAGGATATATTCAAAACGTAGGATAAGAGATAGTACCTATGGCTTTGGGGGACTTTGCCTTTTTAAAATAAAATAATATTTTATCTTTTAAAAATGCTTCTTTAAATTTTCTTTTTGAAAATAAATTTTCAAAACTTTTTATCTTATCTGGTAAACCTATGCTCTGATACCAAGTGAAACACCCCACCTCCGTTAGGATCACTCTCAAGGGGAATGCCCTAATTTTGGTGGAGGTTTATAAGTATAAGTCACAGATATACAAGACAGATATAAGAACACATATTTTTGAATAGCGGAAAACAACATCTTTTATTTCATTAAAATACGTGTTCACAAAGACATGCCATACTTGTCTTACAATTCTTCCAAAAACATAACATCTTCATAACTGTCTTGATTACATTATTAAAGAAGCATAAGGAAAACATAAATAAACTGCAAAAGTCCCATAATTGCTGTCCAAAGCCATAGTCCAAAACGGAAAGGATCCAAGCAATACATTCTTTCTCTTCAAGCTGGATGTGAAAACTGGTCAAGCTGCGGTATTCCCTCCCTGTGGACCAGGGGGGAAACGGAAGAAAAGAAGACGAAAGAAAAGTAGAGTCAGACATAAAGCCTGAGTAAGTCTAGGACTATTCAGTCTATGAATAAAGAACTGGGTATGATAAGTATAAACTGGAAATGGGAAAGCACCATAAACTAAGTTAAGTTATCTTGGGTCGAATATACTATCGTGCCCCATATTAATCTCTGTACCCATATAAACTAGTTCCCAACAGGCACCCCATAATCAGGGTGAAGTGATCCATTTCTGATGATCGGCTCCTACTCGCATAGTTACATGTGTCTTACGGCCCCCGATCTTGTAGTTACCTATGCTGGTCCCACCATGGGGTGTATCAAGTCCCGTGGTGGCGACCCGACACAATCCTAGAATGCACAGGTATGCTACTGGTGCCCAGTGCCTTATTTTTCTGCGCCGGAGTGTGTGCAAGCACCGCACCCCGTTAGAACCTACACTGCTGCGCCACCGCCGTCGATTTGACCTCTTACAGTCAGCCCAGTAATCGTGCCCCACCCTGCCTAGTTCAGGGTATCCTGATACACCATGTAGGGTTACTGCTGAAAAGGGTCCCCCGCTACTAGGTTTTCTATTTCTAGCCAACATGCTAAGTTGGTTAAGTGTTTTATAAACCTAACCCCCAATCAGTCTGTTTAGTTTAGCATGTTCCATTTTGATTAAGTATTAATTTAATTTACTTAATCCTATCAATCCTGACTCAGCCTTAATTGTCTTATTAAAGCCTTGACCTCTCACATTAGACAGGTATTGTTGTGGCTGCCTATTGCCGGTTGGGTCCGGGCAGTCTTACGCCACAACTCAGTCTAACCTCAGGTCCTTATTGGGCTCCGTGTTTAACCACCCACATTGGATAGGTATTGTTGTGACTACTGGACAGCCGGGCGGTTCCGGGCAGGTTTACATCACAACTCAATCCAACCTCGGGTTAAACACATCGTATTTTCTACATTTACATATTTTGTCACTTTTCTTTTTATATGTAAATATTTGCGGCACATTTTTCAAATTTATCTTTATTGGTTATAATTTATTTATGCCATTTAATTGTTTTTCAAGGTCGTTGGCATGCGTCAAACATGCCAACACATATGTTCTATATTTTAACCCAAACGTCATTACCCCCGTTTTACACGTTCCCTACAATATAAAATATGTTGGGTTTAACATTTAAACCCAACTTAGCCATATGAAAAGGGGAGGCTTATAACATGGTGTTTATAAGGTAACATAAAAAAGGGAGTGCGAACGCATGAACTTGCAACATAACGATTCAATTAACATAAAGTAGGCACATGTGAACTTGCAATTATAACAGCATATAATCATGGCATAAACAATACTTAAACATGAATCATGGCATAAACAATACTTAAGCATGAATCATTCTATTCATATGATTATGGCATAAACAATACTTAAACATGAATCATTCTATTCATATAATCATGGCATAAATAATACTTAAACATGAATCATTTTATTCATGTGATCATGGCATAAATAATACTTGAACATGAATCATTCTATTCATGTAAACTTGCAATTTGGAATGTAAATCTAACTTAATTGTGTCACATATATCACCATATGGTTTTGATAACAACTTAGGCCTAAAACATGTTTCAACTAAGGTAACACCAAACATAGTTTAGTCATGTTCATAAAGGTGCTTACTTTTGTTTCTAATACAAAAGTATGATTTGCTAATTCCAACATAGATTCATATAAACTATAGTACTTAGTCGTATCCAATTACACACTAAAAGTGATCATAAAAGTATGTACATCATATTGGCATAATAGAAAATCACATACTTGCATGAATCCCAAATAAAATACCACAACATATGGTTGTCAACATAAATCATATACTAGTAAGAATCCAATCGTACACCATAACATTTCCAAATCGTTTAGAATCAAAATAACATACAAGTATAGATTATTATCGCCACAATTCCATTTCGTTGTTAACTTCCAACGCAAATCACATACTTGCAAATATCCAATCATATACCATAACATTCCCAAATTGCTTAGAATCAAAATAACATACAAATATAGATTATTATCGCCACAATTCCATTTCGCAATTTACACAAATCAAACGCAATTAATTATTCACATCGGAATAGCACTCTACTTACAACGTATGACGAATCTTCAATTCAGGAATCTGAATTCTGAATTTGGAGATGCTATCCTTTGTTGTAGGCGTTGTTTTGATTTGATTGACGTTGCTTTAAGCTTTGAATTATCTCCTAATTGTCTCTCAATTTCTGACGGCTATCCTTAGTCTCTCCTCAGTAGCATGACGGTCTCATCTCCATTTCAGTTTGTGTGAATTAGGGTTAGTCTTAGGTCCTTTTTATAGAGTTTGTGAGTTGATTTAGACCGTCGATGGAGCTTGGTTCAATAATAGCCGTTTGTTTGAAGGAGAGACCAACCAGAAGCTGACACCTAGCCCTAGTGACAAGGCAAGGCTCAGAAAATCGACCAAACACAGACCAGGCCAGCCAGGGTGGGCTGGGTTCGACCTGGCTTAGGGGCCAGGTCGACACCCCAGTCGACACCGTGTCGACTTGGCAGTCGACACGGGTGACCCAGGTCGACTGCCCAGTCGACCTGGCTAGCCCCAGGTCGACTGCCATGTCGACCTAGGTGCCTTGGGCGGGAAATTTCCCTCCCTGGCCAAACCGGCCCGATTTTGAATTTTAAATTGGTTTTTCTGAGCTGTTTTGGTATGTTTGAATTTTAAACTGAATTCTGAAACTTCTGAAGGCCATATCTTCTTCATACGTAGTCCGTTTTACGCAAACTCGGACTTTATTTCAAGCAGAATTCCGAGACGAACGCAATGGCGTATCCCGTTTCCCTTAATTCTTTGATTTGAAATTAATTACACTTTAATTTGTGAATTTCACTGTTATAGAATACACGGGGTGTTACAATAAGATCAAGTATTTAATCTGATTATTACAACAACAAAAATACTGTATTAAATGTACCTGAGACCAAAACTATAATATAAACCTAAGAACTCAATCATTGACATGTCAGTTTGGTCAGTTAATGTAAATTGTGTTACTTAGAGTCCCTAAGTGATATGGGTAACTAAATGTTCTTTTACAAAGAGTTCATTAATATTATAGTAAATAATTTCTTTTTAAATTTTTTTACTGTTTGAAAGTAAAATAAATGTGTAAGAGTAATTATAACTTAAGGTATAGTTAGGATAAAGAAAGTGAATAGTCATTTTTGCCTTGAGATAAAACATTGAAATAAGAATTCTAATAGTAATCCTTAATACTTAACCTTGGCATAAGAAATATGATTCAAATTTCATAAATTATTGAGTATATTAAATTGTTTTCTCATGACTTATTTCTGTGAGTTCAAGATATCCGAGTAAAGAACCACGGTATATGAAAAAAGTAAAATATATTAAGTGAATGATAGACCTTCAAATTTTGTACATCCTTATTGTAATGTTGGAAATAATAGGCATGCGCCACATGAAACTTATTAGTTACGTCAAATTATAAAATCATCTTCGTAATATGTTCGCGTATTATTTATGAAATAATTACTATTTTCAATATCAGCTGAAAAATAGTCATCGTTGTATTTTATTATGAATATTCATTATGAAATAAAATTGAAACATGGTGTTTGTTTTATAACAAAAGTGATACATTAAAAAATAAAAAGTCTAATATTATATACAATTATTTTGGAACCAAAGACTAAAATGTTGTTTCAAGAAATAGTTATTTTTATATGGTTACAAATCATTTGAAATTGGCACTTATACCTCAAATACTCAAAGTCTAGTGGAAGCATTATAGGAATTGATATATTTTCGAATTGATACTTATTGATGTATGCAATCACAAATATGTTAATACCAAAATAGTTCCACATACTTTGTTATATTCATCAATGATTTATCATCAATATAGACATGTGTATTTGACACACATGTAGTATGTTTATGATAAGGTCATCAATTATAAAAGAATATAAATAAAATAAAATGATTTGATCTAATCGAATAAGTGTATATATTGAAAAGTATTTCAGTGTATCCAATGAATAAAAATTCAACCTTATAGGTTATTTTACCATGTTATACCTAATTACGTAATAATAAGAAGTAATTGAACTATGTTGAACAAAGCACAAGTAATTCTGAGTGAAGATGAGCTAACTTTTATATATAAGATCATGTAAAGAGTAGTACACAAAGTAAATTCAATTTCATCTCCATAACAAGTTGTAATATCATACAAGATAAGAGTCTATAACAGATCCTAGGCTAAGTAGTTGGCAGGTTGTGCGAGTAAAAAATCTGCACATATAATTATTTATGATAGATTTTGTATGAATGTCCCTAAAAGTATTTTAGGAATAACTAACATTGGAAGATATATTTATATCTAAAAAATGTTTTGTAAATTAAAAGTAAATTGGCTATATATGAAAAGGAAATTTATAAAGTGTTTACAAATGCCAATTCCACTATATGGGGAAACAACTATTGTTTCAAAATATGCCAACTTCATAACGAAGAAATTTAATTAATAAATTACTGGCACTACCATTACGAAAGTTGATACGATCTAAGAATTCAAAATGGTTACAGTAAGATTAAGTAACTAACTTAAATAATCACATCACATTATAATATCTAGTACGTATTCTTTCATATTAAGAATAGACTATGAGCATCATACCAATGTCAAAAATATAAATAACCCTCACTTATTTGATTAAATCATTAAGAATCTGACTCTATAACACGGCAGGATGCACAAATCCGAAGTAGATTTTAAGCATATTATTAGTATGATATTAATAGTTACATCTGAAGAGATATGATCTATTGGTCAACAACTATCGTTGAAATATTGTGTACCACATTAATAAGGATATTGTCGTAATTTTCAACTACCGAAATTAATGTAATAGATTCAACATTCGATGTGCTATAGTTCGCTCATACTTACTCACAAAATTATCACTTTGTATGTCTTTGGGTTTTGATAGATATGAGTTAAAAAAGAATATTTTAAATAAGAATTTAAATAGACTAATTACTTATAACAACCCATTTGAATCTTTTCTATAAACTAGAAAGCACAATTTATTATAAATTACTATAAGCGCAAATATCTGTAGTATGCAGGTCGAATACAGGGAGGAAAATTAAAATTTATTATCTATATAATTTTGTGGGCGAGCTAGACAAATTTGAGAATTTGATTAAAATAAAAAATGAAATTGCAACTTGGTTCAGAATAAATATAATTGAACCAAAAACCAAACTACAATTATTAATAAAAAAACAAATTAAAATTACAATTGAATATACAACAGATTCGAATCTAATCGGTCCTATAATGTGACACCCCACGTCCGTTAATGTCACTCATTAAAAGAATGCATTAAGTTTCGTGAAGAGTTATAGGTAAACGGAAACAGAAACATTACAAGACAGATATAAAATAGCAGCAGAATTTAAAATTTTATTAAAGTAGAAAACATCTAATTCAAAATATGGTTACAACATATGTCTGAAATGCATAAAACCCAGTACATCATTAAAATTTCTATCTTGTACTTAAAACATCAGAGTACAATAAAAGAAGCGTAATCCCCATAGTAGAGAGGTATGAAATCTAGTAGTACATCTAAGCAGCTCCAAGCAGGATGAAAGCAGAATCCTGATCAAGCTTGAGTATTCCCACCCTAAGAACCTTGGGGGGGGGGGAACAAAAGAGAAAGAAGAGGAAACAAAATAGGTCAGACATAAAGTATGGTGAGTCCAGTTACTTTTAGCATATAAATAAGTAAAAGTATCATGACAGGCATATAAAGTGGATAAAAGAGATAATATCATAAAAGGCAGGTATGACAAGGTAAACATGATAGACATGATAGAGTATATTGCGCTTCTTTAATACTTTCTCTTTATCTCTGCACCAATACTAGTATAACCAAAATGAGATGATCCCAACAACTATAAAATGGTAGACTTAGGCGTACATCTAGTGAGAGGTTTAACCCCAAACAATCAACAGGCAATCCAACATACCGGAGTTACCCCTAAGGATAATAGCGGGATCCTAAACATACCAGAGTGTAGATATACCCTAATTACTACCCCAATCGATCGGCTCCCTACTCCGTATATACCCTGTGTTGGCC
Organism: Allium sativum; assembly: GCA_030737875.1. Classification (NCBI taxonomy): domain Eukaryota; kingdom Viridiplantae; phylum Streptophyta; class Magnoliopsida; order Asparagales; family Amaryllidaceae; genus Allium; species Allium sativum. Next base: position 627,897,148 of record CM060920.1, read on the forward strand.
CCTCAGTAAGATCTAAACCTCCTCTGCCGGACCCATGCACGCACGTGACCCTGTCGGAACACGGCGCCCACACCACTCCTTCATTTGGATCTCTTACAATCAGCCTAGTAAGCGTGCCCTGACTCCAACCTAGTTCGGAGTACTCGTTTGATACCTATATATGGGTTACTAACTGAAACAGGTCCCACATACAAGATTATACAAGCTTCCCCCTATGCTTGCATCCCCACTAGGTTTTCCAAAGGTTATGCCATACCAGATTAAAAGATTGCATAACCCCACAGGTTAAGTTTGTGGGCCTATATATAAATATTACCCACCAACCCAAGATTTACTTAATCCTCCCACTGTTTCATACAATTTTACTTAACCCCTACTCAAGTTAACATATACAGTCCCTATGGATTCAACTAGGTTAAGTATTCAATTTCATTTACATATATTCATTTATTGTAATAATGCGCTAGACCTCCCACATTAAGCCTACAACTTGTGGATGCTGGATATGCCGGTTGGTTCCAGGCAGACTTCTTCCATAAGTCGGGCCTAACCTCGTGTCTTAGCACGTCACGTGTTTATGCACTTAGACCCCTCACATTAGATTCAGCACTTGTGGTCACTGGATATGCCAGTTGGTTCCGAGTAGATTTCCACCACAAGTGTAACCTAACTGCGTGTCTAAGCGTGGTTACAGTTTCTAATTACTGTAATTCTAGGCATCTTAATTGTTAACCAATCATTCCTATATCATTATAGGTTTTCATTCCCCTTTCCCAAGTCATGTTCATAATGAACCATATGCCGCAAATTAAGGTCTTTAATCACAATTTTAGTTTATGCCCCAAATCTAATTCATATATTTTATTCTAGTTAAGCCCAAATTTCCCAAAACAAATTATGCCCCAATTTTAATGTTTTCCCCTCGTTCCCAATTTAACGCATTCACATATTTCAACGGTATATCTAGGCTCGAAGGTAGCCTGGCTATATAGAAATAAAAGGGAAAAGAAGAAGGGAAGAGGACAGAAATGATCGTAATAACAAGATTGACATATAATGGCATAAATAGGCATAACAACTAATAAATATACAGTGACAAAGTTGGGCATAATGACAAGATAGACATATAGGAACAGGTCTGATGAACACGTGATAGTAGAACTGATTCTAACATAATAGGGACATCATAAACATGCATGATGAGATTTAAGTAATGAATTAGATCAACTAACAATGGAAGATCTAACATGATAAATAGGTATAGGCTCAGATCTAGATCACAGTCATGTCAGAATAACTTAAATACACAGGTTATCGCAGATATGATATGATTCAGATAATCACAGGCTTAGATCCAAGTTATTGTCATGTCAAGATTAAAATTTAAATATTTAGATCTAAAATTAACATAGACACACTGTCGTTGGATCTAAGAAATAGAAAAGGGATTGCAGACGTTGAATCACATATCTCTAAACTTGAATAACTCTAGTTGATTGTTGAAGAAGAAAAGACCTGATTTAATCTGGGCAGAGGCAACATCTAGTTCTCTATTGTTTTAGGTATGGAGAAATAAGAGAAATGGGGTCTTATTTATAGCCTAAAGCCAACAAACCAAGTCAAGAAAGGATTCCACATTAATCCAGAAGAATTCTACCCAGATCAGCCGTGAGGGGGTCGACACCTCCTTGGTGTGTCGACCCAGGGGTCGACACCCCCTTGATGGGGTCGACCCAGGGGTCGACACGCCCTTGATGGGGTCGACACCCCTGGGTGGGAATTTTCCCGCTCCCCTTCTCTATATGAATTTTGAGCTATTTTGAATTCTTGGTTAATTATATACATATATATTCTTCTTATGCATATACAAACTTCAAACCTTAACAACTTCTTTATACGGTGTCTGTTTTACGCATACCAAGTGTCTCTTTTGACCAAAATTCCGAGTTGAACGCAATGGCGCAGTCTATTTCTCTTAATTCTGAATATTTATTTAGTTATTCTTTAATTTATCATCTTTAGTGTTGTTAAAATTACGGGGTGTAACGTTCTCCTCTACTCAAAGGATTTCGTCCCTGAAATCTCCAAGTTAAGAAGAATTTATATCCTAGCATCCATCATCCATCTACTCATCCACCAATCACAGGAATCCATTGTACTTAAAGGCTTCTAATGCTTATATGAACATATACAAAGGTATGTGCATAAGTCCCATTGCTAATGCGAAAGATCAGGCGGTCTAATGATTAATTCGACCTACTTAGTGCAATGTATGTTAGTGCCATGAATCCAACGTGCATGCAAATGATCCTATTATATTAAGTAAGTTCTATATGTGTGCACAATCATCCATCCAAATGCAGTATCCTTATGATGATACACCCAGTTTCATCCATTAAAAAGAAGAAAAATGCACATACGTCCATATACAGTATGAGAGTGATTGAGCCGATCTAGTGCCTGTGTGTATATATGCATCCACGAGCAACCACTAGCAAACACTCGCATCCACTTGTATCCATCAAATATAACATGTCTCAAACACATGTTTTTCATTCATGGGATTCCTACCTAAAGGTCAAAGATTCAATCGAAAGGATATACTTAAACGATAGAAACAAGCATGAATAAAAGCACTAAAAAGGAAGTTAAGAAAATACCCTCGAAAAGAATAGGGTGTGAAGCGTGAATCTTGTATTCGATCTCCCAAGTTGCATCCTCTTAGCTGTCTCCCCATTGAACTTTCATCAAATTGACTTCTTGGTTGCGTAGCTTCTTAGCTTCTGATCCAAGTATACGAGTAGGAACTCACCTAACTGTCGCCTCCCATTCCACCTCTAATTCTTCAAGCATACTTGGCTCAACTACTTCTGCGGTATCATGCAAGCACTTCTGCAAATGAGAAACGTGGAAAACATCATGAACGTTGGAAAGTCTTTCTGGTAACTTTACTCTATAGGTCATTTGATCGATCCTTTCTGTTATAGGAAATGGCCCTGCAAATCTTGGTGCCAATTTCCCTATAGATCCAAAACGAATCACATTTTTTAATGGTGGTACCTTAATGAAAACAATGTCTCACACCTCAAATTTAATGTTAGTCCTTCTCTTGTCTGTGTAGGATGTAACACCCCACGTCCGTTAGTGTCACTCACAAAGGGAATGCACTAAGTTCTGTGGAGCATTTAGGGTAAAAGATGCAGATAAATTACAAGACAGACAAAAATTACAACAGCGGAAAATAAAACTTTTGCTTTATTGATAAAATAGTTTGTACAACGATTTCTTTATAATATCAGAGTATCATCTGTCTTACAAAATAAAGAAGCATAAAACAACATTTATATTCTCCAATGTAGCAAGAGCCAGCCATAGCATCTGAAAAGAGAATCCAAGCAAAACTTCGACAAATCTTCAAGCTGGGAAAGAGTGAAAATCCAACTTAACCTGAGCTATACTATTCCCTTATTTACTACCGGGGTGGGGGACGAAAGAAAAGAAGACGAAAGAAAAACAGAGTCAGACATAAAGCCTGAGTAAGTTCAGTAACTTCTAGCATGTGAACATGGAAAAACAAAATGACATGAATTAACTGAATACAAGATAACACCATGATGATAGGGTCAGCAAGATTAGACAAGATAATCACAAGATATGCTAAGATAAGATAAACTAGATATGCTCTAATACTTTCGCCGCTTTGCTATTTCCTTGTTATACTGGTTTCTATATCTCTGCACCACCTAACTAGTGTCCCAACTAGTAACGATAACGTGATCCCAATCCCTGTAGTTTCCATTGCCTTCAGGCATACATTTATTATTTATTACCTAGATCTAATCTAGGGTTTTCTATCAAGTGCTTTCTAGATTCAACTAGAGTTTACGCTATCTGCTGAACGCTTCTCGGATTCAGGGTTTATGCCACCTAGTCCAACTAGGGATTATGCTACCTGTCGAACGATGCCCCCAAGTCTAGGACACACTACCTAGAGTGGTATATGTTCCTATACTTCCCCAAGCATGTATCGCGAATCGTTATCGCTTGTCTAGATGCTCATGTCCTGTAATGTGCGGCCCGAGTCCTGTGGCAGGGCAAATCAAGAAACACAGAACTCGGTCGGGAGGTTTCAGATATCTGCTGATGCAGATGCTAAGGTCTGTTTTTATTCCAGTGGCTATGGTCCCACTCGACCCCTCCCTCAACTAATGAAAGGCACACCTTGAAAAATGAGAACTATACGCAGGACCCCTATGCCCCACTAATCTATGGCCATCCTCACCCATAACTAGATAGCAAGTATATGGTCTTTTGGAGTTCTCCACCTTTCCGCTTCACGTATCTCGATTGACTCAAGATGGATGGTAGACGACGAGTTGCTATCACAGGGCTACCGGTTTCTCGCCGAATCACGCTGGTCCATCCTAGTTTTTAGGTTGCCATATTTTGCAACCAAGGCATACCCTTGGTTCTTCTACCGCAGACCTTAACCTCTGTGAGCCCAGGAGGACCATCTGCAGCCTCATAGAGGGATACCAAGAGTACCCTCACGTCCCCTCGAAGCCTCGGGCTTCGTAACCCAATTCGTTGGAGTCTTCTTTTTACTCAGACGGACGTTCGCTCCTTCCCGTGTTATACTAAGAATTACTACTTAGTTTTGCTAACTAAGGTTTACAACTTAATTTCTAGAATCGTTGTTTTCTTAACTAAGGTTTACTACTTAGCTCCTTTTAACTAAGGTTTACTACTTAGTTCTCTTTCCCGTCAATTTGGATTGGTTAAGTGTCATTAGTCAATTCAAGCTAACTTAACCCTCTTCATTTATCCTGTTAAACTGGTTAAGTATTATCCGTAATTCATGTTGACTTAACCCTACCACAAACCAAGTTATATTGGTTAAGTATTTCTTATTACTTAACCCTACCCATTCATCCTGTATTGGTCAAGTGTTTCCTTTTTAACTTAACCTTGCCCGTCTGTTTTAACTAACATGTTACTAATGGTTATGTATTATCCCTTCATGTTTTAAACTTAACCCTATTCCTTTATCACAATCTGATGGTTAAGTGCTCAAGTTTACTTAACCCTACGGTCTAGTCCTGCTAACATATCAAATTGGCTAAGTGTATTAAATTTTACTTAACCCCAACCTCTAGTCTAGTTAACATGTTAATTTGGCTAAGTGAATTAACTTTACTTAACCCCACCTTCTGGTCTAGTTAACATGTTAATTTGGCTAAGTGTTTTCTTAGTTACTTAACCCCTACAAATCTTGTCTTGTTACCATGTTAAGTTGGTTAAGTGTCCCTATGGACTTAGCCCTCCCATTCTAGCTTAACTGTGTTAAGTGTCTGTATGAACCTAACCCCCACCCATCGGTTTTGTTATCATGTTGAATTGGTTAAGTGTTTTAGTTAACTTAACCCTACCATTCTCGTTCTAGCTTTAACTAAATAAATTAAAGCCGCGACCACTAACATTAGACAGATATTGTTGTGAATACTGGATGTGCCGGTTGGTTCCGGGCAGGTTTACATCGCAACTCAGTCTAACCTCGGGTTAGGCATATTTGTGTTTTCTAAGTTCAAAGGGTTTTGATTAATTTTCAAATTAGGTTTTGAATGTAACCATCCCGTCCGTCGGATCAGTTAGGGATAGCCAGGGAGAGCAGGAAACTTGTATTTTCCAAACCCAAGCCTATACATTATCCTCTCTGTCACCCTAGAACTTTCTGGTGTATTATTAAAAGAGATGTCGTTAATAACCCTTTAATTTGTCTAAATTTACATTTTCTCATTTAGGACAATTTCTATAAGTAAATCATTCCTAATTTACTTATTTCCTAATTACTCTTTTAATGTAAATTGTCAACATTCATTCTTATGGCCCATTTTCCCCTCTATATCATATTTATGCTTTTTGGTATGTAAACTATACCAAATTAAGTGTCACTAACCATGATTTTTGCCAAACATGACAATTACTCGCAATTATGGCCAATTTCAAATTTATGCCAATATACATATTATGCCAATTTAGCTAATCCAATTCTGATTTAACATTCTAATTACAGTTCATGTCAAACTAGACTTATTATTCTAGTTCACAGTTCATGTAAATGCTAGATTTACAAGTCAATACTAGATTTAAATTACACATCCTATAATTCATGTCAAATTTATCCAATTTTCATATTTATGAACATGCCATAATACATGTTCCCCATTTATGCCAAATTCCAAGTTTATAACTACGTTTTTAGTAAATTTCATATTTTGCCCAAATCGTATTCCCATCGTTCGTATAATCGTGATTCAATCTAGATTATAGATAAATCTAGATTCGTAGAAAAAAGGGAATGAACCAAAGATGCTATGAAAAAGATAGACATAATAACTGGCATAAAATGATAATTTACTCATTACAGACCTAACGAATTACACTGAAATTGATCTAAAACATCGAAGGCCTATAGGTCTAAAAATCTTATGACATAAAAAGGGTTGAATAACGACGTAGGTTCAAGAACATGGGTAGACCTAACTTAATAGGTAAATTCCCAAGATCTAAAACCAAAGAAAACCAAGAATAGACAGAATGGATAGTCAGGTTTAGACCCAATTTCACAGTCACAAAACTTAAGCAACACTTTCCTAGTCATGAATCATAGGTGTTTATGTCATAGGCAATAGTTTATGTTTCCTAATCAAAGGCATAGGTTTGTGTTCATAGTCAAGGAAATAATTCTCATAGTCATGATTCACAGTCATAGGTAGTGTTCATAGTCATAGGCAATGTTCATAGTCAAAGAGGCATATGGTTTTAAGGTCCATAGTTTCATAGTCATAGTCTTATTGGTCATCGAATCATAACAGTTCTAAATTAGGTCCAAGGATATAAGCACTAATTCGAACAGAAAGATTTGGCGTATTCTTTTATTCCTTTAATTTCATGTCATGAATAGAGAAAAACGTTCAAATCTAAAAAGTAACCGACTTACATTGATCGGTTTTTAGAATAGAAAGATGGCGTTGCTATGATTCGTGCGACGTTGCTCGAAACCGTTTGAGTTAGCCTTTGATTCTTATCTTGAAGCTTTAATCTTGATTCGAATCTCTTCTTGACAAACTTGAGCAGCATAACCTTGTCTTGGATTTTCGTATTATTTTCTTATTTTTATTTATTTATACATTTTCTCAGAGGCAGCATAAGGATAGAGAAGAATTGTGAATAGAGAAGGAGACTAGGGCTGTTTATATAGGATTAGGCTGATGAATCTAGGAAGGAAACGAGACCAGGTACATCAGAATGCACCTAGGCCCAAAAGTGGGTTTCTACAACCAGGTCGACACCCAGGTCGACTAGGCAGTCGACCTGGTCAGGGGGGGTCGACTACCCAGTCGACCTGGGCCTGGGCGGGAATTTTCCCGCCCAGCCCGCTTCTGGGTTTGAATTCGAATTTCAAATTCGAATTTCGAGCTGTTTTCTATTCTGAAATTTCCTGAAACTTCGGAGGGTCATATCTCCCTCATACGGACTCCGATTCTCGCAAACTCGGACTTGTTTCCAAGAAGAATTTCGAGAAGAACGCACTGGCGCAACCCGTGTCCCTTGATTTTGATTTTAAAATTTAATTCTGCCTTGATTTGTGAATCTTAGTGTTACAAAATTACGGGGTGTTACATTCTCCCCCACTTAAAAGGATTTCATCCCCGAAATCTTCAAGTTAGGAAGAATGTGTCCTACCATCCAATCACCCATCTACTCAACCATTCAATTACAGGCATTCATTGTCCTTAAAAGATTTCTAATGCTTTCATATTCATATGCATAGTGTGTGTATATGTCTTTATCTAATGCAAAATCAGGCGGTCTACTGATTCAGTTGACCTCCTTAATGCGAATCATGTCAGTGCCATGCGTCCAATCATGTATGCAAGCATCCCTAGTTATGTAAATACTACATGCTTGCACAGCCATTCATCCATATGCAACATCAATATGATAACATATCAAGTTCAACTTACAAACAAATACATATCTATAAATGCAATATGAAAGCGTCCGAACTGATCTAGTGCCTAATACGTATGCATATGCATCCACGAGCAACCATTAGCAACCACTTGCAACCATCAACCATAACATGTTTCAAATACATGTTTACATCCATTGGCTTCTACCTAAGGATCGAAGATACGACCTAGAGAATATACTTTGGAAAGAGAGAAACAATTATGTGTAAAGCTCCTAAAAGAAATCAAGGATGCACCCTTAAGGAAAAAGGGTATGATGCTAGTATCTAGCCTTCTTGAGCTTTACTCCACTGTATCTTAACTAATTTAACTTCACGATTGTGAAGTTTCAGACCTCCATTTCCAAAATAAATAGATGTCAATCACGGTACCAAGTGTATGTACTAAGATGATTAGAGGTCTCCCTCTTATCCACCATGCCATAACTATAAGGGTCGAAAAAGTCACTACGTGCTTTTTGGAGTGCCTTCCACAACTATTCATCTCTCACGCAAACCATCCTAGTCGAACTCGACATTCCTCAAGTATAAGCCCCAAAGGCCTAAACCAATATCAGACAAGCACCCAAGGAATATCTCCTCCGAATTTAGACGATCTACGTGAGATGATATAAGCAAACTCGATAGCTATTCTCAAATCCCTACTAACCAAAAATAAACTGGTCGGACCACCAATTGGATTTGAGACTCTAGTGGGATCTTTTTACTATACAAGTACTATGGTGCAGAGACTCAACTATGGAAGTGGATATGAACAAATGTGAAGCGCTAAAACCAAAGGAAAGAGTACGAACAGCAAAACTAGACTCTTCCAACAGAACTTTACTATCTTTCTCCTAGGTACGCTTGGTGGTGAAAGTATGTACTTGCCATTCTGAAAATCTTGTCCTTTGCCCTTAATTACATGCCCTATTACACCATAGTAAAGATACTTCCTCTTGTCTTAGGTTTTATAATTCCTTCCTCCTTTGTGAGCTAAATCTATATCCATGAATTCCTCATCCTCTTCCGTGTGTAGTCATGTTGACAAATCTCTCGAAAGCTGCTTCCATCGTACAGAAAACCCTATAAGCTTGAAAGAAAACTGGCTGTAGGTGAAACAACTACGGCTATGAATGGAAGCTAGGCACGACTTCGCCCATCGATGAGGTTACCTACCAGAAAGCCAGGAGCCCCAGAGACTCAAGAAAGAAGGAGACAAGAATTCAAACAGGGGAAGAGAAGATAGTGCGTATGGCTTTGGGGAATATGCCTTTAAAACAAATCTTTTCTCTTGAAAATGCTTCTTTTAAAACCGTTTTGAAAATAATTTTTCAAATCCTTTGTCTGATCTGGTATCCTTCAGCTCTGATACCACGTGTAACACCCCACGTCCGTTAGTGTCACTCATAAAGGGAATGTACTAAGTTCTGTGGAGCATTTAGGGTAAAAGATGCAGTTAAATTACAAGACAGACAAAAATTACAACAGCGGAAAATAAAACTTTTGCTTTATTGATAAAATAGTTTGTACAACGATTTCTTTATAATATCAGAGTATCATCTATCTTACAAAATAAAGAAGCATAAAACAACATTTATATTCCCCAATGTAGCAAGAGCCAGCCATAGCATCTGAAAAGAGAATCCAAGCAAAACTTCGACAAATCTTCAAGCTGGGAAAGAGTGACAATCCAACTTAACCTGAGCTATACTATTCCCTTCTTTACTACCTTGGGGGGGGGGGGGGGGGGGATGGAAGAAAAGAAGACGAAAGAAAAACAGAGTCAGACATAAAGCCTGAGTAAGTTCAGTAACTTCTAGCATGTGAACATGGAAAAACAAAACAACATGAATTAACTGAATACAAGATAACACCATGATGATAGGGTTAGCAAGATTAAACAAGATAATCACAAGATATGCTAAGATAAGATAAACTAGATATGCTCTAATACTTTCGCCGCTTCTCTATTTCCTTGTTATACTGCTTTCTATATCTCTGCACCACCTAACTAGTGTCCCAACTAGTAACGATAACGTGATCCCAATCCCTGTAGTTTCCATTGCCTTCAGACATACATTTATTATTTATTACCTAGATCTAATCGAGGGTTTTCTATCAAGTGCTTTCTAGATTCAACTAGAGTTTACGCTATCTGCTGAACGCTTCTCAGATTCAGGGTTTATGCCACCTAGTCCAACTAGGGATTATGCTACCTGTCGAACGATGCCCCCAAGTCTAGGACACACTACCTAGAGTGGTATATGTTCCTATACTTCCCCACGCATGTATCGCGAATCGTTATCGCTTGTCTAGATGCACATGTCCTGTAATGTGCGGCCCGAGTCCTGTGGCAGGGAAAATCAAGAAACACAGAACTCGGTCGGGAGCTTTCAGATATCTGCCGATGCAGATGCTAAGGTCTGTTTTTATTCCAGTGGCTATGGTCCCACTCGACCCCTCCCTCAACTATTGAAAGGCACACCATGAAAAAGGAGAACTATACGCAGGCCCCCTATGCCCCACTAACCTATGGCCATCCTCACCCATAACTAAATAGCAAGTATATGGTCTTTTGGAGTTCTCCGCCTTTCTGTTTCACGTATCTCGATTGACTCAAGATGGATGGTAGACGCCGAGTTGCTATCACAGGGTTACCGGTTTCTCGCCGAATCACGCTGGTCCGTCCTAGTCTTTAGGTTGCCATATTTTACAACCAAGGCATACCCTTGGTTCTTCTACCGCAGACCTTAACCTCTGTGAGCCCAGGAGGATCATCTACAACCTCACAGAGGGATACCAAGAGTACCCTCACGTCCCCTCGAAGCCTCGGGCTTCGTAACCCAATTCGTTGGAGTCTTCTTTTTACTCAGACGGACGTTCGCTCCTTCCCGTGTTATACTAAGAATTACTACTTATTTTTGCTAACTAAGGTTTACCACTTAGTTTCCAGAATCGTTGTTTTCTTAACTAAGGTTTACTACTTAGCTCCTTTTAACTAAGGTTTACTACTTAGTTCTCTTTCCCGTCAGTTTGGATTGGTTAAGTGTCATTAGTCAATTCAAGCTAACTTAACCCTCTTCATTTATCCTGTTAAACTAGTTAAGTGTTATCCGTAATTCATGTTGACTTAACCCTACCACAAACCAAGTTATATTGGTTAAGTATTTCTTATTACTTAACCCTACCCATTCATCTTGTATTGGTTAAGTGTTTCCTTTTTATCTTAACCTTGCCCGTCTGTTTTAACTAACATGTTATTAATGGTTAAGTATTATCCCTTCATGTTTTAAACTTAACCCTATTCCTTTATCACAATCTGATGGTTAAGTGCTCAAGTTTACTTAACCCTACGGTCTAGTCCAGCTAACATATCAAATTGGCTAAGTGTATTAAATTTTACTTAACCCCAACCTCTAGTCTAGTTAACATGTTAATTTGGCTAAGTGAATTAAATTTACTTAACCCCACCTTCTAGTCTAGTTAACATGTTAATTTGGCTATGTGTTTTCTTAGTTACTTAACCCCTACAAATCTTGTCTTGTTACCATGTTAAGTTGGTTAAGTGTCCCTATGGACTTAGCCCTCCCATTCTAGCTTAACTGTGTTAAGTGTCTGTATGAACCTAACCCCCACCCATCGGTTTTGTTATCATGTTGAATTGGTTAAGTGTTTTAGTTAACTTAACCCTACCATTCTCGTTCTAGCTTTAACTAAATAAATTAAAGCCGCGACCACTCACATTAGACAGATATTGTTGTGAATAATGGATGTGCCGGTTGGTTCCGGGCAGGTTTACAATGCAACTCAGTCTAACCTCGGGTTAGGCATATTTGTGTTTTCTAAGTTCAAAGGGTTTTGATTAATTTTCAAATCAGGTTTTGAATGTAACCATCCCGTCCGTCGGATCAGTTAGGGATAGCCAGGGAGAGCAGGAAACTTGTATTTTCCAAACCCAAGCCTATACACTATTCTCTCTGTCACCCTAGAACTTTCTGGTGTATTATTAAAAGAGATGTCGTTAATAACCCTTTAATTTGTCTAAATTTACATTTTCTCATTTAGGACAATTTCTATAAGTAAGTCATTCCTAATTTACTTATTTCCAAATTACTCTTTTAATGTAAATTGTCAACATTCATTCTTATGGCCCATTTTCCCCTCTATATCATATTTATGCTTTTTGGTATGTAAACTATACCAAATTAAGTGTCACTAACCATGATTTTTGCCAAACATGACAATTACTCGCAATTATGGCCAATTTCAAATTTATGCCAATATACTTATTATGCCAAATTAGCTAATCCAATTGTGATTTAACATTCTAACTACAGTTCATGTCAAACTAGACTTATTATTCTAGTTCACAGTTCATGTAAATGCTAGATTTACAAGTCAATACTAGATTTAAATTACACATCCTATAATTCATGTCAAATTTATCCAATTTGCATATTTATGAACATGCCATAATACATGTTCCCCATTTATGCCAAATTCCAAGTTTATAACTATGTTTTTTTAGTAAATTTCATATTTTGCCCAAATCGTATTCCCATCGTTCGTATAATCGTGATTCAATCTAGATTATAGATAAATCTAGATTCGTAGAAAAAAGGGAATGAACCAAAGATGCTATGAAAAAGATAGACATAATAACTAGCATAAAATGATAATTTACTCATTACAGACCTAACGAATTACAATGAAATTGATCTAAAACATCGAAGGCCTATAGGTCTGAAAATCTTATGACATAAAAAGGGTTGAATAACGACGTAGGTTCAAGAACATGGGTAGACCTAACTTAATATGTAAATTCCCAAGATCTAAAACCAAAGAAAACCAAGCATAGACAGAATGGATAGTCAGGTTTAGAAGCAATTTCACTGTCACAAAACTTAAGCAACACTTTCCTAGTCATGAATCATAGGTGTTTATGTCATAGGCAATAGTTTATGTTTCCTAATCAAAGGCATAGGCTTGTGTTCATAGTCAAGGAAATAATTCTCATATTCATGAGCCACAGTCATAGGTAGTGTTCATAGTCATAGGCAATGTTCATAGTCAAATAGGCATATGGTTTTAAGGTCCATAGTTTCATAGTCATAGTCTTATTGGTCATCGAATCTTAACAGTTCTAAATTAGGTCCAAGGATATAAGCACTGATTCGAATAGAAAGATTTGGCGTATTCTTTTATTCCTTTAATTTCATGTCACGAATAGATAAAAACGTTCAAATCTAAAAAGTAACCGACTTACATTGATCGGTTTTTAGAATAGAAAGATGGCGTTGCTATGACTCGTGCGACGTTGCTCGAAACCGTTTTAGTTAGCCTTTGATTCTTATCTTGAAGCTTTAATCTTGATTCGAATCTCTTCTTGACAAACTTGAGCATCATAACCTTGTCTTGGATTTTCGTATTATTTTCCTATTTTTTTTTATTTATACATTTTCTCAGAGGAAGCATAAGGATAGAGAAGAATTGTGAATAGAGAAGGAGACTAGGGCTGTTTATATAGGATTAGGCAGATGAATCTAGGTAGAAAACGAGACCAGGTACATCAGAATGCACCTAGGCCCAAAAGTGGGTTTCTACACCCAGGTCGACACCTAGGTCGACTAGGCAGTCGACCTGGTCGGGGGGGGGGGGGGGGGTCGACTCCCCAGTTGACCTGGGCCTGGGCTTGAATTTTCCCACCCAGCCCGCTTCTGCGTTTGAATTCGAATTTCGAATTCGAATTTCGAGCTGTTTTCTATTCTGAAAATTCCTGAAACTTCGGAGGGTCATATCTCCCTCATACGGACTCTGATTCTCGCAAACTCGGACTTGTTTCCAAGCAGAATTTCGATACGAACGCAATGGCGCAACCCGTTTCCCTTGATTTTGATTTTAAAATTTAATTCTGCCTTAATTTGTGAATCTTAGTGTTACAGAATTACGGGGTGTTACATAGGACTTCTGCCTATCCTGAGCTATCTTCATTCGCTGTTTAATAAGATCAATCTTTTCAGAAGTTTCTCTAACCATATCCGATCCAAGTAGAAGTCTTTCTGTAGATTCCCACCAACAAGTTGGTGATCTAAAGGGTCATTCGTACAATGCTTCAAGAGGTGCCATGCCAATGCTAGCATGATAACTGTTGTTGTAGGAGAACTCTATTAAAGGAAGATGCTCTTCCCAAGTACCTCTGAAGTCTGGGATACACAGTCTTAAAAATTCCTCAAGAACTCTCTTCACCCTTTCTGTTAGTCCATCGGTCTGAGGGTGATAAGCGGTGCTCAAAAACAACTGTGCACCTAATGCTTCTTGCAAGCTCCTCCAAAATTCAATGGTGAAAATGGGGTCACGAGCAGTTACGATACTGGAAAGTACTCCGTGAAGACGGACTATCTCACGAACGTAAATTGTTGTCAACCATGTTGTCGTCCACTTACTCTTAACTAGAATGAAATGAGCGCTCTTGTAAGTCTGTCTACTACAACCCAAATACTGGTATTGCCTTTCTTGATCTAGGCAAACCATCTATGAAATCCATAGAGACGCTCTCCCACTTCCACTGTGGGACCTCCAAAGGATGAAGTAAACCACCAGGATTCTTTTGCTCAGCTTTAACTTGTTGGCAAGTCAAACATTGAGAAACAAACTCCGCCCCATCTTTCTTTATCCCAGCCCAAAAAAACCCTCTTCATATCTCTATACATCTTATCACCACTTGGATGAATAGTCATCTTAAAATGATGGGCTTCCTCTAGGACTGTCTTCAATAAACTCCCAACTTGGGGAACACAAAGCCTTCCATCTCGTCGCAACCACCCTCTATTGTCTGTGGAATATCAACTGAGGTGACTAGAAGTCTCCCTTTTACTGAGCCTATCCAAGATGTATGAAATCTGTGGATCCTCTCGCTTTGAAGCTCCTATCTGATCCTTAAGAGTAGGTGGCACTTCCAGTGATGCTCATAAGCTAGGCAAAAATTCAATGGAGGGTCTAAAGTCAAAAGTCGATATAAACTCCAAGCTTTTCCTCTCCACAAACAGAGGACTTAAGGCCATCCTCTGTCTACTTAGTGCATCTTCCAGCACATTACACTTGCTAGCGGTATAAGCAATCTTGAGGGCATAAGATGCTAGGAACTCCATCTACCTTTGTTGCCTTAAATTAAGATCTTTCTGCGAGAACAAGTAGTTGAAAGATTTATGATCGGTGTACAACTCGAACTTATCTTCAAGTAAATAAGGGCGCCACGTCTTAAGTGTGAATACTATGGCAGTTAGCTCCAAGCCATGGGTAGGGTAGTTCTTCTCATGAACCATTAACTATCTACCTCCATAACATACTACCCTTTCTTCTTGCATCAGAACTGCACCAAGCCCTGTACCACATGCATCAGTGTATACCGTAAACAATTTGTTCAAATAGGGCAAGGTCAAGACTGGGCTGTTGTCAGAGCCGTCTTCAATCATTGGAAAGCAACATCACAATCTATATCCCATGAAAACATCAGATTTTTCTTCATCATTCTGGTGAGTGGGGATGATATCTCTGCGAAGTCCTTAATGAACTTCCTATAAAAGCCTGTCAATCTAAGAAAGATTCTCACTTCCATTGCATTCTTGGGGATTTGCCAATCTTGAATTGCAACTACCTTTGTGAGATCTACTGTTGTCCTATCTTTAGAGACCACATGCCCTAGAAATCTCACCTCTTTTCTCCAAAAATGGCATTTGGAGGATTTCGCCTTGAACTGATGCGCATGGAGAGTTTTCAAAAGTTCCCTTATATATAAGGCATGCTCTTCCTCGCTCTTCGAGAAAATCAAGATGTCATCAACAAAGACCACAACGAATTTATTTAGAAACTCCTGAAACACTCTAGTCATCAGATCAACAAAATAGGCAGGTGCATTCGCCAACCCAAAAGGCATAACGAGCCATTCAAAGAAACCATCTAGAGTCCTAAAAGTGGTCTTATCTATACTGTCCTCGGCCACCCTCAACTGATGAAACCCCGTGGCCAAGTCCAACTGAGAGAAAACTGAGGCATCAATAAGCTGGTCAAACAAATCATCTATCCTCGGGAGTGGGTGCTTGTTCTTCTTGGTGAGTTTATTCAACTCCCTATAGTCTACACATAAGCGAAGTGAACCATTCACCTTAGCTGCGAATACCATAGGAGCACCCCATTTAGATATGCTTCGCCTAATAAACCCTTTCTCAAGTAGCTCCCCTACTTGCTTGCTAAGCTCCCCCTTTTCCCTTGGAGCATATGGCGCACAGGCAATGCAACTGGCTTTGCATTGTCCACCAAGTATATACAAAAATCGATCTCGCACCTCGGAGGTAATCCTCGAACCTCATCAAAAACATCTGGATACTCACGGACTACTGGTACAGATCACAGATCATCGATAGATGCATCAAGTGACTCTAGGAAACTAAGCATGACAGACTCTTTTGGGTCATAAGAAATCTCGAGGGTCCTCCATGGCAAGTCAAAAGTCTAAGACCCTCCTCTCACAATCCAGAATGGCACCATACATGGCTAGCCAATCCATCCTTGGAATCAATCCATAGCCCATGAAACCAAGCACTAGAATCATGGACAAATGAGCCGACAAATCATGGACAAATGAGCCGTACCACCAATGGGGTTTAAGACAACGGGATCCACTACCATACTAGTACTAAGGTGTAGAGACTCAACCAAAGAATCAGATATAAAAGAATGCGAAGCGCTAGAATCAAAAACAGATCTAACTAGATGATTGGAAAGAGAAATCAACCTTCAACGGAAATTTTCCTACTTGATCTGGAGCACTGGTCGCAAGGGCATGCACCTATCCTCCAGAAGCTCCTTCCCTTTGACCTTGTCTTGTTTCTTGGGGCACCCCTTAGGAAAGTGTCTGACCTCTCCACAAATGAAGCAAGCATTCTTCCTTCTTTTGTTGTCCTTTACCAAGTGACCCTCACATCCACAATTATGGCACTTCCTCTTATCCTTAGCCTTGCAGTTCTTTCCGCCCTTCTTTTGGTGTTGTTGTCCTTTCTTTGGCCACACTTTCTTATTCTGTGTTTCCTCCACCTTAGTTTTTTCTTTTCTCCTTTGTCTTCCTCATGCATCAATGCTATATCAGTGAGCCTCTCAAAAGTTTCTCCCATCGGAATATGAGACTTAGCTAACCCAAGGAGGGGTTCATTCAATCCTCTAGCAAACTGTAAAGCTTTCTTATCCGGAGTATCCACTAGCTCTAGTCCAAACCTTGCCAGTTGATTGAAATTGTTAACATACTCTTTGACAGTCATGCCTCCTTGTTTGAGAGCCAGATACCTTTCCATTTGCATACTTTTCTCAGCTTGAGAAAGAAAGTTCATTTCAATCCTCCACCAAAAATCATCCCAAGTCTCCACTGGACGCCCTGCTTGCGTCAATTCCTGCCAGAATGAAGCCTCATCTTTCAGCAGCCAAGCGGCTAACTGAATCTTCCTATCTTCAAAAATTCCAAACAAGTCCTCCGTCTCTTTAAGCCAATTCCTGGCTTCTGCGAAAGTTTTGGTACCTTGCAATGGCTTTCCACCCATAGCACAAAAATCTTTGTAGATCTTGGAGAAATTATCTGCTCGCGGAGGAGGAGGATGAGGAACAGCGGATGCAGCTGGGGAGGAACGTTTGCTGGACCACCGACAGGTGTCGTGGCCTCTAGATACCCATGGAACCAGCCTGGTATCGTAACGTCCTCAGGAATATTAGGTTCCCCAGACATGCTGAAAAGAAAATAAAAGCGATTCAGATAGAGAATCGAAAGATATTACAAATGGCTTTGAGGAATATGTTTTTCAAAACAGACTTTTCTTTTGAAAATGCTTCCTTTTGAAACCTTTTTGAAAACAATTTTCAAAATCTTTTATCTGATATGGTAACCTTCAGCTCTGATACCAAGTGTGACACCCTACATCTGTTAATGTCTCCCATTAAGAGAGTGTATTAAGTTTCATTAAGCGTTATAGGTAACAGATACAGAAACATTACAAGACAGATATAAAATAGAAGTAGAATTTAAAATTTTATTAAGAAGAAAACTTCGTAGTTCAAAACATGGTTACATCATATGTCTGAAATGCATAAAACGTAGTACATCATTAAAATTTATGTCTTGTACTTAAAACATCAGAGTACAATAAAAGAAGCATAATCCCCAAAACATAGCTATATTAGAGAGATATGAAATCAAGCAGTACATCTAAGCAGCTCCAAGCAGGATGAAAGAAGAATCCTGATCAAGCTTAAGTATTCCCACACTGAGAACCTGAGGGGGAAATAGAAGGGAATGAAGAGGAAACAAAATAGGTCAAACATAAAGTCTGGTGAGTCCAGTTACTTTTAGCATATAAATAAGTCAATGTAACATGATAGGCATATAAATTGGATAAGAGAAATAACATCGTAAAAGGCAGGTATGACAAGGTAAACGGGATAAACATGATAGAGTATATTGCACTTCTCTAATACTTTATCTTTCTCTCTACACCAATACTAGTATATCAAAAATGAGATGATCCCAACAACTATAAGATGGTAAACTTAGGCATACTTCTAATGAGAGCTTTAACCCAATACAATCAACAGGCATCCCAACATACGGCAGTTACCCCTAAGGATAATAACGGGCTCCTAAACATACCAGAGTCCAAATGTGCCCTAATTACTACCCCAATCAATCGGCTGCCTACTCTAGATACCCTGTGCTGGCCCCATAGTAGGATGTACCATTTCCTAAAGTGGCAACCCTTCGTATTCAAGATGTACACAACCATATCTACAGGTGTCACGACATCTAAACCTCCTCTACCGGACCCATGCACGCACTTAACCCCGTCGGAATGCGGCGCCCACACCACCCCTTCATTTGGATCTCTTACAATCATCCCAGTAAGCGTTCCCCGACTCCGACCTGGTTCGATTACTCGTTTGATACCTACATACGAGTTACTAACTGAAACAGATCCCACACACAATATGATACAAGCTTCCCCCCTACGCTTGAATCTACATTAGGTTTTCCACATGTTATGCCATACCAGAGTAAAAGATTGCATAACCCCACAGGTTAAGTTTGTGGGCCTATATATAAATATTAACCACTACCCAAGATATACTTAACCCTCCCGCTGTTTCATACAATTTTACTTAAGCCCTACATATACAATCCTTATGGATTCAACTAGGTTAAGTATTCAATTTCATTTCCTTATATTCATTTATGGTTATAATGCACTAGACCTCCCACATTAATCCTACAACTTGTGGATGCTGGATATGTCAGTTGGTTCCGGGCAGACTTCTTCCACAAGTCAGGCCTAACCTCGTGTCTTAGCACGTCGCATGTTTATGCACTTAGACCCCTCACAATAGGTTCACCACTTGTGGTCGCTGGATATGCTAGTTGGTTCCGGGCAGACTTCCACCCTAAGTGTAACCTAACCTTGTGTCTAAGCGTGGTTACAGTTTCTAATTACTGTAATTCTAGGCATTTTCAATATTAACCAATTATTCCTATGTCATTATAGGTTTTCATTACCTTTTCCCAAGTCATGTTCATAATGAACCATATGCCCTAAATTAAGGTCTTTAATCACAATTTTAGTTTATTCCCCAAATCCACAATCATACATTTTATTCAAGTTATGCCCAAATTTCCCAATACAAATTATACCCCAATTTTAAAATTTTCCCCTCGTTCCTAATTTAACGCATTCGCATATTTCAGCGGTATGCCTTGGCTCGAAGGTAGCCTGGCTATATAAAAATAAAAGGAAAACGAAGAAGGGAAGAGGACATAAATGATCATAATAATAAGATTGACATATAATAGCAGAAATAGGCATAGCAACTAATAAACATACAGTGAAAAAGTTGGGCATAATGCCAAGATAGGCATATAGGAAGAAATCTGATGAACATGTGATAGTAGAACTGATTCTAACATAATAGGGACATCATAAACATGTATGATGGGATCTAAGTAATGAATTAGATCAACTAACAATGGCAGATATGACATGATAAATAGGTATAGGCTTAGATCTAGATCATAGTCATGTCAGAATAACTTAAATACACGGGTTATAGAAGATCTGAAATGATTCAGATAGTCACAGGCTTAGATCCAAGTTATAGTCATGTCAAGATTAACTTTTAAGTATTTAGATCGAAAATTAACATAGACTCACTATGATTGGATCTAGTAAATAGAAGAGGGATTGCAGACGTTGAATCACATATCTCTAAACTTGAATAACTCTAGTTGATTGTTAAAGAAGAAAAGACTTGATTTAATCCGGGCAGAGTCAACATCCAGTTCTCTATTGTTTTGGGTATGGAGAAATAAGAGAAATGGGGTCTTATTTATAGCCTAAAGCCAACGAACCAAGTCAAGAAAGGAGTCCACAATCAGTCCGAAGAATTCTGCCTAGATCTGCCATGAGGGGGTCGACCCCTCCTTGGTGTGTCGTCCCAGGGGTTGACACCCACTTGATGGGGTCGACACCTCTAGGCGGGAATTTTTCCGCTCCCCTTTTCTGTGCGAATTTTGAATATATTTTTCTTATGCGTATACAAACTTCAAACATTAATAACTTCTTCATGCGATGTCCATTTTCTGCAAACCTGGTGTCTATTTTGACCAGAATTCCGAGATGAACGCAATAGCACAATCCCTTTCCCTTAATTCTGAATATTTATTTAATTATTCTTTAATTTGTCATCTTTAGTGTTGTTGAAATTATAGGGTGTTACATATAATAAATTCGACTATTTACTAAGAAAATAAAACAGAATACTGAAAATAAAATTGTAGAACAAAAATAAATAATCAAGAAAAAGTAAAAATTTAGAGTTACCATTGAATCTAAGCAGGCGATCAATCACAAATGAGAAAAGTAAATTGCAATACCAAATTATGCTCTATCAAATCTAATTGAATAAACAAAACAAATTTTCTAGACCCAAAAGGAGTATAGAAAAGAAAAGAAAGAACTCTCAATTCTTGGATGAAGTTTGCAATGAGAATACATGGGTATTTATAGGATAGATTAGCCAACCTAAACCTTAGTACAATCACATATGGCCACAAGTTAAATATGGTAAGTTTTATAACTGGAAAGTTTTAAAATTGATAAGTTTTGGATTTTCCACTTTTCCTCTTGCTTTCTTGACAAGTCTTCCTTGATTTGTGATAGGCATATTCTTTCTACCAATTATTTTCTTGTCTAAAAAGCAATTTGACGTGAGATATTCATCTACAAGTCTTCATTTATATATATATATATATATATACACACACACACACACACACACACACACATACTTACACAGCAATTTGATCTCTAATTACTATTTTTCTGACTACATGTGGCTAAGTCGGCATATCTGTAAAAGTGACAAAATAATACCCAAGTAATATTTATTTACACACAAAAGATAATATACAAGAGAATAAAATAAACACTTTTAAATGTTAATCAAATACCCCCACACTTATCTTTTACTGGTCCTCGAGTAAAACAGGACTGAAAAACGAAACTAGGTAAGTCAAACTTTCATAGGAAACACGATTGCATTAAGCGTATGCAACAAGTTGCTAAACCCCTAGGTGTCCCTAGTAGGACGAGTGGTGTCTTATGAGGGTTTTCAGTGGATACTACCCACAAAATACGAATGTAGTATGTTATGGTGCTAGTGCAACTATATGAATGTAACAGGCATATGCAAATGAAAACAAGGCTTGTTTCGGAAAAGTTTCAATATAGCAGTATACAATTCGAAATCAATTTATAGAAATTTTTGGTTCCTCAACTCGTCACAAATTTTCAACATAATTCAAGTTTTCAAACGTTAAATTCTAGTTTAGCCAGTTAGGTGTTGATAACATAGTGCAACCATGAAATAAATTCTTTGTTTTTTTGTCACAGTTTTCAAAGTTGCATTCTTATTTCCTTATGTATGGCTAGTCAAATCTGTAAGGTCAAAAAGTGTTTGGGCATTATTGCTTATTCTCTATCTCTACAAAAATAAAGATTTATAATTAGTTACACACATCTAACATAAAAGACCAAGGTATACCGCCCTTGCACTGCCTTGCGGGATGACGCGAGTGTTTGGGATAGAGCTTGGTAGATATTGAAAATTGACACTAACTTTTTCAACAAGATGTCGGTAATCCTTAGGTGCCCAACTCATAAAATGAGACTAAGGTGTACCACCGTTGTACTGCCTCGTGGGCTGACATGATCGTTGGGAATGAGCTTGGCGGGCTTTCACACCAACGCAAACTATACAAGCAACATTGGATACCCTTGGATTACTATTATTATTGAATATAAGGAGAGAGAGTTACACGAATTCAGCTTAACACAACTTAGTTTTAAAGATTCGAAAAGCCAATATATGTACTTTAAGTCCTTCACTCATGAAACAAAGACTAAATTTAGAATAGACTTCATGGCCATCACCTAAGAATCTTCCTGTGTACCATTTACACTATTATCGCTCGTAATTCAACTTTTCATTACATTTCTTATTCGATCTTAGTTGAGAGAAAAAAAATACAATTAACTGACCAAAAAAATTGTTAACTTGTTTTGTTGTACCAATCTAAAATGAGTCGTATTTCCAAAAAAAATGGTATGTTACTACATTCTAAAATGCATGATGGTCCAATATAATTGCATGAAAATGAAAAGAAAAAGTGAAAAAAAAAATGCAATGCAGGCTCCTCCCGACACTTGGTCAAAACAGTGCCCACACTGTAAACAAACTTTTAAATGTGAAAGATAATACCCATATATGGATAAATGAAGAATGATTTGTAAAATGAAATGTAATTTAACAACTAAATGCGAATGAAAATCATATGCAAAAGGAAATTACGATGATGATGAATGTTCTTTGATGAATGAAGCTTCCTTTTCCCCCCACTCTTGCCTTTATTGAAAATAATGCATGATGATTTATTTTTTGATTTGTGAGGCATATTAGTGAATTTTGAAATCAAAATCCGTCCTATAAATTTTTTGTCATGCCAAGGGTTTATATCATTCAATTGAAGATTA
The DNA here is from genome assembly GCA_030737875.1 of Allium sativum. Classification (NCBI taxonomy): domain Eukaryota; kingdom Viridiplantae; phylum Streptophyta; class Magnoliopsida; order Asparagales; family Amaryllidaceae; genus Allium; species Allium sativum. Next base: position 627,920,281 of record CM060920.1, read on the forward strand.
TCATAATCCCCTAAACTTGAGTTTTTAACAACAATTTCATTCGATGGTATGGAACTAAGATTACCTTCGAGACATTCTGTAACACCCCGTATTTTCTGTGAATATTAAAGTAACGAATTAAGGAATACTAAATTTTAAAAGTGAGAATTAAGTAAAACGGGTTGTACCATTTCGCTCGTCTCGGAATTCTACTTGAGATAGAGTACGAGTTTGCGTAAATCGGACTCCGTATGAAGAAGTTATAAGCCTTAGAATCTTGCATATGCACAAGGAAGATTACATATAAATATTATAATTCCAAATGGTTCAAAACGGGTCTAAAATTCGAAATCAGCCAAAGGGAAGTGAGCGGGAAAAATCCCGCTCAATAGGTGTCGACCTCCCCTAGGGGGAGTCGACATAGATGTCGACACCCTTAATGGGAGTCGACATAGGAGTCGACCCCCCTATAGGGGGGTCGACATAGGTATCGACCCCCCTATAGTGTGTCGACCCCTTTTCCAGATCTGGACGAAATTTTTGGACCGACGTGTTTTGGCTAATGGGTCGCCCCCTGATTCACTCTGTGACGTATTTTTCTGCTATGGACGATTGTGATGACTCCTAAACTAATCTGAAGGCTCTAAAACACTCTCTACACCTATAAATTAGTGCCTAGACCTAACCTAATTCATAACAATTTCTTCTGACGCCGCTATGCTGCTGAACTCTCAATCCTCTTAGCCGCCGCCTCTAAACACCTAAATCATATTAGAAAATCTTCATCGATAATCAACCTTGGAGATAAATCAACATCTGCACACCTATTTTCTCCTAATCTAAGCACTGTAAGTTCAAGTTACTTTCAGATGTGACTTCTTAATTGAAACTCTTGGCATGTAATAATTTGAATCCAAGCTATACCTGATCATGAGATAATCCTTTCAAATTTACCAAATCTATTTTATCTGATTTATGTCTGTGATGTTATTCAAATCTATTTTATCAGATACGTGCCTGCGATGTTATTTAAATCCATTCTATCAGATTTGTGCCTGCGATGTTATTCAAATCTATTTTATCAGATTTGTACCTGCGATGTTATTCAAATCTATTTTATCAGATTTGTGCCTGCGATGTTATTCAAATCTAATTTATTGGATTTATGCCTACAATGTAATTTTATTCAGATCTATACTTCTTTTATGTTCCTAATATTGTATTACCAAATCTAGCATTGTATGGCCATTTTATGCCTAATCTTTTTATGTTTCCTCTTCTTCCCCTTTTATTATGGATCTAGGTTGTCTCAAGCCTAGACAAAATCTTGTTATATATACAATTGGAATTCGGGGGAATTGGGCCTAATCTATTTTATGTACTATTGGGCGTAACTTGTAATTGAGATTTGGGCATAATTTGTAATTGAGACTTGGGTATAACTTGTATTGGGGGCAGTATTATCATTGTAACTGCAAGTTTGGGTTAATTGGCATATAAATCAAGTTTTGGGGCATAATTGTTATTGTTGCGAACTTGGGGTAAAACTGAAATATTAAATCTAGATTGGGCATAAACTGTAAATTGGGATATTAATCTAGATTGGGCATAACTATTGGTTGGGACGCCAAGCATAATGTATATTGTGATTTTGGGCATGACTATTATTACAAATTTGGGAAGATTGGGTGTAACCTATTTTGAGTAAAAACTTGAATTTGAACTTGTGGGGCATGACTTGCAATTAGCTTCATTTTAGTATAACTTGATAATTGGAACATGACTAGTTTTGTGAATTTGGGATGATTAGCATATAAAATCTAGATTTGGACATATATGGTAAATATGCTAAAAGATAAACATGGCTAACCCGAGGTTAGATTGAGTTGCGGTGTAAAACTACCCGGAACCGCCCAGCACATCCAGTAGCGCAACAACACCTATCTAATGTGAGAGGTTAGTGCATCATACCCATGAAAAACCGGAGGTTAGACTGAGTTGTGGTGTAAAACTTCCCGGAACCACCCGTCACATCCAGTAACCGCAACAACACAGATCTAATGTGAGAGCTTGGTGCATTAATAAATCAATTAATGCTAATGAACAAGACATGTTAATTAAACAAATGGTAGGGTTAAGTTAACTAAGGCAACCCTTAACCAGTACAACATGTTAATTAAACAAATGATAGGGTTAAGTAACACAAGAGGTCAACACTCAACCAATATAACATGATGAACGAGTGGGTTTAAGTTAATAGAAAACACTAAACCAATAAAACATGATGTGTTGGTGGGTTAAGTTAACACGAATGGACAAAACTTAACTAATATTACATGAACGAAGCGGATAGGGTTAAGGAAATCTTAACCAATAATACGTAATGACTTGATCAGTGGAAGGGTTAAGTACATCTCATGTAGGTGGGTAATATTAGTATATATAGGCCCACAAACTTAACCGTTAAGTAAACATGCTTGAAACGTTGGGAGGGTTAAGTACATCTCATTTAGGTGGGTAATATTAGTATATATAGGCCCACAAACTTAACCGTTAAATAAACATGCTTGAATTGGTGGGAGGGTTAAGTACATCTCGTGTAGGTGGGTAATATTAGTATAAATAGGCTACAAACTTAACCATTAAATAAACATTCTTGACTCGGTGGGAAGGTTAAGTACATCTCGTGTAGGTGGGTAATATTAGTATATATAGGCCCACAAACTTAACCGTGAAATAAACGCGCTTAAATCTGTGAGAGGGTTAAGGGTAATAATAGTATATATAGGCCCGCAAACTTAACCATTAAATAAACGTGCTTGAATTTGTGGGAGGGTTAAGTATATCTCATGTAGGTGGGTAATAATTGGGTTATATTTTTATATATAGGCCTACAAACTTAACCAGTAGGAAACCCCAGTAACGGGGACCCATTCCAGTAGTAACCCGCATAGATGTATCATGGTACCCTGAACTAGGCAGGGTGGGGCACGATTACTGGGTTTATAATAAGCTGTCAAAATAGCGGTAGGGGGTACGTCAGTGTAGGTTCCGACGGTTTATGGGCGTGCACGTACACCGAAGTGGGAAAAAGCAGGCACTGGTTACTAGTAGTTACACATTGTGCATCTTGAATCGTGTCGGGTTGCTATCATAAGGACTGATACACCTTATGGTGGGACCATCACAGGGTATCTACACGTAAGAGAGGGCCGACTGACACAGACACATGGAACATTAATACAAGTAGGGAGACGATCGATAGGGTAGTAAGGGTACATCTAACATATTAATGGCAATTAGGAAGATTGAGATGGAATCCTCACAATAAATGTACACCTGAAGGCTACCACAATTGCGGGGATTGGGATCACATTATCATATATCATTTTATATAGATGTCTAGTTGGGACACTAGTTAGGTGCTGTAGAGATATAGAAATCAGAATAACAGGGTAGTAGTGAAGGAGAGAAAGATAGAAGTGCATTCAGTTTATCTTGCCTTATAATTTCTATGTTAATCGTATGTTACTTTTTATCCTTGTTATCACGATATTGTCTTATATTCAGTTTATTCATGTCATGAAGCTTTTTCCTATTTACATGCTGAAAGTCACTGGACTTACCAGACTTATGTCTGACCTAGTTTGTTTTGTCTCTTTTCTTCCGTTCACCCCCTCCCCAAGGTTCACAGGGAGGAAATGTTACCACTTAGCTCAGTTTTCTTTCCAAACTCGAAGATAGTCGATGTATTGCTTTGGTCTCTCTCTTCCACTGCTATGGCTGGTTCATGCTTTATTGGGGAATATCATTGTTATTTTTATACTTCTTTTATACTTGGAAGTTTTTGAATCAAGACAGAAGTTCTGTGTATTACTTTTAAGCATGATTGAGACAATTGTTGTAAAATCTCGACTGAACCACAATGTTTGTAAAATAACTATATTTTCCGCTGCTTTATTTGTCTGTCTTGTAATTTATCTACATCTTTTACCTAACATGCTCCACCGAAGTTAAGGCATTCCTTTTGTGAGTGACCTTAACGGTGGTTGGGTGTTATACGTGGTATCAGAGCTGAAGGTTACCGGATCTGATACAATATTTGAAAATTTATTTTCAAGACGGTTTTATAAGAAGAATTTTCTAAAGAAAAGTTTTGATTTGAAGGCATATTTCCCAAAGCCATATGCACTATCTTTTGATCCTCTGTTTGAATCCTTGTTTTCCTTCTTTACTGAGTCTCTAGGGCTCCTGGATTTTTGGGAGGTAACCTCATCGCGGCATGGTTCCGAAGGCTTGATGAGACTACGACACCTGTCAAAGGGCAAAGAAGTGCCCAACTTCCATACAGCAGCATTAGTTTCACCTGCGGCTAATTTTCTTTCAAACTTTGTAGGGTTTTCCATGCGATGGAGGCACCTTTTAAGAGACTTTTCAACAAGCCACAAAAGGATGGCAAAGATGAGAATGAGGGAGTCTGGCTAAGGAGCACAACCCAAGGATGAGAAACTCATGGATATGGACTTGGTTCACAAAGGAGGAAAGAATAGAAAATCTAAGACAAGAGGAAGTGTCATTATTATTGTAACAACCCGTATTTTTATAATGTATTATAACTATAAATCAAGGCTGAATTAATTTTTAAAATAAGAATCAAGGGAAACGGGTTAAGCCATTGCGTTCGTCTTGAAATTTTGCTTGGAAATGAGTCCGAGTTTTCGAAAATCGGAGTCCGTATGACCAAGTTATGACCTTTCGAAATTCAAATTCAAATTTTGAAATTCAAACCTCAGAATGGACTGGGAGGGAAATTTCCCACCCAGGACCAGGTCGACCTGGGGGTCGACTATGTAGTCGACCTGCCCAGGACCAGGTCGACCATAGTGTCGACTTGGGGGTCGACCTGGTGGCCGAGCCCACTTCTGAAGATGGATTCAATTTGATGTTTCTGGCCTCGTTTCTGTCTACATTCGTTGACCTGGCCCTATATAAACATCCCCTAACACTAGTCTCTCTACACAAAATTCTCTTTGACCTTATGCTGCTCTAATTCTGGTTGAAAAGTTAGAGAAAGGGACTACTTCTTCTACGTCAAAACTACGTTAAGAGAATTGCTGATTTGGGGATTTATGTTTGGACTTGACTAAGCATATAAAGATTCAACATCGACTCTCTTTATCTAATTCTCGAACCACGATCTGTAAGCCCCAGTTACTTTTAGATTTAAACTGTAAATGTAATATGAATATGTTGTAAATTGAAATTGGACCTGTGTATGATGACTGTTTTGCATCCATGCTTGTTCATCTTGGATCTTGACTTTTGGGTATATTACTATGACATTGATTTGGGGCGTATTCATGTTGTGAATCAAAAAGAAAACCCCCTCATATTATCGTGTTGAATCTGCTATTAGTCACAAGTTTATGACTATCACCTTATGTCAACCGTTACCATGACTATACTGTCACCTTATGTCAACTGTTATCTTGGCTAGTACCTTATTTTGCTAGATTTGGAATCTTTATGTTTGAGGCCAATATTCCATATGCCAGTAATGTTATAATCATTTATCTCAAGTCATACCATGCTATGCTAGTAATCACTTTTGCCACCTTGTACCCGTCCCTTTTTATGTTATTCCCTAATTAGATTTATTTGTATCGATTCGAGTTTAAGTGCGATGGGAATACGATTTGGGTAGATTAGGTAAAACATGAATTGGCTTTGAACATGAACGTTATTATAACTTGAACCTGTATATGGACAAGAACTTGACATGAAATTTACATGAAACCTGACATGAAAACTTGACATGAATTTAGAATCGAAACTTGAATCTGAGCATGACACATAGATAAACTTGAAAATGGCCAACACGAGGTTGGGTTGAGTTTGCAGTGTAAATCTGCCCAGAACCGCCCGGCAAATCCAGTGACTACAAACAATAGGATCCAATGTGAGTAGTTAGTCATATCACACGAAAAACCCGAGGTTAGACTATGTTGTGGTGTAAATCTGCCCGAAACCGCCCGGCAAATCCAGTGACCACAATAATTAGTCTAATGTGAGAGGTTGAGGTGCATTAATGAATTAATGCCACATGATAGGTTTAAGTCATGAACCACTTGAATATACTTAACCAACTTGACACGATGATTTGATAGGGTTAAGTCATGAACCGCTTGAACACACTTAACCAACTTGATACATGATTTGGATAGGGTTAAGTCACGAATTTTAATGACAACACTTAACCCATTAGAAACCCTAGTTACGCGGTCCTTTTCAACAGTAACCCACTTATATGTATCACGATACCCTGGGACTAGGCAGGGTGGGGCACGATTACTGGGCTGATTGTAAGCGACCGGAACGACGGCTGAGTAGGTGCGCCATTGTAGGTTCAGGAGGACTATGGTCGTGCACGTAGTCCGGAGTTGAAAAAGCAGGCATTGGGCACCCGTAGGTTTACACTGTGCGGTCTTGATTCGTGTCGGTGGTTGGCACCATAGGGCTTGATACACCCTATGGTGGACCTAGCACAGGTAACTACATTTCAGGATAGGGCCGTATGACACAGACACAAGACGAGCTAGAACTTGTAGGGAGCCGATCGATTAGTAGATCGTACCGTAGGTCCCCGTAATGGGTCACTTCATGATACTGGGCCAAGGGATCATTTCATGATTAATACTTGACATGGGTCAGAATACTAGTACAGTTGGTGCAGCGAACCTTGAATATGCGATGCTAGACTTTACTTATCTTGTTATCTTAATTGTCATACTAGTCATGTTATCATCCTTATGTTTAATTCCAGTTTTCACATGTCATACTACCTTTTCTAGTTTTTATACTGAAAGTCACTAGGGCTTACCAGTCTTATGACTGACCCTTTTCCTTTCGCCTCTTTTTCTTTCGTTCCCTCCCCCCACAGGTTCTCAGGGAGGGAACACTAGCTCTTGCTTGGATTTAGCTTACTTTCTGACAGCTCATGTACGGTTTGGTCTTGAGCTATGCTATGGCTGCTTCTGCTATTTATGGGGAATAATTTACTTTTGTTATCTTAAGTTTATGCTTCTTTATTTGGAACTTGATGTAATGGAATAATTTGTACCTTGGATATATGGGGTTTTGACTCTTTTCTGGAAAGTAATAAAAATTTGGTTTTTAATTTCTACCGCTGCTTTATTCTGCCATGTGATATCTCTGTGTATGTTTACCTAGATAATACTCCACCAAAACTAGTGCATTCCCTTTGTGAGTGACCCTAGCGGAGGTGGGGTGTTACATTTGGTATCATAGCAGAAGGTTACCAGGCTGGGCAAAAGTTTTAAAAACCTTCAGAAACTATTTTCAAAACCATTTATAAAGAAGCATTTTTCAAGAAAAGTTTTATGTTTAAAAAGTCTATTCCCCAAAAGCCATTAGCATCTTCCTTTGTTTCCTCGTTTGAATCTTTTTCTTTTCGTTTTTCAGCATGTCTGATCTTAACCTTCCTGAGGGAATACCCGTACCTGGATGGTTCTGAAGGTACTTAGAAGCTAGGTCCAACGGCGCGGGCCCGGCAGACATCCCTCCTCCTCCTCCCCAGTGGCCGCGGTTCCTCCTCCTCCTGGTACCACCTTTGCCAAAATATGAAAAGACTTTAAAGCAATGGGCGGCAAGAACTTCGTTGGAACTGAAACCTTTGTTGAAGCACGAAACTGGCTAAAGGAGACTGAAGACTTGTTTGTTATCTTTTATGTGAAGGACCATAGGAAAGTTCAGTTGGCAGCATGGTTGTTGAAAGAGGAAGCTGCATTTTGGTGGGAAGTCACCAACGCTACCAGGCCAATTGAGACTTGGGCAGACTTTAGAGAGAGGTTTGGGCTTAAATTCTTATCGTCAGCAGAAGAGAACCTTCAGATGGAGAGATTCCTAGCACTCAAGCAAGGGGACATGTCTGTTAGGGAGTACGTGAATAAGTTTAATCATCTTGCTCGGTTCGGTTTGGACTTGGTCAACACAGCCTAGAAAAAGGCTGTTCACTTTGCTCGAGGATTGAACGAGCCACTACACAGTTTGTCCATAACTTATATACCCATGGGGGCGACCTTGGAAAGCTTGGTGGATATGGCTCTACTTCATGAGGAAGACAAGAATAGCAAGAAGGAGGTTAAGCCTAATGAGACTCAGAATAAGAAAATTGACTCCAAGAAGGGGGCAACAAGAATAACAAGAATAACAAAAGCAACAGCAAACCACATGAGACGAGGAAGTGCAACTTTGGTGGTATTACGGTACATCTAGCTAAAGACTGTAGAAAGAAGAAGAGGAAGTTGGGTGAATGCTTTCATTGTGGAGATACTGGACACATCAGCAAGGATTGCCCTGAAAAGCAAGGACAGGGGCAAGGGCAGACCCAGCGAGCAGGACCTTCTGAAGGGAAGTTGCATGCTCTCAACACCACTCCAGCACTTGACCGAGGTAGTAATATTTCCGTAGAAAGCCTTGTTTACATTTATGACTTTCTTGTTCAAACCTTATTTGACTCTGGCGCATCGCATACTTTTATTTCTTCTGGTATTGTTGAAAATCTGCACCTAAGTACTAGTCTGGTTGAGGATCCCGTTATAGTTTCAAATCCAACTGGGGGCTCCGCCCAATTATCTATGATGTGTGTGGATTTGAGGATCTCTATCTTAAGCGTAGAATTCACGTGTAATGCTTATGTTCTCGGATTTATGGGATACTGTTTGATCCTAGGTATGGATTGGTTGTCTGATTATGGAGCCATTCTTGATTGTGAACGAAGGGTAGTGAGGCTCATGACTCGCCTCGGTAATACCCTTGAAATTTCTTGTAACCCTAAGGGTCCGGTCATGTTGTGTTATCTTGAATCCCTTGACTCGTCCGACGATAATTTGCAATCTGTAAGAGTGGTCCGAGAATATCCAGATGTATTTGATGAAGTAATGGGTTACCTCCTAAACGCGAGATAGACTTCCGAATTTATCTTGTTGATAATGCCAAGCCAGTTTCATTGCCCGTTAGGCACATGGCCCCGCGAGAAAGAAGAGAGCTCAATAAACAAGTTAACGAGTTTCTTGAGAAAAATTTCATAAGACGAAGCATTTCTGAATGGGGTGATCCAGTGGTATTCGCTACTAAGGCGGATGGATTGCTTCGTCTGTGCGTAGATTATCTTGAGTTAAACAAGCTGACAAAGAAGAATAGGCACCCACTACCAAGAATCGACGATTTGTTTGACCAGCTTGTGGGAGCATCTGTTTTCTCTCAACTCGATCTTGCCACAGGATTCCATCAGCTTAGAGTGGTTGAGGATAACATTGACAAAACTGCGTTTAGGACTCCAGATCGGTTCTTCGAATGGCTTGTCATGTCGTTTGGGTTAACGAATGCACCCGTATACTTTGAAGATTTGATGAGTAGGGTGTTTCAGGAGTTCCTTAACAAGTTTGTGGTAGTTTTCGTGGATGATATTTTGATCTTCTCAAAAGATGAAGAAGAGCATGCTAGACATCTCAGGGAAGTCATGGAAACACTTAGAGCACGCCAGTTAAAGGCTAAGTTCTCCAAATGCCATTTATGGAGGAATGAAATCCGGTTCCTTGGACATGTAGTTTCTAAGCAAGGCATAGCCGTGGATCCCGCAAAGGTTGTCGCGGTACAAGACTGGAAAATTCCTAAGAATGCAACTGAGTTGAGAAGCTTTCTCGGTTTGGCGGGCTACTACAGGAAGTTCATCAAGGACTTCGCTAAGATTTCAGCCCCTCTTACTAAGTTAACAAAGAAGAACCTAGCTTTTGCATGGGACATAGAGTGTGACGCTGCTTTTTAGAGACTTAAGAAAGCCCTCAGCACAGCTCTAGTTTTGGCATTACCCGATGGAGGTAAGACATTTACCGTGTACACAGATGCGTGCGGCACGGGATTAGGCGCTGTCCTAATGTAAGATGGAAGAGTAATATGCTATGAGGGCAGACAACTTAAAGTTCATGAGAAAAACTATCCCACGCATGACTTGGAGTTGGCTGCAATTGTTTTTGAACTTAAAGCTTGGCGCCATTATCTTCTAGGGGAGAGGTTCGAGCTGTATACCGACCACAAATCGCTTAAGTACCTCTTCTCACAGAAAGATTTGAATCTGAGACAACAACAGTGGATGGAATTCTTGGCATCATATGACTTCGATATAGCTTATACCGCTGGCAAGGGTAACGTGGTGGCGGAAGCGCTAAGTAGAAAAAGGTTGACTTTGAACCCCTTGTTTGTTGAAAGGAAAAGCCTTGAGTTTATAGCAACCTTTGATTTTACACCTGCCGTTGAGTCATTAACTGCTATGATAGCATCTCTTGAGTTAAGACCTACACTTTTAGATCTAGTAGGGACTTCACAGAAGGAAGACCCACAGATAGTCGAAATCATGGACAAGATGATTAGTGGTGAGACGTCAAGTCACCTCAGTAGGTATGCCATAGATGAAAAGGGATGGCTAAGGCGCGATGGAAGGCTATGTGTCCCACAAGTGGGAGACCTAGTAAGGAAAGTTCTCGAAGAGGCGCATCACTCGAAGATGACCATACATCCTGGAGGGGATAAGATGTACGGAGATATGAAACGCATTTTCTTTTGGGCTGGAATGAAAAAGGACGTGGCAGAGTTCATTTCGAAGTGCATGGTGTGCCAACAAGTAAAGGCCGAGTCGAAGAAGCCCGGTAGGCTATTACATCCTTTGGAGGTTCCGCAATGGAAATGGGAGAGTATCTCAATGGATTTCGTGGATGGACTGCCAAGGTCAAGGAAGGGAAATACTAGCATATGGGTCATAGTTGATAGACTCACAAAAAGTGCTCACTTCATTCCGGTGAAAAGCAAGAGGACTGCATCATGGCTAGCGTCTATTTACCTTCGAGAGGTAGTACGGTTGCACGGGGTTCCTTCTAGTATAATTAGTTATCGTGACCCGATTTTCACTAGCCAGTTTTGGAATAGTCTACAGGAAGCCATGGGTACACGACTGAGTTTAAGCACGGCCTATCACCCGCAGACGGATGGACAAACTGAAAGGGTAAATAGGGTACTAGAGGATCTTTTAAGACTATGCATTCTTGACTTTTGTGGTACCTGGGAAGACCATCTTCCTCTCGTGGAGTTTGCATATAATAACAGTTACCGAGCTAGCATCAGAATGGCACCGTTTGAAGCCCTGTATTGAAGACCATGCAAATCGACAACTTGTTGGTGGGAGACGACTACAGGCTTATACTTGGCCCTGACATGATAAGAGACACTTCTGAGAAGGTTGAGTTGATACGAAGACAGATGAAAACGGCCCAAGATAGACAGAAATCTTATGCGGACAAGAGAAGGACAGACCTAGAGTTCGAAGTCGGAGATATGGTCTTTATAAAAGTTTCTCCGTTACGCAATGTATTTCGTTTTGGAGCAGTTGGAAAGCTAGCACCAAGGTTCGTAGGACCGTTCCCTATCACTGAGAGGATTGGACGGATGGCCTATAAGGTAGGCTTACCCGAGAAGCTAACTGGAGTACACAATGTTTTTCACGTCTCGCATCTCCGAAAGTGCTTGCATGAGTCGGCCGAAGTGGTTGAGCCAAGCATCCTTGAAGACATAGAAGTTGAGAAAGAAGCAACATTGAGGCGAGTTCCGATTCGTTTCTTGGGGACCGAGATTAAAAAGCTAAGGAATCGAGAAGTCAAGCTAGTTAAAGTGCAGTGGAGTGAAACCCAAGAAGACGCAACTTGGGAAACCGAAGAGAAGATACGCGCGCTTTACCCATTTCTTTTTTAGGGTACATTCTCGATCTCTTTTTCCTATAAACTTGAAAACCTTTTCGTATCATGCTTCTACTACCTACGTATGTCTTGTTATCTTCTCGATCTTATCTTGAGAACCTTAGGTAGAACCATATGGATGTAAACATGTGATTGAAACATGTTATGGTTGTTGTTTGCAAATGGTTGCAAGTGTTTGCAAGTGGTTACTGGTGGATGCATGACACACATTAGGCACTAGATCGGCTCAGTCACATTTTCATGTTGCATATGCATGAGTGCTTATACTTGTACATGGATGGAACTTGTTATGCTATCACTTGGATGTTGCATATGAATGAATGTTTGTGCACTCATGTAGAGATTATAAACTATGTTAGGAATTTGCATACTTGTTGGATTCATTAAACTAACATATTTTGCATTAAGGAGGTTTACTGAATCAGTAACCGCCCGATCTTTTACATTAGATAAGTACATATATACACACTTTCTGCATATGTTCATACAGCACTAGAAATATTTTAAGGACAATGGTTGCCTGTGGATGATTCTTTGAGTAGATGGATGATTGGATGGTAGGATATATTCTTTCTAACTTAGAGATTTCGGGGACAAAATCCTTTAAGGGGGGAGAATGTAACAACCCGTATTTTTATAATGTTTTATAACTATAAATCAAGGAAGAATTAATTTTTGAAATAAGAATCAAGGGAAACGGGTTACGCCATTGCGTTCGCCTTGAAAGTCTTCTTCGAAACGAATCCGAGTTTTCGAAAATCGGAGTCCGTATGACCAAGTTATGACCTTTCGAAGTTTTCATGTTCAAAACAGCTCAGAATTCGAATTCAAATTTCGAAATTCAAACCTCAGAATGGACTGGGCGGGAAATTTCCCGCCCAGGACCAGGTCGATCTGGGGGTCGACTATGTAGTCGACCATAGTGTCGACCTGGTGGCCGAGCCCACTTTTGAAGCTGGATTAACTTTGATGTTTCTGACCTCGTTTCTGTCTACATTCGTTGACCTGACCCTATATAAACAGCCCCTAACACTAGTCTCTCTACACAAAATTCTCTCTGACCTTATGCTGCTCTAATTCTGGTTGAAAAGTTAGAGAAAGGGACTACTTCTTCTACGTCGAAACTACGTTAAGAGAATTGCTGATTTGGGGATTTCTGTTAGGACTTGACTAAGCATATATAGATTCAACATCGACTCTCTTTTTCTAATTCTCGAACCACGATCTATAAGCCCCAATTACTTTTAGATTTAAACTGTAAAGGTAATATGAATATGTTGTAAATTGAAATTGGACCTGTGTATGATGATTGTTTTACATCCATGCTTGTTCATCTTGGATCTTAACTTTTGGGTATATTACTATGACATTGATTTGGGGCCTATTCATGTTGTGAATCAAAAAGAAAACCCCGTCATATTATCGTGTTGAATCTGCTATTAGTCACAAGTTTATGACTATCACCTTATGTCAACCGTTACCATGACTATACTGTCACCTTATGTCAACTGTTATCTTGGCTAGTACCTTATTTTGCTAGATTTGTAATCTTTATGTTTGAGGCCAATATTTCATATGCCAGTAATGTTATAATCATTTATCTCAAGTCATACCATGTTATGCTAGTAATCACTTTTGCCACCTTATACCCTTCCCTTCTAATGTTATTCCCTAATTAGATTTATTTGTATCGATTCGAGTTTAAGTGCGATGGGAATACGATTTGGGTAGACTAGGTAAAACATGAATTGGCTTTGAACGTGAACGTTATTATAACTTGAAGCTGTATATGGACAAGAACTTGACATGAAATTTACACGAAACCTGACATGAAAACTTGACATCAATTTAGAATTAAAACTTGAATCTGGGCATGACACTTAGTTAAACTTGAAAATGGCCAACTCGAGGTTGGGTTGAGTTTGCAGCGTAAATCTGCCCGGAACCGCCCGGCAAATCCAGTGACTGCAAACAATAGGATCCAATGTGAGTAGTTGGTCATATCGCACGCAAAACCCGAGGTTAAACTATGTTGTGGTGTAAATCTGCCCGGAACCGCCCGGCAAATCCAGTGACCACAATAATTAGTCTAATGTGAGAGGTTGAGGTGCATTAATGAATTAATGCCACATGATAGGATCAAGTCATGAACCACTTGAATATACTTAACCAACTTGACATGATGATTTGATAGGGTTAAGTCATGAACCGCTTGAACACACTTAACCAACTTGATACATGATTTGGATAGGGTTAAGTCAAGAATTTGAATGACAACACTTAACCCATTAGAAACCCTAGTTACGCGGTCCTTTTCAGCAGTAACCCACTTAGATGTATCACGATACCCTGGGACTAGGCAGGGTGGGGCACGATTACTGGGCTGATTGTAAGCGACTAGAACGACGGCTGAGTAGGTGCGCAATTATAGGTTCAGGCGGACTATGGTCGTGCACGTAGTCCGGAGTTGAAAAAGCAGGCATTGGGCACCCGTAGGTTTACATTGTGCGTGCTTGATTCGTGTCGGTGGTTGGCACCATACGGCTTAATACACCCTATGGTGGACCTAGCACAGGTAACTACATTTCAGGATAGGGCCGTATGACATAGACACATGACGAGCTAGAACTTGTAGGGAGCCGATCGATTAGTAGATCGTACCGTATGTCCCCGTAATGGGTCACTTCATGATACTGGGCCAAGGGATCATTTCATGATTAATACTTGACATGGGTTAGAATACTAGTACAGTTGGTGCAGCGAACCTTGAATATGTGATGCTAGACTTTACTTATCTTGTTATCTTAATTGTCATACTAGTCCTGTTATCACCCTTATGTTTAATTCTAGTTTTCACATGTCATACTACCTTTTCTAGTTTTTATACTGAAAGTCACTAGGGCTTACCAGTCTTATGACTGACCCTTTTCCTTTCGCCTCTTTTTCTTTCGTGCATTTGTATGAATGATTGTGCACTCATGTAGAAGTTATAAAGAACGATTAGGAATAATTACATACATGATGGACTCATGGCACTGACATAATCCGCATTAAGGAGGTCAATTGAATCAGTAGACCACCTGATTTTGCATTAGATAAGGACATGTACACACACTACGCATACAATCATGAAAGCATTAGAAATCTTTTTAAGGACAATGGATGCCTGTGATTGATGGTTGAGTAGATGGATATTGGATGTTAGGATACATTCCTCTTAACTTAGAGATTTCGGGTACGAAATCATTTAAGGAGGGGAGAATGTAACACCCCATAATTTCTGTGAATATTAAAGTAACGAATTAAAGAATACTAAATTGTAAAAGTGAGAATTAAGTAAAACATGGTGCGCCACTTCATTCTTCTTGGAATTCTGCTTAAGATAGAGTCTGAGTTTGCGTAAATCGGACTCCGTATGAAAAAGTTATAAGCATTAGAAATTTGTATATGCACAAGGAAGATTATATGTATATATATATATATATATTATATAAGTACAGAAGGTTCAAAACAGGTCTAAAAATCGAAATCAGCCAAAGGGAGGTGAGCGGGAAAATTCCCGCTCAACAGGTGTCGACCCCCCTTAGGGGGAGTCGACATAGATGTCGACCCCTTTAAGAGCAGTCGACATAGGATTCGAACCCCCTATATGGGAGTCGACATAGGTGTAGACCCCCCCATAGGGTGTCAACCCCTTTTTCAGATCTGGACGAAATTTCTGGACCGACGTGTTTTGGCTGATGTGTCGCCCCCCGATTCGCTGTGTGACGTATTTTTCTGCTATGGACGATTCTGATGACTCCTAGACTGGTCTGAATGCTCTAAAACACTCTTTACACCTATAAATTAGTGCCTAGACCTAACCTAATTCATAACAATTCCTTCTGACGCCGTTATGCTGCTGAATTGTCAATCCTCTTAGTCGCCGCCTCTAAAAACCTAAATCATGTTAAAAGATCTTCATCAACAATCAACCTTGGATACAAATCAACATCTGCACACCTATTTTCTCCTAATCTATGCACTGTAAGTTCAAGTTACTTTCAGATGTGACTTCTTAATTAAAACTCTTGGCATGTAATAATCTGAATCGAAGTTATACCTGATCATGAGATAATCCTTTCAAATCTATTTTATCTGATTTGTGCCTGCTATGTTATTCAATCTGTTTTATCAGATTCGTGCCTGCGATGTTATTCAAATCTATTTTATCAGATTTGTGCCTGCGATGTTATTCAAATCTATTTTATCAGAATTGTACCTGCGATGTTATTCAAATCTATTTTATCAGATTTGTGCCTGCGATGTTATTCAAATCTAATCTATTGGATTTATGCCTGCGATGTAATTTTATTCAGATCTATAATTCTTTTATGTTCCTGATATTGCTATTATCAAATCTAGCGTCGTATGGCTATTTTATGCCTAATCGTTTTTGTTTCCTCTTCTTCCCCAATTATTATGGATCTAGGTTTTCTCGAACCTAGACGAAATCTTGTTATATATACGATTGGTATACGGGGGAATTGGGCCTAATCCATTTTATGTACTATTGAGCATAACTTGTAATTGAGATTTGGGCATAACTTGTAATTGAGATTTGGGTATAACTTGTATTGGGGGCATTATTATCATTGTAACTGCAAGTTTGGGTTAATTGGCATATAAATCAAGTTTTGGGCATAATTGTTATTGTTGCGAACTTGGGGTAAAATTGAAATATTAAATCTAGATTGGGCGTAAACTGTAAATTGGGATATTAATCTAGACTGGGCATAACTATTGGTTGGGATGCCAAGCATAATGTATATTGTGATTTTGGGCATGACTATTATTGCAAATTTGGGAAGATTGGGTGTGACCTATTTTGAGTAATAACTTGAATTTCAACTTGTGCGGCATAACTTGCAATTAGCTTCGTTAGGGTATAACTTGAGAATTGGATCATGACTAGTTTTGTGAATTTGGGATGATTAACATATAAAATCTAGATTTGGACATATATGGTAAATATGCTAAAATATAAACATGCCTAACCCGAGGTTTGATTGAGCTGCAGTGTAAAACTGTCCGGAACCGCCTGGCACATCCAGTAAGCGCAACAACACCTATCTACTGTGAGAGGTTAGTGCATCAAGCCCAAGAAAAACCCGAGGTTAGATTGAGTTGTGGTGTAAAACTGCCCGGAACCGCCCGACACATCTAGTAATCGTAACAACACAAATCTAATGTGAGAGGTTGGTGCATTAATGAATCAATTAATGCTAATGAAAATGACATGTTAATTAAAAAAATGGTAGGGTTGTAACACCCAACCTCCGCTAGGCTTACTTTCAAAGGGAATGCACTAGTTTTGGTGGAGTATTATCTAGGTTAACATACACAGAGATATCACAAGGTAGAATAAAGCAGCTGTAGAAATTAAAAACCAAATTTTTATTACTTTCCAGAAAAGAGTCAAAACCTCATATATCCAAGGTACAAATTATTCCATTACATCAAGTTCCAAATAAAGAAGCATAAACTTAAGATAACAAAAGTAAATTATTCCCCGTAAATGTCATAGTAATATACCCAAAAGTCAAGATCCAAGATGAACAAGCATGGATGTAAAACATTCATCATACACAGGTCCAATTTTAATTTACAACATATTCATATTACATTTACAGTTTAAATCTAAAAGTAACTAGGGCTTATAGATCATGGTTCGAGAATTAGAAAAAGTGAGTCGATGTCGAATCTTTATATGCTTAGTCAAGTCCTAACATAAATTCCCAAATCAGCAATTCTCTTGACGTAGTTTCGACGTAGAAGAAGTAGTCCCTTTCTCTAGCTTTTTAACCAGAATTGGAGCAGCATAAGGTCAGAGAGAATTTTGTGTAGAGAGACTAGTGTTAGTGGCTGTTTATATAGGGTCAGGTCAATGAATGTAGACAGAAACGAGGTCAGAAACATCAAAGTGAATCCAGCTTCAAAAGTGGGCTCGGCCACCAGGTCAACCCTCAGGTCGACACTATGGTCGACCTGGTCCTGGGCAGGTCGACTACATTGTCGACCCCCAGGTCGACCTGGTCCTGGGCGGGAAATTTCCCGCCCAGTCCATTCTGAAGTTTGAATTTCGAAATTTGAATTCGAATTCTGAGCTGTTTTGAACTTGAAAACTTCTGAAAACTTTGAAAGGTCATAACTTGGTCATACGGACTCCGATTTTCGAAAACTCGGACTCGTTTCCAAGTAG
This sequence comes from Allium sativum, assembly GCA_030737875.1. Lineage (NCBI taxonomy): Eukaryota > Viridiplantae > Streptophyta > Magnoliopsida > Asparagales > Amaryllidaceae > Allium > Allium sativum. Next base: position 627,938,326 of record CM060920.1, read on the forward strand.
AATTTCGAGACGAACGCAATGGCCTAACCCGTTCGAAAGGTCATAACTTGGTCATGCAGAAGATTAGGCGGTTACTGATTCAGTAAACCTCCTTAATGCAAAATATGTTAGTGTAATGAATCCAACATGTATGCAAATTCCTAACATAGTTTATAATCTCTACATGAGTGCACAAACATTCATTCATATGCAACATCCAAGTGAAAGCATAACAAGTTCCATCCATGTACAAGTGTAAGCACTCGTGCATATGCAACATGAAAATGTGACTGAGCCGATATAGAGCCTAATGTGTGTCATGCGTCCACTAGCAACCACTTGCAAACATTGCAACCACTTGCAAACATCAACCATAACATGTTTCAATCACATGTTTACATCCATATGGTCCTACCTAAGGTTCTCAAGATAAGATCGAGAAGATTAACAAGACAAACGTAGGTAGTAGAAGCATGATACGAAAAGGTTTTCAAGTTTATAGGAAAAAGAGATCGAGAATGTGCCCTCAAAAAGAAATGGGTAAAGCGCGTGTATCTTCTCTTCGGTTTCCCAAGTTGCGTCTTCTTGGGCTTCACTCCACTGCACTTTAACTAGCCTGACTTCTCGATTCCTTAGCTTTTTAATATCCGCCCCCAAGATACGAATCGGAACTCGCCTCAATGTTGCCTCTTTTTCCACTTCTACGTCTTCAAGGATGCTTGGCTCAACCACTTCGGCCAACTCATGCAAACACTTTCTGAGATGCGAGACGTGAAAGACATTGTGTACTCCAGTTAACTTCTCGGGTAAGTCTACCTTATAGGCCATCCATCCAATCCTCTCAGTGATAGGGAACGGTCCTACGAACCTTGGTGCTAGCTTTCCAACTGCTCCAAAACGAACTACATTGTGTAATGGAGAAACTTTTATAAAGACCATATCTCCGACTTCGAACTCTAGGTTTGTCCTTCTCTTATCCGCATAAGATTTCTGTCTATCTTAGGTCGTTTTCATCCGTCTTCGTATCAAATCAACCTTCTCAGAAGTGTCTCTTATCATGTCAGGGCCAAGTATAAGCCTGTCTATCATCTCCCACCAACAAGTTGGTGATTTGCATGGTCTTTCATAACGGGCTTCGAACGGTGCCATTCCGATGCTAGCTTGGTAACTATTGTTATATGCAAACTCCACGAGAGGAAGATGGTCTTCCCAAGTACCACCAAAGTCAAGAATGCATAGCCTCAGGAGATCTTCTAGTACCCTATTTACCCTTTCGGTTTGTCCATCCGTATGTGGGTGATAGGCCGTGCTTAAACTCAGTCGTGTACCCATTGCTTCTTGTAGACTATTCCAAAACTGGCTAGTGAAAATCGGGTTACGATCACTAACTGCACTAGAAGGAACCCCGTGCAACCGTACTACTTCTCGAAGGTAAATAGACGCTAGCCCTGATGCGGTCCTCTTGCTTTTCACCGGAATAAAGTGAGCACTTTTCGTGAGTCTATCAACTATGACCCATATGCTAGCATTTCCCTTCCTTGACCTAGGAAGTCCATCCACGAAATCCATCGAGATACTCTCCCATTTCCATTGCGGAACCTCCAAAGGATGTAATAGCCCACCGAGCTTCTTCGACTCGGCCTTTACTTGTTGGCACACCATGCACTTCGAAACGAACTCTGCCACGTCCTTTTTCATTCCAGCCCAAAAGAATATGCATTTCATATCTCTGTACATCTTATCCCCTCCAGGATGTATGGTCATCTTCGAGTGATGCGCCTCCTCGAGAACTTTCCTTACTAGGTCTCCCACTTGTCGGACACATAGCCTTCCATCGCGCCTTAGCCATCCCTTGTCATCTATAGCATACCTACTGAGGTGACTTGACGTCTCACCACTAATCAGCTTGTCCATGATTTCGACTATCTATGGGTCTTCATTCTGTGAAGTGCCTACTAGATCTAGAAGTGTAGGTCTTAACTCAAGAGATGCTAAAGTAGCAGTTAATGACTCAACAGCAGGTCTAAAATCAAAGGTTGCTATAAACTCAAGGCTTTTCCTTTCAACAAACAAGGGGCTCAAAGTCAACCTTTTTCTACTTAGCGCGTCCGCCACCACGTTACCCTTGCCAGTGGTATAAGCTATATCGAAGTCATATGATGCCAAGAACTCCAACCACCGGTGTTGTCTCAGATTCAAATCTTTCCGTGAGAAGAGGTACTTAAGCGATTTGTGGTCGGTATACAGCTCGAACCTCTCCCCTAGAAGATAATGGCGCCAAGCTTTAAGTGCAAAAACAATCGCGGCCAACTCCAAGTCATGCGTGGGATATTTTTTCTCATGAACTTTAAGTTGTCTGCCCCCGTAGCATATTACTCTTCCATCTTGCATTAGGACAGTGCCTAATCCCGTGCGGCACGCATCTGTGTACACGGTAAACATCTTACCTCCATCGTGTAATGCCAAAACTAGAGCTGTGGTGAGGGCTCTCTTAAGTCTCTGAAAAGCAGCGTCACACTCTATGTCCTATGCAAAAGCTAGGTTCTTCTTTGTTAACTTAGTAAGAGGGGCTAAAATCTTAGCGAAGTCCTTAATGAACTTCCTGTAGTAGCCCGCCAAACCGAGAAAGCTCCTCACCTCCGTTGCATTCTTAGGAATTTTCCAGTCCTGTACCGCAACTACCTTTGCGGGGTCCACGGCTATGCCTTGCTTAGAAACTACATGTCCAAGGAGCCGAACTTCCTTCCTCCAAAAATGGCATTTGGAGAACTTAGCCTTTAACTGGTGTGCTCTAAGTGTTTCCATGACTTCCTTGAGATGTCTAGCATGCTCTTCTTCATCTTTTGAGAAGATCAAAATATCATCCACGAAAACTACCACAAACTTGTTAAGGAACTCCCGAAACACCCTACTCATCAAATCCACAAAGTATGCGGGTGCATTTATTAACCCAAACGGCTTGACGAGCCATTCGAAGAACCCATCTAGAGTACTAAACGCAGTTTTGTCAATGCTATCCTCAGCCACTCTAAGCTGATGGAATCCTGTGGCTAGATCGAGTTGAGAGAAAACAGATGCTCCCACAAGCTGGTCAAACAAATCGTCGATTGTTGGTAGTGGGTGCCTATTCTTCTTTGTCAGCTTGTTTAACTCACAATAATCTACGCACAGACGAAGCGCCGCCTTAGTAGCGAATACCACTGGAGCACCCCATTCAAAAATGCTTCGTCTTATGAAATTTTTCTCAAGCAACTCGTTAACTTGTTTACTGAGCTCTCTTCTTTCTCGCGGGGCCATGTGCCTAACGGGAAATGAAACTGGCTTAGCATTATCATCAAGCTAAATTCGAAAGTCTATCTCGCGTTTAGGAGGTAACCCCCTTACTTCATCAAAGACATCTGGATATTCTCGGACCACTCTTACAGATTGGAAATTATCGTCGGACAAGTCAAGTGACTCAAGATAACACACCATGACCGGACCCTTTGGGTTACAAGAAATTTCAAGGGTATTACCGAGGCGAGTCATGAGCCTCACTACCCTTCGTTCACAATCAAGAATGGCTCCATAATTGGACAGCCGATCCATACCTAGGATCAAACCGTATCCCATAAATCCGAGAACGTAAGCATTACACGTGAATTCTACGCTTAAGATAGAGATCCTCAAATCCACACACATCATAGATAAATGGGCGGAGCCTCCAATTGGATTTGAAACTATAACGGGATCCTCAACCAGACCAGTACTTAGGTGCAGATTTTCAACAATATCAGAAGAAATAAAAGTATACGCTGCGCCAGAGACAAATAAGGTTCGAACATGAAAGTCAGAAATGTAAACTAGGCTTTCTACGGAAATATTACTACCTCGGTCAAGTGTTGGAGTGGTGTTGAGAGCATGCGACTTCTCTCCAGAAGGTCCTGCTCGTTGGGTCTGCCCTTGCCCCTGTCCTTGCTTTTTAGGGCAATCCTTGCTGATGTGTCCAGTATCTCTACAATGAAAGCACTCACCCAACTTCCCCTTCTTCTTTCTACAATCTTTAGTTAGATGTCCCGTAATACCACAAAAGTTGCACTTCCTCGTCTCACGTGGTTTGTTGTTGCTCTTGTTATTCTTGTTGCCCCCCTTTTTGGAGTCAACTTTCTTATTCTGAGTCTCATTAGGCTTAACCTCCTTCTTGCTATTCTTGTCTTCCTCATGAAGTAGAGCCATATCCACCAAACTTTCAAAGGTCGCCCCCATGGGTATATGAGTTATGGACAAACTATGTAGTGGCTCGTTCAATCCTCGAGCAAAGCGTACAGCCTTTTTCTGGGCTGTGTTGACCAAGTCCAAACCGAACCGAGCAAGCTGATTTAACTTATTTACGTACTCCCTAACAGACATGTCCCCTTGCTTGAGTGCTAGGAACCTCTCCATCTGAAGGTTCTCTTTTGCTGACGATAAGAATTTAAGCCCAAACCTCTCTCAAAAGTCTGTCCAAGTCTCAATTGGCCTGGTAGCGTTGGTGACTTCCCACCAAAATGCAGCTTCCTCTTTCAACAACCATGCTGCCAACTGAACTTTCCTATGGTCCTCCACATCAAAGATAATAAACACGTCTTAAGTATCCTTTAGCCAGTTTCGTGCCTCAACAAAGGTTTCAGTTCCAACGATGTTCTTGCCGCCCATTGCTTTAAAGTCTTTGCATATTTTGGCAAAGGCCGTACCAGGAGGAGGAGGAACCGCGACCACTAGGGTAGGAGGAGGAGGGATGTCTGTCGGGCCCGCGCCGTTGGTCCTAGCTTCTAAGTACCTTTGGAACCATCTAGGTACGGGTATTCCCTCAGGTAGGTTAAGACCAGACATGCTGGAAAACGAAAAGAAAAAGATTCAAATGAGGAAACAAAGGAAGATGCTAGTGGATTTTGGGGAATAGTCTTTTTAAACGTTAAACTTTTCTTGAAAAATGCTTCTTTATAAATGGTTTTGAAAATAGTTTCAGAAGGTTTTTAAAAAATTTCTCAGCCTGGTAACCTTCTGCTCTGCTACCAAATGTAACACCCCACCTCCGCTAGGGTCACTCTCAAAGGGAATGCACTGGTTTTGGTGGAGTATTATCTAGGTAAACATACACAGAGATATCACAAGGCAGAATAAAGCAGCGGTAGAAATTAAAAACCAAATTTTTATTACTTTCCAGAAAAGAGTCAAAACCCCATATATCCAAGGTACAAATTATTCCATTACATCAAGTTCCAAATAAAGAAGCATAAACTTAAGATAACAAAAGTAAATTATTCCCCATAAATAGCAGAAGCAGCCATAGCATAGCTCGAAACCAAACCGTACATGAGCTATCAGAAAGCAAGCAAAATCCAAGCTAAGAGCTAGTGTTTCCTCCCTAAGAACCTAGGGGGGGAACGAAAGAAAAAGAGGAGAAAGGAAAAGGGTCAGTCATAAGACTGGTAAGCCCTAGTGACTTTCAGCATAAAAACTAGAAAAGGTAGTATGACATATGAAAACTGGAATTAAACAAAAGGATGATAACAGCACTAGTATGACAATTAAGATAACAAGATAAGTCAAGTCTAGCATCGCATATTCAAGGTTCGCTGCACCAACTGTACTAGTATTCTAACCCATGTCGAGTATTAACCATGAAATGATCCCTTGGCCCAGTATCATGAAGTGACCCATTACGGGGTCCTATGGTACGATCTACTAATCGATCGGCTCCCTACAAGTTCTAGCTCGTCATGTGTCCATGTCATATGGCCCTATCCTGAAATGTAGTTACCTATGCTAGGTCCACCATAGGGTGAATCAATCCCTATGGTGCCAACCACCGACACGAATCAAGCACGCACAGTGTAAACCTACGGGTGCCCAATGCCTGCTTTTTCAACTCCGGACTACATGCACGACCATAGTCCGCCTGAACCTACAATGGCGCACCTACTCAGCCGTCGTTCTGGTCGCTTACAATCAGCCCTGTAATCGTGCCCCACCCTGCCTAGTCCCAGGGTATCGTGATACATCTAAGTGGGTTACTGCTGAAAAGGACCGCGTAAATAGGGTTTCTAATGGGTTAAGTGTTGTCATTCAAATTCGTGACTTAACCCTATCCAAATCATGTATCAAGTTGGTTAAGTGTGTTCAAGCGGTTCATGACTTAACCCTATCAAATTATCGTGTCAAGTTGGTTAGGTATATTCAAGTGGTCCATGACTTAACCCTATCATGTGGCATTAATTCATTAATGCACCTCAACCTCTCACATTAGACTAATTATTGTGGTCACTGGATTTGCCGGGCGGTTCCGGGCAGATTTACACCACAACATAGTCTAACCTCGGGTTTTACGTGCGATATGACCAACTACTCACATTGGATCCTATTGTTTGCAGTCACTAGATTTGCCGGGTGGTTCCGGGCAGATTTACACTGCAAACACAACCCAACCTCGAGTTGGCCATTTTCAAGTTTATCTAGGTGTCATGCCCATGTTCAAGTTTTCATGTCAAAATTCATGTCGAGTTTTCATGTCAGGTTTCATGTAAATTTCATGTTAAGTTCTTGTCCATATACAGGTTCAAGTTATAATAACGTTCATGTTCAAAGCCAATTCATGTTTTACCTAATCTACCCAAATCGTATTCCCATCGCACTTAAACTCGAATCGATACAAATAATTCTAATTAGGGAATAACATAAGAAGGGATGGGTAAAAGGTGGCCAAAGTGATTACTAGCATAGCATGGTATGACTTGAGATAAATGATTATAACATTACTGGCATATGGAATATTGGCCTCAAACATAAAGATTACAAATCTAGCAAAATAAGGTACTAGCCAAGATAACAGTTGACATAAGGTGATAGTATAGTCATGGTAACGGTTGACATAAGGTGATAGTCATAAACTTGTGACTAACAGCAGATTCAACACGATAATATGAGGGGGTTTTCTTTTTGATTCACAACATGAATAGGCCCCAAATCAATGTCATAGTAATATACCCAAAAGTCAAGATCCAAGATGAACAAGCATGGATGTAAAACAGTCATCATACACAGGTCCAATTTCAATTTACAACATATTCGTATTACATTTACAGTTTAAATCTAAAAGTAACTGGGGCTTACAGATCGTGGTTCGAGAATTAGAAAAAGAGAGTCGATGTCGAATCTTTATATGCTTAGTCAAGTCCTAACAGAAATCCCCAAATCAGCAATTCTCTTTTTACGTAGTTTTGACGTAGAAGAAGTAGTCCCTTTCTCTTACTTTTTATATAGAATTGGAGCAGCATAAGGTCAGAGAGAATTTTGTGTAGAGAGACTAGTGTTAGGGGTTGTTTATATAGGGTCAGGTCAACGAATGTAGACAGAAACGAGGTCAGAAATATCAAAGTGAATCCAGCTTCAAAAGTGGGCTCGGCTACCAGGTCGACACTATGGTCCTGGGCAGGTCGACTACATAGTCGACCCCCAGGTCAACCTGGTCCTGGGCGGGAAATTTCCCGCCCAGTCCATTCTGAGGTATGTATTTCGAAATTTGAATTCGAATTCTGAGTTGTTTTGAACTTGAAAACTTCGAAAGGTCATAACTTGGTCATACGAACTCCGATTTTCGAAAACTCGGACTCGTTTCCAAGCAGAATTTCGAGACGAACGGAATGACGTAACCCGTTTTCCTTGATTCTTATTTTAAAAATTAATTCTGCCTTGATTTATAGTTATAATTCGTTATAAAAACACGGGTTGTTACAAGGGTTATGTTAACTAAGGAAACCCTTAACCAGTACAACATGTTAATTAAACAAATGATAGGGTTAAGTAACACAAGATGGCAACACTTAACCAGTATGACTTGATGAACGAATGGGGTTAAGTTAATAGAAAACACTTAACCAATATAACATGATGTGTGGGTGGGTTAAGTTAACATGAATGGACAACACTTAACCAATATTACATAAACAAAGCAGATAGGGTTAAGGCAAGCTTAACCAATAATACGTATTAACTTGATCAGTGGGAGGGTTAAGTACATCTTATGTAGGTGGGTAATATTAGTATATATAGGCCCACAAACTTAACCGTTAAATAAACATGCTTGAATCAGTGGGAGGGTTGTACAACTCGTGTAGGTGGGTAATATTAGTATATATAGGCCCACAAAGTTAACCGTTAAGTAAACATGCTTGAATTGGTGGGAGGGTTAAGTACATCTTGTGTAGGTGGGTAATATTAGTATATATAGGCCCACAAACTTAACCATTAAATAAATATGCTTGAATCGGTGGGAGGGTTAAGTACATCTCGTGTAGGTGGGTAATATTAGTATATTTGGGCCCACAAACTTAACTGTTAAATAAACGTGCTTGAATTGGTGGGAGGGTTAAGTACATCTCGTGTAGGTGGTTAATATTTGTATATATATGCCCACAAACTTAACCAGTAGGAAACCCTAGTAACGGGGACCCATTTTAGCAGTAACCCACATAGATGTATCTTGGTACCCTGAACTAGGCAGGGTGGGGCAGGATTACTGGGCTGATTATAAGCGATAAAAATAGCGGTAGGGGGTACGTCAATGTAGGTTTCGACGGTTTATAGGTGTGCACGTAATCCGGAGTGGGGAAAAGCTGGCATTGGATACGAGTAGTCACACACTGTGCATTTTGAATCGTGTTGGGTTGCTATCATAAGGATTGATGCACCTTATGGTGGGACCAGCACAGGGTATCTACACGCAAGAGAGGGCCGATTGACACAGACACATGGAACATTTATACAAGTAGGGAGCCGATCGATTGGGTAGCAAGGGTACATCTAACATACTTATGGCAATTAGGCAGATTGAGGTGGAATCCTCACAATAGATGTACACCTGAAGGCTACCACAATTGCGAGGATTGGGACCACATTATCATATGATCATTTTATACAGATTTCTAGTTGGCACACTAGTTAGGTGGTGCAGAGATATAGAAATCAGAATAACAGGGTAGTAGCGAAGCAAAGAAAGAGTAGAAGTGCATTCAGTTTATCTTGTCTTATCATTTCTATGCAAATCGTATGTTATCTAGTTATCCTTGTTATCACGGTTTTGTCTTATATTCAGTTTATTCATGTCATGATGCTTTTGCCTATTTACATGCTGAAAGTCACGGGACTTACCACACTTATGTCTGACCTAGTTTGTTTTGCCTCTTTTCTTCCGTTCCCCCTCCCCCCAGGTTCACAGGGAGGAAATGTTACCGCTTGGCTCAGTTTTCTTTCCAAGCTCGAAGATAGTCGATGTATTGCCTTGGACTCTCTCTTCCACTACTATGGCTGGTTCATGCTTTATTGGGGAATATCATTGTTATTTTTATGCTTCTTTTATACTTGGAAGTTTTTGAATCAAGACAGAAGTTCTATGTATTACTTTTAAGCATGATTGAGATAATTGTTGTAAAAGCTTGACTGAACCACATTGTTTATAAAATGACTTTATTTTCCGCTGCTTTATTTGTCTATCTTGTAATTTATCTGCATCTTTTACGTAAAACGCTCCACCGAAGTTAAGGCATTCCCTTTGTGAGTGAACTTAACGGATGTGGGGTGTTACATATTGCTTAGATCCTTTTTCATTATTTAGGAATTTAAGCTCCTCTTCGAATAGTTCTTAAAAAGACATAGTGGACACATCTATTGAGGAAAGTGAAACATTATGCAGAGACATATCAGATGTGACATCCAAAATTGTTTCTATTATGTCAACTTCTCTTATTTCGAACTCTTTGGGTTGATGAAAAATATTCAATTCTATGTTTGAGTTCCATAATGGTAGTCGAAGTTGGTCGCTCCTACAATTTATGGTAGCATTCAAGGTGGCTAAGAAGGGACGACCCAAAATTAATGGAATTTGGCTACAGGATTCGAAACAGGTTCGGTTTCAAGAACTATGAAGTCAACCGAGATATAAAAAATTTCAAATCGAATCAAAACATCTTTAATAATGCCTAAGGGATTTTTAAAAGATAGGCCAACCAATTGAATTGTGGTGTTTGTGGGTTACAATTCCTCCAGTCCAAGTTATCGATAAACAGTGTAAGGAAGAAGATTGACACTTGCACCAAGATCAAGGCATGACTAGTGTTAGTATTTCCTATTTTACAACCGATTATACGGGAACTGAGGTCCTTATACTTAATTGGTGAACAATTTGAGAAAACAGAGCTAGTATTCATAGTCAAGAAGGCAATTTTAGAAACATTAGTGGCTCGTTTTCGGGTGCGTGGCTCCTTTAGACACTTGGCATATTAAGGAATTTGTTTGATGGTGTCCAAGAGTGGAATATTAACACGAACTTGTTTGAATTTTTTTTTTCGAAATTTGCATCCTTCTTCTTATTGTTAAGTCCATGAGGATAAGATTCAACTGGATTATAGACTCTTTTAGAAGTTCTATCGTTCAAGGAAGAAGCTTTTGATAAGGGAATTGAGGGAAGTAAAGGTATATATGATGAGATGATGGGACTGCCAACAATAGGAGTGGATATATTATCGGGGTTACCGACATCAGAAGAAGGGATGTTAGGATTTCCAAAATTCGAAGAAGATGGAGATTTGTAAGGTTCAGAAGATTTATTGTTTCCAATCATTTTTTGGAACTAAGGGTGGTGATCGAGTTGACTGAATTATTGTTTTCGTCCACACAAGAGTTCATAATACGATAATTATATTTTGGACTCATCTCAAGTTGACTAGACAATTTTCCTTTCTCATTACTTTTCATTAGTTCATCATATTAATCAATTGTTCGATTTAAACATCTTGATCATTTATTTGTTTAGTTAATTGAACAATTTATTGAGAAGTTTGAGGAGACTGAGTTGATGATTCAAAGTTACAATGTCTAAATGGTTGACTTGAAGGCTTGGATTGAGGTGGAAGTTTGAGGAATAGTAGAAAATGGGGCTTGGAAATTTGAATTCGGTATCATGTGAGATGGATTCACAAGATTACTAGGATTAAACAACAAGAAATTTGGATGATTCTTCTAACTAGGTTTATACTAGATGGGTAAGGATTATTTTGAGCTGTAACATTGACTTAGTCTTGAGAGTAATAGCGGGGTTGTCCTTCTAGAATTTGAGGAGTTTGAGTTTCTAAATAAATTGGATACATGACATTCACTCCACTAGTGTAACGACCCAGCGGTTTTCGGCCTCGAAAATCGATATAAATACCTTTACCGTATCCTATACCGATCCTCAAACACCGAACCACTGGAGCGTCTAGAAAGAAATTAGAGGGTGAGATAAGAAAGAAAGAAATATTAGAATAGAAGAAGAAGAAAACACCACAACACAGAGTCTCACATCGCAGCGGAACAAAATATAATATAAAAACAACATTTATCGAGAGCTTTTGAAAATACTTACAATATCAGAGTACAACACACACATCTGGACAGTTTTGATAATCTGTCCTCATATATATATATATATAATCACACAGCGGAATATCATTCATCTGAACATCTTCAGCTCGTCTCCGGACTTCTCAGTATCTGATAACCTGAACCTGTACACTCCGGGCTAACCCGAGCATTTACAAAACACCGGGTCAGTCTGGTGGACCAGAGTGAGATAAATTCGCACAGCATTAAGGTATCATACATCTTGATTTTAAAGTTAAAATCCCTTTTGAAAGAAAAAGATAATCGTAAGACCGATCCACACATAAATACGGACGGTTTTTACCTTACGATAACCCAAACCAGTTTTGAAATCAATATCTTGAATCTGATATTATGATAATGTCTAGATACAAATAATTAACAAATCTAGAGGAACGCTTGCATCTCACGCTCCCCGTATATAGTATACAATTGAAAACCGCGGGCGCTTATTGGATATTGGGTTTCCAACTTGACAAGGTATGGGACCACCTTCCGCACGTGTATCTCTAGAGGCGAATACACAGGGTTCAACAAGAACATCTTGCAACCTGGCCCTCACATGACCGACCACTCATTTCGCTTGAGTGTATCGAATGTATATCACCGACGGTTGGACTCAAACCACCGTCTCCCGAATGGGCAGAATCGATAGATTTAGAAACAAAAGGAATTTCTCTAGATAGGTGATTATACACCCTAATGGGAGCGACCCACATAGCCATGCTGCCTGCCCGATTTTTGTCATCTCCCAGTTGATGAGGCTTGAGGTCAGAACACATCTGGTCATCACACACTTTGAATGCCACATCGTCAGATCCGCCAGATCACACTTGATTGACGTCCACAAACATACTCTAGCTATCTGGCTAGAGAATAACCATTTCTCCGCCATCAACTATGGTACGTTTGGAGAAATCAACGCATGTAAATCCTTTTGGAAATACTCTGTCAGACATCCGTCCATACAAGTCATCCAGGAACAGGATGAACCGAAGGTACTCTCCTACCGCATCCAATATAGGAATCACCCCATGGATCGGTAGCGATAGCCCTTGCAATCCACAGATTCCAACCACGACAGAACCCCAGAATATCTCCGGCGCGAATCAGAGATTGTAAGTGGTTCTTCCGCTTCATGAAGATCTATGGTCTTCACATGCTCCATCTCGATCGTCGCTTGATCTTCTTATACTTTCGTATTTGTTGGTTGGAATGGTTTTCGAATATACCTTCGATCCCGGACTTTCCATACCAACAATCGTAAAGGTCAGACTTGATAGTCGGTTATTTAACTATCAAGTAAACATCCATGAAAACAAAAGAAATACATTCACTGGTCTAGTACTCAGCATCACTTGGCCTTTAAAGTCATCACCCAATTTCCTTTTTAATCCCATTACTAGAAAAATCTCATTTCCGTTATCTTGGAAATCTTATCGCACACTCTCGTCATTACCAACTAGTATTATCTTTGGGTCGTCCCGAAGTCGTTCAAGTTGGGGTATTTTAATTACCTCTCAGACCTTGACCAACCACGTTCTTACCTTCAGGTAAATACGAGTCGTAATTTAAAAACCCGATATTAATATCTCAATTTCCATTTCCAAATCTCGTTTACCAAGCTCACCTTTAAATCTCCTTTTTGGTAAATCTCTTTCCAAATTCATTTGGTTTATCTTAATTTCCTTCTTAAGTATTTGAATTCAAAAACGACACTTAAACTCATATTCCATTGATAAATTCTTATAAAATTCCAGGTTTAACATAAACCATTTTCATCTTCGCCTCCCTTTACTTAATTCAAAACATTAAGTAAAAATTCCCTTTAACCTATCGTATTCGGTTTGGAGCCCTTTATTTCTTTATAAAGAATCCGAGTTCCAATCTATACCTGTTCATCTTTTCAAACTTACTTGGTTAATTCAAACCATAACCATTTCTTTAAACCCTTTTGGTTTAATTCCTCTTTTTAAATTTAAAAATAACTCTTTTTAATCATTTACAATTAACCAAATATCTAGTCACCAGATAATTCCCTGTCCTTTATTTAAAGTCCCTATCGATTTAAGAATTCATCTTATAAAACAAGTTTCCAATAAACTTTAAATAAATAATAATTTAATATTTTATTTCCTTTTTGAATAACTTCCAATGTAAAAATCTTTCAAATCCAATTCCCGTTATAACTTCAAATTTTATCGATTCACTGCTTATAAAAATCCATATTTTATAACTGATTGACTTTTGGGTCCAGTGATGTTGATTACCCAACCAATTCTAGACAATTGGTGAATATTAGAACAGATATGGAAATATGGTTTGACGACCACCAAAATCAATCATTCGTCATTCTTATAATGACCATCAATTCAAACAACAATCCATTCAACCAATTCAAACACGTTTTATAAACGTGATCAAACCAAGGAGTTACTTTGTTATGGGTCATCCCCAACAGTGTATGTTTCTAAATTTAAACCATCGTTGATCAACAGTATATACACCTAACAGTCAACCACAAACAAGCAGAACACGCAAAATAAAATACCCAGTTTATATAAAATATAAACTAGGAGGCTGAGTGAGTTTAACTCACCTCGGTTGGAATTTGTCGATAACCGGACTGTTCTGATCAATTTGACTGACGTTTTAAATTTGAATAAAATTTCAGTGGCTTCTGATCTGAACTAGACCTGCTCCATCTCGAAGTATTCGTTTCCACGGTCCCAACGCAACTGACCGTGCATAAATCTGAGATCGTATGTCCGAGATATCATATTACGAAGATTATAACTAATTAATTTATTTAAATAAGGAATTTAGATTTTAAAATAATCGGGCCCTTACCTTTTTGACCGCAGGCCCAAGCCCATTTCCCTTATTAAAACCCTAACCCGTTCCTTATCCCTTCATTAGATCAGCCGCCTCATTTTCATCTCCAAACCGAAATCAAAGCAAACCCTAACCCCCAATTCCCTCAGCCTTCTCGAGATAATGGTGTCGCTCCCTTCACGCAGCCGCGCTTTTCCCCTCCGATCCACCTGTCAACCCTTACGATCGGATTTCCTCCTACTCCTTCAATCCGCCGCCCCCAAACAGAAATCCCCAAATGGTTGAAATTGAAAACCCTAATCCTCCTTCTATCTTCTTCCGCAACCTCGAAGACGCCTCGCAACCCCTCTACGAAATCGCGCTCCAGTCCTACCCTTCTCCTTCTTCACGTGCTACGCCCAAATCAATTTCTTCAACGCCCCCACCGTTTTTCGTCGAGCCTCCTCTCCACCAACTACAGCTAGTAGGCCAAACCGACGAAACAGATAAGTAATTTAATGTATAGTATAGTATATATATATATATATTCTTTTCCCCGCATTGATTCTTTTGGTTTCGAATTGGGTTTTCTATTTGCTGTGTTGGTTTGTTGTTGGAAGGGATTGAATACCACTGCTTGTATTTATAGTTGCTTATTTTAAGACAGTGGATACGAGTTGTTATTTCAACAGAATTCAAATCTGTAGGTTAGATTTCCCGTTCAAATCAAAGATTTAAAATCTGTTTGATGTGGAATATATATTTGGTACTGTGTAGATAGGTATGTACAATCGTCTATGACTTGTTCAATTTAAATTCAGAGATCCCAAGATCTGTTCATTGTAGATTTTGTGTTCAGATTTGGTATGTGATTTTCATTACTTGTTGGTTGGTTCAAAATAGATCCTGTCGAGCTGTAGATTAGATAGAACTCTGAATAGTTAATTCAAATCAGAGATTTCGAAACTGAACATAGATTTTTATTTCTAATTTAAATATATGTACACAGTGAATTTGCACATGGAATTCCCTGTTTCAGTTCAGCTATGCATTTACTGTAGCCGTTCATTGTACATGTTCGACGTACGAATATATACAATATATTTGTGTGTTTAATTTTAGCTGTTTTGGCTATATAATTTTTTTCCCATTAGTAGACTTGACAATTCATCTATAGGGTTTCAGCTATTTACCTTAGCTGTTCCCTTGTCTATAAAGTTAGCTGTTTATTACTGTTTTTATGAGAATATATACTACTTCTAACCATATTCTTTCTCTTTTCCCTTTTCTTTTATTTTCAGATCAACTGATGAGATGATGGGTTACTGGTTCGGCTACATGAATAAGCAGATTTACCATATTGATTTTCTTTTATGTTTATATTCGAGATTGGTGTTGTATAAATAATCTCATATATTTTTTTTTTTTTAGCAGTCGAATTGACTATTCCTTAGCTATGGCCATTACTGTTTCAAATGGAGAAATTTGCATTGCTATGCTGTACTATGAATTCAAAAGGAAATTTGCTATGATGTACTATGATTTTATTGTCTTGCCCATTTGGCTTTGCATTAGTATACATGTTGTTGTTTCCTTTGTATTGTCAATAGTCAATGTTTCCTATGATAAATTTTATGCTTTGATTTATCAATAAATATGCTATTGATCCTTGATACAATATTTCAATCCGATATTTACTGTAACAACTCTTGGTGCCTTGGTACTCGTGCTCATTGATTTAAGAATAGGGTGAACCATTATGTAATTTACACTCAACATTAACATTATAGTTTTTAAAATAACATATAAATATATTTGAACACTATTTTAATTAAATAAAATTTGATTAAATATTTATTACATTTCAAACTTAAATATTCTATTTTAAATAGCCGAAAAATTCGGGACGTTACATTCTTCCCCCCTTAAAATAATTTCGTCCTCGAAATTGCTAGGTAAGAAGAATATCCCCCAACCAAATTATTATTTTCGCATTAAACTCAAAATAAATTCCGAACTCTAAAAATTTTCTATAATAATAATTAATTTTTTTTTTTTCAACACCTTCTCTCCAAGGCTCGATCGACATAGGCAATTGCTATCCTGGGCCTCACCCTCTTTGAAACTTCCAAATCCAATCGGCAATCCACTTTATTTGAATCCCAATTTATTAATCCAATAAATTTTCAAATCCCAATTCATCCACTCAATCTGAATTCATTCTTGAATTGGTTTTACCTAACGATGTTCAGTTTCATTTCTCATATTTGATTCAATTGACTAATTGATTTTTCTAATCAATTCAACTTTATTTCATAATTCAAATTTGATTTCAAATCAAATTAACCAGAACAAACAAACACTCCACATTAATATAGGAAATAAATTCTTTTTTCTATATAAAATGTACATTAGGTAAAATTATTTCATTTACCCTCTTTTAAAACATACTGCGTCGGTTTATCGTACTTGAGCGTTTAGAAACCCCTATCGATACAGTGGATCAAACTGATCGACCAGAACTCATAAACAACCCAACCAATAAATCCCCACAATATAAAACAAATTTTTATAAAATCTACAAATACGTTCACTCGTATATATACACTCACACTCAGTCTAGGGTATTGCTAACCCCATCTCTACTGAGTCACGCCACAGAGCCAAGGTTACTACTTAACCAATAGCTCTGATACCACTGTAACGACCCAGCGGTTTTCGGCCTCGAAAATCGATATAAATACCTTTACCGTATCCTATACCGATCCTCAAACACCGAACCACTGGAGCGTCTAGAAAGAAATTAGAGGGTGAGATAAGAAAGAAAGAAATATTAGAATAGAAGAAGAAGAAAACACCACAACACAGAGTCTCACATCGCAGCGGAACAAAATATAATATAAAAACAACATTTATCGAGAGCTTTTGAAAATACTTACAATATCAGAGTACAACACACACATCTGGACAGTTTTGATAATCTGTCCTCATATATATATATAATCACACAGCGGAATATCATTCATCTGAACATCTTCAGCTCGTCTCCGGACTTCTCAGTATCTGATAACCTGAACCTGTACACTCCGGGCTAACCCGAGCATTTACAAAACACCGGGTCAGTCTGGTGGACCAGAGTGAGATAAATTCGCACAGCATTAAGGTATCATACATCTTGATTTTAAAGTTAAAATCCCTTTTGAAAGAAAAAGATAATCGTAAGACCGATCCACACATAAATACGGACGGTTTTTACCTTACGATAACCCAAACCAGTTTTGAAATCAATATCTTGAATCTGATATTATGATAATGTCTAGATACAAATAATTAACAAATCTAGAGGAACGCTTGCATCTCACGCTCCCCGTATATAGTATACAATTGAAAACCGCGGGCGCTTATTGGATATTGGGTTTCCAACTTGACAAGGTATGGGACCACCTTCCGCACGTGTATCTCTAGAGGCGAATACACAGGGTTCAACAAGAACATCTTGCAACCTGGCCCTCACATGACCGACCACTCATTTCGCTTGAGTGTATCGAATGTATATCACCGACGGTTGGACTCAAACCACCGTCTCCCGAATGGGCAGAATCGATAGATTTAGAAACAAAAGGAATTTCTCTAGATAGGTGATTATACACCCTAATGGGAGCGACCCACATAGCCATGCTGCCTGCCCGATTTTTGTCATCTCCCAGTTGATGAGGCTTGAGGTCAGAACACATCTGGTCATCACACACTTTGAATGCCACATCGTCAGATCCGCCAGATCACACTTGATTGACGTCCACAAACATACTCTAGCTATCTGGCTAGAGAATAACCATTTCTCCGCCATCAACTATGGTACGTTTGGAGAAATCAACGCATGTAAATCCTTTTGGAAATACTCTGTCAGACATCCGTCCATACAAGTCATCCAGGAACAGGATGAACCGAAGGTACTCTCCTACCGCATCCAATATAGGAATCACCCCATGGATCGGTAGCGATAGCCCTTGCAATCCACAGATTCCAACCACGACAGAACCCCAGAATATCTCCGGCGCGAATCAGAGATTGTAAGTGGTTCTTCCGCTTCATGAAGATCTATGGTCTTCACATGCTCCATCTCGATCGTCGCTTGATCTTCTTATACTTTCGTATTTGTTGGTTGGAATGGTTTTCGAATATACCTTCGATCCCGGACTTTCCATACCAACAATCGTAAAGGTCAGACTTGATAGTCGGTTATTTAACTATCAAGTAAACATCCATGAAAACAAAAGAAATACATTCACTGGTCTAGTACTCAGCATCACTTGGCCTTTAAAGTCATCACCCAATTTCCTTTTTAATCCCATTACTAGAAAAATCTCATTTCCGTTATCTTGGAAATCTTATCGCACACTCTCGTCATTACCAACTAGTATTATCTTTGGGTCGTCCCGAAGTCGTTCAAGTTGGGGTATTTTAATTACCTCTCAGACCTTGACCAACCACGTTCTTACCTTCAGGTAAATACGAGTCGTAATTTAAAAACCCGATATTAATATCTCAATTTCCATTTCCAAATCTCGTTTACCAAGCTCACCTTTAAATCTCCTTTTTGGTAAATCTCTTTCCAAATTCATTTGGTTTATCTTAATTTCCTTCTTAAGTATTTGAATTCAAAAACGACACTTAAACTCATATTCCATTGATAAATTCTTATAAAATTCCAGGTTTAACATAAACCATTTTCATCTTCGCCTCCCTTTACTTAATTCAAAACATTAAGTAAAAATTCCCTTTAACCTATCGTATTCGGTTTGGAGCCCTTTATTTCTTTATAAAGAATCCGAGTTCCAATCTATACCTGTTCATCTTTTCAAACTT
Source organism: Allium sativum (assembly GCA_030737875.1). NCBI lineage: Eukaryota > Viridiplantae > Streptophyta > Magnoliopsida > Asparagales > Amaryllidaceae > Allium > Allium sativum. The sequence goes on from CM060920.1 coordinate 627,957,421, forward strand.
ACTTGGTTAATTCAAACCATAACCATTTCTTTAAACCCTTTTGGTTTAATTCCTCTTTTTAAATTTAAAAATAACTCTTTTTAATCATTTACAATTAACCAAATATCTAGTCACCAGATAATTCCCTGTCCTTTATTTAAAGTCCCTATCGATTTAAGAATTCATCTTATAAAACAAGTTTCCAATAAACTTTAAATAAATAATAATTTAATATTTTATTTCCTTTTTGAATAACTTCCAATGTAAAAATCTTTCAAATCCAATTCCCGTTATAACTTCAAATTTTATCGATTCACTGCTTATAAAAATCCATATTTTATAACTGATTGACTTTTGGGTCCAGTGATGTTGATTACCCAACCAATTCTAGACAATTGGTGAATATTAGAACAGATATGGAAATATGGTTTGACGACCACCAAAATCAATCATTCGTCATTCTTATAATGACCATCAATTCAAACAACAATCCATTCAACCAATTCAAACACGTTTTATAAACGTGATCAAACCAAGGAGTTACTTTGTTATGGGTCATCCCCAACAGTGTATGTTTCTAAATTTAAACCATCGTTGATCAACAGTATATACACCTAACAGTCAACCACAAACAAGCAGAACACGCAAAATAAAATACCCAGTTTATATAAAATATAAACTAGGAGGCTGAGTGAGTTTAACTCACCTCGGTTGGAATTTGTCGATAACCGGACTGTTCTGATCAATTTGACTGACGTTTTAAATTTGAATAAAATTTCAGTGGCTTCTGATCTGAACTAGACCTGCTCCATCTCGAAGTATTCGTTTCCACGGTCCCAACGCAACTGACCGTGCATAAATCTGAGATCGTATGTCCGAGATATCATATTACGAAGATTATAACTAATTAATTTATTTAAATAAGGAATTTAGATTTTAAAATAATCGGGCCCTTACCTTTTTGACCGCAGGCCCAAGCCCATTTCCCTTATTAAAACCCTAACCCGTTCCTTATCCCTTCATTAGATCAGCCGCCTCATTTTCATCTCCAAACCGAAATCAAAGCAAACCCTAACCCCCAATTCCCTCAGCCTTCTCGAGATAATGGTGTCGCTCCCTTCACGCAGCCGCGCTTTTCCCCTCCGATCCACCTGTCAACCCTTACGATCGGATTTCCTCCTACTCCTTCAATCCGCCGCCCCCAAACAGAAATCCCCAAATGGTTGAAATTGAAAACCCTAATCCTCCTTCTATCTTCTTCCGCAACCTCGAAGACGCCTCGAACCCCTCTACGAAATCGCGCTCCAGTCCTACCCTTCTCCTTCTTCACGTGCTACGCCCAAATCAATTTCTTCAACGCCCCCACCGTTTTTCGTCGAGCCTCCTCTCCACCAACTACAGCTAGTAGGCCAAACCGACGAAACAGATAAGTAATTTAATGTATAGTATAGTATATATATATATATATTCTTTTCCCCGCATTGATTCTTTTGGTTTCGAATTGGGTTTTCTATTTGCTGTGTTGGTTTGTTGTTGGAAGGGATTGAATACCACTGCTTGTATTTATAGTTGCTTATTTTAAGACAGTGGATACGAGTTGTTATTTCAACAGAATTCAAATCTGTAGGTTAGATTTCCCGTTCAAATCAAAGATTTAAAATTTGTTTGATGTGGAATATATATTTGGTACTGTGTAGATAGGTATGTACAATCGTCTATGACTTGTTCAATTTAAATTCAGAGATCCCAAGATCTGTTCATTGTAGATTTTGTGTTCAGATTTGGTATGTGATTTTCATTACTTGTTGGTTGGTTCAAAATAGATCCTGTCGAGCTGTAGATTAGATAGAACTCTGAATAGTTAATTCAAATCAGAGATTTCGAAACTGAACATAGATTTTTATTTCTAATTTAAATATATGTACACAGTGAATTTGCACATGGAATTCCCTGTTTCAGTTCAGCTATGCATTTACTGTAGCCGTTCATTGTACATGTTCGACGTACGAATATATACAATATATTTGTGTGTTTAATTTTAGCTGTTTTGGCTATATAATTTTTTTCCCATTAGTAGACTTGACAATTCATCTATAGGGTTTCAGCTATTTACCTTAGCTGTTCCCTTGTCTATAAAGTTAGCTGTTTATTACTGTTTTTATGAGAATATATACTACTTCTAACCATATTCTTTCTCTTTTCCCTTTTCTTTTATTTTCAGATCAACTGATGAGATGATGGGTTACTGGTTCGGCTACATGAATAAGCAGATTTACCATATTGATTTTCTTTTATGTTTATATTCGAGATTGGTGTTGTATAAATAATCTCATATATTTTATTTTTTTTTAGCAGTCGAATTGACTATTCCTTAGCTATGGCCATTACTGTTTCAAATGGAGAAATTTGCATTGCTATGCTGTACTATGAATTCAAAAGGAAATTTGCTATGATGTACTATGATTTTATTGTCTTGCCCATTTGGCTTTGCATTAGTATACATGTTGTTGTTTCCTTTGTATTGTCAATAGTCAATGTTTCCTATAATAAATTTTATGCTTTGATTTATCAATAAATATGCTATTGATCCTTGATACAATATTTCAATCCGATATTTACTGTAACAACTCTTGGTGCCTTGGTACTCGTGCTCATTGATTTAAGAATAGGGTGAACCATTATGTAATTTACACTCAACATTAACATTATAGTTTTTAAAATAACATATAAATATATTTGAACACTATTTTAATTAAATAAAATTTGATTAAATATTTATTACATTTCAAACTTAAATATTCTATTTTAAATAGCCGAAAAATTCGGGACGTTACAACTAGTAGAAGTACAAATAGAAACACGAATTGACTCTCATTGCATGTCCTTTTCAGAATAATCTTCTAAGAATTCCCAAGATTCATTGTCGTTTTAGACATAAATTCGCCCACACACATTGATTCTAGTTGAGTCCTAGTCCTGATAGTTTAGCTCTTCATATGCAATTTGACATGAGTGATGTTTTGGAATTGCATGATGTGGACAACTATATAATAATTTGTTGAATCTCTCAAAGCATATTGAAAAAGTTCCCCCCTCATTTTGTGTGACACCCCACGTCTGTTAATGTCACTCACTAAGAGAATGCATTATGTTTCGTAAAGCGCTATAGGTAAACAGACACAGAATAATTACAAGACAGATATAAATAAGGCAGCAGCAGAAAATTTAAATTTTTATTTCAACCATAAAGCATAATACTGTGGTCCACAATTTCACAAGACATAAAAACCATTACAATAAAATAACTTCTGTCTTGCATCATCATAGCACATAAGGATATGAAAACATAATTTTCCCCAAACTAAAAGAGTAAAGCCATAGTAAAGACAAGAACTTGAGCCGTACTTTAGAAGTAGCTCCTAGCAAGATGATATCTGAGTCATGATTAAGTCTAAGTGTTTCCTCTCTGAGAACCTGGGGGGAAATGGAAGAAAGAAGGAGAAACAACGGGGTCAGACATAAAGTCTGGCGAGTCTAGTTACTTTTAGCCAGTAGATAAATAAAAGCAACATGATAGGCATAGAAAGTGGATAAGAGAGATAGTACTACATAAATGGCAGGCGTGATAAGGTAAGCAAGATAAGGTGTACGTGCCTCACTAATGATTACTCTACACTATAACTAGCATAAATGAAATGAGATGATCCCTTCCACTATCAGTGGGTAGGCTTAGGTCATACGTCCAAGTATACCCAAGATGTGCACAACCATATCTACTGGTGTCACGGTCGTCTTAGCCCCCTCTGCCCGGCCCATGCACGCACATGTCCCCGATCGGTTTGCGCCGCCCACACCATCTGTCTCGTTTGGATCTCTTACAATCAATCAGTAAGTGTGCCCCTTCTCTGCCTAGTACGGAGTTCTTGATACCAACTCTGGGTTACTGACTGAAATAGGTCCCACACAATATGATACAAGCTCTCCCCCTTGTCTTGTATCCCCACTAAGGTTTCCAGTGACCATGTATACCCTTAGGTGTCTTTAATTACATAGCCCTATACCAGTTATGCTTACCCTAAAGGGTGTCTTTAATTACATAACTTCATTACATTATCTATCGGTTATGTATACCACTAGCTGTCTTTAATTACATAACCTTGTTGGGTTAAGTTCGTGGGCCTATATTCAAATATTACCCACCCCTCTAGTTTACTTAACCCACCCACTACCCATCCAATTTTACTTAACCATAACTTAAGTTCATAATCATACAATCTTTAAATTAGGTTAAGTAGTTCAATTCAATACCATGTCAAACTATGGTTATAATGGGCTAGACCTCCCACACTAGGCCTACAACGTGTGGATGCTGGATTTGCTGGTCGGGTCCGGGCAGACTTATTCCACAGTTGGGCCTAACCTCGCATCATAGCCTGATTCGTATTTATGTACTTAGACCTCCCACATTAGGGTCAACACTAGTGGCTGCTAGATATGTTGGTCGGGTCCAGGAAGACTTCTGCCACTAATGCAACCTAACCTCATGTCATAAGTACCATAAGTACAATTACAATTCCTAATTGTAATTACTAAACATTCCATTTTTATCCAAATCTACCTATGTCATTATAGGTAATTATTTCTATATTTCCTCATTTGAATTAAATGTCCAATATTACATAAATTATGCCAATTATAAACCCCTTTTTCCCTTAACTAACGTTTTCGCATGTATTTTGGCGGCATCTAGGCTATAATGTAGCCTAACCACAATAATGAAAAAGGGAATATGACAAAGGATGATAATTTTTCAACATGTCTTGGCATTTGCATAATCTTAACATGATAACAAGGTGACTGGACATGTAATTCTCATCATAACAGGGTGGACATAAACTAATGAACTTGTGGCAACTATGATATAAAAGCAACATAATGAGATCTAGTCCAACTATTTAGATCTAGCATAATTTGGGTGACATAGCAACATGTTTAGATCTAAAAATGGCTTCACATGTCAAGTTTACCACATATTTAAACTAATCACGATATCACAGGTGAAAGGTGATTTACATAAAGAACTAGATCAAGCCAATGTTACAACTGTCCAATAGATGTACATTCACTATAATACAGTTACAAGTTCAGATCCACATAGACAACATAATAGAATAATCACAATTGTACTAGATCTAGGGAACTAGATCTATCATGACATAGTATATGATTTAACACTTGCATAGAATCATACTTTACAACATATCCAAGTCATAGTCTTTCACAATTTACTTTCATTTATCTAAACCTAAAAGTAATCTTGAAACTTAAAGTTGTAGGTTCAGAGAATTGAGAAAGAATGGATCTAGAATTCTGAATTTGATTTGCAAAGTATGTTGTTGTAGAAAACGGTTTAGTTTGCACTCCAGCAGCATATGGCCTCTATGACTTCCAATGAAGAAAATATGAGAAATTGCCACATATTTATAGCTGCAGAGTCCTTTGAAACTGACTGCCACCTCAACACTAGGGCTGTCGACACCCCTGTGGGTAGGTCGACCCCCTAGAGCGGAAATTTTGCTGCTCTGACGAATTTTTTGAATTTGAATCTTTTTGGATAAAATTATGACTCAGCTCTGACTTATCTCCGACTCATACGTATGCATATAATTTTTCTACGCTTATACAAACTTAAAACCCTCATAACTTCCTCATATGGTGTCCGTTTTACACAAACCAAATGTCTATCTTGACCAGAATTTCGAGGCGGACGCAATGGCATAGTCCGTTTCCTCTAATTCTGAATATTAAATTAATTATTATTTAATTTATTGTCTTTTAGTGTCGGTACAAATTCGTGGTGTTACATTTTGAGAAAACTGATTTATTTCAGTTCTGATTTTTACAGTTTTGTGAAATGGGAATTTTTTTTAAGAATACAATGAAAAATTCATCACAACTTCCTATGGAATGTTTTTGGAAGAGATTTTAGCCATTGTTTAGCACCTGCAAGTAATGCGAATCGAATTAGCCTTAGCTTAATTGATTCATTACATTATTGTTGCATTTTAGTTGTGGATGCATATAATTCAAATTCACTTAGAAATTCATAAGCATTTTCAGAACCAGTAAATTTTGGTACTCCTTGAATAAAAGAATGTTTAAGCTCAAAATGGTTTCCTTCAACAGGTGGAAATACAATAACAAAAGATTGAATAGTCATAGTTGGGTAACATCAATCTCGAGGAGACAAAAGTCTATACACTCTAACATTAGGATTTTAAATGTTTTGATTTATTCGATTGCAATCCATCTCGTATGAAAATTTCTTACTTATTTGAGAACCCCTTGGAGAATTATGGTATGGCTAACACTTTTTTCACTCATCGTTGTCAAATGTAAACATGGAAAATCCTAGACTAAAGGTTAACACAATAAGCTCGTAATCAAAATAAATAGCGTACTCAAGTATATCATAATAGTTGATAATCTCGATTTGAAAGGGGGAATTGGTCTTATGGTCGTTCACGTATAGTATAAATACTAAGTGATACAACCAATGTTTTATGGGTAGTATACAACCACTTTTGCTAAATTTTCAATAAATTGAACTAATATATATCCATGACCAAACCCTTGAGAGAATTAGTTTCACAAAATACACTCTTGTAGTTAAATATTTTGCTACATCTATAAGTTTTATAGTTGAAAAGGAGAATAATGATTTCAGTTATTTGTTCCTCACCAAATTTTCTTAGCAATTTCAGCCAAGACTACAATTAGACAAAAATAATTGCAGAAATTAAAAAAATTGTACAAGCAACCCGCAACACCTGCAAAACATTTTTACAAGCAATGTCTATACTTCTTTTAGGAGCAGAGGACCTATAGAGTTTAGAAAATTTTACAGTGGGGTATTGCTCTCCATCCAAAGTAATTGAATAGCTTGAACTCTTTTCTTACTTTAATCCTTCCCTCTCACTTTTTTTTGAAAAGAAACAAATAAAACAAACAAAAATAAAAAGCAAATCGGAATGAAAGAAAAAAAACCAAAAAAAACTAAACTAAAAAAATTACTAGACTAAGAAAAATAAAAATCAAGCAAACTAATTCAGCTAAAATAAAATAAAATAAAAACAAACGAAATTCAAAGTGACTATGAGATAAAACTAGACTTAACAAAATTAAGAACCCCACAGAAACAAAACTAGACTCAACCTCACACTGAAAACAAAGCCACAAATCAAAATGCCAAATTCTCACAAATGAACGCGATAGAAAAAAATAACTCACGCCAAAAAATAAATCTCTCAATAAGAACTAAAACAAACAAGCACTCAGAAGACCCTCTCAATAAAAAGGAACGACAAATCCCAAACTTCTCTTGCCCAAATCAAACTCGCCTCCATTTTATTCTCAATAACCATAAAACTAATCAAATAACTACCCACGCTATCACTTGGAAATCAATTATCAAACCAAAAAAAACACTCACGCCCTTTCTTAGCAACACCAAACCGAGCATTCTCCGTATAAACAGACTCCACCAACAAAGTAATCCCCACAAAGTATTACTACTCGAGAACCAAAAAAGAAGAAGAATTCAATAGTATGAAATTCAAGCCCCTCTTTTCTTTTCATGAAACAAAAATGCACCAAAAAACTCGTTTCAGGCTTGTAATTTGAGTCGAGTTTGGCTCGAGTCAAATGCTTCTAATCGGGTTTGCGGTTTGGCTATAAAAGGGTTTTGATTTTAGGTGAATTAGGTTATTTTGTGAGGGTGTTCTTTTGATTTGAAGTAAATTGCTGTATTTTGCGATAATCAAATTGGGTAGACGCATGGGGTTCGAATCGGGTTGATGTATGGGTTTCGACTCGAGTTACCCCTATTTTTTCCGAAGTGAGTTTAGGTAGGAGATGATTATTGTTAGCCAATGATTGTGGTAGGATGAATGTGGGGGTATTCGGAGGAGAGAAGTGGCGTAGACGAGGTTGTTCGAGTTATGGGGGTGCTGTTAGAGTTTTGGTATTTTGGAGATGTGTGTCGGTCAATGTAGTGAACAAGGTAGGCTGATGGATGATAATTTGTGGTATGATATGGGTGGAAGGGTGAAGCTTGGAAGTGTGATGATTGCTGGTGGTTTTATGACAGAGATCAATTTTGGAAGTGATGCATGACTGGATAGAGTAGAATCGTGGATGATGTGGTAGATGTATTCGGTTGTGATTGTTGATTGTGTGGGAAGGAGTTTCTATGACGCTGGTATGGGAAAAGAAGGAAAGTAGTAGTTTACAACAAGAAAAAAACAAAGTGAAAATAAGAAATAACAAAAGATTTTTTTGAATTTGTAAAAAAAATGAAGCTTTGTAAAAATTGGAAAGGAGATTGGAAATGGAAGAAATCAAAAACAAGAAAGAAATAGATGAAAAAAGGAAAAGAAATTGGAAGAAAAAGTGGTAACAATATTTCTCTCTTAGTTCAGAGATTGTAGTATCGATATGTAATGCCCAATCAACTAATCAAGAATATTCTCCTATATATAAAAGAAAACAAAAACAAGAAATAAAATAAAAAATAACACGAAATGGAAATTAAATAATAAAATGTAATTATTTCCTTCCTGGAAACGGCGCCAAAAACTTGTTTGACACTTTTCTATTAGCTAGAAAAGTGCAAATTTATTATAAATTACTGCAAGCGCGCAGGTGTGTAGTATGCAGGTCGAACACAGTGAGGAAAATTAAAATTCATTTTTATAAAATTCTGTGGGCAAGTTAGACGAATTTGGAGAATTTGATTGAAATAAAAATTGAAATCGCAACTTGGTTCAGGACAAATCTTATTGAACCGACAACCAAATTACAATTATCAATAAAACAAAATTAAAACTACAGTTGAATTTACTGCAGATTCGAATCTAATCGGATCTATAATAAATTCAATGATTAACTAAGAAAAATAAAACAAAATACTGAAAATAAAATTGCAGAACAGAAATAAACAAATAGGAAAAAAGTGAAAATTAGGATTATCGTTGAATCTAATCAGACGGTCAATCACTAATGAGAAAAGTAAATTGTAATAGCAAATTTGAAATGACCCGAACTTCCCCGGTAAGGAAAGCACGGACTGAGTTGAGGACAAGCCACATCGAAACGTAAACAGAAGAACATATCATTGCATATTACAACAATTCCATCAGAATACAAGAATATACAAAGTATAAACAAATATAATACATCAGAGAAATATCAGAGATTTAAATACATTACTGCAGCGGAAAAATAATACAATACACAACTGAAAGAGATATACGGATACAGAGCTTTCCGGATATCATTCCAGCTGTAACCCAGGTTCCTGCGAATATAAATCTACAAAACCAAAACTATTAGTTGCCCGTGTCGTAAGGGCACCCAGGGTTTAGGTTAAAACAATAAACTCCGGGTCAGTCACGTGACTGGTGTGTAAACTAAAACAGTTATTAATCTTTATTTTTAAAGTTAGGTAAATCAATGGACCACGCCGTATAACACGGAACGGGTTTCCTCCCAAGGATACCAGTGCATAAAACAACAGCGCAATGCTAAATAAAGAAAAATGAAGCTATTATAAGACCTAGGTCCCATCACACAATTGAACACAAGCCGGAGGATAGGGTTTTCACCTTATAATAGCCAAGAATGCTTGGTATGTGAAATTTCATGTTTTATTATTATTATTATAAGTGTATAGTGTCAAAACAATTTCAATCATAAGTATCAATCATAGACGGAATAAGTGCCCCATACCACTATGTCGCCATATATAGGTTCTACAATCAAAACCGCAAAGTCACGTATTGGAAGTTGGATTTCCATCTGTGAACCGAGGAAAAAGATAGTCCTCACCGATTCGAGACTCTCTAGCCCGAGCCTCAGGATCAGAGCTCGAGTGACCCTTGGATCGTCAGGGCCGGTCCACCGATGTGGATTAAAATGCCTGAACACTGCGTTTCCCCACCCTTTGGGGGCGTAAATGAGCCAAATGACTCCATCGACTCCACATAGTCACCGATATATCTGAAGCGCCTTCCAACAGCAACAACCATACAGGTGAAAATAATATAAATGTCAGGGATGGTAGGTCACTGATACCACCCTAGCTCGAAAGAAACGCATGCCCTCCTTGATGTCCTCTCCCATTTCTGGTTCACAACCGGGGTGTGAGGCTCGCGAATCAACGCTATACAAAGCTATGCCACACATGCGGTGCTTTGATCATCTACCACAAGACTCTGCTTTTCAACAAAAGGTTTGATCATTTGCCACTTAGGCATGCCACAAAGGCAATTCACTCTATGCGATTGATATCCACCAATATATAACCTCCGACCTCGTACGTCTCAGAGAAGGGCGTTAAGCAAGAGAATAAATTCTCCACCGCCAAATAGATATATATTTAATAGAAATAAATCACACAGAATAAAATCCAATGCCAGACGCACAGTCCATTTACAAGTTCGTTCTGGGTCTGAATGAAACCGGAGGCACCTTGTACCTCGCATATCCATCAATCTCCAAGTACGTCTGGACGATCACCAACAGATTCCCTCCTCTTGGGTGTACAACCCAATCAAGATCATCAGTAATCACCCAAACGATGTGAAGACCTCCGGTCTTCGACCAACATCTTCATCCTCGACACATCGTCGAATCAGTTATTCAGAATAGGATAACCCCGGTCTTTCTGAATAACTCGCATATATAATAAACAAGTGTTACACAAACACAACATACGCCTCATTCCAATTCAGAATATTCTTTTATTCAAATATTCTTATACTTTGGAAAAGGTTCCCATTAATTTTATCAAAGATAAATTCTTTAAATTTATTCTTTAATCTTCTTTTGAATATCAATTCAAATTAGTCGAGATTAGCGAACCACACCGAAGTAATCACTTATATTATTTCCTAATCCCAACCTATTCATCCCATGAAGTAAAACGGGTCATACTTCATATCTAACACCACAGTGTTATCGGTAAATTCAATTACCATTTCACGTTTAAATCTAATTAAAGATTTAACTATCGCCTGGAGCAAAACTGGTGATACTCCATTCTCGATCATTTCAATCTAATTAAAGATTCATTAAAACTCCACTTGGTTTTAATCTTCCCAAAAATCACTATCAATGATTATTTAACTTGGGAAATCATATCATGTCTTTAATTAGGTTAAAGAACCAAGGTCATTTTAAACACGGTTCACGATAAACCCAAAATCACATTTGATATTAAATACAAGGCTCTGAATAGAAAATATATCGGCTTATATTCAATATCAAATTCTACGACCAACAAATATCGAATTGGAGATAACGATATCAATATATCTTTCAAATTTCCATAACAATATCTGTTAAACCACGAAATCCAACATCGAAATATTCCAAAGACAATTTTGATTCAAATCCATTCCAATTCAATTATTGGAAATTTCTGGTTACTTTTAAAACCATTTCAAATCCAATTTATTTATTTCAAAAATAAATGTATTATAATTCTAGTTCAAAACTAGTTCACCTGGATAAAAATCTATTTTTATCTTTTCAAATATGGAATTTTTCATCCCAATTCTTTCCAAATCATTTCTTATGATTTTATGCAAATTATTGCTATTTTTAATAATTTTATCAGGGCCCTTACAGTCGATTTCCATCAACGGCCATCGAACTGCACTTACAATGACCTTTTCCAAATTTGATTTGGACATAATTCCAAATCCAACCGTTAGATTTCAAATCTGTAATACTCGTTAGAAAGCTCTTTTCGATACGAACCCAATGGTTCCTGCTTTAGGAGAATCTGATGGTCGGATCTCCCGTAATATCCATTCGAAGTCAATGGTCGAATGTAACGAACCGGAAAATTCGATGCTCGAATTTGATACAAATACATCCCGTGTCCCAACTCGAGTACCGAAAATCCAGACCGTTTAAGAAAGAAGTTAGAGGGTGATATAAGAAAGAAAGAATATTAGAATAGAAGAAAAGAAGAAGAGCAATAATATCAGAGTCTCGCAGCGCAGTGGAATAAAATATAATACAGAAATAAACCTTTATTGAAAACTTTAAGAACAATACTTACAATTTATCAGAGTACAACGACCATTCAATTCATCTGGACAGTTATAAGAGTCTGTTCTCATTTAAAACACACAGCGGAATACTATATATATCATACATCTCATCTCCTCCAGCTCATCTCCTGGAATCTGTATCATCTTATCCTGAACCTGTACAACTCGGTCTGACCCGAGCATTACAAACGTCACAGGTCAGTCTGGTGAACCAGCGTGAGGAAACTCACTAAAATTATTGGCAGCATTCAAGTTGATTTTAAAGTTAAAATCACTTCGAAAGAAAAAGATAATCGTAAGACCAATCCACACATAAACACGGACGGTTTTTACCTTACGATAACCCAAAACATTTTTGAAATCAATATCTTTTCTGATATTATAATAGTGTCTAAATACAAATAAATATCAATCTAGTAGAACGCTTGCATCTCACGCTCTACATATATAATACACAATCAAAACCGCGGGCGCTTATTGGAGATTGGATTTCCAACTATGACCAGGTATGGGACCACCTTCCGCTAGTTTATCTCTAGAGACGAATACACTGGGTTCAACAAGAACGTCTTGCAACCCGGCCCACACATGACCGACCACTCATTTCTCTTGAGTGTATCGAATATATTGTCACCTACGGTTGCTAGCAACAAAACCGTTCCCGGGAGATACAGAAGTAAAAAGAAGTAACAAATATAAATATTCTCTAGACAGTGACAATACACCCTAATGGGCGCGACCCACTTAGCCATGCTGCCTGCCCGATTTTTGTCATTTCCCGGTTGTGAGGCTTGAGGTTATAATCGTATTTCTAGATCATCTGGCCACCATTACTTTGAATGCCACATCGTCAAATCCGTCAGATATCACTAATTGACGTTCACAAAAATACTCTAATTATCAGGCTAGAGAAAACCTTTTCTCCGCCATCAACTATGGTACGTTTGAAGAAATCAATGTATGTGAATCCTTTGGAAATACTCTGTCAGACATTTGTCCATACAAGTTGTCCTGGGACTGGACAAACCGAAGGCACTCTCCTACCGCATCCTAGGAATCACCCTATGGATCAGTAGCGAGTAATCCTTGCCATCCGTCGATTTCAACCACGACAGGATCACCATCAAAATATCTCCGGGCACGACTCCAGGGAATTCGACCAGTAGTCCTTTCGCTTATGAAGATCTACGGCCTTCACTGCTCCATCTCCGATTCGTATATTCTACGTTTACGTATTAGTTAGTTCGGAATGATTTTCGAATAAATTCGATCCCGGTCTTTCCGTACTAACCATCGTATAGGCCAGATTTGATAGTCGGTTATTTAACTATCAAATAAAAACAACCATTCATCCATAAAAGAAAATTGAATTCACTGATTTAATATTCAACATCACTTTACCCTCTTTTTGATCAACCATTTGTTAATTCAAAGCTTCTCCATTTTTCCAATAATTGAAATACTCATTATCACTTTTAAACGAGATATTTATCTCGAATTTATCATCATTCCAAATATTTTAATTAAGAATATGATTTACAAAACCATTATCGAATATTCTATAAATATTCTTTATAAACACCTTTATGGTTTATTTTAACTTATCTCAGTTTATTTTGATAACTTCATTTCACAAAAACATTCGTATAAAATACCATTTGCCAATCCTTTATTATTTCATATGCATTATCTAAAGTCCTTTAATATAATCTATATTTTATTTTCCAAATTAGTTTGACTTGAATTCAATTAGAATTTATAATTTAAAACAACTCTTCCTTCTACCGATCCTCATTTGCAAAAAATTTGCCTTACTCCTTATTTCTTTAATACCAGTTCATACCGAATTCATGCTTGCAATTTCAAGTCTCATTCTATTTATAACTTTTATTAAGTTATAAAATCTTCCTTATATTTCCCTTCTAAATTGGAAAATTTTAATCCATTTGAAATGCTAGTTTCAAACCACATTTCCTTTTCCGAATCCACGCTCAAAATATACTTTCTCAAAATACTTCCAATATAGGATTTTCCCTTTTATAAATGTCACTTATAAAAGCGAGTTCTCACCTTATTTGTTAAAACAACATTTACCTTTCAATTCTATTTAATTTGGTTTCTAAATAAACATTTCTATTTGGAAATAAATATTTTCTTCTAACTCTTTTCAATTCTAATTTGAAATCCATATTTCCCAAATTCTCAAATGGTAATCTTTCATTCCTTTATAAACATCGTTTATAAAATCACTTCATTAACACATTTGTTTAAACAAATCCTTTCCTTTAAACCGTATTTATAGTTTGGATTTCAAATGAACATTTCTATTTAAACATAGGTATTTTCCCCTGAGACAAATTCAATTTATTTTTAAAATAACGATTTATTTTACAATTCCCGTTTCTTTTCCAATTTCATACACACTTTACATTTTCCTCAAATTTCCAAAATAATAATTCCACTTTTCATAATCTCGTCTATAAATCCACTTCTTCACGATATTTGTTTTAAACAAATATTTGCTTTTCCATCCTATTTAATTTGGATTCTAACTAACCATTTTTATTTTAAATAAATATTTTAAAATTCTTTTTATATTGCAATTCCTGTTTTGAAATCCATATATTATTATTTAGGATATAAAATATCCTAAATCAACAATCAATGTTACTAACGCATCCAAACATATCGTAAGCTATCATAGGTTATGAAACACATCATATATCAGTATATATAAAAAAACAAATAATCTAAATTTGAGGAATCCAGTTGGATCCCTCCAACCTGTTTTTCCTGCATCCACAGAGGTTAGTCAACAATAATAATACCATCCTGCTTCGTGGCAGGATATCGCGGTATAGAAGGTCATCCACTATATATATTGTGGGGCGCATAGGGAAATCATCCGCTAATGGTACCGCGGGCATCCTCTAATGATACTGCGGGCATATCCAATCACCAATCCCCAATATTATTTTTATATATTATTATTATAATATATTATCACTTTATATCAATCAATTCAGCAACCAGCAATAAAATAAAATTTTGAACTATTAAAAACAGTTCAAATAATTAACTGAGTGAGTTTAACTCACCTTGGTTTGTCGTCCTGAATATCCTGTTTAAAATCCCATATTGTTCTAGCTACGCGTCTACTTCATTGCCTCGAATAAATTAATTTCCACCTATGATAAATTTTATTTATCGATTAACTTATTTATTTATTTAAAATGAACTACTTAATATAAATTTTCTTTGTACTTTGAGTTTTAAAAGAACGCATACCTTGCTAATAACCACCCTTTTTCTTTTCAACATTCATATCCTTTTCCGAACTACTCCTGCACCATCCATATCGATCTCAACCATGCCGCCAACCCTTGTCCAAGTCAATTTGACTTCCGACATCACCATTGGACAGCCTTCTTCATTTGATTACCTAACAAAACTTCAGCCACCCATTTAGGCATTTCATCAAACATCATCACTGCTACCCAATCATCAGTGCAAATCTTCGCAGTCAACCCTCCCTATTTACTTACATTGTTTGTCACCATTCACAAGGACCACAGACCATACTTTCCCAAACAAGCTGTCGAACTCCACAGGAAAAACAGAGACTCAGCTCACCCTCCTTTCCCAATGTCAAACTTCCCCTAATGCCCCAGCGTCGTAAATCAACTCCACCAGCTTCCCATGACATAGTACGCCCATCAGTTAAGTTCTAGTCATTGCGTTATTACTAGACAGAACGAACTCCCCTTTCTTTTACTGCCAAATGAAACAGTATCTTCCCCAAATGCCCATTCGAACTTCCAGTTATCACTACCAAATTAGTTTTCCAGCTCGTACTCCTCAAGACAGTTAAAATCTTCTGACAAAACTCAGTACAACCATAAAACTGATACCTCGTTTTAACTCCATCGGATGCAACCAAAAAAGGCCATCGGCCTTCCTGAAACTGCACGGTCTTCCCCCTCCTAACGCAGATCTATCTGAGTCGCCCCTTTTCCTCAATCGCGAGGGTCCCCTTATTGACGCCGAGCTTCAAAAAACCCCATCGCCTTTGGATCGCGATGAAGAACTGGAGTCGATTTCCCTTTCCGTTCTGGTTTCTTTTTTTCTTCTGAGGAGCGATTTTCCCTTGTGATAAATCAGAAGAAGGAAACGAACTGAAATGGTTTGAGGATGGAAAACAACGAACGCGGTGGTTCAATTTATAGGCGCGAGTAGCAGACAGGGAGTACACCGGCCATTAATTTGATAGTTACTTTGAAGTGAAAGAACGAAACAGAGAGGACATGAATTGAAAGAACGAGTAGCCGAAGAAGATAAAAATAGGTTATAGCTCAGATATTACTTCGTAGTGAAAGAGAAAATACATCCTATGCGATTTGAAAAGGGATAGCTGAGCTATAAGTAGGTTTTGTTGAAAAGGAGCTTGTCTGTACCATTTTTGAAAGCTTCGCGCAAAAGAAAATATGCCGATGGGAAATTTGAAAGGAGGAGACGAGTTGTAGCTGTATAGAATAGCCTGTGTTTGGAAATTTAGTCGTCCCCTATATTTCATATATTTTAATTTAATTTTATATTTATTAATTTTAACCGGTGAACCTTAAATTAAAATATCCTACGCTATCGAACCCCTACTTGAACGCAACAAAAGACACTCCTAGGGTTATACCACTATTCTGAACACACTGGAATGGTTTCCACGGTCTAACTTGACCATATACCGAAGATATTAAATTAAATTGATAATTTAACATTAAATTTGATTATGTATATATATTGGTTCAAATAAATTATTATTATCAGATAAATATACACAAACTAAATTATATAAAATTCTAGAATAAACCAATATGAATTTTAAACACGATATTACATTTTCAAGCCAAACTAATATCATATTGATTTAAAATCGATTCATTTTATTAAATAAATCGTTATCGTTTACAAAGGATTTCACAGCGACTATTTCAAAATTTGATTTGGCCATAACTTTCAATATAAAACACGAAATTCTGAATTTTCTCTTTCATTACTAAATTATAGTTCAACAGATTCGAATATTTCTTGTTTCCGCGAATTTCAATTTATAACGAATCCCGTGCACTCAACTGAAGTTCAAATCGTAAATTACGAACTACCGCGCCATTTACGAGCTCGTTTTAGTTAATATATATTTACGTTTCAAACTTCGTTTCTAATTAATATAAAAATCTGATTATATTACCATTTCAATATTTAAACTAATTTAAATATCAAAATCTTAAGCGGTCAAAAGTACGGGACGTTACATCGAAATTCGCGAACTGCCGCAGCGCGACGCGTTCTATTCAGGCCATTATATATATAATATATATTATATATATATCGTCGATTTCCTTTCAAAACGTATTTTATAAATCGTTTTAAATTTGTTTTCAAAACGATTTCAACTTCATATTCAATTTCTAATCAAAATTGAATATTCCATATCATTAATCTATAAATGATAATATTTTCAAAATATCTTGAAATCACTTCCTTTTCTATATTCATTAGAAAAATGAATAAAATCGATATAAATTTCGTTCACGTCAAAATGGCGTCAATCTAATCAACACGGCTTTTATTCAACACATGAATATTTATTCTATTCAACACATGAATATTTATTTTATTCAACACATGAATATTCATTTTATTCAACACATGAATATTTATTCTATTCAACACATGAATTTATATTTTTATTTAACACATGAATATTATATTTTTATTCAACACATGAATATTTATTCTATTCAACACATGAATTTATATTTTTATTCAACACATGAATGTTTATTCTATTCAACACATAAATTTATATTTTTATTCAACACATGAATATATATGTTTATTCAACACATGAATATTTATTCTATTCAACACATGAATTTATATTTTTATTCAACACATGAATATATATTTTTATCCAACACATGAATATTTATTCTATTCAACACATGAATTTATATTTTTATTCAAAACATGAATATATATTCTTTATTTTCCAAATTGGAATGAGGCCCAATCAATTACCATATAATGTTAATTATATGGATTCCCTACAACACATGTATATAATAGCAACCATCATCCAGAGTGCACTACACAACTACATAAGCATTAAATATAAATAATTAACGCTTACACAGCCTGTCAACCAATCGGCCGACATACTACTAAACAATTGGGATTAGTGTACGTCAATATCATCTCAACACCCGTATGGGGTTTCAAATCAACAAACACAAATTTTTATTTGTGCAGTTGGGCGATGTGTAAAATTTACCGTCCTAATCAATATCAGTCAAATCAGTGTATATAAACAAATCGTCCGATTTGTTTATAAATATTTATTTTATATACACGTTAAAAATTATATTTTTAACTATAAAATATTTATTCAATCCACATCACACAATCAATTTTCACAACACATCAATCAAACAAGTCATCCATGGTCTATGGACGACGGATGTCAGGTGCTGCTAAGCACCGTCTGCATCCTAGTATATATTTCAACTAGAAATAAATTAAAAGTGAGAAGTTCTCACCAAGAGATAAACCAAACGCCACGACTCTTCATATGTAGAAAATCTTCGCCGTGCTCGCCTTTTGTCACTTTCTTCGTCCGTGTTTGCTACATATATAAAAATCATATTTTTATCGCTTCATTCTAATACATAAAAATCACATTTTTATTTCTACTTCATATATTTTTACGACGCTTCTTTCTATATAAAAATTATACTTTTTTTTATTTCTACATCCTATATAAAGAACGAATTTTTATTTCGCTAATTTATAGAAAAGATTATATTCTTATAACGCTACTTTACAATGTTAAAAATCGATACTTTAAAATGTTAAAAATCAATACTTTACAATGTTAAAAATATTATCTTTACAATGTTAAAAATATCGTCTTTACAATGTTAAAAATCGTTACTTTAAAATGTTAAAAATCGTTACTTTACAATGTTAAAAATATCGTATTTACAATGTTAAAAATATCGTATTTACTATGTTAAAAATATCGTCTTTACAATGTTAAAAATATCGCCTTTACGATGTTAAAAATATCGTCTTTTGCATAAATAAAAATATAAACTTTTACATCTGAAGAATATAAACATTATAAAAGAAATAAAATCGGATTTTATATAAATAAAATATAAGAAAAAAATTAAATTATAAAAACTTACAGTGGTGAGAAAGAAAGGGGGGGTACTGCTGAGTCGCTGGGGCCAGGGGGGTTGTTGGAGGGGGTCGCCGGCGTCAGAGGGGTCTGGAACTGGTAGCGCGGTCTACAGATGGAGGCGGTGGACATTTTGGAGGAAAAAGAGGCGGGTTCGGGTTCTGCTATAGGAGATAGGAGAGAGAGTGTGGAGTGCTGAGGTGGGAGGCGTCGTCGCCCGAGTGCCGGAGGCGGACGGAGGCGGCGCGCCTCGATTAACGGCGGCAGTGACTTAAGGTTCACGCACCCCTCTTTTTTTTCTTACATGACTGACGGGGGAGAGTAGTGAGGGAGAGAGTATAGAAGGGGGGATTTATAACTTAATTTGTTTATTATTTTATTCCATAAAAATTGATTTCACATCCGATCTCAGAACGAAACTCAACGACTGTCACCCCTAGCCAATTACCCTTATTCCGAACACAATGGAATATGTATCGTAAGCCAATTTGGCCGTTTCGGTCTGTTTTCATCAAAATTAAAATATAAATCTATATATTGAATTTGAGCGCACATTTCAATTTACCGGAGCCACATACAAACTCTAAAAATTCCAGAAAAATTATTTCTAGCTTCATATTGACGATACGGTTCTAAAAAAACTAATTTCGTCAATTTCTGAGAACATTTGAAAAATGACCATTTTCTGGTCAATCGAAATTGATAGAAACTGTCAAAACACGTTTTACTTCGCCACGCTCACATAATGATTCGAAAAATTATGAATTTTGGAATATAGCAATAACTTGACATCCGGGATCCAACAAAAGTGGTTTCGTCGAAAACAGAGGTTGTTTGCAAAATTTCCATTTTTAAGGGCCAGAATTCCATAGTGACTATTCTGAATTTTCAACTGGGCATAACTTTTTATCCCCGCTATGAAATTACAATTTTTCGGATTCGTTGGAAAGATATTATCAATTAAATTCTAATATTTTTTTCGCTAAAATTCGGTTTATTTTGAATCCTGTACATTCATTTGAACTTTGAAATCGAAATTTCAAACTACTGCGCCATTTTCAATTCTTTTTATAATTTAAAATAAATATTTATATTCTAACGAGGAGCTATATAAATATATACATTCTAATTCTATTCAAAATAAATTTCTTGTCATTATTATTTAAAATAAATCATTTTAAATATTCAAAATTCATCAAAATTGCCAAAATAAATTTTTTAAATTGGCTCAGATTTCCGGGTTATTACAATCTCCCCCACTTAAACCTTTTCGTCCCCGTAAAGAAACGAAGCCGAAAGTTGCTTACTAACTAACTCAACTTCCATTATTTTCATTATGGCTTAAGTTCTTCAACTTTTCATTTTTTAAGAATTTTTCAAATTTTTCAAAAATTTGGCTAACGCCCTAAATTTTCGAAAAATTCGACATAACCGCCCCTGCACTGGGAGCTTCGGGATATTTCAAATAGCCTCCCATGGCCCTCACCAATCCAAAAAGAAAAAGAAACAGCCAATCGGCTTATAAAATCATCCAAAACCCAAGAAATCCAATAAATATGTACCAATTTGTCGGGCAAACAATTTTATTCCTCTTCTCTAGCCTCCTTGCTATGACCTGTTCAATGTAAGTACATGTATATGCATGCAAATGCGAATAATTTTCAATACAACTCACTATTTGGTTCAATTTGGCTAAATGGTTCAAATTTTAATTAATCAACCAATAATCAAACAACACAATCAGCAATCAATTGGTTGATTATCATTTCAAACTCATAACTTTGATATATAGTCAAAAAAGCACATTTTTGATGCCAAATCACAACAATAAGACCTATCTAATTTTGGTTCTCACACCAGTCAATTGGAATCATATAGAAATCCCACTTTCGAAACACGAAAATAAATTCTGATGATGATGCGTCAATCATCAGAATCATGTCCGAGCGACTAGAGTGTGATTCTATATCTATCCAATATATTAAAACTTCGAATACAAGTGGATCTGACGTATACGCAAAATCTTTATATACTGGACTGTCCAAATTCAATACAAACAAATATTCAAATACGTTGAATAAGGTTTAAATTCTCAAAAAAAAAAAATCGTTTTCATTTTAAAAATATTCTCTTCACACTCGTTCCAGGATACAACTGATCCCATCTCTAATGAGTCATTCCCATTGGATATTACTAATCCAATCTCTAATGAATTCTTTCGTTCGGCTCTAACATGTCTTGTTCTCGAGCTTTGTAAATCAAAGCTCTGATACCAAGCTGAAACGACCCGAACTTCCCCGGTAAGGAAAGCACGGATTTAGTTGAGGACAAGCCACATCGGAACGGAAACATAAGAACATTTCACTGCTTATTACAACAATTCCATCAGAATACAAGAATATACAGAGTATAAACAAATATAATATATCAGAGAATTTCTAGAATTAATATGTGGCCCCGGCAAATTGAAATGTACGTTCAAATTAAATATTGAATGTTTTATATTTTAGTTTGAAGGAAAACTAACTGAAACAGTCGAATGGGCCTTCGAAACATATCCCATTGTGTTCGGAATGGGGGTATTTGGCTAGGTACGACAGTCGTTGGGTTTGGATTGGAGTTCGTATGAGATAAGGGGTATTTTAGAATTTTAAAAATATATAAATTAAATAAAAAAATCTGATTGGCCATTCACTTTTCTCTCTCCCTGCTTTCTCTCTCTTCCTCCCCCGATCGATGACGGAAACCCTTCAAAACTTCCCATCCATTTTCTGGCCAAACCCCTTCGTTTCAGACCTCGACCCAGTTGAGGATTTTGAAGAACTCGACGAGAGCTTCGAATCCATACCCGGAGCACCCCGTATCGTCGCGCGTGTCTCGAGATCTACCGCAACGAAGTCGTGACGTTCAAGTCGTCGTCGCCGCCGTCTCAGGCGATCAAACGCCACCGCACCCCCCAGCGCACGAGCGCCACTCCTCCCCCTTCGACGCTGCATAGCCCGATCCTCTTCAAGCTTCACGGATTTCGAGTAAAATCGAAACCTAGTTTCGAACCTTTCAGCTGAGGTACGGCTGATTTAATTTTAAACTATATTATAGCACTTTAAAGCGCTACGGTTTTTGATTTCACTGTAAAAATCATATCTTTTTGCTATGTTGACGAAATTCAGTGAAACAAGAGACAATGGACACGTGCGGATGCCTTCTACATTCTGGGAGAGACCGGATATTTTTCTGAGCCTTCTGCTATTTTTGGTGGAGTGGAACCCAATGTGAGATTTCTGAATTATAAACGATATGGAAAACGACGATGTATAAATTATATAGTCGATGTATGAGTTATATAAGCGTTGTACACCTCATGTATAAGCGTTGTATAAGTTGTACGTTCGATGTATAACTTATATATGCGTTGTAAAAATTATATATGTGTTGAAATAGAAGTGAAATACTTATATAAATATATATTTATATATGCCCCTCGTCCACAAACCATGGACGATATTTATTGGTTGTGATTGGTGTGAAAATTGGTTGATAGCAAATGGTTGATTAGAATTGTTTGTGGTTGAAAAATACCCGTTTGTGGTTGAGAATTATTTGGTTGAAACCACAAAGGATTAGTTTATGGAAAAGAAAAAAAAATAAACATGCCGCCTGCGTGCGAACTAGATGCATGAAATCCCCATTGTCAAAAGCTGCGAGGCTTTAAGGTAGAGCGAGGAGCCGTACTAGGGACGGTCCCGGTTTTAACTACCCTGCCGTTATGCTGCCGAAATTTTGAATAATATTCATGAGTTAGAATTATTTTCATGTGTTGAAACTATATTCGTGTTTTGAATAGAAATTCATATGTGGAACGACATTCATGTTTTGAAATAAATTGTTTTATAATAAAAATCATATTTTTATCATCTATATGAACTATATAAAATAGTCATGTTTTGAAATAAATTGTTTTATAACAAAAATCATATTTTTATCATCTATATGAACTATATAAAATAGTCATGTTTTCAAATAAATTGTTTTGCAATAAAAATCACATTTTTACTATTTATATAAACTATAGAAAATATTCATGTGTTGAATGTTGAAACGAAATTCATGTGTTGAATGTTGAAACGAAATTCATGTGTTGAATAGAAATTCATGTATTGAATAGAAATTCCTGTGTGGAAATAAAATAAACAAAATTCATGTGTTGAAATAAATGTCTGTTAGATAAAAATATCATTTTTATCAAATGTATGAAAAGCATATGGTTTTGAAATCGAAGAATCGATTATATTTATATATAAATATAAATATAATTAAAATAAATCGAATAACGAAGCTGTAGTTCGTGTTTTGAAACCGTGATTTCAAACGATTAGTGCGGGAGATCCGACCATCGGATTTCCCCGAAACCGAAACCGTTGGGCTCGCCTTGGAAATATCTTTCCAACGACACCCACTTTGTGAAGATCCAACATTTGGATTGGCTGGAATGTTTAATTCGAATCTGAAGAAAAATAGCGCCAGAATCGATTATATTTATATATATAAATATAATTAAATTAAATCGAATAACGATGCTGCAGTTCGTATTTTGAAATCGAAACTTCAAACGAGTGTACTGGGAGATCCGACCTTCGGATTATCCCGAAACTGAAACCATTGGATTCGTTTTGAAAAAATATTTCTAACGATATAAAATTTGTGAAGATCCAACGGTTAGATTTTCATATATGTGTAAATCAAATCTGAAGAAAAACAGCGCCACGGCCGCGTTATGGCCTAAAGCGTCGTTTGAATAAATTGGTTATTTTTAAATAAATAAAAATAGCGATAAATCGTTATAAAATACTATAAACGATATAGAATGTGAAATTTAGAAACTAACTGAAGGTTAGCTAAGTCGAATGGTTTCCTAGGTTTTGATCTGATGTTGGTTTCGGCCTTCGGGGTTAAGAATTGGGAAATCGTTTTCTTACTAATTTAGGGTTGAATTGGAACAAGGCGTATGTTTTGTTTGTGTAGCACTTGTTTATTATATACGCGAGTTGCTCAGAAAGATCGGGTTTATCCCATTCTGAATAACTGAATCGACGATAAGAAGTCGATGATGAAGACGGTGGTTGAAGACCGGAGATCTTCACCTCGGTTGGATGATAACTGATGTCCTGATTGGGAGGCATCCCGAAATATGGATAATGAGTGGTGATCGTCCAGACGTACATGGAGGTCGATGGGTATGCGAGGTATATAGTGCCTCCGGTTTTGTTCAGACCCAGAACGGACTTGTAAATGGACTGTGTGTCTGACATTGGAAGTCATTCTGTGTGATTGATGGCATCGGTTACATGGCATGAATTGCCTGTATGGCATGCTAAGATGCAGTGATCAAGGCTTATGTTGAAAAGCAAAGTCTCGTGGCTGATGATCAAAGCATGGCCTATGTGGCATAGCTTTTTTTATAACGTAAATTCACGAGCCTCACACCCCGGTATGAACCAGAAATGGGAGAGGACATCAGGGAGGGCATGGGTTTCCTTCTAGCTAGAGGTGGTGACAGTGCTTAAACCGGCTGACAGTTATATTATTTTCACCTGTGTGGTTGTTGCTATTGCGAGGCGCCTCGGGTATATCAATGACTATGTGAAGCCGATGGAGCCATCCGTTGGCTCATTTACGCCCCAAAGGGCGAGGAAAACGCAGTGTTCAGGCATAATAATCCACATCGGTGGACCGGCCCTGACGATCCAAGGTGCAGTTGAGGCTGTGCCTGAGACTCGGGCTAGACAGTCTCGAGTTCGGTAAGGACTATCTTTTGCCTTGGTTCATGACGGAAATCCAATTTCCAAATACGTGACTATGCGGTTTTGATTGTATACCTATATATGGCGACATGATATATGGTACCTGTGCCGTCTATGATTGATATTTATGATTATTTTATAAAATTAGAAACTAACTGGAAACGAGCTAAGATGGGTGGTTTCCTGGGTATTGGTCTGATGTTGGTTTCGGCCTTCGGGGTTATTACTTAGGGAATCATTCTCTTACTAATTTACAGTTGGAGTCTGATTAAGAATTAAACACAAAATTTACATTTTAAGTGATTTTACTTTACACGTATTAAGCATATCTTGGTCGATATAAGGTAAAACTCTATCCTCCGGTTTGCATTGCATTGTGTGATGGGACTTGAGTCTTATATCGGCTTCATTTTTATAAAAAGCATTGCGATGTTTAAAAGATTTACTTGTTTTAAAGCACTGGCAATCCAATGGAGTAAACCCGTTCCGCGAAAGTGGCGTGGTCCTGTGATTAGCCATATATAAAATGTGTTAAGTAGATTTCTCATACCAGTCCCATGACTGACTCGCAGTTTGTTTCACTTGCAAACTCGGGTGCCCCTCTTTCTACACGGGCAGCCTTGTCTTCAGGTTCTAGCAGGCTCTTTCTGGATAGCTGGAGTTGGAGATGGATTCTATCATTTATCTCTTTTTATGATGTTCATCTTTTATTGTACATATTATGTTTGTTTTCCGCTGTAGACATTTATGTATAGCTGAACTGTATTTGTACTAAGTATGATCCTGTATACTGTGTAATTCTGATGATTACATTTATCCAGTGTATTCTATTGTTCATTATCTGGTGTATTTATTTAATTTTGTTCTGCTATTATCTGTTTATGTGTTATATTGCAAAGATTACCCTTGACACCGTCGTACGGGGTTTTGGGGTTGTCACAATAGTGAGGGAGAGAGTATAGAAGAAGGGGGGATTTATAATTTAATTAATTTATTATTTTATTCAATAAAAATTGATTTCACATCCGATTTCAGAACAAAACTCAACGACTATTGCCCCTAGCCAATTACCCACATTCCGAACACAATGGGATATGTATCGTAAGCCAATTCGGCAGTTTCGGTCTGTTCTCATCAAAATTAAATTATAAATCTATATATTGAATTTGAACACACATTTCAATTTAACGGATCCACATACAAAGTCTAAAAATTCCAAAAAAATTATTTCTAGCTTCGTATTGACGATACATTTCTAACAAAACTAATTTCGTCAATTTCTGAGACAATTTGAAAAATGACCATTTTCTGGTCGATCGAAATTGACAGAAACTGTCAAAACACATTTTACTTCGCCATGCTCACATATTGATTCGAAAAATTATGAATTTTGGAATCTAGCAATAACTCAACATCCCGGATCCAGCAAAGGTGGTTTCGTAAAAAACAGAGGTCCTTTGCAAAATTTTCATTTTTAAAGGCCAGAATTCCATAGCGACTATTCTGAATTTTCAACTGGGCATAACTTTTTATCCCCGCTATGAAGTTTCAATTTTTTGGATTCGTTGGAAAGATATTATCAATTAAATTCTAATATTTTTGGTTTAGCTAAAATTCGGTTTATTTTGAATCCTGTACTTTCACTTGAACTTCGAAATCGAAATTTCAAATTACCGCGCCATTTTCAATTCCTTTTATAATTTAAAATAAATATTTATATTCTAACGATGAGCTATATGAATATATACATTATAATTCTATTCAAAATAAATTTCTTGTCATTGTTATTTAAAATAAATCATTATAAATATTCAAAATTCATCAAAATTGCCAAAATAAATTTTTTAAATTGGCTTAGATTTCCGGGTTATTGCAAAATTATGCTTTATCAGACCTAATTGAATAAACAACACAAATTTGATAGACCCAAGAGGAGTATAGAAAAAACGAACTCTTAATTCCTGGATGAAGTTTACAATGAAAATACATGGGTATTTATAGGATAGATTAACCAACCTAAACCTTAATACAATCATAAATGGGCCTTAGTTCGATCTGGTAAGTTTTGAATCTGGTAAGTTTTGGCCTTTCCACTTTTCCTCTTTCTTTCTCGATAAGTCTTCCTTGATTTCTGATATGCATTTTCTTTCTACCAATTATTTCTTGTCTACACAAAAATTTGATGTGAGATCTTCATCCGCAAGTCTTCATACATATACACACACACACACACACACACACACACACATGCACACACATAACAATTTGATCTCTATTTTCTATTTTTCTAACTGCATGTGGCTTAGTTGGCATACCTGTAAAAGTGACAAAATAATACCCAAGTAATATTATTTTTGTACACAAAAGATAAATTACAAGAGTATAAAATAAACACTTTTACATGTTAATCAAATACCCTACGCTTATCTTTTACTCATTCTCGAGTAAAACAGAACTAAAAGTCTAAACTAGGTAAGTCACATTTTCGTAGGAAACACAATTGCATTGAGCATATGCAATAAGCCGTTAAACCTCTAGGTGTCCCTTGTAGAACGAGTGGTGTCTTGTGAGGGTTTTCAGCAGATACTACCCATTAAATCCAAATGCAGTATGTTATGGTTCTGGTGCAACTATATGAATGTACCAGACATATGAAAATGAAAACAAAAATGAAAACATGACTTGTTTCAAAAAAATACAACATAGCAGTATACAATTCGAAATCGATTTATAGAAATTTTTGGTTCTTTAACTCGTCACAAATTTTCAACATAATTCAAGTTTTCAAACGTTAAATTCTAGTTTGGCTAGTTGGTTCGGTTGATAACATTGTGAAGCCACGAAATATATTCTTAATTTGCGTGCCAGGGTTTGTAAAGTGGTAATCTTATTTCCATGTGTATGGCTAGTCAAATCTATAAGGTCAAGAAATGTTTGGATGTCATTGCTTATCCACTATCTTTACAAAAATAAAGATTTATAATTAATACACACACCTAACTTAAAAGACCAAGGTATACCACCCATGCATTGCCTTGCGAACTGATGTGAGAGTCTAGGACAGAGCTTGGCGGATTGTTCAGACCGACGCTGACTTTGATAATAAGATGTCGATAATCCTTAGGTTTCCAACTCATAAAATGAGACCGAGGTATACCACCCATGCACTACCTTGCGGGCTGATGTGAGAGTTGGAAAATAGCTTGTTGGGTTTGGATACCAATGCTAAATTTACAAGCAATGTTGGATAACCCTGGATTACAATTATTATTGAATATAAGAAGAAGAGAGAGTTACGCGAATTCGGCTTAGCACAACCTAGTTTTAAATATTCGAAAAGCTAATACATGTACTTTAAGTCCTTCGCTCATGAAACAAAGATTACAATTTTGGAATAGATTTCATAGCCATCACCAAAGAATATTCCTATGTACCGGTTACAATATTATTGCCCTTAATTCAACTTTTCATTATATTTCTTATTCGATCTTAGTTGAGAGGAAAAAATTACTATCAACTAACCAAAAAAAATGTTAACATGCTTCATTGTACCAATCTAAAATGGGTCGTATTGCCAATAAAAAAAATGGTATGTTAGTACGATCTAAAATGCATGATGGTCCTATCTAATTGCATGTAAATGAAAAGAAAATACGAATCAAAGAAAACTAAAAAGAATGCAATGCAGACCCCCCCAACACACACACTTTGTCAAAACAATGTCCAATGTAAACACGTTTTTTAAATGTGAAAGACAATACACAAAGATGGATTAAATGCATAATGATTTTTAAATTAAATGTAATTTAACAACTACATGCGAATGAAAATCATATGCAAAACGAAGTCTATGATGATGATGAATGTTCTGTGATGAATGATGCTTCCTTTCCCCCCACACTTGGCTCTATCAAAAATAATGCACGATGATTTATTATTTGATTTGTGAGGTACAATAGGCATATCACTGAATACAGAAATCAAAATCCTTTCTATAAATTTTTTGTCGTGCCAAGTATTTATACCATTCAACTGAAGATTATCATAATCTAATAAACTTGAGTTTTTAACAACAATTTCATTTAATGGTATGTAACTAAGATTACCTTCGAGACATGTCTTAGATCTATTTTGGTCATTTAAGAATTTAAGCTCTTCGAACAGTTCTTCGGAAGACATTGTGGACACGCATATTGAGGAAAATGAAGCTTTCCGCGGAGATATATCAGACCTGACATCCAAAATTATTTTTATTATGTCGACTTCTCCTATTTCAGAATCTTTTTTATGGTTAAGTTCCCAAACGATAGTCAAAGTTGGCCACTCCTACAATTTATGATAGCATTCGAGGTGGCTAAGAAGGCACGACCCAAAATCAATGGAATTTGGCTACCAGGATTCAAAATAGGTTCGGTTTCAAGAACTATGAAGTCAATCGGGAAATAAAAAAATTCAACTTGAATCAAAACGTCTTCGATAATGCCTAAGGACTTTTTAAAAGATAGATCGGTCAGTTGAATTGTGATATTCGTGGGTTTTGATTCCACCAATCCATGTTGTCGATAAACAGTGTAAGGAAGAAGATTGACATTTGCACCAAGATCAAGTAAGGCATGACTAGTGTGAGTATTTCCTATTTTACAACAAATTGTAGGGAAACCGGGGTCCTTATACTTGATAGGTGAAGGATTTGAGAAAAAATAGCTAGTATTCGTAGTCAAGAAGGCAGTTTTAGGAACAATAGTGGTTCGTTTTCAAGTCCGTAGCTCTTTCAAACACTTGGCGTATTGAGGAATTTGTTCGATGGTGTCCAAGAGTGTAATATTAACACTAACTTGTTTGAAGATATCGATTTTTTATTTTTTATTTTGAAATTTGCATTTGTCTTCTTATTGTTAAGTCTATGGGGATAAAGAGCAACCGGTTTATAGACTCTTTTAGAAAGTTTTATCGTTCAAGGAAGAAAGTTTCGATAAGGGAATTGAGGGAGGTAAAGGTATAAAAGATGAGATGTTGGGATTGCCAACATAAGAAGAAGAGATATTGTCGGGGTTGCCGACATCAGAAGGAGAGATGTTGGGATTGCCAAAATTTGAAGAAGATGGAGATTTGGAAGGTTCAAAAGAATTATGGTTTTCAACCAATGTGACTAATTTACATAGTTTTATCGATGCGACTAATTTACATTGTTTTATCTAGTTAATAATATCATAAGTTTCCGCTTTAATTACAATTGAATGATGGCATAACATACATTAAGCAACTATAGTGCCGGTTGACTGAAAGTATTAAAAGCGAAGCACAATTCAAGATAGGTTTCATCTCTATGGTTATGTGAGGTTAGCATCACAGTCAACTCAATTTCAAAGTGTCTAACCAAAGAATTTTGGTTAATAATAATTGTGAACCAAGGACTTTGTATTAGGACTATACAGTTGAAAATGGATGATATTGGAATTTTGACATTACCGAATTCCATAAGTCCAAAGTGATAGTTTAGATGAACCGAATTGGTGTATATAAATGTTACAAATTAGTAATGCTTGTTACATTAGAATGAGAATTTACCAAGGTAGAATAAGTGATAAATTTGGCTATAATGTCACATCACATGATGAGTGATATGTGAGCATTAACATTTGAACAATTCAGTGTTAATCGTTGATCAAATTTACATATAAGAGTCACACAATCATAACACTAATTCTCTTAAGACCAAACAAATATTATTATATATAATAGTTATAAATTAATTAACATTTGTGGAATTATAATTATAAATAAATTAAATGTTACTTGATATGTATATGATGTTACACATATTTATAATTATTAAATATGTCAACTGATATTGGATATCGATAACCGAATAATTAAAGATAATCATATATTTAATTTAATCTAAAATGGTGCTTGGCCCATTATGTTTGGATAGGAATTTCAACTACAATATTAAGGTATAGCGATAGCAAAATATAAGTATAAAATTTTGGAGACAGTGGGCTTGGATCTAGAGAAAATGAATAAAATGATTTTCTCAATTCACTCTAATTAAACCCAATATAAATATGCATCTCTAAAACAAATATCTTGTTGATTTTTACATCTTTACGCCGTTATTCTTTTTTTATGATTGAATACATTCTTCCTCTCCACTTCAAATAAAAGTTCAAAATTAGTTAAAACAACACTCTATTGGTTGTTTGTATTCTGTACCGATGTTGCTTCATAGTCTGTATTATGTGTTTGTTGTTTTTTGTTGTTTCCTTGTTTTCTCCGGTACATTACTACACTATGTTTCTGTGTTTTTCTTTTTTTGTGTAAGTTTGTATTCAATTATTTTATAATTCTTGGTGTAGCAATAAAATGGTAGGGGATCATTCAACCACGCTGGCTCATCCAAAATACTGTATTAGTAGAAAAAGGTCAATGGTCATAAACATGCAATCTCGCAAATCGAGGACAACTAAAGAAAGGAATTCATTGCTTCTATGTAGAGTTAAGGGCTTGGTCAATCGTTACTACTTTTATTTTGTATTTATAGACATCGTAGCATATCCTATGATCTGTATTGAGATATTCAAATATGTTTATACATATTATTAGTGTATAGCTAACTAGATGGTTTTTATGTAGATATATGTTGATGAATCAAATTTTCTTGATTATGTGCATATTGTAATCTTATTCTGAAAAATATGCATAAACACATTTATTTAGCTATACAAAATCAGTTTTTTCATCCTTTATTATAATTATATACATAATAATTTAATTGCAGATTAGCCCATTTTAATCCTAAAATTAATTAATTATATATATATATATATGTCATATTTATAGTTTCAATTTTTTTCCATTTATTTATATAATACGAATTATGAAATTCAAAAACTACAGTTATATATATGTGTGTGTGTGTTGTGTGTGTATTTAATTAATATTTATTGAAAACTCAATTTTTTTATTCTATCTAAAATAATTAATGCCTTTAAAAGTAAATATTATAATTTTTAAAATTACTACACATATATAAAGGAAATAAAAAAATAGATATATTATCAATTTTAATGTTTTTAATGATCCAAATATTCTAAGTTGGACCGTTTATAATTAGAAACATAATATTTTAAATTAAAAAAGTTTGTAGTACATATTTAGTAATCAACTATTTTTTAACAGTACATATTTAGTAATCAACTATTTTTGAAAATTTTAAATTTTGAATTATGATAAGTAATTATTTAGTATTAAATATATATGGGCAAAAATATTTGTTTGTACGTAATTGATTAATATTATATTGTAAAATTAAATTTTTCGTTTTTACATGAAAGTTTTTGATCCGGAAATATCTTTAAATTATTTATATTTCTATTAGATATGTATATATTATGTTTAATGTAAGCTTCCGTGTGTGTGTATATATATACAATTAATATTATAGTTCTATATATAATACTATATATATATATATAGTAAATTTTCATTAAGTTATATAAGTATATATATATATGTGTGTGTGTGTGTATGAACTTATTAATTGTTGCTTATAATAGGTACACATATAAATAAGATTGTATGTATATGCGTGTGTGTGTGTGTATAAGCATTTACACATACACACACAGACACACACACACACACACACACACACATATATATAGTGACTTTTATAATGATATATCTTATATCTTATATCTTATATCTTATATCTTATATATAAACATATTTGATATTATATATAAGTATTTCATGACCTAGCCTTTCTCCCCTTGCCATCACCAGTTGCTGAGTTGTGCAAAAACTCTTTTGCATTCATTTGAAAGAAATGCATTGCTGAAACCAAGTTGGACTTGTGCATGAATGTGTCTATGTCATATCGTGTCTAGTTGTGCATTGCTATCGTGTCCATGTGAGACGACCCGAACTTCCCCGTGAAGGAAAGCACGAATAGAATTGAGGACAAGACAAAATAGAACGCAAACAGAAGAACATTTCATTGTTTATTACAACAATTCCATCAGATACAAGAATATACAGAGTATAAATGAATAAATTACATTCGATAAATATCAGATTACAATAAATTACATAGCAGCGGAAAATAATACAAAAGCACAACTGAAAGTGATACACGGATACAGAGCATTCTGAGCATCGTTCCAGTTGTAAATCAGGACCCTGTGGATATAAATCTGCAAAACCAAAACTACTAGCTGCCCGTGTCGAAAATAAGGGCACCCAGAGTTTAGGTTAAAACAATAAACTCCAGGTCAGTCATGTGACTAGTGTGAGAACTAAAACAGTTATTTAAAACTTTGCTTTAAAAGATAGTAATTCAAGGGACCACGCCGTATAACACGGAACGGGTTTCCTCCCAAGAATACTAGTGCATATAACAAAACAACGCAATGCTCTTTGAAAAATGAAGCTATTATAAGACCCAGGTCCCATCACACAATGCAATGCAAGCCGGAGGATAGGGTTTTCCCTTATAATAGCCAAAAAACCTTGGTACGTTTAAAACAAATCATTTGATACTATTATAAGTGTATAGTGTCAAAACAATTTCAATCATAAATATCAATCACAGACGGCATGGGTACCATATATCATGTCGCCATACTTGTTCTACAATTAAAACCGCAATATCACGTATTGGAAATTGGATTTCCATCATGAGTCGAGGCAAGGGGCAAGCTCCTCTCTGCGTTCGAGACAATCTAGCAATGCCTCAGGACCCCACTCTGATCCTTTGGAACCTCCAAGGTCGGTCCTCTCTTACTTTTGAGGATTAATTATTCCTGAACACACGTTTCCCGGTCCTTACAGACCTATATCCGAGGCGCCTCATCTCCAACAACCACACAGGTGAAAAGTATATAAATGTCAGGGCTGGTAGGTCACTGACACCACCCTAGCTAGAAAGAAACGTCGTGCACTCCTTGGGTCCGTATCCCGTTTTTGACTCATACCGAGGTGTGAGGCTCGCGAATTCACGTTATACACAAAGCTACGCCACACATGCCGTGCTTTGATCATCAACCACAAGACTTTGCTTTTCAACAGAAGCCATGTTCAATTGCCACTTACGCGTGCCACACAGGCAATTCACTCCATGCGACTGATGTCCATCGATATACAACCTCTGAGCTCGTATGTCTCAGAGAAGGGCGTTAAGCAAGAGAATATATTCTCCGCCGCCAAACAGATGTATATTTAATAGAGATCAATCAACACAGAATAAAATCCAATGTCAGACACACAATCCATTTACAAGTTCATTCTGGGTCTGAACGAAACCGGAGGCACTTTCCTCGCACATCCATCCATCTCCAAGTACGTCTGGACGATCACCAACTATTTCCCTCATCTTGGGTGTACAGCCCAATCGAGATCATCAGTAATCACCCAAAACGATGTGAAGACTTCCAGTCTTCAACCACCGTCTTCATCTTCGACAGCTCGTCGAATCGGTTATTCAGAATGGGTATAAACCCGGCCTTTCTGAATAACCCACGTATATAATAAACGAATGTTACACAAACACAACAAACGCCTCATTCCAATTCAGAATATTCTTTTATTCACAAAATCACATTCTTACGGAAAGGTTCCCATTAATTTTATCCAAGATAAATTCTTCTAAATTTATCCTTTAACCTTCCTTTGGATATCATTTCAAACTAGTCGGGATTAGCGAGCCACACCGAAGTAATTATTTATTTTATTTCCCAATCCCAACCTATTCATCCCATGGAGCAAAACTGGTAATACTCCATATCTAACACCACGGTGTTATCAGTAAAATTAATTACCATTTCACGTTCAAATCTACTTAAAGATTTAACTATCGCTTTGGAGCAAAACTGGTGGTACTCTATTCTCGATCACCTTTCATATTTGATAATTTAAATTATCAATTCACTTTTCAATCTGATTAAAGGTTCATTAAAACTCGACTTAGTTTTAATCTTTTCAAAAATCAACATGCTGCCTTTAACTGGGTTAAAGAACCAATGTCATCTAAAACACGGTTCACGATAAACCCAAATCACATTTGATATTAAATACAAGGCTCTGAATAGAAAATATACCGGCTTATATTCAATATCAAATTATGAAACCAACAAATATCGTATTGGAAATAACGATATAAAATATATCTTTCAAATTCCCATAACAATATCTGTATAGTCACGAAATCCAACATCGAAATATTCCGAAGATAATTTCGATTCAACTCCAGTCCAATTCACGTATTGGGAATATTGATTATTTTTAACATCACTTTCAAATTCAATTTATTTATTTCAAAAATGAATTGATTTTAATTCTAGTTCAAAACTAGTTCATTTCGATAAAAATCTATTTTACCTTTTCAAATATGGAATTTTTCAGCCCAATTTTTCCCAAATCATTTCTTATGATTTTACACAAATTATAGATATTTTTAATAATTTTATCAAGGCCCGTACAGTCGATTTCCATCAATGGCCATCGAACTGCACTTACAGCGACCTTTTCCAAATTTTATTTGAACATAATTCCAAATCCAACCGTTAGATTTCAAATTTCTAATATTCATTGGAAAGCTCTTTTCGATACGAACCCAACGGTTCCGGTTTTAGGAGAATCCGACGGTCGGATCTCCCGCAACGTCAATTCGAAGTCAATGGTCGAAATCCACGAACTACCGCGGCGCGACGCGTTCTATTCAGGCCATTATATATATAATATATATATAATATATATATTTCGTCGATTTCCTTTTTAAAACGTATTTTATAAATCCTTTTAAATTCGTTTTCAAAAACAATTTCAACTTCATCTTTAATTTCAAATCGATTTGATTTCAATTCAATTCGAATTCATTTCAATTTTATTTAATTCGAATTCAAATTCGTTTCAATTCAATTCAAATTCTAATTCGTTTCAATTCAATTCAATTTGAATTTACCTTCTATTTAATTCAATTCGAATTCATTTCAAATTGATTTCAATTCAATTTCAGTTCATTTTAAATTTTATTCAAAACGATTTCAATTCGTTTTTAATTCAATTTGAATTCATTTCTATTCAATTCGAATTCAAATTCAATTTCTATTCAATTCGAATCGAATTCATTTTCTATTCGATTCGAATTCATTTCAAATTGATTTAATAAAATTTCAATTTGAATTTTAATCTAATTTAATTTGAATTTCATTTCAAAATATTAAATTTTGAAATCACTTTTCAATATTCATTATAAAACGAATAAAATCGATATAAATATCGTTCGCGTCAAAATAACGGATCTCTAATCAACACGGCTTTATATTTTTCAAAAACTTCTTTATTCTATTCAACAAATAAATTTTTATTCTATTCAACACATGAATCTTTATTTCTTTCAACACACGTCTATTTTTATTATGTAAAATATTTTATAAAATTATGGTATCTATCATTTGATTTTCAATCAGACTCCACCGTGAAGTAGTTCTAATTTTAAATATGATAAAGATGTAAATTTTAGTATATAAAATATTTCACTCAACACATGAACTGTTTCAACACATAAACATATTTCATTATTTTCCCGATTGGAATGAGGCCCAATCCATTACCATATAACGTTAATTATATGGATTCCATACAACACATGTATACAATAGCAACGACAAACAATCAACCATCATCCAAAGTGCACCACACAACTGCATAAGCATCAAATATAAATAATTAACGCTTACACAGCCTGTCGACCAATCGATCGACATTCAATTAAATAATTGGGATTAGTGTACGCCAAATATCATCCCAACACCCGTGTGGGGTTTCAAATCAACAAACACATGTTTTTATTCGTGCAGTTGGGCGATGTGTAAAATTTATCATCCCAATCAATATCAGTCAAATCAGTGTATATAAACAAATCGGCCGATTTGTTTATAAATATTTATTTATTCATATTCACGTTAAAGATTATATTTTTAACAATTAAATATTTTTTTCCAACCATCTACAATTTATTATCGATTTCACATCAACATCACAAACAATTTTCACAACACATCAATCAAACAAACAAGCCATCCATGGTATGTAGATGACGGGTGTCGGGTGCTACTAAGCACCGTCTGCATCCTAGTATATATATATATATAACTAGAAAAAGAAATTTAGAGTGAGAAGTTCTCACCAAAGCTATCCCAACTTCACGACACTTCAAAAGTAGAAGTCTTCGCCGTTCTCGCCTTTTGTCACTTTCGTTGCCCGTATTCACTACATATATAAAAATCACATTTTTACTTCATTATTCAATATATAAAAATCGAATTTTTACTTCGCTATTCAATATATAAAAATCGAATTTTTACTTCGTTATTCAATATATAAAAATCGAATTTTTACTTCGTTATTCAATATATACAAATCGAATTTTTACTTCGCTATTCAATATATAAAAATCGAATTTTTACTTCGCTATTCAATATATAAAAATCAAATTTTTACTTCGCTATTCAATATATAAAAATCGAATTTTTACTTCGCTATTCAATATATAAAAATCGAATTTTTACTTCGCTATTCAATATATAAAAATCGAATTTTTACTTTGTTGCTATGTATATAAAAATCCTATTTTTATAATCACGCTATATGGATAAAAATACTATTTTTACATCGCTACTATATAGATAAAAATTCTATTTTTACATCGCTACTATATAGATAAAAATTCTATTTTTACATCGCTACCATATAGATAAAAATTCTATTTTTACATCGCTACCATATAGATAAAAATTCTATTTTTACACCGCTACTATATAGATAAAAATTCTATTTTTATCACGCTATTCTCTATACAAAGATTTCGCCTTTTCAAAAATAAATATTTCTCCTTTTGCTACTTTAAAAATGTCGTCTTTCACTACATAAAAATATCGTCTTTTTATATCCTACCATATAAAGATCACATTTTTATCATCTATATAATATGAAATTATATTTTCTACCTTTACATACGATAAAAATTATATTTTTAACCTCTACATAGGATAAAAATTATATTTTTAACCTCTATAATATAAAAGATTATATTTTTATCCTTCTACAATATAAAAATTCAGATTTTTAATTGCTAAAATTAATTAAACAAAACAAAATAAATGAAAGGGCTTACATTGCTTTAAGGAGGAGCGGAGGGGGGGTTTTCTTGTTCGCTGGTGGTGGTGGGCCCCCCAGCAGGCGGCGGAGGTGGCAGAAGAAGAGGCAGCAGAGGCGGTTGGGGATTTGGGCATCGGCTAGGGTTTCTAGGCTGGAGGGGTGCGGTTTTTAGGAGGGGAAGGAGGAGAAGAAGGAGGCGCAGCGGATGAGGTGCGGAGGGAAGAAGAAGGAGGGAGGCGGCGGCGTGCGAAGGGGGCGGCGGCGGTGGCACTCGATCGACGCGTTTTTTTTTTTTCGTTCGATCTGAATGAACGAAGGGGGGGGCAGAATGAATAAAGGAAGAGGAGAGAGGAAAGGGAAGTTTTATTATTCAATTATTTTATTTTTCCACCAAAAAGCAACTTTTATTTTCGAACTCTAAACGAGGCTCACCACCTGTCGTCCATAGCTAATTACCCCCATTTCGAACACAATGGGATATGTATCGTAAGCTGATTCGATCATTTCGATCAGTTTCCGTCAAAATCAACATATAACTCTATATATTGATTTTGAATGCGCATTTCAATTTACTGGGGTCACATACTAGCTCGAAAAATTCCAGAAAAATATTTTCTAGCTTCGTATTGACGATACGGTCCTAACAAAACTAGTTTCGTCAAATTCTGAGGCCGTTCGAAAAATGGCCAATTTACAGTCGATTAAAATCAACTGAAAATGGTCAAACGCGTTTTCCTTTGCCACACTCACATATTGATTCATAAAATTATGAAATTTGAAACCTAGCAATAACTTTACATCGCGGATCCAACAAAAGTGGTTTCGTCGAAATCCGAGGTCGTTTGCAAAATGGTTATTTTTAAGGGCCAGAATTCCATAGCGACTATTCTGAATTTTCTACTGGACATATCTTTTGATCCCCGCTATGAAATCTCGATTTTTCGGATTCGTTGGAAAGATATTCCCAATTAGATTCCATTATTTTTGGTTTCACTAAAATCCGGATTGTTTTGCACCCGGTACATTCAATTGAAGTTTGAAATCGAATTATCGAACTACCGCGCCATTTTCAATTCTATTTATAATTATATATAATTATTTATATTCTAACGACGACGTATATAATATATACGTTCGAATTCCATTTAAAATAAATCTTCCGTCGATATTATTTAAAATAATCTATTTTAAATGTTCAAAATTCACTAAAATTGCCAAAATAAAAATTTTAAACTGCCCCAGATTTTCGGGTTGTTACACTATGTCATTTTTATGAGCGCATTTCGCTGGGTGAGTGCGTGAATCAAGGGAAAGTGGCAAAATTTACTTGTCGTCGCTTAGTTTGTTAGTCGCTCTCTGTATCATGCTTGCGCCCATATTCATATTCGTGCATGAGTCATCGTATTCGTACCTGAGTCGTAACTGTTCGTATCCATTCATCATAGTTGTGCCATTCTGTTTGTCATGAGAAGTGAGCAATCACTCACGATTGATATTTTATATTAAGTTAATTGACACCAATTGAAATGTTGACACGACCATGACACACATCATATTATGTTATGTTATGTTATGGGACTTATGACACATTTTATATTATGCCATGTTGAATTATGACCCATAAAATGATATATCATGCTGATATGATATGTTATCGCATTATAAGTTGATCGTAGTTAGGAAGAATCATTGTGGGGATTGTATGTATGTGCGTGTGTGTGTGTATAAGCATTTACACATACACACACACACACACATATATATATATATATAGTGACTTTTATAATGATATATCTTATATCTTATATATAAACATATTTGATATTATATACAAGTATTTCATGACCTAGCTTTTCTCCCCTTGCCATCACCAGTTGCTGAGTTGTGCAAAAACTCTTTTGCATTCCTTTGAAAGAAATGCATTGCTGAAACCAAGTTGGATTTGTGCATGAATGTTTCTATGTCATATCGTGTCTTGTTGTGCATTGCTATTGTGTCCATGTCATTTTTATGTGCGCATGTCGCTGGGTGAGTGCGTGAATGAAGGGAGAGTGGCAAAATTTACTTGATGTCGCTTGGTTTGTTAGTCGCTCTCTGTATCATGCTTGCGCCCATATTCATATTCGTGCAAGAGTCGTCGTATTCGTACCTGAGTCGTAACCGTTTGTATCCATTCATCATAGTTATGCCATTCTCTTTGTCATGAAAAGTGAGCAATCACTCACGATTGATATTTTATATTAAGTTAATTGTCACCAATTGAAATGTTGACATGACCATGACACACATCATATTATGTTATGTTATAGGACTTATGACACATTTTATATTATGTGATGTTGAATTATAACCCATAAAATGATATATCATGTTGATATGATATGTTATCACATTATAAGTTCACCATAGATAGGAAGAATCATTGTGGGGTGAAATGATATATACCCGAACTATTTTGTAATTTTTGACACTTGTTTGGGATATAGGTTGCAATGATATATACCCAGAATCTAAACACTGCGGATTGAAATGATATATATCCGTATCACTTGTCCATAGGATAGAAAATTATATACAGACACCATTAGTCAAATAAACTATTTTCTGAAAGTGTATAAGTATGTATTGATCTAAATAAATTGATTTTGAAATACAATGTAAATATTTAAGTTTAAATTAACATTTGAAATATTTTACGTGAATTTATGAATCTAAGTTAGAATTTTTTAATGAAAGGATCTAATATGATTTTTAAATTGAATTTGTTGTTTAAAACAATTTATAAATTTTACTAAGATTTGAAATTTAAAGTTGAGATCTAATATAAACGAATTTAATATAATATAACTTAATCTAATATAATAATTTGATTTTAAACAATGTCTTAATTTAATATATAATTTATTTAGTTATAAAGATTTATTTTAAAATATAATATAATATAGTATAATGATTTAATTTAATTTAATAATTCTAATAAATTAATCTAAAGAAATAATTCAATTTTAAATTTTAATTTGTGAATGGAAAGATTTGATTTAAATTGAATTTTCAGTTGATATAAGTTTTATTTGTTGAATAGATGAATTTTGAAGTTAAAGAATTTAATTTAAGAAATTAAACCATATAACCAAACTTTGAATGTTATTTTATAATATAATGGAATGAAATTAATTAAGATCTTAATTTTTACCAAATTGAAGTAAAGGTTTAGAATTGTGGTTATAATTGTAAACTTATTTAATTTAAAATCTATACTGGTTAAATTTAAGTTGATCTGAATGGAAATGCGAAATCTGAAATGAACGATAAGATGAATTTGGAAATATGGATATCCAGTTTAGATTAGTTTATTACTATTCAATCTTAAATGGGAAAGTCTATTTAGACATAATTTGGTGACATAATGGATTCGCACCATTGGATTACCCCCCGAATTCCATGTTCTCATATAAAGACAAAAGGACCCAATGGTGCAGATCTTTTGAATCACCGTTTATGTAACAACCCGAATTTAAATAACATGTTGAAACTAGAAATCAGGGTATAATTAAATTTTAAAATTATAATCATGGGAAATGGGTTGCGCCATTGCTTTCGTCTCGGAATTCTACATGAAATAGAGTCCGAGTTTTCGAAAATCGGAGTTCGGATGAAGAAGTTATGGGCTGTAGAAGATTCAACAAATTTTAGGCAGCACAGGACCAGGCAGGTCGACCTGGGGGTCGACCTTGGGGCCAGGTCGACCATGTGGTTGACCTTAGGGTCGACCTAACCCCCAGGTCAACCATATGGTCGACCTCCACCCTTTACAGGTCGACCTAGTTGGCCTGTTTTGACCCAGAACCCATTTTTGAACCCTGAGACATGTTTTGATGGTCCGGATTGATTCTAGGGTTAATCTAAGGGCCTAAACTAGTTGCTACCCCTATAAATACATCCTAAGACCTAACCTAATTCATATCAAATCATTCTTACACCATTATGCTGCCAAAATACCTCTTGAACCATGGCCGTCGTATCCAAATCAAAGTACAAGCATTCAAACTCAAATCAATTCAAAGAACAAAGCTTCAACAATGATTCAAGACAATAAATCAACAACGCGGCAACATTTTTACAACAAATTAAGTTCTTAATTCCTTGCCCACGATCTGTAAGTTCTAGTTATTTTCATATTAAAATAATTAAATTTAATATGGACATGTGATGAAGTGAAATTGGACATTTGATTCAAGTCTATTCTTGTTTCTTCTTGGATCTCGATCTTGAGAACTTTTCTATCTTTATTCGCATGACAAGTTTATGGTCTATTCAGCCTTTTGTAAATCAATTTTTCTTGGTTAATGTTGATATTATTATCAAGATCTATTCTTTATGCCTGAGATGATGCTTTTATGTCGTTTTCTTTCTGATCTTGTTTTTATTGCGACTTCTACCTTCCCCTATTTATTTTCTGTTGATGAACCTAGGTCAATTTCGGACCTAGGCCTAAACTACGATATGCGTGTGATGTTATACGGGGGAAATATTGGAATATTGCCTAGTGGAATATATGTGTTTGGTGGAATTGATGGCATAACATAAAAAGTGAATATTTGGGTATTACTACCATTAACATGAAATTGGATATTTGGGTATTGTCATTAAAATGATAATTGCAAGAATGGGGATTGGCATATGTAATTTGATATGGATCTTGATATATGTAATTTGGCTAGAACTTGTTATGGGTAAGTTGGTGTAAATGTGGTATACATGTAATTTTGGGTATAAAACTTGATCTATGTAAATTAAGCCTGGCTTTTAAACACGCAAATCATGAATTTTGACATACGTAAAACTGACATGTAATCTAGAACTTGGGCATATGTTAATTATGTAAAATTTGGAGTTAAAACTTATATGATAATTTATGACTTGGTAGAGGTTTAATATGAACGCGCCTAAGTTGGAGTTTTGGGTGGAATACGACTATTAATGAACCTTTGACACGAGGTTAGACTCAGTTTGTGGTGTAAATCTGCCGGAAACCGCCCGGCAAATCCAGTAGCCACAAAGTGTCAGTCTAATGTGAGAGGTCGAAGGCCAAATTGTAGGCATAACGGTTTATGACACGAGGTTAGACTCAGTTTGTGGTGCAAATCTACCCGGAACCGCCCAACAAATCCAGTGGTCACAAAATGCATGGTCTAATGTGAGAGGTCATGATTCGTTCGTCATAATGAATGAATTAAGGAATACTAACCATAATAAGACATGGGTACGGTTAAAGGGTTAGGTGGGATGACATGGAAATTTGACATGTAAATGTGGACCTAATCGGTATGAGTTAAGAACATGTAAAAATTATAAATGTGGGCTTAACCAACATAACTGTTAATCAGACCAATGGGTGGGTTAAATAATATGACTAGACTAATGACACTTAACCAATAAAAATGACATGCAGTAGGGTTAAGTCAACCTGAACATATAGATAATACTTAACCAACTTAGCATGATACATGGGCGGGTTATGTCATGAACTACTTGAAGACACTTAACCAATTTAATATGCTAAGATAGCGGGGTTAAGTTATGAATCACTGGCCAACACTTAACCAACTTGACATGATACATGGGCGGGTTAAGCCATGAATTATTTGAAATACTTAACAAATGCAATCTGACGAATGGGAGGGTTAAGTTAAATGGGTTGGTTTAACTTGAATGGGTTGATAACACCCAACCGATATAACCTGATGTGTGGTAGGGTTAAGTAAATACACGAGGGTAACACTTAACCATTATAAAATGGCTAGTGGATGAGGTTGAGTTAACATACACATAACCAATCTAACGTGAGGTGTGGTAAGGGTTAAGTTAACACAGGGGAGAACGCTTAACCGATATAACAAGACATGCGGTAGGGTTAAGTAACACAAGAAAGAACACTTAACCACGGTATCATGATGGGGGGTGGGGAAAGGTTAAATAGATAACACTTAACCAACCTGTGGGGTATACAAATAGACCCTAGGAAAACCCTAGTAGCGGGACTCATTTCAGTAGTAACCCACATTAGGTATCAACGGTACCTTGAGATTGGCAGGGTGGGGCACGATTATTGGGATGATTGTAAGCGGTCAAAACGACGGCAGGGGATGCAGCGGTGCAGGTTCCGACGGATTACGGGCGTGCACGTATTCCGAAGTGGAAAATTTTGCTACCGGGCATCAGTAGATATAAAGCTGTGCATCAAAAAGGGTGTCGGGGTTGCCATCCTAGGGATTGATACACCCTAGGGTTGGACCAGCACAGGTATCTACGAGTAGGGGGCCACAAGAACTAGGTCGAGTAAGAGCCTACTGATTAGGGTAGTAAGGATACATCTAACACATTTATGGCAATTGGGCTGCTCGAGGTGAAAATCCTCATATTAGATGTAGTCCTGAAGGCTACCACAACTACGGGGTTGGGATAACCTTAGTATATAACACATATGAAACATTGTAAGTAAGAGCCGATCAATTAAGATAGGTGCGGTGGGGACATGA
This sequence comes from Allium sativum, assembly GCA_030737875.1. Lineage (NCBI taxonomy): Eukaryota > Viridiplantae > Streptophyta > Magnoliopsida > Asparagales > Amaryllidaceae > Allium > Allium sativum. The sequence goes on from CM060920.1 coordinate 628,002,260, forward strand.
AACTGTCAATATGAGGTGGGACCCTCATCGTGGGATATATACCTATGAAACTATCATGCGGGTTATGGGGGATCACTTATCTTGTAATTATAACCAAGCAAACTAATTGGAACGCTAGTTAGGCGGTGTAGAGAATACAGAAAATCAAGGAAAATAGAAAAATGGTGAATCTTAGAAATCTTGCGATGTTATAGAAACCTTGCGATGTGATACTTGGTAGGAATCTTGTGATGCTACTCTTGATAGGAAGTATGGGATGTTATACTTGATTCACCGTGCCTGTAACTTACCACATCATCATGCTTATGTTTACTTTCAGTTTATTCATGCCATATTATCTTTACCTGTTTTTATGCTGACAGTCACTAGGACTTACTTAGTCTTTATGACTGACCCAGTTAGTTTCGCCTCTTTTTCTTTCGTTCCCCCCTTCCCCCCCCCCCCAAGGTTCGTAGGGTGGGAATACAGCTTAGTTCGGATCTTTCCAAGCTCCAAGGCTCTTTCATGTACTGCTTGGATTTCTCTTGGCTATGGCTTGCTTTGCTTTATTGGGGAATACTACAATTTATTTTTATGCTTCTTTGTTTTTGAGCAAGACATATATTTTGGCTATGTAATTGGGTATTGGAAGTTGATGGGCTTTTATTGTAAACAATTATATTTAATAAATGATTTCAAGTACTTCTACTTTACTTTTCGCTGTTTTATATACGTCTGTCTTGTAATATTTCTGTTCCAGTACCTATAATGCTCCATTGAAGTTAAGGCATTCCCTTTGTGAGTGACCTTAACGTATGTGGGGTGTTACATTTGGTATCAGAGAAGAAGGTTACCAGACTGGGAAAAAGTTTTTAGAAAACCTTCTAAAACTATTTTCAAAACCGTTTACAAAGAAGCATTTTTCAAGAAAAGTCTTGTTTTATTTGAAAGGCATATTCCCCAAAGCCATATGCACTATCTTGTGATTCTCTCCTTGAGTTTCTTCTCTCTTTCTTTTTCACCATAGTTTTGTAGGTGTACGACACATGTAGGAGGGCAAAGAAGTGCCCAACTTCCATCTATAGCCGCAGTAATTCCATCTGCGTCTAATCTTATTTCAAGATTTGTAGAGTTGTCGTGCGATGGAGGTTGCTTTCGAGAAACTTGTCAACAAGTTATACAAGGATAGCAAGAACGAGGATAAAGAACACAAGCCTAAGGATGAGAAACTTGTTGATATGGCTTAATCCACGAAGGAGGAAAAGGTGACAGGAAAGAGGCCAAAGTGAAAGAATAATAAAACCCACGACAAGAGAGAGTATCTTTAGTATGGTAAAAATGGACATGTAGTTAAGTATTAGAGGACAAGGACAAGGGCAAAGGACAAGATCGTCGAGAGGGCAATTGTATGCTCTCACTACTAGCGTACCTAAGAAGAGGTGGTAATGTTTCTGTTAAAAGTTTAGCTTTTCTTTTCTATCATACCATGGGAACTTTGTTTTTGTACATCGCATCCTTTTTAATTCTGCTTCGATAGTTGAGTCTCTGCACCTTAGTACTAGCGTAGTAGAGGGTCCCATTTTTGTCTCAAATCCTGTTGGGGAATCGGCTCATTTATTCATGACTTGTTTGGATTTGAGAATGTCTATGCTAAGTTTTGAGTTTAGAAGTAATGCTTATGTTTTTGAGCTATGGGTTGTTTCTAGGGATGGAGTGGTTATCCACAAATGATACCATTCTCGAGTATGAAAAGAGGGTAGTTAGACTCTTGACTTGCCTCGGTAATACCCTCGAAGTCTAGTGTAACACTTAGGGTTCTGCCATGCTTAGTTACTTAGAATCTCTTGATACATTTATCAATCCGCTCGAGTAGTGTTCTCCACTAAGGCGGATGGTTCATTTCGCTTGTGCATGAGTTATAGAAAATCACCTTAGTAAGTACACTTGGCAACATGGTTGGCATTTGTTTATTTTCAAGAGATAATTCATTTATGTGGAATACCTTCTAGTAAGTGAATGAGATCCAAGATTCACTAGTGAATTTTGGAGAGCTTGCATGAAACCATGAGTACGCAGTTATGTCTAAGCCTAGTATACTAGAAAAAGAATAAGTGAAAGTGGAATGAGAGGCGACAATGAAACGAGTTCCAACTCATATTTTAGAAATAGGAATTAAGAAGCTACGAAATTGTGAAGCTAAAGACGGTCAAAGCACAATGGAGTTAAGCTCAAGGAAATACGACTTAGAAGATTGAAGACTAGACACGCGCATCATATCTCTTTTTAAGAGTATATCCTTGATCCCTCTTTTCCTATAGAGCTTACTTGCATGCTATCTTTTAAGTATAACCTCTTGGTCCTATTCTCAATCCTATTTCTGTTGTAAAACCCCATAGGGATCATCTGTTAGTAATACATGTTGGGGCTTGAGGGTGTCCGTTGGGTTGAGTAATTCTTTGGGTGTCAGCCTGATGTTGATTTCGGTCTTCGGGCTGGTGTTTAGGGAGTTCTTCTCCTAATCAGTATATATTTGACATAGATTTCCAGTTTTGACATTGCCTAATGGGCACAAAGCTTTTACTTGCTTCTATCATTCGACTATATCTTTAGGTAGGAACAATTGGGTGTAAACATGTGTTTGAGAAATTTTATGATTGATAGTTGCAAGTGGTTGCAAGTGGTTGCTAGTGGATGCATATACACGCACCTTAGGCACTAGATCGGCTCAGACACATTTTCATATTGCATATGCATGAGTATTTATACTTGTTTATGTATGAAATTGAATATGTTATCATGTGGATGTTGCATATGGATGGATGTTTGTGCACACATATAGTGTTACTGTGACTAGGACTATTTGCATACAAGTTGGACTCATGGCACTAAACATATTTTGCATAAAGAAGATCAATCAGGTCTGATCATTTGCATTAGATAAGGAACATACACACACACTTTCTGCATATGTTCATACAGCATTAGAAATCTCTTAAGGACAATGGATGCCTGTGATTGATGATTGAATAGATGGATGATTGGATGGTAGGACACATTCTTCTTAACTTGAAGATTTCGGGGACGAAATCCTTTAAGGAGGGGAGAATGTAACAACCCGAATTTTAATAACATGTTGAAACTAAAAATCAGGGTATAATTAAATTTTAAAATGAGAATCATGGGAAACGGGTTGCGACATTGCGTTCGTCTCGGAATTCTACATGAAATAGAGTCCGTGTTTTCGAAAATCGGAGTCCGGATGAAGAAGTTATGGCCTGTAGAAGATTCAGCAAATTTTAGGCAGCACAAGACCAGGCAGGTCGACCTGGGGGTCGACCTGGGGGGCAGGTCGACCTGGGGGTCGACCTGGGGGCCAGATCGACCACGTGGTCGACCTTAGGGTCGACCTACCCCCAGGTCGACCATATGGTCGACCGCCACCCCTTACAGGTCGACCGCCACCCCTTACAGGTCGACCTGGTCGGCCTGTTTTGACCCAGAACCCATTTTTGAAGCCTGAGACATGTTTTGATGGTCCGGATTGATTCTAGGGTTAATCTAAGGGCATAAAGTAGTTGCTACCCCTATAAATACATCCTAAGACCTAACCTAATTCATATCAAATCATTCTTACACCATTATGCTGCTAAAATACCTCTTGAACCATGGCCACCGTCTCCAAATCAAAGTACATGCATTCAAACTCAAATCAATTCAAAGAACAAAGCTTCAACAATGATTCAAGGCAATAAATCAACATCGCCGCAACATTTTTACAAGAAATTCAGTTCTTAATTCCTTGCCCACGATCTGTAAGTTCTAGTTATTTTCAGATTAAAATAATTAAATTTAATATTGACGTGTGATGCAGTGAAATTGGACTTTTGATTCAAGTCTATTCTTGTTTCTTCTTGGATCTCGATCTTGAGAACTTTTCAATCTTTATTCGCATGACAATTTTATGGTCTATTCAGCCTGTTGTAAATCAATTTTTCTTGGTTCATGTTGATATTATTATCAAGATCTGTTCTTTATGCCAGAGATGATGCTTTTATGTCGTTTTCTCTCTGATCTTGTTTTTATTGCAACTTCTACCTTCCCCTATTTATTTTCTTTTGATGAACCTAGGTCAATTTCGGACCTAGGCCTAAACTACGATATGCGTGCGATGGTATACGGGGGAAATATTGGAATATTGCCTAGTGGAATATATGTGTTTGGTGGAATTGATGGCATAACATAAAAATTGGATATTTGGGTATTACTTCCATTGACATGAAATTGGATATTTGGGTATTGTCATTAAAATGATAATTGCAAGAATGGGGATTGGCATATGTAATTTGATATGGATCTTGATATATGTAATTTGGCTAGAACTTGTTATGGGTAAGTATACATGTAATTTTGGGTATAAAACTTGAAACATATATGATAATTTATGACTTGGTATAGGTTTAATATGAACGCGCCTAAGTTGGGGTTTTGGGTGGAATACGACCATTAATGAACCTTTGACACGAGGTTAGACTCGGTTTGTGGTGTAAATCTGCCCAGAACCGCCCGGCAAATCCAGTAGCCACAAAGTGTCAGTCTAATGTGAGAGGTCGAAGGCCAAATTGTAGGCGTAACGGTTTATGACACGAGGTTAGACTCAGTTTGTGGTGTAAATCTACCCGGAACCGCCTGGCAAATCCAGTGGCCACAAAATGCACGGTCTAATGTGAGTGGTCATGATTCGTTCGTCACAATGAATGAATTAAGGAATACTAACCATAATAAGACGTGGGTATGGTTAGAGGGTTAAGTGGGATGACATGGAAATTTGACATGTAAATGTGGACCTAACCGGTATGAATTAAGAACATGTAAAACTTATAAACGTGGGCTTAACCAACATAACTGTTAATCAGACCAATGGGTGGGTTAAGTAATATGACTAGACTAATGACACTTAACTAATATAACATGACACGCGGCAGGGTTAAGTCAACTTGAACATATAGATAGTACTTAACCAACTTAGCATGATACATGGGCGGGTTAAGTCATGAACTACTTGAAAACACTTAACCAATTTAATATGCTAAGATAGCAGGGTTAAGTTATGAATCACTAGACAACACTTAACCAACTTGACATGGTACGTGGGTGGGTTAAGCCATGAATTATTTGAAATACTTAACCAATGCAATCTGACGAATGGGAGGGTTAAGTTAAATGGGTTGGTTTAACTTGAATGGGTTGATAACACCCAACCGATATAACCTGATGTGTGGTAGGGTTAAGTAAATATACGAGGGTAACATTTAACCATTATAAAATGGCTAGGGGATGAGGTTGAGTTAACATACACTTAACCAATCTAACGTAAGGTGTGGTAAGGGTTAAGTTAACACAGGGGAGAACACTTAACTGATATAACAAGATATGCGGTAGGGTTAAGTAACACAAGAGAGAACACTTAACCACGGTATCATGATGGGGGTGGGGTTAAGTTAAATAGATAACACTTAACCAACCTGTGGGGTATACAAATAGACCTTAGGAAAACCCTAGTAGTGGGACCCGTTTCAGCAGTAACCCATATTAGGTATCAACGGTACCCTGATCTAGGCAGGGTGGGGCACGATTACTGGGTTGATTGTAAGCGGTCAAAACGACGGCAGGTGATGCAGCGGTGCAGGTTCCGACGGATTACGGGCGTGCACGTATTCCGAAGTGGAAAATTTTGCTACCGGGCATCAGTAGATATAAAGCTGTGCATCAAAAAGGGTGTCGGGGTTGCCATCCTAGGGATTGATACACCCTAGGGTTGGACCAGCACAGGTATCTACGAGTAGGGGGCCACAAGAACTAGGTCGAGTAAGAGCCTACTGATTAGGGTAGTAAGGATACATCTAACACATTTATGGCAATTGGGCTGCTCGAGGTGAAAATCCTCATATTAGATGTAGTCCTGAAGGCTACCACAACTACGGGGTTGGGATAACCTTAGTATATAACACATATGAAACATTGTAAGTAAGAGCTGATCAATTAAGATAGGTGCGGTGGGGACATGAAACTGTCAATATGAGGTGGGACCCTCATCGTGGGATATATACCTATGAAACTATCATGCGGGTTATGGGGGATCACTTATCTTGTAATTATAACCAAGTAAACCAATTGGAACGCTAGTTAGGTGGTGCAGTGAATATAGAAATCAAGGAAAATAGGATAATGGTGAAGCTTAGAAATCTTACGATGTTATAGAAACCTTGCGATGTGATACTTGGTAGGAATCTTGTGATGCTACTCTTGATAGGAAGTATGGGATGTTATACTTGATTCATTGTTCCTGTAACTTACCTCGTCATCATGCTTATGTTTACTTTCGTTTTATTCATGCCATACTATCTTTACCTGTTTTTATGTTGAAAGTCACTAGGACTTACTCACTCTTTATGACTGTCCCAGTTTGTTTCGCCTCTTTTTCTTTCGTTCCCCCCTCCCCTCCAGGTTCGCAGGGTGGGAATACAGCTTAGTTCGGATCTTACTAAGCTCCAAGGCTCTTTCATGTACTGCTTGGATTTCTCTTAGTTGTGGCTTGCTTTGCTTTATTGGGGAATACTACAATTTATTTTTATGCTTCTTGTTTTTGAGCAAGACAGATATTTTGGCTATGTAATTAGGTATTGGAAGTTGATGGGCTTTTATTGTAAACAATTATATTTAATAAATGATTTGAAGTACTTCTACTTTACTTTCCGCTGTTTTATATACATCTGTCTTGTAATATTTCTGTTCCAGTACCCATAATGCTCCATTGAAGTTAAGGCATTCCCTTTGTGGGTGACCTTAACGGATGTGGGGTGTTACAGTTTATGTTTTATCACTACAACAGATTTACCTTTTAATAGCACGTGAAAAACGCTATAATAGGCTACCATAGCATTAGTGACGACGCTATATAACGACATGCAATAATAGCCTCGTTATAACTTATAGCTCAAATCTAAACGCTATAGTATTATATATTTTATAGCGCACGTTCACCAGCATGAAATGTTTTACATAGCATTCAGACCTTGCAATTATATTTGCTTACTAAAATTTTAGCTTATTTTCTTATAGCGTTATGAATAATTTCATAGCACATATTCATTGTTATGAAAAATATTTTTCATTTTTTAGTTATTTTAAATCTGCTATAATTGTATTCCTCTTTGATATATAGCGTTCAGACCTTATTATGCTAAATACTCGCTTTTTTATAGCATTATCACTGTTTTCATAGCACATATTTAGTGATATGAAAAACTTTCCACACGGTTTACATTTTATATAGCATTTCACATTTTGATTGCATAAGAAGAGTTTTCCGCTATGAATATTTGTAGTATATATAGCGTTTTCAGTGTTTTCGTAGCACACATTCAATGATATAAAAAGGTTTTCTACACTATTTAATTTTTTACATAGCATTTTTCCTTTTATTTCCACAAGTGCAATTTTCCACTATTAATATTTTTAATATATAGCACATATTTCAGCTATGATCTTTATATAGCAAATCTCATATTTAATTTGTGCACAGTTCAAACAATTAAGTAGTAAATTCACAACACAACTTTCAATACTAAAAAACTAATACCAAAAGCATATTTGGTTTCAATTACAATGTCATAGTTAATAAATCTACTAATAAATATGGAAATAAGTCAACACACATGTTGTTCAAACATCGTTTCAAAACTAGGTTGCATGAAAAATCACTTAGTCTTCAGCTCGTAAGCTCGTCCAACTTCTAGAACCTGCAATTCACAAGCACAAGTTACAGTCTTATAACAAAGAAAAATGAAAAAAAAAAACACACAATATAAGCTCATCCATCTATCTCCAAAACTCACAAATTAAGTCAAGTTTCAAAATTTTGTATATCTAACTGCCTACAATTCAATCAGATAAACTGTCTACCAATCAGATTCAATCATATAAACTGTCTACAAATCAAATTCAATGATTAGCACCCTGATTTCAATAAGTAATTTTATGGCAACTACTTTTACCCGATGTATTTGTGTTGAGTATCCCCCTTATTTAAATTTTTCGTTCACAATCAGCAATAGAAGACAATGATAAACAAACTCTTCCACTTTCTGTTTTAAACGTGACCTGCCACTGTGTATGCCCAATAAACCAAAAAAATTAGAAATGCTTTCCACCTCATGCATAAACCAGGTATACCTCACCTCCTCTAAAGTCCTAGATTCAATAGAACAATGGTGATGATTATATCAGATGTGAAGAAAAAAATGACATCCCAAGGAGAAGTCGATAGAGGCCAATGAGTTTAATGTATGATAAATGTGTCAGAAAAAGTTGTTAACCAAAATGGCTAAAATCCACCAAAGAAGAGTGTTTTGGGGTCAAATAAGCAACTTCTGTTCGAATCCACAACTGAAATAATCCTGTAGAAGGAAATTCAATAACCCATCAGTCAGAATAAATAAAAACTTGCTTGATTGACATCTTAATTTTGAGAAAATACATTAGTAAAAGGCTAATTAAAAACGTGCTTGATTGACATCTTGGTTTTGAGAAAATATACCAGTGAAAGGCTACAATTCAAAAGCCTTGTAGTTGGATCTCTAACAGAATTTGAATCGCATGTTTCAATCAGTAATCAATGCACAAGAAAATAATAAAAAATATAATGATAAACCAATGGAAGATTTAACTAAATGCTTGTTAGGTGCCTGTTAAGCTGTTTACGAGTTTCTAATGACAATGAGCATGTGAACTATTACCTCTTGAATAACCCACATAATGGTGCCGTAATTTAGGGTTAATACCTTTTTAGCTGATAGACAACTATTACCTGTATCGATGTAAGGTCTGCTCACACTTTCATATATAAGTGGCACGTCAAGTAGCTACAAGATAGATGAATAATGAATAAGAGACAAAGTACATTAACCTAAAACAAAAAATATACGAAAGGTAGGTCTAACCTTCTCTAGAGCTCATTGCATGTAGAAACAAGGAATCTTCTTTGCGCAGTCAAATGATCTCGATAGCAAAAAAAACATGAGTGTTTGTGTGCGTTCTGACAAATTTCACGGCTTCTTCTGTCTAAGAAAAGTAACCCAAACTGCAACCCTATGCTAAAAGAAAACAAAATCAAATTGCTATCTGATGTAAAATTGTACACAAATTGTTTTTGGTTGTAGTTGATTTAAACCTTGGAATAAATTTCTTTTGCTCCCTGAAATCCACATGAATTTTACGTAAAAGTCGAAATAAATCTCGTGGTCTCTTAACTGGAGCACCATTTGGTGAACCATAAAATAAAATTAGAGGTGCCTTGTTCCTACTTCTAATAGCTGCAGATATTGATGTGAGGATTGGTGAAATCAAGATTTTTCAATTGCATATAATACGGATATCCATCCATCCTGTAATTAATCTTCTGCCTCCTAAAAGCATCATAATAGCAGAATAAGAATGCCTGATAAAAGTATAGGATGGCTTATTCCTCCTGCTTCAACTAGATTCTTTGGTCATCAAAACATATGGTTGATAATAGAGCATGGATCATGGTGCATAATGCTCATGGTTATAACATCACAGAGAATGTATGTTTACATCGGCAAATATCAAATAACAGTAGATTGGCCAAAAATAATACTTTTTATCTCATAATGATATTTTCACAACTTGAGTAACAAAATATTAACTATACATTTTCAGTAGCTTATCTAGCAATTTACACCATACCATGCCCAAGTAAAACACTTGCTTTTGCTTACAAATCCTTGAGTGGTTTAGTGGAGTGGCGTACTGTTAACCATATTCAAATAAAAAGTGGATAAGGATCAATCATGTGTCTTATCACTACAAACAATTTTCTTATGAAAGAAGCTCAGTCATATAATTACTCATTACTTGTATAAGTAACAGATTAATTTTGTGTGCAGTTGATCACCCATAAAAGAGCTCCTAGTTACTATCAAAAAATTTCATTCTATATGCTACTTAATAGCAAATTATATTTTTCATTCGATCTACAACAACCGTGTGGCTTTGCATTAAAAAGGCCATCCACTGCCGTACAGTTGTCCAGCGCTTGCCCAACATCATTACTTCACCTTTATTAACGGGCATTTCACAGTCGTACTGTGATAACAACCAAAAAATGAAAGTGAGTATTTACTATTTTTATAAAACAAGATAGTGTATGGTAAGAGTAAACATATAAGTAAATTTTGTATAGTGATCAATAGTTATCAGAGCCAGAAGAGATTTTATAAGACTCAAAACTTGACTAATACCTACAGCACTATACCTCATCATCTAATGTTAGAGCGTCTTCAATGGTGGATCTGGAAATTACAATTACGTAATTCAAATTCTAAACCAGCTTCCACCAATCGATTGAGATTTGTAATATTCCATTCTTCAAGAAAAACTACTTTAACTAGAGCCAAAAAAAATAGTACACAAATCATTGAAAAATTTCATGCTAAATAACTTCCACAATCAAACACACACACACACACACACAAAGAAAAAGAAAAAGAAAGAAAAAAAAGAAGATAATTTTATCTTGACTTAAATGAGCAATCAAATTTATTTTCAAATTGATGAAGTACGATATCTATAAATTTTGGACATTGCAAACAACAATAAAAACAATATAAAATCACATGAAGGAATCATATGACGTATTAACAGATTTTAGAAATTAAAAGAAAATAATTTGAGGGACCCTTAAATAGATACCAAGTTTCGCACTTAAAACATTGAACCGACAGAGGACAATTAAATTCATGAAAAGTAGGCAAGAAGTTATTACCTGATAAGTACTGGTGTGAGGGAAGGAGGCATCCATGGAGTGAATTCCAATTACACAGCCTTCTTAAATCATCTGATTCCAAACCTATTCTCATTCTTCAGACAAAATTATTGTAACTATAGCAAATAAAAAAGATCTATCCATTAAATGAATCAGTGGAAAAATGCATTAAACAAATCCAGAAAATAAAATTTAATCTTAATTTAATTGAGCAATGAGAACAATTTTCAAATTGACAAGCGATATAATTTTTCACCATATTTACAAGCTTTGAGTAATGCAAACAATAATCAAGAAGAAACAGAATCAGATGATTGGAATAGATGAGGTATTAACATATTTTAGGAATTAAAAGAACAAAGTTTGAGGAACCTTAGGATGAGTACTTAGTTGATTGATTCATACATCAAAATTTAAGTTACAATAACAGCAAACTCTTTTCATCATTTCTAACTAACAAAGGACAAAACAAATTCAAAAAAGCCAGTAAAAATTAATTACCTGATGAATACAAGCGGAAAGAATGCAGAGTCAGTGGCAAGAATTTCATTTCCATACCTTTCTTCTAAAAAAATTGGTTCCAAATCCCACATCTAATTCATAAGCAAAATTACTATAACTATAACAAATAGAAAAGAGGTATTCAACAAACAAATCAGTGTGCATGGTTGAAATTGCACAATATTATTCATTTTAGTGTATAAAGTCAGGAGTAGATAAATGTACAGTCTTTTTTTTTTCATGCTACTGTTCATTAAAAAAAACTGAGGAGAAGAGAAAGAAGGCATCAAACAACAAAGAAAGTAAGTATGGAGTGCATCTGGCATATGGGTCTGATGATGGTACCATAAATTACCATCTTCTGATTGACGCCATTTTAATTGCTACACACAATGGTACCTATTCTGAATATTAAACCAAAAGAGAGTAAAAATTAACAAAACTTCTTGTAATTTTTTACAAGTTGAGGTTGCTGAAGTAAAAGTGGAAAAGTTTAATAAAAATAACTACCATGTATAGGAAGATGCCAAATTTTAACAACGATACCACTACTGCACTATGTGATACTTGTACTATTTATTGCATTAAGTGAACAATGATGAAACCAGCGCTGCCTTCTCTATTGACCACCAAAAAAAAAAAATCACGAAACAGATCGTATTGTACAAATCATCAATTTACCAACCTCTCTATTTCCTTGCAAACCTTCAATATCCAGCAATTTCACAGCAACAGCTTGGACCTGCAACCCACTCCATATCTTATCAACGACATAGCCTCCATGCACAGTCCTAAACGCTCCTTGCTCTAACAAATAATTACTCGAGAAATGATGAGTTATGGCTTTCACCTCAGTCAAATGAAAGGCAATCAATCCACCCATAAAAGCATTTGTAAAGTCATCTGCACTGAACTTCATAGAAGAAGTGAAAATACGACTGCTTTTGCTTGAAAAAGAGCTTGCTGAATAGGTAAAGTTCTAGAGCTTTCTTCAAACGCTTTGAACATGTGGGTTTGCATCGGCTAGGGTTACTGAACACCGCAGCCTTCAACTCTACAGCAGTGCCTTATAGCGGCTTCAATAGGCATTTTGGTAATTTCATTTTTTAGTATGTGGAGACGTGTTGAAGACGGATGTCGATAGTGTTTGGTGATGCTGTTTGCATGGTGGCATAAATGAGACTATATGAAGGTCCAATAATTCCAAAAATCTTTCACCTGCTCCCATATTTTAGGTAATTTTCAGTTCAGTTTATGTAAATACAACATTTAAGTTTCATTATACAATAAACTAAGAAGCTACAGTTCACATCAACCAATTGGTTTTGTGAACAAACTATGTAGCTCTCTAAACTATAAAATGCCAACAGTGGTATCAGAGCCCAGATCAACTAATTCAACTAGTTCAACTAATACGTATGTGCTTAACCGCCATACGTGCGCCACTCCATCCAAAATAGCATGATCACGTAGATGGCTCAAATACGCCACACGTGAAGGGGGAGTGATGAAAATATAAGTCCCACATCGGGAAATGTTCAACTAAAATCCTGGATATATACTAAGAAGCTACAGTTCACATCAACCAATTGGTTTTGTGAACAAACTATGTAGCTCTCTAAACTATGAAATGCCAACAGTTTGGTGATGCTGTTTGCATGGTGGCATAAATGAGACTATATGAAGGTCCAATAATTCCAAAAATCTTTCACCTACTCCCATATTTTAGGTAATTTTCAGTTCAGTTTATGTAAATACAACATTTAAGTTTCATTATACAATAAACAAAAAGAAGAAAAGCTTTACACTGTGTTATTCTAAAAAACCGTCAAAAGATTATATTATGCTGACAAAACCTGAAGTAAGAGCACACTCTTCAGTTCTAGATACAACATTAAAATCTACACTTCCTTTAATCTATGTTCATGTAGGAAATTTTCTTGAATATGGCTCTTACAAGACTGGGACATTATTAAAGTGCACATGATAAAAATGGCTTGTGATTATATTGCTTTTTTGGACATCATTCTATCTTTCTCAATGTTCTTTTGGCATGCATGTTCAATCTCATTACTAATTACATTCCATTATCATAAATTGTAGTAAGTAACTTTTGATAGAATAATTACTAAAAAAATGTCATAAATTTGAAGTTAGTTATTTTTGCAAAGCCCTTCCAAAACCTGACAATAAAATATACTTATTAAAATAAAATCTTCCCTCGGATCTAACATTGCCAAGAAATAGCATAGTTACAGAACTTCATGCCTTGTAAAGATCAGCATTAGCCTCCCCCAGTTTGAGCCTTACACTAGAAGTTCTGAATTAATTATGTACTTAATGGGCATTGACAAATAATTCAGACTTGTAAATAAGACTAAAATTTATTGGGAATGTACGAGCGAGAGTTCTTTTTGAAAACATTGAAGCATCCATGAATATAGTTTACTTGTAAGATTCAACTCTTCCATTTTGCTATCATATTTGTAAGCAATAACAAAATAAGAGCTAGAGGGAGATCATTAACTATTGGTTATTACACCATTACTCCAATTGGTTGCCACATTTTTCCACATGATATGTCAAAAATGTATTTAACATTGATACAGGAAATCTGTAATATATATATATATATATATATGTGTGTGTGTGTGTGTGTGTGTGTGTGTGTGTGTGTGTGTGTGTGCGCGCGCGCGCGTGCGTGCGTGTTTGTGGTTTACGTGTTGAATACAGGCAATATTCCTCTTTGTTCATTGATGACTTACAATAGACTGAGACGCAATGGTTAACCTTTAACTCTAGTTGTGCATGTTGCTATAATTTCAATAATTTAACATAGCATATATTTAGGTGCACCAATTGTTCTGTCCCCATTTTCAGTGTCCCCCCGTGTCCCACCCAATCAGAGCACCATGATTTCCACATTTTGCACTTAAACATCTGAATTGTTGGGGGAATTAACTGGAAAACGGCGGAAATCAAGGGATCTAATTATAGAGACACGGAGGGACAGTGGGAATGAGGACAGAAGAATTGGTCTCATATTTAGCGAATAAAAATCTTTTTGTTCTTACTTTCTTGTGTACTTCTTGTCAAAATTGATCAAATGCATTTTATTTTTGTAAAATATCGATACATCGCTGTGAGAATGAAGGACTTTGGCTCAGTACTCTAGACATCTTTAGTTTTTGAGAATATTAACTTATATGTAGTATACGTCAAACGTCTAGTATAAGTTTTCGTATGTAAAAGTCAATCTTTGCAAGAAGAGGAGAAAACCTTTTCTATTGCAATATAAATATTAGTTGATAAGATCCATTCTTTTGCCTTGAATAAGAGTAAACAGTCTATGTGAAAGTACCCATTTGCAGAATATTAAATACCCCACAAACGTTCCACATACACACATATCAAATAAAGCTTGGACATAGGAACAAGCATTATGCATGCCAGTTCAACCATTTAGCCAATTATGTTTATATATTATTATTAACAAATCATCATGTACCACAAATACATTCCTTTGCACGTTCTATAAACTCTATAAATAAGGCTATATATGGATGTTTATTTTTCTTATTTGTCTTATTTCACTCATTATCTTAGTTACAAGGAACTCATAAATTACCATACCTAAAAGATTATTATAAATTCTTAACCTGCGTGCTTTTATTCCTTCAGAACTAATGATACTGTATGAAAAAAAATTCCTAAGATAAATATTCTAGTGCTAATTTTTTAATTAAACTCTAGAAATGATATCATAGAGTTGACAAATATTTTGTTAATGGAAGATTTGTATATTTGAACACAAAACCAACACTTAGATTATAGATGACTAAGGAAATAAAATAAATTCAGTCCTCCCCCTAATCATGTTCATTCATATTTATATTTCATATCCAATAGTTGCTATTACAAATGACAAACATATTCGAAACTGTTAATGGTTAACTTAGTGGTACTTGCTCCATGTCAATTTTTGCGCACTTAGCACATTAGAGTAGAGTAACAACAGTTACAACAATCCGAAAATATTTGAACTATGGAAGTTATAAAATTGAAAGACTTGTCGGTTTTTTAATCGTTTTTACTTGTGATATTGACCTTTTAGGGTAACGTTATGCTTCATTTGATGTTAATACAACCCGAACATATACATACTAGATATAATAGAGTAGATACTTAAACAGCTAGCATATAAACTACCATCACATGATGTATATTAGATGTTAATTTTGTTATTTATTAGAGTATAACGAAGTAGACACAAAAAACTAGCACATGAAACATAAATTTATAGAGAGACTTCGAAGCAAATAATACATAAATAATACATGGCCAATTCATCTTAACTCATTAGACAAAACCATATGTACACTTTACATGCTTTTAATGTCTTTTGTTTAATTGCCCATAATTTGAAATGTTTGTTGGGTCAACATGGAAAATTAATTGAAGAAATGATACATGTAGACAAAAATTCAATGTAGCATGAAGCTTTCAGAGGGTTAACCATAGGTTTATTTTTTGGATTAACTATATACTTTATACCAAAAAGTGATTAACTATAGGTTTTAACTTATAGGGTAGGGAGTGCATAGAGAATACTCAATCCGCGTTAATTTTATAATAAAAAATATATAAAACCGCATAATCTAAAAGTTGATATTTTCATTTGTTTTATGTATATAAAAACTCAATCTGCAAAAGTGCTTTGTAATAGTAGGATCTTTTGATTGAATTTTTCTACACTGCACATGTTCTCAGATACCTCTAACCATTACAATAGGAAAGCGAACTTTGGCAGGAAACAAATTGTTCATTACCTTATATTTTCTTCAAGAAATTATATCTCTGTTGCTTGATTTAATGTTGGTCTCTTTTGTTTATTTTTTCTATGAATTATAAAAGGAATATGTCAATAATATGTTCTACTTTTACAGATAAATACATCTGTTTACCAGAATTTAAAAATGATTTTGTAGCGATAACAAACTTAGAAGAGGAGCCAACACAGGCAGTGTAGGCCACACCTCCAACAATAACCTGAAAAAATAATGAATAGTCTTAATAACCTATAAGGTGTATTATTGCATAAATATGAAAACTATGAATGTATAAAAAAGATAGTGCCCCATTTCTATAAGATGATCATCAAAAATCATATTTCCAGAATCATAAATCTGTGGTTTAACTTCAATTTAAACATCCTACAAATGACTTGCTCAAGGAAAAATGTTCTGCTTAAACACCCATTCGTTCAGAATACATATATAGTCTGATATATTGAGCTTGGATTAAAAAATCGAATTTTATAACAGCATACGTAAGAAAAATCGTCACAACAGAATTAGAATCTTTCCAAATTGAAAGAAATATCCACGTAACCCATATAAGTACTCTGACATACCAAACCTAAAAACATATTAACACTTCTAGCTCTGAACACCTTATCGTATTGGCTACTTGGATCCAAAATTCACACCAACTACGTATTAACAGTTCATTCTTCTCTAACGTTGATAATTTTGGGTCTGGTTTAAATTGATAGTTCGGTAGATTATTACTGATACTTTAGATTACATAACAGTCAGAACAATCACTTAATTAACCAAAACTTGGATGAGTAATTAAATTACCGAAGAGCTCCACTATCGATTTGGACGGATCTGACAAGTATTGGAGATGTGATGAGTGTTTTCATGGTCGCCGCTGCTGGAGTGACGCTGATAAACTGAACTGAAAATCGATGGAAGAAAATGAATCTAGGTTAAGAAATTTTGTCGAAAGTGAAAAGGAGAGGGAATTTTTAGTTTAGGCGGCCCTTGTTTTACTTAATCAAAATAGGCACCGCACCGCCTTCACTTCCACTCCCGCGTCTTTAGAACATTTAGCTAAAACATAGCGGATTAGTTTTTAATTATAATCTCATAGCACAATTTTTTGTTATTTTATTAATTCAACTATAATTTTATAGCTCTTTAATTACAATGCTATTAGATAATGCTATATATTTCATGTTTTCTTGTAGTGTATGTTGTGTCCAAATAGCCACACTATCTTAAATTATTTTATCTTAAAACTTATTTTATATTAAACTACTTTATAATAATGTAAAACTATTGTAGTTATCAAGATTTCGATAACTATTTCTAATAAAACTATTATATACATTTTCAACAATTAAAATTTAGTAACTATTTTTATTAAAACTATTTTAATAAAACCGTCTTATATTAAATTTAATATTTATATATATATTTTAATTTAAAATATTTTTAAATATACTTTACCATTAGAGCTAGTAAGTCTAAATTGATGAAACATAAAGATTTCGATCTATGATGATATTTGTGAAATAAAATATAATTCGGAATTCAAATTTGACAATAAACCGCTTGATAATATGAGAATTGGAATTCGAAATTGAATCCAATACTTAATTACTTTGAGTAAATGGTTATGTAACACCCCGTAAATTTCAATGTTAATGTTCACAAATTAAAGAATTACTAATCTCAGACGTGAGAATTAAGGGAAACGGGTTGAGCCATTGTGTTCTTCTCGGAATTATGGTTGAGATAGAGTCCGAGTTTGCATGAATTGGACTTCGTATGTAGAAGTTATGGCCATCGGAAGTTTCAGAAAATTCAAAACAGATTTCGAAAATTCAAAATTCAGAGTCAGATGGGCTAGGCAAGAAAATTCCCGCCTGGGCCAGGTCAACCACAGGGTCGACCTGGGGGTCGACCTACCCTAACAGGTCGACCATAGGGTCGACCTGCCCCCCTCCCCCCGGTAGATTTGAGTGATGACCTGTTTATGACTATATGCTGACTCATTAGGGTTTCTGATCTGCTCTGATTGGCTGGGATTAATTATGGGTTGACCGGACGGCCTAAACTAATCCTATACTCTATAAAAAGACATGTAGACTCAAACCCTAAAATCAAATCAAAATTAGATCAATGGCCATCATGTTGTCACTCCAAACCCTAGAGTAGCTGCCACTAACTAGAAGCAAATTAAAGACAACAATTCAATTCAAATCAAGCCTAAAACTACAAAAATGAAATTGTCTACAACAAGGGAACGCTAATCAACTACAGAATTCAGATCCCAGAACTCAAGACCCCTTTTTCGGTGAGTTCTAGTCACTTTTAGGTTTAAATAAATAAAAGTTAATCGTGGTAGACTATGATTTGGGCATATGTTGTTTGTAGTTATGCAAGTTTATTGTTGTTGTGGATCATGAAATTATGCAAGTTTATTGTTATTGTTGATCATGAAATTATGTAAGTTATTGTGTGATTAATTCATGAATCTATGCAAGTCGTTATTATGAATCTATGCAAGTTGTTATCATGAACCTATGTAAATTGTTATGAGATCATGCAAGTCACCTATACAAGTTATTATTCATGAACCTATGCAAGTTATTATTCATGAAACTATGCAAGTTGTTATGTTATGCAAGATGTTAAACATGTTGTAAAACATGAATCTATGTGAGTTGTTAATTATGTTGTTAATTCATGAACCTATGCAAGTTGTTATGTTGTGAATCATGAACCTGTGTTAGTGTTACTTATGTTGTTAATTCATGAACCTATGCAAGTTGTTATGCTGCAAAATCATAAATCTATGCAAGTTGTTAATTATGTGGTGAATCATGATTATATGCGAAGTTATCATGTCATTTTCCCCTAGTTGTCACGCTTATGCCAAAATTGTACTGAAACGATCACCTTGTCATTCCCTTTATTTTATTGTTATGGCGAGGCTACCTTGTAGCCTCGATGACGCCAAAAACGCAAATGGTAACGCTAGTTAAGAAACAGGGAAAAAAGGGAATTTGTAATAGGCACGGTGATTATGTAAATTGGCCACATGATTCTAGTAGGGAAATATATAAATAATTACCTATTATGACATGGGTAAAATTGGGTAAAAATGGTATAATTTGAATATGACCATTTATGGGTAGGAAATTTAAATTGTTAATAAGATAGGTATTGACACCTATAAAAAGGAAATGATTAATTAATTAACTTAATTAATCAAAAAAGGAATGTTTAAGCAATTGAAGTCTGAAGATTTAATATTGAGAATTGGCATAAATGCCTTAAATGGCATAAAATAAATTTGTGATGAAATTGGTATGATTTTACATACCATAAATAGATGGACATAATTGAGTTAATTATGGTCATAGTTAAATTTGGAATTGATTGATAATTTGAATAGGGAGATTAATTCAAATTGGGGAATAATTAATCATGTGTAATTAATCGTCTAAGACACGAGGTTAGGCTCTTTTGAGGTGTAAGACTGCTCGGACCCGCCCGGCAAATCCATCTGCCACAAATGCCAATCTAATGTGGGAGGTCTTAGGCATAAATTAAATGCATGATAGTTGTAAAGACACGAGGTTAGGCTCTTTTGTGGTGTAAGACTGCCTGGACCCGCCCGACAAATCCAACTGCCACAAATGCCAATCTAATGTGGGAGGTCTTTATAAGGTTGTGGTCCTAATGAATTAAGAAACACTTAACCAGATAAACATGTAGTAGGACATGAGGGGTTAAGTGGGTGCCTTGGGTGGCATGTGAAATATGATTAGGTGTCTCAATAATGAATTAATGTTGATTAAAGACTACTTAACCTAACTTAATACATATGGATTGTATGATGATAGACATAAGTTAGGGTTAAGTAAAACGAATTGGATTGTGGGTGGGTTAAGTACAACTGATGGGTAGGTGGGTAATATTAATATATATACAGGTCCACAAACTTAACCATTAAATAAATAGGATTAAATTAATGGGAGGGTTAAGTACAACTGAAGGGTAGGTGGGTAATATTAATACATATAGGCCCACAAACTTAACCGGAAAAAAAGGGTTATGTATTTAAAGACACCTAATGGTACACATAACCGGGGCAAAATAGTAAAGTTATGTATTAAAGACACCCTTAGGGGTACGCATAACTAATAGGAATAGATAGAGTTATGTATTAAAGACACCTATAGGTACGCATAATCGATAGGTAGAATAGGAGTTATGTATTAAAGACACCTATATGTACGCATAACTGATTGAGGGCTAGGTAATTAAAGACACCTTAGGGTATACATAGTCAATAGAAAACCTAGTGGGATACAAGACATAGGGGGGAACTTGTATCATGTTGTGTGGGACCCATTTCAGTCAGTAACCCGGAGGGGTATCAAAGTAAAGAACTCCGTACTAGGCGGGGAAGGGGCACGCTTACTGATTGATTGTAAGAGATCCAAAACGAGACGGATGGTGTGGGTGGCGCAAACCGACCGGGGAAATGTGCGTGCATGGGCCGGGCAGAGGGGGACAAGACGACCGTGACACCAGTAGGTATAACTGTGCACACCTTAGGTTGCCACTTTAGGGAAGTGCTACCCCCTAGTTGTGGGACCAGCACAGGGTATCTACATTGTAGGGAGTCGATCGATTAGGGTAGTGGTTTGGGTATACCCGGACGTATGCCCTAATTCTACCAATTTATAGTAGGAGAGTAGTGGGTACGACTAGTTGAGATAGGAGCAGGCGACACCTATGACAGCAGTTAGGAATACACGAATCTATCACCATCGTTATCATAAGTGGAAGGGATCATCCCATCTTGATTTGACTAGTAATAGTGCGGAGTAGTTAGTAGTGAAGCATGCATACACCTTACCGTATTTGTCCTGTCATACCTGTCATCTGTACCGTGAATCCTCTTATCCACTTTGTATGCCTGTCATGTTTACCTTTATTTATTTACTGGCTAAAAATTACTGGACTCACCAGACGTATGTCTGACCTAGTTTGTTTCGCCTCTTTTCTTCCGTCCCCCCCCCCCCCCCCCCCCCCCAGGTTCTCAGGGAGGAAATACTCAGGTTTAGTCAGGATTTGGATATAATCTTCTAGGAGCTACTTCTGAAGTATGGCTCGAGTCACTGTCTCTTATATGGCTTGCTCTTTAATATGGGGAATGATGTTTTTCTTTTAAATACCTATGTAGTCTGATGATGTAAGACAGAAGTGTTTTAATGGTTTTATGACTCATGGTATTATGTAACAAAGTATTTTGGTGATTTAATAAAGTTGTTTATTTTCCGCTGCAAAATTTTTATATCTGTCTTGTGATATTCTGTGTCTGTTTACCAAAAACACTCCACTGAAGTTAAGGCATTCCCTCTGTGAGTGACCTTAATGGAGGTGGGGTGTTACACTTGGTATCAGAGCTGAAGGTTACCAGATTAGATAAAAGTTTTGAAAATATTTTTCAAAAAGCTTTTAAAAGAAGGTATTTTCAAAAAAGGAAAGCCTATTTTGAAAAACATTCCCCGAAAAGCCATATGTAGTATCTTTCGGTCCTTTTTCTAAAATCTCTCCCTTTTTCTTCTTAGCATGTCTGAGGATCTTAACCTTCTAGAGGGTGCACCGACACCAGGATGCTTTAGGAGGTATTTCGAAGCTAGGGCCACCGCCGCAGGTCCAGCAAATGTTCCTCCTCCCCCAGCTGCACCCGTTCCTCCTCTTCCCCCTCCTCATGTTGATACTTTTGCAAAGATATGTAAGGACTTTCGGGCAATGGGCGGGAAACCTTTTCACGGGTCGGAGACATTTGTTGAAGCTCAAAATTGGCTAAAGGAGGCGGAAGAATTGTTTGGAATCTTTGAGGTAGAAGATGGAAGAAAGGTCCAGTTAGCTGCCTGGTTAATGAAGGATGAGGCCTCGTTTTGATGGGAGGTCACTAATGGAGAGCGTCCAGTTGATACATGGCCGGATTTTAGGCGTAGGTTTGAGGCGAAATTTCTCTCACGAGCAGAAGAAAATCTATACATGGAAAGGTTCTTGGCATTGAAGCAGGGGGATCTGTCAGTAAAAGAGTATGTCAATAAGTTCAATCAGTTGGTTAGGTTTGGCTTAGACTCGGTAAACACACCTGAGAAGAAGGCACTGAGATTTGTTAAAGGCTTGAATGAGCCGCTACACGGATTGGCTATGACCCACGTTCCCATGGGGGCCACTTTTGAAAAGCTTGTGGATATGGCCCTAATGCATGAAGAGGACAAAGGAGCAAAGAAAGAGGAAAAAGTTGAAGGGACATTGAAAAATGAGAAGGCGGGACCCAAGAAAGGACAGCAACAGCAATAGAAGAAGAAAGGCGAGAAGGATGACAAGGGAAAGGATAAGAGGAAATTCCACTATTGTGGGAAAGAAGGTCACCTAGTCAAAGAATGTTAAAGGAGGAAGTTCAATTGCTTTAAGTGCGAAGAGGTCGAACACTTCTCCAAGGAATGCCCGAAGGCGCAGGGATCGCAAGGGACTTCTGGAGGGTAGGCGAATGCTCTCGTGGCAGATGGATAGGATAGAGATAGGAAAAATTTATGTAAAAGGTTTAATTTCCTTATGAAGTTAAGACTCTTTTGGATTCTGGCATTTTGACTTTGTAATTGAGACTCTGCAGTCTGCACTTTAATACTAGTCTTGTTTCTGATCCCGTAGTTGTTTCAAACCCCTTTGGTGGTTCGGCTCATTTATTGGTGATTTGTAAGGGGTTAAAGTTATCTGTGTTAGGCGTCAAAAATTTGAATGTGATATTGGTGTGCTCAAGTTTATGGGCTATGGGTTGGTTCTAAATAGGCCAGGTTTCTAAGTAGAGGGTCGTTTAAGATTTTGAGAGGAGGGTCGTTAAGTTTCTAACTTGTCATAGGAAGACCCCCAAAATTTCTTATGACCCACAAGGATCTGTTATGCTTAGCTTTCTGAGAATCATTCTGTAATCTGATCTGTACCGGTAGTCTGTAAGTATCTGGATATTTCTGAGGGATAGGGGTTTCTACTCGAAGCATGAAGTAGATCTCCAGTTTTGACATTGCTTAATGGGGGTAATTCTTTACGTGTCAGTCTAATGTTGATTTCGGTCTTCGGGGCTGAGACTTAGGGAATTATTCTCTTAACTGATGTAAAATGGGAACAAAGCTTTTGTTTTAGTTATATCATTTGTTTATATCCCATCGACCGGATCTTTGACCTTCAGATAGGAAATCCATGGATGTAACATGTTCTTGGGACATGTTATGTTTGATGGTTGCAAGTGGATGCAAGTGTTTTCTAGTGGTTGCTCGTGGATGCATTTACACACACATTAGGCACTAGATCGGCTCAAATCACTTTAATATTGCTCATAAATGTGTGTTCATATTTAGGTTAATGGATGAACAATGGTTGTGTTATCATATGGATGCTGCATTTTGATGAATGGTTGTGCACACATGTAGAAATAACATGTAACGTTAGGATTCCTTCGCATACATAATGGATGCATGACACTATCATGATTTGCATTGAGGAGGTCAACTGAATCAGTAGACCTCCTGATTTTGCATTAGATAGAGAACATATACACACACTTCTTGCATATGTTCATACAGGAATTTTATAAGGACAATGGATGCCTGTGTTTGATGGTTGAGTATATGGTTGTTTAGATGTTAGGATATGCATTCTCCTTAACTTGGAGATTTCGGGGGCGAAATCCTTTAAGGAGGGGAGAATGTAACACCCCATAAATTTCAACGTTAATGCTCACAAATTAAAGAATAACTAATCTCAGACGTGAGAATTAAGGGAAACGGGTTGCGCCATTGTGTTCGTCTCGGAATTCTGGTTGAAAGAGAGTCCAAGTTTGCGTGAATTGGACTTCGTATGAAGAAGTTATGGCCATCGGAAGTTTCAGAAAATTCAAAACAGATTTCGAAAATTCAAAATTCAGAGTCAGATGGGCTAGGCGAGAAAAATCCCGCCAGGGCCAGGTCGACCATAGGGTCGACCTGGGGGTCGACCTACGCTAACCAGGTCGACCATAGGGTCGACCTGCCCCCTTCCCCCCTCCGGGAAGATTTGAGTGATGACCTGTTTATGATTGTATGCTGACTCATTAGGGTTTATGATATGCTCTGATTGGCTGGGATTAATTCTGGGTTGATCGGACGGCCTAAACTAATCCTAAACTCTATAAAAAGTCATGTAGACTCAAACCATAAAATCAAATCAAAATTAGATCAATGGTCGTCATGTTGTCACTCCAAACCATAGAGTAGCCGCCACCAACTAGAAGCAAATTAAAGACAACAATTCAATTCAAATCAAGCCTAAAACTACAACAACGAAATTGACTACAACAAGGGAATGTTAATCAATTACAGAATTCAGATCCCAGAACTCAATACCCCTTTTTCGGTGAGTTCTAGTCACTTTTAGGTTTAAATAAATAAAAGTGAATTGTGGTAGACTATGATTTGGGCATATGTTGTTTGTAGTTATGCAAGTTTATTGTTGTTGTGGATCATGAAATTATGCAAGTTTATTGTTATTGTTGATCATGAAATTATGTAAGTTATCGTGTGATGAATTCATGAATCTATGTAAGTCGTTATTATGAATCTATGCAAGTTGTTATCATGAACCAATGCAAATTGTTATGAGATCATGCAAGTCACCTATACAAGTTATTATTCATGAACCTATGCAAGTTATTATTCATGAAACTATGCAAGTTGTTATGTTATGCAAGTTGTTAAACATGTTGTAAAACATGAATCTATGTGAGTTGTTATTTTTGTTGTTAATCCATGAACCTATGCAAGTCACCTATGCAAGTTATTATGTTGTGAATCATGAACCTGTGTTAGTGTTACTTATGTTGTTAATTCATGAACCTATGCAAGTTGTTATGTTGCAAAATCATGAATCTATACAAGTTGTCAATTATGTGGTGAATCATGATTATATGCAAAGTTATCATGTCATTTTCCCTAGTTATTTTGCTTATGCCAAAATTGCACTGAAACGATCACCTTGTCATTCCCTTTATTTTATTGTTATGGCGAGGCTACCTTGTAGCCTCGATGACGCCAAAAACGCAAACGGTTACGCTAGTTAAGAAACGGGGAAAAAGGGGAATTTGTAATAGGCATAGTGATTATGTAAATTGGACACATGATTCTAGTATGGAAACATATAAATAATTACCTATTATGACATAGGTAAAATTGGGTAAAAATGGTATAATTTGAATATGACCATTTATGGATAGGAAATTCAATTCGTTAATAAGATAGGTATTGACACCTATAAAAAGGAAAGGATTAATTAATTAACTTAATTAATCAAAAGAGGAATGTTTAAGCAATTGAAGTCTGAAGATTTAATATTGAGAATTGACATAAATGCCTTAAATGGCATAAAATAAATTTGTGATGAAATTGGTATGATTTTACATACCATAAATAGATGGACATAATTGAGTCAATTATGGCCATAGTTAAATTTGGAATTGATTGATAATTTGAATAGGGAGATTAATTCAAATTGGGGAATAATTAATATTGTGTAATTAATCGCCGAAGACACGAGGTTAGGCTCTTTTGTGGTGTAAGACTGCCCGGACCCGCCCGGCAAATCCAGCTGCCACAAATGCCAGTCTAATGTGGGAGGTCTTAGGCATAAATTAAATGCGTGACTGTTGTAGAGACACGAGGTTAGGCTCTTTTGTGGTGTAAGACTGCCCGGACCCGCCCGGCAAATCCAGCTGCCACAAATGCCAGTCTAATGTGGGAGGTCTTTATAAGGTTACGGTCCTAATGAATTAAGTAACACTTAACCAGATAAACATGTAGTGGGACATGAGGGGTTAAGTGGGTGCCTTGGGTGGCATGTGAAATACGATTAGGTGTCTCAATAATTAATTATTGCTGATTAAAGACTACTTAACCTAACTTAATATATATGGATTGTATGATGATAGACATAAGTTAGGGTTAAGTAAAACGAATTGGATTGTGGGTGGGTTAAGTAAAACTGATGGGTAGGTGGGTAATATTAATATATATAGGCCCACAAACTTAACCATTAAATAAATAAGATTAAATCAGTGAGAGGGTTAAGTACAACTGAAGGGTAGGTGTGTAATATTAATACATATAGGCCTACAAACTTAACCGGATAAGAAGGGTTATGTAATTAAAGACACCTAATGTATACATAACCGGGGCAAAATAGTAAAGTTATGTATTAAAGACACCCTTAGGGGTATGCATAACTAATGGGAATAGATAGAGTTATGTATTAAAGACACCTATCGGTACGCATAACCGATAGGTAGAATAGGAGTTATGTATTAAAGACACCTATAAGTACGCATAACTGATTGAGGGCTATGTAATCAAAGACACCTTAGGGTATACATAGTCAGTAGAAAACCTAGTGGAGATACAAGACATAGGGGAGAACTTGTATCATGTTGTGTGGGACCCATTTCAGTCAGTAACCCGGAGGGGTATCAAAGTAAAGAACTTCGTACTAGGCGGGAAAGGGGCACGCTTACTAATTGATTGTAGAAGATCCAAAATGAGACGGATGGTGTGGGCAGCGCAAACCGACCGGGGACATGTGCATGCATGGGCCGGGCAGAGGGGGACAAGACGACCATGACACCAGTAGGTATAACTGTGCACACCTTAGGTTGCCACTTTAGGGAAGTGATACCCCCTGGTTGTGGAACCAGCACAGGGTATCTACAGAGTAGGGAGCTGATCGATTAGGGTAGTGGTTAGGGTATACCCGGACGTATGCCCTAAGTCTACCAATTTATAGTAGGATGGTAGTGGATACGACTAGTTGAGATAGGAGCAGGCAGCACCTATGACAGCAGCTAGGAATACACGAAACTACCACCATCGTTATCATTAGCGGAAGGGATCATCCCATCTTGATTTAACTAGTAATAGTGCAGAGTAGTTAGTAGTGAAGCATTCATACACCTTACCTTATTTGTCCTGTCATACCTGTCATCTGTACCGTGAATCCTCTTATCCACTTTGCATGCCTGTCATGTTTACCTTTATTTATTTACTGGCTAAAAGTTACTGGACTCACCAGACGTATGTCTGACCTAGTTTGTTTCGCCTCTTTTCTTCCGTCCCCCCCCCCCCCAGGTTCTCCGGGAGGAAACACCCAGGTTTAGTCAAAATTTGGATATAATCTTCTAGGAGCTACTTCTGAAGTATGGCTCGAGTCTTTGTCTCTTATATGGCTTGCTCTTTAATATGGGGAATGAAGTTTTTCTTTTAAATACATATGTACTCTGATGATGTAAGACAGAAGTGTTTTGATGGTTTTATGACTCATGGTATTATGTAACAAAGTATTTTGGTGATTTAATAAAGTTGTTTATTATCCGCTGCAAAATTTCTATATCTGTCTTGTGATATTCTGCGTCTGTTTACCAAAAACACTCCACTGAAGTTAAGGCATTCCCATTGTGAGTGACCTTAATGGAGGTGGGGTGTTACAGGTTATAAAGAGATCAATACTTGAAGTTATGTTAATTTACGATATATAATATGATTTTAAATATAAATGACAACAATTGGCTGTTAAAGAGACAGGAGTCAGTATTAGCATATTTTCTATCAATACAGGTATCACTTTAACAACTATGTACATTAGGGGTGGGCATGGTTTGATCTGGTGCGGTTTGAAGTTCAAATCGTTCCGCATCGCATCAAATGGTTGATCGAAAATACAAATTATTTTACTAACACGGTTAGGTTTTGGTTCAGTTTATTGCAATATGGTATGGTTTTGGTTTGATTCAGTTTAAACCCATATTAAATATGAAATAAGAGAATTATTTCCACCAACAATGAGACGTCGTCACTTAAAGGTTAAAACACAAAGCGTAATTCTAAATTGAAAGATTAGTTTCTAATTGTATGAATATTTAAATTTTACGTTTAATGAAAAGTAAAATTGTTTTAGCACATTAACCAAGCATCAGCATTGATTAATGCATAAACATTAATTAAGATAATCAAATAAGATTATAACAAGCATTATCCAAAATAATGATATGGAAACTAATATACTGAAACTATAAATTTTTGCTTTGTGATAAAAATTATTATTAATATAATATCAACATAAGTTGAAAATAGAACATACATCATTAAACTAAAAAACTAGATCAAAATTAGTTATATTTTTATGATAATTTTTAGTGCATGTATTCGGTTTGGTTCCGTTTGGTTTAATACGGTTGGGTCAACAATTTAAACCACAATTGAACCATATAATGTGGGTCGGTTCGGTTTGGGGTATTTGATTTAGAGAGGGAATTTGGTTCGGTTTTTCGCGCAATTTTGCGGTTCGGTCTAAGTGGTATTTGTATTGCGGTGCGATTTATGCTCACTCCTAATGTACATGGTGGAAAATCCAGAATGAAGTGGGTTGGTTTGGTCTGAAATGAAGTAAGAGAACGATGTTGGATAGTTTTGACATTTAAGTCATAAATAAAATGACTAATTTAGGAGTCATACCTAAGCTTATTTGGTGAGCTCCACTTATCGGACATGTGTTTTCGAAACCATATCTCTTACTTTATGATTGATTGTTGGCGACTTCGATTATGAGAGTAACGGTGGACGGTAGTTGTGGCTATGTGTTATCATCAGCTTGGGTCCACAAGCCGTAGAATCCTATCATTAGATATAGCCTCGACGCCTTGTCATATTATCCCGATCGAGCTCCCTTCGATTTTGATTAGACATTGTCATATCACGGTGCATCCCTATCCACCGACTTACTGGTGTGTTACATGCAAACTGTACGCTAACATTTATAAACAATGTAAGTGTAATAAGGGTAAACCTGCTTATTTTCAATAGTGTATTTACCCTAGGAACCACTATGATAGCGTATCATATTATATAATACCTAGTTTAACGGATCCTTAAAGGATGGAAATCCCAAACATCCTTCAAATTCCTGATGCATTTCATTGAACATTTCACTTGAGTTGATTCACTTATGTCAGAATGTGAGTCATGATTTGAATGTTTTGTTTTACTTTTTGCTTGGAACAGACCGAGTATTACAATATTGAGATTTCACCTTTCGAAGCTGGAGACTTGTTGAAGACATCATCTCTATTTAGTTATTTCAGTTACGTCTTTTTGTATTAAAAATCCGTTGTATTTAGACTTCCGCTATATTTGATTATGTAACTTTGATATTACATGTAAGTTTTGAAATTTTGTATTTAGTAACTTCATGAACTACTACTGTATTTTATTTATTCCGCTATGAGATATTTTGTTTTTCTATGTTTGTGGTTTGTTTGTGATTCTGTGATGATTTTCTATCTAACCCATAGCAGTAACAACCTGTTGTTTCTAATGATTCGAGTTGATTTTATTATCAATTTAAATGGTTAAGAAAAAGCAGTAGTTATAACGGATGACGAGGTTGTGGCATTTGTCTCGTATTTGATCTCAGGCTTTTGTAGGCGTAGTATGTAGTTTGTTTGATGTATATATGGAAAAGTTTGTTTAGACACAGAATTTAGACACAATTGGTGACACAATTAATACCCACCATTGGGTTGCCCCCTGAATTCCACCTCTCTATATAAGGACAAAAAGATCTAATGGTCGAGGCTTTGTATCTCTTAATTTGTGTCTAATTTTGCGTTCAAATAGCTGTTCCATTTTTATTTTATCGTTATATGGGCTGTTATTGATTTTTATTATCCTGTCATGAAAAAAAACCTATATTTCGTGTTGTTTTACCATTACAAAATTTGTGTTACAGGTATAACCATTCAATACACGTTCTATACTCCGTTCACTTTTACCGTTTAACTCACTACTAAAATCTCAAAAAGGCATCATCTACTCACTCAACTTTGACCGTTAATTTAGGAGAATGTTATTGACACTCCAAATATTGTTAAGGGGGTCAATTTAAAAAGAAAAAAAGAATTTGCTAAGGGGAGTATCAATACAGAGAGCACCCCCTCAACAAATAAAGTTTATTTTACCAAATTAGTCTTCTTTACAATAATTCCTTTTTTAGCTGTTAATTTAAAAAAATTATACGATATATTAGTCGAACTGCATAAGTCTTTTATACCAAATTATCAATAATCTCATTTGTCAATATGCCTCAGATCAGATGAAAAATGTATCATTCACAGGAAATCGATATGAATGTATCGAACAATTTTTTTTATACGGTATCCCACCACCGAATTTGTCTATACACCCGATTTCCCCCACTTTGGAACAAAAGTATATAATGTAACAAACCTGCACCATTTATGTTGTTATGCAGTAATTCACCTATTTCGGCGATGATAGATCGAAAAAATACAAAACAACCATCTTTCACCGAACAAAATTTAACACTACGACGTTCGGCTCCCGAGACTGACATAATAGAAACCCTAACCTTCATCGTTTTCAAGGCATTATACAATCGATTTCACATACCTTGTCAATAGTTTCTCTATCATCTTAGGATCTTACGAGGAGCATTTCACGTTCTTCGTTTGCACATAATTTTTTTTTGTTTGTAAATAATTTAAAATTTTGGTTTTTTTTAATTTGAAATTGATTGAGATTTGGGATGGTAAATGATGTTATTATCAGGGTAAAAAGTAAACATAAAAATTAAGTCGTTGGTGTAATATATATATATATATATATATATATATATATGTTGTGAATATGCTTTTATTAATTCTCTGTTTTAGTCCCACATCATGGGAAAAAGTTAAACATCAGCTCCAAAGCCTATATATAAAGGAGCCAATGTAATAGAAAGAAACACACATCTGAATGAATAGAAATGTTCTCTCTCCCTTATTTCTTCTGTTCTATGTGTGTTTTATAACATGTTATCAACACGAGATTCTACTATACTTATTTGTTAAAATCTTCTAGATCTACATCTAGGAATTTTTCATGTAAGTAATTTTTATTTCAGAATATCAATTCGTGGATTTCTATATTTGTTCTACAATTATTTTCTATTTGAGTATATTTGATCTATGGATCTATATACTTTTTGTAGATCTAGGTTATGCTCAAGTGGACCAAACTTTTTAGATCTAATTATTTTTAACTTAGTGGTATCTAGATATCCACCTATTTATATTTGATCTGGTATTATGGTATACCTAATACTTTTTAGGAAGATCCATTCATTTTCTTTTTATAATATTATATATGGATCTTTTACCCCATACGCCAAACATAAATCATCTTCATTTGCTACTTTATCTCTTGAATAAAAGAGAAGCCATTGCTAATAGGTATGCATATATGTAAATAGCAAGCTGCTTGTTAGCCAACATATGTATTACTGTGGCCATTATTTTTGTTATGTAACATAGTGTATGGCTCCTTGATGGTTTGTATTGTTTCATTATTGTAAGAAGTTCATTGTAAATGTATAAAGAAAGACTTGCAGATTTGGATATTATTTTTTTATCATTATGTGCCTTAATATATTCAATTTATTACATGCATGTATACGGTCCTATTCTATTTTACGAGATCTGCATATTTTTTTTATAATATAATAGTACAACAGTTTCATTGTTTTGTCTGTTCGTTAATTTGTTAATTCATTTTGATAATTATAGAACATGTATACTGATATGTGAATTTTGTTTAATTAAGCATCTGCAATTTTTATTTTTGTGTAGTTCACAAAAATGTCGAACACTGAAATCCATTTACAATCCCAATGCTTAGAGAGTACCATTAAAAATGGTAATAACATGTCCCAGCAGGACAAAGAAAATGCCCTGATATTTTTAAGAGGCATATCCACGATGATCTAAAATCGGAATATTTAACTGAAAAGAAAAAAAGATCCTTTCCACTTATGGAACTCCCCGAAGGAGCATTATAACCACCAGAAGATGGTCATACTTCCAATACAAAGCAAGAGTCGTTGAACCTGAAGTTCACATGCAAATGACCTGAAGCTCACATGATTTAAAGTTCATATACAAATTCTTTCAAACAGGGAACCTAAAGTTCATATGCAAACAAGGAACCTGAAGTTCATATGTAAACAAGGAACCCGAAGTTCGTATTCAAACGAGGAACCCGAAGTTCATATTCAAACGAGAAACATGAAATAAAGCATAAAGGCATATAACTGCATTTAATATTTGCATATAGCAAATGACCTGTAAAAGGAAAGGATTTGAAAAATCAATGAAAGGAAAATTTTCGACAAAAAGGAAAAAGCCTTATATTCCAACTTTATGCTACATATAATCTCTTGAAGAAACTTATTATTGGAAGAGATCATTACATTTATAATAAATACTATTTTCTTGAAGAAAAATATTAAAATGACTCTTGTATGTAACTTTCTAGAAAAGTGGTTTCAATTTAAAATATACTATAATAATATGTGAATAATAATAAAACCCAAAGTTTTATTATAGTAATTTTAGAGCATATCATATTTCCAAAAGAAATATTTTTATTGTTCCTTAGGGAAAACTTTTATAAAGAGAATATGCATCCTGAAGATCATATTAAGTTAAGATCTAAATGTTGATCTTAATTCTGCACACCAGAAGTGAATGCAAAAACGATTTTTGTCATTACATGGAAAATTTAGAACCTGCAGTTTCTAAAAAGGCAAGAAGCAATTTTGATATAAAAAAAGATTTAAAAGATCTTTATATGAGTTGTATAATTTGAATCAAAAAATATGTAATTTTTATGTTTTGAATTTCATGTATAAATTTACAAGTTTTTCAAATCACTCATATTGAAGAATGAGAAAAAAATTGAATATAAGACATGTAGTTTATTTTTGTTGTGAATTTTATGTAAAGAACTGTAAATTTTTGAACCATTGAATGTTAGAGAATGCATTGTTATGATAATATATTATATTACCTTATTGTCATAAATGCATTGAATACATTATTATTGTTAGTTAATTGATATATGTTTGTATTTGGAGTAAAAACAAACATATGTATTATTATTCGATGTGTTTAGCTAGTAATAACTAATGTTATGGAAGAAAGTATAGAACCACAACCTGAAGTTGTGCAAAGAAAATATTTATACTGGAAGTTGTATAACTCAAAGTTTTGGACCTGAAGTCTTGAATTATGTATATATATATATATATATATACATTTTTGATAAGTATACAAGTTTGAAATCTTGTCAATAGCAAAAATGTAAAAGCTTCTAAAATAGAAGTATGTTAAAAGATTGAGAACCAGAAGTTCATCATAAATTAATAAACTTGATATACATATGTATGCGTGTGTGTATATATATATATATATATATATATATGCATAGGAACTTGAAGTTCCTTAACCAATGAACTTGAAATACTTCATAATTTAAAAGCCTGAAGCTTTATTGAAACTATGTGAAATAATAACATTAATAAAATTGATATCCAAAGATTTCACAATTTTCAAAATGACTTGTATCTTGCTTATATATTTATATTTGCATATTGTATTGAAGAATAAATTTTAACAACTCGAAGTTGTTATATATTTTATTTGAACTAGAAGTTCAACACAGTGGAACCAGAAGTTCAATATAGTGGAACCAAAAGTTCAATACAGTGGAACCAAAAGTTCAATACAGTGGAATCATAAGTTCAATACAGTGGAACCAGAAGTTCAATACAGTTGAACCAGAAGTTCAATACAGTTTAACAAACTTGAAATTGTTTATATATTATTTGAACTAGAAGTTCAATATAGATTAACAACTTGAAGTTGTTCATATATTTCATTTGAACAAGAAGTTCAATACAGTTCCAAATCAGATATTTTGGATATTATGATACGATCTTTAAGATTCACATTGACATTGCTTGTTAAGCAAAAATTATTGATTGGAACCTTATGAACAATTTGTTCTAAAATAGGTAACTCGAATGAGAAAGAATATGCAAATCAATTACATATGTAATACGTGGACGCACGGATATACACATACATGCGAAAAATTTATTAACAACCTGAAGTTGTCGAGAGCTCATATTAAGAATTATGCATATATTAATTAATATTTCAAAAAGTCGATTGACATCAATATTGATTGACCTGAAGTCATGTGCATATTCAAATGATAGAAAATTTCTCCAAGTCATCAGATCAATGAAAGGGAATAAGCAATGAAATATGAATGCATCTTATCAAATAATAAGAGCATTATCCTCCTACAATTGAAATACATCTAATGTATTTGCTAGCTATGATGCTATAATGGATCAAAAATAAATCCAAAGTAGGTTTATTATATAAAGTGATAATGCTTGTCAACATTGAGGTGGAGGATAAAGGAATCATCGATGTTAAATATTTGCTAACATATAGAATTAAGCAAAGTATTAAGTAACTTGCATAAATTATCAATTATGTCTGTAATAGACTTTCTCCAATATACATTTGAATCCCCTAAGGATCAGAAGGTGTAAATCACAGCTGAAAATATGGTATAAAAGTCAGTTCAAAATATCTTTGGAGTAAGTCATAAAGTTGCAAAATAAAGGAGGTGAGTGTTCCTGAAGAAACACTTAAAGGTGCTTTGAAAGAAACCCATGACATGATTGTCAAAATAACCCCAGAAGTGGTTTAGGTACCTAAAGCGAGATAAATTTTGAGATCACAATAAATTACATATAGAACTGACAAGAGATAAGCATCGATGATAAATTAATAAATAATAAAGCGCTTATATTTATAAATGGATTAAAACTCCTACATTAGAGAGAAACATGATTGGCCATCATGAAATTCTCCTAAATAAGATATATGGACCTGTAGTCCATAAGATATGAACCTGTAGTTCATAAGATAAAATAGAAATATAGATAATGATAAAAGCACATGGAAGTTACTAAAACCCCATAGAGTGTCAAGTGCCATGAGCATTGTATTTTTCAGAGATAATTGAATTGATTAAAGTGGTGAAAGTGTTTAAAACACTTACAGTACCCTGAATGTATAAACGATGAAAGTATACAAATTCCAGAAGAATTTGAATAACTTTAGTAGTGATAAAGAGCAAGAAATGTAGAACAACATCCTTTTAAGTATTGTTGTGATGAAAATCTTGAAATAATTCATGATGAGTAAATCACTTCCTGCTTTCGAGAATTGTTGTAGTGAAACTCTTAATATCCATTGAAGTGGTAGTTGCGATATGCAAAAATTATTATAATATATAAGTTCCTGAAGAACATAAAGAATACAAAGAACATGTCCGATAGATTACAGCATTCTTCTAAGTATTGTTGTAATGAAAATCTTGATATACTTCAAGGTGAGTAGATTAATTCCTGCTTAGTTTTGTTGTAATGAAAGTTGTCTCACTCATCAAATGTGTATTGCAATATTCAAGCCCGATTGAAATAGAAAATTATAAGCACCTGAAGTGTATACATAAATGAATATTAGTATCATACAAATCACAAAAGGGAGGTGTTTTAAATAAGAAAGCATGCCTGAAGCATGGAAATGCACATGAAGTTTTAAAAGAAAAACGTCATTAAGGAGTATTTGTAAGCAATTTGAGCTATTGAAAGAAGAATATGAATTCAGAGAAAATTATTAAATCAGGGGGAGCATCCATAAGTATGATATAATGCACTCTTTTTCCTTAACTAAGTTTTTCCCCACTGGGTTTTCTTAGTAAGGTTTTAATGAGGCATGGGTCATGATCCAGAAGTATCAACCCAAAAGTAACATATAAAAATAAGTTATAATGTACTCTTTTTCCTTATTTAAGATTTTTCCCACCGGGTTTTTCTTAATAAGATTTTAACAAGGCATAACATTGATCCAGAAGTATCATACTACTTTTGACGTAGTAAATATAACATTGTATGTTGTACTCTTTTTCCTTCACTAAGATTTTTCCCAATGGGTTTTTCTTAGTAAGGTTTTGACGAGGCAACATTTTGATCTAGAAGTATCAAACATATTTTGATGCAGTAAACTATTATTTATGAAGAAGACAAGGCAGTTTGCATGGCTCAGATTCAAGTGAATTATATCAAGTATGAAAGGATGGAGCACATTTCTCCTAAATTTCTCTTCACATATGCATGAAAGGATAACAAGAAAGAGGAGAAACAAATTTAGTTTCAAGAAAAGAGGGTAGATCTGTTCTCAAAGGCAATTTCCAAATCAACATTCCAGAAGATGATATACAAAATTGGCATGCATCGATTACATCAATAGACTAATTGAATAATGAGTTATAAATAAGGTGGATCATATAAAATTATGCTATAATGTACTCTTTTCCTTCACTAATATTTTTCCCACTGGGTTTTTGTTAGTAAGGTTTTTAATGAGGCATTATCTTGATCCTGAAGTGTCAACCCTTACTATAACATTGTAAAACATGTTACCTAAAGTTGAAATGAATTTGCACTCTTTTCCTTGTTTATGATTTTTCCCACAGGGTTTTTCATAAAAAGGTTTTTAATGAGGCATTGTTTTGATCCTGAAGAATCAAACTCTTTTAAGGAATATCAATTTAATATGATATTCATAATGTCAGGCGTTGACTCTTTTTCTCGTTCAAGGTTTTTCCCATTGGGTTTTCCTGATAGAGTTTTGAAGTCAACAAACAATAGTTGTATCGAATGAACGAATATATGCTGGAAAGATAATAATAAGGGGGAGCAATCATCATATATGTTTTAAAAGGGACAACTTCAAGTTAGCAGAGCATTCAAGTTTTTGAAGACACATATTCAAGGGGGAGTGTTGTAATATATATATATATATATATATATATATATATATATAAATATATATATCTTGTGAATATGCTTTTATTAGTTCTCTGTTTTAGTCCCACATCGTGGGAAAATTTAAACATCAGCTCCAAAGCCTATATATAAAGGAGCCAATGTAATAGAAAGAAACACACATCTGAATGAACAGAAATGTTTTCTCTCCCTTATTTCTTCTGTTCTATGTTCGTTTTATAACAGTCGTGACCCCTTAACATTCTTTTTATGATTGGAGGGTTTTTAAAATTTGAAACCCCTCAACAATATTTGAAGTGTCAATAAATGCCCTTGATTTATAGTGGAGTCAACCCTTCCACTTAATACCTTTTTAAAGATTGCTATTGAATTATTTTTCACTTGATACCTTTTTAAAGATTGCTATTTACTCCGAATGCATTATTTTAGGCTTTATTGATAGCGATTTCTTGATCGAGCCCCATTTTAGTAGAGTACACTCCTGAACGGAACACGTTAATAACCGCAGTCCGCAGCTAAATCAATTTCGAGCGAAGGAGAGAGAGGAAAATGGGGTGGAAGGCGGCGCAAAAATTGATTCCGTAAAATCCTGCGAGGGGATAATGTTAGTTTCATAACTATTTTCATAAGTAAATTTATCTTACTTACCCGATTTCTTAATTGGATTCAGAAAATAGGTGATGATTATTAGGGGAAAAGATAAAGGAGAAACATGAATGATAAAGTGTAACAACCCGTATTTTCAATAACCTGTAATAACATAAATCGAGGCAGAATTTAATTCTAAAATGGGAATCAAGGGAAACGGGCTATGCCATTGTGTTCGTCTCGGAAAAATACGCGAAATAGAGTCCGAGTTTTCGAAAATCGGAGTCCGTATGACCAAGATATGGCCTCGCGAAGTTTCACGAAAATTCCCAAATTAAAGTATACTTAATTAAGTGAAATGGGTTGTGTAGATATATATATATATATATTGATATATATATATATATATATATATATATATAATTGAAAATTTAATAAATAAATATGCAAAAATGCTCAAAACAGCGAATTGGGAGAGGGGAATAACCGAACCGGCCGATTTTTGAAGTCGACCCGAGCTCGCTGGGTCGACTAGGGGTTAATCCAGGGTGTTTGGCTGTCAACCCGTGGGCCGATTCGCTCAAGTGCAGATTTTGCATTTGAATGGTTCTCATGGTCCATCTTTAATCTAAAGGCCCTAGATGGTTCCTACACTTGACTTCTTCCCCAAGACATGCTTTGATGGCTTGGATTGAATCTAGGGTTAATCCTATGGCCTAAAACACTTGCCTAATCTATAAATAAGACCCTAACCTACCCTAATTCATTCATAATTAAACCTAGTGACTAAACTATGGCAAAATGCTAGCTCTCATGGCCTCCACTAATTTTATGAAGAGGGTTGCATACTAATCACTCTCTAATCAACTTCTAATCCCTTCTTAGCATCTTAATCTTCTTCATTTGGTGTTCAAAGTTGCTAGTTGTGAGTTTCTATCACTTTGATGATCTTTTGGTAAACTAATTAGATGAGATGTGATGAGATTTATGGTTTTGTATGTGGGTTAATGAGCTTTGAATCATATGATATGATGTTAGCATTAATCTTATGTTTATGCATGTTGAGTATGTAAGCTTATGCAAGTTTAATATGATGTATGTTATGTTTGCATGATGCTAAATATGCAAGTTGTGGGCTATGTAATCATATGCATGTTATGCAAGTTCATGGTAATATGCTATGCAAGTTACATGTTTGTTAATATGCAAGTTACATGTTTGTTAATATGCAAGTTACATGTATGTAAATATGCAAGTTACATGTTTGTTAATATGCAAGTTACATGTTTGTTAATATGCAAGTTACATGTATGTAAATATGCAAGTTACATGTTTCTTTATATGCAAGTTACATGTTTGTTAATATGCGAGTTACATGTATGTAAATATGCAAGTTACATGTTTATTAATATGCAAGTTCATGATGACACATTATGCAAGTCTATAAGCTAATATGCAAGTTTGTTATGCAAAATGAATATGTAAGTTATGTGACATATTATATGCAAGTTATGTGTTTGTTAATATGCAAGATGGCACCTTTGAAACATGTTCATTCATATGCAAGTTGACACCTTTTATATGTGTTATATCATGAACGAAATTACGTGGGAACGATGGGGTAATTAAGTGCATAAGTTAATAAGATTGTGTGAAATTAATATAATTATGCATAACACAAAATAAATAAACATAGTATGGGAATTTGCCTATTTGGTTAGGTGTACCCATACTATGTGTTGGGAATTTACCTATTGAGTTAGGTCTACCCCATGGGAATTTACCTATTAAGTTAGGTCTACCCATGTTAAGAAAACTTGATTAATTAGGGATAATTAATATAAAATTATGAGGGTGATTAATTAGGTGTAATTAATTGACTAAGACACGAGGTTGGACTCAGTTGTAGCGTAAAACTGCCCGGACCCAACCGGCTTAACCAGTTGCTACAAATGTTAGCCCAATGTGAGAGGTCTTAGGCACAAACTAAATACGTAATTAATGTAAAGACACGAGGTTAGACTCTGTTATGACATAAGGCTGCCCGGACCCAACCGGCTTAACCAGCGGTCATAAAAGACAGTCTAATGTGAGAGGTCTTTACAAAGGTTACGTTCTTAATTAATTAATTAAGAAACACTTAACCACATTAGCATGTAGAGGGACATGAGGGGTTAAGTGGGTGCCTCGGGTGGCATGAGAAAATCTAGTGGTTGCCTTGGGTGGCAATAGAAAATACGATTAGAATACTTAACCAAAATAGAACATGTAATTAAAACATGATTAAAGGGTTAAGTGGGATATACTAGAAAAAGGGACAAGCTTAGGTGGGTAGCTTGTGGAGGCCCATTTCAACCAGTAACCCATACGTATCTTTGTGGGCTCGACCCATGTCGAGGACGGGACACGCATACTGGGCTTGACTGTAAGAGGCAAACGGGTTAGCGGTGGCAACGCAAGTCCAACGGGCTTCATATGCGTGAGTGGGCCCGGGCTGGTAGGTAAGCCGTTGTTGCATCGAGTAGATATAAGCCGTGCACCTTTAGTTTCATCAGGTTGCCACATTGGGGAATGATACATCCCACGGTGGGGCCAGCACGGGTATCTACGTTAGGGAGCCGATCGAATGGGAAGTAGTGTGTACACCTAGTGGATTGTAGGGCCCCGTGGCGCCTACTTGGTCACCTAGGGGTACGCAGGTACTAATTAGTAAATTTTATAAGTCCTTGGGTGGGATCAACCTTTAAGTTAGGAACGACTGGTGTGGTGCAGTTTAGTAATTTACCTTAGGGAGGGTAGATGCGTCTTTATCCTTTATCTTCGTTTAGTTGACTGCTTAGGGTAGCCATTCATCCCTATATGTTACCGTATATCAGTTTATGTCTTCTCTGGTTACTTTAACGATTGTATTGTTAAAGTTATAGGACTCGCTCAGACTTATGTCTGACCCTGTTGTTTTTATCTTTTTCCCAACCCTCAGGTCCTACGGTGGATCCTAGCAGTAGTGGAGCTTGATCGGATTGCTGTTCCAGTCTTTAGGAGCTTGGATAGATGTAAAGCTCCAGTTATCCAGTTATCTTTTCTTTTGTTTGGCTATTGTATGAGAGTGGGATTATGTACTTCTTTATTTTGATGGATATTGTACTTGACCTTTATTCTGGTTTTATGATGTAACCAGACATGTTTTACTTCCGCTGTTATGAGATGATGTTTTAAAATTTCAAGTACTATTTATATCTGTCTTGTTGTAATTTTTCTGTTCTATATTCACTAAAATACTCCACCGATGCTATGGCATTCCCTTAGTGAGTGATCATAGCGGGAGTGGGGTGTTACACGTGGTATCAGAGCTTAAGGTTACCAGAACAGATAAAATTTTTGAGAAAAACTACTTTCTAAGAGTATTTTCGAAGAAAGTATTTTTAAAAGCATGTCTTCTAAGAGAAAAAGTTTTTGAAAAAGAAAAGCATAATCCCCAATAGCCATATCTTTATCTTTCGGAATCTCCTTTTTGAATCTTTCCTCTTTCGTTTCAGCATGGCTGAAGATCTTAACATCCCGGAGGGTTTAGTTATACCACTATGGTATAGGAGGTTGCAAGAGGCTAGGGCCGCGGCTGCGGGTCCGGCCAATGCTACTACACCAGAGACAACCGCTCCTCCTCCTCAGCCTAGAGTGGATAATTTTGCTAAGGTTTGCAAGGAGTTCAAGGCTATAGGAGGAAAACCTTTTCTTGGTTCAGAGACTTTCGTAGAGGCTAGAGATTGGCTTAAGGAAGTGGAAGAGTTGCTAGATATCTTTGAAGTGGAAGAGGGAAAGAAAGTCAAGTTGGCGGCTTGGTTAATGAAGGGAGAGGCCTCATTCTGGTGGGAGGTCACTAATGGAGAACGCCCTGTTGACTCTTGGGCAGATTTTAAGCAAAGGTTTGGGGCTAAGTTTCTCTCAAGGGCGGAAGAGAATCTGTTTATGGAGAAGTTCTTGAATTTGAAGCAAGGGAATCTCACGGTGAAAGAATATGTCAACAAATTCAATCAATTAGCAAGGTTTGGCATAGAGTTGGTGAATACACCGGAGAAGAAGGCTTTGAGGTTCGTTAGAGGCTTGAACGAACCATTGCAAGGAATAGCTATGACTCACATTCCTATGGGGGCCACTTTTGAGAAGCTTGTCTACATGGCACTTATGCATGAGGATGATAAGAATTCTAAGGCACCAGAGAAAAAGGGGGATCAGAAGAAACCGCAACAGCAACAACAAGGCAAGGGCGGAAAAGGCAATGGTGACAAAAAGAAGACGAAGAAGAAGTGCTTCAATTGTGGAACACCAGGACACCTCAGTAAGGATTGTCGCAAAAAGAAGAAGACCGGTTGCTTTCATTGTGGTGAAGCAGGGCATCTTGTGAAAAACTGCCCAAAGAAGGGGCAGAAGACGGGGTCTACCTCAGGAGGCCAGGTGCAAGCTCTTATAGCACCACCTCAGTCAGGGGGGCAAGTTCAGGTTCTCTCAGTTCCACCGATTCAGCAGAGAGGTAGAACTATTTCCGTTGAAAGTCTGGTTTTTCTGTTTGATCATCCAGTTCGTACTTTGTTTGACTCTGGCGCATCGCATTCTTTTATCTCATCATCGTTAGTTGAGTCACTGCACTTAGACACCAGTCTAGTTGATGATCCCTTGGTTGTCTCAAACCCAATTGGGGGCTCCATATATCTGTCTATGATATGTTTGGGTTTGAAGATTTCTATACTTAGCGTTGAGTTTAGATGTGATGCTTTTGTATTGGGCTTCACGGGCTATGGGTTGATCTTGGGCATGGACTGGTTATCCAGTAATGGTGCCGTTCTTGATTGCGAAAGGAGAGTTGTCAGGCTCATGACCCGCTTGGGTAACACTCTCGAGATCTCTTGCAATCCCATGGAATCTGTTTTGCTAAGTTATCTTGAATCGCTCGATGCTTCGGTCGAAAGTTTGTGTTCTGTCAGAGTAGTCCGGGAATATCCGGATGTGTTTGAAGAAGTAAAGGGTTTGCCTCCGAAGCGGGAGATAGATTTCCGAATTTATTTGGTGGATAATGCCAAACCAGTGTCTTTGCCAGTACGCCACATGGCTCCTCGTGAGAGAAGAGAACTTCATAAGCAAGTAGGGGAGTTGCTTGAGAAGGGGTTCATAAGGCGAAGTATATCGGAGTGGGGAGCTCCAGTAGTGTTTGCCACGAAGGCGGATGGGTCCCTCAGACTTTGTGTGGATTATAGGGAACTTAATAAGCTCACGAAGAAGAATAGACACCCATTACCGAGGATAGATGATCTCTTTGATCAGTTGGTTGGCGCGTCAGTATTTTCGCAGATGGACTTAGCTACAGGGTTTCATCAGTTAAGAGTGGCGGAGGACAGTATAGAGAAGACTGCTTTCCGGACTCCGGATGGTTTTTATGAGTGGCTAGTGATGCCAGTTGGGTTGACAAACGCCCCCGCATACTTTGTTGATCTCATGAGTAGAGTGTTCAGAGAGTATCTGAATAAGTTTGTAGTAGTTTTTGTGGATGACATCTTGGTCTTTTCCAAGAATGAAGAAGAGCATGCCTTACATCTCAAGGAAGTGTTGGAGACTCTTCGAGCGCATAGTCTTAAAGCTAAATTCTCTAAATGCCATTTTTGGAGAAGAGAAGTGCGATTCTTAGGGCATGTGGTCTCTAAGGAAGGGATAGCTGTGGATCCCGCAAAGATAGTATCTATCCAGGATTGGAAAGTTCCTAGAAATGCTACCGAGGTAAGAAGTTTCTTGGGGTTGGTAGGATATTATAGGAAGTTCATCAAAGACTTCGCGAAGATATCAGCCCCATTAACCCGCTTGACGAAGAAGAATCTGGTTTTCTCATGGGATGTAGATTGTGATGATGCTTTCCGACGGTTAAAGAGAGCTTTGACCACCGCTCTAGTTTTAGTGCTTCCAGATGGGAGTAAGCCGTTTGTTGTTTATACCGATGCTTGTGGAACAGGATTAGGCGCAGTCTTGATGCAGGAGGGAAGGGTAATAGCCTATGGAGGGAGACAATTGAGAGTGCATGAGAAGAATTACCCTACCCATGATCTAGAGTTGGCCGCGATTGTTTTCGCACTTAAGTCTTGGCGCCATTATCTTCTTGGTGAGAGATTCGAGTTGTTCACCGACCATAAATCATTGAAGTACTTATTCTCTCAGAAGGATTTAAACTTAAGACAGCAAAGGTGGATGGAGTTCTTAGCATCCTATGATTTCGAGATAGCGTATACCCCTGGTAAGGGTAACGTGGTGGCAGACGCCTTAAGTAGAAAAAGGCTATCTTTGAGTCCATTGTTCGTGGAACGACGAAGCTTGGAGTTTCTTTCTTTGTTTGACTTCAGACCTTCTGTTGATTTTGTACCTGGTTTGTTGGCATCCTTGGAGGTTAGACCTACTCTTTTGAGACGGATTGGCGAGGCTCAGCGAGACGACCCACAGTTGGTTGTGTTGGTAGAGAAGCTTATAAGAGGGGAGTCGTCCAGCCATTTGGGTAGATACACCATAGATGATAAGGGATGGTTGCATAGAGACGGTAGACTTTGTGTACCGCAAGATGAGGGTTTGAAGAAGGCTATTTTGGATGATGCACATCGTTCAAGAATGACTATTCATCCCGGTGGAGACAAAATGTACCAAGACATGAAGAGAGTTTTCTTTTGGGCCGGTATGAAGAAAGATGTGGCCGAGTATGTGGCTAGATGCTTAGTGTGCCAACAAGTTAAAGTGGAGCAAAGGAAACCCGGTGGGTTGCTACACCCATTGGAAGTTCCACAGTGGAAGTGGGATAGTGTCTCGATGGATTTCATCGACGGGTTACCGAGATCGAGGAAGGGCAATACGGGAATTTGGGTTGTGGTAGACAGACTTACAAAGAGTGCCCATTTTATACCCGTAAAGAGTAAGAGGACCGCTCCATGGCTTGCTTCAGTCTATGTTAGAGAGATTGTTAGATTGCA
The DNA here is from genome assembly GCA_030737875.1 of Allium sativum. Lineage (NCBI taxonomy): Eukaryota > Viridiplantae > Streptophyta > Magnoliopsida > Asparagales > Amaryllidaceae > Allium > Allium sativum. The sequence continues at coordinate 628,046,839 of CM060920.1, forward strand.
TGGCGTACCATCCAGCATTGTGAGTGATCGAGATCCTATTTTCACTAGTGAGTTTTGGAGAAGTTTGCAAGAGGCGGTAGGGACTCAGTTGTGTTTGAGCACCGCATATCATCCTCAGACGGACGGTCAGACCGAGAGGGTGAACCGTATCTTAGAAGATCTTTTGAGGCTTTGTATCTTGGATTTTGGAGGTACATGGGAAGAACATCTTCCTTTGGTGGAGTTCGCATATAATAACAGCTTTCAGTCCAGTATTGGTATGGCTCCTTTCGAAGCTCTTTATGGAAGGCCTTGTCGATCTCCTACATGTTGGTGGGAATCTACGGATAAGATCTTGCTTGGGCCGGATATGGTTAGAGAGACTTCAGAGAAGATTGATTTAATTCGAAAAAGGATGAAAGCAGCGCAAGATAGACAGAAATCTTATGCGGATCGGAGAAGGACGGATCTTGAGTTTGAGGTTGGGGACATGGTTTTTGTCAAAGTATCTCCATTGAGAAATGTTGTTCGCTTTGGGTCCGTAGGGAAGTTAGCACCGAGATTTGTTGGGCCGTTTCCTATTAAGGAAAGGATTGGACGGATGGCATATAGGGTGGAGTTGCCCGACAGACTTAGTGGTGTTCATGATGTATTCCATGTATCACATTTGAGGAAGTGCTTACATGAGACCGCGGAGGTGGTAGAGCCGAGCTTGCTTAGAGATGTAGAGGTAGAGCGTGATGCGACGATTCGACGAGCTCCTACTCGCATCCTTGGGTCAGAAACTAGGAAGTTGAGGAACAGAGAAGTTCAGCTAGTTAAAGTGCAATGGGGAGATGACGAAAGCAATGCTACTTGGGAGACGGAAGCAAAGATGCGTTCTTTGTATCCATTTCTTTTTGAGAGTATGTCTTTTAACTTCTCCTTTATTGCTTGTCTAGTACTTATCTTATCTTTAGTATATCCTCTCGCTAATACCTATGACCTTTAGATAGGGTAAAACCTATGGTTGAGACATGTGTTTGAAACATGTTATGGTTGATGGATGCATATGGATGCAATTGTTTGCTAGTGGTTGCTCGTGGATGCATATACACACACATTAGGCACTAGATCGGCTCAGTCACTTCATGTTGCATATTGCATAAATGGATGTGGTAGTTAGATTGATGGATGTATCATGGCTGTGTTATCATATGGATGATGCATTTTTGTGTATGGTTGTGCACGCATGTAGAAATTTGTATGTGTCAATAGGGTTTCGCATACATATTGGATGCATGGCACTATCATGGTTTGCATTAAGGAGGTTTACTGTATCAGTAACCGCCTGATTTTCGCATTAGGTAAGTACATATACACACACTTTTGCATATATCCATCCAGCATTTAGAATCTTGTAAGGACAATGATTGCTCGTGGATGATGCTTTGAGTAGATGGATGATTGGATGGTAGGATACGTTCTTCCTAACTTGAAGATTTCGGGGACGAAATCCTTTAAGGAGGGGAGAATGTAACAACCCGTATTTTCAATAACCTGTAATAACATAAATCGAGGCAGAATTTAATTCTAAAATGGGAATCAAGGGAAACGGGCTATGCCATTGTGTTCGTCTCGGAAAAATACGCGAAATAGAGTCCGAGTTTTCGAAAATCGGAGTCCGTATGACCAAGATATGGCCTCGCGAAGTTTCACGAAAATTCCCAAATTAAAGTATACTTAATTAAGTGAAATGGGTTGTGTAGATATATATATATATATTGATATATATATATATATATATATATATAATTGAAAATTTAATAAATAAATATGCAAAAATGCTCAAAACAGCGAATTGGGAGAGGGGAATAACCGAACCGGCCGATTTTTGAAGTCGACCCGAGCTCGCTGGGTCGACTAGGGGTTAATCCAGGGTGTTTGGCTGTCAACCCGTGGGCCGATTCGCTCAAGTGCAGATTTTGCATTTGAATGGTTCTCATGGTCCATCTTTAATCTAAAGGCCCTAGATGGTTCCTACACTTGACTTCTTCCCCAAGACATGCTTTGATGGCTTGGATTGAATCTAGGGTTAATCCTATGGCCTAAAACACTTGCCTAATCTATAAATAAGACCCTAACCTACCCTAATTCATTCATAATTAAACCTAGTGACTAAACTATGGCAAAATGCTAGCTCTCATGGCCTCCACTAATTTTATGAAGAGGGTTGCATACTAATCACTCTCTAATCAACTTCTAATCCCTTCTTAGCATCTTAATCTTCTTCATTTGGTGTTCAAAGTTGCTAGTTGTGAGTTTCTATCACTTTGATGATCTTTTGGTAAACTAATTAGATGAGATGTGATGAGATTTATGGTTTTGTATGTGGGTTAATGAGCTTTGAATCATATGATATGATGTTAGCATTAATCTTATGTTTATGCATGTTGAGTATGTAAGCTTATGCAAGTTTAATATGATGTATGTTATGTTTGCATGATGCTAAATATGCAAGTTGTGGGCTATGTAATCATATGCATGTTATGCAAGTTCATGGTAATATGCTATGCAAGTTACATGTTTGTTAATATGCAAGTTACATGTTTGTTAATATGCAAGTTACATGTATGTAAATATGCAAGTTACATGTTTGTTAATATGCAAGTTACATGTTTGTTAATATGCAAGTTACATGTATGTAAATATGCAAGTTACATGTTTCTTTATATGCAAGTTACATGTTTGTTAATATGCGAGTTACATGTATGTAAATATGCAAGTTACATGTTTATTAATATGCAAGTTCATGATGACACATTATGCAAGTCTATAAGCTAATATGCAAGTTTGTTATGCAAAATGAATATGTAAGTTATGTGACATATTATATGCAAGTTATGTGTTTGTTAATATGCAAGATGGCACCTTTGAAACATGTTCATTCATATGCAAGTTGACACCTTTTATATGTGTTATATCATGAACGAAATTACGTGGGAACGATGGGGTAATTAAGTGCATAAGTTAATAAGATTGTGTGAAATTAATATAATTATGCATAACACAAAATAAATAAACATAGTATGGGAATTTGCCTATTTGGTTAGGTGTACCCATACTATGTGTTGGGAATTTACCTATTGAGTTAGGTCTACCCCATGGGAATTTACCTATTAAGTTAGGTCTACCCATGTTAAGAAAACTTGATTAATTAGGGATAATTAATATAAAATTATGAGGGTGATTAATTAGGTGTAATTAATTGACTAAGACACGAGGTTGGACTCAGTTGTAGCGTAAAACTGCCCGGACCCAACCGGCTTAACCAGTTGCTACAAATGTTAGCCCAATGTGAGAGGTCTTAGGCACAAACTAAATACGTAATTAATGTAAAGACACGAGGTTAGACTCTGTTATGACATAAGGCTGCCCGGACCCAACCGGCTTAACCAGCGGTCATAAAAGACAGTCTAATGTGAGAGGTCTTTACAAAGGTTACGTTCTTAATTAATTAATTAAGAAACACTTAACCACATTAGCATGTAGAGGGACATGAGGGGTTAAGTGGGTGCCTCGGGTGGCATGAGAAAATCTAGTGGTTGCCTTGGGTGGCAATAGAAAATACGATTAGAATACTTAACCAAAATAGAACATGTAATTAAAACATGATTAAAGGGTTAAGTGGGATATACTAGAAAAAGGGACAAGCTTAGGTGGGTAGCTTGTGGAGGCCCATTTCAACCAGTAACCCATACGTATCTTTGTGGGCTCGACCCATGTCGAGGACGGGACACGCATACTGGGCTTGACTGTAAGAGGCAAACGGGTTAGCGGTGGCAACGCAAGTCCAACGGGCTTCATATGCGTGAGTGGGCCCGGGCTGGTAGGTAAGCCGTTGTTGCATCGAGTAGATATAAGCCGTGCACCTTTAGTTTCATCAGGTTGCCACATTGGGGAATGATACATCCCACGGTGGGGCCAGCACGGGTATCTACGTTAGGGAGCCGATCGAATGGGAAGTAGTGTGTACACCTAGTGGATTGTAGGGCCCCGTGGCGCCTACTTGGTCACCTAGGGGTACGCAGGTACTAATTAGTAAATTTTATAAGTCCTTGGGTGGGATCAACCTTTAAGTTAGGAACGACTGGTGTGGTGCAGTTTAGTAATTTACCTTAGGGAGGGTAGATGCGTCTTTATCCTTTATCTTCGTTTAGTTGACTGCTTAGGGTAGCCATTCATCCCTATATGTTACCGTATATCAGTTTATGTCTTCTCTGGTTACTTTAACGATTGTATTGTTAAAGTTATAGGACTCGCTCAGACTTATGTCTGACCCTGTTGTTTTTATCTTTTTCCCAACCCTCAGGTCCTACGGTGGATCCTAGCAGTAGTGGAGCTTGATCGGATTGCTGTTCCAGTCTTTAGGAGCTTGGATAGATGTAAAGCTCCAGTTATCCAGTTATCTTTTCTTTTGTTTGGCTATTGTATGAGAGTGGGATTATGTACTTCTTTATTTTGATGGATATTGTACTTGACCTTTATTCTGGTTTTATGATGTAACCAGACATGTTTTACTTCCGCTGTTATGAGATGATGTTTTAAAATTTCAAGTACTATTTATATCTGTCTTGTTGTAATTTTTCTGTTCTATATTCACTAAAATACTCCACCGATGCTATGGCATTCCCTTAGTGAGTGATCATAGCGGGAGTGGGGTGTTACATAAAGCGAGTCTTCCGATCTCAGAATCGTGTTGTCGTTGAAGGGAAAAAAATCTGGTTTGTGCTTGTTGCTTCTTGTGATTATGTTGTCTGTTTATTGTTTCTTTATTCCTAGAAATTACTGCATTCTTTTTTATTTTTTATATTATACATTCCAAACGTTTAATCTTGGAGAATTCTTCAGTAATGTGAGTAATATCTAGTTGATATATGGGCATAAGATGTTTGCCATTTTGCCATATTGTAGATTTCTCTAAGCCCACACTTGGAAAATTGCACTAGGTTTTCAATCCGCATTTTTTCAGAATCAGTATTGGTTTCTACAAGTTAACCAATTACAATCATTTCGATTTAGTCATATTTATCGTATAGTTTTCTATTAATGAAAAGGAATCCCATGTTCCTGTAGGTGCGAATATAGCATTTATATGCATTAACTATGTAAAATTCTATATTTGAATGAAATCTTGTTAATGTGATTTTGCATGAAAATCATACTTCATTAAGCTTAACTCCAACATAATTTTGATAGAAAAGTAGCTATCTGGTGATGATAATATGATTTTTAAAATTGAAAAAACAGGTTAAGAAACACATCAAGCAGGGGTAAGGCCACGAAGGAGGAATATTTAGTATAGAAGCCCCTCTTCATGTCACTAATGTGCAAGTTCTATATCCTGTTACTAGGTACAATTTTTTAAATTATTTCCATAGAAACAACGAGTGTTTGATTATGTGTATTGCATGCCCTCTTCAAGTATTACTCTTGTGAAATACTCCCCAAGTACATTTGCATGCACACTTAGATAATTTTTTGTTTCTGTATGTTACTTCGAAAATCGAACTTAGAATGGTTAAAAATTCCTGGAGGATGTAAATGTAGTAGCAATAAATGACACTTGCTGGGCCATCTATGCTATGAGTATTTATCTTCATGGGGGTTGGCACAGTACATCATATCGTGAACTATGTAGAGTTTTGGAACTCCTTGTGTTTCTATGTTTCTATTGTTAACACATTTATGCTTAATAATTTTTCCATCGGGAGATCTTGTAAGATAAGCTACCGCATTCTGGAAGATGGAACAAAGGTCAGAATTGCTCATGGGCAAGAAGCTTCAGGTGCCATTATTCCTAGACCAAATATCTTAAAAGAGAGGCGAAAGACATGACTTATGACAGGTACAAGATATTTCAGTAAAGGCAATCTCTATCCTTTTGTGAAACACAATCTGAAAACCTATTTGTAAAATCTTAGGCTAGGTTCAAGAACTATATTTCGGTCATTCGAAAATTTGTTAGTTTCAGATAATTTCATAAATTTCAAAAGTTTCGGTTTCGGTTCAAATTTCAATTTTCGGTGGTTTCTTAATAAACTTGTAGTAACGATTATTAAAAAAAAAAACTGACGCACATTCTTAACACTAATTTACTTAAACAAAAACAAACTGCTACACATAGTCAAGGTTAATTTACAGAAAAAGAAACTTGTCCTTATATTAAATAAGTGTGAACCCGTTCTTCGCACACGGGTTGACAAAAAAAGATATAAAAACAACCATCACTGTAAAAGTGATCATCGCATTGACCAAAGAAGATATACAAACAACAATCATTGTAAAAGAGATCATTGCATTGACAAAAAAGATATGCAAACAACAATCATTTAAAAGTGACCACCGCAACAATAATTCACCTTTTTATCTCTTCTCTTTACAACAACATATCTCTAGTATACATATAAAAAAGGTATTGTTTGGTCGAAATGTGAACAACAATGAACAAAATTGATTGTCTAATAGCTGAGCGGCATACATGGTTGGGCTATCTACTTTAGGTTAATTTTGGTCTCAAAGATTCGACAGCTTAGAGTTCCATGCATATAATATTTTGTCTAAAATGGTGAACATGACATAATTTGACATAAAAAAGAAAGAAGTCTATGATGTGACATCTCCTTAAGTCAATGATTGAAGCAGCATCATCAGATAGAATTTGTGTTCACTTTAAAGAGAAGCTTCGTGCGAAGAGGGGCTATAATATATCATAAAAATATGGAAGTATATGACGGTTTTATATATCTAATAAGTAACAGGCCAAGTTGAAAGATGAAATTCTTTATCAGGAGGAGTGAATGATGGCAGGATAACATATTGACTATTACATAGTTACAAAACAGAATGAAAGATTGTAAAATTTCGAATCATAGAATCCAATCAAGAAAAGCAAGAAAAAAGAGAATATAGAAATACAGTTGCAGTTGGTAGTATTTAGTTGCTAACCCCACATACTACAATGCAAGAATCTATAATCTCAATTTTAGGTGAGGTGCAAAATAAGCATTTTGAAATAATTGTATAAGGAAATACTACTCTAAAATTTCCCTAGAGCCAAAAACAGAAATTTAACACATAATTTGTGGAATATGATCTAGGGGCTAAAGTTGATGTTGAAAGATGCGAGTATATTAACAAAATATTAATAACCATTCATCAACAAAAAATTTAAAAATAGGTTTTCTAGTTCTAATAACAAAGTATAATTAGAACTCATCACCTAGTGGACAGAACTATGTACAAACTTACCAATAATCAATTTCTCATTATCAAAAAAGTGATCCATTTAACTCAAATCAACAGGTTACTTAGCATTTCAATCCAATATAATTTGGTTGTTGTGCTAATGTGATGTTATTTATCAACCTTGGCTGGAACATGTCAACCTCGAGTTAGAGACAGGAAATATTTAAAAGTAATAGATAGATAAATTTAAATTAAAAAAGTTAAAATAAATTAAAGATTTAATTCTTGAAAATTAAGAGAATTTATGTGTAATATTAAGAGGAAAACTGTATTTAATATGTTACTGATATCAGGTTCGTTGAAGGGGTCTTTACTATTGTATTGCAAACAAAGTCAGGTTTTCATTCAAGGTGAGAATTTTCTGAATACATGTATTGTAGGCCTAAATTGATCATATTCATTAAATATTTTGTTTATTAGTGAATTGTTAGAAATAAAATATCTCCTTTCTAGGATAAACATAAGAAATCAAACTGAACATTTCGTCATATCAAATGTATAGCACATTTTACTAAATTTAGTAAAATGACTGTCAAATATGATAAATACTTTCGGATTGATCATTATATTAAATATATTTTGCAAAGAAATAGTATATATTAATTAGTAAAAAGAATTAAGGAAATAATCAGTTGAAGGGCAATAAATTCGATTAGGTAAAGTGAATACTATTGCTAGGTAAATATAACTGTTGAATAAAGAACACGTGTATGGACCAGGTTAAAAGATAGTGAATATTAGGCTCAGGTCCTTCAAACAATATTTAATGCATAAAATCTCCTTCCTAAAAAAGCATTCTAAATTAGGCCCCTAGAATGTAGTTATTGAAAATTGTATAAGACTCTGCAATTATTCAATGAATAATTTCAGACATTTACGCAATTAAATCAAAAAAATGCATAATTTTTCGTAATTTTTTTGATGAATAATTGCTGGAATTTTCTCAAATTATTTGGTGAAAATTTGTGGAAATTTCCGCAAACTTTCGTTTGAATAGTTGAAGAAATTTTGGTAATTTTTTGATATACTTGCGTAAATATCTGCAACTGTTCATTGAATAATTGCATAAATTTATACAATTATTAGTTAATTTAATTCTAAAAACCTAATTTACATACTTTTTAACAATGATTTTTTCCTTTTTTGGAATTTAATGGGGACTTTAACCAAACTGTCCCTAAAAGATATTTAAGGAAAAAAAATCATTTTCCTTTTAGTTACAGATTTACCACTGTTACATTAGCCTTTAAGCTTCTTGAGCATGAGCTTTGGTTATCATTAGGTTGACATGCCATATATTTTTCAAAAAATCATGTGATAGTTTTGATTCCTATCTTCTAATAGCTTTGATTTATAATTGACAATAGCTTCTAAAGCACAACATTTGACAACTTTAGGTCGTGACATGTGATAGCTTGACATGCAATGCGTTATCATGACCTTCAACGGCTTTAGGCCATGACATGCAATTAGTTAGCATGTGGCAGCTTAACGTTTGATAGCTTAAGGTCATGACATGCAATAACCTGGCCTTTGATAATGTAATATCCCCTGCTTGAGTCACAAAGGTGAACGTCCATGATTCTGCAGTCATAATTAGAATTGTCTTCCAATGGCGCAAGCGAGTTGAGTATATTTAAATACAAAAAAAGTAAACAGAGTACTAAAATATTTTCATTACATAGAATTTAATAGCTATTACACAAATTCCTTTCAAAATTAAACCAAAGTTGTGCCCATGCAGGGTTCAAATAACAATAGAAAATAACATAGTAAGAGGCAAGTCAACCAATAAGGATGCTACCTGCCATCCTAAAAAATGGTAACAAAATCTTTACTGCCTAGCAAAACCCCATGCTCTATCTTTGATCTTCATACCACGACCCTTTGTATGAACCTGCCTAATACACAAACTCAAGCTAGTCTCCAGTGATTGTGATTTACTACTATGTGTACACATATATAAACAATTCCCAAGTATTAATATTCCCCTGGCATAGTTCCCATGTTGCTCCAACTTAGTTTATTCTTTAATATACTATTTCCAAATAATAGCAGTGGATATGGGTACACATGACTCAATAAAAAGTGTAACAACAAAGTATAAAAAGCACTTAATCTTAAGTTGGCTTGAGTTATCAAAAAAAAAAAAAAAAAAAAAAAAAAAATTAGAGTTCAACTAACACAATTATTATGAACTAAAGGTTCATGACTATGAAAGAAAATAACCAAGTACCATGAATAGTTTGACAAAATAGACATGATATGAAAAATAGACTACGCAGGTAAATTGAAAATGCAATTTCCATAGGATCACCAAACTTTATTACTACAATTATCACATATAGTCAATGAATAAGTTTTTTTTTGGTATGTAATAAAGCCTGACATATTTTAAGTTCATCTAGATTTGCTAGAAGAAAACACTAAGAGTTGAAAGAGAAGCGACAGTTACAAAGTGCTTCATGATTCACAGTGCGCTGCAGCATATTCAGAAACCTCAATAAGCTATGGTTAAAAAGCAAAGAAGCATTCCAAAAAAATTGAAATGTATAAAGACATATGTACAAAATTTATCTATGTAATTATTATGATGATAGTATATCAAATAGCAGCAAAAATGAAGTGGCAAAAGCTTATAATTTTTTTCAGAAAAAACTTCATCAGGAGTATGATAGAAATCCATAAGAGTGCACACTTGGAAAAAAAAACCTCCCGCATAAGAAATGATTGCAGAGCCCAAATATTAATCTTCAGAATGACATAAAAGAGTCATGCTTGCTTAATCATAGGTGGGTTAAGTTTAGATGTATAATTGAAAATGAAAGAGATTAGTAAACATGGATATTCTTATCAGCTATCAGATAATATAACCTAACAAAAATTCATGTAATTTAGATCTTATTTATTTTTTCATTAGATTTCTTAAAATTGGATAAGTGGGAAAATATCATATCCTTCAAATAAAAATCTATAGATTACAAATTAATTTATTTAGTAATGTTCATTGGATGAACAGAACAATATAAGCAACATCTGTGTGTTAAGTTCTGGCCTTTTCGTTGTTTAGATAAATAAACCTCAATGTGTTTTGATATTTCCAGGGTTCGAAAGCCAAAGTTTGAAATTAGGAAATACCTTCGAGCGATAATTCTAATATCAGTTTTCTGTGGCTAAATAAATAGAACAGCATAAGGTTTGACGAACCTTACTTGCGTGGATCTCAAGCCTAATCCTTGCATTGTAGAGTGCCTTAGCTGCTTTCCTCATATTTTAATTAATCTATGAACGCAGTGTTAAAAAAAACACTAGATGTTGAGTAAAACTTTATATTTCCTCTGTGTAGATAAGCTTAGAAGTGAAGTGCAGTAAAACAATTAACAGATAAAAATAACAAACAGCAACACAAGAGATTTGTTTACACGGAAAACCCAATGAGGGAAAAACCACGGGACTATAAGTCCAATTCTTCCACTATAAGATGAAGTAGGATTACAAGAACTTGTATATATCTCACACTCAGTGGCTCACTCAAGCTTGAGGATAAAGACTTCTCAAGCTATCTCTCTTATTGTGTGTTTCTCTCTTTCTTATGTTTTTACACACTCTCTCACACTCATATATATAGGTATGGAATACAAAAGGTTCTCTCACAATGTGATTTTCAAACTTCTTCCTTGGAAAAATAATGTTTCTATTGGGTTTACATAAATATGCATAGAAATTTGATGTGTCTACACATCTTTCAATAATAATTGTTGAGCTTTCCAATAAATTAGGAGGGAAACTCAACAAATCTCCCCCTTCCTGACTTAATCAGGAAGCACCTCCATACCAGCACCATCACAATAGTCATCAAATTTCTTAGTTGCTATGGTCTTCGTCAACATGTCTGACCAATTATCATCAGTATGAACTTTGTTGAGTTGCAACAACTTTGCTTCCAACGCATCTCTAATCCCGTGATATTGAACATCAATGTGTTTCGATCGGGAATGATAGGTTGAATTTTTAGCAAGTTGAATTGTACTTTGATTGTCACAATAGAGATCATAACTTTCTTGTTTTTGGCCCAATTCTAACAAGAAGTTTTTCAACCATATCATCTCTTTGCTTGATTCTGTAGCTGCAATGAATTCGGCTTCAGTTGTAGACAAGGAAACACATTTTTGGAGCTTTGATTGCCAAGATACTTCTCCCCCCGAAAAAGTAATCAAATATCATGATGTTGATTTTCTAGAGTCAACGTCTTTTGCCATATCTGCGTCTGCGTATCCTTTTAACACAGGTTTTCCGTTTCTGAAGCACAAACATCTTCTGGTTGTTCCTTGGAGATAGCGAAATATCCATTTAACAGCAGCCCAATGTTGCTTTCCAGGATTTGATGAATATCGACTCACGGCTCCAACGGCATACGCAATGTCCGGTCGTGTACATATCATGGCATATATTAAACTGCCAACAGCCGAAGAATATGGGACATTCTCCATTTCAGCCATTTCATTTTCAGTTTTTGAACTGTGTTCCTTGCCTAATTTAAAGTGGTTGGCAAGTGGTACACTTACAGGCTTGGCGTTGTGCATGTTAAATCTTTTAAGAATTTTCTCTATATATCTTTCTTGCGATAGCCACAATAGTCCTTTGGATCTATCACGAGTGACTTTCATTCCAAGAATCTGATGTGATGCTCCTAGATCTTTCATTACAAAAGATTCGCTTAAAGCCTTCTTGAGAGCTGCAATTTTCTTTTTGTCCTGTCCAACAATCAACATATCGTCAACTTATAAAAGTATGATAAAATCACCACCAGCATACTTCTTTATATAGACACAATGATCGCATAACTCATGTTGAGTCATGAATGAGTCGAACTTCTTATACCATTGGCGCGGTGCTTGTTTTAAACCGTATAGACTCTTCTCGAGACGACACACAAGATGTTCTTTTCCCGCAACTTTGAACCCCTCGGGTTGCTCCATATAGGTCTGTTGCTCTAGGTCTCCGTGTAAAAATGATGTTTTGTAATGGCTGGATTTTTCAAGCATCTGATATCTATTTTAATAAGGAAATTTAAATATATTTGAGTTGCTCAACCAATTAAAATGTGTATAATCACCTATATGTATGTATATACATATATGGTTTGCACTAGAACTTAACTTATATAAGGTATGTTTAATATTTATATTATAACATACTTAAGCAAAACATTTGTGACAAAATTTCTAACTAAGAGAAGAGTGGGAATATTGGCAACACAAAATAGTGTAACTAAATCCTATTTACAACTAGCATATGGAAGTTAGCATACAAAAGCAAACAAGATCCAAACCCATCATTAAGTAGTAGATTAGGACCTAATCATCTCCTACAAATAATATCTGCGAAAATATGAGGGCAACAAAATATCTAAGCATGTTTGACAAGAAGGGTTGAGTTTGCATTTAATGAAGGCAAGCTTTGCATTTAATGCAAAGCATAACTCTTGTACGTGGAGAGGAGATCAAATAGGGTTGGTAGGAAGAAGTTTTGGTGAAGGGTACTTACTTTTTGCTGTAACATATCTTGGCCATTCAAACAAGAGAGAGAAGGAGAGGGTAGGTAGAGAACTTGCTGTAGAAAAACTTAGAGACTTTGCCTATAAATACCAACCCATTTGCATGCATTTTCTTTTTACTAAAAACACAAGTCTTTGCTGGAATTATACCAAACTTCAAGCAAGAATTCAGGAGCTAATTTACAAGTGAGTAAACCTCACTAATGTCATGATTTCAAGTCACTGTAAAACTGTTTGTGTGTGTGTGTGCTTTCATATGTCACCAATGCAAGTTCATAAATGTTTGGACACCAATGTAGTTGCAAGTATATCAAGTTCATGTCATTTTATATATATGTATACATGTGTTGTTTGAATTATAAATGAGTTCATCACCTATTTGATCAAAGAAAGCAAGACAGTTTTGGTTACTGTCAAAAACAAAACCTCTGTTATATGAAACTATAAGCTGTTTGATCATGAATCACAAGTACACAACCATTTGTATATGCTATACTTATATACGATAATATATATACATATATCAGCAAGAACAAAACTAAACTAACTTTGTTTTAAAAACCAAGAATGCAAGAAAACAGCAGTACTCTGTCATCTACATTTCTATCCGAAATTTCAAACGTTGTGAAACTTAATTACAGGGTTATAGATGTAATCAACAAAGCAAATGATGATTTTTAAAAGTAATTTCATGATTTTTAACGTTGGGATGAAGGAGATATATCGAGATGATCGGAATTGGTACTTTGACCAATTTCCGGTGATAGGCGACGTTGATGATCGGGGCGTGGTGCATGGAGGAGCTGCACACATCGGGGAATACGAGAAAAATGCCACATGATTTTTCCATCGAGTGGTTGGAGCTGTCGAGCTCGATTTACCTTTTAAATGGAAGAATGGGTTCGTCAGATTGGAGGTGACGTGCGGGCCCCACAGGCGTGCGAGTTGGCCAGGGATGAACGTGGAGCGGCGTTGGGTTTGGGCGGAGCTGACGGCGGCGGTGCGAGGTGCTCCGGTGGTCGGAGGAGGCGGGTCGAGGTCGGTTTAGGTGGAGTGTTTTTTGAAGCAGTTTCGGTTTTTAAACGTGGAATGTAGTTTTGGAGGAGGAGGCAACTGGCGGTGGCGGTGACTGGTCGGGGATGATCGGTGGGGGCAAGGGAATTTGTGGGTGGTGGTTCGGCGGCGATACGGTGGCGGGTGGTGGTGTGCACGTGCACAGCCGTGCACGTTGGAGCAAGAACAGACCAGAGATGGAAATAAAAGAAAGAAAAGGGTTTTTAAATGCAAGAATTTAATTAAAACAATTTTTCATTAAAGTTAATAATTAAAGATAATCAATCAGTAATTAATTAATTTAAATAAAAATAGAGTTTTTATTTAAAAGTGACTAAGGCAAGTGGAACGGTCAAGACGACAGTGAAGTCCCAGAATTTGAAGTTGTTCGAAGAAGTTCGTCGAGTTAGAACTTGAGTTTTTAAAAGATAATTTAATTTAAATAAATTATAAAACAATTTATTTAAGTTTTAAATAAAGGAAAACAAATATTTGACAAATCAAAACCGGAGTATAGAACATCGTCTAACAGTCAATGACAAGCGAGATGAAACACCGTGTGTATAGCACAGGTTTTTTCTATACACTTTCAAATATTGATAAAAACTGTATAAACATCTTGTGTATGACACACACACTTTATATTTACAATTGAAAGTGATATTTAAGATATCCAGATATGAACCCGAGAATTTTATACTGTATATATAATTATAAATACAGGATGTGCAACTGAATTAAAGACAGTAAGCTGATAATATATTATCGACTATAAAAGATATTTCGTACATCGTTTCGAAGAGTCCGGAATTTACATTCCACTTCGACTCGAATTATACGACGTATACCGGAAATCGATAAAGATGAAGAATGCAAGCACTATTCCAAAATAGTATCTACGGTCTGTTCAATCCCAGAACAGATCCGAACAGTCGGATATCTGACAACGTATATCAATCAGATTTTACACATCAACTTTACATAAGTGTATTATGTTGGTGGCGGAGAGATTCGTTTCTTTAGCCTTATACCCAGAATATATTTGTGGAAACAAATGAGTGATCTGTCAGATAGGACGGTGTGATATTCAAAGACGTTGAAGAATAATCCGTCAACGGTAAACGTGACTTCAAACCTCACAACCCGGAAAGACAATAGTTGGGCTAGGCAGCATGGCTAGTTGGGTCATACCCAAGCAGGGTATATTATCACTATCTAGAGTATTTCCTTTTGTTTCTTAAATCTATATTCACTGCTGTAACTTCGGTAATCGGTGGGTCATTCCCAACCGTGGAGGTGGTAATATATTCGTTACACTCAAGCTAAATGAGTGGACGGTCATGTGTGGCCGGGTTGCAGGATGTTCTTGTTGAACCCCAGTGTATCTTCTCTAGAGTACACTGATCGGTGGGTGCTCCCATACCCTGTTAGTTAGAAACCAAATTTCAATAAGCGCTCGACGGTTTTAGATTTTATTCTATGTACGTGAACGTGAGATGCAAGCGATTCACTAGATGATTATTTATTTGATAAATACTATCATAAATATCAAACGTTTTGATATTTAAAATACAAGGGTCGTTTTCCATATATTAGTTATGGATTGGGCTTAAGATTTCTAAAGTAATTGAATCTATTAATAATGGAACACCTTATTCCTTATTTCCCTGTTTACATCTATTTAACTGTGTTTACTCACACCAGTCCCCTGACTGACCCGGAGTTTATTTTCTGTGTTTTCCCTAAACTCTTGGGTACTCATAATATTTATTATGAGTAGGCAAGTAATTCAGGTTGGCAAATGGAACCTTATGAAGTTCAAGTTGCAGGACAAGTCTAGTAGTTTACTACACCTATGTATCCAGTTAGATTTGTATTTCCATGTCATGATGTATTATTATGTGAATGTACTATGATGATGTAAGTCGTTGATGTATTATGATGTATCAGACCCTATGATGTAATGTATTTGTATTTTTAAATTCCGATGTGAGATTTCTGATAACTTCTTATTCTTCTATTCTATTAGTTCTATCTTTTCTATCTCATCTTCTAATTTCTTTCAATAATGACACGGTTTTCGGAGGGTCGAAAATCGCGCCGTTACATGTTTTAACATCGAGTTGTTCAACTTCTAAGTCTAAACAAGCTGCTAGACCCATTACAACTCTAATAGATGACATTTTTACCACGGGAGAAAATATTTCATCAAAATCAATACCTTTCTTTTGATTGCAACCCTTAACAACAATTCGAGCTTTGTATCTGGGTAGACTATTCTTCTCTTCTATTTTTAACTTGTACACCCATTTGCATTTTAAGGATCGTTTTCCCTTGGGTGGCTCCACCAGATCATATGTATGATTGTCATGCAAGGATTGCATTTCTTCCTGCATAGCTTTCTCCCATTCTCCTTTGTGTTCAATGGTTATAGCTTGTTCGTAACTTTGAGGCTCCCCCTCATCAGCGATTACCACATACACATCTCTAGGATATCTAGTAAAAGCACGTCTTTCTTTTGTAGAACGTCGTAATGGAGGTTGTGTTGTGGCATTTGTTTCATCTGTCATTTCTTCATTTGACTGAGATTGTTCATGCAATGATGGTTCTTCAATTGATTGTTCAGTAACTTCATGTTGTCTTTGCAACCCATTATGATTAGGCTCCTCCTCTTGCCTTCCACCTGCATCTTGCATCACAGAGGATGGTGCAGGATCTGAATATATTATTTGCTTAGGTCTAGACTTCTCTGCTTGCTTAAGATCTTCTATTGTCTTGTCTTCAAAGAAAATAACATCCCGACTTCTAATAATCTTTCTTTTAACTGGATCCCATAACCGATATCCAAACTCATTTTTAGGTGAACCAAATTAAATACACTGCTTGGTTTTCGAGTCAAGTTTAGCCCGCTCGTCTTTAGGAATATGAACGAATGCAAGACAACCAAACACCTTCAAGTGGTCATAAGAGATCTTCTTGCCTAACCAAACTTCATTTGGAATGCCTTTGTTTAGTGGACCTGATGGTGAGAGATTAATTATATCAACAACAGTCTTCACAGCTACTCCCCAAAATGATTTAGAGAGTTTAGCATGAGATATCATACATCGAACTCTTTCTTCGATGGTTCGATTCATTCTCTCAGCAACACCGTTCAGTTGAGGTGTCTTTGGAGGTGTTTTCTCAAGACGGATGCCAAATGTCTTGCAGTTCTCTTCAAATGGACCACAATATTCACCACCTTTATCAGCTCGGACACACTTCAACTTCTTGTTTGTTTGTCGTTCCACCATGGCATGAAACTCCTTAAAAGCCGCAAGTACATTGTCTTTTTTTTAACAAATACACCCAAATCATTCTTGAGTGATCATCAATGAATGTTACAAAATATAATGCACCTCCAAGAGATGTTTCAGTCATAGAGCAGACATCATTATGTACTAAATCAAGGATATGCTTTCTTCTTGATGGTCTGTTTGATCTATAAAAGGAAACTCTATGTTGTTTCCCAGCCAAAAAATCAATACAAGGTTCAAGTGTTTTACCTTTTGCTTCAAGGATCAGCTCATTTTTGGCAAGTATTTGCAATCCCTTTTCGCTTATGTGTCCTAATCTCTTATGCCATAGTTCCAATACTGAATCATCATGGACAACATTGGCTTCATCGCGTAAGCAACCACGTGTTAAATACAAAGAGCCCTCCTTTTTGCCTCGAGCAATGACCATGTTTCCATTTGTGAGTTTCCATTTTCCAGAACCAAATTGATTAACTAAACCAGCGTCATCAAGCTTACCTGCAGATATTAGATTGAGGCGCATATCTGGAACATGTCTTACGTCCTTCAATATGAGCTTGCAACCATTATTAGTTTTCAAATGAACATCTCCTATGCCAATAATTTTGCTAGTAACTTGATTACCCATTTTAACAGTACCAAAATTACCTTTTTGATAAGAAGCAAATAACCATTTATGTGGAGTAATGTGAAAGGAAGCACCTGAGTCGACAATCCATATATTGTCATCATAAGTCAAATTGAGATAATTGTCATCTCCCATAAAGAATACATCCGATTCTTCTTTGACTGCAACTGCTATAGTGTTTTGTTCTTCCTTCTTTCTCGGGTCAACTTGATCTGGCTTCACAGTTCCATTTTTTTTATCTCTTTTAAAATTACGACATTCAGATTTTTTATGACCTGCTTTGCCACAATAATAACAAGTGATTCTGGAGCGGGATTTGGAGCATCCTCTTGACTTATCACGTCCCTTATTTTTATTTCTTCCACGAAATTCACTTCTGCCACAATTCTCTGCTATATGAGCCTCGTTTTGTGTTGTTCCACGCTCTTTTCTTCTTGCCTCTTCATTTAGAAGGCTATCAGCAACCGCATCCATGGTGAGTTTTCCTTTTGGAGCTGAGTTACTTAGAGTAACAACAAAAGTATCCCAACTCTCAGGTAAAGAGCTTAAAAGAAGACAGACTTGCAGTTCATCATCTATCTTCATTTCAATCTTGGTTAACTTGTTTACTAAGCCCTTAAAACTGTTTAGGTGCTCAATCATGCTTTGACCATCTTTGTACTCTGATTTAACCAATCATCTTACTAGATGAGCTTTGTTCTGAGGTGTCTTCTTTTGAATCATAGGCTCAAGTTTCTCCCACAACTAATAGGCATTAGTATAAGTAGATACATGCTCGAATAAACTTTGATCTATATATTTTCGGATCATGGCAACTGCTTTCCAGTTCAAAAGTTCCCAATCTTTTTCGGGCTTTCCTTCCGGCTTATCTGCTTTTGTGATTGGCTCGTACAAATCCTTGCAGTACAAATGTTCTTCCATTATTGGCTTCTAGTAAGAAAAATTCTCTGCAGTGAGCTTAAACATTTCACCATCATGTGTAATGGTGGTCTCCATTTTGGCTTACTCAAGAAGGAAATATATATTGCTGAACCAAGCTCTGATACCACTGTTGAGTAAAACTTTATATTTCCTCTGTGTAGATAAGCTTAGAAGTGAAGTGCAGTAAAACAATTAACAGATAAAAATAACAAACAGCAACACAGGAGATTTGTTTACGCGGAAAACCCAATGAGGGAAAAACCGCGGGACTAGAAGTCCAATTCTTCCACTATAAGATGATAGTAGGATTACAAGAACTTGTGTATATCTCACACTCAGTGGCTCACTCAAGCTTGAGGATAAAGACTTCTCAAGTTATCTCTCTTATTGTGTATTTCTCTCTTTCTTATGTTTTTACACACTCTCTCACACTCATAAATATAGGTGTGGAATACAAAAGGTTCTCTCACAATGTGGCTTTCAACTTCTTCCTTGGAAAAATAATGTTTCCATTGGATTTACATAAATATGCATAGAAATTTGATGTGTCTACACGTCTTTCAATAATAATTGTTGAGCTTTCCAATAAATTAGGAGGAAAACCCCACACTAAATTGGTATGTTAACATGTAGACTTTTACGAAATATTATGTGTGGTTAGAAATTTGTGATAATGGCTTGTGGTGTATAAATTTCTCTATGTTGGGTTTTCGTTCTTTCATTTCCCAGACATGAATAAAACCGATTGCGATAATGGTTGTCCTCTATAACTATGTAAACCTAAATGTAAGCCAATTGCAAATAAGAGAACATAAGCATCAGTAAATATAAAAATTTAAGTGTGAACTCAATATGTTATTATGGTGGTGAAGAAATGTGCATTGACTTAAAAGCTAGGACACCATTTGTAGATTTTCTAGCATCTAATGAGGAAGAACTTCGATGAATAAAAATTGATCTGCTTTCATTTGTTATAAACATTGGAGCTCATATTTATAATCTTGAATCTTGATTTTTGAAAAAAAATCGTGTACCGCATCCCGCAATACATGCATCTAATTATTATTTTTAAATCAATTATAATTATTGAGTTTAATATTTGAGAAATAACCATGGTTCAACCAAAAAAGATGCAGAAATGATATTATAACTAAACTCATTTTCAAAGTATTTCACGTGAACCATGAGATAAAAATCAATGAATCTTCGTAATTCCTACTTTTTTCCTATAACATGGCCACACTAAGTCAGTATTGTCATCCTTGATTCGATCGTTACATAACTGATTTAAAAAGTAGAGGTAAAATCTTATTTCTATTCTAGAGTTATGTTATTATTGATTTTTACTTCAATCATGTGATGCATAATTGTTCGACAAAGGATACTATAAAAGCACTAAACAAAATTTATTTTACTTCTCCTTTTTTAGATAAATTTCAATGAATTTTTATGTAATTGATATATCGGTTACTTATCCTTCTCCGATGTACCTCATTTCACCGTTGTTCATGTAGAAAGTTCATTACAGCGATTGGAAAGTACATGTATTTTACACATTAGCTTATTGCCATAACCTTTCTAGTTTATTCACTTTTCACATTTTTATCTCTGATTTATTAATAAACATCGATATTTTTTTTCCATCCAAGATGTTTATGTAGTCATCATGCTTATGTTAGTGCATGTTCGTAAGGATGGTGACACACACAAACAAACATACATTAATGCTTCCTAGAAGTAAATTATAATTTGAAGTGTTCATGGCACAAAACGCCATGTCCACTGAAAGAACCTACAATTGTTACTTGTCAAAGTAACATATTTTTGTTAGCTAGCAGGACAAATCTGGAGGTTTAATTAGCATGAAATATGAAGAGATGGATCTTGAGATTAAAAAAAATCTTAACAAATTTTGTGTCGTGTACTGGTTTGACTGTGTACACACAAAAATTTGAAATTTACATATTTATAATTCCCAGTATTCATTTTTCACTCATGTTTTTCGCTACGACCAGGTTGATAACTCATAAACAAAACATATATGGAAAAAGTTATAGTTGAAAATACCATAGATTGGGAGGAAAAAGGGGTTGTTGATGGAGTAGTTACCAAAATTGGTTCAAACGATATATATGGCCAATGCTTGAAAAAATCCTGATACGCAAGGGGATAATGGAAAGGCTGATAATTTTTCATTAATTATCTAATGGAATACAAAAATGACACTGATCCCTTGAGTATGAATAGGTACCTGAAAATAAATCAATAGTCCCATCAAATTTAGATCTCCAAAGCTCAAGTCTTCCCACGTGTAAATCTGTTCTTCAGATTTTGATCAAAGTATCATTGTCCAAGGAAATATGACTGTAAAGTAAAGATTTTCACGTCTCAGCATTTTTCACTTGTAGACTGAATTGCCTACAGTACTGTGTTATCAAAGCGCTCACTATAGCGCGCTATAGCGACAAATAACGCATAGCGTAGTGCTTGCGCTATTGTTCTTACAATAGCGCAAGGGTTCCCTATAGCGAAAAATAGTGCGCTATTTTATCATAGCTCAAAATAATGCATAGCTCTAAATAGCGCGCAATTTTGTTTTTGTCTTTTTATTTAATGTTTGGACAGTGAATTAAGCCCAAAATGGCACGCTATTATATTTATAATGACTCGAACGAAGAAGAAATTGATGATTGTTTAAATAATGATTAACGGTTATGATTTAGATAAAACTAATGACTTTTAAAATTTTAGACACATAATTTAATTTCTATGTTTTGTTATTGTACACTTGAATCTCATTTAACTTTTGTCTATTCAAATCTTGTTATTGTAAATTTCATGTATTATCTTATTTTTACTTTACAACTTTTCCTATTTATAATTTTTTCTTAGTATTTGTTAGTATTTTTTTTTTACATTGTATAAAGGTGTATTTTCATGCATTTTTTGTTAGAATTTTATATCATCGTAATTGATAATTAGAAATAAATTTCATTATAACTTATAGTTGTAAGAATAAATTTCAAATTTGTAAGAAATAAATTTATTATATCCATCAATTACTTTGAATGTACAATATGAACTTATCAAATTTTCTATAATACAATTACATTTTATATAAAAATATATTTAATACATGCATAAAGTATGGTAGTGCTTTTATTTGGAGTCTTGAACGGTTTCGATATGACGCAAAATATACAAAACAAGAACAAAAAAAATTGTTTAGGCAAAATATACTTGATTACATTTTTTTCCTTCTAAATGAACGCAATAGCGCATGCTATAGCGCATAGCGTAAAATAGCGTATAGCGCAAGCCTTGCGCTATTTTACGCTATGCGCTATAGACTACCCTGCTACAGTAGCTTAATGTAAATCAACTTGTTTATAAACAAAGTGCTCACATATTGAATTGGTTGTGCTAGAAAAAGTCTTGCACTGCATGAATTCACACTTAAAAGTGAATTCAAGGATGCTTACTTTTACTTGTATTTGGTAAAAAGAGACCCAAAAACCCGACGGAGGAAAGTCGAAGCATAGCTGAAGATGGAACTAAATCACAAAATGATAATAAGTCATGAAGGTAAGCACAAATCATATGCCCATAACTAAAAAAATAAATAAAAAGCCAACTTTGATTGTCTATTTTAGCTATGAACTCCGTTGACATAATAGTTTCACTTATTGTAATAACATGAAGTATACTAAGGTGACAGTAAATCATTACATTCAATGTTAAAGACAGTAGATAAATGTACTAATTTTTTCTACTTTGGACCATAGATTGTAGTGCTAAATAAAACACCATATTTAGCGCAAAAAGACCTGGTCTTTAATAATACATCTCGTAAGAGTCTAGAGTCCTAGCGTAATGCTTCCACCCAAGAAAAGTAAAGATTTTGATTTGAAAGATATAAATCAAAAGAAAATCATTCACATGCCTGGAATTTGTATGCAGATATTTTCAAAGGCATGTTCAAACCAAAACCATAAATGAAAGCGTGAATTCATTATCTTACTTACTAAGAAATGAAAGCATGTACAGGGAATTAGTAAGCCAGACTATATTAAATGATTTTTAAAAAAAAATCCATAACTTATGACGAATGATACCCACCTATGCAATTTCAATGGCAAAAAAAGAGATCCATACTTCTCATGCTCTTCAATTGCTTTGAGTGGCGTAATAATACACAAGGAAAAGTTGAAGATTCACCCTCAACATGTCAGTTGAATACATAAATTCTACCAACTGAACCACATCAAGGAAAATGCACCAGTTAAACAAATTGAACTCCACCGAAATGAATATTTGGCCCACACCAAGAAAAATTCGTTACTTCAACATATGTAAGCTTCTTTATTGAAATCAATAGTTGACTAACACAACACCAGAAAAGGGCTTTTGTAACAGTTATTACGTTACCATCATACTTTGTAACAGTTATAACTGTTACTACAACAAACGTGACAAACAGTTGTCACGAATTTTGTAACGGTTATAACCGTTATAAAAGGTTGCAACAGTTATAACTATTACAAAATTTATATTTTATCACATTAATAACCGTTAGTACTGAAAAATTTATAACACTTATAACCGTTATAATATTTTTTATAACACTAATTACTGTGACAAATATTAAATATGTAAGTACATAAAATTGACTATTTCATATAATAAATGTAATAACAGTTATAACTGTTACAAACTTGGAGTAATGTACCACAATTATGATATACTCCTAATTTCATAAAGCAAATAATAATAAGAATATACAACATATACTATAACAATATTCCAAAACAAATACAACATATCACAATTTGTATCCAAAAGCAAATTTCATTTCAACAAACATCAAACTATCACAATCTAACAAATAATCATTCATCACCCATAACAAATATCAAATAAAATTGAAATATCACAATTTAACATACAACCATTACACTAAACACTATCGATAAATGGGCCAAACTACAAACCCACCATCGAAAAAATTATCTAGACATTGAATTTCATCGCCACCTTCTGAACTTTGTCTTACTTCCGCTATTTCAACCAAAGCCTACGAGGTTCAACAAATATAAAAATATAGGTCAAGATATGAAAACATTGCATATTACCCCTTCTAACAAATATTTTTATAACTCGAATTTTTCATAGCTAGAAACAAGCATAAAATAACATGATGATGTCAAATTATACGGGATGAGGACATCAATAGTAAACGAACATCGTTAGGCTATTAGCAACTCACCCATCAAATAACCGATGTTCCTCAAAAGCTGCATGCTTATTCAATCTTAAAAATACAACGTACACAAGCTTCGTACAACTAAAGAAACATACATCACTTATTATAAAAAGATTACAATAGAATACACAAAGGAGCAAGAGTATGTTTCGGTTCCCCGAAACCGAATCCAGTTTCAGTTTTTGAAACCTGACTATTTCAGGTTTCAAAAACTAAAACCTGAAACAGGTATCCTGAAACCTGAAATATTTCAGGTTTCAGAAGCCGAAACCTGTTACAGGTTTCAGAAGCCGAAACCTGAAACAGGTTTCAGAAGCCGAAACCTGAAACACGTTTCAGGTTTCAGAAACCGAAACCTGTTTCAGGTTTCACGATGAAACCCGAAACAGGTTTCAGAAGCCGAAACCTGAAACACATTTAAGGTTTCAGAAACCGAAATCTGTTTCAGGTTTCACCATGAAACCCGAAATAGGTTTTGGTTTTTGTTTCAGGTTTCGGGAAACTAAAACCTGAAACCTCTCTTATTTCATTGGTGATTATAGGTTGAAGGTTGAGTTTATTTTAAAAAACACAACATTTCTACCCTAGGCATAATGATGTTTTATCAACACGAATATGCAGTTTATAAACTTATTGCTTTATTTTAAAATAAGAGGTTGATGGTATTTGATTCACTAATTAAAGCCTTAGACATGAATGCATGGATAACCATAAAATATGAACAAGAAAAATGATCTGGACAAGCCGTAAATGCAAGGACAATTCACACCAACAACACTTAACATAAATGATCTAGTATAAAACAAGAAAAATGGTTCTCAAATTGTTGACTATCGGACATCAAAAATGGTTCGACACAATGAAGGCTCTGAACAGGAAAAACCATTATGTTGTTTCCTTGCCAAACTAAGTTCCTACTGAACCGAATATTACCAACCAGAATGAGTCAAACATGGAAAATGCTCATTCTACAAGTAATAATGGCATTCTCACATCATACCTATAAATACTCCATGAATGAACAAAAGTCAAGGCAAGTTTTAGAGCTCTGCTACCACAGAACATACTGGTTAATTAGAGTTTTAATTTTCATTTCTTTCGATCAATAGATTATTAGTATCTATGCATTATTCTTGAGATACATATAAAATTAATGATAATTTCCAATGGATGTAGGCAATAGCCAATAGGCCTACTATAAATCATGTGTGTTACTCATTATCTGCATTTCTTTTATAATTTGCAATACCTATCTTAAATCTGCTCCATATAAACTTCGTTTTACATTTAATTTTGAACTATAGAATACATCCAACATCTATAGTCTACTTAATTCCTTGGAGGTTTTTAATCATTTCTACGCAAACGCTTGTTAAACAAATTGACAAATGGAAGAATACCATGTGTATATGATAATATAGACCAATTTTTATCTAAACAGATAATCCCATGCTTTCTTTTAATTCAATATAACGGACAAACAAAGTAAAATAGAATATAAGTATGGAAATGTACTTAAATTATGAAGCAAGAATAGGCAGCCAACAAAGCATGGTGCATGGTTTAAATGTCAGTATAATGTAGACATGAGTGTGGTTGTGATTAGAAATATGTATGTTGTTGTGGGGTTTTTAAAAAAATATGAGAAAGTGCATTCACATACTATATAATTATATATCCAACTATTTTTAGATATGTGCACACATTAAAAAAGAGATTCGGATTTTTACATATTTTTCAGTGGCAGATGAAAGTACTCTCCCTTTTTTTTGCTTATATATGCTATTTTCCAAGCAAGAGCTCGCGCAGGCTTACTTTCCGAATTTTCCCTTTTCTAATAAAATATACAAATTAACACGTGGAGTAATTAGTTCTTCCACTACATTCTATTTACCATTGATATTCTGCTTAAAAAAATAGATCAACTACTAGATAATACAGTAAATGGGTTATAACCTACTTCCATGAACACAATTTTTGATTTTGCACAAAGTAAAGAAGTGTTTTGTTAGTTGCATAATGTATTTGTTTAATTTTAATGTAAAATAAATTCTAAATCATAGCAGCTTGCATGTTAAGGGTGAGCTTTTACTGCTGATTCAATCTAGCTTATATCACCAACTGTTAAACTTGCGACGGACTGTTTTAGCTTATGTTTCAATCAATATAGCATCATAACATGTGTGAATTATCCCCTGCAATTGAAATATGAATACACACATGCGTGTGTCTTTGCCAATGTTATCAGGCTTTTCAAAAAAGTAGACTCTTATACCAACACTCTCAAGCAGGCAAACAAAGGATTGACCAATTATTAGTTGTACAGGCTTATAGAGTGCAATTTACCGAGCAAGAACAAAAATTAGCATGAATCTTTACCAGTTCAAAATTTTTCTTTACTAATAGCCGAGCATATTTTCACTCATTGCATAGTAAAAATTGGAAAGTTCCAACTCTATAAAGATACCGCATGCAAAATAGTTTCAACTCTATAAAGATGTATTAAATGTGGTAATACTTTGAAATCACATGGTTAGAACATCAAAATAAATAAATAGGTCAGACCTTATCTAAATCCATGGTGAGAACATCACAACAAAGTGTGGTGATAAAAGTCAAAGAATGAACATGACACAACATCTATCATAACATAGTAATATACCAATAAAGCAATTATGTTTAGTGAAGAACAATTCTTTTACTGAAGTTGTTGCTAATGCCAATAAAGCAATTGAACTTGATCCTTCAATGTCCAAAGCTTACCTTCGCAAAGGAACTATTTGCATCAAATTAGAAGAGTACCAGACCGCAAAAGCAGCTCTTGTAGCAGGTCTGAAATTGGCAACTGAAGATTAAAGATTTTTTTCTTTCTTAAAGTCGAAAAGCAATGAAGAAATTCTGAGGGAATTAGCAGGTAAATATATTGGTAACAAAATTTTATTTACATCCGCGTAAATATTCAATTTCTCCACCACAATTTCAGTTTTTTTTTTATTTTCCTCTTTAATATAAAGTTATTCTGTCAATCCATCCACATTTGTAATTTTCTCCTCTCTTCTTCTCTATGGGTTAAAAACTAAAAAGTTAACTTAGTACTATTATTATCAATTTAATATAAAATCCCAATCATACTCATCATCAAACACAATTTCTAAAAATCCAAGCAAGGAAGGTGGTACATGTAATTGAACTTAGGCTTGCAGATGGAATGTACAAGCTAGGACGTAATAATGGGATCTCATTCCCAGGGGTGTGGAATAATGAATAATTATGATGCAATTTCACTAGAAATTTTACTTTTTACATCTTCCATTGATCAGCATGTAACAAGATAGAATCTGCCATTTTTAGTAAATATATAAAATAAAATATTTTCAGAGTTGTGAATCTATTTTAAGTAACCATTAACTGTAAACAGTGATGAATTCAAATGGGTCAATATCTGTAAAATGCAGGTGTATGTGATTCAAATGACGAGTTCAAACAACTTTATGTATTACTTCAAATTTTCTAGCAATGATGAAAGAAAATGTCTTGATAGGTAACCATTCATTATCACCACTTACCACTTGACCTCTTATGGTGACAAGTATATGATAGTATCTACTGCTTTCCAAAATATAGTAGTATGTATATTACATAATAATTATTGGTTTAAAATAATAATATAATATAAAATATATTTTTAATTCATCCTAACTACTAAATATACTAACTTAATTTTGCTGTTATATTGTTTTTTTTAGTGCATGAACTCCTTGTATAACTTTTAAAGTAGGGTGAATTTTTTTTCATACATTAACCATCTTTGAGGGATCATCAAATATGAGTTGGCTCTAAATTCACACACTACTTTACTTGTTAACATTATACCAAATACGAGATTGCTTAAAGAAGTAATTAGAGAACAAGAAGATTGGAAAGTCTCAATAGAAGAAAAACCTCTTAGTACCAAGAGGTTCTTCTCAGTATCTAATGGTCCAGTTAGCTTAATTTTTCATTAAAATTTTTGAGTATGATTCTTTTGCTCTTCTAAGCATATTTCCACATCTATGAATCATTTTATCAGCATTTTGATCTTTTAAGTATAGCCGAAATCAAGGTTGTCAAACTCGAGTTCTCACCAAAGAACGCTCGGGTATGCAAAGATCGTAAATCGTGGGATCGTAACACAAAGCGTAAGTTTCCACAAAATGAAAATTAAAAATAAAATTTCAACAAAATAGCCATAGCATAATATTTTCATTAATCATTAGTTCATAACAAAACACAACATAAACCTTAAATTTTCAAGTTCCAACAAAATAACCTTAACACAAGTCTTAGTCTTCCAACAAAATATTGCAATATTCCATGAGATCTTCAGCTTCAACTCCATCAATTTCAGCATCAAGGTGTGCTAACAATTAGATTTATAGATGATGATTAGTTGAATAATCATTGCAGTGGTGTAATTACCGTCGATTATGTTTCATGAGGAAATATTGGGCTAAAGCGACGGTCAATTGCGTCGATTAGGGTTCTCGAGGTATCACCTTGGTTGGATCGAGAGTCGAGATTCATGAATGGAGAATTGGGAAATCTCGAAGCAGATATGACGCAGAAAATTGCACGATGTTTACACGATTTCACGATTTTAATCGTCGCTTTGAACGATTCTACCCAATTCCGAGTTTTCCTCCGTTGATTCTCGTCGAGTCTGAAGAAATGCGTGAACTCGAACGCTTTTAAGAGTAAGCACGCGATTTTGACAACAATGGCCGAAATCTGTTTGGTCAAAAAGCATATTTGGGACATTGTGTTTCCAATGATTTTGTAGTCTAACCTTTCCTACACTGTATGCAATATATATTATTGGGACTGCTGTTGTTTTTATTGTATTTTGAAATGCTATGTTTCACTTTGCATTAACTATATAACCGGAGAAACTTTTTTTTTTAGGTATTCACTTTCCTGTTCTAATTAATGCCAGAATTTGTCAGAATCTGTATTACAAATTTATAAATATACATCCATTGTTTTCCAATCACTCGCGATTTTACAGCAAAACGAGTAGATTTCCAAGCAAGTTTTTTCAAAAGAAACAACTTAAAAGTTCAGAAAAAGCGTTTGCAAATTCACTCATTTTCATTGTAATGAATTTTGAACAAGATACTAAATTACTTGATAAGATTGCATCAGATCGGAAAGCCCTCAGCTCCTCTTAGCCTTAATGGTAAGCAATGCAATGAGTATATGCCAGGCCCTACATTCTCAAGCTTCAATGCTTCAACAAGAATGATTTCCTTGCTTCCAAAAAACAAGACGAGCTGAGACCAAATCATCAAAGGAAGCAACTGATAGATAGTCGATCCCTACGAGTTTGATGTCGGTGTTATCGACTAACCACTGCACACCATCCTTTGTAAACCCAACGTAACTTGAATCAAACTCTTTCTTCCACATCAGTTGCTTGTCAGTGTTCAACATTCTAAAAAGAACACGATAAAATCCTCTAGGGATATGAAGGGACTGCATCGCTTCAGCAGTAATGTGAGCATTTCTCGCTGCATCGACCAAAAAGGCAGGGCCAATGAGTACTCCAAGATCGAGAGTATCAATATCAAACCCAGCTTCAAAGTACTCCTGAAACAATGAAACATGTGTCCAGGAGCATCAATGTGGGTCCCAGCGTGACCAGGAATTTTCATCTCTGAGGCGTTATAATCTGATTCATTCTCCATCAATTTGTCCAATCGCAGGAATTTACCAAGGCCTTTTTTGGGCATTTCGCCGACCGTAGGGCATGTCTTTCTTGTAGAAGTGTGTTATGTCTATGATTCTTCCATTGTCAAGTGCCTCTCTTCTGATTGGGTACGAATTCAAATCTGAATATGAGATAGGGTAGTATTGTTCATGGACTGATTCGAGGAAGAGAAGAAGTAGGAGGAATTTTGCGGCCATTCTTTCTACCGGTATGACTGGTTTCCTTTTCTTGGGAATACCCAAGCAACTTGTTGCTACTATAGCTGAAGTAAAAAGCTTATGCTTCATGTTTTACATCACATATCCACAGTTTATAGTTATTTAAAACTGTAGCGAGATTTTATAATGTTTGAAATTAGTTGCAAAAATTCTCAGAATATATATCTCTGTCAACCTCATTAAGTGAAGTAAAAGAATTAGTACCCTTCCCATACAAATGTCAGCTTAAATAACTAATTTTTGGTTTAAAAAATAAACAAAACACTATTGATTTCAAAATAAACATAGCTTAGGTCAGATTCAAAATATTTAAATACTAGTATTGCTGAAAAAGAAGAACTGTTGATTTCAGAGAATTCAAAAATGATTAAGTCTGGTGAAATTGAGTAACTGTTTGGTTTTTTTCGATGATTTTTTTGACGCAAAGATTATTGTTTGTCAGATAACATGTAACTTGACATTTTGTGAGAGTAATAATTTCATATTTATGTTTATTTTTCAACATTTTCGTTATTATATATGACTTCTTCGGGCTATGTTTTTATTTTCTTTTATATTGAAGTTTTGAGTAATTTTAAGATCACAAATGCTGCACATCAGTATTGCTTTTTCCTAGGCAACATATGTACAATATCACTTGCATAAATTCTTAAGCAAACTTCGATCATCTAGGTTTCTAGACAAAGCCGACTGATTTTTATTTACAATAGGAAAACTGACCATTTGGTTGAAAATTGTCCAAAATTAATGTTCGTTATAAAAAGATTTACTAAATTTTATTTTTATTAAATGTAAATAGATAATATGTTGAAATTATTTACAAGTTATAATCTAAATTTGAAATTCAAAAATGTTAAATAAGAATTTATTTATAGGCAGCATTTGCTCATATATACAGAAGCATACAAGTATTTACAATTTACAATTTGCATTTGCATAATCTAATGAGTAGATCAGTAGTAAAAGTGAGATAAAAGTGAAAGCAAATGTCCAATTTTACTTCCTTCATTTGCTTAGTGTCTTATATTCATAAATCATGCACGTTCCACATGATGAATTATTGTATTGACAACTAAACTAGATTTCTATACATGAAAAAAGTATTGAAATTTTGTAGTTTAACTGAATTTCAGATACTAGCATATATATAAATTCTATAATAAAAATACTGCTCAGATTTCTCCAATTATAAAATATCTATGGCCTTTGCCCCAGTCTCACCCATGAAATTTTGGTAAAATGGGTTCAGTATTTGGGTTAAATTTGATTTTTGACAACCCAAAATGTGTCTACCTTAACAAGTTTCAATGATAAGAATGCATGAATATAAATAAAACAAAATGGCCCAAACAACAATCGGATTGATATATTTCAGTATTTCATGGATTTGTTTTTTTTTTCTTTCAATTTAAATGATACAGTTATGGATACCCTAGATTTAACTACGCTGGTAAGCATGCAATCTGCTCCCCAAACAATTCCAAGAAGATAAAAGGAAAGGACACAATTTCAGACAACAGTTAGAAAGGTAATTAATAAAACAAAAATAAAATTACCTTAGCAATTGAATAGATGAGGAGGAGGCTGATAGAACGTGGCAGAGGCGATCCAGATAACGGCGTCGGCGCTGTAAGAAAGCGATCAGAAGCAATTGAAGGAGTAACCCTAGGTAGTGGCTTTGAAAAATTGGGGATCGTAAGTGTGACCGGTTATAACGAAAAATAAAAGGAAGGGTTAGAAAGAGGGGCACAAGAAATTACTATCTTGCCCATCGAGTGCAGAAGTATTGGCTATTGTAACGGTAATAACCATTGTAACTAGTTACAATGGTAATAACCGTTATAAATTAGTAACAAATATAACTGTTACTAATAGGAACTAGGAAAATGTTACAAAATAGCCTGTTTGGTATAGTGTAAATGCAGAATTTGTATGGAAATAATTAAACTAAATATAGAAAAGGGTCTTATTCGCTCAATGACGATCCGGTGTTAAAATTGAATGTTACTATAAAAAAGCGACCGAAATCACATTATTTTCAGTAATGAATATGGAAGACATGAAATGACGTATATTTGGTCCTTTTAATATATACTATAGAATGTTTCCTCATACTTGAACTACTAAAGACCAAGAAGCTGAAGCACTTCATGGCGCTAGAATAAATTATATTTGTAATTCCTAGATTTAGGAAAATGTAGTTCTAAGCTAGTTCCACTGTCATTGCAAATATATAGGACATACTTCAGTAAATGATTGTGTTAGGGTCAATTCATAATTCCTAGATTTAGGAAAATTTGTATATATTCAGTTGTGAATGTAAAAGCATATTTTTGGCTAACAATGAATTGTTAAGTAATTAACGTGTAAACAAATTTGATTACCTGCAATTAAAGGTTGTGATTTTTCTTACTTAGTTTCAGATCGAGAAAATGAAGCTCAAAAGTGGGTATTCACTTTGGCGAACAAACACACACAGAAAGCATTTATGTTATCTTATGCATACAGCACTGTCACCATGTTGATTTTTTAAAGTCAATCAATTTACAATGTGATGACCTGACGTCAACCTTATAAAGGGATCAATCACTGGCAAACATAATGATGCATGAAGATACTTAATAAAATTCATTTTTTTTTTACAAATGTCAAAAAATATCAGTTGAAAAAGATTGGGATACATTCCAAAAATTCAAAGCATATGAAAAAAAATTCTTATTCTTTCAAAAGATACGATGTATTTCCATAAAACCTAGAAGGTTTGCAAAAATAATCGGATTTTTTGAAATGATGGGAAAAAGGACTAAAGAGTGAAGATTCTCAGCCACCATGAAGAACCAGATTACCTTTATTTTTTAATTAGGAAAAATCAACAAATAAATAAATAAACAACAAAACTTCAAAGCAATCTATTAAAATCCAGGTACTAAAATTATCTTATGTTTGGAATTCATAATGTTAAACAACGAAAAGAGTCACAGATCATTTTCCCTCTAAAAAACATTACCATTAGGTAAATCACCGATTAATTATTTATGTGCTTATATATATATATATATATATATATATATATATATACATACATATTCCAGATAAATATCCATACAAAGTATAGTTTTTTGGCTAATTATTATGTGTTGCTCAAATTTAAGGTTCCTAAATTTTATAACTTAATAGAAACACGTCAGTTTAGTCTATTTACTTATAAAGGAGCAGAATTGGTTGGCTTATGCAGTTCATGTAATAATATTCTTGCTTCACTTATAGATCTTCATATAATCAAATGATATGGAACTATTTGAGAATGTACATATTATTCTTACCAACCCATGGAATTGAAACCGAAATATCTTGCATGCTTAATGGATAAGTTTTCAACGTATTTGAAATTCAAAAGGTTACTACAGCTCTGTCCATTTATTAATAAGCTATATAGAAATGTAAGAGAAAATATCCTATAGACATATCTTGCTATTTATTCCACCTTAAATTTCATTCTTTGTTATCAATTTCATCAAAATTCCCAAGCAACATGTCATTACTGACTTTCCCTTTTTCATTTATCATTTTTCCCTTTATGTAATGCAAAGATTAATGTTCATATTTCACAAATTATTCAGAAATATAACTTGCCTATTTTGATTAAATGTACTCGCATCTTGCTAATCTTTTTGGATGGCTTTTAAAAATTTCTGAAATAAAGTTTGAAGATAATATGTTGTTTAATAACAATAAAATATAATGTTTTCAAGGTACTAAATTTTGAATAAAAACTGATTGAATTACCCAAAGTGTGTATCTTATATTATTAAAAAATTAATTAAGGTTCACTATGAACTTTAAAAAAAGTACTAAACAGATGTAGTTCAATATAGTTTATAAAATGCCGCAACTAATGATTTGCTGGGAAGAAAATGCATTATTAATACGTACATACTTTATGTTTATGCAGTTCGGACCAGGTCAAATTAAAATATATTTCTTGTAGTTACTACTAAATTGAAATATGAGTCTTCTGTTACTACCAAGTTACAAATTTACTATAATGCATATAATCAATTTTAAACCCTTATTTTCTTAATAATTTTTCAAAACTATTTTATAAATTCAATTTGTATGCGAGATCTGCTATTTTATACATGTAACAAATGATGAAGGCTATTTAGAAAATTTTAAATGTAATATAAAAAAAGGGGCAGACAAACAGGGTTGAGCGTTTGGTTGGTTTGGTTTATCCCAAGATTCAAAAACTCAGTTTCGGTTTCGGTCATTTGAAAATTTACTAGTTTCGGACGGTTTCGGTTTTTGTTTCGGTTTCGGTCCAAAAACCCATCTTTTATATTTTTAGTGAAAAAAGTTAGTGATAAATATTGTTGACTCTTACCAATTGACTCAGCCCAACCGTGACTAGGATATTTAATAATATTCAAGCCCATACAAATTTTAGCAACACAAAAATTAAACCAAAGCCTATACCAGCCTATACCAAATTTAACCCTAATTACCCTATTCTTTAGCAAACCGACGCAGCCACAAATCGAACAGCGGTAAAAAGAAGAAAAATGAAAATATGAAGCGGGAAAAGAAAGAAACCGCCGCTGAGACCGAGGAAGCAGATCGAGCAGTACTGCTATGCTCGAATTGGTGCTTTTTGTGTGCTCGAAATTGTTGTGCTCGAATTTGCTGAGATTGACGACATTGCTAAAGGCTAGGATTTGCTTTCTTCAATCAATCGATGCTTTATGTTTTCCTTGTCGTCTCTTCTTCTTCTTCCGTGAATGATTTCGCTTTTTTTTTTGCACTGTCTTGACCGAAACGAGATTTTTCCATCGTTCCGTCTCGGTGGGTGTCGAGACTGGCACGAAATCGACAGGATCTCGCTGTTTCGGACGAGTTTTCAAACCATTTTATCCGATGACAAATTTGTCAAACCAAACTAAAACCAATAAAAATGAAAACCAAACCAAACCAACCAAATAAAGTTTGGTTGGTTCGGTTCGTTATCCGATAAAACCGAACTAAATATGTTTTACATTATGTGTTTGAAATATTCACTATAATTAGAAACAAATTATAAATATATGATTACAGTATTATTATTTTTGATTTTTAAAATTAATTTTGACACATAGGGGATGATTAATATATACTTAAATAACTAAACTAACCTATAATGTTTATTATAATACCGATAATTTTGAAAATATAGTAAAAATTCGGTTAATTTGGTTAAACCGATAACCGAACTTAATATTTTTTCGGGCCGATTACAAACCGATTTAATTTCAAAACCGAACCAAACTGACCAAAATAAATTGGTTTGGTTGGTTTATTTGATTTAACCGAACAATGCTCACCCTTAAACATGAAGGTATATGGTGCCCAGGGTGAATCTATAAAAAAAATATGGCAAAGTCTACCGACCCTCCATAAGTTCACATATTTTTCTATAAATACCATTAACCATTTCAAGTAAATTGCCGCTACTAACTTTTCCTTTTTGTTTATTTTTTACTCTCGCTTTTTGTTTCATCCGTTTCTTCACTTTAATAAAAATTATACCAATGTAAAAAACAAAGTTCTACGTTCATATTTCGTAAATTATTCACAAAAATAACTCGATGAATTGGATTAAGCCGATTCACAGCTTGCAAGTTTTTTTTATTTAAAAAAAGTTCTTCTAAATAAAGATCTAAAATAATGTTGAAAGAAGACATGGTATTTACTGAAATTAATAAACAATGGTTTTTAGAAAAGTAAATTTCAAATAATAACTCACATGGCCATCAAAACCATGTATTCCATATTATTGATGCATGGTAGAAAAAATATTTAAGTACTTGCTTTAAGTAAAGTGGAAACCATGGATTTATTCAAAACCTGAAAAAATTAAACAAAATAATGTACTCTAAAAGGTGCATAATGTGCAGCAGTAACGACTGGTTTAATAAGGTAGAAAATGCTTCAAATTTCTGCATGTATCATGTGTGGGAAATCCCAACCTGGTCTACTCGAAAACACGAATTGGTTGCTAACAATTTGCACATACATGCATAATACAAACTATGTTATACTGTTTTGTTTTCTAATGAATGTTCAAATCCATCATTATAAATTTAGTTTCTGTATGTGAGTCAACATTAGTGAACCAGAAGTGAAATAGAAAAAAGTAGGAATCACTCAAATTGAGTACACTGAACCTTTGTAAACATGCTGTACTTTTCTAAAATTGTAAGTTTTTTCTAAGAATAAATAATTTTAACCTATTTTGTCAACAAATGAAGCTGTTAGGGTAATAAAAGTCTAAGAACTACCTTTATGTGGTATTAAGACATTGGTATTGATGATCCCATGTGAATAATTAAACGTTTTTTAAAATTTCAGATTAAAATGAAACAATGAGCTCTTTGGAACTGAAATTCAACCTGGATATCATGAAAAAACTGCAAATACATGTCATCATTATGTTAAGTTTTCAACTGATAATTTGATAGAGCATTAGAGCTAAGATAACACTACTTAGTTTTGATAGAGTAGGTAGCCACTATGAACTAAAATCAAGGCTTTGTTATAGCTAATAATCTCTCAAAACTGGAGATCATCTTATGTCGACCCAATATAAATTACAAAACCACAATAAGTGTTAAAAAAGCAGGATGGATCTAAGAGCAGGAAACACTACAACAAAAGACACTTTTCGCAACAGGCAATATCTGTTGCAGTAAACAAATTGCAATAGGCCCGCGCCTGTTGGTATAGCCGAAGTTGCAAAAAGTCTACAACGTTTTCTGCCTGTTGCGATAAAACGTTGCGGTATACTTTTTGCAACTGGCATTTGTTGTTGCAAAAGACCATTTTGCAACAGTATATGCCCGTTGCAATGGATTCATAAATATATTAAAAAAAATATATAGCTTATAGATATTACATATTAAATGTAATTGTTTCAGTAATTGTTTAAATCACAGAATGAAATAAACAAATAAAAATTTTATCTCAACAAATTTTTAATAATATAAACAATTACAATAAAAGTTTCTATAATTTTCGTACACCATTCATGTGTAACAATTTCTTCTCACACACAACACATTTTTTTCGAATAATATTTTATACTCATATTTCTACTCTATCATACATATACTATAACAAGAGAACACACATCATCAATTCACTAGAACAAATCTGCAGTTCATGCTCCAAGTTTGTTGTCGATTATGAACATGCACATGCCTATCCAGGAATATGTATGTCATTCCAGCGAACTCTACATAAAATAAAAACCTAGAATTGACATGCAATAATAAAACATATATGGAATAAATATTTGAATTGAAATGTGAAGAATTCTAGCATATTAGGCAACTTATTTATTAGAAATAGAAAAGAAAGCTTATCGGGCGAAGAATCCCAAAAAAACTGCTTCTCGGTGACATGATACTGACTGTACAATGTAGTGGAGTAAACAGAGAAAGTCTATATGGAATATTCAAAACGTTATTCATAACGAAACACAATTATACATTTTTATTCAAACGGAAACAAAATGCATGCAGGTTATATTGTGTACATGGGTGCTGTTCCAAAGAGTGGGCTAGTTGCAGCCTTAACAATGCATCAGTCCATGCTCCTGAATGTAATAGGAAGGTCTATGTTATCTGCATCTGTTATTTGATTTTAGATTAAAGGATTACCTCTCATTTTATACAAAACTATGCGGTGCCGTTATATAGTTATGAGGAAAGCTTCAACGGATTTGCAGCAAAACTAACAAAATATCATACTATACCTGAGCTGGATAGCTAATATATTCCAATGCCTGGATACCCATAGCTGGACCAACCGTATTTGAAATGCTTGCCAGCCAATAGCTTCGCAAAGGTGCTCCCTTCCCCTTTGAATTACTTTGCCAAATTGCCAACACTTTAACATAAAGAAATGTCTTACAACCTCTATTAAACATGGCCAAGAAAACTAGCTGTTAACTATATCATCAGCACTATAATCCATCTCTATCTAAATATGCACTATAATCCATCTCTATCTAAATATGTTTCAGTTATGTTACTGGTGGCTGCTGCTATTACTTGCAAGCATACGTGATAATACTCGCGTTATGTTACTGGTGGCTGCTGCTGTTACTATCGTTATTTTGAACTTTTAGCTTAAATATTTTAGTTTGCTCACTGCATGCTAAGGAGATAAAAGAAGAATTAAAGAATTCAATAATCTTAGTGGTTCTTGTACATACAAACATAAATACAATGACGTATGTGGCCCCCTTACGAGATTTATAAATACTATAAACTATACGCATCAGTCGTGTACTTAAGCACATCCTCAAGCCCTGTACCATTAAGTGCTGGTTGTGGACCGTAAGAACAACTTTTGTCCCCCGTGCTTCACTATGAATTTATGAAAATAGTGTAATAAAAAACCTAGGGAAGAAATCAAGCATTCTTGTGATTTTAAAAAAGCCAAGGAGCAGTATTTTTGTTTTCAGGAAAAGTGATCACGTTTGCTTTCCTTAAGCCAGCAAACTTTTAAACATGCACAAATTTTGAGCAGTACATGCCAATGCATGTCATCATCTGTGTATAGTGAAGTATCCTGTTTCTATACTCAGTGGGTGTTAACATGTTAGTTTAAAAAATTTATGAATACATTAACATGCACTAGTATTAAACACTTGATATCTGCAGCTAATTACAAAATAATAAGCATTGAACATACTTTGATTATTAAAATGATTAACACCTACTACAGTATGAAACATCTACTGAAACAAAGTTAATTATGGAGTATACAAGACAATCAAACTTCTTCTAAACCACACAACACAACATTATTCTATGTATAATTATTTCCCTTTTTGCTCCATGTCAAGTCCAATTTTACTTCTAAAATTTCCTTTAAATTTTACATATACGGATGCACACATCAGTTCACCTTCTAGATACCTTTGACAAAATCAATACTATGTACTTATCCATTCTTGTCATTATGCAAGAAAATTCAATGCAATACCTGCTTAATTCTAACAAAGTTGAATACATGATATACATCTCTAACTCAAATACATTGATCTTTCCCTTCAGTGATCCTAAATACATCGATTATATCCAAGTTATACATTGCTGATCAATCTCGACAAATACAATTCCTTAACATAAAACACTAATAATTAAGTAGCCTAATTTTCTTTCCAGTGTATATATGATTTATTGAAAGTTAATTAGCACACAGTTCTATGTATTTGTCTCATCTACTCGCTTCCTTATCTTGTCTCGTAACTCTTGTTTTACTTTAGTACGATGAATATTTTAGCTTTTTAGGGTAGCATCCTAGCTGCGCCAAGCCGCTTTTTTCCCTGTCAAGTTTATCAATTTTTCTATTCATCATAATTACTGTTTTATTCATACATTCGAATTTTATTATATATAATTCACATATAATGAAAATGGAAAAAGGTTAAAAAATGATAAGGGTGTAGGGTACGTTTGCTTTCTCATGCAAAGTATGAACATGAATTCTACTGTTTCATGTTCTGATGTCTCTGAATCAATTCTTTAAGCAAATGGTAATCGGAAATCAAAGTATGAAGCAAACTAGTATGCACCTTCACTTCGGCACTTCCTCACTCCAGCCTTACCACAACAATCCAAAAACCAATAAATCAAGGCCAAGGGTACAAAAGAAACTCCTTAATTTGAAAAGGTATTTACAGGCAACAGGGAGCGTGAGGGAGTGCAAATGCATGGCTGAAATATACCAGTCTAAAAGGATAAAGTGTATTATGTATTCTAACCAATGAATATCTTCAAAAGGTAAGGCAGAGAAATCTAAGTAGAATAGGTATTTATAGGGGCAGCCAAATTGTGTTGAATTCGAACAACAGGATATGCAGCAGAAAAAGGAAACAAACCAGAAAAAATATTTCTCTGAATATTTTCGAACAAGTCAAAGAATATTACGATACTTCAACATTTTATTCACAACAAATCTGACCATGTTATAAAATGGAAATTCATTTGAAATTCAAAAATGTTTGAAAAAAAAATACCTACTGCCCACTGAAGCATCTATCAAGAGAAGAGAATCCACTAGAAATTCATTTGAATCGCCTTCATTGGACGAAAGGTCTTCAGACTCTAAGGAACAAAACAGATCTCTTGTCTTATACAGTCGCCCAAAATATTCCATTTGTGAATTATAAATTCCTTCTCTCTTTTACCTTCGATGCCTCTACTAATGGTGACAGCGACGTCGAGAGGAGGAGCAAGGATATAAATTGCCGAACAGGCACACCATTCATCACTGCTGCGAATCGTGAATAAGGAAGAGATGCATGTGGATCTAGGATTTGGGATTTATGATCGATGAAGTCAGAGGAAGAAACGTGGTGAAGATTTCTGAATTAGGGATCGGTTTTGGATTCTAGGGTTAACTACAAAATTAAAGGGCAGACGCGGCAAAACGAAAACTAGAGCGAGCTGTAAAAAATTTCACGATGGCCCTTCTTTTTTCTGCTTACGAAAGGAAAGTCGGATGGTCCATTAGCCTATTAAACTAAATTGATTCACATTTCTTAAACAACTAACATAGTGTAATTATCTATGAATAACTTAAGATCTGAATTTGTAATTTAATCCAATAAAATATCAAGTTTAAATATTAAGTATATATCATTATCACTTGTTATTCTTTTATTCTAATAGAATACTAGTTATAAAACATTAACAATCATATATATTATTAATTATTAATTATTGTTGAACTAACATTAGTCGTTAAATATTAATTATTGACAATTAATTATAAACTATCAATCATTACATACAAAATAATTAACATTAAATACTAAGTAAAAAAATACATATTAAAATTAATTATCAAATACAATTATTATTAGTCTTAGTTATTAATTATTTAATAATTATTAATTGTTAGTCACTATTTATATTGAATTATTAACTATAAATATCACTTTATAATATAATTAAATTTTATTGTCATTTAATAATTATATTAAATTGTAATCTTAATTATTATGTAATTACTAATAGTTAATTATTCAGTTATTATTATGAATAATTTATTAATTATTTAATATTATGAATTATTTTATTAACTATTTAATATTTGTTGTTAATTAAATTTATTAATTATTAAATGTAATTAATAACTGGTTAATATAATTTACACACTATTAATAACTAACTATGATAAATTATTAAAGTATTAATTCATATTAATTAATTATTATTACTTAATACTTACTATATTGTAACTAAATATTACTTTTTACTTCGAACTTTTGTATTTAATAGTAATTATGTTTACCAAAGTCGGAAAAAAATAATTTTTAATAATATGTTTTTCACAACTGGCATTACCAGTTGTAATAAAATACAGTTATTGCAAGTGGCAAAAAAAGTTGCTAAAGATATTTATTCGCAACTGGCTTGGAAGAGCAGTTGCAAATAATATGTTTGTTGCAAGTGTTATGAAAGCACAATTGCTAAAAGCATGTTTTTGCAACAGGAAGGGAAGCACAGTTGCTAAAAATATGCATTTCGCAACAGAAAGAAAAGGCCTGTTGCTAAATCTGATCTATTGCAACTGCTATAATAAGTCTGTTGTTAAATATCGTTTACCGCAACTGTCATCTGTCGCCTGTTGCAATAGGGTATTTTTCTTGTAGTGGAAAATACAATCGTTAAATCACTTTAATGTTTTGCAGTTGTTTCATAGTTATGCCTAGTAGAAAAAATTCACGTTGTATTTACTGTAGAGAAAATTAAACACTTCTGCTTATGTCATAACGTATAATACTTATATTATAAAATAATTTTATAACTATTGTATGCTATGGATAGCCAACATTACTATTAAGTTGTGATATTTCTACTAAATCCAGCATAATATGAGTTGTGTCAATTACAGAAGCATGAGATCAGGAAATTAACTACGTACTAATAATTCCATGTTAGGTTTTATACATTTTGTCTTGAATTTTCACACATGGTACCCTATTTCGTATATGAAATTTTGTAAGGGATGAATTCATTGCAGATCTTAAATTACCTTTTGGGATATTTGGCCAACTTATTAATCTACAAGTGACATTTTAAAAATATGTTTTTTAATACTTGTCAAAAATTTATCACATGCTTAATTTACATAGAAAAGCAGCTGTTAAACTAGAAAAAGAGGAATATTTTATATATAGGGGGAGAAGATAAGCTAGAGCAATCTGGTAGTAAGCGAGGAATTTTTCTCATGTAAACATGGTTAAAAGAAAAAAACAGAAGTCATTTATTGTAACTTCCATCCATATGATAAGAATAAAATAAGATTAGAAGAAGTAATAAGAAATAATAGTTGGTAGGACAAGTTTTGTCTACTCATAAAAAGGGAAAATGTTGTATAAAAGAAAAACATGTAGTCTTGGGTGAGATCTCATAATGATAATTTGATAAAAATCCCCTGTACCCAAAGGTGAAAATCAAGTATTCTGCTTGGTTGGATACAAAGGGGACAGAGGATTTGGGCATAGGTGATTTGCTCAGCCTAATATATACTTTATATTATAAAGGGGAACGGTAAGTATACGATCTATACATGCAAGGGGAATGGTTAATGGATAGGCGCTCTGTGCATAAAAAGCAAGATGAGTAGCGCAATTGACGTGCGTTTTGCATGTGCCATACATTATGTTAGTAAAAACGATACAAGCTCTGTATGTGAATAATAAAGTGTAAATCGAAAATCTTAGTATGTCACAGGGCTATACACGCTTCATAGTAGAAACTTTTGTTAACTCGCAAGTCGCAACCATAATTGGATTATTAAACTTATCTACCGTTCTGTTTATTAAACTTTAGTTCATAATTTGTTATTTTTCATTAATTTCTGAAATAAAGTAATTCTGTTATAAATTGTTTGAATGAAATTGAAGTCTTACGTTTAGTTTGAGTATAGTGTAAAGTAGCTTGAATGATGTGCTATTCATTTGGAATTATCAAAATTTAGATGTTGTATCATTTATTTTTGAAATAGGATCAAGAGCACCTTAAACAATACAATACCTCTTTAATTCTTTTAATTTCCACTACACATTCCGGTTTCTCACGCCTCCCTCTAACTTTTTTTCCCTCTACTAACATATTTAACTATTAATGGTGGTGGAAACAAAGAGGCTAAAAGGTGCTTCATTTTTGGGATGTTGTTTAACGCTCCTCTTTATTTTTAGATTGATATTCTTCTTTAAAGATTCAGAAGTAAAATTGACTTCAAAACACCGAAACACGCACTATTTTTATTAATAGTTGTCTTAAAAATAAACATTTGATTCGGCCGCTAACTTCAGGAAACATCCTTACATGGTTTTAGCTTTATATATCGCTTAATAGAAACCTTTTTATAGATTCAAACTGCATTTCTACGCATATTAATAAATATTAGTATTACTTAAAAGTATAATCTAACAAATAGACATTATTAACATCATTGTTCTTTGTTAATTAACAGCACGAATAAAATTAAAACCATTGTTCAAGGTATCGGCTGGTACCCCGAAATTTCGATTGTTTCTTGCCGGTGTCGACTGTCAATAAGCCGAAATTAGGGTTCAAATTCGATTTTCGGCATTCATCATTGCAAAAAAAGGTAAACTCATCAAAACCCTAAACTAATGAAATTGACAAAGAAAATCAAAGGTCGACAACGCACAAAAGCGTAGTCTGCCAGCAATACGTTAAATTTGTCGAATTTTTTGAAGTACGAAAGACGAAGTCATGCGGCAGTCCTCGAAGCAGAGAAGGCGATGACAAATTCATCCTACATCAGCGAAGTTTATTTGGGTTAACCTGCGTGTTTCTTCCATAAACTAGAATGCCACAATTTATGTGAACTGGTAGTGAACTAGGACAAGCATCACATGGTAATCACTTAATTTTAAGTGGGTAGGCAGTAAACTCAAATGATTTGCTTTTATTTTTTTAGTTTCGGAATGGGCTGCCTTTTTTGGCTGTAACCATGTAATTTAATATGAGGACAAGTTTCTGTAATTAACCTTAACTATGTGTGACAGTTTGTTATTTTCTTCTTTAGTAAATTAGTGTTAAGCGATTGTTCTTTTTTTTAAATAATCGTTACTATAAAATTAAGAAGCCACTAAAAACCGGAATTTGAACCGAAATCGAAAATTCTGATATTTATGGAATCATACGAAATTAACAAAAT
Source organism: Allium sativum (assembly GCA_030737875.1). Classification (NCBI taxonomy): domain Eukaryota; kingdom Viridiplantae; phylum Streptophyta; class Magnoliopsida; order Asparagales; family Amaryllidaceae; genus Allium; species Allium sativum. Next base: position 628,091,034 of record CM060920.1, read on the forward strand.
TTCGAATCAAGACCGAAACCGAATTCTCAAACTTGATTAAAACTATTTAAAAAAAATTATCAATTCAAAATAATCACACATGATTTCAACGTAAAATGATAACTAAATATTCGTGTAAATTATTTTATCATGATCCTGCAAGAAGTGCATGCCATAACCCACGTGTTTGTGTATACACACACACACACACACACACACACATATATATATATATATGTATATGTATATGTATATATATATATGCGTGTGTGTATATGTACATATATATGTATATATATGTATATATATATATATATATATATATGTGTGTGTGTGTGTGTATATGTGTGTGTGTAGTGTGTACATGTATGAAGTGTGTTCTACAACACCCAAAAAAATAGAGCACCCCAATAGCGAACAAAAAAATTGTGCTTCAATTCAAGTGTTAATAAAGAAAAATTTTGTGCACTTTCAGTTTCTTCCATAATCATCAATTAATGAAACTATTACAAGATCTCAATCACAAGCAACACATTTGTATATAATTTATGTTTGTTTTCTTCCAGTTGGCCCCAATAGATGTTGTGCTGGAGAAGACTGTTAGAAACCAATCACTAGAAATGTGCAAAAACCGTTTCTATGAACAGTAACGCCTTTAAGCGTTAGCAATACTGATTCAATGATATTGCAAATTGCAACTACAAAGTTCAGCCACAAGTATGCAAGGGAATGCACCGATACAGTAAATATCCAGAGAAAGAGAAAGAAGCAGTAACGACTATTGTCCGAGTCCAGCGAGCGTTGTTTCATTGAAAAGAAGTTGCTCCCTCTACGGCGTGGAAGGATGATGAGCAATCGTTTCCCAAGGATGAAACGGACCGTATTTGTGATGTTGCGCTGCAGTCACAAATCGACGACGAACGCAAGAGAGTTTCTGTATATATTTGATGCAGAACAGAGCGAAGAAGAAGAAAACAAGGAGGAGAGAAATTAGACTTCAAATTCGTGTTTTGATTCGAATTCTGCAGGCCTATATATAGGCTGGAAAAGGCATGTTCTTATGAACATGTGCTTCTGTTCGAATTGCCACGGCTATGACTGTTGGAAAGGTTGCGACCCTTTACCAACAGAAATTTCCGTTGGCAATCGCGCGGTCAAATTCAAAAAATAGCGGCTCCGCAGCGCAGCGAGCCCATCGGAGGCCCAATTAATCACCAGACCCCAAGAGCCCCAAGGCACAAGGCCCTTTATCTTTGACCTTTAAATATTAGCATGAATGTTTTATCATGCCATTGTCTCTCCCTCTTCCATCTCCTCTTTCTATTGATATAATACATCAAGCATTAGTATAAGTAGTGGCATAAGGCACAAATTTCCCCGATGTGGGACTTAGTTTGCCTCAACCACTTTACTCATTCTTCCAACAATCCCCCACATGAGTGAGTGGTTGTATAATCTGTTCTGAAACTTTGTGTAACATTTATCATATCGGTAAAAGTAGCTCAAAGGCCTTGAACTTTTCCTAGTGTTTTATCGTTATAACTAACTGGCGAATCAGTAGACTAGACTGTCTTTGAACTGTAAGCCGTTTGTGTAAGTCTATAAAGATAACACATGATAAATGCTCTTTAACCCCTTGGTTCTCTGTTTGTGTTCGTTTTTGCCATGAACACCGCCTTGGTTTCATGAGTGCTTGAAGAATTCGACCTTACAATTCTTCTTGAAGCGGCGCCTTCGCACTCACATAGGTGATTCTATTGAGAGTATCCCGTAATACTCCACTTGGTTCTTTATAACACCACAGTATAGACATCATTAAAAGCCTAGCTTATCCTATTCTCCGACAGGTTTTGCACTGAATTATCATAGGAATGTTTTGTATTTAACAGTGCCGTCAAGTTTATCTTAAATTTAGTTGTCCCTTTGAACCTAGATCTTGGGATCTCCAGTCAACTAGGTGGGGTTTCCGTTTTAGAAAACTTTTAGTTCATAGGTCTTAAGCCCATTCCCATCGATAAGGTTTGAACTTTCTCTCTTGGCAAGCCTTTTGTTAGTGGATCTGCTATGTTATCCTTTGACCTTACATAGTCTATAGTGATAACTCCATTAGAGAGAAGTTGTCTTATGGTTTTATGTCTACGACGAATATGTCGAGACTTACCATTATATAATGTACTATTCGCCCTTCCTATAGCAGATTGACTATCACAATGTATACATATTGGAGGTACCGGTTTTTCCCAGTTTGGAATATCTTCCAAGAAACTCCTAAGCCAATATGCTTCTTCTGCGGCTTTATCTAGAGCAATGAAATCCGATTCCATTGTCGACTTTGCTATGCAAGTATGTTTGGATGATTTCCATGAGATTGCTCCATTTCCTAATGTAAACACATATCCACTTGTGGATTTTGTGTCATTTGAGCCAGTTATCCAATTGGCATCACTATATCCTTCTATCACTGAAGGATACTTCTCATATTGTAACACAGTTTTGTGTGTACTTCAGATATCCTAGGACCCTTATTATTGCTTTCCAGTGATGTTTACCAGGATTACTGGTATATCTACTCAGCTTGCTTTTAGCGTATGCAATATCAGGCCTAGTGCAATTCATGACATACATGATACTTCCCAGTATGCGAGAATATTCAAGTTGATATATTCCATCACCGGTGTTCTTTACCCAATTTTGGTTCATATCCACTAGTGATTTTGCAATGGTTATATTATACTAATTGAACCTTTCAAGTAATTTGGCTATGTAATGTGACTGAGATAAGGCATATCCTTGTGGTGTTTTTATAATTTTCACACCCAAGATTACATCAGCCACTCCTAGGTCTTTCATGTCGAATCTAGACGATAACATATCCTTCGTAGATTTTATTATGGCATTATTATTTCCTAGGATTAGTAAATCATCAACATAAAGACAAAAAATGACATATCCAATATCCGTATATCTTATATATACGCATTTATCTGATTCATTTATTTTGAATCCATTTGATAACATAGTTTCATCAAATTTCTCGTGCCATTGTTGCACGTTTCTAGTGATTGGTTTCTAACAATCTTGAAACGAAGTTGCTCCCTCTACGGCGCGGAAGGATGATGAGCAATCGTTTCCCAAGGATGAAACGGACCGTATTTGTGATGTTGCGCTACAGTCACAAATCGACGACGAACGCAAGAGAGTTTCTGTATATATTTGATGCAGAACAGAGCGAAGAAGAAGAAAACAAGGAGGAGAGAAATTAGACTTCAAATTCGTGTTTTGATTTGAATTCTGCAGGCCTATATATAGGCTGGAAGAGGCATGTTCTTATGAACATGTGCTTCTGTTCGAATTTCCACGGCTATGACTGTTGGAAAGGTTGCGACCCTTTACCAACAGAAATTCCGGTTGGCAATCGCGCGGTCAAATTCAAAAAATAGCGGCTCCGCAGCGCAGCGAGCCCATCGGAAGCCCAATTAATCACCAGACCCCAAGAGCCCCAAGGCCCTTTATCTTTGACCTTTAAATATTAGCATGAATGTTTTATCATGCCATTGTCTCTCCCTCTTCCATCTCCTCTTTCTATTGATATAATACATCAAGCATTAGTATAAGTAGTGGCATAAGGCACAAATTTCCCCGATGTGGGACTTAGTTTGCCTCAACCACTTTACTCATTCTTCCAACAAAGACCTATGATGCTAAAGCTGGAATTGGGATGCCAGAGCTTTGAAGCCAGATTCATCAACACAGTGCATTCTGCAATTTTATTTATTTGCAAGATGTAGGCCATTATACACTGTTTCTTAATGTCATGTTCTATTGGAATATAACCGGTTATAACTATCTGTTGTATTATTGAGTTTTATTGCAATAACCAACCATAACGATTTGTAGTTTTCAAAGCGAGGTGAAAGATAGTTTTTGTTGAAGACATTGTTTCTTCAAGTAGTGGTATATAATACAGATTTATCAGCCTAGTGGCATCAATTTTTTTATTACTGGGTCCTAGGACAGATATTTTTCTTGCATTAGATCATGAAAAACCTTTACCATAATCTCATATTTACTTGGAGATCAATGCGGTTGTAAAATGGTATATAGGATGTTGTTGATATTATGAATGTTCTGATGCCATTGCTAACAATCTCATTCTAGACCCAGTCAAGTTCTTAAACTTTTTTTACATGTGAATGATTTTTACACTCTAATTTGGTAATAAATAGTTCCATGAAGTTTAATCCGCGACCACGATGAAGATTTCTGTATTTCAGTGATTTTCTCTTAGCAATCATTTTTTGATCATGCAATTATCCCAATTTGAAGGTTATTAATCCAAACATGAATTCATGTATAAAATTTTAGTGTAGAGATCGCTTCTATAACTTATACTTTTAAGATATTTGAATATATATTCGTTCACACTAGAATCAAAATTTATCTTTTTAATCCGTGATATTAATATTTTATCATTTATATAGATATCGTTTTTGGTAGTTCACACTAGAATGAAAATTTACGTAAATTGAGTTCCAATAGGATGAACTGGATTTTTTATAAATTGAACATGTTTAACATATGGAACACAAACGGTTTGCACAAAATTAAGCCATTTTTTGGGTTAAAATCTGTGGGTTTTTTTTAAGCAAGGTCAGTCGGTTTTTAAAGTAGACCATCCACTTTTCATTATAACAAATAATGAGTACAAACATATACACAGGAGATAGACTGAATGTCTATCTACTACAGACATCTTACAGAGTAAAAGCCACAAAAAATGTAGACTAAAAAAAAATAGACCATTCCCACATAGGGTGCGACCTTGACACTATAACATGCAGAAATAAACTAAATAGCAGTTACATCAAAATCAGACAATAACCCAAAGACTAAGTTCCAATACCAGCCGCCAAAGCAGTCTCTTCCTCACAATGTCAAAATCCAGGCACTGCATCAGGCGGTCAAACACAACTCGCACAAAGCAAGAATTGCACACAAAACTGCTGTAGTAGTCCAAATTAAGATCACCAACTCTTCAAGCAATTTTCGCAGCAACCCATAACATGGTGTGACCAATCATTCACCCAACAAACCGCAACCCAGATAAAAGCAGTACAAAATTCACCTCCTGCAACACAAAGCCACGCAGCACAACCTAACTCACCAAACAACTACAACAATACTTCATCATAAACCACCACAACAATCACTCTAAAACCCAAGATGATACGCTCACAATACATAGATAGTCACAAAAACTCAGATAATACGCTATCAACGGACCAACCAAAACCATACAAGGAAAGAACCAAACAATTTGAAAGCTCACCAGATTGGAGTACAACAACCACGCCACAAATACGTCGAACAAGTCGATCTATATCCAACGTCCTACCTTTTGGTGGGAAACAACAATTCAAATCTAATCAGAAGCAAAGTATAGGGGATAGGCTTGATGGCGTTGTCGCAATAGTTCGCGAGCTATTATTAGAGGATAGTCGATAATAAAGCAGTGAGGAACTCAGACGAGTTATCGAAAAAAGTTGAGTGGTGCGGCTTGTGTTTGGTTAAGGTGGGCAAAGAGATAGGTAGGCAAGGTAAACAAGGCGTAGAGAGAGGTCGTGGGAAGACAAATCGAATATGGAGAATACGAGATATGAGGAAGGGTACGAAGAGCGATTAATTCACAATGGTGGAAGCTGGAAGAGGAAAAGGAGGATCAGAGGAGGTGAGGTGGAATAGGGGACAAAATGTAATAGAAGAGAACAAAGGAGAATCGAATGAGAAGGAAGAAATGGGAGGCGGTTACCGAGTCGCCATTGAAGACTAAAACCCTTGAACTTTTATTTTTTAGTTGTAATATCTATTTTTGTGTTAATTTAATTTTTTATTAATTTGTATATTATGTTTATTTATTAGATCATATTATGAAATGATATAAATTTTTTGTAATATTCGTAAATGAAGTTTATTTATTAGATCGTATAATTAATAGACTAATGTTCTGTAACATTTGTAGAGGTTCATTTGTTAGATCGTATGTATAAGTGATTAAAATTTGATGACATTTATAGAGGAGAAATATGAATTAAAAAAAGCGTTGGATCGAATTTTAATGGGAATTTTGAATTTGTGAAAGAAGTTAGATTCAAAATTAAAGTGAAATTTTGAATTTTTTTTAAAATAGATCCGATTCTAAAATGAAATTAAGATAGATGGATGCTTTTGGTAGTTTACATTGATATAAAAATATGGCACCAAAAGTAATGCAGCTATTAATAAAGAAAATGTTGATTAAGCTATTTTGTAATCTATTAATCAAAGTAAAGAAAAAGAATTTCTTGCTCTTTCCTCGATTTTAGTAGTTCTCTCTGTTCTTCTTACTCTTTTGATATTTAATATTTGAATCTTTTGATTAATCAGTTAAATTATTTAGCTAAACCTCTCATTATTTTACAATGTGATATATATATATATATTATATATAAACTTGAGTGTAATTATCTACAAATAATTTGTCGATTAACTTCTAATAGTTTATATTCATGTCCATATATTTATATTAATTACATAATACAAAATTTAAACCGTTTAAATAAATTTAGTTAGCTAATATATTTATTAATATTCCTAATAGATAATAAGAAACCATAATTCGATATGTATATGACTATTGTACTAAAAAGATGGTAAAATTAATATTCAATTCTATTACGATGTATAAATCGCATAAAACAACAATAAAAAGTTTAATTTTTTTATTCATTTATCATTTACTTAAAATATTCTCATTTAAAATGATAAAAATATATTTAACATGACTTGCATTATAAAATTCTACATTTAACTTAAAATACTATATTTAAAATTACCACAGACAAAAAACACGTCATCTACGATTTACGTTTCAGCCCTTATGTTTGAATGGATTACGAAATATTAAGTTTAAAATGGTAAGATAGATGTAATTAAGTGATATTCATTAGTTCAGTCCATAATGACAATATGAAAATGTAATGAACTGATAATTTCGACATTTAAGAATACAAAATGAACTAAAGTTTACCATCTTGAATGGAAATTTGTAATGGTGATTTGAGTTAGAGTTTAAAATCTTACTTTATGTCGCAAGCATGAAGTTGACTTCCAAGTATAAACTAAAGTATGTTTGTTGTTTGAACTATGGGTATTCAAGAGAAGTTAGTTTATGACCTGTTTATTATTGAATCAAACATGTGATAGATAATTTATAAAACGCAAGTCTTAAAAATTGAGTATTTTTTTTAATGGGCAAGGCAAGCCATTTTTATAGTGGTCGTACCATTTTATTATAGAGAAGGCAAAACAGGTTGTCTGCACATGCACAAAGTAACTAAGCTGGTTTGATGTGTCCAGTCACTATCTTGACAACAAAATAGCAAAGATAACAATCTAACAAACACACAGATCATAGGGCTCTAAACCATATCAGAGCAATATAGAGGTATCATAGAAAGTTCCCGTGAAGGGTGTCATAATCCACTCGAAGGTCCAAAGGAGAGAAGCCAAATCATTCACATAGAAAGAAGTCGATGGGCAGAAAATTCGATTCCTATCCCAGGATGATTCTTGAAGGGCCAACACATTTTCATCACCAATTTCACCCTCATCCCATAGCTTTACATCATTACTAATAGGTCAGTAGTAAAGACGACTCTGATCGCCCGCATCCCCAATAAACTTGTAATAATGTTGAGTATCATAGTACATGCCAGAAGGGGCATGCACCCAAGCACACTCCCCTTCAACCCACAAGACATCGGGATCAGGTGAAACATCAGGCAATATAGGAGCAACATGATCAGGTGTAACTACAGGAAATGTAGGTACAATAGGATCTGGAGTATTTTGAGTATCTGTATTAACAATAGGTGGAACCACCACATGAAAAAACTTCCAACCAGTTAGGACCCAAACACGAATAGGAGGTCGAGGAAGAGGAGTCTTGACCAGGGGAAGCACATTTTCTTCAATCTGACAATCACCAGAACAATTTTCGAAGGACTTACATGTAGTGCATATATCCGGTTTCCATCTATACTTCACATCCACCAAATATTCGCGATTACCAATGCAAACTTTAATTTGAGAGACAAAGTCTTATCTGGTGTAATCTCAACCAGAGCTCTAGCATATACTAAGTTTCTCCCAGCGACAGTGTTGGCATCAAAGCATTTTAGCTTTCTAATATGACAAGCAATCCAATTTAAACCAAGAAGAGGTAGTAGAACAAAAGGAATATGTATGAACTACGTCAAAACAGGAATAGAAAGTACACATTCACGTACTCTATCAATCGAAACACTCCATGGAGTTACAATAAATGGTCTTCCGCCAATAATAGTTGGAGCATCTTCTTGTACACGTAGTCTCTCTTCAGCCAATGAAAATTTGAAGTAATATAAACCATTTACTACAATCGTTCTCAAGGAAGCATGAATTTGCCAGAAGTTATGACAAGTAGAGAGCATGTTGACATCAGGGGACTTTGAATCAAGAAAAAATCCGACTAGTTGATTATTCCAGAATTTTGCTGCTTCAACATGGATTTCCATGGGAGGAGTAGAGCCAAGATCAGCACCATCAAAAACCACTAGAGTGTAGTCAGATGCAGCACGAGGGAGTGAAGCAAACAACGAAGTCCAATTCATAGGGGCGACATGGTTGGGTGCAAAGTGGCATGATTGGGAGTATTGTTGACATGAACAACAGGAGATACAGGTTTTGTAGTCTAGTAGGTAGGGGAATTCTATCGAGCATTTGATGGTCGATCATTGAAAAAGCATGTCTCATTGACTAGAGGTCGAAGAGCAGACAAATCGGCCACCCTAGGTAATGCAGTGCCTAACAAATTGTCACTCAAACCCAAATCACAAGAAATAGAATCCGTCCTCATACCTAAATCGCAGGATGTAAACTCATTTCCAATAGGGGACTTATCCTGACGCGAACAAGGCAAAGGGCAACCATCAGAGGCATGTTCGAGCATAGAAGAAACAAGGGACTTTCCCAATACTGGAGAAGGCGTAGACTTAGACGGACCTCTCTCTGGTAACAGCATATCAGTCGAAGAACGAGCAACACAATCAGCAATGAAGGCATTAAAAGGATGAGATTCAGGCAGAGTGTACACAGATCTAGGAGGAGGTGCGACAATAGATTCAGCCTCATGCTCCGAATCGTAAAGGGACTGCAGTAATCTCGTGCGGCTGACAAATCGAGTCATGGTTATAGATCTTGGAGGAGACTTAGTTTTCTTGTTTTTGGCCATGAGGATGGAGAAAAGTAAAGGCGACAAGGTCAGAAGGGGTTGGGAACGGAGCTGCAAGAAACATAGACAGATCTAAGGAGCCGCTGGAAGAAGAAGCTCCGCAGGAAAGAGAAGCTCCGACATTTTTTAGAAGTAATCTAAATAATCGTGTAATGAAAACACCTAACTTCGTTTGCTTTGTTTAAATCGATGTATGTGATCGATTTGCGGTAGCGACAATCGGTATATCGAAATTAACATTAAATCATAAAATTTGAATGTAATTATAAAATTTAATATTTGAGATACGTGTAATTAGACATAGTCAAAGAATAAATTTTGTGATAAAATACACAAGTTTGTTCTATTCGTGTTAAATTAGTTAACATTTGAATAAATCGCCTAGAATTAAACGTTATCAAATTCAAAATAAAAATACTAGACAATATTTTAAGAAAAACGGTATTTCTTTTTCGTGAAATTCAAGCGTTCGTTGCTCTGAATAAATATTTTCGGATCTGAAACGCGCAAAAACAAACAATATTTGTTATTTGCATCTCGATATGTATCTTATCATTTATTTCTTTGGGTCATGTGCTTGTATGTTTTCACATTATTATCTCATAGAAAAAACTTATTATATTAAGTGTAATATAAATAATAATAAAGAGAGGAAAAAGATGAAATGAAACATATATGCAATTAGTCAAAACCAGTGTTATCATGACCAGCTCGGGCTGCCATTCCAACCTTCATAATCGTGGACCGCTGATTGACATAGAAATGTGTTTATTTTTACGCTCATATCTTATCTTTATTGTAAATAAATAAATATTACTTTGGGTATTTTCGTGTGTTTTCACAGGTTGTTAAATAAATGTCTCCTTCATTCAATTAAAGACCAATTGCATAGGAAATGCTACTTCTTGGAATCAACAAATTTTCAATCATAAAGGAAGGTGTAGCACACTGATAAAGCCTAGAAATTTGGACAGAGTGTTCTGAGTTCAGCCACCGTCAAATCCCTATTTTTTGCTGAAGAAAAGAACAAATACATTGCCTCCGTCGCTTTGAAGAATAAAGAGACTAGTGCTATATTTTATATATATATATATATATATATTTATATGTATATAACATATGCACTAAGATTTGAAGAGCTAGATATTTTCTTCTCAATGAAATCAATTGAAAATCTTGCATATTTACTTGCCATTGAGGAGAAGACTTGACATATATTTACCAGAATGCAACTCAATCAAATGCCACATGTCAGCAATCAAGGAGGGAGAATCATCATAGAACATCTCAAATCTATATCCATATCTCTTTTATTTGTAAATAGAATATCTCAAGAGATATTTCTTGGCCCAAAAGTCATATAGGATGGAGGCTACATCCCCTATAAATACCCATTGTATTCATTGTAACAACCATCGATTATTCTGTAATTCTTCCGCCATTAACAAAGTTCTTCTTTTTATTTTTCTGCTATTTTCTGATTTCTTAGCAATTAGTGTTGTCTACACGATTAGATTCGGTAGAGCATTAATTGTATTTTTCACTTATTTTCATTAGCGATTGACCGTCTGATTAGATTCAGCGGTAATCCTAATTCTTATTTTCTGTTCGTTTAATTTTGTTCTGCAATTTTATTTCCATTGTTCTATTTTATCTTCCATCATTGGATTCATTACAGATCCGATTAGATTCGAATCTGCAGTGAATTTAATTGCATCTTTTATTTGTAGTTTCAATTTTTATTTTGCTTTGCGAAAAAAATCAACCTCTAAGCTTTGTCTAACTCGCCCAAGAGATTAGATAAATAATTGATTTAATTCACCTCCCTGTGTTCGACCTGCATGCTACACACCTGTATGCTTGCAGAATTTAATTTAAATGTCGCGCTTTTCTAATTCATAGACTAGCGTCGATCAACCGCAGCCCAGTCCGGCCCGGAGAGTCCAGGAACCATGCTTACACGGCTTGGCTCATAAAATAGTAGAGACCAAGGTTCAACCGTACAAAACCCAAGGTTCAACACAAAAGGTTCAACCCATCCTGTAATGACCCGGATTTTTCGGCCATTTGAATTCGAATATTTAAACTTGTTTTAAATATTATATTGGAAATATTAATGGATTTTTAATACTGAATTCATAATTAAACGACGATTTGACGTTTGTATTTATAATTGTATAAACAAATTCTAAACAACATGATAGTTCGTAATATTGATTTTTGAACTTCATTTGAATATACATAATCCGTTTTAAGTCGGAATTCTCTGAAGCAAGAAACGTTAGAATCTTATTGATTATAACTTTCTAATGTAAGAGAAAAATCGAGATTTCATCTTATATATTGTAAGTTACGTTCAAATCAAATTTTAAAATAGTCGCTATGGAAATCGTTTATAAATTATAACGTTTATTTAATTTATTTACTAAGGAATCTCTATATAATTTGGATATCGTTTAACTCAAAATATATTAATGTTGAGTTGTAAATCCATATTGGTTAAATTTGGAATGATATATTAATTTATTTAGATATATCGATGATAATAATTTATTTGTTTTTGATTTAATTTATAATATTATATAAGCATTAAAAATATATGTTTTCCAAACAACCTTTGTTTCCCACAAAACGAATTTTATTGGAATACATATCGCTAATTATTGCTAGATTTTCAGTTTGGAGTCAGTTGGCGTTGTTTTGTCGGTAGACGAAATTATAACGTGAACGATGAATTAATTGGAATAGAAATAACGTCGATGTGCAAACGGAGTTGGAAATTCAATGAAATTAATTTTACTGGAACCGCAACGTTAGGACAAAATAGTGTGTCTATTTTTGTTGCGTTTGGAAATTATGTGTGATGGTGCGTATATATAACGTGCATTGTGAATAGCGGTAAATTTATTAATCATATTAAATAAATTATTTTGAAGCTTCTAACCTAAGTAAAAATTATATAAAGCATGTACGTACCCATCTCTATTCCTTTCAGCGTAAGTAAAAGAGCAGCCATTCTATTCTTTTTTTTCCATGAAGTTGCAATCGAACTACAACTACCCAAAAAAAGAAAAAGAAAACCCACAGCTATCCTACCATGTCCCCACGCACATGTTATTTCTACCCAATTGCATACCAGATCGTATACCATTACGCATGCCTCTGTGAGAAAACCACACTACCTATGCCTAGCCTAACACTATACTTCATGCAGATGATAGAACTAAGCAGTATTCCTTAATATCAAAGCAAAAAATAAATGTACACTCCCCAGTCCATTCACGTACATTAGCTCCTGCAACTATCCTTTGTTATGCAGACAACCTAGTGAAAAGAAAATACACCGTAACAACACAACTAAGGTTTGGAAATGCACAGCTATATTGTACCTTGCAAAAACGATATTGAATATATCGAAACTTCTGTGCCAACCAAGTTTCCTAACACTATAAATACACGGCTGCAACATCTTCATTTTCTTTTGGTTCAGGAAAGTGAAACCGAATTTGAAATAAAAACAAATCCTCATATTCCCAAAGAAACAAAAACGAATCAAAACCTCAATACAGGAATATAAACCCACTCCCTTTATCCATCGTGTTTAGCTCTGAGTGTAGATAGGAATGATCAATAAAGGGCTGAAGCGTGAGCAATGTCACGGAGACGGTGAGTCGTGAGCGAAGTGGTTGAGGCTGGCGAGGTCATTCTAGCGTTGGAGGAGGAACATTGGAGATGGAAATGTCAATGAGAGGTGGGGGCTTGGTGGAGTCGCGCCTAGTGGTGGTGGTGACCTAAGGACCGGTGTAACGACCTGCATTACGCATCGAAGGATAATAGAATATTTATTTTATTTTCATACAAAGTCATATAGTTGTGTAACTTTGGGGAACAATTATTGAGGTTATTTCTCATGTTCACGATTTTTACCGAGTTTTAAATGAACGTTTTACCCCTGGCGAATCTTGTTTCGCTAATGACTTTTGATTGATAAGGAGTTTTAACCCAAAACCACTTCTATTGGATTTAGATGATGGTTTACCTTTCCATAGAGTGGTCAAACGGACTTACCTTTTGGGAGATATGGCTGAAATAAGGTTTGAAGATGGAAAAAATAGCTTAATTGGGCTTAACAGGATAATTAGTAGCTAGGCCCATAACCTATTTCGGAATTAGAGTTATGGGAGGGTTTGGGAAAACATTTCGTTTCAGTTTTCTTGCTGCCAAAAACATTCCTTGAACCCTAGCAATGGCCTTCATCTTCCAAATCTCATTCTAATCGCTTTCTAACCACCAATTGACCAAAACTACACCAAATCAAGAGAAATAGCATCAAATCAGGGATAGAGCTGCAGCTATACATTGGAATTCGTGTCATATTAGTCATAGTTTCAGATCTAATATTCATTTGTAGCTAAGGTGAGTGATTTGAACTTTTATTCACTAATAACGGCTAATTAGGGGTGATTAGTGATAATTAGCGAAATTATGCATCAGAAAAATATGGAAAATATGTAAAAATTATAAAATATTATTTTATGTCACTGGTGAAAATTTGGGTTAATTTGGATTAAGTTTGCTAATCCTATAGTTAACACATGGTTAAGGGGATTAAGGGGATAATCATGCTTTTTGGGTATGTTTGATCTAAAATATTGCATGTGATTGATGTTTTAATGTTTTTGGTCGATTCTATATGTTGTTTTGAATGTTTTGTGATGTCATAGGAAGGTTAGAATAGTTGAAAACGCCGTCGTTTGACGAAATTAGCTCGTAGGAAAAACTGTAGAAATTCGGTTCCTAAAGTGGGCAGGGGTCACGAACTGCCACCAGGCTCACGAATCGCCACAGGAGAGGCTTATGAACCGCCACCAGGAGAGGCTCACGAACCACCACCAGGAAAGGGTCATGAACCGCCAGAAGTAGTGCCGTGAAGTGGAAGAGGGTTGACCAGGGGATCATGACCGGAGGGGGGTGACCCGAGCGGGAGGGGGACCCAGGGGCTACCGGGAAGGCGACATGTCCTCAATGAAGACCATGAACCGAACCGAGATGATGACTCCTAACCGAAATAGAATCGAACTTCGACTACGCGACGACGATTGTGGACTCTTCTAAGGGTCAATTCCAATCCGACCAGAACCTGAGATGCAAAGGAAGTCCAAGTAGGAAGTTATTACTCAGGATCCAGACGGGAACCAACGGGTTAACTTCTAGATTTGGACTTTGTCGCGGGACATGTGCAAAGGGGTTATCGATATCTATAACTATGGTTCACCATTAAAGAGAGGGGGCATGTAGACGAACCAGAGCCAGAGAAGTGTGGACTGGTTGGCCCTTAACCTAGGGCCAGGGATGTGTGGACTGGGTAGGGTTATTGACTATAGACCAGTGAAGTATGGTCATAGCAATAGTTATGCAGAGTTGTCGTCATGGCCTCAATGGATTTGGTGATCAAAGCGGTGGATATCGTATGCTTTACGCACCGAGTGAGTGATGTGAGGATGATTGCTATGTTTGATGTTTGCTATCACCATGACATACACACTCCCATTTCACACTTTATGTTAGTGTTACCTTAAAGTACTATATCTTGTTGTGTTAACTCTTTGGTTGCAGGTCCAGGTTCATGTATGATTATTTATACCTATTATTGTTTTACTTAGCTGTTATCGCTCATACCAGACTTTTTTCTGACCCAGAGTTTTATGTCTCTTTTTATTACTCTGGGTGCTCTTAAACGAGCAGACTAGAGACAAGTTAGGTAGTTATGCACGAGTAGCTGTCCGGAGACGAGTAGGAGGCTTCCACATACTATATACATATATTCTCCCTGTGTTGTTGTTCACTGCTTTGGGCATTAGTAGTGTACCTTTTCTATTTCCTTTTTAGAGACAGTATTTTGAAGTTGTAATAATGGTTTGGATCATAAGCTATATTTTGGATTCCACTGCTATGATGGTTTAGTTTTCAGTTAATGCACTATCTCGCCTGTTTTATGTTAACTTATGTTATTATTATATTTTATTCCATGCGCTCTGAGATATACTACAGGTTCTTTGGTAGTTCATAGTTTTAAATCCCTTTTTCCTTGATGACCGTCCCGTGCTAGTTGGGCATTGTTCATAGAAATGTCGGCTGGTGCGGGGTGGGCTGTCACACTTGTTATCGGAGCGAGGTTGAGTAGTTAACCTATGGAAAGATATCAGGGAGAGATAGTATACGTACATGAGAGCGTGTACTTGTGATATTTTGGTTTTCAAAAACTGTATATATATATATATACTATTAGTATATCTAAGGATGAAGTTGCACTGCAGGGGCACCATTAAGGATATGGTTAATCGTTTTTCTCTTTACAGATTGAACGATGAGCTGATATACGAGGAGTACGGGTTCAGGGGCCAACAATGGGAATGTCCCTAATACGAGGATGATGTTTACTGCCTTCATGCGAGAGATGCTTAGGGATGCTCAAGGAGCAGTTCCTAATGCTGCTAACGGTGGTGGTGCAGCGGTGCAGGCGCCAAGAGCTGATTTCGCCAAGCTCAGCAAGGACTATATTAATCTCTGTGGAAAACTGTTCCATGGAACGGAATCAGCAACGGAAGTTCAAGATTGTCTGGATAGTTATGAGCGCATCTTCGAGGATTTGGGGATCGATGATGCAATGAAGAGGAAGCTAGCATCACATCAGCTTCAAGGACGGGAAATGAATTGGTGGAATGCTATTAAAGCAGCTACTCCCAAGGATCAAGTCACTTAGAATCAGTTTAAGACCCGCTTCAGCGATAAGTTTATCCCAACTGCTCAGAAATCAGAATCGTTCAAGAAGTTTTTGGAGCTTAGGCAGAATGGTATGGCAGTTTAGAGTATATTGCTGAATTCGATACCTTATTGAAATATGTATTGTCCCTTGTCGATACCATTGAGAAGAATGGAGTTGTATGTGGAGTTGTCCTCAACAACATGGCTACAGTTAAAGGTTATGTGTACATTCCTTGACTGATTGTGACATCTCAACAATCTATCCTGAACCACGTGGGTTAGGAGTTGAGTGATTGAGTCACCCTGTGCTAACTACGACGAATAGTTGACAACGACTAGGCTCGCTCTCGTTTATAGCTTAACTTTCGGTATACAATGTTTGTCATATTTAATTCAACATACACGGTAATTTAGACGTAAAGATTTAAAACTGAAGGGGTTAAAAATTAGGGTCATCCTCAACCACATGGCTATAATGCTTGTGACTTCTCAACACGACATCCAAATTGGCTACAGTATACAGTGCACAATCATGTCCATTGTCAGTACCATCATTGTAGACACTTTCTTTAAACGATGAGAGAACAATGATCGGTCACATTTATGTCAAATTAAAGCCAGTGTCGTGTTTCAATCGTAGACTCCGGCCACATTGCACAAATTTCAATATTTTCCTCATTTTCCTTTGCAGCCTTCACTCTCATAAATAACAGAGACAGACTGATTAGCAAAATTACCTCAACTCAAAAAAACACGCCAATTTCTTATCCATCTTCTTACAATTACACTGATATTTTGGCTGGACCATCTAATCCTAATCCATCTTCACCTAGAGAACTGATTGGGTGATATATCGAATTGGAAGAGCGAATTCATGACGATTTGCGACAAATGGAACTAGAAGAAGGGATGCTTCAAATGAAAATAGGACATCAGCAACAACAACAAACTCAACAACGTGCTAGAAGGTCACACATTGTAATTCCTCCTATCAGAACTGCGGTTGAAGTCAATGAGGTACAATCTGCAAATATTGCATACTTTTGTGGTTTTGAGGCACCACAACTAGTCGTCCGACATGGAAACAACGTCGGACGTCGATATTATTGTTGTCCAGTACGTATGAAGGGATGTGAATTCAGATAGTGGGTAGATGAGCATTTTCTTTCTAGAGAAATTACATATGCTTTGGAATTGAAAGAAAAAATAAGAAAGCTACGAAATTAAGTCAACGACCTTAGTCATGTAAATTACCAACTACGACATAGTTTAAATGAGAGGTTTAATATTTTATGTTATACAGGTCAAAGTTATTTATGACCTGTTGTATCTTTATGCTTATTATTAGTTGTATCGTTATGCTTAATATCAGTTATATCGTTATGTTATGACCAGTTGTATCTGTATGCTTATTATTAGTTGTATCGTTATGATTTGGAGTATTAAATGTACATCCAGACATTTAAATTTTTTTCGATGTTGTATCGAAAATATAAAAGGATTTTTTTATAAGGAATTTATTAACTAATCGACGTTTGGACGTATAATATATAAATTATCTAAAAACGAGCTCGTAACGTCACGGTAGTTCGTAGTTTTATGGTTTTTAACTTCAATTGACTGTACATGGTCCAATATAAGTTGGAATTCTTTGAAATAAAAATCTTTCGGATCTATTTGATTATGAATTTCTAATAAAAGAGAAAAATTGAATTTTCATATTGTAAATTTTAAGTTATGTCAAACTCAAATTTTTAGAAAGTCGTTGTGTGATGACGTAATTTTTTTTTATAGCGCTCTAAATAGGGCGCCAAATTTATCGACGCCTTACGATTAGGCATTGATAAATTTAATCCACGCCTATTGAAAGAATCAAACAGTTCTTGCTTTAATCTTATGTTTCGTAATGTTGCGAGACGTAAGATTCTTCATATTCTCTTGATACTCACAAATCATGTACCTATACGCGGTAACACCTTCGCTTACGCGGTAACACCTTCGCTTACCCTGAATGGACTACTTTGGGCTCTATTCGTACCCATTTCTTGATCGAGCCCTATTTCATAAGAGTGCTCTCCTGAACAGAACACATTAATAACCACAGTGCGTAGTTAAATCGATTTCACACGAAGGAGAGAGAAAAAATAGTATGGAAGGCGTCGCAAAAATTGATTCCGAAGTGGAAAACCACGCGAGAAAGTTTCATCATTATTTTCATAAACAATTTTATCCTACTTACTGATTTCTACCTTTTGAAATTTTAATTGGATTCGGAAAATAGGTGATGATTTGTGAGAACCCGTAACTTCCCCGTGAAGGAAAGAACGGATACTTTGAGAACAACACACAAATGAACGCAGACAGAAGAACATTTCATTGCTATTACAACAATTCCATCAGATACAAGAATATACAGAGTATAAATGAATAAATTACATTCGACAAATATCAGAGATTACAATAAATTACATAGCAGCGGAAAAATATACAAAACACAACTGAAAGTAATACACGGATACAGAACTTTCCGAGCATCGTTCCAGCTGTAAATCAGGATCCTGTGAATATAAATCTGCAAAACCGAAACTACTAGCTGCCTGTGCGGAAAATAGGGGCACCCAGAGTTTAGGTTAAAACAATAAACTCCAGGTCAATCATGTGACTGGTGTGAGAACTAAAACAGTTATTTAAAAATTTACTTTAAAAGAGACTAATTCAAGGGACCACGCCGTATAACACGGAACGGGTTTCCTCCCAAGAATACCAGTGCATAGAATAAATAACGCAATGCTTTTTCGAAAAATGAAACTATTATAAGTCCCAGGTCCCATCACACAATGCAACGCAAGCCGGAGGATAGGGTTTTACCTTATAATAGCCAAACATGCTTGGTACGTTTAAAAAAAATCATTTGATACTATAATAAGTGTATAGTGTCAAAACAATTTCAATCATAAATATAAATCATAGACGGCATAGCATCCCATGCTACTATGTCGCCATACTAGTTCTACAATTAAAACCGCAATACACGTATTGGAAATTGGATTTCCGTCATGAGTCGAGGCAAGGGGCAAGCTCCTCTCCGCTTCGAGACACTCTAGCAAATGCTCAGGACTACACACTCTGGGCAGCCACTTGGATCGGTTGGGCCGGTCCTCACTTACGTTAGAGGATTGGTTATGCCTGAACACACGTTTCCCGGTCCTTACAGACCTAATATCGAGGCGCCTCATTCCAACAACCACAAAGGTGAAAAGTATATAAATGTCAGGGCTGGTAAGTCACTAACACCACCAAAGCTAGAAAGAAACGTCGTGCTCTCCCAACGGCCCGTATCCCGTTTTTAACTCATACCGAGGTATGAGGCTCGCGAATTCACGTTATACACAAAGCTATGCCACGTAGGCCGTGCTTTGATCATCAACCACATGACTCTGCTTTTCAACAAAAGCCTTGATCATTGCATCTTAGCGTGCCACACAGGCAATTCATGCCATGAGACTGATGTCCATCGATATACAACCTCTGAGCTCGTACGTCTCAGAGAAGGGCGTTAAGCAAAAGAATAAATTCTCCGCCGCCAAACAGATGTATATTTAATATAAATCAATCAACACAGAATAAAATCCAATGTCAGACACACAATCCATTTACTAGTCCGTTCTGGTTATGAACGAAACCGGAGGCACTTTCCTCGCATATTCATCCATCTCCAAGTACGTCTGGACGACCCCCAACTATTTCCATCCTCTTGGGTGTACAGCCCAATCAGGATCGTCAGTAATTATCCCTACGATGTGAAGACTTCCGGTCTTTGACCACCGTCTTCATCTTCGACTTATCGTCGAATCGGTTATTCAGAATGGGTATAAACCCGGCCTTTTCGAACAACCCGCGTATATTAAAAACAAATGTTACACAAACACAACGAACGCCTCATTCCAACCCAGAATATTCTTTTATTCACCAAATCACATTTTTAGGAAAAGATACCCATTAATTTTATCCAAGATAAATTCTTTAAAATTTATCCATTAATCTTCCTTTGGATGTCGTTTCAAACCAAATTATGGTTTTCTAAACTAGTCGAGATTAGCGAACCACACCGAAGTAATTATTTATTTTATTTCCCAATCCCAACCTATTTATCCCATGAAGCAAAACTGGTAGTACTCCATATCTAACACCACGGCGTTATCGGTAAAATTAATTACCATTTCACGTTCAAATCTAATTAAAGATTTGACTATCGCTTTGGAGCAAAACTGGTGATACTCCATTCTCGCTCATTTTCTAAATTTGATAATTTAGATTTTCAATTCACAGTTCAATCTAGTTGCAAATTCATTAAAACTCCTTTTACTGGGTTAAAGAACTAGTGTTATTTAAAACACAGTTCACGACAAACCCAAATCACATTCTATTTATTATCGGGTTAAAGAACTAGTGTTATTTAAAACACCGTTCACGATAAACCCATTTCAAATCCAATCAAATATATTAGAAATTCCGATTATTTAAAACCCCTTTTTAAATCTAATTTATTTATTTAAAAATAATTGGGTTTTAAATTCAGTTCAAAACTAGTTCATTTCAATAAAAATCCATTTTTATCTTTTCAAATATGGAGTTTTTCACCCCAATTTTTCCCAAATCATTTCTTATGATTTTACAAAAATTATTGATATTTTTAATAATTTTATCAAGGCCCGTACAGTCGATTTCCATCAACGACCATCGAACTGCACTTACAACGACCTTTTTCAAATTTGATTTGGACGTATCTCCAAATCCAACCGTTAGATTTCAAATTTCTAATATTCGTTAGAAAGCTCTTTTCGATACGAATCAAATGGTTCCGGTTTTAGGAGAATCCGACGGTCAGATCTCCCGTAATGTCCGTTCGAAATAAATGGTCGAAATTCACGAACTGCCGCGGCGCGGCGCGTTCTATTCAGGCCATTTTATTATATATATAATATATATAATATATATTTCGTCGATTTCTATTTAAAACGAATTTTATAAATCGTTTTAATTTCGTTTCAAAAACAATTTCAACTTCCATTTCAATTCAAATCAAAATTGAATTTTTCCTTATAAATTCGTTTTAAAATTCATTTCTATTCAATTCAAATTTCAATTCAATTTGAATTCATTTCAATTCGTTTTCAATTCAATTCGAATTCGTTTTCTATTCGATTCAATTCAAATTCGTCTTCTATTCGATTCAATTCAAATTCGTTTTCTATTCGATTCAATTCCAATTGGTTTTCTATTCGATTCAATTCAAATTGGTTTTCTATTCGATTCAATTCAAATTGGTTTTCTATTCGATTCAATTCAAATTCGTTTTTTATTCGATTCAATTCAAATTCGTTTTCTATTCGATTCAATTCAAAGTAGTTTTCTCTTCGATTCAAATCAAATTGGTTTTCTATTCGATTCAATTCAAAGTGGTTTTCTATTTGATTCAAATCAAAGTGGTTTTCTATTTGATTCAAATCAAATTCGTTTTCTATTCGATTCAATTCAAAGTGGCTTTCTATTTGATTCAAATCAAAGTGGTTTTCTATTTGATTCAAATCAAATTCGTTTTCTATTCGATTCAATTCAAAGTGGTTTTCTATTTGATTCAAATCAAATTCGTTTTCTATTCGATTCAATTCAAATTGGTTTTCTATTCGATTCAAATCAAATTCGTTTTCTATTCGATTCGATTCAAATTGGTTTTCTATTCGATTCAATTCAAATTCGTTTTCTATTCGATTCAATTCAAATTGGTTTTCTATTCGATTCAATTCAAATTGGTTTTCTATTCGATTCAATTCAAATTCGTTTTCTATTCGATTCTATTCAAATTTGTTTTCTATTCGATTCATTTCGAAATCGTTTTATATTCAATTCATTTCGAAATCGTTTTATATTCAATTCATTTCGAAATCGTTTTATATTCAATTCATTTCGAAATCGTTTTTCAATATTCATTTAAAAATGAATAAAATTGATATAAATATCGTTCACATCAAAATGGCGTCAATCTAATCAACACGGCTTCATATATTTCTATTTCCAAATATTCTATTTCAAATATTTCTTTTTCAAATATTTCCTATTCAAATATTTCCTATTTCAAATATTTCGTTTCAACTATTTCTTATTATCAAAATATTTCGTTCAATACATGACTAATCTCAACGGATGAGTACAGTCAACACATGAACCTTTATTTCATTTGATAAAGATGCAAATTTTATTATTAAAATATTTCGTTCAACACATGACTAATCTCAACGGATGAGTACAGTCAACACATGAACCTTTATTTCATATTGATAAAGATGCAAATTTTATTATTAAATATTTCGTTCAACACATGACTAATCTCAACGGATGAGTACAGTCAACACATGAACCTTTATTTCATATTGATAAAGATGCAAATTTTATTATTAAAATATTTCGTTCAACACATGACTAATCTCAACGGATGAGTATAGTCAACACATGAACCTTTATTTCATATTGATAAAGATGCAAATTTTATTATTAAAATATTTCGTTCAACACATGACTAATCTCAACGGATGAGTACAGTCAACACATGAACCTTTATTTTATAATATTCTTTATTTTCTAAATTGGAATGAGGCTCAATCAATCACCATATAATGTTAATTATATGGATTTTCATACATCATACGTATATAATAGCATTGAAAAATAATCAACCATCAACCAAAGTGCACTACATTGTATAAGCACCAGATATAGATATCTAACGCTTATAACAGCCTGTCAATCAATCGATCGACATATTTAATCAATCAGGATGAGTGAACTTCAAATTTCATCCCAACACCCGTGTGGGGTTTCAAACAATCAAACACAGATTTTAGTTGTGCAGTTGGGCGATGTGTAAAATTTATCGTCCCAATCAATGTCCTTCAAATAGGTGTATATAAACAAACCGTCCGGTTTGTAAATGAATATTTTATTTAATTCACTTCCACGTTAAAAATTATATTTTTAACGATAAAATTTTTTATTCAACCTATGAAAATATTCTATTCATTTACACAATAAAAATGATATTTTTATTTTTAGAAAATTTCGGCGGCATAACGGCACGATACTAGAAACGGGACAAGGCCTAGCCTTATCCCCGGTCTAGTGAAGGCCCACGCCATTCACATATCAATCAAATTTACCAAACAACCAAATTCAAATCAAATCATCTAATTAATTTATGCAACCAAACAAACAAGTCCATGGTCTGTGGACGATTGTGTCGGGTGCTACTAAACACCGTCTGCATCCTAGTATATATATATAACTAGAAAAAGAAATTGAAAGGTGAGAAATTCTCACCGATAGCTATCCAATATCACGACTCTTCATTGATAGAAATCTTCATCATTCTCGCCTTTTTATCACCTTTGTTGCCCGTATTCTCTACATATGTAAAAAAACGAATTTTTACTTTACTATTTAATATATAAAAATCGAATTTTTACTTCGTTGTTCAATATATAAAAATCGAATTTTTACTTCGTTGTTCAATATATAAAAATCGAATTTTTACTTCGTTGTTCAATATATAAAAATCGAATTTTTACTTCGCTATTCTATATATAAAAATACTATTTTTACTTTGTCCTCATATGGATAAAATTCTATTTTTATCACGCTATTCTTCATATAAAGATTTCGCCTTTTCTATTTTTGAAATCTAATCTTTTCTATTTTAAAAATATCGTCTTTTCACTTTTAAAAATATCGTCTTTTCACTTTTAAAAATATCGTCTTTTCACTTTTAAAAATATGAAGTTTTCGCCTTTTCTAATATGAAGTTTTCGCCTTTTCTAATATGAAGTTTTCGCCTTTTCTAATATGAAGTTTTCGCCTTTTCTAATATTAAAAATCCGAACATTTAGATATTAAAAATCCTAACTTCACGAAAGCAAAAATCCTATTCTTTTAAATATAAAAATTTGATTTTAAACTATGCCTTTAACATATAAAAACAGAGTTAAAAAATAAAATTAAAACTAAGGGAACTCACCGAATTGTAGGGGGGGAAGTCTACTATCGTCGTCTGCAGGAGGGGCTCGCGGATCGGTGCTCGTCGGAGTTGCTGGCACAGGCGGTCTTCGGTGGCGGAATGGGAGGGTTGCGTGGAGGTTAGGGTTCGGGTTAGTGGAGGAGGAAGGAGAGGTTCGTGGGGTGGCTCGGCGAGGTGGGGGGTCCGGCGCCTGAGGGGTGATGGTTGCGGTCCTCGAAATGGGGGTTTTGGGGCTGCGGTTGGAGGGGGAGACGAAGGGGAGGAGGCGGCGCTTTGGTTTAGGGGGGGGAACGTCCATCGACGGGGTGGAGGCGTCCTCCGCCTGTCGCCACATTTTTTTTCCTAAAATGAATCGAACCGGGGGGGTGGGGGGGGGGCAGAAAATAGAGAGGGTGAGGAGAGAGGGATTTAATTTTTAATTTATTTTCAAAAAAAAGTTGACTTTTACATACGACCTCGAAACGAGGCCCACCGCCTGTCGTCCATAGCGTTTTACCCCTATTCCGTACCCAATGGGATATGTATCGCAAGTTGATTTGATCGTTTCGATCAGTTTCCGTCAAAATCAAAATATAACTCTATATATTGAATTTGAACGCGCATTTCAATTTACCGGGGTCGCATACTAACTTTAAAAATTCCCGAAAAATATTTTCTAGCTTCGTATTGACGATACGGTCCTAACAAAACTAGTTTCGTCGAATTCTGAGATCGTTAGAAAAATGGCCATTTTTCAGTCGATTAAAATCAACTAAAACTGGTCAAACGCGTTTTCCTTTGCCACGCTCATATATTGATTCGAAAAATTATGAAATTTGAAACTTAGCAATAATTTAACACCATAGACCCAACAAAAGTGGTTTCGTCGAAATCCGAGGTCGGTTGCAAAATTTCCATTTTTAAGGGCCTGAATTCCATAGCGACTATTCAGAATTTTCAACTGGACATATCTTTTGATTCCCGCTATGAAATTTCGATTTTTCGGATTCGTTGGAAAGATATCATCAATTAGATCCTATTATTTTTGGTTTCACTAAAATCCGGATTGTTTTGCACCTGGTACATTCAATTGAAGTTTGAAATCGAATTATCGAACTACCGCGCCATTTTCAATTCTATTTATAATTATATATAAATATTTATATTCTAACGACGACGTATATAAATATATTCGTTCGGATTATATTCAAAATAAATTTCTCGTCGATATTATTTAAAATAATTCATTTTAAATATTCAAAATTCGCTAAAATTGCCAAAATAAAAATTTTAAACTGGCCCAGAATTTCCGGGTTATTACAATCTCCCCCACTTAAAACTTTTCGTCCCCGAAAAGGAACAAAGTTGAAAGTGGTTTGATCAATCAACTTAACTTCCATTATTTTCGTTACGGCTTAAGTTCTTCAACTTTTCAGTTTCTAAGAACTTTTCAAAATTTTCAAAAATTTGGCTAACACCCTAAATTTTCAAAAAATTTCGCCATAACCTCCCCTGCACCGGGAGCCACGGGAAAATCCCGAAATTGCCATATAGGCCTTCTGATCTCAAAAAGAAAAAGAAAAGGCCAAGCGGCTAGCCAATAGGCTCATAAAATCATCATCACGCAAACAAAACAGTAAATTATAGTAAACATGTACCTATTTGTCAGGCAAACAAATTTTATTCTTCGGCTCTAGCCTCCTTGTTATGACCTGTTCAATAGATATACATGTATATGCAGGCAAATGCGACCAATTTTCAATACAATTCAATATTTGGTTCAATTAGGCTAAATGGTTCAAAATTATCAAACAAATAAACAAACAACACAAACATCAATCAGTTAGTGGATTAGAGTTTCAAATCCATAATTTTGATATGTATACTGAAAATCATGTTCTTGATGCCAATTCACAACAAATAAATCTATCTATATAAGTTTTGGTTCTCACACCAGTCTAATGGAAATATATAGAAATCACACCTTCGTCACTCGAAAATAAATGCTGATGATGTTTCGAACCACCATCAGAACATCTCCGAGCTACTAGAGTGCGGTTCTATATCTATCCGGTATATTAAAACTTCGAATATACGTTCATGACGCATATATGCAAAACCTTTATATAGCGGATTGTCCAAATTCAAAATAAATAAATATTCAAATACGTATAAAATGGTTTAAATTTCAAAACAAAATTGTTTTCATTTGAAAAATATACTCTTCACACTCGTTCTAGGATACTACTGATCCTATCTATAACGAGTCATTCTAATTGGATATTACTAATCCAATATCTGATGAATTCTTTCGTATGGTTCTAATGTGTCTTGTTCTCGAGCTCTGTAAACCAAAGCTCCGATACCAAATGTGAGAACCCGTAACTTCCCCGTGAAGGAAAGAACGGTTACTTTGAGAACAACACACAAATGAACGCAGACGGAAGAACATTTCATTGCTATTACAACAATTCCATCAGATACAAGAATATACAGAGTATAAATGAATAAATTACATTCAACAAATATCAGAGATTACAATAAATTACATAGCAGCGGAAAAATATACAAAACACAACTGAAAGTAATACACTGATACAGAGCTTTCCAAGCATCGTTCCAGCTGTAAATCAGGATCCTGTGAATATAAATCTGCAAAACCGAAACTACTAGCTGCCCGTGCGGAAAATAGGGGCACCCAGAGTTTAGGTTAAAACAATAAACTCCAGGTCAGTCATGTGACTGGTGTGAGACTAAAACAGTTATTTAAAACTTTACTTTAAAAGAGACTAATTCAAGGGACCACGCCGTATAACACGGAACGGGTTTCCTCCCAAGAATACCAGTGCATAGAATAAACAACGCAATGCTTTTTCGAAAAATGAAACTATTATAAGACCCAGGTCCCATCACACAATGCAACACAAGCCGGAGGATAGGGTTTTACCTTATAATAGCCAAACATGCTTGGTACGTTTAAAAAAAATCATTTGATACTATAATAAGTGTATAGTGTCAAAACAATTTCAATCATAGACGGCATAGAATCCCATGCTACTATGTCGCCATACTAGTTCTACAATTAAAACCGCAATACACGTATTGGAAATTGGATTTCCGTCATGAGTCGAGGCAAGGGGCAAGCTCCTCTCCGCTTCGAGACACTCTAGCAAATGCTCAGGACTACACACTCTGGGCAGCCACTTGGATCGGTTGGGCCGGTCCTCACTTACGTTAGAGGATTGGTTATGCCTGAACACACGTTTCCCGGTCCTTACAGACCTAATATCGAGGCGCCTCATTCCAACAACCACAAAGGTGAAAAGTATATAAATGTCAGGGCTGGTAAGTCACTGACACCACCAAAGCTAGAAAGAAACGTCGTGCTCTCCCAACGGCCCGTATCCCGTTTTTAACTCATACCGAGGTATGAGGCTCGCGAATTCACGTTATACACAAAGCTATGCCACGTAGGCCGTGCTTTGATCATCAACCACAAGACTCTGCTTTTCAACAAAAGCCTTGATCATTGCATCTTAGCGTGCCACCTAGGCAATTCATGCCATGAGACTAATGTCCATCGATATACAACCTCTTGAGCTCGTACGTCTCAGAGAAGGGCGTTAAGCAAAAGAATAAATTCTCTGCCGCCAAACAGATGTATATTTAATATAAATCAATCAACACAGAATAAAATCCAATGTCAGACACACAATCCATTTACTAGTCCGTTCTGGGTCTGAACGAAACCGGAGGCACTTTCCTCGCATATCCATCCATCTCCAAGTACGTCTGGACGACCACCAACTATTTCCATCCTCTTGGGTGTACAGCTCAATCAGGATCGTCAGTAATTATCCCTACGATGTGAAGACTTCCGGTCTTCGACCACCGTCTTCATCTTCGACTTATCGTCGAATCGGTTATTCAGAATGGGTATAAACCCGGCCTTTCCGAACAACCCGCGTATATTAAAAACAAATGTTACACAAACACAACGAACGCCTCATTCCAACCCAGAATATTCTTTTATTCACCAAATCACATTTTTAGGAAAAGATTCCCATTAATTTTATCCAAGATAAATTCTTTAAAATTTATCCATTAATCTTCCTTTGGATGTCGTTTCAAACCAAATTATGGTTTTCTAAACTAGTCGAGATTAGCGAACCACACCGAAGTAATTATTTATTTTATTTCCCAATCCCAACCTATTTATCCCATGAAGTAAAACTGGTAATACTCCATATCTAACACCGCGGTGTTATCGGTAAAATTAATTACCATTTCACGTTCAAATCTAATTAAAGATTTGACTATCGCTTTGGAGCAAAACTGGTGATACTCCATTCTCGCTCATTTTCTAAATTTGATAATTTAGATTTTCAATTCACATTTCAATCTAGTTGCAAATTCATTAAAACTCCTTTTACTGGGTTAAAGAACTAGTGTTATTTAAAACACAGTTCACGACAAACCCAAATTACATTCCATTTATTATCGGGTTAAAGAACTAGTGTTATTTAAAACACCGTTCACGATAAACCCATTTCAACTCCAATCAAATATATTAGAAATTCCGATTATTTAAAACCCCTTTTTAAATCTAATTTATTTATTTAAAAATAATTGGGTTTTAAATTTAGTTCAAAACTAGTTCATTTCGATAAAAATCCATTTTTATCTTTTCAAATATGGAGTTTTTCACCCCAATTTATCCCAAATCATTTCTTATGATTTTACACAAATTATTGATATTTTTAATAATTTTATCAAGGCCCGTACAGTAGATTTCCATCAACGGCCATCAATCTGCACTTACAGCGACCTTTTTCAAATTTGATTTGGACGTATCTCCAAATCCAACCGTTAGATTTCAAATTTCTAATATTCGTTAGAAAGCTCTTTTCAATACGAACCCAACGGTTCCGGATTTAGGAGAATCCGACGGTCGGATCTCCCGTAATGTCCGTTTGAAATAAATGGTCGAAATTCACGAACTGCCGCGGCGCGGCGCGTTCTATTCAGGCCATTTTATTATATATATATAATATATATAATATATATTTCATCGATTTCTATTTAAAACGAATTTTATAAATCGTTTTAATTTCGTTTCAAAAACAATTTCAACTTCCATTTCAATTCAAATCAAAATTGAATTTTTCCTTATAAATTCGTTTTAAAATTCATTTCTATTCAATTCAAATTTCAATTCAATTTGAATTCATTTCAATTCGTTTTCAATTCAATTCGAATTCGTTTTCTATTCGATTCAATTCAAATTCGTCTTCTATTCGATTCAATTCAATTTCGTTTTCTATTCGATTCAATTCCAATTGGTTTTCTATTCGATTCAATTCAAATTGGTTTTCTATTCGATTCAATTCAAATTGGTTTTCTATTCGATTCAATTCAAATTCGTTTTCTATTCGATTCAATTCAAATTGGTTTTCTATTCGATTCAATTCAAAGTGGTTTTTTCTTCGATTCAAATCAAATTGGTTTCTATTCGATTCAATTCAAAGTGGTTTTCTATTTGATTCAAATCAAAGTGGTTTTCTATTTGATTCAAATAAATTCGTTTTCTATTCGATTCAATTCAAAGTGGTTTTCTATTTGATTCAAATCAAAGTGGTTTTCTATTTGATTCAAATCAAATTCGTTTTCTATTCGATTCAATTCAAAGTGGTTTTCTATTTGATTCAAATTAAATTCGTTTTCTATTCGATTCAATTCAAATTGGTTTTCTATTCGATTCAAATCAAATTCGTTTTCTATTCGATTCAAATCAAATTGGTTTTCTATTCGATTCAATTCAAATTCGTTTTCTATTCGATTCAATTCAAATTGGTTTTCTATTCGATTCAATTCAAATTGGTTTTCTATTCGATTCAATTCAAATTCGTTTTCTATTCGATTCAATTCAAATTGGTTTTCTATTCGATTCATTTCGAAATCGTTTTATATTCAATTCATTTTGAAATCGTTTTATATTCAATTCATTTCGAAATCGTTTTTCAATATTCATTTAAAAATGAATAAAATCGATATAAATATCGTTCACATCAAAATGGCGTCAATCTAATCAACACGGCTACATATATTTCTATTTTCAAATATTCTATTTCAAATATTTCTTTTTCAAATATTTCCAATTCAAATATTTCTTATTTCAAATATTTCGTTTCAAATATTTCTTATTATCAAAATATTTCGTTCAACACATGACTAATCTCAACGGATGAGTACAGTCAACACATGAACCTTTATTTCATACTGATAAAGTTGCAAATTTTATTATTAAAATATTTCGTTTAACACATGACTAATCTCAACGGATGAGTACAGTCAACACATGAACCTTTATTTCATATTGATAAAGATGCAAATTTTATTATTAAAATATTTCGTTCAACACATGACTAATCTCAACGGATGAGTACAGTCAACACATGAACCTTTATTTCATATTGATAAAGATGCAAATTTTATTATTAAAATATTTCGTTCAACACATGACTAATCTCAACGGATGAGTACAGTCAACACATGAACCTTTATTTTATAATATTCTTTATTTTCTAAATTGGAATGAGGCTCAATCAATCACCATATAATGTTAATTATATGGATTTTCATACATCATACGTATATAATAGCATTGAAAAATAATGAACCATCAACCAAAGTGCACTACACTGTATAAGCACCAAATATAGATATCTAACGCTTATAACAGCCTGTCAATCAATCGATCGACATATTTAATCAATCAGGATGAGTGAACTTCAAATTTCATCCCAACACCCGTGTGGGGTTTCAAACAATCAAACACAGATTTTAGTTGTGCAGTTGGGCGATGTGTAAAATTTATATTCCCAATCAATGTCCTTCAAATAGGTGTACATAAACAAACCGTCCGGTTTGTAAATGAATATTTTATTTAATTCACTTCCACGTTAAAAATTATATTTTTAACGATAAAATATTTTATTCAACCTATGAAAATATTCTATTCATTTACACAATAAAAATGATATTTTTATTTTTAGAAAATTTCGTCGGCATAACGGCACGATACTAGAAACGGGACAAGGCCTAGTCTTATCACCGGTCTAGTGAAGGCCCACGCCATTCACATATCAATCAAATTTACCAAACAACCAAATTCAAATCAAATCATCTAATTAATTTATGCAACCAAACAAACAAGTCCATGGTCTGTGGACGATTGTGTCGGGTGCTACTAAACACCGTCTGCATCCTAGTATATATATATAACTAGAAAAAGAAATTGAAAGGTGAGAAATTCTCACCGATAGCTATCCAATATCACGACTCTTCATTGATAGAAATCTTCATCATTCTCGCCTTTTTATCACCTTTGTTGCCCGTATTCTCTACATATGTAAAAAACGAATTTTTACTTTACTATTCAATATATAAAAATCGAATTTTTACTTCATTGTTCAATATATAAAAATCGAATTTTTACTTCGTTGTTCAATATATAAAAATCGAATTTTTACTTCGTTGTTCAATATATAAAAATCGAATTTTTACTTCGCTATTCTATATATAAAAATCCTATTTTTACTTTGTCCTCATATGGATAAAATTCTATTTTTATCACGCTATTCTTCATATAAAGATTTCGCCTTTTCTATTTTAAAAATCTAATCTTTTCTATTTTAAAAATATCGTCTTTTCACTTTTAAAAATATCGTCTTTTCACTTTTAAAAATATCGTCTTTTCACTTTTAAAAATATGAAGTTTTCGCCTTTTCTAATATGAAGTTTTCGCCTTTTCTAATATGAAGTTTTCGCCTTTTCTAATATGAAGTTTTCGCCTTTTCTAATATGAAGTTTTTGACTTTTCTAATATGAAGTTTTCGCCTTTTCTAATATGAAGTTTTCGCCTTTTCTAATATGAAGTTTTCGTCTTTTCTAATATTAAAAATCCGAACATTAAGATATTAAAAATCCGAACTTCACAAAAGCAAAAATCCTATTCTTTTAAATATAAAAATTTGATTTTAAACTATGACTTTAACATATAAAAACAGAGTTAAAAAATAAAATTAAAACTAAGGGAACTCACCGAATTGTTAGGGGGGAAGTCTGCTACCGTCGTCTGTAGGAGGGGCTCGCGGATCGGTGCTCGTCGGAGTTGCTGGCGCGGCGGTCTTCGGTGGCGGAATGGGAGGGTTGCGTGGAGGTTAGGGTTCGGGTTAGTGGAGGAGGAAGGAGAGGAGGGGTTCGTGGGGTGGCTCGGCGAGGTGGGGGGTCCAACGCCTGAGGGGTGGTGGTCGCGGTCCTCGAAATGGGGTTTTGGGGCTGCGGTTGGAGGGGGAGACGAAGGGGAGGAGGCGGCGCTGTGGTTTAGGGGGGCGGGGGGGCGACGTCCATCGACGGGGTGGAGGCGTCCTCCGCCTGTCGCCACATTTTTTTTCCTGAAATGAATCGAACGGGGGGTGGGGGGGCAGAAAATAGAGAGGGTGAGGAGAGAGGGATTTAATTTTTAATTTATTTAATTAATTTATTTTCAAAAAAAAGTTGACTTTTACATACGACCTCGAAACGAGGCCCACCGCCTGTCGTCCATAGCGTTTTACCCCCATTCCGAACCCAATGGGATATGTATCGCAAGCTGATTTGATCGTTTCAATCAGTTTCCGTCAAAATCAACATATAACTCTATATATTGAATTTGAATGCGCATTTCAATTTACCGGGGTCGCATACTAACTTTAAAAATTCCTGAAAAATATTTTCTAGCTTCGTATTGACGATACGGTCCTAACAAAACTAGTTTCGTCGAACTCTGAGATCGTTAGAAAAATGGCCATTTTTCAGTCGATTAAAATCAACTAAAACTGGTCAAACGCGTTTTCCTTTGCCACGCTCACATATTGATTCGAAAAATTATGAAATTTGAAACTTAGCAATAATTTAACACCACGGACCCAACAAAAGTGGTTTCGTCGAAATCCGAGGTCGTTTGCAAAATTTCCATTTTTAAGGGCCTGAATTCCTTAGCGACTATTCAGAATTTTCAACTGGACATATCTTTTGATTCCCGCTATGAAATTTCGATTTTTCGGATTCGTTGGAAAGATATCATCAATTAGATCCTATTATTTTTGGTTTCACTAAAATCCGGATTGTTTTGCACCTGGTACATTCAATTGAAGTTTGAAATCGAATTATCGAACTACCGCGCCATTTTCAATTCTATTTATAATTATATATAAATATTTATATTCTAACGACGACGTATATAAATATATTCGTTCGAATTATATTCAAAATAAATTTCTCGTCGATATTATTTAAAATAATTCATTTTAAATATTCAAAATTCGCTAAAATTACCAAAATAAAAAATTTAAACTGGCCCAGAATTTCCGGGTTATTACATGATTATTAGGGGAAAAGATAATGGAGAAATAGGATTGATAAAGCGAGTCTTTCGATCTTGGAATCGTGTTGTTGTTGAAGGAAAAAAAATCTGGTTTGTGGTTATTGCTTCTTGTGATTCCATTGTCTGTTTATTGTTTCTTTATTCCTAGAACATTCTTTCTTATTTTTTATACTGTAATTCAAATGTTCAATTCTGGAGCGTTTTTCAGTTATAATGTGAGTAATATCTAGTTGATATATGGGCATAAGATGTTTCCCTTTTTACCATATTGTAGATTTCTTTAAGCCCACACTTGGAAAAGAGCACTAGGTTTATCATCTGCATTTTGTCAGAATCAATATTGGTTTCTACAAGTTAACCGATTACAATCATTTCGATTTAGTCATATTTATTGTATAGTTTTCTATTAATGAATAAGAATCTCATGTTCCTATAGGTGCGAGTATAGCATTTATATGCATTAACTAGGGAAGATTCCATATTTGAATGAAATCTTGTTATAGATTTGATTTTGCATGAAAATCATAATTAATTAAGCTTAACTACAACATATTCTGATAGAAAAGTAGCTATATTAGTGATGATAATATGAGTTTTGAAATTGAAAAAATAGGTTAAGAAACACATCAAGCAAGGGCAAGGTCACGAAGGAGGAATATTTAGTATAGAAGCCCCTCTTCATGTCTCTAATGTGCAAGTTCTAGATCCTGTTATTGGGTACAATTTTTTATATTATTTCCATAGAAACAACGAGTGTTTGATTATGTTTATTGCATGCCCTCTTCAAGTATAATTTTTATGATATGCTATTACTCCCACAATTTCATTTGCATGCACACTCATATAATTTTTTGTTTCTACTTCAAAAATGGAACTTGGAATAGTTAAAAATTACCGGAGGATGTAAATGTAGTAGCAATAAATGG
The DNA here is from genome assembly GCA_030737875.1 of Allium sativum. NCBI lineage: Eukaryota > Viridiplantae > Streptophyta > Magnoliopsida > Asparagales > Amaryllidaceae > Allium > Allium sativum. Next base: position 628,125,488 of record CM060920.1, read on the forward strand.
CACTTGCTGGGCCATCTGTGCTATGAGTATTTATCTTCATGGGGATTGGCACAGTACATCATAACATGAACTATGTAGAGTTTTGGAACTCCTTATGTTTCTATGTTGTTATTGTTAACACATTTATGCTTAATAATTTTCCCATAGGAGACCTTGTAAGATAAGCTACCGCATTCTGGAAGATGGAACAAAGGTCAGAACTGCTCGTGGACAACAAGCTTCAGATGCCATTATTCCTAAACCAGTTATCTTAAAAGAGAGGCGAAAACCACGACATACGACAGGTACTTATATTCAATATTGCAATAAAATACGGGAAGTTAATATTTGTACCATTGCGTCTTGTGATGACCCCAATCTTCCACGGAATGAAAGTAAGGAATAATCATTTGGAATACAACATAAATATAACAATACAGATCACATATACAACATAGCATAGGAAAACTATAGAATAACAACATCATAGCAGCGGAATATGAATGTCATCAAACACAGAATCCCACAGTCACAGAGTATTAACTTATTACATCAAGTTTTCGGCAAAAAAGGAAATAAGCTTCAACTTCTAAATTAGAACAACTGGAAACAAAATAAGTCTGGATGTCTCAGAGTCTAAAGATAAAATGTAAACAAAAGATAAATGATAGATAGTCTTCGTGGTCCAACATAAGCACCTCCAAATAAGCAACACCAAGAAAGCTCCAAAGACAACAACTTCCAAAGAAAGCCGAACCTGTTACTTGGTTGCCTGTGTGGAAAAGAGGGCACCCAAGTTTGCAAAAGGTGAAAACAAACTATGAGTCAGTCATGAGATTGGTGTGAGAATTCTTAACTAATTTAACTACTAGTAATAAGGCAAATCCAAAGACCACGCTGCTAACGCGGACCGGGTTTACCCCAATGGATTGTTGTGCATAATTTAAAGTGACAGAACAAACAATAAGTGAATCGTAAAACAACGCTATGCTTTTGAGAAAAATGGAATCACCATAAGACCCAAGTCCCATCACACAATGCAACGCAAACCAGAGGATAGGGGTTTTACCTTATGGTGATTAAACATGCTAAATACGATAAATATGAATATAGTATTATTATTAGGGTATATAAAAACATTTCAAAATAAATGTATCAATCCTAGGAAGCATAGCTACCATACACTATGCCTCCGTACTAGTAATACAATCAAATTCGTAGGATCGTATTTGGAATTTGGTTTCCATCATGAGTCAAGGCTAGGGAGGAGCTCCTTACCGATTCGAGGCACTCTAGCTAATGTCTCAAGATCCCCCGCAGAGAACCCTTGGAAAGCTGCAGGGCCGGTCCACACTTGCAGTTTGTGGATTAGTTATTCCTGAACACACGTTTCCCGATCCTATAGGACCTATCATCCGAGGCGCCTCATTCCATCATCCATATAAGTAAAACATCAGCCAGTTTAAGCACTGACACTACTTCTAACAAGAAAGAAACGGTTTGCTCTCCCTGCGTTCCCTTCTCCCGTTTTAGACTCCACCAGGTTGTGAGGCTCGTGAAGCTACGTAATACACAAAGCTATGCTTATTCAAGCTGTGCTTTGATCGTCACCACAAGGTTCTGCTTTTCAACAAGAAACCTTGATCATTGCATCTTAGTATGCCACACTGTCACTCCATATCACACTACCAATCCTTTGCCGAAATATACAAAAGGGTATTAAGCAAGATAATAAATTCTCCGCCACCAATCATTCATACATTCGACAGAAAATTAATAAATACAATATAAAGGAGTACAATGTCGGACACACATTCCATTTGTAAGCTTATGCTCTGGGTCTGAGAGAAAACCAAATCCGTACAATCAACATGTTCGTTTGGACAATGACCCTTGAATTGGGAGCAAGTCAAATCAGGGCCTCGCTCGTTGTCCTCTCGATGGAAGATTTACGGCCTTCATACGCCGTCTTCATACTTCGATTCTTAACGTCGTTTGATTATTTGGAATGAGAGAAACTCAGACTTTCCAAATAATTCTCGTATATATATATATTGAAAATCCTTCCTATTCGTTAATATTATTTTATAACGATTAATTCCTATTTTAGTTATTTAAAATAATTAAATCTTTATTTAACGACGCTTTGGGTCAATGGCGACCCTGGCGTTGCTTTCAACAAATTTTGATTTTCACATTTTTCAAAATCTAACCATTGGATCTTAACATAGTTTATATCGTTGGAAAGATCTTCCTAAGACGGTCCTAATGGTTTCAGTTTTGGGAAATTCCGACGGTCGGATTTTTTGGTATAATCGTTTAAATGTACGATTTCAAAACGCGAACTACCGCGCTCGATTCGTTAAATATTAATTATATTTATATATAAATATATATATAAAAATATTTTAACTTTTATTTTACATAAGAATGTAAATTCTATTACAACGTTTACTTTCATCATCATTTTTTTTCTTCCATTCCTCTGTTTACATGAAAAATGTAAATTATAATTCAACATTTCCTCCTACCTTTTATTCTTTAATTAAAAGATAAATTCTATTCCAATGTAAAATTTTATTTTTTTCTTCCTAATCCTTAAATTGCACTGTAAAATCTCCTCTTTAATCACATTAAAAATATAATCAACATTATAATGTAAAATTCCTATCTTTCAATTGCATTGTAAAATTTCCCTTTTTAGTTACATTATAACATTACAGTGAAAAATTCTAACTTATTACATTAAAATGTAATTTCGATTCTAATGTCCAATTCTTTTTCTTAATTACATTAAAATGTAATTTCCACTATAATGTAAGCCTTTCTTTTTAAATTACATTAAAAATGTGATGTTCCTAACAGTGTAACTTCTATCTTGTAATTTGCCTTTTTTATTTTCACTATAAAATCCTATCCTTTTAATTACATTACAAATGTAATTTTATTTTATATGTCAAATTTTGTCCTTTAATTTCCAAGGTAAAATCCTACTTTTGATTACATTAAAATTGAAATTTTATTTTCCATACAAATTCTCATTCTTAATTTACAAATAAAATGTACATTTAATTTACCATGTAAATTCTTCTCTCTAATTTCATAACAAAAATGTAATTTACATTTGCAATGTAAATCCTCTCTCTTAATCTACATATAAAATGTTGTTTTTAATTTCAATATAAATTCTCATCTTAATAACATAATAAAAATGTAACTTATATTTGCAGTGTAAATCCTATTCTAAATTTACATATAAAAAATGTAAATTTAATTAAATGCGAATTTCTACTCTTTATGTAAAAATGTAAATTTAACTGCAATGTAAATTTCTACTTTTATTTACATGTAAAAATGTAAATTTCATTACAATGCAAATTTCTACTTTTTAATTTATATTGCAAAAAAAATCTCATCTTTTACTTTACAATGTAAAAACATCATCTTTATATTTACAATGTACAAAATATCATCTTTTACTTTACAATGTAAAAAAATATCATCTTTAATTTTACAATGTAAAAATATCATCTTTAATTTTCAATAAGATAGTGAATCTATTCACATCGTCATATTCTCACTTTAAATTTTCAATAAAATATTGAATCTATTCACATCGTCAAAATCTTGTTCTACAATTACATATAAAATGTAATTTTATTCATATCACCAAAATCTTTTTCTATAATTACATATAAAATGTAATTTTATTCATATCGCCAAATCTTGTTCTATAATTACATATAAAATGTAATTTTATTCATAGTATAAATTTCATGTGTTTTAATTGCATAAACAATTGCGGATCTAAATAACAGAAAATGAATCTAGAGGGGAGGAGCATATTTTGAATTCAAACTAGAATGGTTTGAATTGACATACATGTAGATAATCCAAATGTGATTTCAGAACTAAATAAATCAATGACTAAGGTAACCATATAACACTCAAACAAATCAATAATCCATTGCGACATCATAGGTCAGAACCAATAACAAACGCAGCATGATTTATAAGCAAACGAAATAATTAGATTAAAATTAATTAATTAAATCAGAATACTCACCTTGCTTTAAGAAGAATTAAAAATCCAAATAAATTCAGAAATTGTCCCTATCAGTTCTAAGTCGAAGTATTTGCTGTCACGATTCACGCGGATCTAAAAAATTTCAGTTTGAAGTTCGTATGAATTAATTATCAATTTTTGAATAATATTTACTTTTTAACAACTACAGTTGCCACAGAAAAAAGCGTGGAAAAATCTGTAATGAATTTCATACCTTTTTATTTCAATTTGTTCAAAACTTTGATTTGAATTTTCAGGAAATATAGGCAACGGTTTGCAGAAAGGTTTGTTGGAGGTTGTAGAGCTTGGAGAGGGGGGGATCGGCACCTGGAAAAGGGGGAGGTGCGGTTCGCCGTGGAAGGGCTGGGGGAGGCCGAACGACGGCTGTTTCGGGGGTTCGGGGAAGGAGCTACAGGCTATTTTAGATCTTGCAACTTATATGAGATCGAAGAGATTGATGAGAGCTTCAAAAAAGTCCAAAGGGGCATATGTTAATTCTCCATGAATTTGGAGAAAAAGAATAGAGAAGTTTAGAAAGGGTAGGCGGCTATGGGTTTGAACGATCGGGAAGAAGGAGGAATAGTGTACGAGTATTTATATTAATATAAAATTAGGGTTATTTAATTAATTAATTAGCCCAATAAAGCCCATTTTGCAACTTTCTTCTTTTTCAGCCCAACGACTGTCATTCCTACCTATTTACCCATATTCCGGACTCATCTGACTATGTCCCGCAGGCCCAAATGATCGTCTTGGCCCCCGTTTCTTAGTTTTAAAAATATAGATCATTTATTTTAAATTCAAACGTACTTTCTAATTTACCGGGGATACGTATGATCTCAGAAAAATCCAAAAAAAATATTTTTGGCTTCGTGATGACGATACGGTCCTAACAAAATTAATTTCATCGAATTCTGTGACTATTTGAAAAATGGCCTTTTTCAAGTCGATTAAAATTGACCGAAATTGACCAAACTGAAATCTTTTTTCCACAGCCACAAATTAATTCTAAAAATTATAAAAAATTAAAATTATCAATAATTTGACATTCTGAATCCAATAAAAGTGGTTTCGTTGAAAACAGAGGTCGTTTGAAAAATGGCTATTTTTAATATTAAAATATATACAGAAATTCTGCAGCGATTATTCTGAAATTTCAACCGGCCATAACTTTTAATTCCCGTTATGAAATTTCGATTTTTCGGATTCGTTGGAAAGATATTTTTAAATAGATTCTAATATTTTTGTTTTCATCAAAATCCGATTTATCCTGCATCCTGTACAGTCAGTCAAAGTTCAGCTTTGACTTTTCGAACTACCGTGCTATTTTTAATTCCTTTTATAATTAAATCGAATATATTTGTATTAGCTTTGCTCAAAATAAATTTCTATTCATTTTTATTTGAAATAATTTATTTCAAATATTTAAACACCCTTAAAATCTCTAAAATGAAAATTTTAAATTGGGCCCAAATTCTGGGTTGTTACAATCTCCCCTGCTTAAGAACTTTTCGTCCTCGAAAAGGAAAAATAGAAGAGTAGGAACCAACACAGAGAATGTAAAATATTTTAAGCGTACCTCATAGCAATATCTAATCGGAGATATCCACTCTACATTTGGGATAGGCTTGTTTGATACTCTCCTCGGTTTCCCAAGTGCAGTCTCTAGGATCACTGCTCCATTGCACTTTGACTAGGTTGATTCTTTTATTTCTCAGCTCCCTAGTCTCTTTGCCAATAATTTTCAGTGGTTCCCTCCTCACTGCAAGGCTTGGGGTAATCTCCAAATCTTGCTGTGCAGCTTCCTCCATAACTAGATCCGGATCATGGATATGCCTTCGAAGTTGAGATACATGGAATACATCGTGTACTCCAGGCAACCAGTCGGGCATCTGAATTCTGTAAGCTAGGGTGCCAGCCTTTTCAAGAATAGGGAAGGGGTCGATGAATTTAGGTGCTAATTTTCCTGTCTTTCCAAAACGGATTACACCTCGCATTGGAGCAACTTTCAAATAGACATAGTCACCCACTTCAAAAGCCAATTCTCTTCTTCTTAAATCTGCATAGCTCTTTTGTCTACTTTGGGCAGCTAACAATCGCTTTTTAATATAATCAACTTTGTCTGAAGCTTCTCGGACCATGTCTGGACCCAATACTAGACGATTTCCTTTTTTAACCCAACATACTGGCGATCTACATAGCCTACCATATAGGGCTTCAAACAGAGACATTTTTAAACTTGCTTGATAGCTATTGTTATAAGAGAATTCAACTAAATGCAAGTGATCCTTCCAAGAACCTCCAAAATCGAGTATGCAAGCTCGTAATAGATCCTCAAGAATGCGATTCACCCTCTCAGTTTGGCCATCTGTCTGAGGGTGATATGTGGTACTAAGATTTAACTTCGTTCCCAATTCATTTTGGAATGCTTCCCAAAATTTGCTAGCAAAGATGGGATCACGGTCGCTAACAATGCTACTAGGAACTCTGTTTAAACAAAAGATTATTCTTTAGATAATGAGAATTTTCATTCAGATAATAATAAAAAGGAAAGATCTAGTTTTATTACCCATGCAGCCTGACGATTTCATTGAAATAGATTTGCGCCAGACTTTGAGCAGTTCGAATGGACTTGACATGTATGAAAAGGGCGGACTTTGTGAAGCGATCCACGATCACCCATATGCTGTCATTCCCTCTCCTAGTACGGGGCAAACCATCTATAAAATCCATGGAGATTTGGTCCCACTTCCAACTTGGAACCACCAATGGTTGCAAAAATCCCGCAAGCTTTTGTTGATCGCTCTTAACCTGTTGGCATGTAGGACATCTACTCACATAGATGGATATATCCCTCTTCATAGATCTCCACCAAAACGTGCGCTTTAGATCTTGATACATCTTGCTCACGCCTGGATGGATGCTAAGCTTTGATTTGTGACCTTCATCTAAAACTTCCCTTATGAGCTCTCGAATAATTGGAACACAGATCCGCCCTTGCAATCTAAGGACTCCCTTGCGATCTATTTGGAAGCTCGTGTTTTCACCTCCTTGAATTTTCTTAATAATTCTTTGAATAAACTCATCCTCCTTTGGAAGGGTGGAAATTTTATCAATCAAAGAGGGGGTAATGACGAGGCTTGCGACAATGACGTTCTTTCTACTAAGTGCGTCCGCCACAACATTGGCTTTTCCCAGCGTATATAAGATGTCAAGATCGTATGCCGCAAGAAATTCTAGCCACCGTTGCTGTCTTAAATTCAAATCCTTTTGATCGAAGAGATATTTCAAAGATTGATGGTCTGTGAATAATTCAAAAAATTTCCCCCAAAAGATAATGTCTCCAAATTTTTAAAGCAAAGACTACGGCCAACAACTCCAAGTCATGGACACGATAATTTTTCTCATGCGGCTTTAATTGACGACTTGCATAAGCAATAACTTTGCCTCTTTGCATCAGTACCACGCCAAGACCACCACTTTGAGAAACATCGGTGTAGACTTTTAAATCTTGGTTGCCATCGATGATGGTTAGTACGGGAGCAGTTGTCAAACTCACTTTTAGCTTTTGGAAGGCCTCCTCACAATCCGATGTCCAATTGAACTTGGTATGCTTCTTGGTGAGCTTTGTTAATGGGCCAGACAGCTTGGCGAAGTCTTTGACAAATTTTCTGTAATATCCAGCCAATCCTAGGAAGCTTCTTACTTCAGTGGGTGTACTGGGCTGCTTCTAATCTCGAATGGCGGCAATTTTACTTGGGTCAACCACAATTCCTTCTTTTGACACAACATGGCCCAAGAATTTTACCTCCTCTTGCCAAAATGTGCATTTGGAAAATTTTGCTTTTAAAACATTTCTTCGCAGAATCTCCAACAATTCCCTCTGATGCCCTTCATGCTCCTCCTTAGTTTTAGAATAGATTAGAATATCATCAATGAAGACTAGGATGAATTTATTTAGGACATCTCGGAAGACCCTATTCATCAAGTCAACAAAGTAGGCGGGAGCATTGCATAGATCGAACGACATTACTAACCATTCGTAGAATATGTGAGGACCTCTAAAGGCGGTCAAAGGTATGCATTCTTCAGCTATGCGTAGTTGATGGAAACCGGTGGCTAGGTCCATCTTAGAAAACACCTTGGCCCCATTTAATCGGTCCATTAAGTCATTTATGTGAGGCAAGGGGTTTTTGTTCTTCAATGTTTGTTTGTTAAGGTCACGGTAATCCACACAGAGCCGTAAAATACCGTCAGACTTGGGGACAAACACCACAGCTCCACCCCAATTGGAAAAACTAGGCCGAATTAATCCCTTCCATAAGAGCTGCTTAGCTTGGGTTTGCAACTCCTCTTTTTCTTTAGGGGTCATCCTTCGGATAGCATGAACTACCGGTCTTGCATTTGGAACAAGATCAATTCTGAAATCGATTTCTCTTTTCGTGGGTAAGCTGTCTACTTCCTCAAATACATCCGCGTAATTTTTGACCACGGGAATATTTTCTAAAGAAATAGGAGTGATCTCAAGAGAAGACCAAAAGGCCTTTTTATCAGGTTTTGAACCATGGCAAGGTATAGCAATAGTATTTCCGAATCCTGTTTTCGCTTTCACTACTCTTTCTGAACATAGCACTTCAACGTCATATTGTGTTAGCCAATTCAGACCAAGGATGATATCAAACTCAGAAAAATTCATAATGATCAAGTTAAATGGAAATTGGAAATAGGAGTAGGATACAGGCACTTTACAAAATAAATCTAGAGTGGTAGAACCTCCTACAGGATTGTGAACATTAATTGGCTCTTTAATATTTCTTGGTTTTAATTTTAATTTCTTAACCGTGTTGCTAGAAATAAAGCTCATCGATGCACCCGTATCAAACAAAGCCGTAACAAGAATGTTTTTAACAGAAATGGTACCATCTAAAACATCATGCTTACCTGCTCCTTCAGAAGAAGTAGGTGCGGAAGAAGATGGTGCACTTGCCCCCTCATACACATGTGCAACTTGGGCACTCCTCAACAGTGGACAATCAGATTTTAGGTGACCCTTTTTATGGCAGTTATAGCATTCTCTAGTGTCTCCACATCTGGCCTTCTTTGGATTTCTGCATTCCTTGCTATAGTGTCCATACTTCTGGCAGTTGTAGCATTGCACCTTAGACTTATCATGAGTCTTAGCAGCTCCAGAACCGCTTCTTTCATTCTTCTTTTCGGCTTGCTTCCTTTTATTATTGTTGTCCAAGCTTCTTTCTCTATCTTGTTGTGAAACTCTTTTGTCGTTCTCCTCGTAGCGACAAGCAAACTCAATCAGCTTATTGAAAGGAAGGTCAATGTGAGCAGTAACCCTGTTAGTGTACTTCCTAGCAAGTCCATTAATGAACCTCTTGTTCTTTTGAAAATCATCATGAATCAATTCTGGGGCGTAGCGAGAGAGGTCTTCAAATCTTCTCACATACTCAGAGATAGTTTTGTCGCCTTGCTTCAAGTTGGCGAACTCGTCATGCAGCCTTTCCACTTCTTGCCTGGGAACGTACTTTTCATTGAATAGCTCTTTAAACCTGGTCCAAGTCACATTTTCTTCATCACCTCCTATATTGACCAATTCCCACCAATTCTGTGCTTCGCCTTGGAGCAGCCATGAAGCCGTAAATCTCTTTCTTTGATCATCTAGCCCTATCCCTCCAAATATCTTTTCACAATTTTTAAGCCATGCCTGAACCTGCGTCACGTTCTCCGTACCAGTGAATGGAACTCCACCTAAATTCTTGAACTTCTTCGCTACCTTATCCAAGTCAAAGGGCTGCGGTGGTGGCTGTTGAACTGTGGCCTCCTCAGTTTCAGCAATATTTTGCCTCCTTGCTCTAGCTCTAGCGGTACTCATTTTTAGTTAGTTCTATACGATCCAGGAAAGAGTCTGAACAACTGTAATGGTGATTTGAAGAAATGATAGGATAGAAGGATGGATAAAAGGGTGCGATAAAATGACTGACTATTATGTATTCTCATGAAATGTTCGCCATAGTATATTGTGATTCTATGTAAACGAATCATAATAAATATGTTATATTCCAAAGCTATGTTTAACCAAAGCTCTGATACCAACTGTGATGACCCCAAACTTCCACGGAATGAAAGTAAGGAATAATCATTTGGAATACAACATAAATATGACAATACAGATCACAGATACAACATAGCATAGGAAAACTATAGAATAACAACATCATAGCAGCGGAATATGAATGTCATCAAACAAAGAATCCCACAGTCACAGAGTACTGACTTATTACATCAAGTTTTCAGCAAAAAAAGGAAATAAGCTTCAACTTCTAAATTAGAACAACTAGAAACAAAATAAGTCTGGATGTCTCAGAGTCTAAAGATAAAATGTAAACAAAAGGTAAATGATAGATAGTCTTCGTGACCCAACATAAGCACCACCAAATAAGCAACACCAAGAAAGCTCCAAAGACAACAACTTCCAAAGAAAGCCGAAACTTTTACTTGGCTGCCCGTGTGGAAAAGAGGGCACCCGAGTTTGCAAAAGGTGAAAACAAACTACGAGTCAGTCATGGGACTGGTGTGAGAATTCTTAACTAATTTAACTACTAGTAATAAGGCAAATCCAAAGACCACGCCGCTAACGCGGAACGGGTTTACCCCAATAGATTGCCGTGCATAATTTAAAGTGACAGAACAAACAACAAGTGAATCGTAAAACAACGCTATGCTTTTGAGAAAAATGGAATCACCATAAGACCCAAGTCCCATCACACAATGCAACGTAAACCATAGGATATGGTTTTACCTTATGGTGATTAAACATGCTAAATACGATAAATACGAATATAGTATTATTATTAGGGTATATAAAAACATTTCAAAATAAATGTATCAATCCTAGGAAGCATAGCTACCACATACTATGCCTCCGTACAAGTAATACAATCAAATTCGTAGGATCGTATTTGGAATTTGGTTTCCATCATGAGTCAAGGCTAGGGAGGAGCTCCTTACCGATTCGAGGCACTCTAGCTAATGTCTCAGGATCCCCCGCAGAGAATCCTTGGAAAGCTGCAGGGCCGGTCCACACTTGCGGTTTATGGATTAGTTATTCCTAAACACACGTTTCCTGATCCTATAGGACCTATCATCCGAGGCGCCTCATTCCATCATCCATATAAGTAAAACATCATCCAGTTTAAGCACTGACACTACTTCTAACTAGAAAGAAACGTGCTGCTCTCTCTGCGTTCCCTTCTCCCGTTTTAGACTCCACCGGGTTGTGAGGCTCGTGAAGCTACGTAATACACAAAGCTATGCTTATTCAAGCTATGCTTTGATCGTCACCACAAGGTTCTTCTTTTCAACAAGAAACCTTGATCATTGCATCTTAGTATGCCACACTGTCACTCCATATCACACTACCAATCCTTTGCCGAAATATACAAAAGGGTGTTAAGCAAGAGAATAAATTCTCCGCCACCAATCTTTCATACATTTGACAGAAAATTAATAAATACAATATAAAGGTGTACAATGTCGGACACACATTCAATTTGTAAGCTTATGCTCTGGGTCTGAGCGAAAACCAAATCCGTACAATCAACATGTTCGTTTGGACAATGACCATGACCCTTGAATTGGGAGAAAGTCAAATCAGGGCCTTGCTCGTTGTCCTCTCGATGGAAGATTTACGACCTTCATACGCCGTCTTCATACTTCGATTCTTAACGTTGTTTGATTATTTGGAATAAGAGAAACTCGGACTTTCCAAATAATTCTCGTATATATCTTATATTATAATGCAAAACCTTGAGTCAAACGGTCAAAGTGAAGCCTTTTTGGCTTTTCCAGTTATACCCTTCCTTTCAAAAAGCTTTAATGTACTTCCATCCGGCTTTCCCGTCATCTTGCCCATTGTTAGTGGGAATAACCATGTCCCACGTTATCACCCACTTCCCCGAACTAAATCACCACAACATTGGCACCATATTCGTGGACGCTGCATACTGTAGGAGAACCGACTCCACATCCACCAAAATCGCTGTCTCCAAACCCTACTACCAGGTCTACATCAAAACCGACTTTGTGCCTCATCCCTCCATGCCGATTTAATCCCTCTTCATTTCACATCCCTTTAATTCATTCGTTTGTCTACTGCTTTTAGCTTTTGTTTGTTCATGGTTCCTTAACCTTTTTTACTTTTCCAGACATCGCCGAAGCCGACATCTTAGCAGATCGTCGCCAGAACACATACACCGATCAACCATTGCCTCCGCATCAGGTTTATATGCCTTTTTTTCTTTTTGCTTTTTCAGTTGTTTCAATTTGTATTTTGTTTACCTGTTTCTTCACCTGGATCTACCTCAATTTTTTTACTTTGATTTTTCCGATATGATTTATGGTCTCATTATTTTTGCTCTAAGTAATTTATGGTGTCACTATTTTTGGTCTCAAATAATCTGATTTATGATCTCAAGGTAGATTGGTCTTCTTTTTTTTTTTGTTGTCGGTAGTTTCATATCTCTGCTTTAAATTATGGCACATGAATGAACTTCTGATTCGTTAAATGAAATTTGATTTGAAGAAGACATGTATAGAATGTTCCCTCCTTGGAAACATGTTTCGGACTGAAGATTATCAGAATAAAAAACTGCATTTTTATGCATTTATTTAATTATTACCACTATTAAATTAGTGCATGAGGATGTTACATGTTCAAGGTCAAGTCAAAGATATCCATTGTTCAATGAAATAAGACTGTTATATTAGGAGAATCTAAGGCTAATGAAGATTAGCATCCATTATTCAATGAAATAAGACTGCTATATTAGGAGAATCTAAGGCTAATGAAGATTAGCATGTCATGTTATTGGTTTCAAGTGCTTGAATTTTTTTTCCCTATTTAAGATTTTGTTAATTTAACGCTCAAGAAAAGATATGAACTCTGGACCATACAAAAGCTGTATTGGTTTCACTTTTACCATCTATGTCTTTGATTAGAGTTTATGGTGGATAGTTCGAGTGGATAATTGTACTTGCTATAACAACTATGCATCACTCTGTGGAGGAAGGTACTTATTGATAATTTAATTTTTATGCAAATCAATAACTGCTCTTTGTTTTCACAATATCATTATTTTCTATTAGATGTTTTAATTTGTGAACGATTCATCATGTCATTTGATTAAAAGTAATAATTATCAACCCTACGAAACCTGTTTTGATTTTATTTTTAGTATAAGTGCTAATTTAGGCTAATATACTATAAATAACAAAATGAATAAACAAAGTTGATTCATTTACAGTTATTTCCATGCATCCAGTCATGATTATGTAGAAAATGGCTATGCTGATATTCTCAGTAAGAATGAAGAAAGTATACACCTAAACCAGCGGATATGGTTCGAAATTGTTTATACTATTGAATAAGGAAGACATGTACTTGAAAAGAAAGCGTAAGGTTCTAAAATTCAAAGGAATAAGATAAATAATGAATAACTATATCAGTGCTTATGCTTTATGTTACTTTATTCATCTCAAATTAAATTTGTGAAGTAAAACGGCAAACAACAAACTTTTAATTGGTAATGCCTAATTGGGGTAACTTTAGCTTTTGTTTGGTATTACTTACAGTATACTATCATAAAGAATATAATTGCAGTTAAATTAATAACAATTTTAACAAGCAATAACTAAGCTTATAGAACAATTATTATTAAAGTAACGATGAGTGTGATTCTTATATGCATGATTTCATTACTGTCATTTGTGTACTAATTTATGTGGTTAAGCAATTCATGGTGGGAATAGCCTTTTTCATTATTTACATTAACTTGAAAGGATTTCAAAATTTATGCGTGTATGAGTCAGCTTTGAGATAGTAATTTACGAGTAGTCAAATATGCAATAATAATTTTAAGAGCTGTCAAATATGACTTTAGATTAGTAATTGTCTTGATTATTAATTGGACTTTTGTTACAAATTTAGGCAAACAAATTAGTGAGCGGAAATAGAAACAAAAGCCAGTTACGAATTTTTGGAATGTGTCTAGCAATGAAGCAAATAACATGATAAGAATTTGAATGCCACTGCATTTGTACACTAGCGTACTATGTATGACTAGCTAAAATAAATTAGAGGCTATAACAGTAGTTAGAGTCCATTATTTTTACTATATGTGAGCATATTTATTACTACATATATGAAACATGTTATTCACAGTTGCACTAAGTTTAGCGCACCAATAATCCATACAGCTACTTACCTTTTTAATTTTCTTTGTTGACAAATATTATTTTAAGAGGTGGTTGTAAAGAGAAACTATTAGATGTTTGCTTGGTTACAAAATTTATGTAAGCACCAGTTTCGCAGGTGGGTTCTTAAGTGAGAGACATTTGAATATATGATAAAAAAATTCATTATAGTCATTATCTAAGTGTTTTATGAATCTATGCTAATTTATTTGCAGTTGATTGGATTCTAATGTCCTTAAGGTAATGCCTGATGGTAAAATGGAGTCAAGCTGCCATATCACATAGTCGGGCCTGACTGACGGAGCATGATGCTGCGCATGCTGCACCAGGTAATTTTTCTGTTATATTCCATTAACTGCCCTATGTGTTTAGTGCCCTTGAATCAATGTTATTACCCATGTTTAGTGCTACTGCTTGCTTTCTACCGATTGTTTTATTATTTGGCTATTCACACCTGATCAGTGTATACTTTCTCATGTATTGTTGTTGTTAAACTATACTTCTTGAAACTAAAATCAAGGTCAAAAACCATTCGCAAGTACTCATGCCTTTTTTTAATACGACGTTTTAACCTATTATTGAGATTGAGTAGTGAATAATTGTTCTAGCAATTGGTTTAACTAACTTCAACAACTGCTGCTTATATAAGCAAATAACACATAATAGGGATTTGAATGTCATTGAATTTGTACATGAGTGCACTAAATATGATTTGCTAAAATAAATTGCAGACCACAACAGCAGTTAAGATCCATTACTTTTACTATTTCTGAGCATATTATATTACTCCAATATATGAAACATATGAAATCGTAGCTATGTCATTGACTGATACACTAAATTTGTCATTTTAATTTTCCATTCAGTTAAGTTCAACTTTTTATTTTCTTTGTCAACATATTACTTAAAAAGGCAGTTGCAAAGAAAGACTATTAGATCTTTGTTGTAGTTACAAAATGTATGTAAGCACAAGTTTTGCAGCTGACGTCTTAAGTGAGAGTCATTTGACCATTCGATAAAAATTTATGGTAAGATCATTGCTTAAATGTTTTCATGAATTTATGAACCTTTAGTTGAAACTGATAGGATTCTACTGTGATTAATGTAATGCCATATGGTAAAATGGAGACATGTCCACAAATAGTGTCACCTCTATAATTTGATTAAATATCAACATAAAGAGATATCACTTATAAAATTTACTACAGTGCACATTCTAACTTTTTATCATTATTGCATCGTTTTTTTTAAACCATCTGAGACTAAAACATTTCCTTCCTATATAAAGCAAGTAATTATTCCTAACCATTCATTGGTTTCTACATCTTATGACTATACATGCACTGCATAATACTGTCATACGCTTCGAATGTGTGAACATCATCAACGTATTTCTGACTGGAATTTCAAGAATACCATTAGTAGTTAGTCCTTATATGCCGCTGATGACCAAAAAAATTGTTATATGCATGGGCGTATTTCATATACACATACCGTCTACTTTGTAGTTTGATTTGTAGCCTGCTTTAAAGAGACATGGAGCTAAAACAAGTACTATTACATTTAGTGTATTACTGTTAATATCAAATGTAGTACCAATTTACTTTTTCCATCATATTTCTCATTCTTTTTCCAGATTGCAGAAATTGACAGGATCTTTGCAGATTTAGAAGCAAGACGTTCGCACTGAAACTAATGTTGTTGATTGCACATTCCAATCTTTGTTTCCTGCATTTTATTTAATTTCAATAAAAAAAATTCCACAAACGATATGTTTGTTTTTTGGATATTATTGGTAGTACCTTTATCCATTTGTTTCCAATGGAACATTTCTGTCAATTATGCACCTTTTCCGTTTACTCTTTCTCTGCTCATATTATCATGCATATACATTGTACGAAATGTTGAACATGCTTCACATCAGCTTTTGATGCTTTGCTCTCTATATATGTTCATAGTATAATTTGTACCTTTGTCCATGCCTACACGTTCATTTTACTGCTGTTTTACGTCATGTTTTCCTTAAATTTCAATATCCTGAGTTTATACACACAACCTGTCGCATTGATTACACATTTTAAACTTTTCTTCCAATTTTGGTCAAATTTATCTATCCACACGCCCACCGGGCGTGCCTGTGTACTGGTATATATATATTGAAAATCCTTCCTATTCGTTAATATTATTTTATAACGATTAATTCCTATTTTAATTATTTAAAATAATTAAACCTTTATTTAACGACGCTTTGGGTCAATGGCGACCCTGGCGCTGCTTTCAACAAATTTTGATTTTCACATTTCTCAAAATCTAACCGTTGGATCTTAACGTAGTTTATATCGTTGGAAAGATCTTCCCAAGACGGTCCTAATGGTTTCAATTTTGGGAAATTCCGACGGTCGGATCTTTTGGTATAATCGTTTAAATGTACGATTTCAAAACGCGAACATCACAGGTCAGAACCGATAACATACGCAACATGATTTATAAGCAAACGAAATAACTAGATTAAAATTAATTAATTAGATCAGAATACTCACCTTGCTTTAAGCAGAATTAAAAATCCAAATAAATTCAGAAATTGTCCCAATCAGTTCTAAGTCAAAGTATTTGCTGTCACAATTCACGCGGATCTGAAATTTTTCAGTTTGAAGTTCGTATGAATTAATTATCAATTTTTGAATAATATTTACTTTTTAACAACTCCAGTTGCCACATACAAAAGCATGGCAAAATCTGAAATTAATTTCATAGTTTTTATTTCAATTTGTTCAAAACTTTGATTTGGATTTTCAGGAGATATAGGCAATGGTTTGCAGAACGGTTTGTTGGAGGTTGTATGGCTTGGAGAGGGGATCGGCGCCTGGAAAGGGGGGAGGTGCGGTTCGCCGTGGAGGGGCTGGGGGAGGCCGAACGGCGGCGGTTTCGGGGGTTCGGGGAAGGAGCTACGGGCTATTTTAGATCTTGCAACTTATATGAGATCGAAGAGATTGATGAGAGCTTCAAAAAAGTCCAAAGGGCCATATGTTAATTCTCCATGGATTTGGAGAAAAAGAAGAGAGAAGTTTAGAAAGGGTATGCGGCTATGGGTTTAAACGATCGGGAAGAAAGAGGAATAGTGTATGGGTATTTATATTAATATAAAATTAGGGTTATTTAATTAATTAGCCCAATAAAGCCCATTTTGCAACTTTCTTCTTTTTCAATCCAACGACTGTCATTCATACCTATTTACCCTTATTCCAGACTCATCTGACTATGTCTCGCAGGCCCAAATGATCGTCTTGGCCCCCGTTTCTCTGTTTTAAAAGTATAGATCATTTATTTTAAATTCAAACGTACTTTCTAATTTACCGGGGATACGTATGATCTCAGAAAAATCCAAAATATATATTTTTGGCTTCGTGATGACGATACGGTCCTAACAAAATTAATTTCATCGAATTCTGTGACTGTTTGAAAAGTGGCCTTTATCAAGTCGATTAAAATTGACCGAAATTGACCAAACTGAAATCTTTTTGCCACAGCCACAAATTAATTCTAAAATAATGAAAAATTAAACTTATCAATAATTTGACATTATGAATCCAACAAAAGTGGTTTCGTCGAAAACAAAGGTCGTTTGAAAAATTGCTATTTTTAATATTAAAATATATACATAAATTCTACAACAACTATTCTGAAATTTCAACCGGCCATAACTTTTAATTCCCGTTATGAAATTTCGATTTTTCGGATTCGTTGGAAATATATTTTTAAATAGATTCTAATATTTTTGGTTTCATCAAAATCCGATTTATCCTGCATCCTGTACAGTCAGTCAAAGTTCAGCTTTGACTTTTCGAACTACCGTGCTATTTTTAATTCCTTTTATAATTAAATCGAATATATTTGTATTAGCTTTGCTCAAAATAAATTTCTATTCATTTTTGTTTGAAATAATTTATTTCAAATATTTAAACACCTTTAAAATCTCTAAAATGAAAATTTTAAATTGGGTCCAAATTCTGGGTTGATACACGTCTTATCTTTCTTCATTTTTAATGCAAAGCACAAGATATTTCAGTAAAGACAATCTGTATCCTTTAGTGAATCACAATTTGGAATGCAATGCACTAGATATTTAACATTGCAATAAAATACGGGAAGTTAATATTTGTACCATTGCGTCTTATCTTTTTTCATTTTTAATGCAATGCCCTAGATATTTCAGTAAAGACAATCTGTATCCTTTTGTGAATCACAATTTGGAAACCTATTTATAAAGTTCTAGGCACGGTCCGAGAACTCAGTTCGGTCAATCGAAAATTTGTTACTTTCGGATGATTTCATAAATTTTTGAAGTTCCGGTTTTGTTTCGGTTTCAGTATAAATTTCGGTTTTCAGTGGTTTCTTAATAAACTTGTAGGGATGATTATTTAGAAAAAAAACTGCCCACATACTAAGCACTTATTTATTGAAAAAACAAACTGTCACGTGTAGTTAAGGTTAACTTACAGAAAAAGAATTTTGTCCTTATATTAAATTACATGGTTACAACCAAAAAAGCAGCCCAGTTCGAAACTAGAAAAAAGGCAGTTCATTTTAGTTTACTGCATACCCACTTTAAATTAAGTGACTACTGTGTGCGGACTATCCTAATTCACTACCGATTCACATAAACTAGGGCATTATAGTGTACAAAAGAAACACGCAGGTTAAACCAGAAAAAACTTCGGTGTTGTTGGATGAATTTTCCATCACCTTGTCTGCTTCAAGAACTGCTGCACGACTTGCATTTTCTTTGTGCACTACTTCGCCTTTCCTACTTCAAATTTTTTACAATTTAAAGGTACTGCAGGCAGATTGTGCTTTTGTGCATTGTCAACCTTTGATTTTCTTTGTCGATTTCATTAGTTATGGGCAAGGTTTTCAAAAAGAGTTTCAAATCATAAAATTCAAACTTCAAATTGAAACGAGGTTTAAATCGTAAATCATAGATTTAAAAAACAAATATTTCAACATTTGCATACGATTTGAAATTTATTTTGATGTTTGAACTTCTACATCTAACTCAAAATAATATTTTTTCTCTTATTCCGATTTTAGTTTGACTGGAATTGATTAGAATGAGAATTATGGATCGAAATTAGTATATCAAATACATCAATTTTGATTGAGTGGTTTTCTAACAGATGGCACTAGCCGGGGTTGAATCGAAGTGTAAATTGAATCGTAAAGAGAGAGAATCGATTTGAAATAGGATTCAAATCGTAGGATTTTAGGATTTTTGACAACATTGGTTTAGAGTTTTCGATGGTTTTTTTTTACAATGTTGAACTCCGAAACCAAATTTGAGCCCTAATTTCGGCTCATTGACGATTGGCATCGGTACGATACATCCGAAATTTCTGGGTACCAGCCAATACCTGAACCATCGTCTTAGGGCACATTCTTGAGTTTTCTCTTTTACAAAATTCCGTGTTCCTCTATCTGACATCTCTCTCGAACATGATCAGAGAAGATGTGGTAACAGGGAAACACAAATAAATACTATTTTCCCATAAAGCCAAAAAAATTGCTCCCTTGTCGTTCTTCAGTGCGACTACCATGTCAGATGCCAGTACCTATTTCAGCCATTGATTTATAGTATTTCTCTCTGCCTATAAATAATTATTCTCCTTTCTGGCACTCCAAATATGAATTCTTCTTTTTCTTTCTTTCTCGTTTCCTAAATCCTACTCTATTCATATTCATTTCTCAGAATCTCCTTTTGCTTAAGAGCACACTTTACAGCTTTGCATTTCCATTAGTAAGAGAAAATTGTAAATGCTCAAAGCAACTAGTAGGTTCAAGTTATTTTTTCTTTTTACTATATTTCAAAATTGAAGTAGGTTTACCTCATTACTATTCGATATCCTCTCAATGAATTGGTAATCTCAGATGTACTTTAATATATGTAAGTCATTATGCGGTGCATATTGAGTCATGAGATCAAATTATGAGTTCATGTCACCGTCTTCCAAATTTATGGCGTAGTGTCCCAAATCAATGCATTCATTACCTGTTGATTGAGTGATGTAATAAAATTTTAATAAAATGAAAATGAATCAATGTTATCAGTTCGGACATAAAGGCTATAATCAAGGAGCCTTTTTTCATTTCTTTCAGATGTAAAGAACCAAGCTTTTGCTTTTATACTTTGGTAAAGTATCCTTTGTATGCATGATTCATTGTTCAGATATCACGTGAAATGATGTATTTTGATTCCTTAAATCTAACATATGTTGTTAAAATCATTTTAAGTAGGCAGCATATATCACAAAATCATTTGATTCCATTTGCGTACATCGGCCCATGCTGATTAGATGCAGGAAATAACTACTTGTTAGTTTGATTTAGATGCATGCAAATAATTGCATGTTAGGTTTTATTCGGTCAAGCAGGGTCACAAAATCATTTAATTGTATTTGCATACTTTGTTTTTCACTCTTTAAATGGACATTATTTTACGTGCACACCATTATTACGAAATAGAAATGTTATTGATCAGTTGTAGTTTAGGAGCTATCAGACCAACCCCTCCCCCCACCCCAAACCAACCCCCCACCCAAAAAAAACCACCAACACCCAAGAAGGAAAAAAAAAAAACTTAACAAGCCATACTTTAGATACCCTCCTGCCTCTTTCTACGGTAATATCCTCCTGATCAAATGTCCCTTTTGACCGCCAGAACTAGTGAGATTTGCAAACGGTAATTCTGTAGTTGCTTTTTCACAAAATGGAATTTGAAATTATCAATGCAAGATATACTGGCATGCAAGGTAAATTAATTAGTACACAAAGCACATGTTCTATACATGCAAGGAAAATGATTAGTGGATAGGCACTCTATGCATAAAAAGCAAGATGAATAGTACAATTGACGTACTTTGCTTGTGCCATACATTATGTTAGTAAAAATGGTGCAAGCTCCTTACTTGAATAATAAATTGCAAGTCAAAATCTTAGTATGTCACAGAGCAGTACAAGCTTTGTAGTAGAAACATTTGTACGTAATATTTTAACTTAACTCACAATGATAATTGGATTATTAAATTTAACTACCGTTCTGTTTATTAAACTTTACTTCATAATTTGTTGTTTTTCATTAATTTCTGAAGTAAGATAATTCTGTTGTAAGTTGTTTGAATGAAATTGAAATCTTATGTTTAGTTTGAGTATCGTGTAAAATATTCTGAACGATTTGCTATTCATTTGGAATAATCAAAATTTGGATGTTGTTTTATTTATTTTTAGACTGATATTCCTTTTTCAAAGTTCACAAGTAAAATTGATTTCAAACCACCGAAACACACACTATCTTTATTAATAGTTGTTTTAGAAACACAAACATTTGATTTAACCGCTACCTGCAGAAAACATCCTTGCATGTTTTTAGCTTTATATACCACTTCATAGACTTTTTATAGATTCAAACTGTGTTTCTACAAATATTAATAAATATTAATATCACTTAAAAATGTGATCTAACAAATAGATATTATTAACATCATTGTTCTTTGTTAATTAACAACAAAAATAAAAATTATAACCATGGTTTAAGGTATCGGCCAGTACCCTTAAAATTTCGGTTGTACCATACCGGTACTGGCCATCAACGAGCCGAAATTAGGACTCAAATTTGGTTTCGGCATTCATCGTTGTGAAAAAGGCAAACTCATCAAAAACCCAAAACTAATGAAATTGACAAAGAAAATCAGAGGTCGACAACGCACAAAAGCGCAATTTGCCAGTAGTACCTAAAATTTGTCGAATTTTTTGAAGTAGGAAAGCTCGAAGCAGAGAAGGCGATGACAAATTCATCGGACAACAGCGTAGTTTTTTGTTTTTAATTTTTGTTAACCTGCGTGTTTCTTTCATTTACTAGAATGCCATGGTTCATGTGAGCTGGTAGTGAACTACGACATACAGCACACGGTAGTCACTTAATTTAAAGTGGGTAGGTAATAAACTCAAATGATCTGCCTTTATTTTTTTAGTTTCGAACTAGGTTGTCTTTTTTGGGCTGTTACCATGTAATTTAAAAGGACAAGTTTTCTTTTTTGGTAAACTAGCTTTAACTATGCGTGATCGTTTGTGTAATGACCCGGGATTTTTACACTGATCACAGACACTGATTGATCGTAAGTACGTGTTTGTAAATACGATTTAAAAATCCAGACTTTAAATTTATAAAAAAACATGTCAATTTGTGTATGATAGCATTTACTGATGTGTATAGCACAACACTTACCAAAACTAGTTTTACACATTTCATGTATGATAGCATCTGTTTGATAGCGTTTATTTAAATTGATTTTTTTATACATGTATGATGATAACACTTTTTAATAGCATGTATTTGTGATGCCATTTTTATTATACATGTTTGTTTTTTTTTCAAGGGATTTAAGAAATTAAGTTTTTGTAAATCCTTGTTTTAAAAGTTTAAAAACACTTGAATGTAAAGCAGGTCAAAATCCACTTTTGTTGTCTAAAGCAAATTTAAAGGCCATTTCGAAATTCACATATACATGAACATCAAAGACATAAAAGTATTATTTCATTTTGCTAGCATATTTCATGAACATGAACTCAAGCACAAACACCTACCTTAGAAAGAAGCTAGCAAAGAAAATCTAGTTAAGTATTTGTCACATGACAAAATCTATCAAATATTTTTAGTTCAAAAAGGATTTGCTGAAATGACCTTTGCCTTTTTCATTTTCAAAAGCATGCTTGTTTTGTCAATAAACATGTATTGTCAAATTCCCTAGAAAAATTATATCCTCATATCACCTACACTATAGATGCTAGCAAGTAGGATCTTAAGGAAGATTTGGCACATAACAAAATCATTTTTGAATGAAAGCATTTTCAGTTTTACAATCTTTCTCTTTCCTTTCAAATTGATTTTCTGAAATTTCAAATTCATGTTTCATTTTTCAAAACCTTGGCCATGTTGTCAAGGAATATATGCATAGAAAGATCCACAAAATCATACATAGATATTATTGTTTTGCATACACTAGATCATCATTTAAGAACATAGACTTTCAAGAGGTGTTCATGTCTATTTCATTCACATGGCTATTGATTTTGTAGTACAAGATTTTCAGATTTTGTTATACCTTTGAAGGCAAGCAAAAATGTTATATGTTTGTGGTTAAATCATGATGACATATGAGAATTTTGATTTGAAAACACAAGACCAAAAACTGATTTGAAATGGTATAAAAAGGATATGGCAATTTGTTTGAAAAACCAAAGAAGATGGTGAAAGATCATAAGTGATACACAAGCATTTATTTGAGGTGATATATCATAGGAATCAATGGGGTAAAGGCCATGTGCATAGGGGTTTTAAGGGGGGATCTAGGCTGAGGTAAGGCCATGTGAATATTGGTTGGAGTGTAGATTTGGTAAGAGAAAAGTATATTTTTTTGTATTATCAAAAACCAAATCTGAAAACAGTTTTTTTTTTTCACCTTTCAAAACAGTTTTTTTTTCACATATTTTATTGTTTTACCCCAATAAATAAGGCCATCAACACACTCATTTCATACTCACACAAACACTGGTATTTGATCAATAAAGGAGTAGCAAAGCCTAATGGTTCAAGCATTTTATTTGTGAGTAAACTTTTCAATATTCTTTTTCTGTTTTGGACTGTGAATGGTTTGGCTGTTGTTTTGCTATGGTTGTTGAATGCACACTTGGTTTAAATCATTCCCTGACCATACATGTATTCCCTGACCATACATGTAAAATTAATATGTTGTTTTGCTAGGGTTGTTGCCACACACAAACACAAGTCTTTCAAACCATACATGTATGTACCATATTTCTGTATCATAAACTGGCAAGACCTGTAAGAGTAAGCTTTCCCATTTGTTTTACGGATTTGGCAAGCCTATGCAGCTATGAATATGTTGATTCGGTTGAATAAATCCTCATACTAATTTAAATCTGAAACTGTAAATCATGGTGTAAGTAGATTTTCCTCCTTTTTAATGTTTGAAACAAATATGGGGGTATATTCCCTGACTAAACATTTTAATATGGAACCTAGCAGTATTCATAAGGAAACACCATGTTTCCATTAAACTGGTATGGGTGGATAATAATTCAAAGTCATGATTGAATACTTTGAATGTCTTTAAACCAATATGGTCATCATGTTGAAAACTGGAAAGGGGTGCAATCCTGAAGTAATTCAAATCAACATCCTAGGAACAGAATATACAGGGTCTGTTATTTTAAACTACTACCAAGTATCAAAATCCACAACTAGAAATCAATTGAAATTTAAGCATGATGATCAACACAAAAGTTCTGTAATTATGTTAAAATTTACCTTAAAAATGATCCCACTTCATATATATTTATATATTTTCATGAATAAATAAGATGCAACAGGGAAATATTACAAATCGAATTGTTGATCATCACGAAAAGGAGATTCAGGCTTATGAGGATATTGGTGTGTTGAAACTATGATTTTTAAGATGAAATTCCAGATTTTAAAGTACTTAGATCATGAGATTTGGGTTATTTCTGTTTTTGCAGAAAATTAATGAATTCTTGAAATCTGATCGTTGAAATTCAAAACTGCTTCGGTGGGAGGTGCTTGGGGGTTAGATAAGCGTACGGGTGAAGTCACAGGGGCTCTGATGGTCGGAGATGATCGGACGGATTGGATTTAGATTTGGTTTAACAGTTCACATACGGGTTTTTGAACTTCTCATGCGGGAGCCTCAGCTGATCGAGCACGGTGTGGTTTAGCAGAGAGGGGTGTGAGAGGTCAGAGAAGGGATCGAAGGTGGTGCAGGTGCTTCAGGCGGACTGAGGCAAATCTACAGGGGACGGTTTTGGAGGATGACCTGGGAGGGTTGTTCAAAATTCAATGGGGTCAAACAACTTGTTTTTGATTGGGTGCATCGGAGTACGATCTGGTCTCGGGGATGGGGTTATGGAGTGGCGAGACACATGTAGGGATGATCGGAGTTGGTGGCTGATCGGTCGGATGTCCGTGCATGTGCACCAGTCCACAGCTTGCATTCGAATATCTGAATGTAAGTAGAACAAAAGAATCAAAGAAGTAAAACAAAAAGGGACAAAGAAGTAAAACAGGAAATGGGTTTTATAAATGTAAATAAACCGAAAAGAAGCAAAATAAGAGGAAGTATAACAATAGAAGGAAATGTACAAAAGGGGAAGTAGGAAAAGAAAATGGGTGCAAGTGTGTGTGTGTGTGATCGGGGTAGAAACCACGGCGTCCAGGACGTGGTACTTTGATGTGGTCAAGGCAAAAGTTGGTACTTTGCCAAAAACAAGGGAACTGGCCACTGTTTTCACATGTGCACACCAGGTTTTCAAAGTGGCACTTTGCCAAATTGGTACTTTGATTTAAAATGAAGTTTTCAAAATATATTTAAATTCAAATTAGTTTTAAATTTAAAAATGGTTTATATAAAATAGGAAAAATTAATATTTAAATAAAAATAGAATTTTTTAATTAAAATGGAATAAGTGAATCAAGATTTTTAATACTGTTTTCGACAAAGACTGATATTTAAATACAGAAATTATAATTTAAATTAAATTATAAATTTAATTTAAATATGAGAGTTAGGAATGATTTTCTAATGAGATATTTTAACTGTAAAGTTAACCAAGAAATCGTTCAAGAATGACAGACCAGATATGGTTTTTTTTTTTGACAGACATCAAAAAGTTTAAAACACGAACTATATTTATAAATTTTAATTTATAATTTAAATTTTGAATTTATTTTCAAATGAAATATTTAAATTCAAAGCAAGGTTGGAAAACCGTATGTAACTCATACGCTTGATTTGTCAGTCTAAACTGTAATCTTAACATCCGGATACGAGAAACAGATCATGGACAGTTCTGTACTGTATGAGAACTGTAAACAATATTTTTTATCGTGATTAAAAATAAAAGAGAAATCTTATTGATATATATATAATAAAAGAAGAAAAGAAGTAAATCAAATAGAAGAGAAAGTACATCAAGTAGAAGAGATCAAAGTGAAATTTGACAAAAACGATACAAAGTGTGGAAGTTGATTTTAAATCATAATTTTAGTCAATTATGATGATCAGATTAGAAATCATGATGAGAGATATTTTTCTAAAGTAAAATAGAATAAGAATTCATTTTTAAAGATGATGAAAAAACGGAAAGAAAAACCCGTGCGACGCACACACTAAAATTGACTGTTTTGAAGAGATGATCAATATACCAGATATTGACAAGATGATCATGTACTATTCGGTTTGACTATAACTGTATATGCATTTTAGATTATAATACTGTTTAGATTTATAATTTAAAAGAAAAATGTTCGTTAATCATTTCAAAGAGGCCGAAATTAAATATTTCACTTTGATTAGATTATACATCGCGCGTCAGAGATTGTTGAATTGAAGACGGCGAGATACAAGGGCTATTTTTGAATAGTGCCTTCGGTTTGTCCAGTCCTAGGACAACTTGTATGGACGAATGTCCGACAGAGTATTTCCAACGGTCACGCCGTTGATATTACGAATATACCAAGTTGGTGGGGAGAAGGTAACTTCTCTTTATTTTACACCCAGTGTGTATTTGTATAATCAATATGTGATCACGGATTTGATGATGTGGCATTCAAAGTGAATGGTGGCCAGATGTTCTGGAAGATAACGTAGCCTCAAAGCCTCACACCCAGGAAATGACGGGCAGGCAGCATGGCTATGTGGGTCGCTCCCATTAGGGTGTAGTATCACCTATCTAGAGAAATTCCTTTGTTTCTAAATCTATCGATTCTGCCCATTCGGGGATGGTTGCCGTACACAACCATCGGTGATATACACTCGATACACTCAAGAGAAATGAGTGGTCGGTCATGTGAGGGCCGGGTTGCAAGACGTTCTTGTTGAACCCAGATGTATTTGCCTCTAGAGATACATCAGCGGAAGGTGGTCCCATACCTTGTCAGAGTTGGAAATCCAATTTCCCTAAGTGCCAAGCGGTTTTTATTTGTATACTATATAGGAGAATGTGAGATGCAAGCATTCTTCTAGATTCTGAATTATTTGTGGAAAACTTATATGATAATATCTGCTTTCAAGTATACAAAATGTTTTTGATCTCATAAGGTAAAAACTCGTTCCGTATTCACGGCGTGGTCTTATGAGATATTTTGATTTCTTCAAACTGTTTTAAATCTGTTTACTCATACCAGTCCCCTGATTGACCCGGAGTTTATTTTTTTCTGTGTTTCCCTTAAACTCTTGGGTATTCATAACGCTTGTTATGAATAGACAAGTGAATCAGGATTTGGATAAACTTGTGAAGCTGGGATGAAGATTTTTCTGTGTGCTGGTCCATATATGTTCTGTATAACTAAGTCTGTCAGTTGATCATCTATGATATGTATAAATACTGATGTACCATGAATGGGTTGTATCACTGGATGTTGTATACTCTGATGTAATATATTCCGCTGTGTAATAATATGAAGTATTATCTTTTTGTGAAAATTCCGCTGTGAGATTCTGATGTTCTGTGATTTTATCTTCTATCTATTCCTATTTCTTATTAATGGCACGACTTCCGATGTGTTCGAAAGTTGGGTCGTTAAAGTTGGTATCAGAGCTTAGGTTACTGATTACCTAGGCTTTGGGTGAGTGTGAGAGTGCGTATTTTTATATAAGATTTAAAATGAATTTAAACAACTTGGATGTTATACCTAAGTAGTTATACTCCATCGAGACTCGATTGACAACCTGTTACATTCAGATAATTAAGATGAGTAACCGAGGACGAAGAGGTCGAGCTAGAGGGTCGTCCACTACTACTGGTCGTAATACTGGATTCCAGGATCAACTTGAATTATATATAAATAAGACAAATTAAGATTTGATTCAAACCAGATTTTGGAATTTAAAATCCTGGGTATTTGAAAAATAATTTTCCAGATAAATATAAAGTAATATAGTATTACTTTGGAAAATTGGGACAAAAACCATTTTTGTATGGATTTTAGAAGTGATAAAGCACTGAACTCACTTCGACCGCTGGAAAATAATTCCGATAATGACTGCAGCATCATCAGTGTTCATTTTCGAGTTTCTAAGTGACAAATTGCTACCTCAGAAAAATTTCTGATGGAAAGTTGTTTAAAAGAAAATAAGAGGTTTGAAAATTCTAATGTTTTGAGTTTGAGATAGTTATAAATATATATTTGTGCGATTTCTAAAGAATTTGAAATAAAAACCCGGAAATTTGAATACTGGAAATAAATTTTTTACTTAAGCAAGTTAAATGGAAGAAGCGCCAAAAGATAATTTATTCTTTTTAGATAAAAGGAGTTAAATAACTAGGGTCAGCCTCGAGATAAATTAAATATGGTGGAATTAAATTAGAATAATATCCATTCATATTAATACCAGAAATCAAGTTAGAATTTTAAACTGAGTTAAAATTTGGATTTCCTGAAATGAGGGCTGGACTGGAGGATTATTGGATATGAACTCGGGCAAAGTGAATTGGTCGATTTGTGAAATAAGATCATATTTGTGAATCCCGGAATAGAGATCGTTAAGTACGTGAATGGAGATTTTGGGAAATACTTAACGGAGTTAAGAAAATTGGCTGATAAGTTAGAAAGAGGATTTGGACAGATATTTTTGGTTTTGAATAGGGAATTTCTGATGTGTGTTTTATTTATCAATGTGTTTTATTTATCGATGTGTGTTTATTTATATAAGTCGATAACTAGAATCTACTACTTACAAATTTCGGGGACGAAATTTTTATAAGGAGGGTAGAATGTAATGACCCGGGATTTTTACACTGATCACAGACACTGATTGATCGTAAGTACGTGTTTGTAAATACGATTTAAAAATCCAGACTTTAAATTTATGAAAAAACATGTCAATTTGTGTATGATAGCATTTACTGATGTGTATAGCACAGCACTTACCAAAACAAGTTTTACACATTTCATGTATGATAGCATCTGTTTGATAGCGTTTATTTAAATTGATTTTTTATACATGTATGATGATAACACTTTTTAATAGCATGTATTTGTGATGCCATTTTTATTATACATGTTTGTTCTTTTTTTTTCAAGGGATTTAAGAAATTAAGTTTTTTAAATCCTTGTTTTAAAAGTTTAAAAACACTTGAATGTAAAGCAGGTCAAAATCCATTTTTGTTGTCTAAAGCAAATTTAAAGACCATTTCGAAATTCACATATACATGAACATCAAAGACATAAAAGTATTATTTCATTTTGCTAGCATATTTCATGAACATGAACTCAAGCACAAACACCTACCTTAGAAAGAAGCTAGCAAAGAAAATCTAGTTAAGTATTTGTCACATGACAAAATCTATCAAATATTTTAAGTTCAAAAAGGATTTGCTGAAATGACCTTTGCCTTTTTCATTTTCAAAAGCATGCTTGTTTTGTAAATAAATAGGTATTGTCAAATTCCCTTGAAAAATCATGTCCTCATATCACCTACACTATAGATGCTAGCAAGTAGGATCTTAAGGAAGATTTGGCACATAACAAAATCATTTTTGAATGAAAGCATTTTCAGTTTTACAATCTTTCTCTTTCCTTTCAAATTGATTTTCTGAAATTTCAAATTCATGTTTCATTTTTCAAAACCTTGGCCATGTTGTCAAGGAACATATGCACAGAAAGATCCACAAAATCATACATAGATATTATTGTTTTGCATACACCAGATCATCATTTAAGAACATAGACTTTCAAGAGGTGTTCATGTCTATTTCATTCACATGGCTATTGATTTTGTAGTACAAGATTTTCAGATTTTGTTACACCTTTGAAGGCAAGCAAAAATGTTATATGTTTGTGGTTAAATCATGATGACATATGAGAATTTTGATTTGAAAACACTAGACCAAAAACTGATTTGAAATGGTATAAAAAGGATATTGTAATTTGTTTGAAAAACCAAAAAAGATGGTGAAAGATCATAAGTGATACACAAGCATTTATTTGAGGTGATATATCATAGGAATCAATGGGGGTAAAAGCCATGTGCATAGGGGTTTTAAGGGGGGGATCTAGGCTGAGGTAAGGCCATGTGAATATTGGTTGGAGTGTAGATTTGGTAAGAGAAAAGTATATATTTTTTATGTTGTCAAAAACCAAATCTGAAAACAGTTTTTTTTCACCTTTCAAAACAGTTTTTTTTTCCACATATTTTATTGTTTTACCCCTATAAATAAGGCCATCAACACACTCATTTCATACTCACACAAACACTGGTATTTGATCAATAAAGGAGTAGCAAAGCCTAATGGTTCAAGCATTTTATTTGTGAGTAAACTTTTCAATATTCTTTTTCTGTTTTGGACTGTGAATGGTTTGGCTGTTGTTTTGCTATGGTTGTTGAATGCACACTTGGTTTAAATCATTCCCTGACCATACATGTATTCCCTGACCATACTTGTAAAATTAATATGTTGTTTTGCTAAGGTTGTTGCCACACACAAACACAAGTCTTTCAAACCATACATGTATGTACCATATTTCCATATCATAAACTGGCAAGACCTATAAGAGTAAGCTTTCCCATTTGTTTTACGAATTTGGCAAGCCTATGCAGCTATGAATATGTTGATTCGGTTGAATAAATCCTCATACTAATTTAAATCTGAAACTGTAAATCATGGTGTAAGTAGATTTTCCTCCTTTTTAATGTTTGAAATAAATATGGGGGTATATTCCCTAACTAAACATTTTAATCTGGAACCCAGCAGTATTCATAAGGAAACACCATGTTTCCATTAAACTGGTATGGGTGGATAATAATTCAAAGTCATGATTGAATACTTTGAATGTCTTTAAACCAATATGGTCATCGTGTTGAAAACTAGAAAGGGGTGCAATCCTGAAGTAATTCAAATCAACATCCTAGGAACAGAATATACAGGGTCTGTTATTTTAAACTACTACCAAGTATCAAAATCCACAACTAGAAATCAATTGAAATTTAAGCATGATGATCAACACAAAATCTCTGTAATTATGTTAAAATTTACCTTAAAAATGATCCCACTTCATATATATTTATATATTTTCATGAATAAATAAGATGCAACAGGGAAATATTACAAATCGAATTGTTGATCATCACGAAAAGGAGATTCAGGTTTATATGGATATTGGTGTGTTGAAACTATGATTTTTAAGATGACATTCCAGATTTTAAAGTACTTAAATCATGAGATTTGGGTTATTTTTTTTTTTGTGGAAAATTAATGAATTCTTGAAATCTGATCGTTGAAATTCAAAACTGCTTCGGTGGGAGGTGCTTTGGGGTTAGATAAGCGTACGGGTGAAGTCACAAGGGCTCTGATGGTCGGAGATGATCGGACGGATTGGATTTAGATTTGGTTTAACAGTTCACATATGGGTTTTTGAACTTCTCATGCGGGAGCCTCAGCTGATCGAGTACGGTGTGGTTCAGCAGAGAGGGGTGTGAGAGGTCAGAGAAGGGATCGGAGGTGGTGCAGGTGCTTCAGGCGGACCGAGGCAAATCTACAGGGGACAGTTTTGGAGGATGACCTGGGAGGGTTGTTCAAAATTCAATGCGGTCAAACAACTTGTTTTTGATTGGGCGCATCGGAGTACGATCTGGTCTCGGGGATGGGGTTATGGAGTGGCGAGACACATGTAGGGATGATCGGAGTTGGTGGCTGATCGGTTGGACTTCCGTGCATGTGCACCAGTCCACAGCTTGCATTCGAATATCTGAATGTAAGTAGAACAAAAGAATCAAAGAAGTAAAACAAAAAGGGACAAAGAAGTAAAACAGGAAATGGGTTTTATAAATGTAAATAAACCGAAAAGAAGCAAAATAAGAGGAAGTATAACAATAGAAGGAAATGTACAAAAGGGGAAGTAGGAAAAGAAAATGGGTGCAAGCGTGTGTGTGATCGGGGTAGAAACCACGGCGTCCAGGACATGGTACTTTGATGTGGTCAAGGCAAAAGTTGGTACTTTGCCAAAAACAAGGGAACCGGCCACTGTTTTCACATGTGCAGACCAGGTTTTCAAAGTGGCACTTTGCCAAATTGGTACTTTGATTTAAAATGAAGTTTTCAAAATATATTTAAATTCAAATTAGTTTTAAATTTAAAAATGGTTTATATAAAATAGGAAAAATTAATATTTAAATAAAAATAGAATTTTCTAATTAAAATGGAATAAGTGAATCAGGATTTTTAATACTATTTCGTCAAAGACTGATATTTAAATACAGAAATTATAATTTAAATTAAATTATAAATTTAATTTAAATATGAGAGTTAGGAATGATTTTCTAATGAGATATTTTAACTGTAAAGTTAACCAAGAAATCGTTCAAGAATGACAGATCAGATATGGTTTTTTTGACAGATGTCAAAAAGTTTAAAACACGAACTGTAATTATAAATTTTAATTTATAATTTAAATTTTGAATTTATTTTCAAATGAAATATTTAAATTCAAAGCAAGGTTGGAAAACCGTATGTAACTCATACGCTAGATTTGTCAGTCTAAACTGTAATCTTAACATCCGGATACGAGAAACAGATCATGGACAGTTCTGTACTGTATGAGAACTGTAAACAATATTTTTTATCATGATTAAAAATAAAAGAGAAATCTTATTGATATATATAATAAAAGAAGAAAAGAAGTAAATCAAATAGAAGAGAAAGTACATCAAGTAGAAGAGATCAAAGTGAAATTTGACGAAAACGATACAAAGTGTGGAAGTTGATTTTAAAACATAATTTAAGTCAATTATGATGATCAGATTAGAAATCATGATGAGAGATATTTTTCTAAAGTAAAATAGAATAAAAATTCATTTTTAAAGATGATGAACATAACGGAAAGAAAAACCCGTGCGAGGCACACACTAAAATTGACCGTTTTGAAGAGATGATCAATATACCAGATATTGACACGATGATCATGTACTGTTCGGTTTGACTATAACTGTATATGCAGATTAGATTATAATTCTGTTTAGATTTATAATTTAAAAGAAAAATGTTCGTTAATCATTTCAGAGGCCGAAATTAAATATTTCACTTTGATTTGATTATACGTCGCACGTCAGAGATTGTTGAATTGAAGACGGCGAGATACAAGGGCTATTTTTGAATAGTGCCTTCGGTTTGTCCAGTCCCAGGACAACTTGTATGGACGAATGTCCGACAGAGTATTTCCAATGGTCACGCCGTTGATATTACGAATATACCAAGTTGGTGGGGAGAAGGTAACTTCTCTTTATTTTACACCCAGTGTGTATTTGTATAATCAATATGTGATCACAGATTTGATGATGTGGCATTCAAAGTGAATGGTGGCCAGATGTTCTGGAAGATAACGTAGCCTCAAAGCCTCACACCCAGGAAATGACAAAAATCGGGCAGGCAGCATGGCTATGTGGGTCGCTCCCATTAGGGTGTAGTATCACCTATCTAGAGAAATTCCTTTGTTTCTAAATCTATCGATTCTGCCCATTCGGGGATGGTTGCCGTACACAACCATCGGTGATATACACTCGATACACTCAAGAGAAATGAGTGGTCGGTCATGTGAGGGCCGGGTTGCAAGACGTTCATGTTGAACCCAGATGTATTTGCCTCTAGAGATACATCAGCGGAAGGTGGTCCCATACCTTGTCAGAGTTGGAAATCCAATTTCCCTAAGTGCCAAGCGGTTTTTATTTGTATACTATATAGGAGAATGTGAGATGCAAGCATTCTTCTAGATTTTAAATTATTTGTGGAAAACTTATATGATAATATCTGATTTCAAGTATACAAAATGTTTTTGATCTCATAAGGTAAAATCCCGTTCCGTATTCACAGCGTTGTCTTATGAGATATTTTGATTTCTTCAAACTGTTTTAAATCTGTTTACTCATACCAGTCCCCTGACTGACCCGGAGTTTATTTTTTTCTGTGTTTCCCTTAAACTCTTGGGTATTCATAATGCTTGTTATGAATAGACAAGTGAATCAGGATTTGGATAAACTTGTGAAGTTGGGATGAAGATTTTGCTGTGTGCTGGTCCATATATCTTCTGTATAACTAAGTCTGTCAGTTGATCATCTATGATATGTATAAATACTGATGTACCATGAATGGGTTGTATCACTAGATGTTGTATACTCTGATGTAATATATTCCGCTGTGTAATAATATGAAGTATTATCTTTTTGTGAAAATTCCGCTGTGAGATTCTGATGTTCTGTGATTTTATCTTCTATTTATTCCTATTTCTTATTAATGGAACGACTTCCGATGTGTTCGAAAGTTGGGTCGTTACAGTTTTTTTTTTGGCAGTAAATTAGTGTTAAGCATGCGTGAGTCACAGTTCTCTTTTTTCTTAATCACAATAACAAGTTTATTGAGAAATCATGGAAAATCGAAATTTGAACCAAAACCGAAAATTTTGACTTTTAAGGTATCATCCGTAACCAAAAAAAATTTCAAATGATCAAAACCGAGTTCTCGAACCTTGATTAAAACTATTAAAAATATATTATGTATTGCAACTTAGAAATAAAAATCCAAAGTGATCACACATGGTTTCAACGTAAATTCATAACTAAATATTTGTGTAAATCATTTTATCATGATTCCGCAAGAAGCGCATGTCGTAATGCTCTTGTGTTTGTGTATGTCTACCATCGTTCGAGGTATCAGACGATACGTCGAAATTTCGGCGGTATCGTACCGGTATCGTTGTTGAACAACCGAAATCCGATAGAAAAATCGGTTTTGGTTTGGGCAAAAACAAAAAAATCGAATAAAGAAAATATCGAAATAATAATAATCGCAAAGACCTTGCCTTACTTAAAAAAATTGCACATGATTGAGTTTCCCTTAACTTCAACTAATCAACTTGTGCTAGCTTTTGTAAATCGATAAAATCGACTGCCCTAACATTAGCAAATCAACCTTAACTTCGCTTCGTCTTCTTCAGCAACATCGACGCTTTTCTTCGCCTTCGTGTTGGGCGAGCAAAAATCGACGTATTTTTCTTTTGAGTTTTATTTTCTTCTTCTCTAGCGTGTTTAAGTAGTACATCTACATGTATTTTTGTGGGCTGAGATTTTTTATTATTATTTATTGATTAAAAATGACAGAATTTTGTGTGAGCTGATATATGTTGGGTTACTTTGTGTTGGCCTAGGTGTTAAATAATTTTGTCCGGCTTTGGTTAGTATTTGATAAATTTTCTTTTACTTTTAGATAGCATATGTGTAATTTGGTTTCAACATGTAAGTTAATTTGGTTTTGATAGTCTTTAGTATAATTTTCATTAAAAAAATATTAAAATTTGAAATTGGAACCGAAACTTTCGAAATCTTCCAAACATCCGAAACCGAGTTCTTGAACATTGGTGTCCCAACACGCACTTTATTTTTCTGGGCACGCTCGCACGTGTACACACACGATCTAGGATCGGTGGCCCTCTTTGTTTGTCCCAATCAAGTATCCCTCGATATCCACCACATGTTTATATTTAAATATTCAGCCCATTTGACTGGGGAGAAAATCGTTGAATATTTAAATATAAACATGTGTTACATGATTGTGCTAAACAAGGGGAGTTGCGGATCCTAGCTCATACATATATGTGGATGTGTGTATATCTGTGTGCACGAGCATGTGCGTTGTCTTAAGACTGCAACGTACTTTTCCAAATGGATTCTCAGTATAATAATTGATTTTCTTATTAAAGTTAATCTGAAAATGGTCTTATTTCTGGTTGATGCCTTTTCTTTCTACATAAATCAAAAGTATGTTGTCTTTCTCTCAAGCAAGCTAAAAAATTACACATCAGCGTGCGTTGGATCTTGAATCTAAAGTAGACAAAAGAAAGGATATTGATTTACTGAAACTGACTCTTGGAAGATACCAAAAATGGGCGCGTTTGGTTTATTTTTTTTTCAATTTTTGGTTTTCGTACATACGAAACTATGAAGGACACACATACATGGTGAAAAACGATCGTTTTACAAACGAAGTTAACAAAACAAAAACAAAAATCTTTTTATTATATTTCGTATTTTAAGAAACAACGGAAGGATGATAGAAAATTCATCCATCCACCGTCCCTCCGTCCCCTCCATCATCCCGCCCGATTTTAGTCCGTCATCCTTCAAATCTTCAACCCTTTCGGAATTAACGTTGAAAACTCAAAACTTAAACCAAACACTACCCAAATATTTGGAAAATAAAAATAACTAAGTACGCGAGAACATGTCAACTGTGAGGACGAGTCTACGACCTTAATGAATTTTGATTTTCCAAACTAAAACGAGTATGATCTTTTGTTGTGAACTTCAACCGCATCCATATATATTATAAGGGCATTTTGAAAAGTCTCCGAGCGAACAAAAAGAACAAAAGTTTTGTGCACTTTCAGTTTCTTCCATAATCATCAACTAATGAAACAGTGAGAGTACAAGATCTCAATCACAAGCAAACACATTTGTAAACAATTTATGTTTGTTTTTTCCAGTTAGTCCCAAAGATACCCCAATAGATGTTGTGCTGGAGAAGACCTATGATGCTAAACTGGAATTAGGATGTCAGAGCTTTGAAGCCAGATTCATCAACACAGTGCATTCTGCAGTTTTATTTATTTGCAAGATGTAGACCATTATGCACCATTTTTTAATGTCATGTTGTACTATCTGTTGCATTATTGAGTTTTATTGCAATAACCAACCATAAAACTATTTGTATTTTTCAAAGCGAAGTGTAAGACGGCTTTTGTTGAAAACATTGTTTCCATTAAGTAGTAGTATACACTAGAGATTTATCAGCCTAGTGGCATCAATTTTTTTATTACTGGGTCCTATTTTATATTTTTATTGCATTAGATCATGAAAAACCTTTACCAAAATCTCATTCTAGGCCATGTCAACATCTTATTATCAAATTATTAACTTTTTTTACATGTGAATGATTTTTACACTCTAATTTGGTAATAAATACTTCCTTGAAGTTTAATCCAAAGATCATGATGAAGTTTTCTGTATTTCGGTTATTTTCTCTTTGCAATCATTTTTTGATCATGCAATTATCCCAGTTTGAAGGTTATTAATCCGAACATGAATTCAAGTATAAAATTTGAGTGTAGAGATCTCTTCTATAATTTCTACTTTTGAGATATTTGGATATATATTCGTTCACACTAGAATCAAAATTTATCATTTAAATCCGTGATATTATTATTTTATCATTTATATAGGTATCGTTTTTTGTAGTTCACACTAGAATCAAAATTTATGTAAATTGACTTCCAATAGGATGAATTGTTTTTTTTAATAAATTGAACATGTTTAGAATATTGAAGACAAATGGTTTGCACAAAATTAAGCCATATTTTTTAGTTGAAATCGTAGTTTGAATTTTTATTTTTATTTTATATTTTTAAGCAAGGTCAATCAGTTTTTAAAGTAGACCATCCACTTTTCATTATAACAAACAAGGAGTACAAACATATACATAGGAGATAGACTGGATGTCTATCTACTACAGACATCTTATATAGTAAAAGCCATAAGTAGTATAAACTAGAAAAATTATACAATTCCCACGTAGGGTGCAACTTTGACACTATAAAATGCAGAAATAAACTAAATAACAGTTACATAAAAATCAGATAATAACCCAAAGACTAAGTTCCAATACCAGCCGCCAAAGCAGTCTCTTCCTCACAATGTCAAAATCTAGGCACTGCATTAGGAGGTCAAACACAACTCGCACAAGGCAAGAATTGCACACAAAACTGCTATAGCAGTCCAAATTAAGATCACCAACTCTTCAAGCAATTTTCGCAGCAACCCGTAACATGGTGGTGACCAACCATTCACCCAGCAAACCACAATCCAGCTAAAAGAAGTACAAACTTTACATCCTACATCACAAAGCCACGCAGCACAACCTAACTTGCCAAACACCTATAACAATACCTCATCGTAGACCACCACAACAATCACTCTAAAACCTAAGATGATACACTCTTAATACATAAATAGTCACCAAAACTCAGATAATACGCTATCAACGGACCAACCAAAACCAAACAAGAAAAGAACCAAACAATTTGAAAGCTCACCAGATTAGTGTACAACAACCATGCCACCAATAAGTCGAACAAGTTGATCTATACCCAATGTCCTACCTTTTGGTGGGAAACTGCAATTCAAATCTAATCGGTAGCAAAGTATAGGGGATAGGATTGATGGCATTGTCGCGATAGTTCACGAGCTATTATCATAGGACAGTTGATAATAAAGCAGTGAGGAACTCAGACAAGTTATCGAAAAAAGTCGAGTGGTGCGGCTAGGGTTTGGCTAAGGTGGGAAAAGAGATAGGTAGGCGAGGTAAACAAGGCATGGCGAGAGGTCGTGGGAAGACAAATCGAATATGGAGAATAGGAGATATGAGGAAGGGTACAAAGAGCGATTAATTCATAACGGCGGAAGCTTGAAGAGGAAAAGGAGGTTCAGATGGAGGCGAGGTGGAATAGGGAACAAAATGTAATGGAAGAGCACGAAGGAGAATCGAACGAGAAGGAAGAAATGGGAGGCGGTTACCCAGTCGCCATTGAAAACTAAAACCCTTGAACTTTTATTTTTTTGTTGTAATATCTATTTTTGTGTTAATTTATTTTTTTATTAATTTGTATATTATGTTTATTTATTATATCATATTATTAAATGATATAAATTTTTTGTAATATTCGTAAATGAAGTTTTTTTATTAGGTCGTATAATTAATTGACTAATATTCGGTAATATTTATAGAGGTTCATTGTTAGATCGTATGTTTAAGTGATTGGAATTTGATGACATTTATAGAGGAGAAATCTGAATTATTAAAAAAAGGTTGGATCGAATTTTAATGGGAATTTTGAATTTGTGAAAGAAGTTAGATTCAAAATTAAAGCGAAATTTTGATTTTTTTTTAAATAGATCCAATTCTAAAATGAAATTAAGATAGATGGATGTTTTTCGTAGTTTACATTGATATAAAAAATATAGCACCAAAAGTATTACAACTATTAATAAAGAAAACATTGATTAAGATATG
Source organism: Allium sativum (assembly GCA_030737875.1). Lineage (NCBI taxonomy): Eukaryota > Viridiplantae > Streptophyta > Magnoliopsida > Asparagales > Amaryllidaceae > Allium > Allium sativum. The sequence goes on from CM060920.1 coordinate 628,164,996, forward strand.
TATTAATCTACTAATTAACCATCCGATAGTTTCCACGACGACAGGCTCATCTTAATCTCCAAGGAGCCTCAACTTATCAGGATCTTCCCCCCGGAAGCTATAACTTGCACCACAGAGCGGCCTAAAGCCAAACATTCAAGACCAAGGGAAAAAGCATATGACTGAGGCTCCTGCATGCCCAATAGCCCAACAGCGGAAGGGGCCCCAAATTCTCTATAAATGAGACCCCAGGAGTCACATTTAAGTGGGGGATGATTCTAATTCTTGTACTTCGGCTTTTCTAAACCCAAATACTTAGATAAGTTTGAGAATTTCTTCCATTATGTTCACGTACTCCAAGTCAAGGATTAATAAAGTGCGAATATATACTTAGAGTGCTGCTCTATGAGTTTATCATACTATTTCTTAGTTTATGTTGCTACAATTTACCGTTTGTTTTCCACATATACATGGATTCCTATCCAAACCTTTCTGTAAGTTGGATGAAACACCTCTTTCCATAGGTTTAAACCTATCCTGCGAGCTTTGGCCCTCCTTACGAGCTTAGCTCTTTCAACGAGTTTGGTGCGGAATTCCACTCTAACATCCATTAAGTCCTTCATCAAGGGAGGTGTTTAGTGATCCTTCTCCTCAAGGCCTTGGTACCTAGGAACGGAGACCTAACCCAAACTTGTGAAGGCTAAACAACCTATTTTTTCCTTTTAGATCCATTCCCATTGACCTATCTCCAGTGTTGATGAAAAATATCGTTTACAACAAGCATTATTGAGCATACTTGCTCAGCTTACGTGCTATTTACACAACTAAAATTAATCCTCAAAGCCTCTTGGTACATGTACTTAACTCCATTCAACATGTAAGTAACAATTACATGTAATTCCTCAATAATATTTCATTGATTAACAAGCATAACTGTACAGATTTTCAAAATCAAACATATAGCATCATTCAAGTGTAGATACATGGTTGAATCATTCGTTTTCAATTCATATGTGATTCCATTCAAATTTATTATATTGGAATTCATTCTCTTTAGCTTTTAATTCATTCATCTTCTTATCAATCCATAGATCGATTATATTCAACCAATCTAACACACAATCAACAACCACTGCACAACCAACTTAACCAAATCATCTGAATTTACATTCAATATTAATATTTACTTGGTTATCTTCACCGGGTTTTAGCATATTTGAACATCAGTCCATTAATATCTGATTTATTTCCTTTCAATTATTATCAATTCAATTCCCAAATTCCAAATCTATTTTATTCAATTCCAATATCTGTTCTTAACTTCATTTAACTAATTAAATTCCAATCCATATTCAATCGACTAATTTATTTCGAAATTAGTTTACTTCCATTTAAAAATCCAAATTCTGATTTCCATTCCAAATATCATCCAATTCCTCTTCAAATTTTATTTAACTTATTTTTGAGTTAAATTCGGATTCATTTTAATCTCTAAATTAAAATTCTCATTCACAAAATCCATATGTGAAATATCTTCGGGTTATATTAAAACACTCAAATCTTAATCCAATTTGGATTCCATCCCATCAATCAAACAAATCAATATCTGAATAATTTAATAAAAGTATTTCTTTCCTATATAGAAATGTAATTTGGGTAAAATTATTTCATTTACCCTCTTTACAAAACAATATCGTGTCAATTGATAGTTCAAAATTGAACCAATCGAATAACACAATATAAAACATTTTTTTTAATAAAATATACAAATACGTGCTCTCATATATATATACACACTCAAACTTAATCTAGGGTATTACTAACCCCATCTCTATCGAGTTACGTAACAGAGCCAAGGTTATTACTAAACCTTATGCTATGATACCACTATAACGACCTAGGGAATTCAACACCAGAATTCCAACCATAATACATAAACCCGTGTTACTTGCCAGAACACAAGTATCAAAAACATTAGATCGTTAATAGAAAGAAATTAGAGGGTGAGATAAAAAAGAAAGAAATATAAGAATAGATGAAAAAGAAGAAGAAGAAGACCACAACATCAGAGTCTCACATCGCAGCAGAACAAAATATAATATAGAAATAAAACTTTATTGAGAGCTTTGAAATAAACTTACAATCACCGGAGTACATCAATACCTCTGAACAGTTATAATAATTTTTCCTCATATATAAAACACCGCAGAATAAATACTAGATATCATATGTATGAACACCTTCACTCGTATTTGGACCTCACAACACCCGATAACCGGAACCTGTAAAACTCGGTCAAACCCGAGCATTACAAACACTGGATCAGTCTGGTGAACCAGAGTGAGATAACTTGCTAAGTATATAGTATCATCTAACTTGATTTTAAATTCAAAAAATTCTTTTCGAAAGAAAAGGATAATCATAAGACTAATCCACCTATAAACACTGATGGTTTTCACCTTACAATAACCCATTTTTATTTTTTTGAAATCATATATTGTTCTGATATTATAGTAGTGTCTAAATCAAATAAATAACCATCTAGTAGAACGCTTTCATCTCACGCTATAAATATATAATATAATTATATATAATCAAAAACTATGGCCTCTAAATGGAGATTGGATTTCCAACTATGACAAGGTATGGAACCACCTTCCGATAATGTATCTTTAGAGGGGAATACACTAGGTTCAACAAGAACATTTTGCAACCCAACGACACATGACCGACCAATCATTTTGTTTGAATGTATCAAATGTTTATCGCCAACGGTTGGGAGCTACCCATCGTTTTCCGAAAAGGGACAACATCGAAATGGATTAAAGAAGGAATTTAATTATCTCTAGATAAATGATTATACACCCTAATTGGGAGCGACCCACTTAGTTGTGCTGCCTGCTCAATTTTTGTCATTTTCAATTTGAAGAGGCTTTAAAGTAACATTACCTTTATAACATCACATTACAATTCAGTTTGAATGCCACATTTTCAGATCCATCAAATCACTAATTGATGTTCACAAAAATAATCTGGGAATTAAGCTAAGGGAAGAGTCTTCTCCGCAACCAATAGAAGTATGTTTGTAAAAATCAATGTTCGTGACCCTTAAGAAATACTCTGTTGGACATTCGTCCATACAAGTCATCCAAGAACAGGATGAACCGAAGGCACCCTCCTTCCATATCCTAGTTATCACCCTTTGGATAAGTAGCGAGTAGTCCTTGCAAACCTGTAGATTTCAACCACGACAGGATTATAGTATATCTCCGGCCGCTAAACCAGATATTTTAAGTAATTCTATCGTTTTATGAAGATCAACAGTCTTTAATTGCTCCGTCTTGATCAACATCAGATATCTTCGATATTTACGTATTTCTAGGTTCAGAATGGTTTTTGAATATAAATACAATCTCGATCTTTCCGTACCAACAATCGCATAGGCCAAATTTGATATTCGGTTATTTAACTATCAACTAAACAACCATTCAATCATAAAAATAAAAATAGATTTACTAGTTCAGTATTTAGCATCACTTGGCTTCTTTAATTAGAATAATTGAACAAATGGCTAATTTAAAACTTAAAATCTTTTCAACATATAACATTTCACTCCTTATTTAACATAAGATTATTCTCAAGACTATTTAAGTTTAACACTTAGGAAAACATCTTATAAATATCCTATTCCTTCATCTTTTTCAAAAACATTTTCCACATCATTACTTGTTATCTATAATCGGGAAATCACTTCAACTTATCACTCGTAAACAAAGTTACAAAATCTCTTTTATTTCATTATTTGAAAACAATAACTAACTCTTATTCTTATAGAAAACTTATTTCAAAACAATACTTCTCGTTTCCTTTCCACCTTGAAAATATCGTTATATTTTCACGCTTCACCTTCTGTTTTCGATATTTTGGAAATATCATTGTATATATTCTCGAGTCTTTTTATTTGCTTTTTCTTCAGAAATCATATTATATATTCTTAAATCTTTTATTTTCGTTACTTTGGAAATCCCATTATATATTCCCAAATCTTTTATTTCATAGCTAGAAACATTCATATTACTAATTCATGCATTTCTATACTTCTATATTCATTAGTCCCAGAACGTAATTTTGTAAGCAAATAATTCCCTAAATGTCAAACTCGAAGACCGAAATCAACATCAGATTAATACTCAGAAAATAACTCAACTCAACCAATCTCCAATAGGTTCAACTATTTCAATTTCTTAGCGTAACTCCTTATCAGCCTATATTATTCCACTTCTAATCCCTTCAACCATTTTCCACTTCGAAAATCTCATTTCATTTCCCTCCAATTCACTTAATTTCATTATTAAGCAACGCTAATTTAAAATCAACATCTTAACTCCACATCTCTTTTATAAATCTTATTTATAAACACAGGTTTAATATAAACCCCTTTTTATATCTCGATTTCTTTTAACTTAATCCAAATGTTAAGTAAACCTTCCATTTAAGTTATCGTATTCCCTTAAATCTCTTTATAACTTCATTCTCCAAACTCGGGTTTTAATATAAACCGGATCGTAAGATCCTTTCAAAAATTCAGTTATACTTCATTGCAAACTTCGATTACTTACTTAAATGAATTTCATTTAAGAAGTAATTACTTAAATTAAAACAAATAATTTATTTCATCGTTAACTATTGTAAAATCAGTTAACTTCTTTATTAACTAAAATAATAATAAATTTCCTTTTTAAAGTCTTATTAAAATTAAACAACTATTCGCTAAACTATTCCATTTAATTAATTGACAATAAACTAATTTAACTTAATAATCAATCCTAATTAAAGTGTTTGACTTGGTCAACTCATAATACAGTTATCTCCTTAACCAATTCCAATTAGTCTCCCTTTTAAATTAAATAATAACTAATTAATTTAAATAATTCCATTTAATTATTTCTTAGAAATAATTAATCCATCTCTTAATCATTACGTTAAATTCTGCTCATTTATTTACAATTCTTATTAAAATAAGAATTTTCCTTATAAAAATACTTAATAATTACTTCTAAATTAGATAATAAATAATAAGTATTTATTTCCTTTTAAATAACTTTCTTTCAAAAAAATAAATGTAGAAATCTATCTTCATTTATAAAATAAATTTTATAACTTCATTTATGTCGATTCACCAGACGGTAAATCCATATTTTTAAAAAGGTTGATTTATAGGCCATGTGATGCCAATTACTCAAGCAGTACTGCCCACCGATTAATATCATAACAAATGTTGAATTACGATTCAACAATTAATAAACAAATCAATCATCTAATCAGGTTGGTCATATAGTTAATATAATGGGAATATGAAAATAAATTATAAATTTGAGGAATCCAGTTGGATCCCTCTAACTTGTTTTTCCCTACATCCATATACGTTACCTCAAATAATATTATTCAATTCAATAAACTGACGTAATATTCGACAACAAATAAATAACAGTAATCCAAGCATCCATATTTTACTTAGATATGTTTCTATTATTATAAACGTACCCAACAAGGTAAGTTACCTTGTTTGGGAATAATCATTAAAATAACGATTATATTTCATTTAAATTAAATTAATGTTTACATCAACCAATTCATCCAATATATATATATATATAAACATTTAGCACACAACAAACAATTTACAACCATATCACATAAATTAAATTCTGACTTATATAAAATATAAGTGGGTAAAAACTGAGTGAGTTATACTCACTTTGATTTCCGTCTGTTAACTATAGAGGTTCGATTACAGTTAAATTAAACAGTCGTTCAATTTAATTATAAATTCCATCTATCTTCGTCCATGTCCAAAACAGTTCCATAATGTGATGTTTGTTACCACGATTGCAGCGCAACTGGTTTGGGTCCATTCTATACACGGAATAAGAAGTTATTCGGGTTATACGTTAACACGATTTAAATTATTATTAACCCTAATTTAATTTATTATTAAACTTAATTAGAGTAACTACCTTAATTTCTAAACATAACAGCACCGATATAAAGTTCTTCCCCATTTATCTTCGTTCAGTCTAATCTTCATTTTCTTCTATTCATGAAGAGACCTACCAACATTACAAACTTTTCCACCATTTAACTGATTAATAAACGTTCTTAATTAATTAATTTCAATCTAGTTTAAGTTTGCTAAGAAATAAAAAAGGCCAGCATAATTAAATTGTATAAATTCAGGGCCAATTTCCTTTTTACTATTTCCATGTGCCTGCTCCAGTTACCAATCGCGATTTTATTCAAAATGATACCCCAAATCCCAAAACTCTGTTATTCATTCCCGGAAGAAATCCAAACCTGCTTCCAACTTTCTTTCTTCATTAATCTGTTCTTCAACAACCCATTCACGAACCAAGTTCACCAACGTCGCTCCACCAATGCTCCAGCGGAACCAGATCTGAACCCCCACAACGCTGCGCCCGACCATCCTCGTCCATCAGACTATGCCCAGCCAACTCGACATCTTCGCTGATCACCAATTTGTCTTTGAAAGTCGCGCCTTTCAGGCCATATTCCAAACAACACACGTGCTAGAATCAGATCATAACCGACCAATTTGGAGATCTTGCTGAGTACTTGAACTTTGCTGTTGAATGATTTATTTATTAGTGCGTGGATTTGGATGTAAAGAGGGCAGAAGATTTGTTGTTCTCGTTCATTCATTATAGTGATAGCGGCCAGAAAACAGTTTGACTTAGAAAACGCAAAAACTAGGGTTACTTTAGATTGAGGTGTATTTATATAGGTAAATATTTGTTATTAAATTAATAAACGAAACTTAATGCTGGTATTGTGTAAAATCCACCACATACAATCTCCAATCGAGATAAAACTCGTAATCGTAACATAAAGCAATATTCCAGACACGATGGAAAAGGTTTCGTCGAATTCCGAGATCAATTGTAAAAATCTCTTTATAATTCACAGGTGAATAATCATGCGTTTAAATTGTCCACGATTACAAAATAAATTCAAATAACTTGAAACTTGAAATACTACATTGACTAACCATTATGGGTTTAATAAAAATTGTTTCGTTGAAAATCGAAGTCGTTGGAAAAGCAGTTATGATTTTTTACGTGTAAAACAACGTTATTTTGGGCACCAAAGTACCCGATCTCCAAATATAATGAATTATATACCTATCCCGACTCTAGAAGTCAACATGAATCCAACGGAATTGGTTTCATAGGTTATTTTGATCGTTATCTTGAGTTACCAATCAATTCCTTTTAAATTGTATTAAATATATAATATTAACCGTCATAATTTATAAACGATTCCATAACGACTATTTAAAATTTTGAATTGGACATAACTAACAATCTATAACATGAAATCTTCTTGTTTCTCTTTCATTAGAAAATTATAGTCAAATAGAATCAGATGATTCTCGTTTCATAGAATTCTAACTTAAAATGGATTCTGAATATTCGTATAAAGTTCAAATCGAAAGTTATGAACTACCACGACGTTACGAGCTCGATTTGTACTAAATATAAATTTAAAGTTCAAAACCTCGATACAAACAAATTATATATTACAAAACCATTATAATTCCAAATCAATATTTAAAATAACAAATTAAATTAAATATCGGACTACCTAAAAATTTGGGACGTAACAATTCTCTTAGAAGAAGAGAGCGAAGGAACTATGGGATGCATTATCAGATGCATAACAATACATGTCTCTCTTTAATCAGATTATTCTTCAACACCAACTCTATTCCTTTAAAATGAAGCCTGGAATCTATCTCATGAAGTATTAAGAGGTAGATTAGCGAGCACTGGCTTTGATAATGATATTGAAGGCTTATCTATTCAAAAAGGTGAGACCAAAGCAGGTTGAAGAAAGATGGAGGACAAAGTTCTTCACAATCTCAGTCTAGAGGGTTTAAGAAGTTTAACTTGTTATTATTTTAAGAAACCAAGACACTTCATAGCACAATGTCCCAAGCTTGAAGGTAGAATGACACGACCCGAACTTCTCCGTGAAGGAAAGCACGAATTGCGTTGAGGACAAGACAAATAAGAACGCAAACAGAAGAACATTTCATTGTTATTACAAATATTCCATCAAATACTAGAATATACAGAGTATAAATGAATAAATTATATTCGATAAATATCAGAGATTACAAAAAATTACATAGCAGCGGAAAAACAATACAAAACACAACTAGAAGTAATACACGGATACAGAGCTTTCCGGATATTGTTCCAGCTGTAAGCTAGGATCCTGTGGATATAAATCTGCAAAATCAAAACTACTAGCTGCCTGTGTGGAAAATAGGGGCACCCAGAGTTTAGGTTAAAACAATAAACTCCAGGTCAGTCATGTAACTGGTGTGAGAACTAAAACAGTTATTAATCTTTATTTTAAAGTTCGGTAAACCAAGGGACCACGCCGTATAACACGGAACGGGTTTCCTCCCAAGAATACCAGTGCATAAAACAAACAGCGCAATGCTAAATAAAGAAAAATGAAGCTATTATAAGACCCATATCCCATCACACAATGCAACGCAAGCCGGAGGATAGGGTTTTTGCCTTATAATAGCCAAAGCATGCTTGATACGTTAAAATCCCATTACTTGATACTATTATAAATGTATAGTGTCAAAACAATTTCAATCATAAATATCAATCCTAGGCGGCATGAATGACCCATACCACTATGTCGCCATACTAGGTTCTACAAATAAAACCGCAATATCACGTATTGGAAATTGGATTTCCGTCATGAGTCGAGGCAAGGGGCAAGCTCCTCTCCGATTCGAGACACTCTAGCAAATGTCTCAGGACCCAACTATGATCCTTGGATCTTCAGGGCCGGTCCTCACCTAACTTTGGAGGATTAGTTATTCCTGAGCACACATTTCCCGGTCCTAACAGACCTATATCCGAGGCGCCTCGCATTCCAACAACCACACAGGTGAAAAGTATATAATTGTCAGGGCTGGTAGTCACTAACACCAACATAGCTAGAAAGAAACGTCGTGCTCTCCCTGTAGTCACTATCCCGTTTTTAACTCATACCGAGGTGTGAGGCTCGCAAATCCACGTTATACACAAAGCTACGTCACACGGACCATGCTTTTATCATCAACCACAAGACTTTGCTTTGCAACAGAAGCCTTGATCAATTGCCACTTACGCGTGCCACACTGGCAATTCACTCCATGCGACTGATGTCCATCGATATACAACCTCTGAGCTCGTACGTCTTAGAGAAGGGCGTTAAACAAGAGAATAAATTCTCCACCGCCAAACAGATGTATATTTAATAGAGATCAATCAACACAGAATAAAATCCAATGTCAGACACACAGTCCATTTACAAGTTCGTTCTGGGTCTGAACGAAACCGGAGGCACTTTCCCCGCATATCCATCGATCTCCAAGTACGTCTGGACGATCACCAACTGTTTCCCTCATCTTGGGTGTACAGCCCAATCGAGATCATCAGTAATCACCCAAACGATGTGAAGACTTCCGGTCTTCAACCACCGTCTTCATCTTCGACATCTCGTCGAATCGGTTATTCAGAATGGGTATAAATCCGGCCTTTCTGAATAACCCACGTATATGATAAACAAACATTACATAAACACAACAAACGCCTCATTCCAATTCAGAATATTCTTTTATTCACAAAATCACATTCTTAGGGAAAGGTTCCCATTAATTTTATCAAAGATAAATTCTTCTAAATTTATTCTTTAATCTTCCTTTGGATATCATTTCAAACTAGTCGGGATTAGCGAACCACACCGAAGTAATTATTTATTTTATTTCCCAATCCCAACCTATTCATCCCCTGGAGAAAAACTGGTAATACTCCATATCTAACACCACGGTGTTATCGGTAAAATTATTTACCGTTTCACGTTCAAATCTAATTAAAGATTTAACTATCGCTTTGGAGCAAAACTGGTGATACTCCATCCTCGATCACTTTTCAAATTCTATAGTTTAAATTATCAATTTACATTTCAATCTAATTAAAGATTCATTAAAACTCCACTTCGTTTTAATCTTTCCCCCAAATCAATATCATGTCTTTAACTGGGTTAAAGAACCAATGTCATCTAAAACACGATTCACGATAAACCCAAATCACATTTGATATTAAATACAAGGCTCTAAATAGAAAATATACTGGCTTATATTTAATATCAAATTCTGAAACCAACAAATATCGTATTGGAAATAACGATATAAAATATATCTTTCAAATTCCCATAACAATATCTGTAGAATCACGGAATCCAACATCGAAATATTCCAATGACAATTTCGATTCAAATCAACTTCCACTTTATATATATTGGAAATTCTGTTTATTTTCAAAACCAATTCAAATTCAATTTATTCATTTCAAAAATAAATTGATTTTAATTCTAGTTCAAAACTAGTTCATTTCGATAAAAATATATTTTTATCCTTTCAAATGTGGAATTTCATCCCTGTTCTTTTCAAATCATTTCCTATGATTTTACACTAATTATTAATATTTATAATAATTTTATCAAGGCCCGTACAGTCGATTTCCATCAACGGCCATCGAACTGCACTTACAGCGACCTTTTCCAAATTTTATTTGGACATAATTCCAAATCTAACTGTTATATTTCAAATTTCTAATATTCATTGGAAAGCTCTTTACGATACGAACCCAACGGTTCCTGTTTTAGGAGAATCCGACTGTCGGATCTCCCGTAATGTCCGTTCGAAGTTAATGGTCGAAATTCACAAACTACCGCGGCGCGGCACGTTCTATTCAGGCCATTATATATATAATACATATATATTATATATATTTCGTCGATTTCCTTTTAAAACGTATTTTATAAATCGTTTTAAATTCGTTTTCAAAACCATTTCAACTCTATATTCAATTTCAAATCAAAATTGAATATTTTATATCATTACTATATAAATGATAATATTTTCAAAACGTTATATTTTGAAATCACTACCTTTTCCATATTCATTATAAAAACGAATATAATCGATATAAATATCGCTCACGTCAAAATGGCGCAACTCTAATCAACGCGGCTTTATATATTTCAATAAATTCGTTATTCTATTCAACAAATGAATATTTATTCTATTCAACACATGAATCTATATTTCTTTCAACACATGACTAATCTCAACGCATGAGTACTGTCAACACACGACAATTTTTGTTATGTAATATATTTTATAAAATTATGGTATCTATCGTTTGATTTTTAATCAGACTCCAACCGTAAAGTAGATTCTAATCTTAAATATGATGAAGATGTAAATTTTATTGTTAAAATATTTTACTCAACACATGAATAGTTTCAACACATGAACATCGTCAACACATGACTATTTTTATATTCTAATATTCTTTATTTTCTTAATTGGAATGAGGCCCAATCAATTACCATATAACGTTAATTATATGGATTCCATACAACACATGTATATAAAGCAACGATAAACAATCAACCATCATCCAAAGTGCACCACACAACTGCATAAGCATCAAATATAAATAATTAATGCTTACACAGCCTGTCGACCAATCGATCGACATACAATTAAATAATTGGGATTAGTGTACGCCAAATATCATCCCAACACCCGTGTGGGGTTTCAAATCAACAAACACTGAATATTATTTGTGCAGTTGGGCGATGTGTAAAATTTATCATCCCAATCAATATCCTTCAAATAGGTGTACATAAACAAATCGGCCGATTTGTAAATGAATATTTATTTATTCACATTCACGTTAAAAATTATATATTTAATGATAATTAATTTATTTCAACACATGAATATGTTTTATTATCTATTTCACATCGACATCACAAACAATTTTCACAACACATCAATCAAACAAACAAGCCGTACATGGTCTGTGGACGACGGGTGTTGGGTGCTGCTAAGCACCGTCTGCATCCTAGTATATATTTCTAATTAGAAAAGTAAATTTAAAGTGAGAAGTTCTCACCCAAGCTATACCAAACACCGCGACTCTTCTTATGTGGAAGTCATCGCTGTTCTCGCCTTTTGTCACTTTCGTTGCCCGTAGCCACTACTTATATAAAAATCACATTTTTATATTCTTGCTATGTATATAAAAATCATATTTTTACACCGCTATTATATAAATAGGAATTCTATTTTTACACCGCTACTATATAGATAAAAATTCTATTTTTACAACGATGTGCATATAATAATGATTATATTTTTATCACGCTATTCTTCGTATAAAGATTTCGCCTTTTCAAATATAAAGATTTCGCCTTTTCAAATATAAAGGTTTCGCCTTTTATATGATAAAAATCACATTTTTATCACTTCTCTATATTTATAAAAATCAAAATTTTATAATATATTAAAATTGAATCTTTATGTTAATAAAAATCCTTTCTTTACTTAAATAAAAATCGTATCCTTATACGGTTAAAAATAGTATCTTTTCACGTCTACTTCTCCTATAAAAATCGATTTTTTATCAAATAAAAATCTCAGCTAAAAATCCATTCTTTTCTATATTAAAAATTTAATCTTTCCCCGCTACTTCACAAGAAAAATCAAATTTTATAGTGTAGAAAATCATATTTTTAACTAAGGCAAAATCATACTTTTATATACTTAAAGATCAGATTTTTACTTAATTAAAAAAAATCTTACCTTTATAAAGTTAAAAACCATATTTATAACTAACCTATTTATATAAAATTTCAGATTTAAAACAGTGTGAATGGTATAAAAACTGATTCAAAATAATGTTGATTTAAATTAAAACCCTAACCTTTCCCTGTGAAGACCAAACAACAGGAAACCGTCGTCACTACCATAACACCCGCTCACGTACGCCATTGCGGAGGACATCATCGGCGGAGCGACTTCAGATGGTTCCTATGCTGGGGTGGACGGCGGCCCACTATCTCGCGTGAAGGAGGAGGTGGCGGTTTCAAATTGATTTTGGGGACATGGGGGTTTGCACGCTGGAGAGAGTAGGGAGGAGAAGAAGGGGGCGGCGCGACTCTAGTGAGGGTGCGGCGGGCGGTGCAAGGCGACGAGGTCTGGCCACGAGATTAGGGATTGAGTTTTTTTTTTAATTTGAAACCGATCTGATTAATAAAGGAGGAGAGTGAGAAGATAAAGGGGGGTGGTTAAAGGAAATTATATATTATTTTATTTATTTTATTCTCTAAAAGCAACTTTGTATTTCGAACTCAGAATCGAACCCACCGACTGTCTTCCCTAGCTTATTACCCCCATTCCGAACACAATGGGATATGTCACGTAGGCCAATTTGACAATTTCGTTCAGTTTTCGTCAAAATCAAAATATAACTCTATATATTGAATTTGAACGCATATTTCAATTTATCGGGGCCATATACTAACTCTATAAATTCCTGAAAAATATTTTCTAGCTTCGTATTGACGATACGATCCTAACAAAACCAATTTCATCGAATTCTGAGACCGTTTGAAAAATGACCATTTTCCAGTCGACTAAAATCAACTAAAACTGGTCAAACACGTTTTCCTTTGCCACGCTCACATATTGATTCAAAAAAATTATGAAAATTGGAATCTAGCAATAATTTGACATCACGGATCCAACAAAAGTGGTTTCATCGAAAACCGAGGTCGTTTGCAAATTGGCTATTTTTAAGGGCCTGAATTCCATAGCGACTATTCTAAATTTTCAACTGGACATAACTTTTTATCCCCGCTGTGAAATTTTGATTTTTCGGATTCGTTGGAAAGATATTCTCAATTAGATTCCATTATTTTTAGTTTCGCTAAAATCTGGCTTTATTCGCACCCGGTACATTCATTTGAAGTTTGAAATCGAATTATCGAACTACCGCGCCATTTTCTGTTCTATTTATAATATATAAATAAATATTTGTATCCTAACGACGATTCATATAAATATATACGTTCGAATTCTATTCAAAATAAATTTCCGTCGTTATTATTTAAAATAATCCATCTTAAATAATCAAAATTCGCTAAAATTGCCAAAATAAAAATTTTAAACTGGCTCGCATTTTCCGGGTTGTTACATTCTCCCCCACTTAAAACTTTTCGTCCCCGAAAAGGAACGAAGCCGAAAGTTGTTTAACTAATCAACTCTACTTCCATTCTTTTCTTTACGGCTTAAGTTCTTCAACTTTTCAGTTTCTAAGAACTTTTCAAATTTTTCAAAAATTTGGCTAACACCCTAAATTTTCAAAAAATTTCGCCATAACCTCCCCTGCACCGGGAAAATCCTGAAATTTCCATACAGGCCTTCTGATCTCAAAAAGAAAAAGAAAAAGGCAAGCGGCTAACCAATCGGCTCATAAAATCATCATCACCCAAACAAAAAAGTAAATTATAGTAAATATGTACCTATTTGTCGGGCAAACATATTTTATTCTCTGCTCTAGCCTCCTTGCTATGACATGTTCAATGTAAGTACATGTATATGCAAGCAAATGCGATCATTTTCAATACAGTTCACTATTTGGTACAATTAGGCATAATGGTTCAAAATTATCAAACAAATAAACAAACAACACAATCATCAATCAATTAGTCGATTAACGTTTCAAATTCATAATTTTGATATATATACAGAAAATCATGTTTTTGATGCCAAATCCCAACAATAAACCGATATAGTTTTGGTTCTCACACCAGTCTATGGAATCATATAGAAATCACACCTTCGAAACACGAACATAAATATTGATGATGCCATGGTCATTATCAACATCATCTCCGGGCGACTAGAGTGTGATTCTATATCTATCCAGTATATTAAAACTTCGAATATACGTTCATGACGCGTATACGCGAAAACTTTATATATTGGATTGTCCAAATTCAAAATAAATAAATATTCAAATACGTATAAAGTGATTTAAACTTCAAAACAAAATTGTTTTCATTTGAAAAATATACTCTTCACACTCGTTCTAGGATACTACTGATCCTATCTCTAACGAGTCATTCTAATTGGATATTACTAATCCAATATCTGATGAATTCTTTTGTTCGGTTCTAATGTGTCTTGTTCTCGAGCTCTGTAAACCAGAGCTCTGATACCACTCTAAAACGACCCGAACTTCCCCGTGAAGGAAAGTCCGGATTGAGATGAGAACAACACACACCAGAATGTAGACAGAAAAACATTTCATTGTTATTACAACAATTCCATCAGATACAAGAATATACATAGTATAAATGAATAAATTACATTCGATAAATATCAGAGATTACAACAAATTACATAGCAACGGAAAAACAATACAAAACACAACTAGAAGTAATACACGGATACAGAGCTTTCCGGATATCGTTCCAGCTGTAAGCCAGGATCCTATGGATATAAATCTGCAAAACCAAAACTATTAGCTGCCCGTATGGAAAATAGGGGCACCCAGAGTTTAGGTTAAAACAATAAACTCCAGGTCAGTCATGTGACTGGTGTGAGAACTAAAACAGTTATTAATCTTTATTTTAAAGTTCGGTAAATCAAGGGACCAAGTCGTATAACACGGAACGGGTTTCCTCCCAAGAATACAGTACATAAAACAAACAGCGCAATGCTAAATAAAGAAAAATGAAGCTATTATAAGACCCAGGTCCCATCAAACAATGCAACGCAAGCCGGAGGATAGGGTTTTACCTTATAATAGCCAAAGCATGCTTGATACGTTAAAAACACATTATTTGATACTATTATAAATCTATAGTGTCAAAACAATTTCAATCATAAATATCAATCCTAGGCGGCATGAATGACCCATACGACTATGTTGCCATATGAGGTTCTACAAATAAAACCGCAATATCACATATTGGAAATTGGATTTCCATCATGAGTCGAGGCAAGGGGCAAGCTCCTCTCCGATTCGATACACTCTAGCAAATGTCTCAGGACCCCACTATGATCCTTGGATCTTCAGGGCCGGTCCTCACCTAACGTTGGAGGATTAGTTATCCCTGAGCACACGTTTCCCGGTCCTAACAGACCTATATCCGAGGCGCCTCGCATTCCAACAACCACACAGGTGAAAAGTATATAAATGTCAGGGCTGGTAGGTCACTGACACCACCATAGCTAGAAAGAAACGTCGTTCTCTCCCTGCAGTCACTATCCCGTTTTTGACTCATACCGAGGTGTGAGGCTCGTGAATCCACGTTATACACAAAGCTACGTCACATAGACCATGCTTTGATCATCAACCACAAGACTTTGCTTTGCAAAAGAAGACTTGATCAATTGCCACTTACGCGTGCCACACTGGCAATTCACTCCATGCGACTGATGTCAATCGATATACAACCTATGAGCTCGTACGTCTCAGAGAAGGGCGTTAAGCAAGAGAATAAATTCTCTGCCGCCAAACAGATGTATATTTAATAGAGATCAATCAACACAGAATAAAATCCAATGTCAGACACTCGGTCCATTTACAAGTTCGTTCTGGGTCTAAACGAAACCGGAGGCACTTTCCCCGCATATCCATCGATCTCCAAGTACGTCTGGACGATCACCAACTGTTTCCCACATCTTGGGTGTACAACCCAATCGAGATCATCAGTAATCACCCAAACGATGTGAAGACTTCCGGTCTTCAACCACCGTCTTCATCTTCGACATCTCGTCGAATCGGTTATTCAGAATGGGTATAAATCCGGCCTTTCTGAATAACCCACGTATATGATAAACAAACGTTACACAAACACAACAAACGCCTCATTCCAATTCAGAATATTCTTTTATTCACAAAATCACATTCTTAGGGAAAGGTTCCCATTTATTTTATCAAAGATAAATTCTTCTAAATTTATTCTTTAATCTTCCTTTGGATATCATTTCAAACTAGTCAGGATTAGCAAACCATACCGACCCAATCCCAACCTATTCATCCCCAGGAGCAAAACTGGTAATACTCCATATCTAACACCACGGTGTTAACGGTAAAATTAATTATCATTTCACGTTCAAATCTAATTAAAGATTTAACTATCGATTTGGAGCAAAACTGGTGATACTCCATCCTCGATCACTTTTCAAATTCTATAGTTTAAATTATCAATTCACATTTCAATCTAATTAAAGATTCATTAAAACTCCACTTCGTTTTAATCTTTCCCCCAGATCAATATCCTGTCTTTAACTAGGTCAAAGAACCAATGTCATCTGAAACAAGATTCACGATAAACCCAAATCACATTTGATATTAAATACAAGGCTCTGAATAGAAAATATACCGGCTTATATTCAATATCAAATTCTGAAACCAACAAATATCGTATTGGAAATAACGATATAAAATATATCTTTCAAATTCCCATAACAATATCTGTAGAATCACGGAATCCAACATCGAAATATTCCAATGACAATTTCGATTCAAATCCACTTCCACTTTATATATATTGGAAATTCTGGTTATTTTCAAAACCAATTCAAATTCAATTTATTCATTTCAAAAATAAATTGATTTTAATTCTAGATCAAAACTAGTTTATTTCGATAAAAATATATTTTTATCCTTTCAAATGTGGATTTTTTTTTCATCCCAGTTCTTTTCAAATCATTTCCTATGATTTTACACTAATTATTAATATTTTTAATAATTTTATCAAGGCCCGTACAGTCGATTTCCATCAACGGCCATCGAACTGCACTTACAGCGACCTTTTCCAAATTTGATTTGGACATAATTCCAAATCCAACCGTTAGATTTTAAATTTCTAATATTTATTGGAAAGCTCTTTTTGATACGAACCCAACGGTTCCGGTTTTAGGAGAATCCGACGGTCGGATCTCCCGTAATTTCCGTTCGAAGTCAATGGTCGAAATTCACGAACTACCGCGGCGCGGCGCGTTCTATTCAGGCCATTATATATATATAATATATATATATATACTTCGTCGATTTCCTTTTAAAACGTATTTTATAAATCGTTTTAAATTCGTTTTCAAAACCATTTCAACTCTATATTCAATTTCAAATCAAAATTGAATATTTCATATCATTACTATATAAATGATAATATTTCCAAAACGTTATATTTTGAAATCACTACCTTTTCCATATTCATTATAAAAACGAATATAATCGATATAAATATCGCTCACGTCAAAATGGCGCAACTCTAATCAACGCGGCTTTATATATTTCAATAAATTCGTTATTCTATTCAACAAATGAATATTTATTCTATTCAACACATGAATCTATATTTCTTTCAACACATGACTAATCTCAACGCATGAGTACTGTCAACACACGACAATTTTTGTTATGTAATATATTTTATAAAATTATGGTATCTATCGTTTGATTTTTAATCAGACTCCAACCGTAAAGTAGATTCTAATCTTAAATATGATGAAGATGTAAATTTTATTGTTAAAATATTTTACTCAACACATGAATAGTTTCAACATATGAACATCGTCAACACATGACTATTTTTATATTCTAATATTCTTTATTTTCCCAATTGGAATGAGGCCCAATCAATTACCATATAACGTTAATTATATGGATTCCATACAACACATGTATATAAAGCAACGATAAACAATCAACCATCATCCAAAGTGCACCACACAACTGCATAAGCATCAAATATAAATAATTAATGCTTACACAGCCTGTTGACCAATCGATCGACATACAATTAAATAATTGGGATTAGTGTACGCCAAATATCATCCCAACACCCGTGTGGGGTTTCAAATCAACAAACACTGAATATTATTTGTGCAGTTGGGCGATGTGTAAAATTTATCATCCCAATCAATATCCTTCAAATAGGTGTACATAAACAAATCGGCCGATTTGTAAATGAATATTTATTTATTCACATTCACGTTAAAAATTATATATTTAATGATAATTAATTTATTTCAACACATGAATATGTTTTATTATCTATTTCACATCGACATCACAAACAATTTTCACAACACATCAATCAAACAAACAAGCCGTACATGGTCTGTGGACGACGGGTGTCGGGTGCTGCTAAGCACCGTCTGCATCCTAGTATATATAATTTAACTAGAAAAGGAAATTTAGAGTGAGAAGTTCTCACACTAATTTTTTTTCTAACGCCTTTTCTGAACTGCTGAATTGTTGTTCGAGCTCCAGACTTCACATACAAGCTCAAATCTTAAATCCATCTTCTTTTTAGCACAAGCACGGCATTCTGAACAACTTTTGCCTAAGGGACTTTTTTCCGAAAATGCTCTAATTCGTCAGAATTCGCGAAAGTACAAGAATTTTACCGCTTTCAGACAGCAGAATTTGAACGCGTTTTCCGAGCAGCTCTGAACTCCAAAACATGACTTCCACATAGCCAAATCGAAGAGAATTTCGTGTTCTACAACTTTGGTTCAGAGGGACTTTGGCCAGAAACGCGCCGTTTGAGAGTTATTGGCGAAATGCGGTTAGGGGCTTGTTTGCAAAATGGGTAATTAGTGTAAAATGGGTTTTTGGTGACCGGGGGGCCACTGCCGGAATTGAGGAGGGGGAAGGGGGCGCTGGACCTGATGTGAGGTGGGGAGGCGGCTAAGGGGCGGCGGCGGTGGTTGTGGTGGCCGTGGTGGTGGTGGTGGCTTCTAAGGTTTGCAAAATCACATAAAAGAGAGGAGAGAGAGAGGAGGAGGAGGGGAAGAGGAGGAGGGGGTGCGGTCGGCGGTCGGAGGCCGGTGGTGGCTGGTATAGGAGGGGGCAGCGGCAAAGGGGGTGGAGCTCCCAATTAAAGAGGAAAAAGAAGAAAAGAGAGGAAGAGAGAAAGTGAGAAAGAAAAGGAAGTAAAAGTGTTTATATGCTCGTTTCCCGCATATCGCCTGAACGCTAACGATCTCCAATCGCCGCGGATTTCGAACACGAGATAGTAGACGTGAAGACGAGTCGAACAAAATAAGTTTCGTCGAATTCCGAGTTCGTTTGACCGTTCAAAAAAAATCACGAAAATGCTTAGATAAGCTCTTAAAATGCGATTTTGGCGCACCTTTTCTTCTCGCACGCTCACACGCTAACTCCGAAAATCATTCCCTCTTCGATTTAACCATTATTAGGCGATATAAATCCAAAAAAAAAGTAGAATCGAATTCTGAGGTCGTATCAGTAATGTTCCTTTGTAAAATGACTGCACGTTTTTAAACAAATGGTTTTGCTTCGCACGGCTACATACTGACTCCGTTCGACGCGCACTTTGGAACTCAACAATAATTTGTCATTGTAAATCCATAAAAATTTATCTCGTCGAATTCTAAGCTCTTATGTAAAATTTCACTTTTTAAGGGCTATGTTTTGCTAACCGAAAAGCTCAAGCCCATTGCCACTATTCCGGATATCGGAATATATCGAAGCTTATACTTTTCGGAGTTCTAAACGGCATTTTGAACTCAATGGAAGTTGTTTCGAGTCCAAATTCATCCGTATGCAAAATTTGACTTTTTGGGCCATGCATAATTTACATAGCGACTATTCTGAATTTTCAACTGGGCATAACTTTTGATTTCCGCTATGAAATTTCGATTTTTCAGATTCGTTGGAAAGATATTCTTAACTAGATTCTAATATTTTTGGTTTCGCTAAAATCCGGTTTATTTTGAATCATGTACATTCATTTGAAGTTTGAAATCGAATTATCGAACTACCACGCCATTTTCAATTCCTTTTATAATTATAAATAAATATTTATATTCTAACGACGTTCTATATAAATATACACATTCGAATTATATTCAAAATAAATTTCTCGTCGTTATTATTTAAAATAATTCATTTTAAATATTCAAAATTCATTAAAATTGCCAAAATAAAAATTTTAAACTGGCTCGGAATTTTCGGGTTGTTACATTCTCCCCCACTTAAAACTTTTCGTCCCCGAAAAGGAAAGAAGCCGAAAGTTGTTTTAAAAACCAACTCAACGTTCATTCTGGCTTCCATTCTCCAACTTTTCAATTTCTGAGAATTTTCAAATCTTTCAAAAATTTGGCTAACACCCGGAATTTTCAAAAAATTTCGCCATAACCTCCTTTGTACGGTGAGAGGTTTGGAAATTTATTGGGCCGTATTAGGTACCCAATAAATCCTATAAAGCATACACATATTTATAGTGATATATTCTGGTGTTTACAGGGGAGCGTGTATTGATAATAACTTCAGAGAATAAATTCTCGTCACCATATCAAAGCCTGGGGGAGTGTGTATTTTAAATGCTCCAGAGGATAAATCCTCGTCACCTAGTCCCGTGTGGGAAATAAATAGTCTATGTGCCGTATCTAATAACTAGAGAGACGTGATTATTGTCAACTCTAAACCCGTGTGGGGTTTTTATTAATCTGGCAATTTTATCGTTACAATTTTATATTGTCCATATCAGTCATCAGTTCAACCTGTAAAATATAGTCATCGCCATACAAGCCTCTCGCTCGTATGGTAAATCTTTCACCTCGTCACACAAGCTCCAAATGCTTATGTGGTATATGATGAAGTATGCCTATCTTCCAGAAGTATGTCATGTAATGTAGTTCAAAATTAATTGTTGCTATCCTACGGCGATGTTTATTATTTACACACAGAATAACCAGCACTCCGCATCCAATGGCACTCACAGGAGTTGATATAATAATAAAAGTGTGCATCCAACTCATTAAGGTTTACCTATTTGTCGGGCACGCAAATAAAATCTTTACTCAACAGCTATCCAATTTCCTGTTCAAACATATATAATGCACAAGTATATATTTCTAACTATTTTCTAATCAGTTCAATGTGTGATTTAATTGAATAAATTTGTTCTAGTTTTTATTGATGATATTCTAATCTTCTCTAAATCAAAGGCTGAAAAGGAACATAACAATGGAAGCCAAAAAGGAAGGAAGCCGAAAGTTGTTTAACAAATCAACTCAACTTCCTTTATTTTGACTACGGCTTAAGTTATTCAACTTTTCAGTTTCTAAGAACTTTTCAAATTTTTCAAAAATTTGGCCAACACCCTAAATTTTCGAAAAGTTTCGCCATAACCTCCCCTGCACCGGGAGCACCGGGAAAATCCCGAAATTGCCATACAGGCCTTCTGATCTCAAAAAGAAAAAGCCAAGCTGCTAGCCAATCGGCTCATAAAATCATCATCACCCAAACAAAACAGTAAATTATGGTAAATATGTATCTATTTGTCGGGCAAACAAATTTTATTCTCTGATCTAGCCTCCTTGCTATGACCTGTTCAATGTAAGTACATGTATATGCAAGCAAATGCGACCACTTTTCAATACAATTCAATATGTGATATAATTAGGCATAAATGGTTCAAAATTATTAAACAAACAACACAAACATCAATCAATTAGTGAATTAGAGTTCAAAATTCATAATTTTGATACATATGCAAAAATCATGTTTTTGATGCCAATTCACAACAATGTATTCTAGCTAATTTTGGTTCTCACACCAGTCTAATGGAAATATATAGAAATCACACCTTCGAAATACGAACATAAATACTGATGATGTGGCCACATCATCAGAATTATCCTGAGGTGTCTAGAATGTGACTCTATATCTATCCAGTATATTAAAACTTCGAATATACGTTCATGACGCGTATACACGAAATCTTTATATACTCGATTGTCCAAATTCAAAATAAATAAATAATCAAATACGTATAAAACGATTTAAATTTTCAAAACAAAATTGTTTTCATTTGAAAATAAATATACTCTTCACACTCGTTCTAGGATACTACTGATCCTATCTCTAACGAGTAATTCTAATTGGATATTACTAATCCAATATCTGATGAGTTCTTTCGTTTGGTTCTAATGTATCTTGTTCTCGAGCTCTGTAAACCAAAGCTTTGATACCAAACTGAGACGACCCGAACTTCCCCGTAAAGGAAAGCATGGATAGAATTGAGTACAAGACAAAATAGAACGCAGACGGAAGAACATTTCATTGTTATTACAACAATTCCATCAGAATACAAGAGTATACAGAGTATATATGAATAAAATACATTCGATGAACATCAGAGATTACAATAAATTACATAGCAGCGGAAAAATATACAAAACACAACTGAAAGTTATACACGGATACAGAGCTTTCCGAGCATCGTTCTAGCTGTAAACCAGGTTCCTGTGAATATAAATCTGCAAAACCAAAACTACTAGCTGCCCGTGTAGAAAATAGGGGCACCCAGAGTTTAGGTTAAAACAATAAACTCCAGGTCAGTTATGGGACTGGTGTGAGAACTAAAACAGTTATTAATCTTTATTTTAAAGTTTGGTAAATCAAGGGACCACGCCGTATAACACGGAACGGGTTTCCTCCCAAGAATACCAGTGCATAGAACAAACAGCGCAATGCTAAATAAAGAAAAATGAAGCTGTTATAGGACCCAGGTCTCATCACACAATGCAACGCAAGCCGGAGGATAGAGTTTTTACCTTATAACAGCCAAAGCATGCTTGATACGTTAAAAACACATTATTTGATACTATTATTAGTGTATAGTGTCAAAACAATTTCAATCATAAATATCAATCATAGGCGGCATGAATGACCCATACCATTATGTCGCCAAACTAGGTTCTACAAATAAAACCGAATTATCACGTATTGGAAATTGGATTCCAACATGAGTCGAGGCAAGGGGCAAGCTCCTCTCCGTTCGAGACACTCTAGCAAATGTCTCAGGACCCCACTTTGATCCTTGGAATCGGCTGGGCCGGTCCTCTCTTACTTTTGAGGATTGGCAATTCCTGAATACACGTTTCCCGGTCCTTACAGACCTATATCCGAGGCGCCTCGCTTTCCAACAACCACACAGGTGAAAAGTATATAAATGTCAGGGCTGGTAGGTCACTGACACCACCCTAGCTAGAAAGAAACGTCGTGCTCTCCCAGCGGTCCGTCTCCCGTTCTTGACTCATACCGAGGTGTGAGGCTCACGAATTCACGTTATACACAAAGCTATGCCACACAGGCCGTGCTTTGATCATCAACCAAAAGACTTTGCTTTTCAACAAAAGCCTTGATCAATTACCACTTACGCGTGCCACACTGGCAATTCATGCCATGCGACTGATGTCCATCGATATATAACCTCTGAGCTCGTACGTCTCAGAGAAGGGCGTTAAGCAAGAGAATAAATTCTCCGCCGCCAAACAGATGTATATTAAATAGAGATCAATCAACACAGAATAAAATCCAATGTCAGACACACAATCCATTTACAAGTTCGTTCTTGGTCTAAACGAAACCTGAGGCACTTTCCTCGCATATCCATCGATCTCCAAGTACGTCTGGACGATCACCAACTGTTTCCCTCATCTTGGGTGTATAGCCCAATCGAGATCATCAGTAATCACCCAAACGATGTGAAGACTTCCGGTCTTCAACCACCATCTTCATCTTCGACATCTCGTCGAATCGGTTATTCAGAATGGGTATAAACCCTGCATTTCTGAATAACCCACGTATATGATAAACAAATGTTATACAAACACAACAAATGCCTCATTCCAATTCAGAATATTCTTTTATTCACAAAATCACATTCTTAGGGAAAGGTTCCCATTAATTTTATCCAAGATAAATTCTTCTAAATTTATTCTTTAATCTTCCTTTGGATATCATTTCAAACTAGTCGGGATTAGCGAACCACACCAAAGTAATTATTTATTTTATTTCCCAATCCCAACCTATTCATCCCATGGAGAAAAACTGGTAATACTACATATCTAACACCACGGTGTAATCGGTAAAATTAATTACCATTTCACGTTCAAATCTAATTAAAGATTTAACTATCGCTTTGGAGCAAAACTGGTGGTACTCCATTCTCGATCACCTTTCATATTTGATAATTTAAATTATCAATTCATTTTTTAATCTAACTAAAGATTCATTAAAACTCTACTTAGTTTTATTCTTTTCAAAAATCAACATCCTGTCTTTAACTGGGTTAAAGAACCAATGTCATCTAAAACACGATTCACGATAAAACCAAAATCACACTCTATTGTTAATCGGGTTAAAGAACAGGTGTTGTTCAAAATACCGCTCACGATAAACCCAAAAACCAATTCAAATTCAATTCCAATTAAATATTATTTAATTGATACACTTCATTAAATATAAATAGAAAGATTTAATATTTTTCGCTATTGGGCTTAAGAACAGTGTTAATGAAGACACCATTCACGACAAACCCAAATCACATTTGATATTAAATACAAGGCTCTGAATAGAAAATATACCGGCTTATATTCAATATCAAATCCTGAAACCAACAAATATCGTATTGGAAATAACGATATAAAATATATCTTTCAAATTCCCATAACAATATCTGTATAGCCACGAAATCCAACATCGAAATATTCCAAAGATAATTTCGATTCAACTCCAGTCCAATTCACGTATTGGGAATATTGATTATTTTTAAAATCACTTTCAAATTCAATTTATTTATTTCAAAAATAAATTGATTTTAATTCTAGCTCAAAACTAGTTCATTTCGATAAAAATCTATTTTTATCTTTTCAAATATGGAGTTTTTCATCCCAGTTCTTTCCAATCCATATATTATGATTTTACACAAATTATTAATATTTTTAATAGTTTTATCAAGGCCTATACAGTCGATTTCCAACAACGGCCATCGAACTGCACTTACAACGACCTTTTCCGAAATTGATTTGGACATAATTCCAAATCCAACTGTTAGATTTCAAATTTCTATTATTCATTGGAAAGCTCTTTTCGATACGAACCCAACGGTTCCTGTTTTAGGAGAATCCGACGGTCGGATCTCCCGCAACGTCAATTCGAAGTCAATGGTCGAAATTCACGAACTGCCGCGGCGCGGCGCGTTCAATTCCGGCCATTATATATATAATATATGTATATATATTATATATATTTCATCGATTTCCTTTTAAAACGTATTTTATAAATCGTTTTAAATTCGTTTTCAAAACCATTTCAACGCTACATTCAATTTCTAATCAAAATTGAATATTTCATATCATTACTATATAAATGATAATATTTTCAAAACGTTATATTCTGAAATCACTTCTTTTCTATATTCATTATAAAAACGAATATAATCGATATAAATATCGTTCACGTCAAAATAGCGCAACTCTAATCAACACGGCTTTATATATTTCAATAAATTCGTTATTCTATTCAACAAATGAATATTTATACTATTCAACACATGAATCTATATTTCTATTCAACACATGACTAATCTCAACACATGAGTACTGTCAACACACGACTATTTTTGTTATGTAATATATTTTATAAAATTATGGTATCTATCGTTTGATTTTGAATTAGACTCCAACCGTAAAGTTGGTTCTAATCTCAAATATGATAAAGATGTAAATTTTATTGTTAAAATATTTCACTCAACACATATATAGTTTCAACACATGAACATCGTCAACACATGACTATTTTAATATTCAACACATGAATTTTCTTTTATAATATTCATTATTTTCCCGATTGGAATGAGGCCCAATCAAATATCATATAACGTTAATTATATGGATTCCATACAACACATGTATATAATAGCAACGATAACCAATCAACCATCATCCAAAGTGCACCACACAACTGCATAAGCATCAAATATAAATAATCAACGCTTACACAGCCTGCCGACCAATCGATCGACATACAATTAAATAATTGGGATTAGTGTACACCAAATATCATCCCAAAACCCGTGTGGGGTTTCAAATCAACAAACACTGAATATTATTTGTGCAGTTGGGCGATGTGTAAAATTTATCATCCCAATCAATATCAGTCAAATCAGTGTATATAAACAAATCGGCCGATTTGTTTATAAATATTCATTTATTCACATTCACGTTAAAAATTATATTTTCAACGATAAGTAATTTATTTCAACCATCTACATTTTATTATCGATTTCACATCCACATCACAAACAAATTTCACAACACATCAAACAAGCATTCAAGCCGTCCATGGTATGTGGACGACGGGTGTCGGATGCTGCTAAGCACCGTCTGCATCCTAGTACATATAATTTAACTAGAAAAGGAAATTTAGAGTGAGAAGTTCTCACTGTTTTAACGCCTTTTCTGAACTGCTGAATTGTTGTTCGAGCTCCAGACTTCGCATACAAGCTCAAATCTTCAATCCATCTTGTTTCTAGCACAAGCACGGCATTCAGAACAACTTTTGCCTAAGGGACCTTTTGCCGAAAATGCTACAATTCGCCAGAATTCGCGAAAGTACACAAATTTTACTGCTTTCAGACAGCAGACTTTGAACGCGTTTCCGAGCAGCTCCGAACTCCAAAACATGACTTCCATATACCCAAATCGAAGAGAATTTCGTGCTCTACAACTTTGGTTTAGAGGGACTTTGGCCAGAAACGCACCGTTTGAGGGTTATTGGCGAAATACGGTCAGGGGCTTATTTGCAAATCGGGTGATTAGTGTAAAATGGGTTTTTGGTGACCGGGGGGCCCACGGCCGGAATTAAGGAGGGGGAAGGGGGCGCTGGACCTGATGTGAGGTGGGGAGGCGGCTAAGGGGCGGCGGCGGCGGCGGCGGTGGCCGTGGTGGTGGTGGCTTCTAGGGTTTGCAAAATCACATAAAAGAGAGGAGAGAGAGAGGAGGAGGAGGGGAAGAGGAGGAGGAGGTGCGGTCGGCGGTCGGAGGCCGGTGGTGGCTGGTGGAGGAGGGGGCAGCGGCAAAGGGGGTGGAGCTCCCCATTAAAGAGGAAAAAGAAGAAAAGAGAGGAAGAGAGAAAGTGAGAAAGAAAAGGAAGTAAAAGTGTTTATATGCTCGTTTCCCGCTTATCGCCTGAATGCTAACGATCTCCAATCGCCGCGGATTTCGGACACGAGATAGTAGACGTGAAGACGAGTCCAACGAAACAAGTTTCGTCGAATTCCGAGTTCGTTTGACTGTTCAAAAAAAATCACGAAAATGCTTAGATAAGCTCTAAAAATGCGATTTTGGCGCACCTTTTCTTCTCGCACGCTCACACGCTAACTCCAAAAATCATGCCCTCTTGGATTTAACCATTATTAGGCGATACGAATCCAGAAAAAAAAAGTAGAATCGAATTCTGAGGTGGTATCAGTAATGTTCCTTTGTAAAATGACTACACGTTTTTGAACAAATGGTTTTGCTTCGCACGGCCACATACTGACTCCGTTCGACGCGCACTTTGGAACTCAACAATAATTTGTAACTGTGAATCCATAAAAATTTATCTCGTCGAATTCTGAGCTCGTATGTAAAATTTCACTTTTTAAGGGCTATGTTTTGCTAATCGAAAAGCTCAAGCCCATTGCCACTATTCCGGATATCGGAATATATCGAAGCTTATACTTTTCGGAGTTCTAAACAGCATTTTGAACTCAATGGAAGTGGTTTCGAGTCCAAATTCACCCGTATGCAAAATTTGACTTTTTGGGCCATGTATAATTTACATAGCGACTATTCTGAATTTTCAACTGGGCATAACTTTTGATTTCCGCTATGAAATTTCGATTTTTCAGATTCGTTGGAAAGATATTCTCAACTAGATTCTAATATTTTTGGTTTCGCTAAAATCCAGTTTATTTTGAATCCTGTACATTCATTTGAAGTTTGAAATCGAATTATCGAACTACCACGCCATTTTCAATTCCTTTTATAATTATAAATAAATATTTATATTCTAATGACGATCTATATAAATATACACATTCGAATTATATTCAAAATAAGTTTCTCGTCGTTATTATTTAAAATAATTCATTCTAAATATTCAAAATTCATTAAAATTGCCAAAATAAAAATTTTAAACTGGCTCAGAATTTCCGGGTTGTTACAGTAATGATGCTTCACTACTACAAAATTGGCATGTTGCTTCTGTTGTCTAACCCTTATTGCTTTTGTTCAACAAACGAAGCAAATGCGTACGTATTAAAAGTTTTTTCTTCAGCTGGGGAAAAAAATCATTTTTTTCTTTGATTTCTTACCCCTGTTGCTTCGGTTCAACATCAGAAGCAAATAGATCCAAATGTGTTGCTTCTGGTACACAATGAAAGCAATAAAAACGTCCTTTTTGCTTCCATTCCTAGCGGTTCAAAAAAGAATTGGACCTTATTTTTTTGCTTCTATTGTGCATGCATCAGAAGCAAAAAAAACATATTTCAATAAAAAAAACCTCTTTCAAATCACTAAAACTCTAAAAAAAGCAATTGATATATATTACAAATAGTTATCTTTTGCAACTATATAATCGTTCTATATAGCAATATAAATTGGATAATTGAATGTAATAGTTTCATTCATTGTATTATTATAATTATTTACACATTTAAGAGCCATACCATAACTGAAAACAAAATAATTTAGTAATACTGTTAATAAACAGGTCTTAACACAATAAATTACTAAGTACAAACTTAGAACTACAACTTACTAATTATAAAATCATGGTTTTAAGATGGAACGCAGTATTTACAAAATGCAGCTCTCTGAGGGGCTGTGCAGTTAAAGCGCTTAGCGGTGCTACAAGGATAGAGGTGTAAAAAGCTATAGCGGGGATAAAACGGGGAAATAGACGAGATATAGTGAAGGGCAAAAATGTTAATTAGATGTAAAATATATAATTAATTATCATTATCACATCATTTTTGTAGAAGAAACAAATATTTATTAATACTATATAACAAAATCAAAGAATATCATGGTTATGCACAATAGATTCAAGGATTACTATAAATTTCTATCTTATATAAGGCACTTATGACTTAAAATTAACTTTATACATTAACCTTTTCAATTTATTTTAAAAAAGAACTACTAAAATCATCATATGTATATTAATATTGCTAAAGCGAGTGCTAAATAACATTGACTAAGAAGGTGCAACAGAAAATAGCGGGGCTTTAAAGCGAAACTACTGTTCATCAGTGCTAATTGAAATAACATAGTGGTTGGAGAGCACTATGGGATATAGCGTAGATTTTATGGGACTTTGACTGCATAGCTGAGAGGAATATATAGTTTCTCATTGATTTCTTCAAACATGCTTTGTTGGCTACAGTTTGACTTAATGTAGTACCAGGACAACAAAATAAAATAAACTTTTAGCTCCAGTTTAATGCCACTCTAATTAAAGAAGAAGAAAAATCACTTAGTCAAACCACATCTATTCTGAAACCCTCTCAACCTGCAACGTTACTGCAATCAAATACTTCTTTAACTATTACATCAAACATACATAAAGGAAATCAAAATTAAATGATA
Source organism: Allium sativum (assembly GCA_030737875.1). Taxonomy (NCBI): domain Eukaryota; kingdom Viridiplantae; phylum Streptophyta; class Magnoliopsida; order Asparagales; family Amaryllidaceae; genus Allium; species Allium sativum. The sequence goes on from CM060920.1 coordinate 628,195,390, forward strand.
TTTTACAGACTTTTTATTACAATCAAAAAAAATCTTTTTGTATGTTACTCTAATGTTTGATATTGACTCATTGATCTTCATAAAGCCCGAACATGACACGATCTCCTCTATCGTAAATAGCCTTGATACACTCAGATAGGCCACTATCCTAGCTGCAATATACTATATTATTTGCGCAAACTCTGGTCATCATGGTAGCCACGTCGGCCATCAAATCCAACATATGTTTGATGCATATTTTGATACCTGCATCTATCGTTGAGATTCTCAGTTAGAGGCTATGCCCTTTTTTTCCATTTGCTAGAATGAACCTGGATAGAACTCACTATATATAATTGTCACCTTAAAACTCCACAATTATATTAAGGAAAAACGAACTCCTTTGCTAATGAAGCTTCACTGTGATATAAGCTTAACACATGATTAGGCTTAGGCACGCAACTCAACATTTCCATTACTAACTAAATTTGATGAAATATGAAGAAAATATAACTTGACACTTGGCTATTATACAAATTAAAGAAAATATAAGACTTAACGAACTGAATCCACTTCCACTACTCGGTTGTTACACTCAGATGGAATTCCCCTAATAACCACCAAACTTTTGTCTTATGACCAATGCTTGCCACTATTTGATAGGATGATCAATAAACTTTATAACTGGACAACGCATCTCCTTACTCAAGCAAACCAACTCACTATTCAACTCTGTATCAGTTACCATGATTTCTTACTGTTGCAGGGAAATCATCCTTCCCAAGAAATTTGTCGCTATGCTTAATAGATCTATAAACCACTTCTTATGGCATGGTGATAGATTTTCTAATAACCCCATAGCATATGCTTTTAGTAAAATTAGTAGGCCTAAGAACAAGTGTCGGTTAGATCACCATGTGACAATTGATGCGTAAATATGGAACTATATCCTCTCTTTACCCCCAGTTCAAACCGTTTAATAAATAACCGTTGCCTCATATAATTACCTACCATACTAGCATTTTTGCATGCACAACCCTAGTTTTTCCTATTTTTGATTTCTTAAGTTTTCAACATCCTTATGGCATCAGACTGCACCTTTCAACCATTCCAAACTTCATAATATCATTCCATATCATTCTCTTTACCCATTTCTAATCATTTCAACATTTTAAATTTAAATATAAGTTAACCCATTCTAATCATCACCTAGAATAGACTCACAGTATTGAAGATATTTTAGTATGATGCAACTAAAAGAGACGAGAATAAACTCACAATATTGAAGCATATACGACGACTACATCAAGTTATGCATTATATAACTAGCCATATTATCTCGAACCTCGTCAAACTCTTATTGGCCATAAGAATCAACCTGTATAAAATTTTGTAATTAAAAGATATATTTTTTCAAAAAAATTAATTATACAATTACTTAATTTAAAATACGAAGGGAAAGATAAAACTAAGAAAGTTTTACCTCGTGTAACTCGATAATTTGACGGTGGTTTTTTATTATATCATGCATATACCTCATCACATAATATGTACTATCCGTTGATCCTAGTTGTTGGGGACACCATAACAATATTTCAAGAAAATTAAATAGACAGTTTAAAATGGGTTTATATCCAAAACAACATAAAAGTTTAGTATTATAATTACTATTGTTACAAAACTGATCACCTTAACAATCTTCCATTTCAAGGTACTCACCCGGCATTTGTCGTCGTATGGTTATATGTTTTGAAGGCCCTTAATATGTAACAAATGTTAAAACAGTAATTAATGCAACAAAATAAAAATATACAATTCGTTAACTCTTCGTGTAGATTAGATACACCGCTATATAATTAGTTTGATTTTATCACATATCCACAAAGCCAAAAGGATATTAAAAAGAAAACAATAAAACATACATATTCACTTTTGGCTTGATTTCCAATTTGTATTTGCGTTCGGATTGGGGATCCAAAACATAAACATCATTCTTTTCTAAATGGAAAACAAGTAGTATACAATGTTTCCAGCAATATAAGATTTGTAGTCATTAAAATGTTTCCTGTAACGTAAGATTTCTAAATGGAAACCAAGTACTTTGCATAGAGAAAACTCGCCCAAAGAGAATCGTTTGCTCCAAATTGTACCCACAACTTGCAACATAAGCAGTGCAAATATGCTTAGGATTTTGAAGTTCAAGGCCTCCTTCACTTTTGGGACAACCAACGATGTCCCAAGTAATCCAGTGATGGCGATTAGTGTTGTCCTTTTTACCCAAAAAAGGACGATGATAAAGACCAATAAGAATGGAAGAAGGAGGAAGCATGAGTCATAGCAGCTAAGACATGTGATCCTATAGAGTCAAGAACCGACCTTATGAGAACCTGTCTTCCTGCTTGAGAAAGGAGAGTCAGATTCCACTTAGTAATCTTACCCCTTGCTTTGTCAGTCAGGGGATCAAAAATGGCGTTAATCTTCCGAGCATGGTAAAGGACAATACCGAGGTCAGGAAATGAGAAAGGCAGCCTTGAACCTGGTTAGGTTTTCGATCCAAGAAGATGGTTGGTTTCTTTTAGTTACTAAAGTCTATACTATGATATAACAATGCAATGTTCCTATGACATGTTGAGAGTGTTTCTTTCCATTTCTCTACTATATATTTTATATTTGATATCCATAGACAATTTGTAGTACGTAGTATCAAATTGAATAACAACATATGTCAGAAACAGAAATAATAAGATGGTTCGTTTATATTATTCAGCAAAAAACTAATCAGGTAAAATTAAAAACCAACACACATATGTGTTATGACAATGGTTAATCTAACATATACTCGAAAGCAACACCTAATCAATCATTTAAAAAAAAGGTATGGATTTCAAATACTCACAAGATGTTGATCTGTAACCATGACGCGTTCGACTATTTCATGCTAAGGAATTGGGCAATCTCATCCATCGTTGTACAAATTTCAAAATCTCCTCACATGTAAATATGTCCTTTTCCACGTGAATAGCATCAAAAACATTATCACTGGTTGGCAATTGAACTACCAGGTCATGGAAATGTTTGTACTCATCTGTCAAAGTTTTGAGGATCTCTTCTTCAACAATTGCCTTATGGCTTTACGACCTCATTGGACAGTGTATTCACGACCTTTTCGTTATTATTCAAGAAACCAGCAACACATTCCTCCCCTTTATCTTTGCTCATAACATGTGTAGTATGCACACAAAAAACTTGTGGATTAATGCATGGTCTTGTGAGTTGCTATACATGACAAGTTAGAAATGCCGATACTCAAAAAAAAAAAAAAGTGAATTTTTTTAAGCATATTATTGTCTCCTAAAAGTACAAGACTTTTAGGCCATTGAGAAAAACTACCAACCGATTCTCCTGTTGTGGTGAGATATTGAGTTGGAACTAGAAGTGGGATTCTTACATAAATAGGCTCCACAGTGTCAGTTCCAACCTTTACATGATTGGGCAAGAGTAGTTGATTATGACAAATATCTCCGAACCTTGAAGCAGGATGTACCATACCACGACCCACTATGATAATTTCAGAATTGATATTTGCAGCTAAACGACATTTGGTTGGTTTCTAGAATGAAAGTAACAAAATTAACATTTTTCACACACATATCAAATGGATAAAAGATATTGATTCACAAAAATAAACATTTAAATTGCTTGCCTACAAGTCAACAAAAGGATCCATCTCTTGAAATTTGCTTGTAGGTTGTACTTTTTCAAAGTATGTTGATTGACAACTACTACGAATACGAACCGAAGCTGTGTTGTCGACCCCCATATCGTCGGGCATCTTCATACCCATCTTGTTAAAAATACATGTAATTTTTAGCTCAACTACTGTATCAACCATGGGCTTGAATCTTTGGCTCACTTTAGCCTTTATTTCCTAGGTGATATAATGAAGCTCATCTGTCGATATTACGCCACTTGCACATTTATCTTTATTTCTTTCCACCTCTACAAATACATCATTGATACCAACCAACCCACCAATTCCTCTAACTCGACTTGGATGCTCTTTATTAAGAGCATGTCTTAAGACATCGTCTATCTGTTTGGAACTCATGATCCTTCGATTGTTTTTTCTCCAATTATCTTGTCAACAAAATATGGTTACATAATTTCCATCAGCTATGAACATGAAATAATTATATATTGTTACTTAAATTTTAGTACCACATTCATAAATTGTTAGAATCTAAGTGAACTTGGTATCAACCATGCCATATCCACCGTTCATAATTTTGCTTAAACCCATAACAAATTATGTGATCCCTAATTTGATCTATATTACGGAGTCTTCTCGTATTTTTGTAGTGCCTAAAAGGACAAAGCAAAGTTTCATCTCCTCTTCTTGATTGGTCATTTAATGCACAATTGAAAAACTCCTCAATTTTGTTGAGAAACTCGTGACTGCTACGTTTTGCATTGTATATCCAACTATGATCCATTTTCAAATGTCAAGGAAAAGCTACACAAACAAAAGAGGAAAAAATGAATACAAAGTAAAAGCAAATAGGAAAGGTGGAAAAATGAAAAGAAAACATATCCTTTTATAAAATAAAACAGACCATTAAGAAGATCAAATATATGTAGCTAATTCAATATTTTATATTATATTTATATTTGTTG